>CM060935.1:427627834-428925684 GCA_030765085.1 Allium cepa
ATTACTTCATTCTTAACATCTTCATTTAATTATATTCTGTAATTATTAATCAATTACTTAACTAAGTAATTTCCAAATCATACAGTAATTATTATAAAACCCAAGTGTTTAAAATTAATTAAACTTAATTAGTTAAATTAAACAATCACATTAAATTAAATTAATTACATTAAGTAATTAATTCCCTGATTACTTTATTAAGTAATTATAATCAACCCATTTACAATTGATTATTAATTAATTAATTAATCTAATTAATTATAAAAATTAATCACATTAATTAGCTATTTAAATAATCCTATTTAATGACCATCATTAACCCTTCTCTAATTATTTTATAAAGTAATCAACTTAAATTAAATACAATTTAAATTATCTTTAGTCATTCATTAATTAAAGTTAATTATTAAAATAATTAACCTAAATTTTAAAAACTTAATTACATAATTAAAAATCCATTCATCATTAATTTAATAATCTAATTAATGATCTTAATCTTAAATTGATTAATCATTAATCAATTATTAATTCTAAATTCAATTAATAAATTAAATTAATTAATTAATATTAATCACCTCACTAATTAAATAAATTTTGAAATATTAATCTTAATTTAAATTTCAAGCTAAATCATAACTTAATTATGTTTTAAAACAATATTATTCAAAACAAAGTACTTAAGAAATTACCTTTTAAATTTCAATTTAAATTCAAGTTTAAAATAAAATAATTTTAAAACCTATCAAAGTTTTAAATATATTAAAACTTGTTTAAATTTCAGGACAAATCAAAAGTTTGTTTATGAAATCATAAAATTTTAAAGTTAAGTTCATTTCAAATATTTTTATAATTTAAATTTACATTTAATTTAAAACTTCAATTTTTAAACCTTCTTTAAAATTTAAAACTGAACTTCAAATTTAACTTTTGAATTTCCAGATTTTAAATAACTTAAAATCTACTTATATATTTTTTTAAAATCTCATTTCTAAAAGTTTAAAACTATTTTATCAAACCAAATGGTTAATTAAGTTTAAATTTCTGAAACTTAAATTCTATTTTAAACTGGGATTTTTAAATTAACTTGAATTCAAATAAATTTAAAACTTGAGTTCAAATATGAATTAAATTTTCCTAACATTTATAGGATTCAGGGTTTAAAAAAAATTTTAATCCCAGAAGTTACAGGTTTATAAAACCTATAAAACAAAAACACCTGAACCCCACAAATTTGCTTCGAGACTCAACACAATTTTCCCGAGGAAAACACTACACCACTTCGAGTCAAAACAGGGTTTACCCGAGTCACCTTCAGCTAACCAAACATCACCTGTACCCTACTTCACCGTGCATATGCACGATGACTCCGGCCATTGATGATTGCCAACTACCATCGCATCACATCAGAGACCAACCTAGCTACCACCACAAGCATCAATTCAAGCTACAACTCACTAATGCGAGTTTGAGATTCACAAACTCCAAACCTGTAAACAAACACAGTTTTCCCCCCCTCAAACCTGTCAACGGTAAATACTCTTCCCTCCGACCACCTGTCGATGAACTCCTCCGCCCACATCTTCAACTATGGCCAATCCTTAATTCCTCAAAAGCTTGTAACACTCGGTCAAACATATAAGCAAATATGAACGATTCCATAACACCCAGCAAAACTAGGGTTACAGAAAGCAAATCAACATTACTGCAACCATGGTGATTTTCATCTCCTTCACCTATTTTTCTTATCATCTCTCATCAACTCTCCATCACCATGCCGAAACTCATCCCCTCCAGATTCATGAATCCCCAGGGAAACCCCAAAATTCATATTCAGTTCAATACCAAACTGTACATTCATTCCATTTTTAAAAATCCAGATTTCAATGTTGAAAATCATGATTTAGTTAATGCTTTCAATTTAAAATACTGAATTAAGAAATGACACAGTTTAAATTTTGGTTTGCATCAACATGCACTGACATTTAACATTTTCCAGAGGCCAACAGACTCTGTTTTAATGTAATTTAATTTTTTAATTCTTAATTTATGATATGCAACAACCTTGGTTAAAGAAAAAGATACCATCACAAATTTAATTAAGTGGTAGGGGATTTTAAATGAAAAGTGAAACTGGGAACATAACAGAGCACCTAACAACATGTATACACATTTTACATCAGAATTTCTATCCACACACATGCAATACTTACTTATATTCAACTATACTAACATGCAACCTAATTCCATTTTAGATTTTAAAAAGTTACTCACAGATTAGAAGAAGCAGAGCCTCTGTCATGCTTTGAAGAGCCTGAAGACTGAAAACCCCCTTTTTTTATACTTTGCACTTTATTGCTTAAGCTTTAAACTTTGAGTTGCATTTAAAAACTAAGTTGCTGGAGCTTTGAGGCTGATCTTAAATCTATATGCATGCAGCTTGATTGAAATGATGCAGGCTTCAAAATTTGGAATTGCAAGTTTTACAGGTTTTGTTTGAATGTTTGTTGGCTGGCTTCAGATTTTTGAGAGGGTGGCAGGTTGAAGATGTGTTACAGGAGAATACAGGCTTAATAATTGAAGTGGATTGCAGTTTTTTCTATTTCATGTTTCAGGTTTACATTCATTTCAGATTTGAAGAGGGTATTTGATTTTGCAAATGTACAGGAATTTGAAGATGCAAGATTTTGATATGAGGATGAGTTTTCTTGGAGTTAGAATTAGGATTAGAAAAAAAACAATTAGAAATGAAGATTCATACTTATATAACCAAATTTATGAATTTATTAAATTTAGAAAATGAAAACACAATTTGACACTTGTATGAAATATTCAACATTTGTCACATAAATGCTTAATTTTTAGAACACTTGTTTAAATGTTGCTTAAATTCATACACTTGTTCTTTAAAGGTAGTTAATAAATTAATTTTGAATGCTAATATAATAGTTAATGTATGTATTAAGCCAAACTAAGTTGTTAGTAAATATTTAAATATGTATATAAACTTTTAAAAGAACTAAAAATAATTTGTACTAATAAATGAAGCTTATAATTAAAACAATTTAAAAATTTACACTTTGGAATTTAACTTCAAATTAAATTCATAATCTAATATTAAAAATCAAATTATGAATACAAATCAAAGTTCGAAATAACAGTAGCTATTTTTAACTAAAATCTTATTTGTAATACAATACATTGTAAATATTGTATTTAATATGTCTCATTATTAAATTAAAACTATTTTAAAGGAAATTTATATTTTTATCAATAGATTTTCTATTTAATTAAGCTATAAAACTCTTTAATTAATTTAATTTAAAACTCAAGTTAAAACTATTTAAAACATTTAAATATTTTTCTTAACAATTTAAAAATCATATATTTATTTATTTAATAGCTTTGAAAACTTTATATTTAATAAAAATTAAAATTTCCAAATTATTAATATATATATTAGAATTTCAAATCATGATTCATTTATTAATTTAAACCAAGACTTATTCATTAACCTTGAAAAGCTAATATTAAATAAAACAAATTTTCAAAATACTAAAAATATTAGAATTAGAAAAATATGGTTTATTTATTAAAATTAAAACAAATGCTAATCTATTTAAAATATAAACCAAATATTTACATTGTAAATAGAAATCAATTTATTATCATTTTAAAGATAAAATAACCAATTTAAATATTTATTGAAGAAGATTATTAAATCTATTTGAATAATTATTATCAGAATAACAATATCAATTTAATTTTAATTAAAGATTATTAAATTGATATTGTTAAAAATTCCGGGATATTACACCGCTGTTGAGATTCTAGTGTTGTTTCTTCTTTCTCTTCTTTCTTTTCTCTTTTCTATCCCTTTCTTTCTTCAAAATGATGTGATTTTCTATGGTGAGAAAGTCGGGTCGTCTCAGTTGGTATCAGAGCATTAGGTTGAGTGAATACCTAGGCTCTGGAGCGGTGTCTATCTTGAGAGAGCGTATTTGTAATTTTTAATATATTTATATATATTTATTTATTTCTACCTATCTGTTGGGTTACCTATTCGGGTTTTCCAATATAGGTTATAAAGGTAGATAAGGTAGTGGTGTGTATAACGCGACTACCATTGGTTGGAGTTTGAATGTTTGAGGTTGGAAGTGTACCTGTCGAGACTGTAGACCTAATACCGTCTCAAGTGAGCTTTGCAGTGGTGTAAGTACTTCATCAATCTCTGAAGGTAACCTGTTAAGGTTCGGAGTTCATCTTTGAAGTTGGATGAGTAGAGTTTGAATCTGTTGGATGAGAAGAAGCGAGTAATGGTATCTTGATACCTCAGGGAAGTAGCTGCGTGATGAGATGCAATGACTATGGATGTTTCCGAAGATAATTTCTTTGGAACAATTTTAAGGAAGTAGGTCTGCTTCGGTGTCATGGTTGAGTTCAGCAGGGTGTTTCTGTTTGATTTGAAGTCCGAGTTTCTCGAAGAGCTTTGGATTGAGAAGTCTTTGGCATTAGTGTCAGCAGTGCAGCTCGGAGTGTTCTGTGTGTTGGCAGAGTTTTCTGGCCTAGCAGTTTTCTGGAGATGAAGTTCAGAAGCAGCTGAGTGAATCCATATCTTCGATGGATTGGCTAGACCAGCGCAAGCTGTTCTAATGGGTAAAGAGAGAACAGTTTTCTTTGGATTTTGGTTTGGATTTATCGCAAAAGTGACTTGCGATAATAGAGTATTCTCTTGGATTGTTGGAGATTTTCTGGATGTTTTCTGGGAAGTCGGAGGTTGTCCGCATCTAGAGATTTAGTTTTCTTATCAACCAGGGTTCCAAGCGTGGTACCGGTGGTTCAACTAGTTGAATGTTGGTTCCCTGAGATGGAGTTTGTTGAAGCAGCTCAGGATTGGAGGAACTTCTGAATTTTCTCTTGGTTATGTTGTCCAGTTTGTGCTTGAGTTCTTCATCAGCATTCTTTTCTACTCCAGATCAGAGTTGTGCAGCGGAAGCAGTTTGGGAATGCATCTTCTTTTCTTTTTCGGATAGGAGAAGTTTGTTTTCTTCTGATGGTTGTGAGTGGAAGTTTGTTCTTGATCTTGATTGATCGTGGAGGATCATTCTGGTGGAATAGGTTTGGTCTAGTTTGTTTCTTGAGACATCAGCGAGGATTGAGCTGATCAGGTAGGAGGTAGCCAGCCCAACATCGTCAGAAGTGTTTTGTGGATAAGAGACGAAGGAATTTGGATTCCGGAGTCGGAGATCTGATTTTGGATAAGTTTCTAAGTTTTTAGGAGCTATAAATTTTGGTAAGATCGGGTAAGCTAGCTCCGAGATGTTTTGGATTTCTTCTGTGTTCTGTTATGGATAAGTGTTTGGTTTTCTGGATTGAATTGCCAGTTTGGACAACTGGAATTCGATGCGTTTCACATATATCTAAGGGAGTACGTGTATGATCTATTTCTGGTTTTGGAATCAGCTGTTCTGGGAGATTTGGTTGTTGAGTCGGACTTGTCTGTGGTCTGATGTCTTGTTCATTTGTACTTCTAGATGAATAGAAGCTATGTAGCATAGTAGTGTTGATTGTTTGGATTCTATGGAGCGAGTATCCCGGTGTTTACTTGGGGAAAACTCGAGGAAACTCTATCCAGAATTTTGTCTGGATAGTTAATTTTGTTTGATTGGGTGAATTGATTGCAATAGTTGTTAGCATATGTTTGATATATACTTATATTTTAAAATTAAATCTTTAAAATAGGTTACTAAATTACCTTTGTTTTAAATTTCGGGGACGAAATTCTTTTAAGGGGGAAGGAATGTGATATCCCGGAATTTTTGACAATAACAATTTAATAATCTTTATATAAAATTAAATTGATTTGATAATATTGATTAATAAAAAAAATATGAATTGGTTTAATAATCTGATTTAAATAAATATTTAATTAGAGATTTTTATCTTTTAAAAGCTAAATAAATGTTTTTAATTATAATGTATATATAAATTTGTATATATATTATAGATAATCTTTGTTTTGGAATTTAATAAATAAACGAAGTTTTGTTTTTAAATTCTAATAATATATTAAGTAATTAGGAAATTATGTTTTAAATTAATTTTAAGTTTCTCAAAGTTATTTAATTAATAACATATGATTTATAAATACTTAAAATAAATGTTAAATTGTTTAAACGTTATATCTTAGTTTAATTTTTAAATTTAGATAAAAGGTTGTTTTATTTCTTTTTAAATATTACTTGATATAAATATGATTTGGAAATTTTGTATATAAGTTTAAAATATAATGTAAAATATGGTTTTAATTCATTTGATAATAAAGGTGATCTATAATCTCTTTATAAATCATTTAAAATTTGTTATTTTCAAGCCATATTTATAATGTATCATTTTTCCATAAATATAAAAAGAAAAAATAAGAAAATGGAATTTTCTTTTTGAATTGAATAAATTGATTTTAATTTGGATTTCAAAAGTTTTAATTTATAATTTGTTTTATTTACATTTGCTTTAAATAAGAAATTCATATATATTCACATAAGTATAAATAAATTAAAGTAAAATCCTTTAACATTTAAAAACATAACTAAATTAAATAAAAGACATGTGTTAACTTATGAATATAATAAAGCTACATGTGTTAACTAACGAATTTAATAACATGACAAGTGTCATTATGTTTTATATTTTTCTTTTATTTTAATTCAATTAATTTCAGCCCTTAAACCATTCTCATTTTCCCTTCATTCTCTTTCCAGAACCATAAGCTAAGAAAAAAAAGAAAACAAGATCTGAAACTCAAAATTTCCTCAAAAGCAAATCTAAAATTTCACTCCTCAAAATTATGATTGCAAACCAAAAATCTGAAATTGGATTTTCAAACATGCAATTCAAAATCTGCATTTCTTTTTACAACCTGAATCAGCATGCAAACTACAGTTCTGAAATCAAGTCTACATTTTTCAAAGGCCTACATACAATTGTATTTCCACTGAAAATGGTCAGCAAGCAACCTGGAATTGAAGCAATCTCAAGTCTGCATTTTTTTTCAAAAATTAAAGCAATCAAAGGCCTGCATGCATGAAGTGTTAACAGGGAGCAAAAAGTTTCTTTCCATTATTCAATGCTGCTCTGTTCCTTTTTAAAAAAATAAGGTGAGTAACTTTTTTTTTAAAACTTAAAATATTCCGGTTGCTTGAGTTATGCTTAAGTTAGTTTGTATCTGTATGTATCTGTGGAAAATTTATATGTATTGTGTGATTGCATGGATAATTTTGAAAATGCCTGTAGAACATCCCTGTTCTAAAATTTCAACACAGTTTTAAATTAAAATTCATTTTTTCTTTATCTATTAATTTTTAAGACTTAGGATCTAAATAAATATTGTTTGTTTGGTTATAAACTTAATTTACAAAATTTACTTAACTTAAAAAGAAACTGCAATTGCTTTGGAAATCAAGTTTAAAGGGGAAATTCATGTCTCTGTTAAAATTCAAACTTGTTAATTGAGCAATTCAAGTATACAAACTAAATCCTTAGACTAAGACATGATTTTTAAGAGTAAAATCATAAATTTTAAGTTGGGTTTGACTTTGCAAATGAGAGTTGATCAGAATTGGGTTTTGGGGTGGCCTCTGGTGATTTAAGTGGATTTGGAGGTCGTGTTTTTGTGTAAAGGAAGATGGATGATCGGAGCATCATGGAAAATTGGTTGCATGGTGATCAAGTAGGTATGGCGTCGGCGATGATTAAAATAAATTTGTAGCCCTAGTTTTATGATCAAGTTTTGAATTCGATCATCACTGCCTCTATGGTTGTTCGAGTGTGAAGCAGATTTGGGGGATGGTAGCTGGGTCCATGACGAGGTTGTGGCCGAAGTTTCAACTCTAACGATGGTCGGAGAGGGGAGATCTGGCCGTTGACAAGTTTGGGGTTTTTGAGGAATGTTGTATTCCAGGTTTGAAGTTGCTCCAGGTTGAGTTTGCATACTCAATTTTGAATTCGAGTTTATTCTGATGATCAGATGTTCGTGTTGGATTCTAGAGTTGTTAGTGGATTAGGGATGATCATTGTTGAAGATCGGAATCATCCATGGGCTTCGTGTATGTGCACAGTGGGCATCTGAGGGTTTGTTTGTTCTGGGAAATTTGGTGAAGATATGGTACTCGTGAAATACTCGAGTTATTTGAGAGTTTACTCAAAGTAGAGAGGAGTAAGACTCGAAGAAATTAGTTTTCTGGCTCGAGTAGTTTTACTGTTTCAGGATTTTGATAACCTAACAGTATACAGGTTTTAATTTTAAACTAAATTTAAAAGGAAGCAAAGCAAGATTTAAAGAAAAGTTGAAAACAAGTTTAAATTATGAATTCAAAATGAATTTGAATTCTTGTTTTTCAAAATAAATAAATTTTATAAAATGAAATGTTTAACAGTTGAAACTTGTTTACAGTATTTATAATGAGGTTTTAAAAATTTGGAAAAAAATGAAATTTAAAACAAGATTTAAATTTAAGTTTAAAAATCTGAATGGTAAATCTGAATTCAAATATGAATTTGAATCTTAGGATTTGAAAAGAAAATAAGTTTATAAATTCTAATGTTATAATTAAGTTTGAATATTATAGCATTTTATAACATGTGTTTTTATAAATCTGAAATGAGATTTAAAACAGTATTTTAAATTTAAGTTTTTAAATCTGAATTCAAAACATGATTTGAATTCTAGTTTGAAATTAAATAAGTTTTTGAATTTAAATGTTTCAAAACCACTTGGTATATTTAAAGTATATTTTAAATTTATTTAATATTGAATATGGGTTAAAACTATTTTTAAATTTACCTTAGATGATAAGTAATTCTTTAAAAATGAAATTGAAAGGTTTTAAATACTTAAACCTTGTTTAAGTTAAAATTTGATTTCATTCTAAATCTTAATTTAAAATGGGATTTAGATGAAATTTAAAAGCAAATTGTTTTTAAATTACTTTGATAATGATAATTAAATCATTAATAGATTTATGTTTATCTTAAAGTTAATAAGAACTTAATAATTTATAATTCATTAATTGATTAAGGTAACTAAGTTTGTAATTAATTAATTTAATTAATTAATAATTCGATTAATTAATTAAATAATTAAGGGTTTTATTTAATTAATTAAAGGATTAGTAAGTTAATTAAGATAGATTAAACAGTAATTAAGAAATCAATTAATTGGATAAGATTTAATTTTAATTTAATTAATGATTTGAATTTATTAATCAAGTAATTAAAAATTAATTAAGTTTTAGATTATCACTTGATTAATTAAATAATTAGAGATTAATAAATGGGTTTTATAGATAAATTAATTTGTAATTAATATTTATTAATCTCAGTTAATTACTTTAGATAAGTAATTAAAGATTTGTTATTGGTTGATGAAGGTCATTAACTTAGTATTATTTAATAATTAATTAATGTGATTAATTGGATTAATTAATTTAAGCATAATCATTTGAATTGTTTATGTGTAATTACTTAATGAAAGTAATTAAGAAAATTAATTATTAATTGTAATTAATTAAGTTTATTTTTATTAATTAAGTTAATTAATTAAGTTTAATTAATTTAAATTAATCACTGATTAATTTGAGAAGTAATTACCCAATGTAATTAAAAATGAATAATTACTTATTGAAGTAATTAAGAAGATAAATTACTTGATGTAATTTAATTGAAGGATAATTTGGGTAAGGGAGGAGTTTTGGAAATTAATCACTTTGTGTAATTAATATGTAATCAGTATGCACAATAATTACTTAAAGGAAGTAAATAATAATTAATTACTTAGTGTAACTAATTTTGGATTTGTTAATTGAGTTATTTGAAGATAATAAAGAGATGTAATTAATTTAATGTAATTAATTACTTAATGTGATTAATCAAGAGTGATTAGTCAATATGGATAATTGATAATTAATTTAATAGGGTAATTATAAATAAATAATTAGGGAGCATTAATTTATATACTTAATGATGTAATTAAGGATTGATTAATAAGAACAATTAATAAATGAAGGAATTAATTAATGTAATTAATTAAGGATTAACGTAATTAATTATAATTAATTAATTAATGAAGTAATTACAGGTTAATTACTGAATTTGGTTTGGAATAATTGATTTATGAAATTAATTGGAGGTTAATTACTTGAATGTAATTAAAGGATAATTAATCAAAGATGATTAATTAGGATAATTTGTTGAGGATAATTAATTGATTGATTTGTAATTAATTAATAGATTTGTAAGCAAGATTTATATGAATGAAGTAATTAATTTAATTTATTTTAAATTAATTAGGGAAGAAGTAATTAATTTAATTCATTTTAAATTAATTATAAAATGGTGATTAATAAATCATTGCTTGTGAATGATGATTGATACTAATTACCCTGAATAGTTGAGATCTCGGATATGAGATAAGTGATGTTGTGTGATATGGATGCTATGGTTGCATTTGAGTTGATAATATGAATTATCTATTTGGGATGATAATGTGGATTATCTGTTGTGATGATAATGTTGATTACCTATTGTGATATTGTGAATTATCTATCTGCGTGTATATAGATTATATTGAATTGAATTGTTTTAAACATTTAAAACAACTTGGACCTAAAAGATGGCGGTTTGGATTTCGATGAGACCGGGATCGGGTTTCCATATTTGGATATTCGAAAACCACATCGATCCAAATTAACCATAGGTCGTGAATCTCAAGTGAAGATGAAGATTCAAAGTGCAAGGGTTATCGTCGTTAACTCTGAGGGTGATTCCAAAATGAGTGTAACGAGATAATGCCTTCGGTTTCGTTCGAACCCAGAACGAACTTGTATGGATCGAATCTTTCAGAACATCGTCAGGTGGATGATGAGCATTCTAAGAGATGTGTTCTCTAAAGGTAATCGAAGCCTCAAGCCTCATCAACCGGGAATGGCTAAAACAGGGGAGGTGCAGCAAGGTTAAGTGGGTCATGCCCAAGTAGGACGAGATTTTCTCCTGTCTAGAGGTCCCTTTATATTCGGCTGTGTGGGCGGTTGATTGCAACAACTGCCGGGGTTGTCTTGTTCGAGACTGTTTAGTAAGGAATGGTTCCGGCCTTGTGTTGTAGGGGAGCGGGCGTACTCCTCGGTACGGTGATCTAGGTCACGTACTGTGACGGGCGGTACCCCAGTATCCCTTCCATTGATGGAATCCAAAATCCAATAAGTGTCGTACGTATTAGTTGTGCCCAACTATGTTGGAACGTGAGATGTAAGCATTCCAGCTATTTTGTATTTTACTTGAAAATCCTGGACACTATTATAATATCATCGGATTTCCTATCAAATGTTTTGGTTAGCGTAAGGAAAAAACTTTCCCATGTTTATGTGTGGGAAGTCTTACGTGATACCTTTCTTTTAAAAAGGTTTTAAAGTTAAGCAACCTTAACCTGTTACTCACACCAGACCCATGTCTGACCCGGAGTTTATCTTTTTTTTTTTAAACTCTTGGATACTCAAATTTTTACTAGTAGCCAAGGGATTCAGGTTAGCTTTGACGAATATTGGAGGAGCAATGGAGCAGGAGGCTTCTTCGTTGTAGATATATAGTTTCCGCTGTGTGTTCTCTGTGTTGTGTTTGTATTAAGTTGTAAATAATAGACATGCGTTTATAACTGTCTAGTATATGATGTATATGTTGTGTAACTCTGATTGGTGTTGTATACTATGTAATATTTATGTTATTAATATAATTTATTCGTTCCGCTGCTGAGATTCTAGTGTTGTTTCTTCTTTCTCTTCTTTCTTTCCTCTTTCTATCCCGTTCTTTCTTAATTCATGATATGTCTTTTTGGTTAGTGGAAGACGGGTCGTGATAGTTGGTATCAGAGCCAGGTTGAGTGAATTTTTGAATTAATGAATTAATGTGAAAGAGGAAATTTTCATTAATAGAGTTAATTAATTATTAGCACAATGTAATGACCCGCCTTTCATTCAATAGAAAGACGCAACATTAAGAAGAAAGAAAGGGATAGAAAAGAGAAAAGAAAGAAACATACAACATCAAAATCACACAACGGAACGAATAAATTATATTATATCACATAAAACATTACATAGTATCA
The DNA here is from genome assembly GCA_030765085.1 of Allium cepa. Lineage (NCBI taxonomy): Eukaryota > Viridiplantae > Streptophyta > Magnoliopsida > Asparagales > Amaryllidaceae > Allium > Allium cepa. Next base: position 427,639,986 of record CM060935.1, read on the forward strand.
TACACATCAGAGTTATATAGCTAATACAAAACAAACTATACAGTTATAAACACCTGTCTAGTAATTACAACTCAAGTACATCAGAGAAAACAGATATAACTCAGACACGGCGGAAATCACTATATATATCTACATGCTGAAGCATCCTGCTCCATATCTCCTCCAGAACTCGTCAAAGAAATCCTGAATCACTTGACTACTCATACGTAACATGAGTACCCAAGAGTTTAATAAAACAGAAAATAAACACTCGGGTCAGACATGGGTCTGGTGTGAGTAAACGGGTTTAAAAGTTGCTTAACTTTAGAAAATCCTTTGGAAACAAAAAGGTATCACGTAAGACTTCCCACACATAAACATGGAAAAGTTTTTAGCTTACGCTAACCAAAACATTTGATAGGAAATCCAGTGATATTATAATAGTGTCTAGGGTTTTCAAAATAAAATGCAGAAATTGCTGGAATGCTTACATCTCACGTTCCAACATAGTTGGGCACAATCAAAACCGTATAGGAACTTATTGGATTTTGGATTCCATCAATGGCAGGGCTACCGGTGTACCGCCCATCACAGTACGTGGCCTAGATCACCGTACCAAGGAGCCACCCTAACTCCCCTGCAAAACAAGACCGGAACCATCCCTTACTGGGCAGTCCTGAACAAGACCACTCCGTAGATTGGCAATCGCCAACTGCCACACAACCGAAATATAAAGGGACCTCTAGACAGGGGTAAATCTCGTCCTACTTGGGCATGACCCACTTAGCCTTGCTGCACCTCCCATGTTTTAGCCATTCCCAGTTGATGAGGCTTGAGGCTACGATTACCTTTATAGGATACATCAATCTTAGAATGCTCATCGCCCACCTGACGATGTTCTGAAAGCATTCAATCTATACAAGTTCGTTCGGGGTTCGAACGAAACCGAAGGCATTATCTCATTACACTCATTTTGGAATCACACTCAGAATTAACGACGATAACCCTTGCACTCTGAATCACCATCTCGAACCTGAAAGTACTATTTCCATCAAACTCATCACGGAGTCACCCCTAGAGTTATATTGTCGAATAGTTCTTACACCTTGAGTCTTCACTCTTCACTTGAGATTCACGACCAAACGTTTAATTTGGATCGATGTGGTTTTCGGAATTCCAAATTTGGAAACCCGATCCCTATAACAATTGGATTCATAAATGATTATTATTAATTAATTAATCTAATTAATTATCAAAATTAATCACATTAATTAATTATTAAATAATCTTAAGTTAATGACCTTCATTAACATTTCTTAATTACTTAATTAAGAAATTAACTTATATTAATCATTATTAATTATAAATTAATTAATTAATATTTAATTACAACTTAATTATTCTCTAATTATTAATTAGTTAAGTGTTAATTACAATCTTAATTAATCCTTAACAACTTGATTAATAAATCTTAATCATTAATTAAAATTTAATTAACAATTCCTAATTACAGATTAATTAATCTAATTAATTAATATCAAATTTTAATTAATCAATTTTAAGAATTATTAACTACCTAATTAATCATCTACATTATTAATTAAATAAATAATTAATTAGCCATTTAAATTAACTTAATAATTTAAATGAATCCAATTTCTTAAGTTCTAACTTAATTTAAGAAACATTTCTTCTTATGCAAAGTATTTTAAAAACACTTTGTATCAAATTTCACTTTAAATTTCATTTTAAAATTTTAAGATTTTAAAAAGAATACAATTTTATTTAAATTAGATTTTAGAACAATTTAAAACCTTTATCTCATACGTTAAAAGAAATATCAACTTTATAAAATAAGTTTTAAAAGAATTTAAGTCCCAATTCAATTTAAATCCAAATCAATTTAAAAACTCACTTAAACATTCCAAATTATTAAAACAATTTCAATTCAAAAATTTCTTTAATTTAAAAACTGAAATACAGTTTTTAAACTCATTCTAGATTTAACTTAAATTTTTTAAACTTTACATACAATCTACATCTTCATTTAAATGCAAATAATTTAACCATTTTAAAGTAATTTAAACAGTTTAAATTTTATTTTATTTAAAAACTGAAGTTCAAACCCAATTCCAGGTTTTAAATCTCAGATTCAAACTTACTTTATATTTTTCAATTTAAACTTCCAGTTTTAAATTCAAAACCAAATACCCTTTTATACTTAAAAGTTTCTAAAAACCCAAACTTAAATTTCAAACTTAAATTATTTAAAAACTCAAATTCAAACTAATTTTAAAACAGGTTCAACTCAGGTTTAACTTAGTTTAAACTTTTAGTTTACATTTTAAAACTTTACTACTAATTTTAAAAGCTGCATTAGGTTTCTGTTCTGATTGTAAAACCTGAAACAATACATCTACTCGAGCAACCCTATATAATACTTCGAGTCAAAATCTATCTGTTTCAAGCTAAATCCTGATTTTCACTAGACAAACCCTAGGCTACTAAAAACTGTACTCAACATCACCAACATGTCCACCTTCCACCGTGCACCTGTACACTACCTCCGGCCACCGCTGGCCAACCACGCAACCATCCCACAGTCAACAATCAATGACTCAAGCTAACCAAACAACAACCCCAACATCACCTACTCGAATTCAAGATCGAGGTCATATTCCCAAACCTGGAAATAAAACAGAACCCACAACCCAAACCTGTTTCCTCACATCTTCGGCCACCGTTGGCTCTGAAATTCCGGTGATGACTCCGTCAACCCTCCAAGCTTCCTTCCCTAAAACCCCAAGCCACTCGAACAATAGAGGAGATTGAACTCAAACAAATACTGTAACCCAGTAAAAACTAGGGTGTGACGCCCCACCTCAATACCCACGCTAGCCAAGAACACTACGGAGTAATGCTGTCAACTAGCACGGAGAATAAGGCTGTTGAGGAGCGACCATCCATGTAACTTCTTTGTGCGAGCACCGATATATCGAGATAGTATAGCATGCATTTCATTTAAGGAGGAAGTCCGACATACCGATACAAACTCAAAGCTATCACATGGTGGCAATAAATAAATCTTCGGAAACAAATATAGAAATAAACATAACACAATCAGTCACAGACATCCATATCACAAAGGTGGAAAAAGATATGAATATATAACTAACACATGAAAGTGTACATCAGAGTAGTGGTCATGAAAGGACCACATACACAAATGAATAGCAACACGTGCTATACAAAAGAATACATCTATGAGTCTATATCTCAAGTGTAAATGACAAAAACTGCTAATCTAAAGGGTCAGCCAAAAGTCAGAGTAGTAAATCCCTGGGGGAGAAGTCAAGCAGAACCCCTGTAACATCTCAGTCTGACCCGAGTATTATTTATAAGAAAATAATAAACGGATCAGTCTAGCTATAAATATCAGGTAACATGATATAAAACAATAGATATGGCAAGAACATATAGTAACCATAAAGACATACTATGATAAGCATGTAAATGAAGATCATCAAGAGATCAAACAATATCAAAAGAATCTTCTAAAAGATCCAAATTCACCTAAAAAAAAGTGATGACACACAAATTCACTAAAACATAAAAGCTGGAAAATCATAACAATGAAAGTCATGAAAATAGGTGAAGCGCAAATTCCAGAAGACTACACAAGAAATCCAGAAATCACAATATAGGAGCATGAAAACTCACAAAATGAGAGCATGAAAACTCACCTACACGTGTAACACAAAGCGAGACGCTATCTCATGGTTGCAAGCCATTAATTTTGACACACGAATGGCCCGAAGACCGTGGGGCACTACCCCACATATGTGATGGCGAAACATCACACAAATGCGATGGCGAAACATCACAAGAGCGGGGTCTAGTCTCCCTCGCAGACAAAGAGACATCGCACAACTGCTAGTCTAAAACACAAAAATGATCGTCATGATCATCAAGTAGTGTCAATCTCACCAAGCCAGTAAATATATGAGTTTAGCTTCATGTCCCATAACCACTTGCTTAACTTAAATTTTTACGAACGAGCTGTAGATCTTCACTAGAAGATTGTCACAAAAGGTTTTAAGGAAAAGGTTTGTATATACTAGTAGATTGGAAAACGGTTTAAGGAAAGAGCTTTGTAGTAAAATAGAGTTAAAACTGTTTTAATGAAAGAGTTTTGATATTTACTACTAGTATTGAAACCTTCATATTTATAAAGTTGTTATCCCGCCTTTTTAGCAAGGTCGTGATACCATAAAATCGACCGAGGAGCCCAAGATAGTTTGTCTTGAAGAATGGTCAACTCAGCATCTCAACAAAGCAAGTTCTGTTGAATGTTTTTCAGATAAGATCCCCTATGGAGGGGGGTCCAGGGGGGTGGCAACCCCCCAAGGTGGGGGTGCAGGGGCAACACCCCCGCTATGGGGTTCGACCAGCCCGGTCAGGTCGCGGGGGTCCAGGGGGCAGCGCCCCGTCCAAAACGGTACGACCTAGTGAAGACCTAAGAGAGGATAGGATCGAGCGACCTAATGGTTGCGACCTAGGGGTCTAAGGGGTCAAGCGACCTAGTGGTTGTGACCTTGAGGTGTTCGCGAGTTAGCAGAAGCGAGCGACCTAACAGAGGCGAGCGACTTAAGGGACTCGCGACCTAACAAGGTAATAAGGTCGAGCGACCTACGACCTAACGAGGTAAAGGCCTAACGGCCTAGTGAAACACGCGACCTAATGCGGCCGAGTGGTTTAAGGTCGGAGACGACCTACGACTTATAAAGGTAGACGGTTGAGCGACCTAGCGAGGCCCGCGACCTAAAAATGACAAGGCCGAGCGAGCTAATGAAGTCCAGAGTCGAGCGACTTAGCGACATAGTGTGTTGAGCGACCTAACGAGGTCCAGTGGAGAGCGACCTAAAAGAGACACGACCTAAAAGAGGCGCGACCTAACTCAAACAAGCCGGGCGATATAAGGTCGGAGACGACCTACGACTTAGCGACCTATTTCCGTGCGACCTAATCCTGAACGAGCTATAAGCAGGCGGTGACTTTTCCACACGAACGACCTACGACCTTGCGACCTAACGAAGGCAGAGCGACCTAAACGAAGGGATTCACCAAGAACGCTAGAAATTGGAGTTTTTCGCCAATCCAATCCAAACCAAATGCAAATGTACATGCTAAAGTGATGGGGAATCATTCCCAACAGTCCAATATAGTTATAGACTAGAATTGTGAGATAAAAATCTCACATTTTCATCAAATTACGAAGGTAAAGCTTGAAGGTGAATGGAGAAGCAACTACAAGCTTGAATCCAATGCTTTTCCTTGAATTTGGAGTTGAATGATGGAGTTGGAGTTGAAACCTAGGCTTGGAGTTTCTAATTTTCCTTTCCACTCACCATTAATGTTAAAGTTTGTGTTTGGTAGGAATTTATGAAGAGTGAGGAGAAGGAGAGAAGTGAGTTTGAGTTATAATGGCTAATCTAACCCAAAGTCCAAAGCAGGAAAAGTAAGTGAAATTCCCCTAACTCCAAACCTATCAATGTTTATACTTAAAAAAGTTGTAAACGGCATTTCGAACTCAATGAAAGTGGTCTTGAGTCCTAATTTGACCGTTTACAAAAAGTAGCTTTTCGGACCAATATCAGATTAACGACAAAATATTTAAATAAAATATTTAAATAAAAATCGATAAATATGCGGGTTACAGACTCCCCTCCTTAAAGAAATTGCGTCCTCGCAATATATAAGATGGAAATAAAAAGTAACAACCATAAAAGTTTATTAACACAAAAGAAATTTAAATAGGAAGTTCACCTCAAAGAGCAGGAGTAAGCAAGTCCGGATGTGTTCGCTCGATGAATTCTCTGGATTCCCAAGAGCAATCCTTAGGATTTGAGGACCATTGAACCTTCACAAGAGGAACATCTTTATTTCGAAGTCGTTTGACCTCTGAAGCAATAATTCGAATAGGATGTCGCTCGTAAATTAAATTCGGCGAAACTTAGCAGAAAACTGAGCCGGTAATGTAAGGCGATAATCCATACAACCAATACGTTCAGTGATAGGAAATGGCCCAATATATCGGGGTGCTAACTTTCCCGATCGACTGAAACGTACAACACCTTTCATAGGTGAAACAAGAATAAAAACAGAATCTCCCACAGAAAATTCTAACTTCCTTCTTCGATTATCGGCATAGGATTTTTTTCTACTCTAGGCTTCTTTCATCCTATGTCGAATAAGTTCAATCTTCTCTGTGGAATCATGAATAAAGTCTGGACCTAAAACCAGCTTCTCACCTGCCTCAAGCCAACAAGAAGGAGATCGGCATGGCCTTTCATGGAGTGCCTCAAATGGTGCCATACCAATACTAGATTGGAAGCTATTATTATAGGAAAATTCAACAAGTGAAATATGATCTTCCCAACTTCCACCAAATCGAGCATACAAGCACGAAGAAGATCTTCAAGAGTTTGATTCACACGCTCGGTTTGTCCATCGGACTGGGGGTGATAAGCAGTGTAAAGTTAAGCTTCGTTCCTAAAGCTTTTTGAAGACTCTTTCAAAATCCACTAGTAAACAATGGATCTCGATCGCTAACACTAGAAGTAGGAACTTCATGCAATTTAACAATTTCTTTGATAAAGAGTTTGGCCAAAAGAGGAATGGTTCGGTTAGACCGAACGGGAATAAAATGGGCGGATTTAGTAAGTCTATCAACGATCACCCATAAGCTATCATGACCCGAACGAGAACGGGGAAGGCCATCTATAAAATCCATGGAAATTCGGTCCCACTTCCAAATTGGAATTTCTAAAAGTTGCAATAACCCCGCCAGGCCTTTGATGTTCTGCCTTGACAAGTTGGCAAGTCATGCAACACTTAACAAAGTTAGCAATATCAAATTTCATTCCCTCCCAATAATAAAGTCGCTTCATATCAGCGCACATTTTACTACTACCAGGATGAATGGTGAATTTAGAACGATGGGAATCTTCTAAAATATCTTTACGAAGATCAGCAATATTTGGTACGATAAGTCTACCAAATTTTCGAATGTCGCGACGAGAATCAATATCAAAGTCTTTCACACATTCAATATCAATTTTATCCTTAACATTTTGGCCAAGAAGAGCCAATTCAGGATCTAGCCCTTGAGCTTCAAGAATGCGATCTAAAAGAGAAGGATGAGCCTCAAGGCTACATAAAACAAGTGATGAGCATAAATCGGATACGCGCTCTCGAATCTCACAAGTGGATATAATCTCGAGATCATTCCATTCAGATATCATCATAGAAACAACTGCTTGTTGTTTACAGCTAAGAGCATCGGCGACATGATTACCCTTACCGGGGGTATAAAGAATATCAAGATCATAAGGTGCAAGGAACTCGAGCCAACGTTGTTGACGCAAATTAAGTTCCTTTTGAGAAAATAAATATTTCAAAGACTTATGATCCGTGTAAAGAATAAATTTCTCTCCCGATAGATAATGACGCCAAATTCGAAGGGCGAAAACAATAGCCGCGAGTTCTAAATCATGTGTGGCATATCTAGTCTCGTCCGGCTTCAATTGCCTAGAAGCATAAGCAATAACACGTTCTTTTTGCAAAAGAACGGCACCCAAACCAACGTGACTAGCATCAGTATAAACAACAAAATCTTGATTCCGTTCGGGAATAACAAGAATAGGAGCATTGGAAAGGAGTTCTTTCAATTTCTGAAAAGAGGCTTCACATTTGTCCGACCAATTGTATTTAACTCCCATCTTAGTCAAGCCAGTAAGAGGCACAGCAATCTTAGAAAATTCTTTAATGAAACGACGGAAATAACCCGCCAATCCGAGAAAACTACGAATCTCTGTCACACTCTCCGGTCTCTTCCAATCTTGAATCGCTTCAATCTTTGAAGGATCCATGAAAATTCCGGATTCGGAAATAATATGACCGAGAAACTTCACACGAGATTGCCAAAAGTGGCATTTGAAAAATTTCGCCTTTAATTGATTACTCCTAAGAGTTTCCAATACAATCCGAAGATGCTTTTCATGCTCCTCCTCGGTTTTAGAATACAAAAGGATATCATTAATGAAGATGAGAACAAACCGATCGAGGAAAGCCTTGAAAACTCGATTCATAAGGTCAACGAAGTAAGCCGGAGCATTCGTTAAACCAAATGGCATAACAAGCCATTCATTAGATCCATAACGAGTATGGAACGATGTCAAAGGAATACTATCCTCAGCAATACGAAGCTGATGAAAACCGGTAGCCAAGTCCAACTGTGAAAAGACCCTAGCTCCTCTAAGCTGATCAAACAAATCGTCAATCCGAGGTAAAGGATATTTATTTTTAATAGTCAGATCGTTAAGCTTGCGATAGTCAATGCAAAGCCTAAGCGTACCGTCGGATTTCTTCACGAAAATAGCCGAAGCTCCCCAAGACGAGGAGCTAGAGCGAATAAATTGCTTGTCTCCAATTCAGATAATTATTTACGCATCTCCTCATTTTCCTTATTAGACATGCGATAAGGAGGACGAGTAATAGGTTGAACTTCAGGGGTAAGATTAATTCTGAACTCAATTGCTCGTTAGGTGGTAAACCTAAAACGGACTCTAATATGTCGAAAAATTCACGAGCGACGTGAATTCGAGAAATGACATCTTCCTCATCATCATCATCATCATCATGAGGATTTAAAGAATATAAAGATGCAGTCAACGTAGAATCTGAATCTTTAAGAATAATAGAAATCTGATTTACAGATTGCGGATGTCGGAGATAAATAGTCCGCTCAGGACATAGGGTATGAGCTTCATAACGATTAAGCCAATCCTTTCCCAAAATCATTCCAAAGCCTAGGTAATGCATAACATGCAAATCGGCTAGAAATGGAAAATCACATAAAATAATCTCCACATTTTTACAAAGCAAACTAAGAGTTGCGGATCCACCAACAGGATTCGCAATTCTCAAGGAAGTCATTAAAGCATCAACATTTAAAGAGAAAGTGTCGACAAGTTCCTTTGATATAAAAGAATGGGATGCACCCGTATCAAAGAGAACTCTAATAGGTTGATCATGAAATAAAATAATACCATCAAGAATGGAATGAGAAATACCTTGGCCACGAGATGTGTTGCAAGGGGCTTGAGCCACGTTTAACTTTCCCTCTTTCATGCCTTGCAGTATAGGGCACATATGTATATAATGATTCGAGCTCTTGCAATAGCGGCAACTTTTGGGCTTCGAACACTTGTTCGCAAAATGGTCCTTAGAACCACAGTTATAGCATTGCCCGCTACTAGAGGAAGGTGTCTTTGCAGCCGAAGTTGCATGCTTGCCCTTTTTGTTGGGATAAGAACCTTTAAATTTGTTAGGCCTCTTTTTGTTGTTGAAGTTTGGTTTAGCGCCAACCAGTTCAACACCACTCTCTCTATCGGCCTCTTCAAGACGAAGAGTGATATCGACGAGTTGATCAAATGTAACTTCTAGTTTTAGGAGTAGTGGCTTCTTAAGATTCTTATTTAATCCATAAACGAACCTCTGGTTCTTCTTCAGTGGAGTATTTATATATTCGACCACATATTTGGAAAGGGATTCGAATTATGCAACGTAGTCCGCCACAGAAGACTGACCTTGAACAAGGTCAATAAATCTCCAAGCCAAAGTTACCTTTTCAGCCTCGGGCATGAATTTCGATTCGAAGCGTTCCCGGAAGTGCTCCCAGGAGAGATCCGCTTCATCAATTTCTGATATTAACAGCTCATACCAATCCAATGCTCTTTCTTGGAGCATACTAGAAGCCACCTGGACTCGATGGAGGTCAGTGAGGTTCATGCGAGAGAAGATTCTATCGCACGTTCTGAGCCAAGCTTGGACCTCGATGATAGTTTCAGTGCCTTTAAATTGCTTCCCACCCAATTTGGTGTAATCATTGCACAAACATGCAAACCCGTATTTAGGGTGAGTAGGTTCCGGATTAGAACCAGCTGCTTGAGCATTCGTGACAAGGTCAAGAAGTTGCTGGGTAGTCATAAAAACTCCATCTTGGGGAGTTGCAGTAGATTGACCGGCACGGGGACGTCCTGGTCTAACCATTTTTCTTCCTTTTGAAAGAAGGAAAAGAAAAAGGTTATTCGCTATCAAGCAATCTTGATAAGTGAAACAAGAAATCATAATAAAAATAGGATGAATCGGTATGAAGATTCGAATTAATCCTAAGGTACGACTCCTAAGCTGGACTTAGGACGATGATCCTTGTTAAGTTATTCTACATTGTTCCGAAGTTTGGCTCTGATATCAAGCTGTGACGCCCCACCTCAATACCCATGCTAGCCAAGAACACTACGGAGTAATGCTATCAACTAGCATGGAGAATAATGCTATTGAGGAGCGACCATCCATGTAACTTCTTTGTGCGAGCACCGATATGTTAGATAGTATTGCATGCGTTTCATTTAAGGAGGAAGTCCGACATACCGATACAAACTCAAAGCTATCACACGGTGGCTGTAAATAAATCTTCGGAAACAAATATAGAAATAAACATAACACAATCAGTCACAGACATCCATATCACAAAAGCGGAAAAAGATATGAATATATAACTAACACATGAAAGTGTACATCAGAGTAGTGGTCATGAAAGGACCACATACAAAAAAGAATAGCAACACGTGCTATACAAAAGAATACATCTATGAGTCTATATCTCAAGTGTAAATGACAAAAACTGCTAATCTAAATGGTCAGCCAAAAGTCAGAGTAGTAAATCCCTGGGGGAGAGGTCAAGCAGAAGCCCTTGTAACATCTCGGTCTGACCCGAGTATTATTTATAAGAAAATAATAAACGGATCAGTCTAGCTATAAATATCAGGTAACATGATATAAAACAATAGATATGGCAAGAACATATAGTAACCATAAAGACATACTATGATAAGCATGTAAATGAAGATCATCAAGAGATCAAACAATATCAAAAGAATCTTCTGAAAGATCCAAATTCACCTAAAAAAAGTGATGACACGCAAATTCACCAAAACGTAAAAGCTGAAAAATCATAACAATGAAAGTCATGAAAATAGGTGAAGCACAAATTCCAGAAGACTACACAAGAAATCCAGAAATCATAATATAGGAGCATGAAAACTCACAAAATGGGAGCATGAAAACTCACCTACACGTGTAACACAAAGCGAGACGCTATCTCATGGTTGCAAGCCATTAATTTTGACACACGAATGGCCCGAAGACCGTGGGGCGCTACCCCACATATGTGATGGCGAAACATCACACAAATGCGATGGCGAAACATCACAAGAGCGGGGTCTAGTCTCCCTCGCAGACAAAGAGACATCGCACAGTTGCTAGTATAAAACACAAAAATGATCGTCATGATCATCAAGTAGTGTCAATCTCACCAAGCCAGTAAGTATATGAGTTTAGCTTCATGTCCCATAACCACTTGCTTAAATTAAATTTTTACGAACAAGCTGTAGATCTTCACTAGAGGATTGTCACGAAAGGTTTTGAGGAAAAGGTTTGTATATACTAGTAGATTGGAAAAGGTTTAAGGAAAGAGCTTTGTAGTAAAATAGAGTTAAAATTGTTTTGATGAAAGAGTTTTGATATTTACTACTAGTATTGAAACCTTCATATTTCTAAAATTGTTATCCCGCCTTTTTAGCAAGGCCTTGATACCATAAAATCGACCGAGGAGCCCAAGATAGTTTGTCTCGAAGAATGGTCAACTAAGCATCTCAACAAAGCAAATTATGTTGAATGTTTTTCAGATAAGATCCCCTACGGAGGGGGGTACAGGGGGTGGCAACCCCCCAAGGTGGGGGTGTGGGGGCAACACCCCCGCTATGAGGTTCGACCTGCCCGGTCAGGTCGCGGGGGTCCAGGGGGCAGCACCCCGTCCAAAATGGTACGACCTAGTGAAGACCTAAGAGAGGATAGGATCGAGCGATCTAATGGTTGCGACCTATGGGTCTAAGGGGTCAAGCGACCTAGTGGTTGCGACCTAGAGGTGTTTGCGAGTAAGCAGAAGCGAGCGACCTAACAGAGGCGAGCGACTTAAGGGACTTGCGACCTAACAAGGTAATAAGGTCGAGCGACCTACGACCTAACGAGGTAAAGGCCTAATGGCTTAGTGAAACACGCGACCTAATGTAGCCGAGTGGTTTAAGGTCGGAGACGACCTACGACTTATAAAGGTAGACGGTTGAGCGACCTAACGAGGCTCGCGACCTAAACATGACAAGGCCGGGCGAGCTAACGAAGTCCAGAGTCGAGCAACTTAGCGACACAGTGTGTTGAGCGACATAACGAGGTCCAGTGGAGAGCGACCTAAAAGAGACGCGCCCTAAAAGGGGCGCGACCTAACTCAAACAAGCCGGGCGATATAAGGTCGGAGACGACCTACGACTTAGCGACCTATTTCCGTGCGACCTAAACCAGAACGAGCTATAAGCAGGCGGCGACTTTTCCACGCGAACGGCCTACGACCTTGCGACCTAACGAAGGCAGAGCGACCTAAACGCAGGGATTCGCCAAGAACGCTAGAAATTGGAGTTTTTCGCCAATCCAATCCAAACCAAATGCAAATGTACATGCTAAAGTGATGGGGAATCATTCCCAACAGTCCAATATAGTTATAGACTAGAATTATGAGATAAAAATCTCACCTTTTCACCAAATTATGAAGGTAAACCTTGAAAGTGAATGGACAAGCAACTACAAGCTTGAATCCAATGCTTTTCCTTGAATTTGGAGTTGAATGATGGAGTTGGAGTTGAAACCTAGGCTTGGAGTTTCTAATTTCCCTTTCCGTTCACCATTAATGTTAAAGTTTGTGTTTGGTAGGATTTTATGAAGAGTGAGGAGAAGGAAAGAAGTGGGTTTGAGTTATAATGGCTAATCTAACCCAAAGTCCAAAGCGGGAAAAGTAAGTGAAATTCCACTAACTCCAAACCTATCAATGTTTATACTTAAAAAAGTTGTAAACGGCATTTAGAACTCAATGGAAGTGGTCTCGGGTCCTAATCTGACCGTTTGCAAAAAGTAGCTTTTCAAACCAATATCTAATTAACGACAAAATATTTAAATATTAAATCGATAAATATGCGAGTTGTTACATAGGGTTCAAATCCTTAAAACCCAATCACAACATCAAAATAAAATTTCACCTCAAACCAATAATTTTCTTGTCTTTACCGATCATTCACCTATCTCCAGAAGAGATTCCAACCCATACAAACCTATAGATCATCAGAACTTCCCCAATTTCCATTCCCAGTTCAAACATAAACTGCACTTTCAATTCCCTTTTAAAAATTGACATTTTGATCTTAAAAATCATGATTTAGTATAGGTTTTAATTTATATTACTGATTTGTTAAATTTTCGTACTTGAATTTTCCATAAATTCAATCTATCATGTTTTCTTCTCTATTTTCCCGTACATTCCTATTTAATTTTAACTTAAATAAAATCCTAAGTCTTAATCTTTTAAGTTAACAAAGATGTCTTGTTTAAATCCTTTATTCTAACAGAAAATAGTTAAAGAAATAAGGATTTTAATTAAAAACTTGTACCAGGAAAACAAAACAGAACATAGCAATTCAACAGCATGCATACAAATACAATTACACATCAGACAGTTAATTATAAACATATGCAATATTTATTTATGTTAGTATACTAGCATTCAACAAATTTTTAACCTTTTAAATTTTTTTTAGGAAAAATTACTCACCTGATTTGAACATGCAGATTAGAGCACAGATTTTTGAATAACCCTGAATTCTTTAAACTCTTGAATGAATGCTTTAAAACTTGCTTTTGTTTGCCTTTAATCTTGATTGTTGCTGATGACTTAATTTGCTTTAATTCCAGGTTTTGATGAAATGCAGACTTCCTTGCTTTATTTTCCAGATTTTTGAAAAATGCAGGCTTTAATTTTTTTGCATGCAGGTAGCTTGAAAATGAAATGCAGGGTTCTGGTTTTTGAAATGAAATTCAGGGATTGTAGATGATTTTCCAGATTTAGAAGAAGGAAATGCAGGATTTTTGAAAATGAGTTTCAAGGATTTTTATTTCGCATGACATTTTGAAGATAGTCTGCATGTTGGAAAAAATGTTTACAGGGATTGAAGAATGCAAATTGGTTTACAAAATTTGATTTTCAGATTGGATATGATTTTAGAATTATTTAAAAGTGGAAGGGTTTTGAAGAATATTTAGAGAGAATGGGGTTTCAGCTGAAAACATTATCTTAGTTTAGGAATTGAAAATGAAGAAAGAAAACAAAATGAAAGATTGCAAGAATTTATATAACTATATTTATGATAATTTAAAACTAAAGAGAAATAAAAATGCAAATTTGACACTTGTCTTGTATTTTAACACTTGTCATTTTAAAATGATCATTAGTTTACATTTGTTGTATTAAAACCTAAGATGTTTACACATGTATCTTTTAATTAATTAATATTGTTAATAAGTGTAAATGAAAGTTTTAAACTTAATTAATTAGTTTTTAAATACTTAGTTATATATATAAATAATAATTAAAGAATAAACCAATTGTAGTTATAAAAAAACAATATACAAATCAATCATTTGAAAAAAACATTTTTAATCATTTAAAATAAATTTATAAAGGAGATTGTAACCTATTTGTTATTTAAACGAATACATGATTCATATTTTAAATTGTATTTTAAATTTTCATTTCTAATTTACAAATCATAATTATTAATCAATATTTTAAAAAAAATAAAACAAACAGTTTATAACTTATTTTAATATTAAAACTTAAGTCAAAATATTTTAAACAAATAAAGCATTTATCTTATGTATTTTAAAATCATTTAGTTATTTTATAAAATAGTTTTGAAAAGCTTAATCAATAAATAAAAACCAATTTCCAAAATATTATAATTAGAAAATATGCTATATTAATTTAAATTTAAAACCAAACTCATCTATTTAAAATATATATACATATTATAAATAGAAAACAATTTATTAACATATTAAAAGATAAATTAAATAATTAAATAGAAGATTATTAAATCAATTCAATTTTATTTTAAAAAATTATCAAATTAATTTAATTTTAAACATAGATTATTAAATTTATATTGTCCAAAATTCTGAGATATTACAATTCTCCCCCCTTAAAAGAATTTCATCCCCGAAATTTAAACAATCGTAATTTAATAATCTTATTAAAGATTAAATTTTAAAAAACAGCATATATTGATCATATGCTAACAACCAAGCAATCAATTCATACAATCAAAACAAATCTAACTATATAGAAAAAATTCCGAATAGAACTTCTACGAGTTTCCCTGGTATAAATATCGGGATACTCGCTCTATAGATTCCAAACAATCAATACTATTAAGCTACAGAGCTCCTATCTCAATTCTAAACAGAATATCAGACTATAGACGAGTCTGACTCAACAACCAAACAACCTGAACTACTGGTTCTACAACCAGAATCATCAAACACGTACTCCCTCGGAGATACGTGAAACACTCTGAATCCCAGTTATCCAAACTGGTAATTCAACTCTTGAAAACCAAACACTTATCTAACCAGAACACAGAAGAAATCAAAAAAACCTCGGAGCTAGCTTCACAGACTTACCAAAACTTATAGGTCCTTGGATCAGAGAAAAAAACTTATCCATAACCAGATCTCCGACTCCACAATCCAAATTCCTCCGTCTCTTATCCATAAAAACTCTTCGTACGATCCTGGGCTACTCAACTATCGCAAGTCACTTTTGCGATTAACCCGGCCTAATATCCAAAGAAAACTGCTTTCTCTTTACGAAATAGAACAGCTTACTCTTAACTAGCCAACCCATCGAAGAAACGGGTCCACTCTGCTGCTTCTGAACTCCACTTCAGAAAAACTACTCAGCTAGAAAACTTCCTGCCAACATGGAACACTTCGAGCTGCTCCGCTAACACCAATGCCAAAAAATTCTCAATCCAAAGCTCTCCGAGAAACTCGGACCCCAAAGAAAACAGAAACACTCTACTGGACCCAGCCACAACATCGAAGCAGACTCACTTCTTTACTCTTGTTCCAAAGAAACATCTTCGGAAATATCCATAGTCACTGCATCTCATCACATAGCTACTACTTCCTGAGATACAAGATACCATCACCTACTAGCTTCTGCCCTACCGACAGATCCAAACTCAACTCATCCAACACCGCACTTCAAAGATGAACTTCGAACCTTAACAGGTTTCCTTCAGAGATCGATGAAGTCCTTACACTAAGAAAAACTCACTCGAGCCGGTATTAGGTCTACAGTCTCGACAAATACACTTCCAACCTCATCACTCAAACTCCAACCAATGGTAGTTGTGTTACACACACCACTACCTTATCTACCTTTATAACTTATATTGGAAAACCTAAACAGGTAACCCAACAAATAGGTAGAAATAATTATAAATATATATATATATACATATATTAAAAATATAAATATGCTTTCTCAAGATAGACACCACTCCAGAGCCTAGGTATTCACTCAACCTAATGCTCTGATACCAAATGTGACGACCCGACTTTTTCTCTACAAAAAGTCGTATCATCTTTAAGAAAGAAAGAGGTAGAAAAGAGGAAAGAAAGAAGAGAAAGAAGAAACAATACAGAATCTCAACAGCGGAACGAATAAATTATATTAATAACATAAATATTATATGGTACACAACAAATATCAGAGTTACACAGACAATACAACACATACAAGACAGTTATAAACACCTGTCTAGTAATTACAACTCAATACACAATACAGAAAACACTCAGAGATACCAACACAGCGGAAAACTATATATCTATACGTGGAAGCCTCCTGCTCCATTTGCTCCTCCATAATTCGTCAAAGCTAACCTGAATCCCTTGGCTACTCGTAAAAATTTAAGTACCCAAGAGTTTAAGAAAAACAGAAATAAACTCCAGGTCGGACATGGGTCTGGTGTGAGTAACAGGTTAAAGTTTCTTAACTTTGAATACCTTTGAAAGAAAAGGTATCACGTAAGACTTCCCACACATAAACATGGAAAAGTTTTTACCTTACGCTAACCAAAATATTTGATAGGAAATCCAGTGATATTATAATAGGTCTAGGATTTTCAAGTAAATATGAAATAGCCAAAATTGTTACATTCATTAAATTCCAGCTACTAGCCACAAAAGTGGGTAATACAATCAAAACCGTTGACACTTGTTGGATTTTGGATTCCATACAATGGCAGGCTACTGGGGTACCGCCGTCACAGTACGTGGCCTAGATCACCGTACCTAGGAGTACGCCCGCTTCCCTGCAACACAAAGCCGAAACCATTCCTTTCTGAACAGTTCCGAACAAGACCACCCCGTAGTTGTGATCAGCAACCGCACCACTAAGCCGAAATAAAGGGACATCTAGACAGGGGTAAATCTCGCCCTTCTTGGGCATGACCCACTTAGCCTTGCTACACCTTCCCTGTTTTAGCCATTCCCGATTGATGAGGCTTGAGGCTACGATTACCATTATAGGACATATCACTTAGAATGCTCATCGTCCACCTGACGATGTTCTGAAAGCATTCAATCCATACAAGTTCATTCCGCGTTCGAACGAAACCGAAGGCATTATCTCGTTACACTCATTTTGGAATCACCCTTAAAGTTAACGACGATAACCCTTGCACTCTAAATATTCATCTTCACTTCAGATTCACGAACTAACGTTACTTTGGATCGATGTGGTTTTCGGATATCCAAATATGGAAACCCGATCCCGGTCTCATCGAAATCCAAAACGTGTCTTTTAAGGCCAAGTTGTTTTAGAGTTTAAAACAATTTCAATTCATTATCTATATACACACAGATGGATAATTCACAACATAACAATGGATAATTAATATTATCATCACAACAGAGAATCCATATCATCATTATAAACAGATAATCTATATTATCATCCCAATGCAACCAATGCATCCATATCACATACAATACTCATCTCATGGCTGAGATTACAAACCATACATGGCAACCAATATCAATCATTCATACATAAGCAATGATCTAATGATCACTCCATTTATAATTAATTTAAAATGAATAAAATTAATTACTTCCATTTCTAATTAATTTAAAATGAATTAAATTAATTACTTCATCAATAAAATCCTGCTTACTTAATCATTAATTGATTACAAATCAATTAATTAATCACCATCACATTATTTTATTCAATTAATCATTTTTGATTAACAATATTTCTAATTACAATGAGTAATTAGTCTTTAAATTAATTACACAAGTTAATTATATTTAACACTTACAATAATTAACTTTTAATTGCTTAATCAATTAATTAACTCAAATTAATTACATTAATCCTTTATTAATTAATTACTACATTTATAAATTGTTCCTTAGTTTATCAATTCTAAATTACATCATTAATTTTATTAATTAATGATTTTTGATTTAATCAATCTCTCTTATATAAATTAATTACCTTAAGTAATTAATCTGCAATTAAACCACATATTTATTAATTACCTTTGATTAATAACAATCCAGTAATTAACTACCCTTAATTACTCATTCCATAAATTAATTATTCTTAATGAATTATCTAAATTAATCCCATGATTAATTTCAAAGTAATTTAATCTAAATTACTTCCATAAATAAAATCTTTAATTACATCCAGTAATTATCAATTCATTACTTCTCTAAGTAATTATAATCCCATTAATTTCATAAAGTAATTATTCATCAATCCTCAAGTGTTTAAATTAATTAAACTTAATTAATTAATCTAAACTAATCACATTAACACAATTAATTACATTAAGTAATTAATTCATTAATTACTTCCATTAAGTAATTAAACGTAAACAATTTCATAAATGATTATTATTAATTAATTAATCTAATTAATTACCAAAATTAATTACATTAATTAATTGTTAAATAATCTTAAGTTAATGACCTTCATTAACATATCTTAATTACTTAATTAAGAAATTAACTTATATTAATCATTATTAATTACAAATTAATTAATATTTAATTACAACTTAATTAATCTCTAATTATTAATTAATTAAGTGTTAATTACAATCTTAATTAATCCTTAATCACTTGATTAATAAATCTTAATCATTAATTAAATTTTAATTAACAATTCCTAATTACAAATTAATTAATCCTAATTAATTAATCTCAAATGTTCAATTAAACCATATATATTAATCACCCTGCTAGACCCAGCCACAACATCGAAGCAGACTCACTTCTTTACTCTTGTTCCAAAGAAACATCTTCGGAAATATCCATAGTCACTGCATCTCACCACGCAACTACTACTTCTTGAGATATCAAGATACCATCACCTACTAGCTTCTGCCCTACCGACAGATACAAACTCAACTCATCCAACTCTACACTTCAAAGATGAACTCCGAACCTTAACAGGTTTCCTTCAGAGATCAATGAAATTCTTACACCAAACTAAACTCACTCGAGACGGTATTAGGTCTACAGTCTCGTCAAATACACTTCCAACCAATGGTAGTTGTGTTACACACACCACTACCTTATCTACCTTTATGTCTTATATTGGAAAAACCCGAACAGGTATCCCAAATGTGACGACCCGACTTTTTCTCCATAAAAAGTCGTATCATCTTTAAGAAAGAAAGAGGTAGAAAAGAGGAAAGAAAGAAGAGGAAGAAGAAACAACACAGAATCTCAACAGCGGAACGAATAAATTATATTAATAACATAAATATTACATAGTACACAACAAGTATCAGAGTTACACAGACAATACAACACATACTAGACAGTTATAAACACCTGCCTAGTAATTACAACTCAATACACAATACAGAAAATACTCAGGGATACCAACACAGCGGAAAACTATATATCTATACGCGGAAGCCTCCTGCTCTATTTGCTCCTCTATAATTCGTCAAAGCTAACCTGAATCCCTTGGCTACTCGTAAAAATCTGAGTACTCAAGAGTTTAAGAAAAACAGAAATAAACTCCGGGTCAGACATGGGTCTGGGGTGAGTAACAGGTTAAAGTTGCTTAACTTTGAAAACCTTTGAAAGAAAAGACATCACGTAAGACTTCCCACATATAAACATGGAAAAAATTTACCTTATGCTAACCAAAACATTTGATAGGAAATCCGATTATACTACAATATGTCTAGGGTTTTCAAGTAAATAAGAAATAGCCGAAATTGTTACATTCATTAAATTCCAGGTACTAGCCACGAAAGTGGGTAATACAATCAAAACCGTTGGCACTTATTAGATTTTGGATTCCACACAATGGCGGGGCTACTGGGGTACCACCTATCACAGTACGTGGCTTAGATTACCGTACCGAGGAGTACGCCCGCTCCCCTGCAACACAAAGCCGGAACCATTCCTTACTGAAAAGTTCCAAACAAGACCACCCATGGTTGTGATCAGCAACCGCACCACAAAGCCGAAATAAAGGGACATCTAGATAGGGGTAAATCTCGTCCTACTTGGGCATGACCCACTTAGCCTTGCTGCACCTCCCCTGTTTTAGCCATTCCCGGTTGATGAGGCTTGAGGCTACGATTACCATTATAGGACATATCACTTAGAATGCTCATCGTCCACCTGACGATGTTCTGAAAGCATTCAATCCATACAAGTTCGTTCTGGGTTCGAACGAAACCGAAGGCATTATCTCGTTACACCCATTTTGGAATCACCCTCAGAGTTAACGACGATAACCCTTGCACACTGAATCTTCATATTCACTTGAGATTCACGACCTAACGTTAATTTGGATCGATGTGGTTTTCGGATATCCAAGTATGGAAACCCGATCCCGGTCTCATCGAAATCCAGAACGTGTCTTTTAAGTCGAAGTTGTTTTAGAGTTTAAAACAATTTCAATTCATTATCTATATACACACAGATAGATAATTCACAATATAACAATGGATAATCAACTTTATCATCACAACAGATAATCCATATCATTATTATAACAGATAATCCATCATCATCAAAATGCAACCAATGCATCCATATCATATAACATTACTCATCTCGTTGCTGAGATTACAAACCATACAAGGCAACCAATATCATTCATCAAACATAAGCAATGATCAAATGATCACACCATCTATAATTAATTTAAAATGAATTAAATTAATTACTTAATCTCTTAATTAATTTAAAATAAATTAAATTAATTGCTTCATCATTATAATCCTGCTTAACTTAACCATTAATTGATTACAAATCAATTAAATAGATCATCATCACATAATTCATTTCAATTAATCATTACTGATTAACAATCCCCTAATTACAATAAGTGATTAGCCTTTAAATTAATTACACAAGTTAATTATATTTAACCCTTACAATAATTAACTTTTTAATTTCTTAAGTAATTAATTAACTCAAATTAATTATATTTATCCTTTATTAATTAATTACTTCACTTATTAATTATTCCTTAATTAATCAATTCAAAATTTACTTCATTAATTAATTAATTAATGATTTCTAATTACAATTTAATTTATCTCTCTATTAAAATTAATTACATTAAGTAATTAATCTGCAATTAAACCATATATATATTAATCACTATTGATTAATAGCAATCCAGTAATTAACTACCCTTAATTACTCATTCCATAAATTAATTACTCTTAATGAATTATCTCAAATAATCCCTTGATTAATTTCAAAGTAATTTAATCTAAATTACTTCCATAAATAAAATCTTTAATTACACCCAGTAATTATCAGTTCATTACTTCTCTAAGTAATTATAATCCCATTAATTTCATAAAGTAATTATTCATCAATCCTCGAGTGTTTAAATTTATTAAACTTAATTAATTAATCTAAACTAATCACATTAACACAATTAATTACATTAAGTAATTAATTCATTAATTACTTAAATTAAGTAATTAAACATAAACAATTTCATAAATGATTATTATTAATTAATTAATCTAATTATTTATCAAAATTAATCACATTAATTAATTGTTAAATAATCTTAAGTTAATGACCTTCATTAACATTTCTTAATTACTTAATTAACAAATTAACCTACATTAATCATTATTAATTACAAATTAATTAATACTTAATTACAACTTAATTAATCTCTAATTATTAATTAATTAAGTGTTAATTACAATCTTAATTAATCCTGAATCACTTTATTAATAAATCTAAATCATTAATTAAAATTTAATTAATAATTCCTAATTACAGACTAATTAATCCTAACTAACTAATCTTAAATATTAATTAATCAATTTTAAAAATTATTAATACTTAACAAATCATCCACATTATTAATTAATTAAATAATTAATTACCCATTCAAATTAACTTAATAATTTAAATGAATCCAATTTCTTAAGTTCTAACTTAATTTAAGAAACATTTCTTCTTATATAAAGTATTTTAAAAACACTTTGTTTCAAATTTCACTTTAAATATCATTTTAAAATTTTAAGATTTTAAAATGAATACAATTTTATTTAAACTAGGTTTTAGAACAATTTAAAACCTTTATCTCATATGTTAAAAGAAATATCCACTTTATAAAATAAGTTTTAAAAGAATTTAAATCCCAATTCAATTTAAAAACTCACTTAAACATTCCAAATTATTAAAACAATTTCAATTCAAAATATTCTTTAATTTAAAAACTGAAATACAGTTTTTAAACTCATTCTAGATTTAACTTAAATTTTTAAAACTTTACTTACAATCTACATCTTCATTTAAATGCAAATCATTTAACCATTTTAAAGTAATTTAAATAATTTAAATTTAAACTTTATTTTATTTTAAAAACTGAAGTTCAAACCCAATTCCAGGTTTTAAATCTCAAATTCAAACTTACTTTATATTTTTCAATTTAAACTTCCAGTTTTATATTCAAAACCAAATACCTTTTTATACTTAAAAGTTTTAAAAACCCAAACTTAAATTCCAAATTTAAATTATTTAAAAACTCAAATTCAAAATAATTTTAAAACAGGTTCAAACTCAAGTTTAACTTAGTTTAAACATTTAGTTTACATTTTAAAACTTTACTACTAATTTTAAAAACTGCATTACGTTTCTATTTTGACTGTAAAACCTGAAACAATACATCTACTGAAGCAACCCTATATAATACTTCGAGTCAAAAATTTATCCGCTTCGAGCTAAATCCTGATTTTCCCTAGCCAAACCCGAGGCTACTAAAAACTGTAATCAACATTACCAACATGTCCACCTTCCACCGTGCACCTGTACACTACCTCCGGCCACCGCTGGACAACCACGCGACCATCCCACAGTCAACAATCAACGACTCAGGCCAACCAAACAACAACCCTAACATCACCTGCTCGAATTCAAGATCGAGGTCACATTCCCAAACTTGGAAATAAAACAGAACCAACAACCCAAACCTGTCAACGACAATTCCTCACGTCTACGGCTACCGTTGGCTCTGAAATTCCGGTGATGACTCCGTCAACCCTCCAACCTCCCTTCCCTAAACCCTAAGCCACTCGAACAATAGAGGAGATCGAACTCAAACAAATACTGTAACCCAGTAAAAACTAGGGTTCAAATCCTTAAAACCCAATCACAACATCAGAATCAAATTTCACCTCAAACCAATAATTTTCTTGTCTTTACTGATCACTCACCTATCTCCAGAAGAGATTCCAACCCATACAAACCTATAGATCATCAGAACTTCCCCAATTTCCATTCCCAGTTCAAACATAAACTGCACTTTCAATTCCCTTTTAAAAATTGACATTTTGATCTTAAAAATCATGATTTAGTATAGGGTTTTAATTTATATTACTTATTTGTTAAATTTTCATACTTGAATTTTCCATAAATTCAATCTATCCCGTTTTCTTTTCTGTTTTCCCGTACATTCCTATTTAATTTTAACTTAAATAAAATCCTAAGTCTTAATATTTTATGTCAACAAAGATGTCTTGTTTAAATCCTTTATTCTAACAGAAACTAGTTAAAGAAATAAGGATTTTAGTTAAAAACTTGTACCAAGAAAACAAAACAGAACATAGCAATTCAACAGCATGCATGCAAATACAATTACACATCAGACAGTTAATTATAAATATATGCAATATTTATTTACTTTAGTATACTAGCATTCAACAAATTTTTAACCTTTTAAATTTTTTAAAGAAAATTTACTCACCTGATTTTAAAATGCAGATCAGAGTATAGATTTTTGAATAACCCTGAATTCTTTAAACTCTTGAATGAATGCTTTAAAACTTGCTTTTGTTTGCCTTTAATCTTGATTGTTGCTAATGACTTAATTTGCTTTAATTCCAGGTTTTGATGAAATGCAAACTTCCTTGCTTTATTTTCCAGATTTTTGAAAAATGCGGGCTTTAATTTTTTTGCATGCAGGTAGCTTGAAAATGAAATGCAGGGTTCTGGTTTTTGAAATGAAATTCAGAGATTGTAGATGATTTTCCAGATTTAGAAGAAGGAAATGCAGGCTTTTTGAAAATGAGTTTGAGGGATTTTACCACCTGTCGCGACCCGACTTCTTATCTCCAGAAAGACGCGTCACTAATAAAGAAAGAAAGGGATAGAAGAAGAAAAGAAAGAGAAAGAAGAAACACAACAACAGATAACTCACAGCGGAACGAATGAAATATAATATATCACATAAAATATTTCATAGTATCATATTACATCAGAGTACACAACTTATACAACACATATTAGACAGTTATAAACATCTGTCTAACTATACAACTCAAGAATACAAGATACAGATACAATCTCAAACACAACGGAAACAATATTATATATACACATGGAAGCCTTCTGCTCCATATCTCCTCCAGAATTCGTCAAGCTAACCTGAATCACTTGACTACTCATACATAATATTAGTGCCCAAGAGTTTAATAAAACAGAAAATAAACACTCGGGTCAGACAGGGGTCTGGTGTGAGTAAACGGGTTAAAATTGCTTAAATTTAGAAAAACCTTTGAAAAGAAAAGGTATCACGTAAGACTTCCCACACATAAACATGGAAAAGTTTTTACCTTACGCTAACCAAAACATTTGATAGGAAATCCAGTGATATTATAATAGTGTCTAGGGTTCTTAAAATAAAATACAGAAATAGCTGGAATGCTTACATCTCACGTTCCAACATAGTTGGGCACAATCAAAACCATACAGGCACTTATTGGATTTTGTATTCCATCAATGGTAGGGCTACCGGGGTACCGCCTGTCACAGTACGTGGCCTAAATCAACGTACCGAGGAGCCACCCTAACTCCCCTGCAACACAAAGCCGGAACCATCCTTTACTGGACAGTCCTGAACAAGACCACCCCGTGGTTGGTGCGACCAACCACACACTAAGCCGAAATAGAAAGGGACCTCTAGACAGGGGTAAATCTCGTCCTACTTGGGCATGAACCACTTAACCTTGCTGCACCTCCCCTGTTTTAGCCATTCCTGGTTGATGAGGCTTGAGGCTGCGATTACCTTTATAGAACACATCTCTTAGAATGCTCATCGTCCACCTGACGATGTTCTGAAAGCATTCAATCCATACAAGTTCATTCCGGGTTCGAATGAAACTGAAGGCACTATCTCGTTGCATTCATATTGGAATCTCCCTCAGAGTCAACGACCGTAGCCCTTGCACTCTAAATCACCATCTCGAACCTGTAAGTACTATCTCCGTCAAACTCATCACGGAATCATCCTCGGAGTTATACTGACGAATAGTCCTTACACCTCGAGTCTTCACTTGCTCCACTTGGATTCACGACCTAACGCTTAATTGGAATAGATATGGTTTTCGGATATCCAAATATGAAAACCCGATCCCGGTCTCACCAAAACCAAACGCCATTTTAATGTCCAAGTTGTTTTAAGGGTTTAAAACAATTAAAACTTATATTCATGATGATATAAACAGATAGATGAATCACATTATCACAATAGACAGTTCATATTAAACGTTCATCTCACAAAGCAGCATATCACATAACAGAGAGATCCAAATCATCCAGTATCAACCAATTACCCAATATCAATCATCCAATATAAATTGATCATCCAATATCAATCACCAAATATCAATCAATCATTCATAAGCAGAATTGATTAAGTCTAAATCAATTGGATTACCTAAATCCTTCTTCATTTGTTTATTCCAAATAAATAAATTAATCATCTCTTAATGATCTTCCTTAATTTATCTTTATTGATTAATCATACTTTAATTATATTCAAGTAATTATTCCTAACCATATACAGTAATTAACCTTTAATTACTATCATTAATTACAATAATTAATGATTTGCTTTCATTAATTAATTAACTAAAATTAATTCATTAAACCTCAATTAATTACAATTAATTAATCATACTTAAATTAATTACTTTTATTAATCAACCTTGATAAATATCATTAATTATATTAACTAATGATCCTTATTAATTAATAATTCCTTTAATTAATAAATAATTAACTTATAATTAATCATCTCATTAATCATAATCAGTTATTAACAACTTGTAATTTCTTATCTTAATTAATTAACTTCTTAATTAAATGTATTAACCCTTTGATTAATTAATCTAATTACTTAATCTTTAATTACTTCATTAAGTAATTAATTAAATTAATAAATAATCATTAATTAATTACTTTATTAATTAATTACATTCTTAATTAATTACCCTTAGTAATTAATCTAAAATTAATCACATTCGTTAATTAATTAATCACGTTAATTAGTTAACTAAAGTAATTAAGTAGTTAACTCTTAATTACTTACATAAGTAATTATCTTCTAATTACTTCCATTAATGAATCTTGATTACCCACTTAATTAATTACTTAACAAGTAGTTAATTCCATTATCAAATAATCCCTAATACTTTAATTAATTAATTACACTATAATTAATTAACTTCAAACAATTATATTAATTAGTTCCTTAATTAATAACACCATGTGATTATCCAAATATCGCTTCCATTTAATTACTCCCATGAGCAATTACCATTAATTTCTTCCATAAATAATTACCATTCTAAATTGCATTTAATAATTAATCATTAATTACTTCATTAGGTAATTACACTTAATTAATTTATAATTAAGTGATTATTTAAAATTAGATAAACAATTAACTAATTATTTAAAATTAATTAAAAAATTAATTAATTAACTTATTATATTTCAAAATCCTTAATTACTTAAGAAAAATATTATTCTTAATTAAACTTTATTTATTAACCAATCATATTTAAATTAAGTATCCTTAAATTCGTATCAGTACTAATTTAACCTTATTATCCTCATAAATAAATTATTTGAAATTAATTAAATTTTAAAAACAAATTTACTAAATTTGGATTTCAAAATCATAATAATAATCTTATTTGAAAATAAGCATTTAGAAATCACATTTACAATTTAAAATAATTTAATTATCCAATTTAAACTTATTTATTTTCAAAACAAATTTGAAAACTTGTTATTCAAACATTACTTTAAGATTCACTTAAAACTTTGATTAATTCTTTAACTTGAAAACATACTTTTAATTTGAAATTCAAAATTTATTTAAGATAATTACTTTCAAAAGAAATCGTCTTAAAACAATTTAATTTTGAAAATGAATTCAATTAGCACTTTTAAAGTTTGATTAATTTTTTACTTTAAAAGATCAAGTTATAATTTTGAAAATTGGTTTCCTTTTTACAAACTTGTTTTAAGATTTTAAGGCTTACCTTCATTTATTCAACTCGAGTTACTTAGCAACTTATATCACTATATAGTACTTAACAAAAACACAACAAACTCGAGTTTACTAGCAACTCACCATAACACTGTAATACTAGGAAATAAACGTCCATAACAACTCGAGATTATGGTCGCGTGTTGTTTCTGGTTAGTACTGTGTAGAGTTTAGTTGCAAAGTATTTAAAGCCTTTCAATTTCATTTTTAAAGAATTACTTTTCTTCTAAGGTAAATTTAAAAATAGTTTTAACCCATATTCAATTTAAAATAAATTTAAAATATACTTTAAATATTCCAAGTAGTTTTGAAACATTTAAATTCAAAAACTTATTTAATTTCAAACTAGAATTCAAATCATGTTTTGAATTCAGATTTAAAAATTTAAATTTAAAATCCTATTTTAAATCTCATTTCAGATTTATAAAAATTAATTAAGTTTTAGATTATCGCTTGATTAATTAAATAATTAGAGATTAATAAATGGGTTTTATAGATAAATTAATTTGTAATTAATATTGATTAATCTCAGTTAATTACTTTAGAGAAGTAATTAAAGATTTGTTATACGTTATTGAAGGTCATTAACTTAGTATTATTTAATAATTAATTAATGTGATTAATTTTAGTGATTAATTGGATTAATTAATTTAAGCATAATCATTTGAATTGTTTAAGTGTAATTACTTAATGAAAGTAATTAAGGAATTAATTACTAATTGTAATTAATTAAGTTTATTTTGATTAGTTAAGTTAAGTAATTAAGTCTAATTAATTTAAATTAATCACTGGTTAATTTGAGAAGTAATTACCCAATGTAATTTAATAATTATTAATTACTTAGTGAAGTAATTAAAAAGATAAATTATTTGATGTAATTAATTGAAGAATAGTTGGGTAATGGAGGAGTTTTGGAAATTAAATACTTTGTGTAATTAATATGTAATTAGTATGCTGAATAATTACTTAAAGGAAGTAATAAATAATTAATTACTTAGCGTAATTAATTTAAGTTTTGTTAATTGAGTTATTTGAAGATAATAAAGAGATGTAATTAATTAAATGTAATAAATTACTTAATGTGATTAATCAAGAGTGATTAATCAATATGGATAATTGATAATTAATTTAATAGGGTAATTATTAATAAAATAATTAGGTATCATTAATTTTTATAATTAATGATGTAATTAAGGATGGATTAATTAAGAACAATTAATCAATGAAGGAATTAATTAATGTAATTAATTAATTAATGAAGTAATTGCAGGTTAATTACTAAATTTGGTTTGGAATAATTAATTTGTGAAATTAATTGGAGGTTAATTACTTGAATGTAATTAAAGGATAATTAATCAAGGATGATTAATTAGGGTAATTTGTTGAGGGTAATTAATTGATTGACTTGTAATTAATTAATAGATTTGTAAGCAAGATTTATATGAATGAAGTAATTAATTTAATTTCTTTTAAATTAATTAGGGAAGAAGAAATTAATTTAATTCATTTTAAATTAATTATAAAATGGTGATTAATAAGTCATTGCTTATGAATGATGATTGATACTAATTACCCTGAATAGTTGAGATCTCATATATGAGATAAGTGATGTTGTGTGATATGGATGTTATGGTTGCATTTGAGTTGATAATATGAATTATCTGTTTGGGATGATAATATGGATTATCTGTTGTGATGATAATGTTGATTACCTATTGTGCTATTATGAATTATCTATCTTTGTGTATATAGATAATATTGAATTGAATTATTTTAAACATTTAAGACAACTTGGACCTAAAAGATGGCGATTTGGATTTCGATGAGACCGGGATCGGGTTTTCATATTTGGATATTTGAAAACCACATCGATACAAATTAACGATAGGTCGTGAATCTCAAGTGAAGATGAAGATTCATGGTGCAAGGGTTATCGTCGTTAACTCTGAGGGTGATTCCAAAATGAGTGTAACGAGATAATGTCTTCGGTTTCGTTCGAACCCGGAATGAACTTGTATGGATTGAATGCTTTCAGAACATCGTCAGGTGGACGATGAGCATTCTAAAAGATGTGTTCTCTAAAGGTAATCGTAGCCTGAAGCCTCATCAACCGGGAATGGCTCAAACAGGGGAGGTGCAGCAAGGTTAAGTGGGTCATGTCCAAGTAGGACGAGATTTTCCCCTGTCTAGAGGTCCCTTTATATTCGGCTGTGTGGGCGGTTGATTGTAACAACTGTCAGGGTTGTCTTGTTCGAAACTGTTCAGTATGGAATGGTTCCGGCCTTGTGTTGCAGGGGAGTGGGCGTACTCCTCGGTACGGTGATCTAGGCCACATACTGTGACGGGCGGTACCCCAGTAGCCCTGCCATTGTATGAAATACAAAATCCAATAAGTGCCCTCGATTTTGATTGTATTACCCACTTTTATGGCTAGTAGCTGGAATTTAATGAATGTAACAATTTCGGCAAATTCTTATTTATTTGAAAACCCTAGACACTATTATAATATCATCGGATTTCCTATCAAATGTTTTGGTTAGCGTAAGGTAAAAACTTTTCCATGTTTATGTATGGGAAGTCTTACGTGATACCTTTCTTTTCAAAAGGTTTTAGAGTTAAGCAACCTTAACATGTTACTCACACCAGACCCATGTATGACTCGGAGTTTATCTTTTGTTTTCTTAAACTCTTGGGTACTCAAATTTTTACAAGTAGCCAAGGGAATCAGGTTGGCTTTGACGAATATTGGAGGAGCAATGGAGCAGGAGGCTTCTGCGTTGCAGATATATAGTTTCCGCTGTGTGTTCTCTTTGTTGTGTTTGTATTAAGTTGTAAATACTAGACAAGTGTTTATGACTGTCTAGTATATGATGTGTATGTTGTGTAACTCTGATTGGTGTTGTATACTATGTAATATTTATGTTATTAATATAATTTATTCGTTCCGCTGTTGAGATTCTAGTGTTATTTCTTCTTTCTCTTCTTTCTTTCCTCTTTCTATCCCTTTCTTTCTTAATTCATGATAAGTCTTTCTGGTTAGTGGAAGACGGGTCGTGACAGTTGGTATCAGAGCAATGGTAGTTTCTATTTAAGTTAAATAAAATTTTAAAATTAAGTTTATAACCGAACAAACAATATTTATTTAGATCCTAAGTCTTAAAAATTAATGGATAAAGAAAAAATGAATTTAAATTTAAAACTGTGTTGAAATTTTAGAACAGGGATGTTCTACAGGCATTTTCAAAATTATCCACGCAATCACACAATACATATAAATTTTCCACAGATACTTACAAATACAAACTAACTTAAGCATAACTCAAGCAACTAGAATATTTTTAAGTTCTAAAAAAAAAGTTACCTTATTTTTTTTTAAAAGGAACGGAGCAGCATTGAATAATGGAAAGAAACTTTTTGCTCCCTGTTAACACTTCATGCATGCAGGCCTTTGATTGCTTTAATTTTTGAAAAAAAAATGCAGACTTGAGATTGCTTCAATTCCAGGTTGCTTGTTGACAATTTTCAGTGGAAATACAATTGTATGAAGGCCTTTGAAAAATGCAGACTTGATTTCAGAACTGTAGTTTGCATTCTGATTCAGGTTGTAAAAAGAAATGCAGATTTTGAGTTTCATGTTTGAAAATCCAGTTTCAGGTTTTTGATTTGCAATCATAATTTTGAGGAATGAAATTTTAGGTTTGCTTTTGAGGAAATTTTGAGTTTCAGATCTTGTTTTCTTTTTTTCTCTTAGCTTTTGGTTATGGAAAGAGAATGAAGGGAAAATGAGAATGGTTTAATGGCTGAAATTATTTTAAGAAAATAAAGAAAAATAAAAAAGAAAAACAATGACACTTGTCATGTTCCTTCATTCTTTAATAAACACATGTTGATTTAGATTACTTAATTTTTAACACTTGTCTTTTATTTAATTTAGTTATATTTTAAATGTTAATAAAGGGTTTTACTTTAATTTATTTATACTTATGTGAATTTCTTATTTAAAGAAAATGTAAATAAAACAAATTATAAATTAAAACTTATTCAAATATTTTAAAGAATATAAAATTTTGAATTTCAAAATCAATTCCAATTCAAATTAAACTTTTGAAATCCAAATTAAAATCAATTATTTCAATCTAAAATGAAAATTAGAGGCTAACAAAAGTCGGTCTTTGTGTTGTATTGGGCGGTAACCCAGTAAATTAAATGAAACCCGACTTTCTATCACCAGAAAGACGCATCACTATTTAAGAAAGAAAAGGTTAGAAGAAGAAAAGAAAGAGAAGAAAGAAAAAAACACATCAGAAATCTCACAGCGGAACGAATAAAATATAATATATAACATATAGATAGTATCATATACATCAGAGTACACAACTATACATCTCAATTTAGACAGTTATAACATTTCTATCTAATATACAATACAAGAACATCAATACAGAATAACACACAGCGGAAACTCTATCTATATATCTACACGCTGAAGACTCCTGCTCCAAAGCTCCTCCAGAATTCATCAAAGATAACTTGAATCACTTGGCTACTCATACATCATATGAGTACCTAAGAGTCTAATAAAATAGAAAATAAACACTCGGGTCAGACAGGGGTCTGGTGTGAGTAAACGGTTTAAGATTGCTTAACTTTAAAAAATCCTTTGAAGTGAAAGGTATCACGTAAGACTTCCCACACATAAACATGGAAAAGTTTTTGCCTTACGCTAACCAAAACATTTGATAGAAAATCCAGTGGTATTATAATAGTGTCTAGGGTTTTCAAAATAAAATACAGAAATAGCTGGAATGCTTACATCTCACGTTCCAACATAGTTGGGCACAATCAAAACTGTACAGGCACTTATTGGAGTTTGGATTCCATACAATGGCAGGGCTACTAGGGTACCGCCCGACATAGTACGTGGCCTAGTTCACCGTCGACCGGCAGCGATGTGCACGTTGATGTGCACGGTGGCGTGTTTTATGCAGTGGGTTGTGTTTTGGGAAGGATGATGGTAGAAGCTCGAAAACGACTTTGGGTATGTGATGGTTGAGCTCGAAGCAGGCATAAGGTTGGGGTGACTCGGGGTTGACGCGTGAATTTCTGTGGGTTGCTCGAGTTGTTGAGCGTGTTTTTGTTTGGGTACAGAAATGTTTTAAAGGGTTTAAGAACAAAAGAAATTTGACTTTATAAATAATTAAAGTTTTAAAACCCAAGTAAACAAGTTTTTATTTATAAAACAAATTTGTTCAAAGTTAAGTTTAAATAAGTTATATATATATATTAAATATAAAGTTTTTAAAAAAATAAAGTAAGTGGATTTTCAATATTAAATGTGTATTAAATTTTATTGATTAACTTTGGAAGTTTTAAAGATTTAAAGAGTTTATTTTAAATGTTTAAATTGTTAAGATTAAAATTGATTTCTAAAATATTATATTTTTAGATAAAGATAAATGATAAAGATTTGGAGATAAATTTTAATGAAGATTTATCTTAAGAAATTAAGTGTTTGATTAAATAAAGATAAATAAGTTTGTGAAGATAATTAAGATAATTAAATTATTAACCAATGAAAAGTTATTGGTTAATATAAATGTTTTAATTAAGATAATGGTTTTCTTAATTAAGAATCTTTTTAAAAATAAGAAGTTAAGAATCATTTAATTAATTTAAATGATTAAAATAATTAATTAATTAAATAATTAGTTAGTGATTAATTGATGATAATCACTTTGGAGCCAATTAAGTATAATTGCTTGGTAAAGTAATTAAGTAATTGATTACTGAGGTAATTAAGTAAAGGAAATTATTAATCAAAGTAATTAAAGGATAATTACTTTATGGAAGTAATTAAGTGGATGTGATTAAGGATTAATCACTTGAGTTATTAATTAAAGAATTAATTAATATAAGTAATTAAAGGTTTAAATTATTTAACTGATGGTTAATTAATAAAAGAATTAAGAGTATTTAATTAAGTGATTAATTACTTGTTAAAGTATAAGGAAGAAATTTTATTAATGGAAGTAATCATTAATTAATGTAAATAATTAATTAAGTATTAATTAATAATTTAAGGATAATTAATTTAAAAGTTAGTTTTAATTACTAAATGTAATTAAAAGTAATTAATCAAATGTGATTAATTAAAAGTAATTAATTAAATGTATTTAATTAAAAGCAATTAATCAAGTATGATTAAATTAAAATGTGATTAATCAGGTATGATTAAAGGATAATTAAGGAATAATTATCAGAATAATTAATCAAGTGTGATTAATTTGAAAGAGTATTTAAGAGATAATTACTTGGATAATTGGGAAGTAATTAATCAAGATGATTAATTAAATTTGTGATTAAGGAATAATTACTTAAAATAATTAAGTAATAACTAATCGAGGATGATTAATTAAAAGTGATTAATTAAGGATTTTTAATTAGATAATTTGTAATTAATTAATAAATATGTAAGATGGATTGATGATAAATCCAAGTGTTTAAGTAAGGATTAATTTAATTAAGGATAAATTAAATTAATTAAGTTGGATCAAACCTTGTTATGGATGATGAATGATTGGTTGATAAGTATCATTGGATGAGTTAATGATATTGGACGATATCGTATATCATTGGTTGATATGTGATGATATGAATGTGATATATCTGAGATGTGAGATATATGCTGCTTTGTGATATGTATGGATGAATGTGATAATAGTGAACTATCTATCTGTGTAATGTGAATCATCCATTTATGTTAAGTGATATTCTGAATATCTACTGTTTAAACCCTTAAGTACAACTTGGATATTAAAATGGCGTTTGGATTCAGTGAGACCGGGATCGGATTTCCATATTTGGATATCCGAAAACTACACCAATCCAAAATAAACGTTAGGACGTGGATCCAAGTGGAGTGCAAGTGAAGACTCAAGGTGTAAGAACTATTCGTCAGTATAACTCTGGGGGTGATTCCGTGATGAGTTTGACGGAAATAGTACTTACAGGTTCGAGATGGTGGTTCAGAGTGCAAGGGCTATGGTCGTTGACTCTGAGGGTGATTCCAAAATGAGTGCAACGAGATAGTGCCCTCGGTTCCGTTCGAACCCAGAACGGACTTGTATGGATTGGATACTTTCAGAACATCGTCAGGTAGACGATGAGCATTCTAAGATAAATGTGTCCTATAAAGGTAATCGCAGCCTCAAGCCTCATCAACCGGGAATGGCTAAAACAGGGGAGGTGCATCAAGGCTAAGTGGGTCATGCCCAAGTAGGATGAGATTAATCTCTGTCTAGAGTCCCTTTTATTTCGGCTGTGTGGGCGGTTGAATAGCTACAACCGCCGGGGTTGTCTTATTCGGAACTGTTCGGTAAGGAATGGTTTCGGCCTTGTGTTGCAGGGGAGCGGGCGTACCCCTCAGTACGGTGATCTAGGCCACGTACTGTGACGGGCGGTACCCCGGTAACCCTGCCATTGTATGGAATCTAAAATCCAATAAGAGCCCTCGGATTTAAATTTAATAATAAAATATTTCTAAAAATAATGCTAATCATGTATTGTCTTTATAAATAGGCTTTGAATAAAATGGAAATTGTTATTTCAAATTTAATTTGTATTCATAACTTGATTTTTAAATATTAGACTTTGAAATTGATTTGAATTTAAATTCCAAAGTATATATTTTTAATTGTTCTAATTTTTATATGTATAAGTTTTATTTATAAACATGATTTGTTTTTATTTCTTTTTATAAATTTATATACATATTTAAATACTAATTAACAAATTAATTTGGCTTAATACATACGTTAACATATATATTAACATTTAAATTTAAATACTAATTACCCTAAATAGGACAAGTGTTGATCTCTTAAAGCTTAATTAAACAATGTTATAAGATAAGCATTCAATTTGACAAATGTTGGAATTTTTCAAATGTCATTTTGTTTTTAAAATATTTTTCTTTTATTTTATTAAATCTGAAAATAACCTAAATAAGAATACATTCATTCATTCCCATCTCTTTTTCTTCAATTTCTAATCAAAGAAATTTGCAACTTGTTTATTTTTCAAATCTGAAACATGAAAACCCAAATCAATTTACAAATCCAAATCAAAACTCCTCTTCAAAAATCAGTCAGTCATCTTCAAAAATCAAAACTGCATATTCAAAATAGTTGTACAAATCCAAAACAAATCTGCATCATTTTTATAAAATCTAGAAATTTGGTCTGCATGCACCTGGAAAGGAAGCAAATCTGCATAATTTTCTCTCAGCAATTTGGAAGTGCAGCTGTGTTAATCAAGCATAAGCACCTGCATTTTAATCTGCATATCTTCAGAGTAAAGCCTATTCAAAAGCAACAACATGCAAACAAGTTTTTAAAGTGAAAAGGCAAGATAATTAGTCTACTGCAAATTCAGAAGCATATTAGAGGCTCTGCTACTTTTTTTAAAATGTGAGTAACCTTTTAAAAATTTAAAAGTTAAATTTTGGTTGCATGATTTTATGTTGAGATGAATTAAGCATTGCATGTTATTATTAGTAAATATCTGATGTATATATTTATGAGTATGCATGCTGTTATGTGCTCTGCTTTATTCCCAGATCCATCTTTTCATTTTAAAATCCCCTACACTTGATTTAATTTGTGATAGTATCTGAATGTTTAGAACCAAAAATGTTTGCTTATCATAGATTAGAATTAAAAATTAAATCAAATAAACAGAGTTCGTTTGCCTCTGGAAATATTGAATATATCAGTACATGTTTATTTTAATCAAAATCCAAACATTTTAATTTTGAAATTCAGTATCATAAATCAAAAACAATAACTAAAGCATGATTTTCAAATCAAGAATTAGGATT
The DNA here is from genome assembly GCA_030765085.1 of Allium cepa. Classification (NCBI taxonomy): domain Eukaryota; kingdom Viridiplantae; phylum Streptophyta; class Magnoliopsida; order Asparagales; family Amaryllidaceae; genus Allium; species Allium cepa. Next base: position 427,676,771 of record CM060935.1, read on the forward strand.
TTTAGATTTCAGTTAAGGGTGCAATTTTGTATTTAACTAAAAATGAACTTTTTGAAAATTATGGTGATCTATGAATTGTGGAGGCTTGGGTTTCTTTTGGGTGATAGAGTAGTGTTAGGTGATGCTAAGAAAAATCATTTATGGTGATGGAATTCAGTGTGAAAGTTGCAGTTGTGTTTTTCTTTTTAAAACCCTAGTTTTTAATGTCTTGAAGAAATCAATAGTTCGTTTTATAGAATTGAACGAGTGTTTAGATATTTTGGGAATCGATAGATTGGTTGTGGTTGAAGTCGAGGCCGGAGGGGTTGACCTTCTGATGGTCGGAGTGGCGAGCAAGAAGTGTTGACGGGTTTGGGTCGTGGAGGGCTCTGATGGCTGTTTCCAGTTATGGGCATTTTGGGTTTGAATTTGATTTCGAGAATGGTAGCATGAATCTATGATTTTGGTGGGTTGCTGGATCATTTTCTGGTTTGTTGAGATCATCATTGATGATCAACGGTGGTCGTAGTCACCGTGCATATGCACGGATGTTGGGTTTGCTAGTTGGAAACAGGGGGAGTTGTTTGGTTTGCTCGAAGTTTTTGGATATTTGGCTCGGGAAGGATAGGCTTTAGACTCGAAGCAATTTTTGATGCCTCGGGTTGATCTGTGTTTTCCAGGTTTTCCAGAAACCTGTATTTCAGTTTTAAAATTTTAAAATCTGAAGTTTTTTGTAGAGAAAGATTTAAACCTAGTTTAAATTGAATCCAAGTTTAAATTTTAAATCTCAGTTTAAAAAAAAGTTTAAACTTGAATGTTAAACTACTTTATAATGGTAAGTAGTTCTAAATTTTAAATCTGAATTTTTTTAAATATGAGCAGATTTGAAATAAAATTTAAATCTGGAAATCTTAAATCAAATATGAACTTTAGTTTTTAAATTAGAAGAAGATTTAAACTAAATATAAATTGAAATTATTGAAATTTTAAAATGAATTTAGTTTCAAAATTCTTATGAAATTCATTTCTAAGACAAACACTTGTTTGTCTTGAAATTTTAAAAAGATTTAAGTTGTTTAAACTTTGATTAAGTTTAAATTTATTCATTTTAAATCTTGTATTTGAAATGAAATTTAAAAAGTAAGTTCAAATGTACTTTGTTTTAAATAAATTTGTTTTTAGACATAATTAAGAAATGTTTTAACTTAAGAATTAATGTTTTGAAATTGATTTATTAATAAGGTAGTTAAGGAATAATTAATTTATTTATTTAATTAATTTATTAAGGTTTAATGAATATTGATTAAGGGTTAATCAATTTGAAACTAAAGATCATTAATTAGATTTTTAAATTAATGATTAAAGAATTATTAATTAAAAATTAAATTTTAATCAAGGTTAATAAATTAAATAATTAAGGATTAATTAAGTGACAGTTAACTCTTAATTAATTAAATAATTAGACTTTAATTAATGAATAATTAAAGATGATTTAATTTGTGATTAATCTAAGTTAATTACTTACTGAAATAATTAGCGAATGGTTAATGTAACATCCCGCCTTTTCGCACACTTTATATCGACACACATGCCGATTCAAACCATACGGAAGGGCGGATTGTTATGGGGTAAATAAGAAAAACAGAGAAGAAATAAAACAAAACAGAATCTCACAGCGGAAGGATAAAATATAATAATCAATATACAGTTCAAAACAGTTTACAAACACTTGATTTGCTTTATACAATAAATATCAGAGTTACACATACCAATACAATCAATGCAGCGGAACAGTATGAGTGTGGTGTAATACTATAGATAATAATAATACGACTCCTTCGTCTTCGTCCTTCAAAGTTAAAGTCTTCGATCATGAAACGCTCGGACTGACCCGAGCGAATTTGAAAAGACAACACACTCGAGTCAGAACTAAAAGATCTTATGTGAGTTAAATTAACAGAAATAAATATAAGTACAGTAACTCAAGAGATGCTCGGGATTTACATCTCCTAAGGATTCGTTAAACTATTTACTATGTAGTATATTGCGCTATTATAATAGTGTCTAATTGTAAAATAAACTTACTTTTAAATAGCGTTAAGGCTTTCCATTTTCCACCTTAACACGTAAAATGCCAATAGTCTATACAGTACCGTAATACCTCCTGATCGGGAGGCTACCAGAGGATACTCCATAGGTACGACACAAATAGAAACTCGTAGTAAAGGCTCGGTATGGTAGGTGACACGGCACAACTAGGCAATGCCAGGGTAGATATACCAATTGCTATCCAGGCTGGTGGAAACGCGTATCCGCAGTTACCGCCCACCTCGGACTAACTCCCCAAAATCAAAATATAGAAGTGGCCACTGAATCAATCCAAAATCAAGTATAATATCGAAGAGGAGGGTCCGATCAGAGGAATGACCTCATTGGCCTGAGAATCGCTCCTGTTTTAGCCACCTTATGCCAACTCACGGGAGTCGGGTCCACGTATTTACCTTACAGGAAACGTCACCACCACCTACTTCATTCTGGAATCTCCACCGCGTACACGGTTAGTCAAAGTGGTTTTCGGTATCGACAGAGAGTATGTCCATATCCGATCCCGGTCTCTTTGCCAACCCATCGTTATTATAACACCGTGGTCATTTAAAAATAGCTCATACTTTAAAACCAGAATAAACATTTCCATTTTAAAATTATGAATACGATATCATTTTAAAACCCAAAACAATATGATATCCTTTATCCCAAATATAAACCTTTTCAAAAATCCAAATGCTTTAAAATTTATAACGTCTGAAAGCCAAATATCCTTTCAAAGCATAATATTTCGAAATTCATAATTTAAAACCATAACTTTTGAAACTTGAATGGTTTGGATATTCAACGGTATATGAATTAAAAGGTTTAACTTAAATGTTACTTTGTAAAGAAAATAGTTCTCATGGCTTTACAAATACATTTCTTTATTAAAGTCTAACTCAAAATTTGTATTATCTCTTTCAAGTTCCAAAACCACTTCAATTTATTTATTATATACGTATATCCATTTTGAGTATCAATATTTCAAACTAAAGTTGGATTTTATGCTTTCAATAAATCAATTGTTCTATTAATTAGTCTTGAATATTCATATAAAATCCATAAATAATAAGACTTCAATTTCTAGTAATAAAGTATATATATTTTTCCCAATTCAAATTATACTAGAATATTCATTTCAATTTATTTTGGGAAAAATCCAATTATAAATATCATATCTTAAAATTTCCAAACTTAACATTTAAACATATGATATAAATTATTAAACTCCATTTTCTTAATTTTCTTCCATTTTTAATAAAGATTTTTTACACCTTTTAATTTCAAAATTTTCAACTTCATATGTATATATATATGGAAGAAAAATATTTATGCAATATAAAATTTAAGATTATTATAAACCGTATTCCATCCAAACCATAGAAATCACATTTAAATAGTTATATATATACCGCGGTGCCTGTATAAAATTTTCTATCCTATGGTCAAGTGATACGGATATTTATCATTTCAATCCGCAATTTAAAAGATATAAAATTTTGCGGTTATATATCATTTCAAACCACAATCCCGAATGAAATGAAATATGCATGATAATTTGCAATTTAATGATATACAATAAACATCCATCAATTCACAATCATCAAGCAATATCAATCAATAACAATCTATATTTGATAATATATAACAGGTAATAACTGGCAATTTTATTCAGATTAAATTTAACAACTATTAATCTAACAGTTTATATTCAGTAATAATCTATATAACTGTTAACTAGCTGTTTATAGGCAAACACAAATTCTAACTGTCAATAAATAAATGAAATTAACAGTTAAATTCAATAAATGCAATTCAACAAATATGAGTGAAATAAACATGCCAAATACTCATAAATAAATTTCTATTCATTTCAAAAATTAATTTAACAAACATAAAAGCTTTTAGTAGTTGTGAGTGGGTTAAAACACTCACCTTTGGAATTTAAATCGAAATTAAATTCAATTTAAACTCAAAAGTTCGCCCGTCTCAGAAGTCGTCCAAACCAGCGTCATCAAGTCCGGAATTTAATTACGATCCTAATAAAAGAAATTTCGCGTGAATCCGAGATCGTATGAGAAAGTTATGGCGAAAAATGGTGATTGAATTCAAAATTAAAATAAACAAAGTGACACACATTTGTTAAAATAAACCTGCCACGTCAGCTATCCCTACAACTCACGCATCATCTCCAGGCGGCCAAGATATCTGAAATTCAAACCCTACAGCACACGCAAATATGAATGCTCCTCCATATCGCGACCCAGGTCACTTCGGCTTGGACCACCGCCGCCCATACTGCATCGTCCAGGCTCGGCCCCACGGCCTCGAGCCTCTCCCCCTGTTCGAACGACGAGAACAACCACCGGCCGCCCATACTCCATGCTAACCCTAATCGAATACTGCTGCAGATCCGACCATTGATTCGCGAAAACATTTACATAGATCGACTCCCCTCAGTCCCCTCTACAAAACCCAGAAATCGTTTGACGATCTGACGAAGTTTGTTACGGCGCTGATGAATGGCCACGAACTGTTTGAATTTATTCTGGGTGAACGATAACTCCAATTGAAAAACGAATTTCACCATGAGATTACGTGCATCGAGAACTATGATATATATTTTTTCGAGATTTTTAGGAGGACTTTAAATTTTCACTTTGTTTTTAAACTGACTGGATCTAGGGTTAGCCCCCATTGAAGAAGGAGAGAAGCTTGAAGAAGATGAACGTACAGTAAATAGACAATAGGATGGAGCTAGGGTTTACAACTGTATATTTATAGGTAGGGTTGGGTTAGAGCAGATAGGCTAGATAGATGAACGTACGGAACACTCTAAGGCCCAAAAAGCCCGCTATGCCTCCGGAGTCGAATTGGTTATATCTATATATCCAGATAGGTATTTTAAAATATTCTGAACGCGATGGAAAAAGTTTCGCGACCAAATTCGATCGTATGAAGAAGTTATGCTAAAAACAAGATTTCCAAATTGATTTCAAATTGATTTTAATTAAATCGATTTCAAGGCGTTTCGCGTCCGTATGATCAAATGACGGGTCCGATCGATACGAAACTTGAAACCCTATAATAATTCACTGATACGGATCCGATGGAACTGGTTTCATCGAAATCCGAGTCCGTGACCAAAATGGCTATTTTTAATATTCATTAAATAAATTAAATAAATTATAAAAATCCAATTTTATATTAAAGCTCTATAATTGCCCAAATTTTATTGCTTATATAATTAATAGTCAATTTAAATGATTTAATAAGTCTGGCTGTGAATTAAGATTGACAAGTCTATCAAATTTCAGTATACATTTCTACGCTTCCTTATATTAAGGAATTATAAATTTAATTCTCAAAATCCAATTATTTAATCTTTTACCTTTATACTCTCAACTTAAATCCAAAACAAAGATGCCCTTTAACATGTCTATGTTTTCACTTTAAAATCTACAATTTCCTTTTTAATTCAATAACGTAATAATTTACGTTTAATTCCATTTTATTTGGATAAATACCCTTTGTTGAATTTAACACTCCAATTATAATTATAAATCTTGCTTTCTAAAGCCTATATCAACAAATGGTCCAATTAAAATAAAATTAGTATTAACCTCACTTTATAGAATTAACTACTGTAATTACAAAACCAAAACTACGCTAACTGCAATAATTTTGTGAATAAATTTGAGATTGATTTCAAAATAACTTGACAACAAATAAGATAGGCAACGAACAATAATTATTGTTATTAAATCTATTTCAAAAGGTCTACACTCAAATATTACCTTAAAGTAAGTCTTATGTTTCTATAAATTTATTCATACTTCCGTTACTATATTAATAATTAAAGTAACGTTCATCCTTAATAACAACATTATAACTATTCACATATAAAAGAACTCTATTCCCAAATACATTCATTTATATTTTATTTCCTTAAAGTTCTCCTTTATTAACTGGACACATTAACAACCAAAATAATTAATTCAGATCTATTTCAAACTATTTCCATTCTTAACAAAATAAAATAAATGGTTAACCTACACTTGTCATTCTTTTATATTCAAATTCACTAACAACAATATTAACAACAATGTTGCTATAGACTTTAATTAGATAAATTATATGAATGGTAAAATTTGGTAATTATGACAAACGCCCAAATATATGCATAAATTTACTACTTGTTATTATGAATTCCATCTATTACTTTCTAAATGCCTTTGTCTTCTCATATCCCATTTACTACCAAACTGCAAATTTAGTTATAGCTTATCGATACATAATCACCTAAACAAGACAAATTTTTATTACCCTTTTAAGTGCGTTTATTATTGACCATTTATGAAAATTACTTACCTTCACATATTGCATTGGTTTATTCAACGGTCACTTTTTATTTAGTCACTATTTATTTTATATTAATTGAATTCCATTCTAGTAAATATTTTTATTAATATTCACTGATTCAACATTTGTATGTTTCTTAAAATTAACTTTCAACCGAATGTGCCAATTTACATTTCATTTCCATTCAATATATATTCATTTTATTCCGTTCATTCGGGTACTGCATTGAAATATATTTATTCTCTAATACTAACGTTATTATCATTAAATTATGATTGGATTCCAAGTTTTTTTTTTATCCAATACCTTGAACAATAACTTACATATTAACCAAATCCTTCTTCTACTTAATTCAAATTGGATTATGTTCCAATTCCTATAACCTAGGTCTTGAGTCACCATTTACATAATTAAATTTATCGTTTATTTCAATCTTCGTTTAAAATTTAAAGTTCTACTAAACTAAATTACAAAACTTATGAACTTTAACAAATTTAATCCACCAATTAAATTTTTCTGATGTTTATATATTGCAATTCAATTCAGTTATTATTTCATTAATACCATTTTAATCAACTAATTATGACTTAACCACAACACAAATCTTCGTTATTCTACCTATTGCCATATAACATTCCAATTTGTTAAATCTTTAATCTCAGTTACTATATCCAACTCCTACATTTATTATAAATTAGATAAAAAAATTATATTAAGTTAATCCATTTAATATTATCAAATTTAACGGGTCGTTACAGTTAATGATGGTCATTAGCCAGGATTATTTAATAATTAATTAATGTAGTTAATTTTAATAATTAATTAGATTAATTAATTTAATAATAATCATTTATAATTATTTAAGTGTAATTACTTAATGAAGTAATTAAGAAATTAATTACTTAAGGTAATTAGTTGAGTTAAATGTGATTGTTTAATTTAATTAATTAAGTTTAATTAATTTTAAACACTGGATGTTTTAATGTTAATTACTTAATGTAATTAATGGATTTGAAATTACTTAGTGAAGTAATTGATTGATAATTACAGGTTGTAATTTATGGAAGATATTTTAAAATGTAAGTAATTTGGATTAAACTACTTAGTAATTAATCAAGGGATTAATTAAGGAATTAATTAAGGAATAATTAGTTTGGTTTAATAAAGTAATTAAGTTAGTTAATTACTGGATATGGTTAGTCAAGAATGATTAATAATTATGGGTTAATTACTTAAGGTAATTGATTTAAGAGGATAATTAATTAAATATAATTAAGGATCATTAATTAATACAATTAATGATGTAATTAAAGTTGATTAATTATGATTAATTAATCAATGACAAGTAATTAAAGGTAACTAATTAATGTAATTAATTATAGTTAATTAATTAATTGAATTAATTAAATGTTAATCACTGTTTTGGGTTGAAAATAATTAATTTATGAAATTAATTAATGATAATTACTTGAATGTAATTAAAGGATAATTAATCGAGGGTGATTAATTAAGGTGATTAATTTGAATGATTAATCAATTGATTGTAAATCAATTAAATGGTTGAGTAGGCAAGGTTTATATTGGTGAAGTAATTAATTTAATTTATTTTAAATTAATATAAGATGAAGTAATTAATTTAATTCACTTTAAATTAATTAGAGATAGAGGTAGTTAATTTAATTCATTTTAAATTAATTATATTGTGATGAAATAAATCATTGCTTATGTATGAATGGGTGATTTTGATTGCCTTGAATGGATGTGGTCTTAGAAATGAGATAAGTAATGTTGTATGGTATGAATGCTTGGTTGCATTGTGATAATGATATAGATTATCTATTGTGGTGGTCATATGGATTAACGTAACGTAAAAACTTTTCCATGTTTATGTGTGGGAAGTCTTACGTGATACCTTTCTTTTCAAAAGGTTTTTAAAAAGTTAAGCAACCTTAACCTGTTACTCACACCAGACCCATGTCTGACCCGGAGTTTATCTTCTGTTTTCTTAAACTCTTAGGTACTCAAATTTTTACGAGTAGCCAAGGGATTCAGGTTAGCTTTGACGAATTGTGGAGGAGCAATGGAGCAGGAGGCTTCTGCGTGTAGATGTAGTATTCCGCTTTGTAGATTTCTCTTAGTAGTTTCTTGTACTGTATTGAGTTGTATAACTAGACAAGTGTTTATAACTGCCTAGTATGTGTTGTACTATTTGTGTAACTCTGATAATGTTTGTAATCTATGTAATATTTATGTTATTAATATAATTTATTCGTTCCGCTGTTGAGATTCTGATGTTATTTCTTCTTTCTCTTCTTTCTTTTTCTCTTTTCTATCCCTTTCTTTCTTATCAATGATGTGTCATTCTGCGGAGACGGATGGCGGGCCATTACAGTGGCCTTGAGATCAACTTCAAACTCAAGCAAATGTACAATGGTGTAACGACCCGTATTTTTACGGATCGATGGATCGTAGAACTGTTCTCATTAGGTTGTTAGTATTGTTAAGTCGTTCAGAATTTAAGTCGTTCGGAGCTTAAGTTGTCTAGAGATGAGTCGTCCAGGGTTGGGTCGTGTTGTAGGATAGGTCGGTGGAGCGACTTAGAGGATGGAGCGACTTAGGAGTAAACGGCTTAAGGAGGTGAGCGACTTAAGAGATTAGACGACTTAGAGGAGTTAGTGGTAGTGGTTGCCGACTTAAGAGATTAGACCGACTTATAGGGGTGACCGACCTATAGGGGTGAGCGACTTAGGGGTTTGGCCAACCTAAGGGAACTAACGACTTAAGGGTTAACGGCTTAAGTTAGTAAGCGACTTAAGGAATTCTCGTGTTGAGGCTTAGGTCGTGTGTTGGATTAGGTCGTGAACGAGTTAAGGTTAGGTCGGCTATGCCGTGTTATAGTTAGGTCGTTCGAGCGACTTAAGGCAATAGGTTAAGTCGTTGAGTCGTCTCCTGTGTTGAGTCGTTGAGTCGTCTCCTGTGTTGAGTCGTTGAGTCGTCTCCTGTGTTGATTCGATAGGTTGTTAAGTCGTCCAAACAACTTAGGACTTAGGTAGAAATGCGGCAGGGTGTTAGGTCGCATGTGTGTTAAGTCATAGGTCGCTAAGCCGTGTGTGTAGTTAGGTCGTGTAGAGGCTTGAGTCGTAAGTCGTGGGGCCTTGTTAAGTCGTGACCGACTTAAGGGGGAGCGAACGACTTAAGAGTTTGGCCTATAAATACACGGCCTTATCTCTCTTTTTGGGATCCGAATTTTTGAAGTGACGAAGTTCTGCCTTTTTGAGAGCTCGAGTGCTACACTTCTTCACTTCTTTTCTCTATTCTAATTTAGTGCTTCCTTCCATCCAAGATTGAAGATCAAATCGAAGATCCATGAGCCAAAATTGAAGATCTACATTCTTCAAAGAGAGACTTCATCGTTTGAAGGGAAAACTTGTCGGATCAAGCTAGATCCTTTGCTGTCCAGATCTGAAGTTAGTTGCTTTTGAGGTGTTTAGGTGATTCGGTGAGTGGTGGTTATCTCTCACATAGACCCAAAGGAGTATATTGGATCGGTGGCTTGTTTGTGTGTTAAAGATAGTGGTTTCATGCATTTTCCTTATGTCTGCATGTAGATCCATTGTTCATAATGTTTTGATATCCACTTTACTACATGTTAACTTATGCTAGTTCATTCATCAATATATTACTTAGAATTCATGCTTGTTAGATTTGGACTCTTTATTTACGAAATTGCCATTATTGTTATAACTGTTTATTTAGATCTTGTTTGAATGATTGATTACTTGGATTAATGATTGATTTGATTGATTGTTAGAAGTTAGTTGATTGATTTGAATTTGGACAAGTTGGTCGAAGATGATTCAAAAGCTAAGTAGAAAGGCCCTTGAATAAGGAAAGCTGCTCGTGGCATATGAAGCGGATGATAAAGCTCATATGGATAGATTTGATGATGATGTCAAGATGGAACTTTGCTATGATGCGATGAAGCAAAGCATGATGTGAGATAGCCTTGGTTTAATCCTGACGGGATTATCCCAAGCATGTTGATAACTCGGTGATATGGTTCGAGTTCGTTGATAATGGTTGGCTCGAGAGGCGTTTGGGCTAGTATGAGAATAGTCGTCGAGGAGGATGACTAGAAGGCTGAGATTTCATCGTTATTGAAGGTTCTAGCAGACTCAAAGCAAGAGTACGCTGGGCAGATTCGATAGTCCCAAGACTAATAGTTGATGGTCTAGTACTCAAGGTAGATTCGATAGTCCTAGGCACGGGTCACGACGACGTGCGGAGTTCTATCTAGAACCGGGGTTACCATTAGCCCTTGACGGATGGATGAAAGAATAAGCCGGTCATTCAATTAACGGTGATATCGAGGTAATGACAACAGTGATAGCTAGAGTCATGGATGTTTGGATGCTTTGGTTGTATCTTCACTCGGTCTCAAGAGCGATGTTTTGTGGGTGCTTATCTGATCTTGGTTTAGGCCTTGGGGGTTTGTACTTGGAAAACATCGACCTTGACTCGAGTGATAATTGTTTTACTTAAATGTATGCTTTGCTATGTTTGTTTCTGCTTAGTGTGTCTGGAGGCTATCACTGTAGAAAGAGGTGGAGTGGGATGGTTGGTTCCTATTCCTTTTTACCCTTTATGCTCTTTTGGTATGTTTGATAGTTGATTTACCGCTCACTAGGACTTTTGTCTGACTCAAGGTTTTATGTTCAACTCTTATTACCTTGGGCTGTTCATCCGTTTTGGGATGGGCATACTAGGTAGCAGGTGACAGGTGCTGTTCTCAGTGACCGACGTTGTTGATGACGAAGACGAGCTGGAGGCTTTTGCATATTATTTTCTTACTATATGTACTGGATGTTCCGCTGCTTGTATGATTCTCTGAGTGTTATGTAGTGAGGCTTGATGTATTGACTATTCAGATGTTTGTATCAATTTTTTTGTAGTGTATTGATGAGGTTCTATTTGGTGAAGCTTCACTATGTTTATTTCTCTATTGTATTTTATCCCTGCGCTGTGAGTAATACGATAGACTATTCTGTGTTTACCTTACCTTGATGATCGTCCATGGCTGCCGGGCACGCCTTTCAGCGCTCTACCTCCTTGTTTAAGTGCAGGAGCCATGGGCGGTCGTCACATTTGTTATCAGAGCTTTGGTTAATCGATTTTAGCCAACGCTCGCTGACGTAACTACGTTTGAGAGACGTAATTGTATTTTGATGGATGATTACTATATATAATATAGTAGCTTAGAAAGATTTGAACTCCTTATGCAGTTGTTTCTCAGGGTATATTAATCATTTTCTTATAGATATTAGGAATGAGTCGAAGAGGGAGACCAGCTGCTAGGGAAGGTCGTGATTCTGAGGGGGCTGCTGATTATGCTGCTATGTTTGAGGTCATGATGACTTCGATCATGAGAAGAATACCAGCTCCATGGCCATCAATAGATGTTGGAGTTCAGGTTCAAGCCCCAAAACTAGTGGATTTTGCTAAGTTGTGCAAAGACTATACTGCTCTTGGAGGAAAGGTTTTCTTGGGAACAGAATCAACCATAGAAGTCCAGAGATGGATAGATGCTTGTAGAAGGATCTTTGGTGATTTGGGAATCGAGGATGTAACCAAAAGGAAGCTTGCATCAAGACAGCTTCAGGGAAGAGCTTCTGATTGGTGGAACTCTATCACCATTGATACTCCAGAGGAAGAAATTACTTGGCAGCAATTCCAAGTCAGATTTGAAGCTAAGTTCATTTCTACAGCTCAGAAATCCGTTCTGTTTAAGAAATTTATGGAACTCAAGTAAGGTGGAAGACCAGTTCTTGAGTATGTTTCGGAGTTTGAAGCCTTGTCCAAGTATGCTCAGTCATATATTGAATCTCCTTATCAAAAGAATGAGACGTTTGTGACAGGCTTGGACACTTACCTTGGGAAGCAGTTGGTGGATCATTTGGACGATCCGTTTGAGAAGCTTGTGGAGAAGGCTCTCAGGCATGAGAATCTGTTTCCTAAGGAAGGATCTGTTGTTGCTGTGACTAAGGAAGATTCTAAACCACAGCAGGGTGGAAACAAGAAGAGAAAGCAGCAGCAACAGAAGGGTAAGGATGGCCAGAAGAAGCCGAAGGGTGAAGTGACCTGCTACAATTGTCAGCAGAAGGGCCATTTGTCTAGGGATTGTAAGAATCCAAAGGTGCCGGTGAAGTGCCACAACTGTGACAAGCTGGGGAATATTAAGAAGAATTGTCCAGAACCGAGGAAGGACAAACAGATCGTGCAAGCTTATGCTTTGGGGGCTGTGCCATCGTCTTCGAAAGCCCCTACTACGGAAGAAAAAGGAAAGAGTGTGGTGGTTCAAGGTACTCTTTCCATTTGTGGTGTTCCAGTTAGAGTGTTATTTGATACTGGGGAGTCCGCTCCTTTGTTTGTAGTGAACTTGTAGGCCGGTTGGGTTTGGAACCGGATATCGTGGATAGACCATTGGTTGTGACTAATCCAGTTGGGGGTTCGTCTTGTTTGTGTATGGTATGACGTGGTCTGGTTGTATCGAGTCATGATTGCACTTTTGTTTGTGATTGTTTTGTTCTGAACTTTGCAGGGTTCGGAATTATTTTGGGTATGGACTGGCTTACGAAGTATGCGGCAAGGGTTGATTGTAAGAGGCTGGAGGTGACAGTCGAGAATGTGGAGGGACGAAGGGTTGTGATACGATGTAAGCATGAAGAAGGCGTCTTCATGAGCTTCATGTACTCGCTAGTTGTTCCACGAGATGGACTGTCATCGGTGCCTATTGTGAATGGATTTGAGGATGTCTTTGACGAGGTCAAAGGGTTACCGCCGCATAGAGAGATCGAGTTTCGTATCGATCTAGTTGAAGGAGCCAGACCTGTTGTGATGCCTCTTAGGCGAATGGCACCTAGGGAACAGCAAGAGTTGAAGGTGCAAGTTGATGACCTTTTACAGAAAGGATTCATTCGTCGTAGTGTGTCCGAATGGGGTGCACCAGTTGTGTTTGCAACCAAAGCGGATGGATCGTTGAGGTTGTGTGTGAATTATCATGAGCTGAATAAAGTGACTAAGAAGAACAAGTATCCATTGCCGAGAATAGATGACTTGTTTAATCAGATTCACGAAGCTAAGGTGTTTTATCAAATGGATTTGGCAACGGGATTTCACCAGTTGAGAGTGGAAAAGGATAGTGTACCGAAGACTGCTTTCAGGACACCATCAGGGTTCTATGAGTGGTTAGTAATGCCGTTTGGATTGACCAATGCACCATCATATTTTATGGATCTTATGTATAGAGTGTTCAGAGATCAGTTGAACAAGTTCATACTTGTGTTCGTGGATGATATTTTGATTTATTCCAGAACTGAAGAAGAGCACAAGACGCACTTGCAGATTGTTTTGGAGACCCTACGGAAACATCAGCTGAAGGCTAAGTTTTCAAAGTGTCACTTCTGGAAGAGCGAAGTGAGGTTCTTAGGCCATATTATCTCTGGAAGTGGAATAGCGGTTGATCCCGCCAAAGTGGTAGCAGTCCAGGATTGGGTTAGACCTAAGAATGCATCTGATGTGAGAAGTTTTCTTGGATTAGCAGGATATTATCGTCGGTTTATCAAAGACTTTTCCAAGATAGCTGCACCATTAACAGGATTGACGAAAAAGAACCAAGTATTCAGATGGGATGCTAAGTGTGAACAAGCTTTCGGAATCCTGAAAGAGCGACTGACAAGTGCTCCTGTTTTGATTATTCCAAGTGGAAATGATGAGATGGTGGTTTACACCGATGCATGTGGTACTGGACTTGGAGCAGTGCTAATGCAGAAGGATAAAGTTGTTGCGTATGCAAGTCGACAACTGAAGCCGCATGAAAGGAATTATCCGACTCATGATTTGGAGTTAGCGGCGATTATTTTTGCTCTGAAGATGTGGAGACATTACCTATTTGGAGTCCGATTTGAGTTGTTTACAGATCATAAGTCATTGAAGTATCTTTTCTCCCAGAAAGATTTGAATCTTCGACAGCAACGATGGCTAGAGTTTTTAGCATCATATGATTTTGGTATAGCCTATACTCCGGGAAAAGGTAACGCAGTGGTAGATGCGTTAAGTCGAAGACATGCAGGATTGAGAGCCATGTTTTCAGAATGGAAGAGTCTCGAGTATTTGGCTGGATTTGACTTCAGGCCTAGATGTGAATTGGAACCTGAGATGTTGGCAAACTTATTGATAAGACCTACTCTTGTGGAAAGGATTGGCGAGGGCCAAAAGCGAGACGATAAGCTTGTCAAGATTATCCGTGATTTGGAATCTGGATTGGATCCAGAGAAGGATAAAGGATTCGAGGTCGATCGAGAGGCTTGGCTTCGGAAACAAGGACGACTAGTTGTTCCCGATATAGATGAATTGAGAGATGAAGTTCTGAAGGAAAGTCATCACTCTAAGTTGACAATTCATCCAGGTGGAAATAAGATGTATCGGGATATGAAGAGAACCTATTACTTGGAAGGTATGAAGAAGGATGTTGGAAATTTTATTTCCAAATGTATGAACTACCAGTTGGTAAAAGCTGAACAGAAGAAGCCAAGTGGATTGCTTCAGCCATTAGAAGTTCCTACATGGAAGTGGGAGCAAATATCGATGGATTTTATCCATGGAATACCTAGAACCAGAGCAGGAAATGAAGGGATTTGGGTCATCGTAGACCGTTTGACTAAGAGTGCAAGATTTATTCCTGTTCGATCAACCAGGACTGCATCGAAATTGGCTGAGCTATATGTTAAGTGGATAATTCGATTCCATGGTATTCCGAAAAGCATAGTGAGCGATCGAGACCCATTGTTCACTAGTAGATTTTGGAAGAGCTTCCAGGAAGTTTTAGGAACCGAGTTGTGTTTGAGTACAGCTTATCACCCTCAAACAGATGGTCAGACCGAGAGAGTCAACCGAGTTTTGGAAGATCTCCTCAGAGCATGTGTTTTGGACTTCGGAGGATCATTGGAAGATCATCTTCATTTGGTGGAATTTGCGTATAATAACAGTTACCAGTCAAGTATTGGTATGGCACCATATGAAGCATTGTATGGAAGACCATGTAACTCTCCGACATGTTGGTTGAAAATAGGAGAAAAGTGGGCACTTGGGCCAGAAATGATTCGACAGACTTCTGATTGTATAGAGATCATCCGACGACGAATGAAGGCAGCCCAGGACCGTCAGAAAAGCTATGCCAATAAGCGTCGTAAGGATTTGGAATTCGACGTAGGTGATACGATTTTTGTGAAGATTTCTCCACTAAAGAATGTTATTCGATTCGGGAAGAAAGGGAAAGTGACTCCGAGATTTGTTGGACCATTCCCGATCATCGAGCGAATTGGAAAGCTCGCCTATAAATTGGAATTACCAGAAAAGATGTCGGGTGTGCACAATGTTTTTCATGTATCGTATCTACGGAAGTATGTGCATGACTCGAATACAGTGGTTTCTGCTGATAGCTATGAAGATTTAGAAGTTGATCCAGTTGTTAGAAGACCTCGTAAGCCGCTTCGTGTTGTGGAAACTGACACGAAACAACTTAGGAGGAAGGTAGTCAGGTTTCTCAAGGTACAATGGAGTGATGATGTTAACGACTGTACATGGGAGGAGGAAGAGAGGATGAAGGCAGCTCATCCTGAACTCTTCGAGGTATGGCCCTAAGGTGTCGTGACATCTCATGAATTTGTAACTTGTTCTAGTCTTATAATTCTGCATGCTAGGCTAGTAATTGGATGCATGGTTTGTTGATTGCTATGGATGGTAGGCATGCAGAATAGTTTTGGTTGCTCTTGTTTGTTTGGAATTTCGGGGACGAAATTCCTAAGGGGGAGAGAATGTAACGACCCGTATTTTTACGGATCGAAGGATCGTAGAACTGTTGTCATTAGGTTGTTAGTATTGTTAAGTCGTTCAGAATTTAAGTCGTTTGGAGCTTAAGTCATCCAGAGATGATTCGTCCAAGGTTGGGTCATGTTGTAGGATAGGTCGGTGGAGCGACTTAGAGGATGGAGCGACTTAGGAGTTAACGGCTTAAGGAGGTAAGCGACTTAAGAGATTAGACGACTTAGAGGAGTTAGTGGTAGTGGTTGCCGACTTAAGAGATTAGACCGACTTATAGGGGTGACCGACCTATAGGAGTGAGCGACTTAGGGGTTTGGCCGACCTAAGGGAACTAACGACTTAAGGGTTAACGGCTTAAGTTAGTAAGCGACTTAAGGAATTCTCGTGTTGAGGCTTAGGTCGTGTGTTGGATTAGGTCGTGAACGAGTTAAGGTTAGGTCAGCTATGTCGTGTTATAGTTAGGTCGTTCGAGCGACTTAAGGCAATAGGTTAAGTCGTTGAGTCGTCTCCTGTGTTGAGTCGTTGAGTCGTCTCCTGTGTTGAGTCGATAGGTTGTTAAGTCGTCCAAACGACTTAGGACTTAGGTAGAAATGCGGTAGAGTGTTAGGTCGCATGTGTGTTAAGTCGTAGGTCGCTAAGCCGTGTGTGTAGTTAGGTCGTGTAGAGGCTTCAGCCGTAAGTCGTGGGGCCTTGTTAAGTCGTGACCGACTTAAGGGGGGGCGAACGACTTAAGAGTTTGGCCTATAAATACACGGCCTTATCTCTCTTTTTGGGATCCGGATTTTTGAAGCGACGAAGTTCTGCCTTTTTGAGAGCTCGAGTGCTACACTTCTTCACTTCTTTTCTCTATTTTAATTTAGTGCTTCCTTCCATCCAAGGTTGAAGATCAAATCGAAGATCCATGAGCCAAAATTAAAGATCTACATTCTTCAAAGAGAGACTTCATCGTTTGAAGGGAAAACTTGTCGGATCAAGTTAGATCCTTTGCTATCCAGGTCTGAAGTTAGTTGCTTTTGAGGTGTTTAGGTGATTCGGTTAGTGGTGGTTATCTCTCACACGGACCAAAAGGAGTATATTGGATCGGTGGCTTGTTTGTGTGTTAAAGATAGTGGTTTCATGCATTTTCCTTAAGTCTGCATGTAGATCCATCGTTCATAAAATTTTGATATCCACTTTACTACATGTTAACTTATGCTAGTTCATTCATCAAGATATTACTTAGAATTCATGCTTGTTAGATTTGGACTCTTTATTTACGAAATTGCCATTATTGTTATAACTGTTTATTTAGATCTGTTTGAATGATTGATTACTTGGATTAATGATTGATTTGATTGATTGTTAGAAGTTAGTTGATTGATTTGAATTTGGACAAGTTGGTCGAAGATGATTCAAAAGCTAAGTGGAAAGGCTCTTGAATAAGGAAAGCTGCTCGTGGCATATGAAGCGGATGATAAAGCTCATATGGATAGATTTGATGTTGATGTCAAGATGGAACTTTGCTATGATGCGATGAAGCAAATCATGATGTGAGATAGCCTTGGTTTAATCCAGACGGGATCATCCCAAGCATGTTGATAACTCGGTGATATGGTTCGAGTTCGTTGATAATGGTTGGCTCGAGAGGCGCTTGGGCTAGTATGAGAATATTCGCCGAGGAGGATGACTAGAAGGCTGAGATTTCATCGTTATTGAAGGTTCTAGCAGACTCAAAGCAAGAGTACGCTGGGCAGATTCGATAGTCCTAGGCACGGGTCACGACGATGTGCGAAGTTCTGTCTAGAACCGTGTTACCATTAGCCCTTGACGCACGGATGAAAGAATGAGCCGGTCATTCAATTAACGGTGATATCGAGGCAATGACAACAATGATAGCCAGAGTCATGGATGTTTGGATGCTTTGGTTGTATCGTCGCTCGGTCTCAAGAGCGATGTTTTGTAGGTGCTTATCTGATCTTGGTTTAGGCCTTGGGGGTTTGTACTTGGAAAACATCGACCTTGACTCGAGTGATAATTGTTTTACTTAAATGTCTGCTTTGCTATGTTTGTTTCTGCTTAGTGTGTCTGGGGGCTATCACTGTAGAAAGAGGTGGAGTGTGATGGTTGGTTCCTATTCCTTTTTACCCTTTATGCTCTTTTGGTATGTTTGATAGTTGATTTACCGCTCACTAGGACTTTTGTCTGACTCAAGGTTTTATGTTCAACTCTTATTACCTTGGGCTGTTCATCCGTTTTGGGATGGGCAGACTAGGTAGCAGGTGACAGGTGCTGTTCTCAGTGACCGACGCTGTTGATGACGAAGACGAGCTGGAGGCTTTTACATATTATTTTCTTACAATATGTACTGGATGTTCCGCTGCTTGTATGATTCTCTGAGTGTTATGTAGTGAGGCTTGATGTATTGACTATTCAGATGTTTGCATCAAATTTTTTTTGTAGTGTATTGATGAGGTTCTATTTGGTGAAGCTTCACTATGTATATTTCTCTATTGTATTTTATCCCTGCGCTGTGAGTAATACGATAGACTATTCTGTGTTTAC
This sequence comes from Allium cepa, assembly GCA_030765085.1. NCBI lineage: Eukaryota > Viridiplantae > Streptophyta > Magnoliopsida > Asparagales > Amaryllidaceae > Allium > Allium cepa. The sequence goes on from CM060935.1 coordinate 427,695,620, forward strand.
CTTACCTTGATGATCGTCCTGGCTGCCGGGCACACCTTTCAGCGCCCTACCTCCTTGTTTAAGTGCAGGAGCCATGGGCGGTCGTCACGGATGGGTCAGCATGCAGTTCTATTTCAACATCAACAAGCAAATTGCAAACACATATTCAACATCATCAATGCAAATGCAAATCTGTAACAACCCGCATATTTATCGAGTTTACATTTAAATATTTTTATTTAAATATTAAATCGTTAATCGGATTTTGGTCCGAAAAACTACTTTTTGCAAACGGTCAAATTAGGACTCGAGACCACTTCCATTGAGTTCGAAATGTCGTTTACAACTTTTTAAGTATAAACATCGATAGGTTTGGAGTTAGTGAAATTTCACTAACTTTTCCCGCTTTGGACTTTGGGTTAGTTTAGCCTATTAAGCCCAAGTTCCAACCCTCTTCTCCTCACTCTTCATAAATTTCCTAACTAACTCAAGCTTTAGCATTAATGGTGAAGAGAATGGGAAATTAAAACTCCAAGCTCAAATTCAATTGCAACTCCATCATTCAACTCCAAATTCAAGTAGAAGATATTGGATTCAAGCTTTGGATTGCTTCTCCTTGCTTTCAAGCTTCATCTTCATAAATTTTAGTGCAAAGGTGAGATTTTTATCTCACAATTCTAGCCTATAACTATATTGGACTGTTGGGAATGATTCCCCATCACTTTAGCATGTGCATTTGCATTTGGTTTGGATTGGATTGGCGAAAAACTCCAATTTTTAGCGTTTTTGACAAAAAACTGCAGTTAGGTCGCACTGCCTCGGAGTTAAGTCGTTTCTGGCCATCGCTAAGTCGTCCACGAGTTAAGCCTAAGCCGTAAGTCGCGCGCGTTGAAAAGTCACCGCCTTTGTATTTCTGTTCGCCTGTGTTGAGTCGTTCACCCTTGAGTCGCTGAGTCGTTCACCCTTGAGTCGCTGAGTCGTTAACCCTTGAGTCGCTGAGTCGTTAACCCTTGGGTCGCTGAGTCGTTAACCCTTGAGTCGCTGAGTCGTTCACCCTTGAGTCGCTGAGTCGTTCACCCTTGAGTCGCTGAGTCGTTAACCCTTGAGTCGCTGAGTCGTTAACCCTTGAGTCGCTGAGTCGTTCACCCTTGAGTCGCTGAGTCGTTCACCCTTGAGTCGCTGAGTCGTTCACCCTTGAGTCGCTGAGTCGTTAACCCTTGAGTCGCTGAGTCGTTCACCCTTGAGTCGCCGAGTCGTTCACCCTTGAGTCGCCGAGTCGTTCACCCTTGAGTCGCCGAGTCGTTCACCCTTGAGTCGCTGAGTCGTTAACCCTTGAGTCGCTGAGTCGTTCACCCTTGAGTCGCTGAGTCGTTAACCCTTGAGTCGCTGAGTCGTTGGACCCTTGAGTCGCTGAGTCGTTAGACCTCATTTTGCTTTAGGTCGTAAGCCGCTTGTCTTCACTTAGGTCGTACCGTGACGGGGCGCTGCCCCGCACCCCGCCGGGGGCGCTGCCCCCTGGACCCCCGCGACCTGACCGGGTAGGTCGAACCCCGTATAACTCTGCGTAGGCGATCTTATCTGAAGAACATTCAACCGAACTTCCTGAGCTGATTTCCTTGGATTTTTATCACATCTTCGAATGTGATCTTTGTGATTGATTGTTTCTACAATCGCTTCTGTGATTTGTCACTTTAAAATATGAAGGTTTCAATACTAGTAGTAAATATTTTCTTAAACCGTTTTCCAATCTATTAGTATATACAAGCCTTTACCTCACTCGGATGAGAAATCTAATTAAACGACTTAGTAAAACAAGTGGTATGAAACGCTTGCGTTCACTTCGTCGGTTAATTCTTGGACTTGTTCGATTGAACCCCTTGTGACAATTTTATTAGTGAAGATTTACAGTTTGTTCGTAAATATTTAAGTTAAGCAAGTGGTTATGGGACATGAAGCTAAACTTCTATATTTACTAGCTTAGTGTAATTGACACTTCTCGTTGATCTTGATGATCGCTTTATGAATTAGACTAGCAATTGCGCGATGTCTCTTTCATTGCAAGGTTAGACTAGACACCACTTGTGTGATTCCATTCACACATACCTTTCTGCTTTTTGGTTAGTCTTGACCTCATTCTGTGTGATTCCACTCACACATGTGGGGTAGCTCCCCATGGTCTTCGGACCGTCATGTGATAGGCCTCTTTCCCTTTTTATGATTTCTGGATTTCTCGTGTTGATTTCTGGAATTTGTGTCATTGACTGGTTATGAGTACAAGTTTAGGGTATGATGCCCCCTTCGAATCTTTGAGAAGATTCTTGTGATATTGATTATCTCTTATTGATTGATCTTCTGTTGATCATTATTTACATACTTATAGCGGTATGTCGTTATGGATGTTTATGTTTATGCCATATCTTTTATGTTATATCATGTCATCTGATATTTATAGCTAGACTGATCCGTTTATTATTTTCTTAAATAATACTCGGATCAGACCGAGATGTTACAGGTGCTTCTGCTTGACTTCTTCCCAGGGATTCATCACTCTGACTTTTGGCTAACTGTTTAGATTAGCAGTTTTTGCTGTATACACTTGAGATATAGACTCATAGTTGTATTCTTTTGTATAGCACGTGTTGCTATTCTTTTGTATTATCGTGGATCTTATTGACCACTACTCTGATGTACACTTTCATGTGTTAGTTATATATTCATATCTTCTTCCGCCTTTGTGATATGGATATCTGTGACTGATTTGTGATATGATTATTTCTATGTTTGTTTCCGAAGATTATTTATAGCCACCGTGTGATAAGCTATTACATGGATGGTCGCTCCTCAACAGCCTTATTCTCCGTGCTAGTTGACAGCACTTCTCCGGAGTGTTCTTGGCTAGCGTGGGTATAGAGGTGGGGCGTCACAGCTTGGTATCAGAGCCAAACTTCGGAACAATGTAGAATAACTTAACAAGGATCATCGTCCTAGGTCTATCTTAGGAGTCATACCATAGGATTAATTTGAGTCTTCGTACCGACTCATCCTATTTCCTTTATGATTCCTTGTTTTATCTATCAAGATTGCTTGATGTTCATTGGTAAATAACCTTCTTCCTTCTCTTCTTTCTTTCTTTAAGGAAGAGAATGTCTAGACCAGGCCGTCCCAGAACTGGATCATCTGGTGCTGCTCCTCCGGATGGAGTTTTTATGACTGCTCAACAGCTTCTTGATTTAGTAACTAATGCTCAAGCAGCTGGAGCTAACCCGGAACCTACTCACCCAAAGTCGGGATTTGCACGCTTGTGCAGCGATTACACCAACTTGGGTGGGAAGCCCTTCAAAGGTTCGGAAAATATCATCGAGGTCCAGGCTTGGTTAAAATCATGCGATCGAATCTTTTCTCGCATGAATCTTATCGATCTCCACCGCGTTCAGGTGGCTTCCAGCATGCTCCAAGAGAGAGCATTGGACTGGTACGAACTCCTTATTTCAGAAATTAATGAAGCGGATCTCTCCTGGGAGCAATTTCAGGGACGCTTCGAGTTAAAGTTTGTACCAGAAGCTGGGAAAGTAAGCTTGGCTCGACGTTTTATAGACCTTGTTCAAGGTCAATCCTCTGTGACTGATTACGTCGCAGCCTTCGAGTCGCTTTCCAAATATGGGGTTGAATACATCAACACCCCATTGAAGAAGAACCAGAGGTTCGTTTATGGCTTAAATAAGAGTCTTAAGAAGCCACTGCTCCTGAAACTAGAAGTCGCATTTGATCAACTCGTCGATATCGCTCTTCGTCTTGAAGAGGCTGATAGAGAGAGTGATGTTGAAGTGGAAGGCGCTAAACCAAACTTCAACAACAAGAAGAGGCCAAACAAATTCAAGGGTCCTTATCCCAACAAAAAGGGTAAGCAGGCAACCCCTGTGGCAAAGTATCCTTCTCCTAGTGGTGCGAGTTGCTTCAACTGTGGGTCTGGGGATCATTATGCGAATAAGTGCTCTAATCCCAAATCTTGTCGCTATTGTAAGAGCCCAGATCACTTTATACATCAATGCCTCAAACGTAAAAGCAGGAATGAGGGAAAGTTAAATGTGGCTCAAGCCCCTGGCAACACATCTCGTGGCCAAGGTATTTCTCATTCCATTCTTGATGGTATTATTTTATTTCATGATCAACCTATTAGAGTTCTCTTTGATACGGGTGCATCCCATTCCTTTATATCAAAGGAACTGGTAGACACTTTTTCCTTAAGTGTTACTGCATTGATGACTTCTTTAAAAATTGCGAATCCTGTTGGCGGATCCGCAACTCTTAGTTTGCTTTGTAAAGATGTGGAGATTATTTTATGTGATTTTTCTTTCCTAGCCGATTTGCATGTCATGCGTTACTTAGGCTTTGGAATAATTTTGGGAATGGATTGGCTTAACCGTTATCAAGCCCATATCCTATGTCCTGAGCGGACTATTCATCTCCGACATCCACAATCTGTTAAACATATTTCTGTTAATCTTAAAGATTCAGAATCATGTTTGGTGGCATCTTTATATTCTTTAAATCCTCGTGATAACGATGATGATGATGAAGATGATATTATTTCTTGTATTCATGTTGTTCGTGAATTTTCCGACATATTCGAGCCCGTTTTAGGTTTACCACCTAAACGAGCAATTGAGTTCAGAATTAATCTTGTTTCTGGAGCTCAACCTATTACTCGTCCTCCTTATCGCATGTCCAATAAGGAAAATGAGGAGATGCGTAAACAATTATCTGAGTTGGAGACGAGGCAATTCATTCGCTCTAGTTCCTCGCCTTGGGGAGCTTCGGCTATTTTCGTAAAGAAATCCGATGGTACTCTGAGGCTCTGCGTTGATTATCGCAAGCTTAACGATCTTACTATTAAAAATAAATATCCTTTACCTCGGATTGATGATCTATTCGATCAGCTTAGTGGTGCTAAGGTCTTTTCACAATTGGACTTGGCTACCGGTTTCCATCAGCTTCGTATCGCTGAGGATAGCATTCCGTTGACATCATTCCGTACTCGATATGGATCTTATGAATGGCTTGTTATGCCATTTGGGTTAACGAATGCTCCAGCTTATTTCGTTGACCTCATGAATCGAGTTTTCAAAGATTTCCTCGATCGGTTTGTTCTCATATTCATTGATGATATTCTTGTGTATTCAAAAACCGAGGAGGAACATGAGAAACATCTTCGGATTGTATTGGAAACACTTAGGAGTAATCAATTAAAGGCGAAATTTTCTAAATGCCACTTTTGGCAATCTCGTGTGAAGTTTCTCGGTCATATTATTTCCGAATCCGGGATATCTGTGGATCCTTCAAAGATTGAAGCGATTCAAGATTGGAAGAGACCGGGGAGTGTGACAGAGATTCGTAGTTTTCTCGGATTGGCGGGCTATTACCGTCGTTTTATTAAAGACTTTTCTAAGATTGCCGTGCCTCTTACTGGCTTGACTAAGAAGGGAGTTAAATACATTTGGTCGGACAAATGTGAAGCCTCTTTTCAGAAATTGAAAGAACTCCTTTCCGATGCTCCTATTCTTGTTATTCCCGAGGGGAATCAAGATTTTGTTGTTTATACCGATGCTAGTCACGTTGGTTTGGGTGCCGTTCTTATGCAAAAAGAACGTGTTGTTGCTTATGCTTCTAGGCAATTGAAGCCGGCCGAGACTAGATATGCCACACATGATCTAGAGCTCGCGGCTATTGTTTTCGCCCTTCGAATGTGGCGTCATTATCTATTGGGAGAGAAATTTATTCTTTACACGGATCATAAGTCTTTGAAATATTTATTTTCTCAAAAAGAACTTAATTTACGTCAACAGCGTTGGCTCGAGTTCCTTGCACCTTATGATCTTGATATTCTTTATACCCCCGGTAAGGGTAATCGTGTCGCCGATGCTCTTAGCCGTAAGCAACAAGCAGTTGTTTCTATGATGATATCCGAATGGAACGATCTCGAGATCTTATCCACTTGTGAGATTCGAGAGCGCGTATCCGATTTATGCTCATCGCTTGTTTTATGTAGCCTTGAGGCTCATCCTTCTCTTTTAGACCGCATTCTTGAAGCTCAAGGGCTAGATTCTGAATTGGCTCTTCTTGGCAAAAATGTTAAGGATAAAATTGATATTGAAGGTTTGAAAGACTATGATATTGATTCTCGTGGCGGCATTCGAAAATTTGGTAGACTTATCGTACCAAATATTGGAGATCTTCGTAAAGATATTTTAGAAGATTCCCATTGTTCTAAATTCACCATTCATCCCGGTAGTAGTAAAATGTACGCTGATATGAAGCGACTTTATTATTGGGAGGGAATGAAATCTGATATTGCTAACTTTGTTAAGTGTTGCATGACTTGCCAACTTGTCAAGGCCGAACATCAAAGGCCTGGTGGGTTATTGCAACCTTTAGAAATTCCAATTTGGAAGTGGGATCAAATTTCCATGGACTTTATAGATGGCCTTCCCCGTTCTCGTTCGGGTCATGATAGCTTATGGGTGATTGTTGATAGACTTACTAAATCCGCCCATTTTATTCCGGTTCGGTCTAACCGAACCGTTCCTCTTTTGGCCAAACTATTTGTCAAGGAAATTGTAAAATTGCATGGAGTTCCTACTTCTATTGTTAGCGATCGTGATCCATTGTTTACTAGTGGATTTTGGAAGAGTCTTCAAAAAGCTTTAGGAACGAAGCTTAATTTTAGCACCGCTTATCACCCCCAGTCCGATGGACAAACCGAGCGTGTGAATCAAACTCTTGAAGATCTTCTTCGTGCTTGTGTGCTTGATTTTGGTGGAAGTTGGGAAGATCATATTTCACTTGTTGAATTTTCCTATAATAATAGCTTCCAATCTAGTATTGGTATGGCACCTTTCGAGGCACTCTACGGAAGGCCATGCCGATCTCCTTCTTGTTGGCTTGAGGCCGGTGAGAAGCTGGTTTTAGGTCCAGACTATATTCGAGATTGCACGGAAAAGATTGAACTTATTCGACATAGGATGAAAGAAGCCCAGAGTAGACAAAAATCCTATGCCGATAATCGAAGAAGGAAATTAGAATTTTCTGTTGGGGATCCTGTTTTTATTCGTGTTTCACCTATGAAGGGTGTTGTACGTTTCAGTCGATCGGGGAAGTTAGCGCCTCGATATATTGGGCCATTTCCTATCACTGAACGTATTGGTTCCATGGCTTATCGCCTTGCATTGCCGGCTCAGTTTTCTGCTATACATGATGTATTTCACGTTTCTCAATTACGGAAATGCCTTCGGGATTCCGATTCTATTCTTGAGCCTGCTGTTGTGGAAGAAATTGAAGTTTCGCCGAATTTAACTTATGAGCAGCATCCTATTCGAATTATAGCTTCTGAGGTTAAACGACTTCGAAATAAAGATGTCCCACTAGTAAAGGTTCAATGGTCCTTAAATCCTAAGGATTGTTCTTGGGAATCCAGAGAATTCATCGAGCGTACACATCCGGACTTGCTTACTCCTGCCCTTTGAGGTGAACTTCTTATTTCAAATTTCTCTTGTGTTAATATGCTTTTATGGTTGTTACTTTTTATTTCCACCTTATATATATATTGCGAGGACGCAATTTCTTTAAGGAGGGGAGTCTGTAACAACCCGCATATTTATCGAGTTTACATTTAAATATTTTTATTTAAATATTAAATCGTTAATCGGATTTTGGTCCGAAAAACTACTTTTTGCAAACGGTCAAATTAGGACTCGAGACCACTTCCATTGAGTTCGAAATGTCGTTTACAACTTTTTAAGTATAAACATCGATAGGTTTGGAGTTAGTGAAATTTCACTAACTTTTCCCGCTTTGGACTTTGGGTTAGTTTAGCCTATTAAGCCCAAGTTCCAACCCTCTTCTCCTCACTCTTCATAAATTTCCTAACTAACTCAAGCTTTAGCATTAATGGTGAAGAGAATGGGAAATTAAAACTCCAAGCTCAAATTCAATTGCAACTCCATCATTCAACTCCAAATTCAAGTAGAAGATATTGGATTCAAGCTTTGGATTGCTTCTCCTTGCTTTCAAGCTTCATCTTCATAAATTTTAGTGCAAAGGTGAGATTTTTATCTCACAATTCTAGCCTATAACTATATTGGACTGTTGGGAATGATTCCCCATCACTTTAGCATGTGCATTTGCATTTGGTTTGGATTGGATTGGCGAAAAACTCCAATTTTTAGCGTTTTTGACAAAAAACTGCAGTTAGGTCGCACTGCCTCGGAGTTAAGTCGTTTCTGGCCATCGCTAAGTCGTCCACGAGTTAAGCCTAAGCCGTAAGTCGCGCGCGTTGAAAAGTCACCGCCTTTGTATTTCTGTTCGCCTGTGTTGAGTCGTTCACCCTTGAGTCGCTGAGTCGTTCACCCTTGAGTCGCTGAGTCGTTAACCCTTGAGTCGCTGAGTCGTTAACCCTTGGGTCGCTGAGTCGTTAACCCTTGAGTCGCTGAGTCGTTCACCCTTGAGTCGCTGAGTCGTTCACCCTTGAGTCGCTGAGTCGTTAACCCTTGAGTCGCTGAGTCGTTAACCCTTGAGTCGCTGAGTCGTTCACCCTTGAGTCGCTGAGTCGTTCACCCTTGAGTCGCTGAGTCGTTCACCCTTGAGTCGCTGAGTCGTTAACCCTTGAGTCGCTGAGTCGTTAACCCTTGAGTCGCTGAGTCGTTCACCCTTGAGTCGCCGAGTCGTTCACCCTTGAGTCGCCGAGTCGTTCACCCTTGAGTCGCTGAGTCGTTCACCCTTGAGTCGCTGAGTCGTTAACCCTTGAGTCGCTGAGTCGTTCACCCTTGAGTCGCTGAGTCGTTAACCCTTGAGTCGCTGAGTCGTTGGACCCTTGAGTCGCTGAGTCGTTAGACCTCATTTTGCTTTAGGTCGTAAGCCGCTTGTCTTCACTTAGGTCGTACCGTGACGGGGCGCTGCCCCGCACCCCGCCGGGGGCGCTGCCCCCTGGACCCCCGCGACCTGACCGGGTAGGTCGAACCCCGTATAACTCTGCGTAGGCGATCTTATCTGAAGAACATTCAACCGAACTTCCTGAGCTGATTTCCTTGGATTTTTATCACATCTTCGAATGTGATCTTTGTGATTGATTGTTTCTACAATCGCTTCTGTGATTTGTCACTTTAAAATATGAAGGTTTCAATACTAGTAGTAAATATTTTCTTAAACCGTTTTCCAATCTATTAGTATATACAAGCCTTTACCTCACTCGGATGAGAAATCTAATTAAACGACTTAGTAAAACAAGTGGTATGAAACGCTTGCGTTCACTTCGTCGGTTAATTCTTGGACTTGTTCGATTGAACCCCTTGTGACAATTTTATTAGTGAAGATTTACAGTTTGTTCGTAAATATTTAAGTTAAGCAAGTGGTTATGGGACATGAAGCTAAACTTCTATATTTACTAGCTTAGTGTAATTGACACTTCTCGTTGATCTTGATGATCGCTTTATGAATTAGACTAGCAATTGCGCGATGTCTCTTTCATTGCAAGGTTAGACTAGACACCACTTGTGTGATTCCATTCACACATACCTTTCTGCTTTTTGGTTAGTCTTGACCTCATTCTGTGTGATTCCACTCACACATGTGGGGTAGCTCCCCATGGTCTTCGGACCGTCATGTGATAGGCCTCTTTCCCTTTTTATGATTTCTGGATTTCTCGTGTTGATTTCTGGAATTTGTGTCATTGACTGGTTATGAGTACAAGTTTAGGGTATGATGCCCCCTTCGAATCTTTGAGAAGATTCTTGTGATATTGATTATCTCTTATTGATTGATCTTCTGTTGATCATTATTTACATACTTATAGCGGTATGTCGTTATGGATGTTTATGTTTATGCCATATCTTTTATGTTATATCATGTCATCTGATATTTATAGCTAGACTGATCCGTTTATTATTTTCTTAAATAATACTCGGATCAGACCGAGATGTTACAGGTGCTTCTGCTTGACTTCTTCCCAGGGATTCATCACTCTGACTTTTGGCTAACTGTTTAGATTAGCAGTTTTTGCTGTATACACTTGAGATATAGACTCATAGTTGTATTCTTTTGTATAGCACGTGTTGCTATTCTTTTGTATTATCGTGGATCTTATTGACCACTACTCTGATGTACACTTTCATGTGTTAGTTATATATTCATATCTTCTTCCGCCTTTGTGATATGGATATCTGTGACTGATTTGTGATATGATTATTTCTATGTTTGTTTCCGAAGATTATTTATAGCCACCGTGTGATAAGCTATTACATGGATGGTCGCTCCTCAACAGCCTTATTCTCCGTGCTAGTTGACAGCACTTCTCCGGAGTGTTCTTGGCTAGCGTGGGTATAGAGGTGGGGCGTCACAAAATCAGTTCCAGGAAATTCAAATCTGGTTCCAGGAAAAACGAATGCAACTGAGTTGGTTCTCTGCCTCTTCAATAATTAAGTGAGTAAGCTTCTATTTTTAAAAACAGTTCTTACTTTTTAAAAAAATCAAAGCTAAACAAGTTTTTCAGAAAAACTGAAGTTCTAATTCAAACTTGTTTTAAATAAAAATCAGAACTGCTGTAGGAAAAAAAGAAAATGGCCCTGTCTTCTTTTTCTTATTGAGTAACCTTACAATTGAAAAGTTGTTTTAAACTATCTATTGCATGTGGACTGTAAAACACAAATACCTGAGTGCATCTTCGAGTCACCTCCCTGCACAAACCCACAGCAGTTCATCAGAACCAAATATGCACGGCGCATATGCACCGGTGCTCCGGCAACTTCCAGCCGCCATCCCACTCTTCACCAAGTCATCGACCACCATCCAATATGATTGCGACCATCATAGTACTTATTGCGGCTCGAAATCAAAATTCGAGTAATCCAATTGCAACCTGGAACATCACTTCACCATTTCCCAAACCTGTCAACAGCTAGAAAACCCACCTCCGACCATCAATATCGCTGCGACTCCGGCCAACTCTCCATCTACGTCCCCTCTGCAAATCCCCAAGGTCTTGCATCACTCGATGCAACAGAGAGATCAACAAAAACTACAAAACTCCTACCTCCTAAAACTAGGGTTAGAACCTGTAACGAGCCACCACTGTCGCCACCACCCACAGACAATCCATCTGATAATTTTCCCCTACTCGTCCATCTGCCTTCCACCTCCAGGAAGCACCACAATAACCCAAAATCACTAGGCAAACAGATATACCCAAAATTCCAATGTCTGTTCAACTCATAAATGCCCACTCCCCAGTTAATTTAAAAATGTGATTTTTGTTTTTTTTTAAATCATACTTGCATTCAATTTATAAACTTGTTTTAATAATTTAAGAAGTTTGACATACTTGCTTCTTGAAAATATTGTATGTTGTTAGTGTTTCAGAGGCAACAGTTCTTATTTACTCTTGATTATAATTTGTAAACATAAATCTATACTAAACTAACAAATTCATTTACATAACAGATCCTAACTGAGAATCAATTCAAGAGGTATTGGGTTTTTTTTCTATTTAAATTTTAGTTTTATAAACAGAACAGGTGATCAGGTACCTGTAAACACACACACACGCACACACACACACATATATATATATGTATATGTTTATATATATACATATAGTGAATATCTATCATAATAAAATCATACAAAGCAAACTCATTTCTACAATCCACATGCAATAGATAATTTAAAACAACTTTTCAATTGTGAGGTTACTCACTAAAAAAAGAAGACAGAGCCATTTTCTTATTTTCCTACAGCAGTTTTGATTTTTTTTTAAAACAAGTTTGAATTAGAACTTGAGTTTTTCTGAAAAACTTGTTTAGCTTTGATTTTTTTTAAAAGTAAGAACTGTTTTTAAAAATAGAAGCTTACTTGCTTAATTATTGAAGAGGCAGAGAACCAACTCAGATGCATTCATTTTTCCTCGAACCAGATTTGAATTTCCTGGAACTGATTTGCATTTGCATTGATGATGTTGAATCTTTGTTTCCAATTTGCTTGTTGATGTTGAATTAAAATTGCATGCTGACCCATCCCACATTTGCTTGAGTTTGAAGTTGATCTCAAATTGATGTTGAAACTTGATTTCAGATTTGCAGTTTTGTTTTTTGCAGATTTGGTTTTCAGATTTTAAATTGAATTTTGTTGTAGATTTTGAACATGATTTGGTTTTAAATACATTTGAATATTAATAAAGTTATTAATAAGGGGAATGAATTATCTTAGAAATATTTAAGATAATAAAAGAATTTAATTAAGGAATTTACTTATTTATTTGATTTTAAATAATGATTTAGATTAATTTTAATTAGAGATGGTTTATAATAATTAATCTAGGATAATTTTTCTTAAGTAAGTAATTAAAGAAAATGTTGTTAATTAATAAAGATAATTATCTAAGGATAATTAATTAATTAATTACTTAGTTAATGTGATTAATTTTGATAATTAATTAGATTAATTAATTGAATATAATCTATTATAATTGTTAAGTATAATAACTTGATAAAAGTAATTAAGGAATTAATTACTTATTGTAATTAATTACGATAATGTGATTTGTTTACATTAGTTAATTTAGTTTAATTAATTTAAGATAATCATTTGATGGTTTAATAAGAGTAATTACGTAACGTAATTAATGGAGCATAATTACTTTGGGAAGTAATAAATGATAATTACTGGAATGTAATTAGTGAGAGATGATTTTTAATGAAGTAATTTGGGTAATTACTTTTGTAATTAATCAAGGGATTAATTAATGAAGATAATTAATTATGTGATAATTAATTTGTTATGAGTAATTAAGGGTAGTTAATTACTGGATTGAAAATTAATCAAGGGTGATTAATAATTGTATTTTTAAATTGTAGATTAATTACTAAATGTAATTAATTTTAAATAAAGTAATTAATTTAAATATAAATTAGAGGTCATTAATTAATATAATTAATGATGTAATTAATACGCAATAATTAATTGATTAAGTGATTAATTAATGTAATTAATTAAGGATAAATATAATTAATTATAGTTAGTTAATAAATGAAGTAATTAAATGTTAATTACTTATGATTAAGGTTAATTAATTTTGTGAAATTAATTAAAGACTAATTACTTATTGTGATTTGAGGATGATTTATCAAAGGTGTTTAATCAAGTTGAATACTTAGAGAATAATTAATTAACTAGGTTAATTAATTAATGGATATATAAGCAGGATTTAAAGATGTGGTAATTAATTTAATTTATTTTAAATTAATTTAAAGATGGAAGTAATTAATTTAATTCATTTTAAATTAATTATAGATGATGGTTAATAAATCTTTGCTTATGGATGATATTGATATTCCTTTGGATGGTTGTGATCTCAGTAATTAGATGAGTAACATCTATATGACATGGATGCTTAGTTAAAGTATGATAATATGGATTATTTATTTGTTATGATTATCTGGTTGTGATGATTATCTGTTGTAATGATGATACGGGTTATCTGTTTATGATGATAATGTGATTTTCTATTGTGATATGTGAATTATCTATCTGTGTAAATAGATAATGATGAATTGAATTAATTGTTCAAACTAAATTCACTTGGACATTAAGATGGCGTTTGGATTTCGATGAGACCGGGATTGGATTTCCAAATTTGGAATTCCGAAAGCCACATCGATCCAAATTAAACGTTTGGCCGTGAATCTCAAGTGAAGAGTGAAGACTTGAGGTGTAAGAACTATTTGTCAGTATAACTCTAGGGGTGATTCCGTGATGAATTTGACGGAAATAGAACTTTCAGGTTCGAGATGAAGATTCAGAGTGCAAGGGTTATCGTCGTTAACTCTGAGGGTGATTCCAAAATGAGTGTAACGAGATAATGCCTTCGGTTTCGTTCGAACCCGGAACGAACTTGTATGGATTGAATGCTTTCAGAACATCGTCAGGTGGACGTTGAGCATTCTAAGATTGATATGTCCTATAAAGGTAATCGTAGCCTCAAGCCTCATCAACCGGGAATGGCTAAAACAGGGGAGGCGCAGCAAGGCTAAGTGGGTCATTCCCAAGTAGGATGAGATTTACCCCTGTCTAGAGGTCCCTTTTTCTTTCGGTTGTGTGGCAGTTGGCGACGGCCAATATGCGGGGTGGTCTTGTTCGGGACTGTCCAGTAAGGGATGGTTTCGGTCTTGTGTTGAAGGGGAGTTGGGGTGGCTCCTCGGTACGGTGATCTAGGCCACGTACTGTGACGGGCGGTACCCCAGTAGCCCTGCCATTGATGGAATCCAAAATCCAATAAGTGTCTGTACGGTTTTGATTGTGTCCAACTATGTTGGAACGTGAGATGTAAGCATTCCATCTATTTCTATATTTTATTTTGAAAACCCTAGACACTATTATAATATCACCGGGTTTCCTATCAAATGTTTTGGTTAGCGTAAGTTTAAAACTTTTCCATATTTATGTGTGGGAAGTCTTACGTGATAGCTTTCTTTTCAAAGGATTTTCTAAAGTTAAAAAACTTTAAACCCGTTTACTCACACCAGACCCATATCTGACCCGAGTGTTTATTTTCTGTTTTATTAAACTGTTGGGTACTCATATTACGTATGAGTAGTCAAGTGTTTCAGGATTGCTTTGACAAGTTCTGGAAGAGATATGGAGCAGGAGGCTTCAGCGTGTAGATATATAGAGTGGTCCCGTTGTGTTTTGAGTTGTAACTGTTTTTCTCTGATGTACTTGAATTGTAATTGCTAGACAAATGTTTATAACTGTCTAGTTTGTGTTGTATTAGTTGTATAACTCTGAGGTATATGATACTATGTAATGTTTTATGTGATATAATATAATTTATTCGTTCCGCTGTGAGATTCTGATGTTGTTTGTTCCTTTCTTTTCTTTCTTTTTTCTTTTCTATCCCTTTTTTTCTTCTTAGTGATGCGTCTTTCTATGGAATGAAAGGCAGATCGTTACATTGTGGTATCAAAGCACAATTCCGGCCAAATGATTAAGTGAAAATTTTCTTTAATTAACTTTAAACTATTTTTAAAATTTGAGTCTTGTTATAATTCACAACTTTTGTTTAGAAACTAATTTCTAAAATAAATCATAGAAGTAGGAATTGTTTTATGAATATAATTGATGTCTGTAAGCTTTGAAGTATTTTATTTGTCTGATACAATTCAGGCATGCTCAAACAATATTCAACATTTCCTATGTATAACTATGTTCTAAATTCCAAAAATCATCATGCAAGCATTATTTTCAAACTTACATTACAGATCCACTTAAATCATATGTCAATGCATCATTCTTTATAAAAAATTCATGCTAGCAGATTCAAACAGAGGTTTAAATATAGGAACAAGGGTGTTCAAAATTTACAGACAAGCAATCAGAAAATTCACATATAGATATTCATGCAGATCAAAACATCAACACAGTAATTCATAAGCAACACCTATTAGTTACTAAATTTTAGTTTTAAAAAGTTTACTCACCTTTTTTTAAAATGAAGTGCAGAGGTTTGATGATAAAACTGGAAACTTGCAAAATACTTTGAACTTGAAGCTGAAGCCTCAAACTAAATTTGCTTTCAACAGAAATGCTTCAGGTTGCCTTGACCCAGATTATACACTTGCTTGCATTTTGAAAACTTGCAAATACTTGAAATTTTTGAAAACATTATGCAGATATGGTATGAGGAAGTTACATACATGGGAAATACAGATTTGATTTGCACTTAGGTTTCAGGTTTTGGTATTTTGGGTTTTGAAGAGTAAGATTGCATTTAGAACTTGAGAGGTTTTACAGGGAAACAAATTTGCAGATTTGAACTTGAGGAGATTTCAGATTTTGGAATGAATTTAAACTTGATAAAGGATTTCAGATTTTAGTTTAAGGATTTTCTGATTTTCTTTTGAAGAGTAAAGATTGCATTGATAATTCTTGTTTTCCTTTAGGAATGAACATAAATTTTAAAGAAAAAGAAAGTGAAGAGAATATAGTGTTTATATAGGCTAATTTTCAGTTTTATTAAATTAAAAGAAAATTCAAATAAAATGACACATGTCTCTAGCTTATTTTAATGTTTAACACTTGTTATCAAAGTGATTATAACTTTAACACTTGTCAACATTTATTTATTTTTATTCAAAAAGAATTTTAAAAGCTTTTTAAATTAATTTCCTAATTAACTAATATGTTTTCTTAATTTATAAATACTTTCTAATTAAATTCCTAATTAACAAATACATTTATAAATTTATAAATGTTTTCTAAATTTATATAAATACAATTTTTAAAAGAAAATAAAATAAAACCAGTTATAATTTAAATAAAATTATATATAATATTGCAAACTCATTTTAAAAAATGCTATTTCAAAAACCTTTGTATTCATTTTTATTAAATAAATACATATCCAAATTTCTATATATAAATTTCTATAAAAAGAATAATATAAAACAAATCTTATTTTTAATTAAAAACATTATCTATATATTTAAAATTCAAACTATATTACCATTTTATTTTAAGATGTATGTATATTCCCTTAAACTCAAATTTATATATTCAAATTCAAAGTCAATTTAAAAAGCCAAATCTAAAAATCAATTTAAATAAGTATAAATATTAATTTCTAAATAAGCTCATTATTATTTATAAATAATTTATCCTATTTTAAAATCAATTTTAAATACACAGATATAAATATATTTAAACGCACTTATCAATTATAAAAACAATAAGTTAATTTAGAATTTATTTACACAAACAAAATAATTATTATTTTAAAAACCAATCTATAACCGTAAATAAGACATTATATTATTACTACTTGGTTATTTATTTTTTAAAATAACAATTTTATCAGTTCAAATAATTTAAATTAAGAGATTATCATATTTTAGATTCCTAGAAATTTCGGGATATTACATTCCTTCCCCCTTAAAAGAATTTCGTCCTCGAAATTTAAAACAAGATAATCCAAAGTTTTTATTTTATTTCAACCAATTCAGATAACCACATCCATCCCTGAAACAGGATTGAGCCACCTCGATTTATCAGTCCAGTAGAAACGCCGACCACCCTAAATGTCCTGATCACCAGAACTTTCCCAAATACCCATTTCCAGACAAATCCCAAATTCTCACTCAATACTATTTTAAAAATTGTGATTTTTGTCTTAAAAATCATTATTTTCAATATGCATTCGAATTATAATCCTGAAACAACAAACCAGGATGTTTGAATTTTTAGTATATTTGAAATTTTATTTGTTAATCAAATTTTCCAATGAAATCGTGACAGTTGGTTCTGATGAACTGCTGTGGGTTTGTGCAGGGAGGCGACTCGAAGATGCGCTCGGGTATTAGTGTTTTTGTCCCGAAGTATTTAGTGTGTGGACTCGAAGCAGTTGCTAAGGGGTCTCGGGGAAATGTTGTTTCAGGTTTTATAAACCTGGAAATGTGTAGTTTTCAAAATATAATGAAATTTGAATTTAAAACAGGATTTTAAGCAGGGTTTTTTAAATGCAAGGTTTAAATTTGTATTCAAGTGAACTTTTGAATTCGTAGTTTTAAAAATGAAAATATTCAAATTTTAAGCAAGATTTAAATTAAGTTTAAAAATCAAGTTTCAATATGGTTTTCATATTGACTATGAATCAAGAATTTTAATTTTGATCAGTTTGTAAATTTTAAAATATTGATCAAGTTTAAAATGTTTTAAAGTAGAATTTAAAAAAATGAATTTAATTTCAAACAAATGTTTTAAACTTGATAAAATTCTTTTCTTTAATATTTGAATTAAAGTTATGATGTGTTTAACTTTAATTTGAAAAGTAAAATAATCAATTTATTTTAAAAAGCTTGATTTCTTTAATAAAATTAAGTAATTTGGTTTTAAACTTTTCTTATATAAGTAATGAATGTTTTCACTTTTATTTCCAGGATTATAAACTTATTTAAATTTGGATTAATGTTTAAATAGATAAACATTTTTTAAATCTTAAATTTCAAAATGAGTTTGAATTTAATTTAGAAATGTATTATTTTAAATACATTTGAATGTTAATAAAGTTATTAATAAGGTGAATGAATTATCTTAGAAATATTTAAGATAATAAAAGAATTTAATTTAGGAATTTACTTAATTATTTGATTTTAAATAATGATTTAGATTAATTTTAATTAGAGATGATTTATGGTAATTAATCTAAGATAATTTTTCTTAAGTAAGTAATTAAAGAAAATGTTGTTAATTAATAAAGATAATTATCTAAGGATAATTAATTAATGTGATTAATTTTGATAATTAATTAGATTAATTAATTGAATATAATCTATTATAATTTGTTAAGTATAATTACTTGATAAAAGTAATTAAGGAATTAATTACTTATTGTAATTAATTATGATAATGTGATTTGTTTAAATTAATTTAGTTTAATTAATTTAAGATAATCATTTGATGGTTTAATAAGAGTAATTACGTAATGTAATTAATGGAGCATAATTACTTTGGGAAGTAATAAATGATAATTACTGGAATGTAATTAGTGAGAGATGATTTTTAATGAAGTAATTTGGGTAATTACTTTTGTAATTAATCAAGGGATTGATTAATGAAGATAATTAATTATAGGATAATTAATCTGTTATGAGTAATTAAGGGTAGTTAATTACTGGATTAATATTAATCAAGGGTGATTAATAATTGTATTTTTAAAATTTAGATTAATTACTAAATGTAATTAATTTTAAATAAAGTAAT
Organism: Allium cepa; assembly: GCA_030765085.1. Classification (NCBI taxonomy): domain Eukaryota; kingdom Viridiplantae; phylum Streptophyta; class Magnoliopsida; order Asparagales; family Amaryllidaceae; genus Allium; species Allium cepa. The sequence continues at coordinate 427,714,397 of CM060935.1, forward strand.
TATTTTAGATATAAATTATAGATCGTTAATTAATGTAATTAAGAATTGTTTAATTAAGGAATAATTAATAATTAAGTGATTAATTAATATAATTAATTAAGGATAATTGTAATTAATTATAGTTTATTAATAAATAAAGTAATTAAATGTTAATTACTAATGATTAAGGTTAATTAATTTGTGAAATTAATTAAAGACTAATTCCTTATTGTAATTAGAGAATGATTAATCAAAGGTGTTTAATCAATTTGAATACTTAGAGAATGATTAATTAACTAGGTTAATTAATTAATGATATATAAGCATGATTTATGGATGTGATGATTAATTTAATTTATTTTAAATTAATTAGAGATAGAAGTAATTAATTTAATTCATTTTAAATTAATTATAGATGAATGTTAATAAATCATTGCTTATGGATGATATTGATATTTCTTTGGATGGATGTAATCTCAGTAATGAGATGAGTAGTATCTATATGATATGGATGCTTAGTTAAAGTATGATAATATGGATTATCTGTTTGTTATGATTATTTGGTTGTGATGATTATCTGTTGTGATGATGATACATGTTATCTGTTTATGATGAGAATGTGATTTTCTATTGTGATATGTGAATTATCTATCTATGTAAATAGATAATGATGAATTTAATTAATTGTTCAAACTAAATTCACTTGGAAATTAAGATGGCGTTTGGATTTCAATGAGACCGGGATCGGATTTCCAAATTTGGAATTCCGAAAACCACATCGATCCAAATTAAACATTTGGTCGTGAATCTCAAGTGAAGAGTGAAGACTCAAGGTGTAAGAACTATTCGTCAGTGTCACGACCCAAAATCCATCGTTCAAAAATCGACATCAAATATCTAACTTGTATTCGACTGCCAAAATTCAAACGTCAAATTTCAGTTCGGATGGAACTTATAACAACAATTAGATGAATATAAAACAACGGAACAGAATCAATATCATGAATATCATCACAGATACAACATCGGCATAAAATCCATACTTCATCAGAGTATATAATACATACACCACAACTCCAAATACAACATCATGATAATACAACAGTAATCATATATCCAAAAGTCTTCAAATGAAAGAAGTGATAACGAACTCCCAAAAGCTAAACAACTGAGATCTCCAAAAAGCTCCTAAGAATATCTCCAAGATAAGAGCTCCAAAATACTGCTACTCCAAAATACAGAAATCTGCTACTAGGCTGCCCGTGTGGAAATAATAGGCACCCAGAGTTTAGGAAATAAACAATAAACTCCGGATCAGTCATGGGACTGGTATGAGTAAACAAAAATAGTTGCTTTTGAAGAAACTAGATTTATAAAAGAATTTTCGGTATGCTTTTAAAAATGGAACTACCATAAGACCTCCCGCCACACACACAATGCAAACGCAGAATTGGAGGAGATTTCTTCTTATGATAGTCAAATATGCTTGGTATGAGGAAATTTCTTTGATATTATTTCTATTGCATAGTGATATAAATCATTTCGAAAATAGAATATTAATCTTAGCCAACATACGACCATTATCGTATGCCTACTATAGCTACCATGTTTTGTGGCAGGTTACCGCCACGCTGCATGGCAGGTTTTACAACTAAAACCGTATAGGGCTCGTATTGTTTCTTTGGATTTCCAACAATGGTCAGGCTAAGGAACTTCCTGGGCCATATGGGTACGCCTCTGGAGGGACGACCCGAGAACCTAACCGGATCTCTGCCAACACAAGGCCGGGTTACCCCTAACTGGGTAACTACTGACACGAGTATGCCATCTCCCGGTTGTAACCAACCTTTAACCGGGGCCCCAGCAACAATCAAAAAGTAAGTTATATATATGTTTGCGATATCCACATAAGTTAAGTATCTGGGCTCCATACCATGATACCACTTCTATCCAGAAGAAGATGTGCATACCCTAAGGGGCGCTACCCCCAATAACCTTGCCGCATCTTTCCTGTTTCGACCATTCTGGGGTGAGGTTCGACAAAGTCTCGTCCACAAAGCTACGCTTTTCACAAAGCCATGCTTTGATCAACAAATGCTCAACAGCACTCAGCATGCCACATTACCAAATTGGGAATATAATGCTGATAACCTTCAACTACATAATCTCTAAGGGTGTTAAGCTAAGAGAATAAATTCTCCGCCACCAACGGAAATGTATTTGAAAGAAATCTTCTTTATATCTCAATTTGTAATGTCGAACATACAATCCATACAAGTCTGTTCTAGGTTCGAACAGAACCGAAGGCACTTCCGAAGAAGTCCTTGCAATCCGGGTATCCACGGTCCTGATCGGATTCCCCATCACATATGGAGAACTCTATACCGAAGCAACTCGGTGCAGAGTCATTCGACAGTTCATCCTATCGCTCTCGCAAATACCCGGTCTTCATCGCCGGTCTTCAACAGCTATCCATAACGTCGTATCACATATTCAGAATGGGTTATACGACACAAAGGTCCTTTCCCGGCCAAACCGAATAGTGAGAGTCAATTTTAAACACATGTGGAAATGTCGTTCACAAAAATTCATAGGTTTGATGTGGGTTTCGGATAACAAACTGAAATCTGATTCCCTGTCGCATCGAAGTTTAAATGCCGTTTTACGGACAACAGGGTTTTCACATCAAATACAGAACAAATTACAATTACAGTGTAGTACATGGCAATCTACATCACACAACATCACAATCAGACCAGAAATATCAATATCGTGCACAGCCATAGTTAATTTATTTTCAAATGCGGTTTAAATAAATTTACCACAAAATTATTTTTAAATCAATGATAAGAATTTGAATAAATAATTTAAATCTTGATTAACTCGTTTTATTGTTTCAAAATTAGTTATTTAAATTAACCGCTAAATCTGGTTTGTCGATTTTTATTTATTTGGATAACAAATTCTTAATTTACAAATTTATTTGGACACTTAATTGTTTATTAATCAATTTTAATTTCAAATTTTATATCATTCTTAATTTCTTTAAAATCATTTATTAATACAAATTATTTACTTTAATTATCATTTGAAATTCTGCTTTACACTTTAATAAAATTAATTTATTGTTGCATTGAAATTTTAATGTAAATTAATTTTAATGTAAATTAATTTTAATTCTTGTTTTAAATTTAATCGTTTAATTAAAGGTTTAACTAAATTTTATTTAAATTTTCATTACTTAATCAAAGAGTTAACAAAATTCTAAAACATTGTTAATTAATTTAACTTAAAATAAGTTTTTAACTTAACAAAATCAACATTTGTTGCTTTGTAAATGCCAAATTTAACTTAACATTGATAAAACTTGAAAATTTGTTTGGGCTTAGCCCATTATGGAAGCTAACCCGAGTAAACATGATGACCCGAGTCATTCTCTTTTTTTTCTTCTTCCCATCCCAGTTTCTTCTCCTTTTTTTATTTACTTAAGTTTGAATCCGATACTCAATTGCAGACACCATCCCCACCGTGCACGTGCACGGTTGTTCGCCGCGACTTCAGTGATCGCCTCGATCACCGGCAAGTTGAAAAATCCTTGCCAGTGCTAAATCGAACATCGGTTCGATCGAAAACACTCGAAATCGAAAACTCGCCACTTCATCGAACTTTAACTCGAAACCCATCGGCCTAAACGCCTCGCCCCACCAACGACGACCACCTGACGCCATGAAACTCCGGCCATAACTCGACCATGCCCTCCTCTACCTTCACCCAAAATTGCATGATACTCGATCACCCTTCAGAGCCGAAAACTTGAATTTAAGCAGAGCACAGAAAACATGATCCCAAACCCGAAATTCAAATCGACCCCAAAATTCACGCATTAGGAAAATTATTTAACAATTTTTCTGGAATCATAGGTGTTCAACACAGCTTCAAGCAAAACCGTAGCATCTAACATTTTTTCGATCTTTAGAAATTGATCAAAATGCCAGTTTCGTTCAAATGTGAAATGGACGTTAACCACCCACTTAAAAATCCTCATTTACATTTTAAAAATCCTATTTTTGAGTAAGTATTCAAGTTATTACATCGAATCATTAAATAAAAATTTTCGAATTCCTCATATAATATGTTGCTTACTGTAAAACTGGGTTTGAGAGACAAGTTCTTCATATTCAAGCCTAAACAATTTCTGCATCATAGCTTAAGTTTACACAAACTTATTTTGTTTAACTTCAAAGTCCAATAGTGATTAACGAAAAGGCGTTGGATTTCTTACTGATTTTCTAACCTGGAAACCAGAAAGAACAAAGAGCAGAAATACATAGATATTCACAACCCAAATCACCTCACAAATGAATCTATGCATGTAAACATCATTTGTTTCACTACTTCAACAATTATTATGAGTATCATCATAATATCAGATCATAAATTTTGTTTTAAACAGAAGTTTACTCACCTGGAATTATTTGAAAATAGAGAACGCTTTTGTTTTGTTTTGAAATCTGCAATTTGATCCTCTTCTCCTTTTCCTTTCAGTAAATTTTTGTTTTCAAGCTTGAATCAAAGTGATGTTTTCTTTTCTTTTTCTTTTATTTTCTGATCTTTGCAAAAAATTGTTGAACGAAACAAAACTGAAACAAATCTCATGTATATAAAGGAGATTGTGTGCAGGTTCCTTTTGTTGTGCTGCAGCAATACTTTTTTTTCTTTTTAGTCGTACTTGTGTAAAGATAAGTTTGAAAGCATTTAATGAAAGTATATATCTACAGCTGATATGTTACTAAAGAAAATGGCATTAAATGACTTTGCTTCCTTCTTTGTTTACATATAAATTTTTTTTATTTTTATTGTTTTAATGGTGGCTGATATGCTTTGTGGAGGCTTGCATTTAATGCAAGTATGTTTTGTGATGCTTCCATCTTTTATACTTACAGCATAGTGCTGTTTTGATTTTATAATTCATACTCTCTTGCTTACTTTATTTGTTTACAAGGTATGCCTTTTGATTGTGATATGTACTGTTTTTTGTTTATTTTATAGTTTATTTTTCTTGTTTAATATTCTACATACTTATGTTTTAAATGTTCCTTTCTTTTGGTGATCAAATCTTGTTCTTGTTTTACTTTTTCTAAATGAAAGAGTTTTGTGTTCTTATGTCTTCATATTGGATGTATATTTCTTTTTAGTTCTATTCAAAGGTTTAAAAATTTAATTCGTACATATTTTATTTTATCATTTTAATACTAATTCTTGTTTAGATATAAAATTTTATTTATTTATTGTTTACTATTATTATTATTTATTTAAAGTTAACTAACAATATTTATTTAATTCTATTTATCATTATATATTATCATTAACAAAATTTTATTTATCTTGAAATTTCACAAATTACATTTTAAAAGTTCAAATTATTTAACGAATTAATTTTAACAAAATTCCGGGATGTTACAGTTAGTATAACTCTGAGGGTGATTCTGTGATGATTTTGACGGCAATAGTACTTTCAGGTTCGAGATGAAGATTCAGAGTGCAAGGGTTATCGCCGTTAACTCTAAGGGTGATTTCAAAATGAGTGTAACGAGATAATGCCTTCGGTTTCGTTCGAACCCAAAACGAACTTGTATGGATTGAATGCTTTCAGAACATCGTCAGGTGGACGGCGAGCATTCTAAGATTGATGTGTCCTATAAAGGTAATCGTAGCCTCAAGCCTCATCAACCGGGAATGGCTAAAACAGGGGAGGTGCTGCAAGGCTAAGTGGGTCATGCCCAAGTAGGACGAGATTTACCCCTGTCTAGAGGTCCCTTTTTCTTACGGTTGTGTGGCAGTTGGCGACGGCCAATCTACAGGGTGGACTTGTTCGGGACTGTCCAGTAAGGGATGGTTCCGGCCTTGTGTTGTAGGGGAGTTAGGGTGGCTCCTCGGTACGGTGATCTAGGCCACGTACTGTGACGGACGGTACCCCGGTAGCCCTGCCATTGATGGAATCCAAAATCCAATAAGTGCCTGTACAGTTTTGATTGTGCCCAACTATGTTGGAATGTGAGATGTAAGCATTCCAGCTATTTCTGTATTTTATCTTGAAAACCCTAGACACTATTATAATATCACTGGATTTCGTATCAAATGTTTTGGTTAGCGTAAGGTAAAAACTTTTTCATATTTATTTGTCGGAAGTCTTACGTGATACCTTTTCTTTTCAAAGGATTTTCTAAAGTTAAACAACTTTAAACCCGCTTACTCACACCAGACCCATGTCCGACCCGAGTGTTTATTTTCTGTTTTATTAAACTCTTAGGTACTCATATTACGTATAAGTAGTCAAATGTTTTAGGATTGCTTTGACAAGTTCTGGAGGAGATATGGAGCAGGAGGCTTCAGCGTGTAGATATATATAGTGGTTCCGCTGTGTTTTGAGTTGTATCGATTTTTATCTGATGTACTTGAATTGTAATTGCTAGACAAATGTTTATAACTATCTAGTTTGTGTTGTATTAGTTGTACAACTCTGGGGTATATGATACTATGTAATGTTTTATGTGATATAATATAATTTATTCGTTCCGCTGTGAGATTCTGATGTTGTTTGTTCCTTTCTTTTCTTTCTTTTCTCTTTTCTATCCCTTTCTTTCTTCTTAATGGTGCGTCTTTCTATGGAACGAAAGGCAGGTCGTTACGTTGTGGTAAAAAATGTGACAACCCGACTTTTTCTCCATAAAAAGTCGTATCATCTTTAAGAAAGAAAGAGGTAGAAAAGAGGAAAGAAAGAAGAGAAAGAAGAAACAACACAGAATCTCAACAGCGGAACGAATAAATTATATTAATAACATAAATATTACATAGTACACAACAAATATCAGAGCTACACAGACAATACAACACATACTAGACAGTTACAAACACCTGTCTAGTAATTACAACTCAATACACAATACAGAAAACACTCAGAGATACCAACACAGCAGAAAACTATATATCTATACGCGGAAGCCTCCTGCTCTATTTGCTTCTCCATAATTCGTCAAAGCTAACCTGAATCCCTTGGCTACTCGTAAAAATTTGAGTACCCAAGAGTTTAAGAAAAACAGAAATAAACTCCGGGTCAGACATGGGTCTGGTGTCAGTAACAGGTTAAAGTTTCTTAACTTTGAAAACCTTTGAGGTATCACGTAAGACTTCCCACACATAAACATGGAAAAGTTTTTACCTTACGCTAACCAAAACATTTGATAGGAAATCCAGTGATATTATAATAGGTCTAGGATTTTCAAGTAAATATGAAATAGCCTAAATTGTTGCATTCATTAAATTCCAGCTACTAGCCACAAAATTGGGTAATACAATCAAAACCGTTGGCACTTATTGGATTTTGGATTCCGGAGTCGGAGATTTGATTTGGGATAAGTTTTTCTCCAACCCATGGAGCTATAAGTTTTGGTAAGTCTGTGAAGATAGCTCCGAGGTCTTTTGATTTCTTCTACGTTTTGGTAAGATAAGTGTTTAGTCTTCAGAGTTGAATTGCCAGTTTGGATAACTGGGATTCAGCGTGTTTCACGTATCTCTGAGGGAGTACGTGTTTGATATTTCTGGTTGTAGAACCAGCAGTTCAGGAAGGTTTGATTGTTATGTCAGACTCGTCTGTAGTCTGATATCCTGTTTAGTTTTGTAGATATAGATGAGATAAGAGCTCTGTAGCTTTGTAGTATTGATTGTTTGAATTCTATAGAACGAGTATCCCGATATTTTTACCGGGGAAACTCATGGAAGTTCTATTCAGAAATTTTTTCTGGATAGTTAGATTTGTTCTAATTATGTGAATTGGTTGCTTTGGTTGTAAGCATATGATTAACATATGCTGTATTTAAAAATAAAATCTTTAATGAGATTATTAAATTACCTTTGTTTTAAATTTCGGGGACGAAATTCTTTTAAGGGGGAGGATTGTGATATCCGGGAATTTTGGACAATATAAATTTAATAATCTGTGTTTAAAATTAAATTAATTTGATAATTTTTGTTAATAAATTTGATTTGATTTAATAATTTTCTTTATTAAATATTTAATTTGTGAATTTATCTTTTAATAATCTGTTCCCTATTTATAATATGTATATATATATTTATATATATATTAAGTAAATGAGTTGGTTTAAAATTTAATTAGTATAGCATATTTTCTAATATTTTGAATTTGGAAAATTATGATTTATTTTTGAATTTAGCTTTTCAAAACTATTTAATAAAATAACTATATGATTTTAAATATATAAGATAAATGTTTTATTTGTTTAAAATATATTTTGACTTAAGTTTGGATATTAAAATAAGTTATAAAAATATTTGTTTTATTTCTTTTTTAAAATATTGATTAATAATTATGATTTGTAAATTAAATATGAAAAATTAAAATACAATTTAAAATATGAATCATGTATTCGTTTAAATAACAAATAGGTTACAATCTCCTTTATAAATTTATTTTAAATGATTAAAAACGTTTTTTTTTCAAATGATTGATTTGTATATTGTTTTTTTATAATTATAATTGGTTTATTCTTTAGTTATTATTTATATATATAACTAAGTATTTAAAAACTAATTAATTAAGTTTAAAACTTTCATTTACACTTATTAATAATATTAATTAACTAAAAGATATATGTGTAAACGTCTTAGGTTTTAATATAACAAATGTAAATTAATGATCATTATAAATGACAAGTGTTAAAATACAAGACAAATGTCAAATTTGCATTTTTATTTCTCTTTAATCTTAAATTATCATAAATATAGTTATATAAATTCTTGCAATCTTTCATTTTATTTCTTTCTTCATTTTCAATTCCTAAACTAAGATAATGTTTTCAGCTGAAACCCCATTCTCTCTAAATATTCTTCAAAACCCTTCCACTTTTGAACAATTCTAAAATCATATCCAATCTGAAAATCAAATTCTGTAAACCAATTTGCATTCTTCAATCCCTGTAAAACATTTTTTCTAGCATGCAAATTATCTTCAAAACATCATGCAAAATAAAAATCCCTGAAAGTCATTTTCAAAAAGCCTAAATTTCCTTCTTCTAAATCTGGAAAATCATCTACAATCCCTGAATTTCATTTCAAAAACCAGAACCCTGCATTTCATTTTCAAGCTACCGGCGTGCAAAAAAATTAAAGCCTGCATTTTTCAAAAATCTGGAAAATAAAGCAAGGAAGTCTGCATTTCATCAAAACCTGGAATTAAAGCAAATCAAGTCATCAGCAACAATCAAGATTAAAGGCAAACAAAAGCAAATTTTAAAGCATTCATTCAAGAGTTTAAAGAATTCAGGGTTATTCAAAAATCTGTGCTCTGATCTGCATGTTAAAATTAGGTGAGTAACTTTTCTTAAAAAAATTAAAGGCTAAAAATTTGGTTTAATGCTAGTATGCTAAAATAAATAAATATTGCATATGTTTATAATTAACTGTCTGATGTGTAATTGTATTTGTATGCATGCTGTTGAATTGCTATGTTCTTTTTTGTTTTACTGGTACAAGTTTTTAATTAAAATCCTTATTTCTTTAACTACTCTCTGTTAGAATGAAGGATTTAAACAAGACATCTTTGTTGACTTAAAAGATTAAGACTTAGGATTTTATTTAAATTAAAATTAAACAGGAATGTACTGGAAAACAAAAAAGAAAACAGGATAGATTGAATTTATGGAAAATTCAAGTATGAAAATTTAACAAATCAGTAATATAAATTAAAACCCTATACTAAATCATGATTTTTAAGATCAAAATCTCAATTTTTAAAAGGGAATTGAAAGCGCAGTTTATATTTGAATTGGGAATGGAAATTGGGGAAGTTCTGATGATTCATAGGTTTGTATGGGTTGGAATCTCTTCTGGAGATAGGTGAGTGATCAGTAAAGACAAGAAAATTATTGGTTTGAGGTGAAATTTAATTTTGATGTTGTGATTGGGTTTTAAAGATATGAACCCTAGTTTTTACTGGGTTACAGTATTTGTTTGAGTTCGATCTCCCCTATTGTTCGAGTGGCTTGGGGTTTTAGGGAAGGGAGGTTGGAGGGTTGATGGAGTCATCACCGGAATTTCAGAGCCAACGATGGCCGGAGACGTGAGGAATTGCCGTTGACAGGTTTGGATTGTGGGTTCTGTTTTATTTTCAGGTTTGGGAATGTGACCTCGATCTTGAATTCGAGTAGGTGATGTTAGGGTTGTTGTTTGGTTGGCCTGGGTTGTTGATTGTTGACTGTGGGATGGTCGCGTGGTTGGCCAACGGTGGCCGGAGGTAGTGTACAGGTGCACGGTGGAAGGTGGACATGTTGGTGATGTTGAATACAGTTTTTAGTAGCCACGGGTTTGTCTAGGGAAAATCAGGATTTAGCTCGAAGCAGATAGATTTTTGACTCGAAGTATTATATAGGGTTGCTCGAGTAGATGTATTCTTTCAGGTTTTACAATCAAAACAGAAACCTGATGCGGTTTTTAAAATTAGTAGTAAAGTTTTAAAATGTAAACTAAAAGTTTAAACTAAGTTAAACCTGAGTTTGAACCAACTGTAGCGACCCGTCTTCCACTAACCAAAAAGACGTTTCATGAATTAAGAAAGAAAGGGATAGAAAGAGGAAAGAAAGAAGAGAAAGAAGAAACAACACCAGAATCTCAACAGGGAACGAATAAATCATATTAATAACATAAATATTACATAGTATACAACACCAATCAGATTTACACAACATATACATCATATGCTAGACAGTTATAAACACCTGTCTAGTATTTACAACTTAATATAAACACAACACAGAGAACACACATCGGAAACTATATATCTACAACGCAGAAGCCTCCATGCTCCATTGCTCCTCCAATATTCGTCAAAGCTAACCTGAATCCCTTGGCCACTCGTAAAAATTTGAGTACCCAAGAGTTTAAGAAAACAAAAGATAAACTCCGGGTCAGACATGGGTCTGGTGTGAGTAACAGGTTAAGGTTGCTTAACTTTCAAAACCTTTTGAAAAGAAAGGTATCACGTAAGACTTCCCACACATAAACATGGAAAAAAAATTACCTTACGCTAACCAAAACATTTGATAGGAAATCCAGTGATATTATAATAGTGTCTAGGGTTTTCAAGTAAAATACAGAAATAGCTGGAATGCTTACATCTCACGTTCCAACATAGTTGGGAACAACTAAAACGTACGACACTTATTGGATTTTGGATTCCATCAATGACAGGGCTGCTGGGGTACTGTCCGTCACAGTACGTGCCCTAGATCACTGTACCGAGAAGTACGCCTGCTCCCCTGCAACACAAGGCCGAAACCATTCCTTACTGAACAGTCTCGAACAAGACAACCCCGGCAGTTGTTGCAATCAACCGCCCACACAACCGAATATAAAGGGACCTCTAGACAGGGGAAAATCTCGTCCTACATGGGCATGACCCACTTAACCTTGCCGCACCTTCCCTGTTTTAGCCATTCCCAGTTGATGAGGCTTGAGGCTACAATTACCTTTAGAGAACACATCTCTTAGAATGCTCATCATCCACCTGACGATGTTCTGAAAGTATTCAATCCATACATGTTCGTTCCGGGTTCGAACGAAACCGAAGGCATTATCTCATTACACTCATTTTGGAATCACCCTCAGAGTTAACGATGATAACCCTTACACTCTGAATCTTCATCTTCACTTGAGATTCACGACCAATTGTTAATTTGGATCGATGTGGTTTTCGGATATCCAAATATGGAAACCCGATCCCGGTCTCATCGTAATCCAAACTGCCATCTTTTATGTCCAAGTTGTTTTATATGTTTAAAACAATTCAATTCAATATTATCTATATATACACAGATAGATAATTCACAATATAATAATAGGTAATCAACATTATCATCACAACAGATAATCCATATTATCATCCCAAACAGATAATTCATATTATCAACTCAAATGCAACCATAGCATCCATATCACACAACATCACTTATCTCATATTTGAGATCTCAACTATTCAGGGTAATCAGTATCAATCATTATTCACAAGCAATGACTTATTAATCACCATTTTATAATTAATTTGAAATGAATTAAATTAATTACTTTTTCCCTAATTAATTTAAAATAAATTAAATTAATTACTTCATTCATATAAATCTTGCTTACAAATCTATTAATTAATTACAAATCAACCAATTAATTACCCTCAACAAATTACTCTGATAAATCATCCTTGATTAATTATCCTTTAATTACATTCAAGTAATTAACCTCCAATTAATTTCACAAATTAATTATTCCAAACCAAATTCAGTAATTAACCTGTAATTACTACATTTATTAATTAATTATAATTAATTACATTAATCCTTAATTAACTACATTAATTAATTCCTTTATTTATTAATTGTTCTTATTAATCAATGCTTAATTACATCATTAATTATATAAATTAATGATCCCTAATTATTTATTTATAATTACCATATTAAATTAATTATCAATTATCCATATTGACTAATCACTCTTGATTAATCACATTAAGTAATTAATTACATTAAATTAATTGCATCTCTTTATTATCTTCAAATAACTCAATTAACAAATCCAAAATTAATTACACTAAGTAATTAATTCTTAATTACTTCCTTTAAGTAATCATTCTGCATACTAATTACATATTAATTACACAAAGTGATTAATTTCCAAAACTCCTCCCTTACCCAAATTATCCTTCAATTAAATTACATCAAGTAATTTATCTTCTTAATTACTTCACTAAGTAATTATTCATTTTTAATTACATTGGGTAATTACTTCTCAAATTAATCAGAGATTAATTTAAATTAATTAAACTTAATAAATTAACTTGATTAATCAAAATAAACTTAATTAATTACAATTAGTAATTAATTTTCTTAATTACTTTCATTAAGTAATTACACTTAAACAATTCTCAATTGATTATCTTTAAATTAATTAATCCAATTAATCATTTAAAATTAATTACATTAATTAATTATTAAATAATCCTAAGTTAATGACCTTCATTAACGGATAACAAATCTTTAAGTACTTCACTAAAGTAATTAACTAAGATTAATCAATATTAATTACAAATTTAATTATCTATAAAACCCATTAATTAATCTCTAATTATTTAATTAATCAAGTGATAATCTAAATCTTAATTAATTTTTAATTACTTGACTAATAAATTCAAATCATTAATTAAATTAAATCAAATCTTATTTAATTAATAGATTTCTTAATTACTATTTAATCTATCTTAATTAACTTACTAATCCTTTAATTAATTAAATAAAATCCTTAATTATTTAACCAAATTATTAATTAATTAAATTAATTAATTACAAAACTTAATTACCTTAATCATTTAATGAATTATAAATTATTAAGTAATGATAACCACTAATCTTATTGATGATTTAATTATTATTTCAAAGTAATTTAAAAACAACTTTTTTTTTAAATTTTCCTTTAGATTGCATTTTAAATTCAAGATTTAAAAATGAAACAATTCTTAACTTTAACAAAACCTTTAAAATAATTCAAACCATACTAAAAAACATTCAAGGTTGTTTTAAAATATTTAAATTCAAAAGCTTATTTTATTACAATTAGGATTCAAACTCATTTTTGAATTCCATATTCCCAAATTAGATTTGATCACTTTGTTAAAATCTTATATTTCATATTTTTAAAACTTCATCATAAATTACTTTATGATTCAAACTTAATTACAAACATTTGAATTTATAAACTTATTTTCTTTTCTAATCCTAAGATTTCAAATTCAAATTTGAATACAGACTTACAATTCATATTTTAAACTTAAATTTAAAATCTTGTTTTAAATCTCTTTTATTCTTAAGATTTATAAATCTCTTTATAAAATACTGTATACGTTTTAGTTATTAAACATATCATATTTTATAAAATTATTTATTTTGAAAACTTGGAATTTAATTTCATTTTGAATTCCTATTTTAAACTTGTTTTCAACTTTTGGTTTAAACCTTTCTTTGCTTCCCTTTATTTAAATTTAGTTTAAAATTTAAAAACCTGAAACTATCAGGTTTCTGAAAACAAAACCTTAAAAAAACAACATACTCGAGCCAGTATCTAATTGGCTTCGAGTCATCTACCACCTATCTTCGAGTAAAAACCCGAAATACTCGAGTGAATCCCGAGAACTTACACCCATCCCAAAATCCTTCACCAACAAAAAAAAGAGATGCATGGTGCACGTGCACCGTGACGTCGATCATCTCCGACCTCTCACCATGGCCTCAACTCATCGACAACCACCCGTGCTCCAACCTACGAACACCAGAACTCATCACTCACCAAGAATAAAAAAACAGTCCCAAACCAAAACCTGGAACATAGGACAACTCAAAACCCAAACCCTGTCAACGACAAAATCCCACTCCTCCGACCATCCTCAGATTTGAAACTCCGGCCACATCCTCCTCATGGACCCAGCTACCATCCCCCAAAGTGGCTTAACACTCAAACAACCATAGAGACAGAAACGAACCAATTTCTCAACTTGTTCAAAAACTAGGGTAACAAATTTATTTTAATCACCGCCGACGCCATACCTACTTGATCACCATACAACCAATTTTCCATAATGCTCCGATCATCCATCTTCCTTCATACAAAAACACGACCTCCAAAACCACTTAAATCACCAGAGGCCACCCCAAAACCCAATTCTGATCAACTCTCATTTGCACAGTCAAACCCAACTTAAAATTTATGATTTTACTCTTAAAACTCATGACTTAGTCTAAATATTTAGTTTGTATACCTGAATTGCTCAATTAACAAGTTTGAATTTTAACAGAGACTTGAGTTTCCCCTTTAAACTTGATTTCCAGAGCAACTGCAGTTTCCATTTAAGTTAAGTAAATTTTTAAAATTAAGTTTATAACCAAACAAACAATATTTATTTAGATCCTAAGTCTTAAAAATTAATAGATAAAGAAAAAATGAATTTAAATTTAAAACTGTGTTGAAATTTTAGAACAGGGATGTTCTACAGGCATTTTCAAAATTATCCATGCATCACGCAATATATATAAATTTTCCACAGATACATACAAATACAAACTAACTTAAGCATAACTCAAGCAACCAGAATATTTTAAGTTCTAAAAAAAAGTTAGTCACCTTATTTTTTTTAAAAGGAATAGAGCAGCACTGAATAATGGAAAGAAACTTTTTGCTTCCTGTTAACGCTTCATGCATGCAGGCCTTTGATTACTTTAATTTTTGAAAAAAAAATGCAGACTTGAGATTGCTTCAATTCCAGGTTGCTTGCTGACAATTTTCAATGGAAATACAATTGTATGCAGGCCTTTGAAAAATGCAGACTTGATTTCAGAACTGTAGTTTGCATGCTGATTCAGGTTGTAAAAAGAAATGCAGATTTTGAATTGCATGTCTGAAAATCCAGTTTTAGGTTTTTGGTTTGCAATCATAATTTTAAGGAGTGAAATTTTAGATTTGCTTTTGAGGAAATTTTGAGTTTCAGATCTTGTTTTCTTTTTTTTCTCTTAGCTTTTGGTTATGGAAAGAGAATGAAGGGAAAATGAGAATGGTTTAAGGGATGAAATTATTTTAACAAAATAAAGAAAAAGAAAAAAAGAAAAACAATGGCACTTGTCATGTTCCTTTATTCTTTAATAAACACATGTTGATTTAGATTAAAGACATTGTTAACACTTGTCTTTTATTTAATTTAGTTATATTTTTAAATGCTAATAAAGGGTTTTACTTTAATTTATTTATACTTATGTGAATTTCTATGAATTTCTTATTTAAAGAAAATGTAAATAAAACAAATTATAAATTAAAACTTATTCAAATATTTTAAAGAATCTAATATTTTGAATTTCAAAATCAATTTCAATTCAAATTAAACTTTTTGAAATCCAAATTTAAAATCATTTATTCAGTTTAAAAAGAAAATTCCATTTTCTTATTTTTATTCTTTTTATGTTTATGGAATAATGATACATTATAAATATGGCTTGAAAATAACAAATTTTAAATGATTTATAAAGAGATTATAAATCACCTTTATTATCAAATGAATTAAATCCATATTTTACATTATATTTTAAACTTATATTCAAAATTTCCAAATCATATTTATATCAAGTAATATTTAAAAAGAAATAAAACAACCTTTTATCTAAATTTAAAAATTAAACTAAGATATAGTTTTTAAATAATTAAACATTTATTTTAAGTATTTATAAATCATATAGTTATTAATTAAATAACTTTGAGAAACTTAAAATTAATTTAAAACATAATTTCCTAATTATTAAATATATTATTTGAATTTGAAAACAAAACTTCATTTATTTATTAAATTCCAAAACAAAGATTATCTATAATATATATACAAATATATATATATATATATATACATTATAATTAAAAACATTTATTTAGCTTTTAAAAGATAAAAATCTCTAATTAAATATTTATTTAAATAAGATTATTAAACCAATTCATACTTTTTTATTAATCAATATTATCAAATCAATTTAATTTTATATAAAGATTATTAAATTGGTATTGTCAAAAATTCTGGGATATCACATTCCTTCCCCCTTAAAATAAATTTGTCCTCAAAATTTAAAACAAAGGTAATTTAATAACCTATTTTAAAGATTTAATGTTAAAATACAAGCATATATCAAACATATGCTAACAACTATTGCAATCAATTCACCCAATCAAACAAAATTAACTATCCAGACAAAATTCTGGAGAGAATTTCCTCAAATTTTCCCCAAGTAAACACCGGGATACTCGCTCCATAGAATCCAAACAATCAACACTACTAAGCTACAGAGCTTCTATTCATCTAGATCTACAACTGAACAAGACATCAGACCATAGACAAGTTTGACTCAACAACCAAATCTCCCAGAACAGCTGATTCCAAAACTAGAAATAGATCATACACGTACTCCCTCAGAGATACGTGAAACACATCGAATTCCAGTTGTCCAAACTGGCAATTCAATCTAGAAAACAAAACACTTATCCATAACAAAACACAGAAGAAATCCAAAACATCTCGGAGCTAGCTTACCCGATCTTACCAAAATTTATAGCTCCTAAAAACTAAGAAACTTATCCAAAATCAGATCTCCGACTCTGGAATCCAAATTCCTTCGTCTCTTATCCACAAAACACTTCTAAGATGCTAGGCTGCCTACCTCCTACCTGATCAGCTCAATCCTCGCTGATGTCTCAAGAAAAAAACTGGACCAAACCTAATCCACCAGAATGATCCTCCATGATCAATCAAGATCAAGAACAAACTTCCACTCACAACCATCAGAAGAAAACAAACTTCTCCTATCCGGAAAAGAAAAGCAGACGCATTCCTAAACTGCTTCCGCCGCACAACTCTGATCTGGAATAGAAAAGAATGCTGATGAAGAACTCAAGCACAAACTGGACAACATAACCAAGAGAAAATTCAGAAGTTCCTCCAATCTTGAGCTGCTTCAACAAACTCCATCTCAAGAAACCAACCTTCAACTAGTTGAACTACCAGTACCACACTTGGAATCCTGGTCGATAGGAAAACTAAATCTCTAGATGCAGACAACCTCTGACTTCCCTGACAACATCCAGAAAATCTCCAACAATCGAAGAGAATACTCTATTATCGCAAGTCACTTTTGCGATCAATCCAAACCAAAATCCAAAGAAAACTGTTCTCTCTTTACCCATCAGAACAGCTTGCGCTGGTCTAGCCAATCCATCGAAGATATGGATTCACTCAGCTGCTTCTGAACTTCATCTCCAGAAAATTGCTTGGCCAGAAAACTCTACCGACACACAGAACACTCCGAGCTGCACAGTTGACACCAATGCCAAAGACTTCTCAATCCAAAGCTCTTTGAGAAACTCGGACTTCAAATCAAACAGAAACACGCTGCTGAACTCATACACAACACCGAAGCAGACCTACTTCCTTAAAATTGTTCTAAATAAATTATCTTCGGAAACATCCATAGTCACTGCATCTCATCACGTAGCTACTTCCCTGAGGTATTAAGATACCATTACTCGCTTCTGCTCAGCCAACAGATCCAAACTCTACTCATCCAACTTCAAAGATGAACTCCGAACCTTAACAGGTTACCTTCAGAGATTGATGAAGTCCTTACACCACTGCAAAGCTCACTCGAGATGGTATTAGGTCTACAGTCTCGACAGGTACACTTCCAACCTCAAACATTCAAACTCCAACCAATGGTAGTCGCGTTATACACACCACTACATTATCTACCTTTATAACCTATATTGGAAAATCCGAACAGGTAACCCAACAGATAGGTAGAAATAAATAAATAAATATAAATATATTAAAAATTACAAATACGCTCTCTCAAGATAGACACCACTCCAGAGCCTAGGTATTCACTCAACCTAATGCTCTGATACCAACTGTAATGTTATAAAAGAAATTTATATGTAAACATGTAAGGCTAAATATAGATAAAACATTTAAAACATGTTAAATTAAGTTAGAAATTGATTTAGATGAATTTAAATACATTCATAAATTAAGAAATCTATTTTTATATTAAAATGCACATGTGTTAAGCATTTAACCCATAAGAAGACACTTGTAACCATTCTATAACATTAGATAAAAAATGGCATGTTAATTTATTTTTGAAAATTATTAATATAGATAAGAAAACTTAGCAATGCATTTTTGTTCAAACATTTTTCTTCAAATGAATCTGAAATCAGATTTAAAGAAAATCAAAACCAAATTCTATCAAAATTCTGCAAACCAAACACAAATCTGTTAGAAATATGCAAATACATTCTATTTAAAAATCTGCAAGTCACAAAATCAATTTGAAGTTCAGCTTCAAACTTTAGCAAATGAAGATATGGGTCAGCATGCAGTTTTAATAATCTACAACAACAAGAAGAATAGAGTTCTGCTGCAGTTTAAAATCAATCAATGGCAAATACAAACCCAGATTTCAACTAGCAGATTCAAAATTTGTTTCAGGAATATGATATTGCACCTGAGTTGTCCTATGCTTCTTCATTTTTAGGTGAGTAAATTTCTCTTTTTAAAAACAGTTCTTACTTCTTTTAAAAAGCAAAGCTAAACAAACTTACAGAACTCAAGTTCAAAGCAAACTGTCATTTAAAAAAAAAACCGCTATGGATAAAACTACAGTGATTCATTTTGTTTAAGGTAAATAACTTCACAAATGGAAAAGCTTAAATAATCTGTTGCATGTGTATTGATAGTAATTAAGCGAGTTTGTATGAATGAATTGTGATGATGTTCTGTGTGTATATGTATATATGTAATGCTGTTGCCAGGAATCTATCTGCATACCTGTTTTGTTTTAAAACTAAGATTATAAATAGAAAAAAACCTTTACCTATGAATTTAATTCTCTGTTAGGATTAATATGTAAACAAAATATGTTTGTCTAGTATAGATTTAGGTTTGTAAATTATAATTTAGTTAAATTAAGAACCGTTGCCTTTGAAAAACAATAATATCTGTTATTATTGAAATTAAGCCCAGTATCAAACTTCCTAAATGATTAAATCAAGTTTATAACTAGAATGCATGTTAGAAATCATGAATTTTAAAACAGAAATCACAATTTTTAGTATACTATTGAGTCTGCATTTATGGGTGGAACAAAATAGGGGATTTGGGTTTTATCTGGTGATCTAGTGATTGTGGGATGTTGTGATTCTTCCTGGAGGTGGAGGATTGATTGGAGAGTGGGGGAAAATTGTCAGGTGGAAGGTCAGAGGTGGATGGCGACGGTGGTTGTTCATTCCAGGTTTGTAACCCTAGTTTCTGAAGTTGAGGGTTTTTGTAGATTTTTGGTTTCTCTGTTGCATCGAGTGATGCAAGCCTTTGGGATTGGGAAGCGGATTTATAGATGGAGAGTTGGCCGGAGTCGCGGTGTCTCAGCTGATCGGAGGAGTGGTAGCGCAGTGTTGACAGGATTGGCTTTTGTGGCAGTGTCGAGTTTCCAGGTTGGCTTGGTTATCTTGTTTCTGATTTCGAGTTGCAGTAGTATAGTTGAAGGTCGTGATCATGTCAGAGGATGATCGACGACGTGGTGAGGTTAACTAGGGTGGCTGGAGATGGCCTCAGTGCCGGTGCATATGCACCGTGCACATTTTGGTTCTGGTGAACTTTTGGGGTTGGTGCAGGAGGATTGTGTCTCGAGTATTACTCGAGTAGATCAGTGGTTTACTCGAAGAAGTTAGTGAGATAACTCGAAGCAATTTTGGGGGGTCTCGGGTTATGTTAGCTTCAGGTTTTATAACCTATTAGTACAGTTTTTTTTATTTTGAATGGAATTCAAATTTTAAGGCAGGGATTTAAATTCAAAGTTTGAATTTGAACTCAAGGGAACTTTTGATCCAAAGTTTTTAAAATGAAAATTATAAATTTAAGAATATTTAAATTAAGTTTTTATAAATCAATTCTAAAATATAGCTCTTGTTTACTATGCATTTAAATCTTGAATTTAAATCAGATTTGAAAATTTTAAATGTTGAACGTGTTTAAAATGTTTTAAAGTAGATTTAAAAATGAATTTGATTTCAAATAAATGGTTAAAACTTGATAAAATTATTTACTTTAAATATTTGAATAAAGGTTATGATGGGTTTAACTTAAATTTGAAAAGTTAAATAATCAATTTATTTTTTAGCCTGTTTTCTCTTTAAATAAATTAAGTAATTTTGTTTTAAACTTTTCTTATATAAGTATCTTATTTAAGTAATGAATGTTCTTTAACATTTATTTTTATTTCAAGGTTTATAAATTTATTTAAATTTTGGATATATGTTTTAAATAGTTAAACATTTTAAATCTTATTTTAAAATGGAATTTGAATATTATTTAGAAATGTATTGTTTTAAATACATTTTGAATGTTAATGAAGTCATTAATAAGTAATTGAATTATTTTAGAAATAATTAAGATAATAAAGAATTTACTTATTTATTTAATTTCAAATAATGATTTAGATTAACTTTAATTAAAGATGATTAATGATGATAAATCTAAGATAATTTTTCTCAAATGATTAATTATAGAAAATGTTGTTAATTAATAATGATAATTATCTAAGCATTATTAAGTAATTAATTAATGTGATTAATAATGCATGATTACTTAGATTAATTAATTGAAAATAATCAACTTGTAAATGTTTAAGTATAATTACTTGATAAAAGTAATTAAGGTATTAATTACGTACTGTAATTAATTAGGATAATGTGATTTGTTTAAATTAATTAATTTAGTTTAATTAATTTAAGTAAATCATTTAATGATTTAATAAGAGTAATTACTTAATGTAATTAATGAAGCATGATTACTTTGAGAAGTAATAAATGATAATTACTGGAATGTCATTAGTGAGAGATGATTTTTAATTAAGTAATTTGGGTAATTACTTTTGTAATTAATCAAGGGATTAATTAATGAAGATAATTAATTATGGTATAATTTAATTTGTTATGAGTAATTAAGGGCAGTTAATTACTAGATTGATATTAATCAAGGAAGATTAATAATTGTATTTTAGATTAAT
Source organism: Allium cepa (assembly GCA_030765085.1). NCBI lineage: Eukaryota > Viridiplantae > Streptophyta > Magnoliopsida > Asparagales > Amaryllidaceae > Allium > Allium cepa. The sequence goes on from CM060935.1 coordinate 427,736,083, forward strand.
TACTAAATGCAATTAATTTTAAATAAAGTAATTAATTTAAATATAAGTAGAGATCATTAATTAATATAATTAATGATGTAATTAAGAATTGTTTAATTAAGAAATAATTAATTAATAAGTCATAAATTAATATAATTAATTAAGGATAAATGTAATTAATTATAGTTAATTAATAAATGAAGTAATTAAATGTTAATTACTTATGACTAAGGTTAATTAATTTGAGAAATTAATTAAAGACTAATTACTTATTGTAATTAGAGAATGATTAATCAAAGGTGTTTAATCAAGTTGAATACTTAGAGAATGATTAATTAACTAGGTTAATTAATTAATGGATATATAAGCAGGATTTAAAGATATGGTAATGAATTTAATTTATTTTAAATTAATTAGAGATATAATTAATTAATTTAATTCATTGTAAATTAAGTATAGATGTTGGTTAATAAATCATTACTTATGGATGATATTGATTGGATGTTTGTGATCTCAGAAATGAGATGAGTAGTATCTATATGATATGGATGCTTAGTTAAAGTATGATAATATGGATTATCTGTTTGTGATGATTATCTGGTTGTGATGATTATTTGTTTGTGACGATGATACGCGTTATTTGTTTATGATGAGAATGTGGTTATCTATTGTGGTATGTGAATTATCTATCTGTGTGTAAATAGATATTGATGAATTGAATTAATTATTCAAACTAAATTCACTTGGACATTAAGATGGCGTTTTGGATTTCGATGAGACCGGGATCGGATTTCCAAATTTGGAATTCTGAAAACCACATCGATCCAAATTAAACGTTAGGTCGTGAATCTCAAGTGAAGAGTGAAGACTCGAGGTGTAAGGACTATTCGTCAGTATAACTCTGAGGGTGATTCCATGATGAGTTTGATGGAAATAGAACTTTCAAGTTCGAGATGGCGATTCAGAGTGCAAGGGTTATTGTTGTTAACTCTACGGGTGATTCCAATACGAGTGTCACGAGATAATGCCTTCGGTTTCGTTCGAACCCGGAACGAACTTATATGGATTGAATGCTTTCAGAATATCGTCAGGTGGACGATGAACATTCTAAGATTGATGTGTCCTATTAAGGTAATCGTAGCCTCAAGCCTCATCAACCGGGAATGGCTAAAACAGGGGAGGTGCAACAAGGCTAAGTGGGTCATACCCAAGTAGGACGAGATTTACCCCTGTCTAGAGGTCCCTTTTTATTTCGGTTGTGTGGCAGTTGGCGACGGCCAATCTGTGGGTGGTCTTGTTCGGGAGTGTCCAGTAAGGGAGGGTTCCGGTCTTGTGTTGCAGTGGAGTTAGGGTGGTTCCTCGGTACGGTGATCTAGGCCACGTACTGTGACGGGCGGTACCCCGGTATCCCTGCCATTGATGGAATCCAAAATCCAATAAGTACCTGTACGGTTTTGATTGTGTCCAACTATGTTGGAACGTGTGATGTAAGTATTCCAGCTATTTCTGTATTTTATTTTGAAAACCCTAGACACTATTATAATATCACTGGATTTCCTATCAAATGTTTTAGTTAGCGTAAGGTAATTTTTTTTTCATGTTTATGTGTGGGAAGTCTTACGTGATACCTTTTCTTTTCAAAGGATTTTCTAAAGTTAAACAACTTTTAAACCCGTTTACTCACACCAGACCCATGTCTGACCCAAGTGTTTATTTTCTGTTTACTCACACCAGACCCATGGAGCAGGAGGCTTCAGCGTGTAGATATATATAGTGGCTCCGCTGTGTTTTGAGTTGTATCTGTTTTTCTCTGATGTACTTGAATTGTAATTGCTAGACGATGTTTATAACTTTCTAGTTTGTGTTGCATTAGTTATATAACTCTAAGGTATATGATACTATGTAATGTTTTATGTGATATAATATAATTTATTTATTCCGCTGTGAGATTCTGATGTTGTTTGTTCCTTTCTTTTCTATCTTTTCTCTTTTCTATCCCTTTCTTTCTTCTTAATGATGCGTCTTTCTATGGAATGAAAGGCAGGTCGTTACATTGTGGTATCAGCTGTAGCGACCAACTTCCTATCACCAGAAAGTCACATCACTAATGACGAAAGAAAGGGATAGAAGAAGAATAGAAAGAGAAAAGAAGAAACACAACAACAACAGATAACTCGCAGCGGAACGATTGAAATATAATATATCACATAAAATATTGCATAGTATCATATTACATCAGAGTAAACATATTATACAATACATATTAGACAGTTATAAACATCTGTCTAACTATACAACTCAAGTACACAAGATACAAATACAATCAAACACAGCGGAACCATACTATATCTACACGTGGAAGCCTCCTACTCCATATCTCCTCCAGAATTCGTCAAGCTAACCTGAATCACTTGACTACTCATACATAATATGAGTACCCAAGAGTTTAATAAAATAGAAAATAAACACTCGGGTCAGACAGCGGTCTGGTGTGAGTAAACGGGTTAAAATTGCTTAACTTTTAGAAAAACCTTTGAAAAGAAAAAGTATCACGTAAGCCTTCCCACACATAAACATGGAAAAGTTTTTACCTTACGCTAACCAAAACATTTGATAGGAAATCCACTGATATTATATTAGTGTCTAGTGTTTTCAAAATAAAATATAGAAATAGCTGGAATGCTTACATCTCACGTTCCAACATAGTTGGACACAATCAAAACCGTACAGGCACTTATTGGATTTTGGATTCCATCAATGGCAGGGCTACCGGGGTAACGCCCGTCACAGTACGTGGCCTAGATCAACGTACCGAGGAGCCACCCTAACTCCCTTGCAACACAAGACCGGAACCATCCCTTACTGGACAGTCCCGAACAAGACCACCCCGTGGTTGGCGCGACCAACCACACACTAAGCCGAAATAGAAAAGGACCTCTAGACATGGGTTAATCTCGTCCTACTTAGGCATGACCCACTTAACCTAGCTGCACCTCCCCTGTTTTAGCCATTCCCGATTGATGAGGCTTGAGGCTGCGATTACCTTTATAGAACACATCTCTTAGAATGCTCATCGTCCACCTGACGATGTTCTGGAAGCATTCAATCCATACAAGTTTGTTCCGGATTCGAACGAAACTGAAGACACTATCTCGTTGCACTCATATTGGAATCACCCTCAGAGTCAACGACCATAGCCCTTGCACTCTAAATCACCATCTCGAACCTGTAAGTACTATCTCCATCAAACTCATCACGGAATCACCCTCAGAGTTATACTGACAAATAGTCCTTACACCTCGAGTCTTCACTTGCTCCACTTGGATTCATGACCTAACGTTTAATTGGAATCGAAGTGGTTTTCGGATATCCAAATATGGAAACCCAATCCCAGTGTCACCGAAACCAAACGCCATTTTAATGTCCAAGTTGTTTTAAGGGTTTCAAACAATTAAAACTTATATTCTGGATGATATAAAAAGATAGATGAACCACATTATCACAATAGACAGTTCATATTAAACGTTCATCTCACAAAGCAACATACCACACAACAGAGATATCCAAATCATCCAGTATCAACCAATCACCCAATATCAATCATCCAATATAAATTGATCATCCAATATCAATCACCAAATATCAATCAATCATTCATACGCAGAATTGATTAATTCTAAATCAATTAGATTACCTAAATCCTTCTTCATTTATTTATTCCAAATAAATAAATTAATCATCTCTTAATGATCTTCCTTAATTTATCTTCTTTGATTAATCATACTTTAATTATATTCAAGTAATCATTCCTAACCATATACAGTAATTAACCTTTAATTACTATCATTAATTACAATAATTAATGATCCTTTATTTGCTTCCATTAATTAATTAACTAAAATTAATTACATTAAACCTCAATTAATTACAGTTAATTAATCATACTTAAATTAATTACTTTTATTAATCAACCTTGATAAATATCATTAATTATGTTAACTAATGATCCTTATTAATTAATAATTCCTTTAATTAATAAATAATTGACTTATAATTAATCATCTCGTTAATCATAATCAGTACTTACAACTTGTAATTTCTTATCTTAATTAATTAACTTCTTAAGTAAATGTATTAACCCTTTGATTAATTAATCTAATTAATTAATCTTTAATTACTTCATTAAGTAATTAATTAAATTAATAAATAATCATTAATTAATTACTTTATTAATTAATTACATTCTTAATTAGTTACCCTTAGTAATTAATCTTAAATTAATCACACTAATTAATTAATTAATTAATCACACTAATTAATTAACCAAACTAATTAAATAATTAACACTTAATTACTTACATAAGCAATTATCTTCTAATCACTTCCATTAATGAATCTTGATTACCCTCTTAATTAATTACTTAACAAGTAATTAATTCCATTATTAAATAATCCCTAATACTTTAATTAATTAATTACTCTATAATTAATTAACTTCAAACAATTATATTAATTAGTTCCTTAATTAATAACATCATGTGATTATCCAAATATCACTTCCATTTAATTACTCCTATGAGTAATTACCACTAATTACTTCCATAAGTAATTACCATTCTCAATTGCATTTAATAATTAATCATTAATTAATTCATTAGGTAATTACACTTAATTAGTTTATAATTAAGTGATTATTTAAAATTAAATAAACAATTAACTAATTATTTAAAATTAATTAAACAATTAATTAATTAACTTATTATATTTCAAAATCCTTAATTAATTAAGAAAAACATTATTCTTAATTAAACTTTATTTATTAGCAAATCATATTTAAATTAAGTATCCTTAAAATCTTAAAACAAGTTTATAAAAAGGAAACCAATTTTCAAAATTATAACTTGATCTTTTAAAGTAAAAAGTTAATCAAACTTTAAAAGTGTTAATTGAATTCATTTTCAAAATTAAATTGTTTTAAGACGATTTCTTTTGAAAGTAATTATCTTAAATAAATTTTGAATTTCAAATTAAAATGAGTTTTTTCAAATTAAAGAATTAATCAAAGTTTTAAGTGAGTCTTAAAGTAATGTTTGAATAACAAGTTTTCAAATTTATTTTGAAAATAAATAAGTTTAAATTGGATAATTAAATTATTTGAAATTTTAAATGTGATTTCTAAATGCTTATTTTCAAATAAGATTATTATTATGATTTTGAAATCCAAATTGAATAAATTTGTTTTTAAAATTTAATTAATTTCAAATAGTTTATTTACGAGGATAATAAGGTTAGAACCAAATGTGATGACCTTAGGCTTTTCAACCGTCGGGCAGCGGCTCACTCGACTGGTAGGCTTTTCAACCATCCCAGCCCCGCCATGGCTCACAGTGATACCTCGGGTTTGCTTTTACAGCCAACCTCTCGACTGTAAGCACCTAGCAAACCAACCCCGCAAGGCCTTATACTACCCCCGGGGCATGTGGAGGTAAGAGTCTCCCGTTCGCCACCCAACGCAAAGCGAGAACCTCCTATCACGCTGTACTGTAGCAAACCCGATCCCGGTCTCATCGAAATCCAAAACATGTCTTTTATGTCCAAGTTGTTTTAGAGTTTAAAACAATTTCAATTCGTTATCTATATACACACAGATAGATAATTCACAACATAACAATGGATAATCAACATTATCATCACAACAGATAATCCATATCATCCTTATAACAGATAGTCCATCATCATCACAATGCAACCAATGCATCCATATCATATAACATTACTCATCTCGTTGCTGAGATTACAAACCATACAAGGCAACCAATATCAATCATCAAACATAAGCAATGATCAAATGATCACACCATCTATAATTAATTTAAAATGAATTAAATTAATTACTTAATCTCTTAATTAATTTAAAATAAATTAAATTAATTACTTCATCATTATAATCCTGCTTAACTTAACCATTAACTGATTACAAATCAATTAAATAAATCACCATCACATAATTCATTTCAATTAATCATTACTAATTAACAATCCCCTAATTACAATAAGTGATTAGCCTAAATTAATTACACAAGTTAATTATACTTAACTCTTACAATAATTAACTTTTTAATTTCTTAAGTAATTAATTAACTCGAATTAATTATATTAATCCCTTATTAATTAGTTACATCATTTATTAATTATTCCTTAATTAATCAATTCCAAATTTACTTCATTAATTAATTAATTAATGATTTTTAATTACAATTTTATTTATCTTTCTATTAAAATTAATTACATTAAGTAATTAATTTGCAATTAAACCACATATATATTAATCACCCTTGATTAATAATAATCCAGTAATTAACTACCCATAATTACTCATTCTATAAATTAATTACTCTTAACGAATTATCTCAATTAATCCCTTGATTAATTTCAAAGTAATTTAATCTAAATTACTTCCATAAATAAAATCTTTAATTACATCCAGTAATTATCAATTCATTACTTCTCTAAGTATTATAATCCCATTAATTTCATAAAGTAATTATTCATCAATCCTCAAGTGTTTAAACTAATTAAACTTAATTAATTAACCTAAGCTAATCACATTAACACAATTAATTACATTAAGTAATTAATTCATTAATTACTTCCATTAAGTAATTAAACATAAACAATTTCACAAATGATTATTATTAATTAATTAATCTAATTAATTAATTAATTATCAAAATTAATCACATTAATTAATTGTTAAATAATCTTAAGTTAATGACCTTCATTAACATTTCTTAATTACTTAACTAAGAAATTAACTTATATTAATCATTATTAATTACAAATTATTAATATTTAATTACAACTTAATTAATCTCTAATTATTAATTAATTAAGTGTTAATTACAATCTTAATTAATCCTAAATCACTTGATTAATAAATATTAATCATTAATTAAATTTTAATTAACAATTCCTAATTACAAATTAATTAATCCTAATTAATTAATCTCAAATCTTAATTAATCAATTTTAAAAATTATTAATTACTTTATTAATCATCCACATTATTAATTAGTTAAATAATTAATTATCCATTTAAATTAACTTAATAACTTAAATGAATCCAATTTCTTAAATTCTAACTTAATTTAAGAAACATTTCTTCTTATATAAAGTATTTTAAAAGCACTTTCTTTCAAATTTCATTTTAAAATTTTAAGATTTTAAAATTTTAAGATTTTAAAATGAATATAATTTTATTTAAACTAGGTTTTAGAACAATTTAAAACCTTTATCTCATATGTTAAAAGAAACATCCACTTTATAAAATAAGTTTTAAAAGAATTTAAATCCCAATTCAATTTAAATCCAAATCAATTTAAAAACTCACTTAAACATTCCAAATTATTAAAACAATTTCAATTCAAAAATTTCTTTAATTTAAAAACTGAAAAACAGTTTTTAAACTCATTCTAGATTTGACTTAAATTTTTAAAACTTTACTTATAATCTACATCTTCATTTAAATGAAAATCATTAAACCATTTTAAAGTAATTTAAACAATTTAAATTCAAATTTTATTTTATTTTAAAAACTGAAGTTAAAACCCAATTCCAGGTTTTAAATCTCAAATTCAAACTTACTTTATATTTTCAATTTAAACTTCCAGTTTTAAATTCAAAACCAAATACCCTTTTATACTTAAAAGTTTTCAAAAACCCAAACTTAAATTTCAAACTTAAATTATTTAAAAACTCAAATTCAAACTAATTTTAAAACAGGTTCAAACTTAGGTTTAACTTAGTTTAAACTTTAATTTACATTTTAAAACTTTACTACTAATTTTAAAAACTGCATCAGGTTTCTGTTTTGATTGTAAAACCTGAAACACTACATCTACTCGAGCAACCCTATATAATGCTTCAAGTCAAAAATCTATCTGCTTCGAGCTAAATCTTGATTTTCCCTAGACAAACCCGAGGCTACTAAAAACTGTACTCAACATCACTAACATGTCCACCTTCCACCGTGCACCTGTACACTACCTCCGGCTACCTTTGGCCAACCACGCAACCATCCCCCAGTCAACAATCAACGACTCAGGCCAACCACCCTAACATCACCTTCTCGAATTCAAGATCGAGGTCACATTCCCAAACCTGGAAGTAAAACAGAACCCACAACCCAAACCTGTCAACGGCAATTCCTCACGTCTTCGGCCACCGTTGGCTCTGAAATTCCGATGATGACTCCATCAACCCTCTAACCTCCCTTCCCTAAAACCCCAAGCCACTCGAACAATAGAGGAGATCGAACTCAAACAAATACTGTAACCCAGTAAAAACTAGGTTCAAATCCATAAAACCCAATCACAACATCAAAATCAAATTTCACCTCACACCAATAATTTTCTTGTCTTTACTGATCAATTACCTATCTCCAGAAGAGATTCCAACCCATACAAACCTATAGATCATCAGAACTTCCCAATTTCCATCCCAGTTCAAACATAAACTATACTTTCAATTCCTTTTTAAAAATAGAGATTTTTATCTTAAAAATCATGATTTAGTATAGGGTTTTAATTTATATTACTGATTTGTTAAATTTTCATACTTGAATTTTGCATAAATTCAATCTATCCTGTTTTCTTTTCTGTTTTCTAGTACATTCCTATTTAATTTTAACTTAAATAAAATCAGAAGTCTTAATCTTTTAAGTCAACAAAGATGTCTTGTTTAAATCCTTCATTCTAACATAAACTAGTTAAAGAAATAAGGATTTTAATTAAAAACTTGTACCAGGAAAACAAAGCAAAACATAGCAATTCAACAGCATGCATACAAATACAACTACGCATCAGACATTTAATTATAAACATATGCAATATTTATTTATTTTAGTATACTGGCATTCAACAAATTTTTAACCTTTTAAATTTTTTTTAAGAAAAGTTACTCATCTGATTTTAACAAGCAGATCAGAGCACAGATTTTTGAATAACCCTGAATTCTTTAAACTCTTAAATGAATGCTTTAAAACTTGCTTTGTTTGCCTTTAATCTTGATTGTTGCTGATGACTTAATTTGCTTTAATTCCAGGTTTTGATGAAATGCAGACTTCCTTGCTTTATTTTCCAGATTTTTGAGAAATGCAGGCTTTAATTTTTTTGCATGCAGGTAGCTTGAAAATGAAATGCAGGGTTCTAGTTTTTGAAATGAAATTCAGGGATTCTGGATGATTTTCCAGATTTAGAAGAACGAAATGCAGGCTTTTTGAAAATGATTTTCAGGGATTTTTATTTTGCATGATGTTTTGAAGATAGTTTGCATGCTGGAAAAAATGTTTTACAGGGATTGAAGAATGCAAATTGGTTTACAGAATTTGATTTTCAGATTGGATATGATTTTAGAATTGTTTAAAAGTGGAAGGGTTTTGAAGAATATTTAGAGAGAATGGGATTTCAACTGAAAACATTATCTTAGTTTAGGAATTGAAAATGAAGAAAGAAAAAAAATGAAAGATTGCAAGAATTTATATAACTATATTTATGATAATTTAAAATTAAAGAGAAATAAAAATGCAAATTTGACACTTGTTTTGTATTTTAACACTTGTCATTTTAAAATGATCATTACTTTACATTTGTTATATTAGAACCTAAGATGTTTACACATGTATCTTTTAATTAATTAATATTGTTAATAAGTGTAAATGAAAGTTTTGAAATTAATTAATTAGTTTTTAAATACTTAGTTATATATATAAATAATAATTAAAGAATAAACCAATTATAATTATAAAAAAACAATATACAAATCAATCATTTGAAAAATACATTTTTAATCATTTAAAATAAATTTATAAAGGAGATTGTAACCTATTTGTTATTTAAACGAATACATGATTCATATTTTAAATTGTATTTTAAATTTTCATTTCTAATTTACAAATCATAATTATTAATCAATATTTTAAGACGAATAAAACAAACATTTTATAACTTATTTTAATATTCAAACTTAAGTCAAAATATTTTAAACAAATAAAACATTTATCTTATGTATTTTAAAATCATTTAGTTATTTCATAAAATAGTTTTGAAAAGCTTAATCATTAAATAAAAACCAATTTCCAAAATATTATAATTAGAAAATATGCTATATTAATTTAAATTTAAAACCAAACTCATCTATTTAAAATATATATAAATATGTATACATATTATAAATAGAAAACAGTTTATTAACATATTAAAAGATAAATTCAATAATTAAGTAGAAGATTATTAAATCAATTCAGTTTTATTTTAAAAAAATTATCAAAGTAGTTTAATTTTAAACACAGATTATTAAATTTATATTGTCCAAAATTTCGGGATATCACACAATATTTAGCTATTTGTAATTTGAGTCTTATTTAAATGACAAGGGGTTTATTATGTAAAATATTTCTAAACTAAATAATAAAAAATTTAAATGTTGAATCGAAATTATCAAATTTAGTTTCAAAATTTTGGAATATTTAAAGCCTTGAAATATATCGAAATTGAAATGTTTTATCGAAATTGAAATGTTTCGAAGTAATGAATTTCAAAGTATTATGTTTTAAATGTGTTAAAATTTCAAATGTTTGGTTTTGAAGTGTATAATTTGGAAGTGCTATGATTTTGGAAAAGGGATATATTTGAAATAAAATGATATTATATTGATTTGAAATAAAAAGGATATCATATTGATTTGATTTTAAAATGGAAATGATATCATATTTATATGGTTTTGAAATGAATATTTTATTCTGGTTTTAAAAGTATAAACTATTTTGAAAAGACGGCGGTGTTATAATAACGTTTGGTTGTTAAAGAGACCGGGATCGAAAGTTGTCATACTCTCTGCCAACTCCAAAAACCACTTTAACAACCATGTACGCAGTGGAGATTCCAGAATGAAGTAGGATGGTGGCGGTGTTTCTTTGAGGTATACACGTGGACCCGACTCCCGTGAGTTGGCACAACGTGGCTAAAACAGAAGCGATCGACGGGCTAAGAAGGTAGCACCTTTTATCGGACACATCCCTTCGATACTATATTATGACTTTTGGATTGATTCGGTGGCCACTTTTGATTTTTGATTTGGGGGTGTGGCTTGAGGTGGGCGGTAGCTGCGCGCTACGCGTTACCACCGGCCCGGAAGTGTAATTGGTATATCTACCCTGGCATTGCCTAGTTGTGACGTGTCACCTACCCTAGCGTGCCTTGTACGAGTTTGATTCGTGTCGTACCTATGAAGTATCCTCTGGTAGCCTCCTGATCAGGAGGTATTACGGTACTGTATAGACTATTGACACTATTACATGTTAAGGGCTATACGGGTAACCCCTTAACGCTATTTAAAAGTAAGTTTATTTTACTATTAGACACTATTATAATAGCGAAATATTACTACATAATAAATAGTTTAACGGATCCTTAGGAGATGTGAATCCCGAGCATCTCTTGAGTTACTGCACTTACGATAGACATTGGATAGGAGATGTCAAATCCCATAAACATCTCTGACACCGTTCCACTCATATTATTTTTGCTGTTGATTTAACTTACATAAGATCTTTTAGTTCTGACTCCAGTGTTTTGTCTTTTCAATTCGCTCGGGTCAGTCTGAGCATTTCAGGATTTGGAAGACCGTATTCTGAAGGACGAGGACGAAGATTTATTATTATTTATTATAGTATTCCACTACATTCAAACTGTTCCGCTGCATTATTTATTGTTCTCTGGTATGTTTAACTCTGATATGTATTGTATAATTATAATCGAATATTTTATAAAACAGCTTCATGAACTGTATATTTGATTATTATATTTTATCGTTCCGCTGCAAGATTCTGTTTTGTTTTATTTCTTTCTCTTCTTTTTCTTATTTACCCCATAACAATCCGCCTTCCTATATGGTTTAAGTCTGACGTGTGTGGTTTATCGTCGATTTAAAGCATACAAAAAGGCGGGACGTTACACATACACTACTACTTATCAACCGGTTAATAGAAGGCAGTCGACCGGGCTTTATACAAGTGTTGATCGGTTAACCTGACTAAATTAACATTGATTTATTTTCTTTAATTATTTGGAATTATTTTTTACTTCAAACTTTTATACATTAATAGCTTTTCCGTTTGAACTCCGATTATGAAATTCTATATATGAAAGTGGTTGGAAAATCGCTATGAGCACAATAGTGTAAGTTCTTAGTCATATTCTGATGGTTGCTCACCTTTTTTTTTCTTTTACCCTCAATTAATTAATTAATTTTTCTTAATAAATTTTTTGTTAATTTTTTGGATGTAACATTCTCCCTTATAAAAGGATTTAATCCATGAAATCTCTAAAGATAGAAAAATGCATCTCGTACATATGGAAACCAATATCTACAAGCATCTACTCAACCATCAACTACTTGAAACCATTGTCCTTGGTTTAAGTTTATAATGTAACGAGTACATATAGGTATGGAATGCATATGAACCTGCAGAAATTAGGTGGCCTCCTAAACTTGTTGACTTTCTGAAATGCTCGTGCTTATGACATGCATCTGACATGTAATGCAACATCCTATACTTATAATTCTATATGAATGAGCAACCATTCAATACATATGCAGTAAATAAATGTATAACACCCTGGATTTAGTAACATTATTTAGGATATTTAATTATCTAAATTAAATTAAATTAAATAATGCGTTGATTAGGGGATTGAGATTTGATTTTAATTAGGGGCAGCCGTGTCATATAACAATGAATTAAGAAAGAGTTAAAATAAAATAGAAGATGGTTAAAATAGGAAAGATGTCATTCCTATTTCTATTCACTTAGGCCGTGTATTATACTAGATGTTCATTTCATGTTCTTAAAATTTTCAAACAAGAGGCCGACCACCATTAACAATAGTAAGAGGAAATAAAGCTAAGAAGAAGCTTGAGCAAATCAAATCCATTCACGTCTCAATCTCTTTAACCTCTAAAGCTAAGGTGAATATTGTTTACATCTCAAATTTTTGTTATTTTCGATTTTAAGATGAATTCCAAATATTGTGCAAAGATTTTCCATGTTTTCGAATGAAGGAATGATTATATATATTTATTGATTAATTATGGTTGTTCATATTGAATTTATGACATGTTTTAAGGTGAAAACCCTATAAAATAACATCCAAATACCTTGCGAATTTTTATGCAGATCATAAATTATATTTAAAAATAGGTTTCAATTTTCAGAATTTTTTGAACATTTTTGAAATTTATATGAAATTTCTAGTAAAGAAAATGTTAGCTTGGGTTAATAATTATTTACGTTAAATAATAAAAGATTTGGGTATAAAAAAATTTACATGTTGAAAAACATATCAAAAGAGATTTTTTTTTGGGGTTTTGTAGATTTTTCCATAAACTCTTAATGGTTATATAAAAAAATTTAAGGTATGGGACTTAAATTTTTTATGTACTTAAGAGAGGAGAAGAGGATTATTGCAAATTAATTTAAATTATAAATTCTGAAAGTTAGCGGTACTTTTGACAAATTGCAGTACTTTTTGTTGGTAAAGAAAGAGGTAATCAATCATAATTAGAAACGTAAAGTAGGTAAGGTGAAAAGAACTATTTGCTACGTATTTTTCACTATTTCGATGCCTTCAACACTAGATTCTGCCTCCTTATCTTCGCCACTGACAACATTGAAGCTAATGCACATGGTATCAGTTTACTGGTACATAATGAATTTGATGTAGGCGGAAGGTATAAAGTCGAAACCAGAGGTACCTAAGGGATTTAGGCTTTACTTTGATTTTTGAAAGAAAATGTGCCTGCTTGCTTTCGACTATGATGCTTACGACTTGTTTAGCCTTCGACTAGGTCAAAGGGATTTAAAAAGGTGGCTTCGATTGGGTTGCATTTTTGTTTTAAATAATTGCTTTCGATTGAGCCACAGCCTTTAGCTGTCGCTTCCTACCTTTCGACCCAGATGGTTTCGAAAGGGTTTTTTTGTTTTCTAAAAAACCTAGCCACCTCTCTAGTGCTTTCGAAAGGATGCTTTTGACACCATCACTTCATTACTTAGGAAATGGTTTCGGAACAGGTGCTTTCGACTTAAATGTTTTAAGGACTCTTTTTCAATGATTGAAGTAAAATCCAAATGGTTAAAAAGGTGATAGTTTTAAATGGTTTCGAAACATAAGCTTTCGACTTTAATGGTTTTGACCGAAACAGATTTCAAAGTTTTCGAAGAGGTAAATTTATGAATGGTTTCGAAATATTTTTATATGGTTTAAATTGAACCTAGAATGCTTTTGAAAGGATTGAATTTTGACTTTTCCGAAAGCTTTTAATGAATGGTTTCAAAAGGGTTGGTTCCCAAGGATATCAAAAGGGTCAAAGAAAAAGGTTTTACCCTATGTTTTCGAAAGGCAATACTTAACGGTTTTAAAGAGGGATGTCTAAATGTTTTAAAGCTTTCAAAGGAAATATTTTTACTGGTTTTGAAAGAGTAAGTTTCAATGGTTCCAAAAGGTAAGATTTGACCTTTCGGCGTAGATAAACTAGAGGGTTTTACTCGGTTTCGAAGGGGTTACCTTCAAGTATTTCGAATGGGTTGTTTAAAGGTTTTAAACAAAGGTTTCAAATATATTAAATAGGCTTAATAGCCTAAGTGTTTTCAAGTTAAAAAGGACTTTAACTTATTTTGACAGGATAGGCAATCCTTGTAAAATCTCATCAACATTATTTTAAGTAAAGTATATATATCATGGCAAAATAGCTTAGTGTAAAGCTAAGAAATTTTTTTCCTTATATAAGTACGATTTAAAAGGTTAAATCATTTTGAAAAGGTTTTCAAGAAAAAAGATAAAGGGTAGTTAACCTTAAGAAAATGATTTGGACAATTAGTCAATTTTAATTCGGACAGTTAAACTAGTTTGTAGGTAGTCAACCTAAAATTCGAACAATTATTCCAGTTTGCGGGCAGTCAACCCAGTTTTATGGACAGATAGTCCATCTGTAGCATAACGGACCTTGTTATTATGTTGTGGATAGATAGTTCACATATTAGTTGTTTTATGAATAGATAGTTAATTTATTAGCATAAACTATAAATATTATTGCTATTTTGATATAATCAGCTTGATTAACTAGTTTGGTTGTAGGAAACGATTGCAAAATATATGTTCTGAAAAGGATATTAGTGAGGGGAAACCCGTTCCACTAAGCGGCATGGTTTCACTTAATATCGGTAAACCGAGATGTAACTGAATTATTCACCCCAGGCTTTATGTTTGACTTAAATTTTTTTGTTTCCCTTAAAATATTGGGTACTCAAAATTGATTTGAGTAGGCTGAAGATTGAGGTTTTCAGGTTTTAGTCATTTTGGCAAATAAAGCTTCCAGAGATGAGCAAGTGGCTGATGGATAGCTACATAGGAGTTTCATTTTGTTCCGCTGTGTATATTAAGTCAGATATGACTACGTTGCTTTTATCAACCAAGGGGGCATTACCATATATCTCTCTTGGTGTATTTAGTGAATGATATATTTAATCATTGCTTGGGAAATGATAAGGGATATGTAACATGGATATGAATCATTGTTTTGAAATTTATAGACAAAAAATTGTTTTGAAATTTGTGATTTTGTTCATGTTCATGTGCTTCTGATATTATGGATGCCATTAGCATTACTGTATTTTCTCGCCAGAAATTAATACTATGGACGATTGCAGCATTTGTAGCGCTTAGCTTTTGGCCTCTAGATACGGGATTTTACAACTTGGTATCAAAGCATGGTTTATGAAAAACTTTAAACTAAAAATGGTTTCTGAAACACAATCCTAAGGAACTAGAGTTAGATTGGGGTATGGGATAACGCTATAGTAACGTACTTGTATTTGTTATATATAAGTATACGCTTTATCTCTAGTCTCCCATCCTTGTTATATCATTTTATGTATCTCACGAGGTTTGAATACAGATATGGAAGGTAGAAGAGGAAGAGTTAAACTAGGAGGGGAGGGCAGCGATGGGAATGCCAAACCTAGTGCAAGGAGGACCCAAGGCCAGCCACAAGTAGGAAATGTAGGTGCTGAAGTCTCGAAAGTTGGAATGGAAGCTATGCACCTGTTTTTCATGAATATAATGCAAGCGGGAGTTGCAGTTGGAGTGTTAGAATTAGATGCTATAGGGGCAAGAGTTTCGGAAGTTCCAGTAGTCAACCATTATGCTAAGCTAAGCGAAGATTATACAAAGCTTGGAGAGAAGTCTTTTGGGGACAGAGGATGCTATATATGTGGAAAATTGGTTACTGTACTTTGAGAGAATCTTTGCAGACTTAGGGCTCAATGATAAGCAGAAGAGGAGGTTGGCATCCAGACAGTTTCAAGGAGCGGCTTTGTTTTGGTGGAACGTTGTGACGACTGGTATGGACAAAGAAATTTTGTCATCGGAAGATTTCAATGGAATGTTCCGGGAGAGGTTTATGTCTACGATGGCACAGTCTGCTCTGGTCAGAAAATTTGCTGAGTTAAAGCAGGGAGAGATGTCTGCTTTGGAGCATGCGAGGAAGTTTAAGGAGCTGGCCAGGTATGGGTATGTTCAATGGATACAGTAATGAAGAAAAATGAGAAGTTTATCAGGGGGTGGAAGCCTAAGTGAGCCTGGTCTACATTACCTTATATTAGAGATCCTTCTGACTTTGTAGTGGAGATAGCTTTGAGGAATAAGGAGATTCTTGATTCTTAAGAAAAATGTAAGGCTAAGGAAGTCCAAGTTAGGCAGAATCAAAAGAGGAAGTTCTTCCCTAAGAAGGGTGCTCGGAAGGGTGGAGCAACTAAGAAAGGGAAGTCTGAGATTATTTGCTTCAAGTGCGACAAGAAGGGGCACTTTGCTAATGGGTGTTATGCTGGAAAGGCAAAGGAAATAGATGGGAAGAAGAATGTCGGGTGCTTCAATTGTGACCAGAATGGCCATTATAAGAGCCGGTTCAAGAAGCCTGCTAAGGATGGAGAATGCAAGGTGTATGCATTAGAGCCTGCTGCTTCTAAGCCAATAACTCAAGAGAAAGGAAATGCAGTTTTGTGAGGTACACTTCAGATTCATGGTATGTTTGTTAGCGTTCTATTTGATATTGGTGCATCACATTCTTTTATATCTAGATGTTTGATAGATAAGCTTAACGTAGAACCCACATATTTAGTTACTTCCTTACGGGCTGCAAATCCTTTAGGAGGGTATGCAACTCTAGGGTTAAGATGTAACCAGTTAGAGTTTGACTTGTTAGGTCATAGCTTTGTTTGTAGTTTGCATTTGTTTGATTTTGTAGGGTTGGGGATATTCTTGGGATGGATTGGTTAAGTGAGTATGATGCTAGGATATTTTGCAAGGATATGATACTTTGCCAGGATAGGAAAATATCTCTTAGACACCATGATTGTAGTGATCAGATTATTTATACCGTAGAAGGTTCTAGCAGTGAGATGTATGCTTTGTTGGATGTTATGGAATCAGATGATCAGTTGAGCCGAGCTTTCATGGTTAGAGAATTCGTAGATGTTTATGAGCATGGAGTAGGATTGCCAGCAAAACAAGCCATTGTGTTTTAGATAGATTTGGTTCCGAGAGCAGAACCAGTGAGTAGAACGCCAAGCTGGATGAATACTACAGAGACGAGAGAGTTAAAGGTGCAGTTGGTGGATTTAGAAGGCAAGAATTTTATCAAGTCGAGTACTTCACTTTGCGGAGCAGCCACAGTGTTTGCTA
The DNA here is from genome assembly GCA_030765085.1 of Allium cepa. Lineage (NCBI taxonomy): Eukaryota > Viridiplantae > Streptophyta > Magnoliopsida > Asparagales > Amaryllidaceae > Allium > Allium cepa. Next base: position 427,753,857 of record CM060935.1, read on the forward strand.
AGAAGCCAGACGGATCGTTAAGGCTATGTATCGATTATCGTAAGTTTAATGAAAGAACGATAAAGAATCGATATTCATTCTTGAGGATTGACAATTTGTTTGAACAATTGAGTGGAGCAAAGGTATTCTCGCAGTTGGATTTGACGACAGGTCAGGTTCAGATTGGTCGTACGAATGGTTAGTTACGCCATTCGGACTGGCTAATGCGCCAGCTTTATTTGTGGATTTGATGAACCGAGTGTTATCCCATTTTTGGTCAAAACTGGAATATCAACAAATTGGCAAGGAATGATGGATATCAGGATTGGAGATCAGTTGAAATCAAGGCTACGACCGATATCGTCAAAATTTGGTTGAACTCCGATCGAGACGAAATTAATTAGAGATGATGATAAGGATTAGGATAGGCTATGTTTCAAATTTCAGGTTGATCGGAGTTCCTATGAAGGAGTTATGATCGATGCAAGACAGGAAAGGCATGGCAGTTCGAACCCATCTATGGGTCAAGATGGAGCTCATTTCGAATCCATAAGATTCGAACCCATCAAGGTTTTTTGTTGTTGTTCATTTCGAACCCTTCAGGTTCGAATCGATCGAAGGCACGGCACACATGGTTCGAACCGATACACTTCGTATCGATTGGTATGGGTTCGGCTCTACGGAGGTTCGCATCAGGTGTTAGTTCGACTCGATGGTGTTCGAATCGATCGAGTTGCTGGTTCAAATCGATAAGCTCGTATCGATCAGATAGGAGGGGTAGATGGATCTCGACTCGATGGCAACAAACCCAGAGTGGTAGCTGGTATGTGGAGGTTCTTCGAATCGATGCACTTCGTATCGATCAAGATTGGGGAAGGCAATGTATTTCGAGTCCATGCTCTCACAGGTAAAGATCTCTCTCGTGTCCATCGGGTAAGGGTTCGTTCGTATCCATCATCAAGATTGGTTTCGTACCCATCTGTTTGCTTCGTATCGATCAAATATAACAGTTCGTATCGATCGGATCGATACGAATTACTCTCGTGCGATCGATACGAGGGAGCATGCGATGCAAACAGTTGAGTATATGGATAAGTGATGGACACGTGCGAGCTAGAAGCATGGACACGAGCACGTCTCCAGGTAAGGAGCGTCCAACTCGGAGTGCAAAATGGATCAACCCAGTCAACACGCCACAAAAGTTGCATCGACCCAGGAGGATAGCGCCACGTCATTGCGCATACACTTTGGATGGATTCGAAGGAGATGGATTCGAAGGAGATGGATTCGAAGGAGATGGATTCGAAGGATGTGGGTTCGAAGCATGGGTTCGAACCAGGCAGAGCACACAAAAATTTGAACCTGAATCGATCATATCTTCCAAACCGTTGATCCAAATGCAATGAAATTTTTACAGGAGCTTACATGCAAGTTGAAGAATGTTCTCACCAAATTTCAGCTCGATTGGATGATTTCTCGATCGATTCAAACCTTACTTCGAATCGATCCCAAGGTGGGCCCGGACCTCCAGATTTAGGGCGTGTGGGCCCTCTCACGTGCCTGAAGCGGTCTTCCCGGATTTTAGGAGAAATATCAGCCTCCTACGCTAATAAATAGAGCCCCTGGTCATTCAGAAAAGGGGTCGGAGATTCTAGAGAGAGAAAGCACGCTCGGACGCTGCCAGAATCATTCCATATCATCATTGCTGCTATTTATTTCAAGTTTTGGACTTTGTAACTGCTGTAATCATCTGTAATCATCAAGGATAATCAATAAAAGGATTAAAACTTTGGAGTGGACGTAGGCCGGAGATAGCCGAACCACTATAAAACTTGTGTCTCTGTTCTTTACTTTGGGATTACTGTTTAATATTTGCTGAGATCTGAGATTTGTGTTTGAATATTATTGATTTGTATTCATACACTGGTGCTTTCACGGTATTCGGGGTTTGTGACCAATTTTGGCGCAAACACTTTGGTGCTTTCATTGAGAGGAACTAGCACCCGCTACGTAGGATTTGAAGATTTTAAAGAGTTTGGATTCAAGGACAATGACCAGGAAAAATAGTAGAAGGCAGAGGGCTGAGAGAAGCCAACAAGAAGGAAGTCAACAAGCATCCTCCGGAGCTGGGAAGGACAGGCTTCAATCTACATAACCCGGGATGAAATGGAGGCTATGGCAAATTCTTTGCAAGAGAAATTGTTGAAGAGCCAACAGGAAATGATGCAGGCTTTCTTTGAGCAAATTAGAACTGCAGGGATGCATAATCTAGGGACAGCAACAGCCACTGTGGATGCAGGACAAGGGACTAGGATTGTGGAACCCAATAGAGGACAGGATACAGAGCCACAAAGCAATCAACAAGGGTTTGGGGGCAGACCCACAGGATCCAATACAGGAAGACCTCTGGAAGGAGTTCAACAGGCTAGAACCAACGTTGCTACTAACGAGCCACATGAAGAGTATGTGCCGGAGTTCCCTCGGGGGCAACCCCCGACAGACAACGCTAGGTTGGTAGAGATGATTAGGAAAACTGTGCGAGGTGGTTTGGCCAAAGGAGACTTGGAAGGAGTGAACAAGAGTCCATTTGCTCAGGAAATAAGGATGGCTCAGAATCCACCTAAGTTTAAGTTGCCTAGCGTGGAGGTATATGATGGCAAGTGCTGGGGGCATCGGAGGAAGTGATGGCCCGATGCTTCCCTTTGTATTTGACGGACTTAGCTGCGATGTGGTTTAGGCAGCTGGAAGAAGGATCTATTAGGACTTGGAGGGAATTGGTGGAAAAGTTTTTGGGACATTTTCGGGTTCACGTCAAGAGGCCGAAGAATGTGATGACATTGACATCAGTGAAGCAAAGGATGGATGAATCGCTTAGAGCTTTTCTAACTCGATTCAGTGCGGCAGTCGCTTTGGTGGATCGGCCTGATCCATCGATGGTTTTAATGGCAGCAGTATCAGGAGTCAAGGAGGACTCGGATTTCAAGGTATCTCTGATACGAGATCCCCCACAGGATCTCGATGAATTCTTTCACGAGGCAGAAAGGTTCCTTCGGCAGGAAGATGCAAGTACAGATTTAAAGTTGAAAAGGGTTAGTGCAATCGAGGTTGGAACAGTATCCAGCAGTGGTTCGGATAGAGATAGAGGAAAAAGGAAATTGGATGATGATTCTGGAAACGCTAGGAAGCGATGGAAGGATCCAAAGTTTTCCACATACACAAGATTGAACGAGACGCTGGAGCGGATATACATGGATACTCGGGATCGCCTTCCCTACTAGAGGCCAGCAAGGAGAGAGCCTTCTGAACGAGAGAGGGCATCAGGGAGGCATTGTCTCTTCCACGACTTAGACGAACATGACACCAACAGCTGCAGGCACTTGAAGGATATAATCGAGGAGCATGTAAGGAATGGACAGTTACAGCAGTATGTCGGAGCTTGGAATGCAACGGTGGAGCAGGAGCAACCACCGACAACCTCTCGCCGTGACGATGGGAGACCCAGGGATGGTGGTCGATTGATCATCCACTAATCAGGATAATATGGAATAAGTAGAGAACTATTAGCAAGCAACCAAGTCATTTACACATGTACGGGGACGGAGATAGCCCCTAGGCATGCTCTGAATGATGATAAACTGCAATGCTATGGTTTGTGAAATCTATCTTTTGCTTTTGGATTGGACACTACTTTTCTTTTCGGACTTTGGTTTTGGAGTTTGGATCGAGCTCCTGGTTTTGCTTTCTTTTGATTTAGATTTTTTCTTTGGATGATTGTTTCCGGTTTCGAATGCTGGTTTGATTTTCTGGTTTTCTGGTTTTGGATTTGGATTTTTTGGGTTTGGATGTTGGATTGGATTTTAACTGGATTTTCATCTGGGTTTTGATAAATGGTCGTCGGGTATGGATTATGCCTGGCAAGGGGTGAGTCACTTTGCCCGAATGTGGTAGATTTACTCATTCAGGTCGCTGAGTATGGACTATGCTCAGCAAGGGTCCGGAGTGACCAGGATTCGGCCTAGGACTTAGGCCATGTATTATCAATCGTTATTTTCAGGTCGTTGAGTATGGACTATGCTCAACAAGGGTCCGGAGAGATCAGGATTCGGCTTAGGACTTAAGCCATGGCATTGTACAGCGTCCAGGGACACTGGACCAAGGTCGTCAAGTGTGGATTACGCTTGGCAAGAACCCGGAGAGGTTAGCTCAACGTCCAGGGACGCTGGACCAAGGCTGTCATGTGTGGATTACGCTCGACAAGAACACGATGAGGCTAGCTTAACATCCAGGGACACTAGATCACGGCTGTCAGGTGTAGGTTGCGCTTGGCAAGAGCCCGGAGAGGTTATTCATTTGGATATCGACCCGGAGAGGTCCTGGATTCGGTTATTGGCTATTGGATAAGGATGGTTTGGAACTCGGTTGTCGAGCTCGGATGGACATGGAATTGGCTCAAGGTTTGGTTATTAGATTTGGAATTGGATATCGACTCGGAGCAGCCAAGGATGATATACTCTGGCAATATGGTTATGGACTTCGGATATTGGATTCAGAACTATTCAAAACACGCCTTGTTATCACAAGGCATGTTTTGGGGGGCAAAGTGTTATCCCATTTTTTGTCAAAACTGGAATATCAACAAATTGGCAAGGAATGATGGATATCAGGATTGGAGATCAGTTGGAATCAAGGCTACGATCGATATCGTCAAAATTTGGTTAAACTCCGATCGGGACGAAATTAATTGGAGATGATGATAAGGATTAGGATAGGCTATGTTTCAAATTTCAGGTTGATCGGAGTTCATATGAAGGAGTTATGATCGATGCAAGACAGGAAAGGCATGGCTGTTCGAACCCATCTATGGGTCAAGATGGAGCTCATTTCGAATCCATAAGATTCGAACCCATCAAGGTTTTTTTTGTTGTTCATTTCGAACCCTTCAGGTTCGAATCGATCGAAGACACGGCACACATGGTTCGAATCGATACACTTCGTATCGATTGGTATGGGTTCGGCTCTGCGGAGGTTCACATCAGGTGTTAGTTCGACTCGATGGTGTTCGAATCGATCGAGTTGCTGGTTCAAATCGATAAGCTCGTATCGATCAGATAGGAGGGGTAGATGGATCTCGACTCAATGGCAACAAACCCAGAGTGGTAGCTGGTATGTGGAGGTTCTTCGAATCGATGCACTTCGTATCGATCAAGATTGGGGCAGGCAATGTATTTCGAGTCCATGCTCTCACAGGTAAAGATCTCTCTCGTGTCCATCAGGTAAGGGTTCGTTCGTATCCATCATCAAGATTGGTTTCGTACCCATCTGTTTGCTTCGTATCGATCAAATACAACAGTTCGTATCGATCGGATCGATACGAATTACTCTCGTGCGATCGATACGAGGGAGCATGCGATGCAAACAGTTGAGTATATGGATAAGTGATGGACACGTGCGAGCTAGAAGCATGGACACGAGCGCGTCTCCAGGTAAGGAGCGTCCAACTCGGAGTGCAAAATGGATCAACTCGGTCAACACGCCACAAAAGTCGCATCGACCCAGGAGGATAGCGCCACGTCATTGCGCATACACTTTGGATGGATTCGAAGGAGATGGAATCGAAGGAGATGGATTCGAAGGAGATGGATTCGAAGGAGATGGATTCGAAGGATGTGGGTTCGAAGCATGGGTTCGAACCAGGTAGAGCACACAAAACTTTCAACCTGAATCGATCATATCTTCCAAACCGTTGATCCAAATGCAATGAAATTTTTACAGGAGCTTACATGCAAGTTGAAGAATGTTCTCACCAAATTTTAGCTCGATTGGATGATTTCTCGATCGATTCGAACCTTACTTCGAATCGATCCCAAGGTAGGCCCGGACCTCCAGATTTCGGGCGTGTGGGCCCTCTCACGTGCCTGAAGCGGTCTTCCTGGACTTTAGGAGAAATATCAGCCTCCTACGCTTATAAATAGAGCCCCTGGTCATTCAGAAAAGGGGTCGGAGATTCTAGAGAGAGAAAGCACGCTCGGACGCTGCCAGAATCATTCCATATCATCATTGCTGCTATTTATTTCAAGTTTTGGACTTTGTAACTGCTGTAATCATCTGTAATCATCGAGGATAATCAATAAAAGGATTAAAACTTTGGAGTGGACATAGGCCGGAGATAGCCGAACCACTATAAAACTTGTGTCTCTGTTCTTTACTTTGGGATTACTGTTTAATATTTGCTGAGATCTGAGATTTGTGTTTGAATATTATTGATTTGTATTCATACACTGGTGCTTTCACGGTATTCGGGGTTTGTGACCAATTTTGGCGCAAACACCGAGTTTTTCGAGAGCACGTGGATATGTTCGTATTGGTTTTCGCAGATGATATCTTAATATGTTCTAAGGATGAAAGAGAGCATGAAGTTTATCATACAGTGGTGCTTTAGACGCTGAGGCAGCATTAGCTGAAGGCATAGTTTTCAAAGTGTCATTTTTGGAAGAAGGAAGTGAAGTTTCTGGGTCATGCAGTCTCAGAGGAAGGGTTATCACTAGATCCGACTAAGATTGAAGTAGTGAATAGTTGGAAGAGACTCAAGACAATGACAGAGATAAAGAGTTTCCTTGGGTTGGCTGGTTATCATCGGAGGTTCATTAAGGAATTTTCACGGATAGCGGCATCGATGATCAAGCTTACAAGAAGGGATGTGAAGTTTGCGTGGACCGATAAGTATGAGAAAGCATTCCAGAGTTTGAAATACTTATTGACCCATGCACCCATGTTAGTTATTCCAAAAGGGAATCAAGATTTAGTGGTTTGTACAAATGCGTGTGGAACGAGATTTGGAGCTATGCTGATGCAAAGAGTTAAAGTGATTGCCTATGCTTCAAGACAGCTTAGACTGCATGAGGTCAGCTATCCGACACATGATTTGGAATTGGCTGCGTTGATTTTTGCATTGAAGGTGTGGAGACATTATCTTTTGGGAGAAAGGTTTGAGTTATATACAGATCATAAGTCGCTGAAGTATTTGTTCTCTCAAAAGGAGCTGAACATGAGACAATAGAGGTGGTTAGAGTTTATTGCCGCTTATGATTTTGGGATTGAGTACACACCAAGGAAAGGCAACAAGGTTGCAGATGCACTTAGCAAAAAACATTAGAATGCAATGTTGGCAGTGATTGATGTGTGGAAAGATTTGGAAGCATTAGCAGATTGTAGAGTGCTGTAGAGATCTGAGACTGGATCTAGTGGAGATATAGTTGTATTATCTTGTTTGAAAGTTCAACTAATGATGATTGAAAGGATTTCTTCTAAACGGAAAGAAGATCCGTTATTAGCTAAAAGGATCAAGAAATTAAGAAATGGAACCAAGAGCGATGACTTGAAAGATTTCAGTCTTGACTGGGATGGGAGGTTCAGAAGGAAAGAAAGATTACGTGTTCCGAGTGTAGGAAACATAAGGAAAGAAGTCTTGGAGGAATATCATCGTTCGAAATTCTCGATTCATCTAGGAGGTACCAAGATGTATTAGGATATGAAGAGAAGTTTCTTTTGGGAAGGTATGAAGCGGGATATTGTCTTGTGTGTAAAGCAGTTCTTAACTTTCCAATAGGCAAAGGCCAAACACCATAAGCCCAGTGGGTTGCTTCAGCCATTAGATATTCCGATATGGAAATGGGATTATATATATATAGACTTTATTGGCGGGTTGCCATGGTCGAACAGGGGAAATGATAATATATGAGTCATAGTGGACAGATTGACTAAGAGTGTCCATTTCATTCCATTTAAGTTAACCAAAACATCACCTGTTTTGGTGAAGTTGTTCATGAAGGATGTGGTTAGACTGCATGGAATTCCTAGTAATATAGTAAGCAGCAGAGATTCCTTATTCACTAGTGAGTTCTGAAAGAGTCTACAAGAAGTTTTGGGGACCAAGCTCAAGATGATTACCTCTTACCTTCCGCAGACAGATGGGAAAACGGTTAATAAAATCTTAGAAGATTTGTTAGGAGCTTGTGTTCTAGATTTCGGGGGATCATGGGAAGTCCATCTGCATTTAGTTGAGTTTTTACATAACAACAGTTATGAGAATAGTATTACGATGGCATCGTTTGAGGCTTTGTATGAAAGGCCACGCAAATCTCCAGTTTGTTGTTAGAAACCGGGATAGGTTGGTTCTTGGTCAAGATTTAGTTAGAGAAGCTGCAAGAAAGATTGCGGTCATTCGGGCTAGAATGAAGGAGGTTCAGGCTAGACAGAAGAGTTATGCAGATAAGAGACATAAATAATAATAGTTCTTAGTTGGAGACCAAGTTTTCATTAAAGTGTCACCGATAAAGGGTGTGATCAGATTTGGGAAATCAGGAAAGTTAGCACCGTGATTCGTTAGACCTTTTCCTATTGTTGAGAGGACCGGTAAGCTCGCATATAGAATCGAGTTACTGAGCAGTTTAGCCGGAGTCCATAATGTTTTCCATGTTTCTCATCTCATAAAGTGTGTTAGAGACCCGGAGACTGCTATTGCACCGACTATGCCATATAATTTAGCGGAAGAACCGGATTTGACTATAGTGAGGATGCCTATCGTATTGTTGTGAGAGATGAGAAGAGGCTTAGAACCAAGACAGACAGATTAGTCAAAGTCCAGTGGAGCAACGATGATAGAGACTGCACTTAGGAGATTGAGAGCAGGATTAGAGATATTTATCCTGACTTTTTTGATGGTATGTTTTACCTTCTTGTTTGATTTGATGTGTACCTTATTGTAATTTCGAGGACGAAATTCTTTAAGGAGGGGAGTTTGTAACACTCCAGATTTTTGGTAACATTATTTAGGATATTTAATTAGCTAATTTAAATAAATAATGTGTTGATTAGGGGATTGAGATTTAATTTTAATTAGGGGTAGTCTTGCCATTTAACAATGAATGAAGAAAGAGTTAAAATGAAACCGAGGAGGGGTAAAATAGGAAAGCGGCAATTCCTATATCTATTCCGTTGGGCTGTGTATTATACTACATGTTCATTTCATATTCTTAAAATTTTCAAACTAGAGGCCGGCTACCATTGATAAGAGGAGGAAGAAGAAAAGCTAGGAAGAAGCTTAAGCAAATCAAATCAAATCCATTCGCATCTCAATCCCTTTAATCTATAAAGCTAAGCTGAATAATGTTTGTATCTCAAATTTTTGTTATTTTTGGTTTTAAGATGAATTCCAAATATTTTGCAATGATTTGCTATGTTTTTGAATGATGGAATGATTATATATACTTGTTGATTAATTATGGTTGTTCATATTGAATTTATGACATGTTTAAGGTGAAAACCCTATAAAATGACATCTAAATGCCTTGCGAATTTTTTAGAAGATCATAAATTATATTTTAGAGATGTATTTCAATTTTTAGAATTTTTTGAATAATTGTGGAATTTATATGAATTTTTTAGTAAAGAAAATGTTAATTTGGGTTAATAGTTATTTGCGGTTAAACAATAAATGATTTGGGTCTGAATTTTCATATGTTGAAAAACATATCAAAAAATATTTTTTGAAATTTTTGTAGATTTTTCCTTTGATTTTTAATGGTTATATAAAAAATTTAAGGTACGGGACTTATATGTTTTATATAATTAAGAGAGGAGAAGAGGTTTTTTGTAAATTAATTTAAATTATTAAATCTGGAAAGTCGGCAATACTTTTGAGAAATTTCAGTACTTTTTAATTGCTAAAGAAAGAGGCAATCAATCATAATTAGACACGTAAAGAAGGTAAGGTGAAAAGAACCATTTGCTGCATATTTTTCACTATTTCGATGCCTTCGACACTAGGTTCCGCCTCCTTACCTACGCCTCTGACACTGTCGAAGCCAATGCACATGGTATCATTTAAGCGGTACATAGTGAATTGGATGTAGGTGGAAGTTTTAGAGTCGAAACCAGAGGTTCCAAAAGGGTTGGGGCTTTACTTTGATTTTCGAAAGAAAATGCGCCTACTTGCTTTCGATCAAGAAGCTTTCGACTTGGTTAGCTTTCGACTAGTTCAAATAGATTTAAAAAGGTGGTTTCGATTGGGTTGCATTTTTGTTTTAAATAACTTCTTTCGACTGGGTCGAAGCCTTTAGCTGCCGCTTCCTACCTTTCGACCCAAATGGTTTCAAAATGATTTTTTGTTTTCTAAAAACTTGGCCACCTCTCAAACGTCTTTCGAAGGGATGGTTTCGACACCACCACATCTTTACTTAGGAAATGGTTTCAAAATAAGTGCTTTCGACTTATATGTTTTAAGGACCCTTTTTTACGATTGAAGTAAAACCCAAATGGTTTCAAAGGAGATAGTTTTAAATGGTTTCGAAACAGAAGCTTTCGATTTTAACGGTTCGAATGAAATAGATTTCAAAGATTTCAAAGAGGTAAATTTATGAATGGTTTCAAAAGATTTCCATATATTTTAAATTGATCCCAATATACTTTCGAAAGGATTGGATTTTGACTGTTTCGAAAGGTTTTAATTAGGGTTGTCAATGGGTCGGGTCAGGTTCGGGTCGGGTCGGGTCAAGTCGGGTTTGGATTGATTTTAAATGGGTCGGGTCAACCCGTTTATTAAACAAGTCAGAAATAGCTCAACCTGAACCCAACTCGATTATAAATGGGTTGACCCGACCCAACCCATGTATTCCGACAATAAACGGGTTGGGTCGGGTCGGTCGTAAACGGGTCGGGTCAACCCGTAATAGGTATAAATGGGTTATAAACGGGTCGTAGATAGGTTATAAATGGGTCAAATTTAGATTCACGGGCAGGGTCAACACATATAAGGTATAAATAGTTATAAACGGGTCAAAAATGGGTTATAAACGGGTCATAAATGGGTTATAAACATGTCAAATTCGGGTTCACTGGTCAGGTTGGGCTATAATCAGATTGGGTCAACCCATATAACTATAAACGGGTCAAATTCGAGTTCACAGGTCAACCCAAAACCCACCTACTCATAAACGGTCAAATTCGGGTTAACCCAAAAATAACTCGGCCACTTAACTGGGTCGGGTTAACCTACTAATTTCCATGTAATCTTCCGGTCGTGTTTCGATTCCTGCTGGAAATTGACAGCCCTAGTTTTAATGAATGGTTTCGAAAGGGTTAAAGTAAAAGGTTTTTCCTTATGTTTTCGAAAGGCAATACTTAAAGGTCTTAAAGAGGGATGTCTAAATGTTTTAAAGCTTTTGATGGAAATATTTTTGTTAGTTTCGAAAGAGTAACTTTCAGTGTTTTGAAAGGTAAGATTTGGCCTTTCGACCTAGATTATGTAAAGGGTTTTACTTGGTTTCGAAGTGGTTACCTTCAAGGGTTTCGAACGGGTTGTTTAAAGGTATTAAACAAAGGTTTCAAATATCTAAAATAGGTAGAATAGCTAAAGTGTTTTCAAGTTAAAAGGACTTTAACTTATTTTCAAAGGATAGGTAATCCATATAAAATCTCATCAATATTGTTTTGAGTAAAGTATATACATATCATGGCATAATAGCTTAAAGTGATGCTAAAAATACATTTTCCTTGCATAAGTATGATTTAAAAGGTTAAATCATTTTGAAAAGGTTTTCTAGGAAAAAGATAAAGAGTAGTTAACCATAAGAAAATGATTCGGACAGCTAGTCCATTTTGATTCGGATAGTTAGTCCAGTTTGTAGGTAGTCAGCCTAGATTTCGGACAGTTAGTCCAGTTTATGGGCAATCATCCCAGTTTTATGTACAGATAGTTCATTTATAACATAACAGACCTTGCTATTATGTTGTGGACATATAGATCACATATTACTTGTGTTATGGACAGATAGTCCATTTATTAGCATTAAGGATATTGCTATTTTGATATAATCAGTTTGACTAACCAGTTTGGTTGTAGGAAAGGACTACAAAATATACGTTTTGAAAAGGATATTAGTGAGGGAAAACCCATTCCGCTAAGTGGCGTGGTCTCACTTAATATCAGTAAACTGAGATGTAACATTATTCACATCAGGCTTTATGTCTGACTCGAAGTTTTTGTTTCCACTAAACTCTCGGGCACTCAATATTGATTTGAGTAAGTTGAGGGTTGAGGTTTTCTGGTTTTAGTCATTTTTGCGAATAAAACTTTCAGAGACGAGCAGGTGGCCGACGAATAAAATTTCATTTGTGTATATTAAGTCAGATATGACTATATTGCTTTAATCAACCAAGAGGGCATCGTCATATGTCACTCTTGGCATATTTTGTAAATGATATATTTGATTGTTGCCTAGGAAATGTTAAGGGATTATATAACATGAATATGAATTATTGTTTGAAATGTATCGGCAAAATATTGTTTGAATCTATAATTTTGTTTATATTCGTGTGCTTCTGATATTATGGATACCATTAGCATTACCGTATTTTGTCACCAAAAGTTAATACTATGGACGACTACGACATCTATAGCGCTTAGCTTTTGTCCTCTAGTTACGAGATGTTACAAAATGCATATAGACTGGTGGAGTAAATGAGTGATGGATTAAGTGTAGATAACCTAATATATTAGCCTATGTGTGCAATGACTAACTTAATAAATACATCCATTAGTAACCACCAACCAAAACATATGGTAATAACAGGTTCGCAACAATTCCTGACATCCTAACATACCTACCTATGGGATAAACTGTGCTAAAACCTAAGTGTACAAGTAATTATGGTGACTAAAATACTCTCCTCTGGCTCCCATGTACCCTATGCTGGATTGTCCCCCTATTGGATTTTAACCAGTTTAATGACTTTATTGTGAAGTTGTTTGGTTCAATGCTCAATGATGCGGGTAGGTGCATGGCGAATAGGTAGCTCCCTTTCTACTATCACCTCTTCTAACTTACTCGGCTCAACCATGGTTGTTGGATCGTGTGGATACTTCCGCAAGTGTGACACATGAAAAACATTGTGAACTCTTGCCAACTTCTCAAGATGCTCTGCCCTACAAGCTAACTATCCTACCCTATCTATGATCGAAAAAGGCCCTACAAACTTTCACGCTAACTCTTCTGAACTAGCAAACCTCATGACATGTTTAAGAGGTGAGACCTTCACAAATACCATGTCGCCCACTGTGAACTTCAACTCTATACGTCTCCTATCGGCATAAAATTTCTGCCTATTTTGTGTGGTTTTCATCCTTCTACATATTAAACCTATTTTCCCTAAAGTCTGCCTTATCATGTCGGGTCCAAGAATGATTTCGTATGTAGTGTCCCACCAACAGGACGGTGATCTACAAAGCCTCCTGTATAACACCTCAAATGGTACCATCCCAATACTTGCATAATAGCTATTATTATATGCAAATTCTACTAATGGCAAGTGGTCTTCCCAAAGCCTCCAAATTTCAAAACACGCATCCAAAGCGAGTCTTCCAATACTTGATTCATTCTCTCAGTCTGTCCATTTATCTGAGGATGATACGCACTACTCAAATTCAACTCAGTGTCTAAATCCCCCGGAAGACTCCTCTAAAACACATTGGTGAAAAGCATATCCTGGACACTAATAGTTCTAGAACAAACACAATGTAATCTAACTATCCCACATATAAGGTTGTTAATAACATAGACGTCCTCGTACTCGTGCATTTAATCAGTCGATTGAATACGACCCAAATACTCTCAGTTCCCATTCTACTCCTTGCATTCTATCAATGAAGTCCATAGAGACACTCTCCTACTTCCATTGTGGAATATCTAATGGTAGTAACAATCCACCTAGCTTCATTTGCTCCACCTTTACCCTTTGGCACATCACACACTTAGATACATACTCCACCACATGCCTCCTATACCAAGCAAATAAAAGACTATCGTCGTATCATGATATATTTTGTCGACACCGAAACAAATGGTCATCCTAGAATGATGGAACTCCATTAGCACGACATTAATCAACTCCATTATGAGAGGAACACATAATCTATCATGTCTTTATAGCCACCCTTTTGAATATATGGTATAACGACTCAAATGAATCACATGTTTTCCTCTACCCAGCTCCTCGAAAATATTCAACACCTCCACATCTCATTATTGACTTCAACGAATACAGTTCGCCAGTGTAGGCTGCATATCCAAGCTGCTAACAATACTAGGATGACGACCGATGAAGGTCGAAAGTTGAATGTGGAAATAAACTCCAAATGTTTCTGTAACGACTCGGAATTTCACTGCTTTGATTTGCAAATATTTAATTAATTTTAAAAGATTCGATGTATAGGTTTTATAATGAAAATAAAACTCTTTTTAATAATAAACATGATGGTGAAATAGTTTTTAAAATATTTTTACAATAATATATAGTTCAATGAAAAAGAAAAAATGTGAGCAGAAACTGTTTTCCAATTTTTCGACGTTTCATCGAATAAAAGTTGTTTGAAATATTGTGTACGCTTTCGTATATATATGAACACATATATTAAGTATATAATATGGTTTAGGATAATATAATTAGGATTAATTAGGTTAATTAAGTTAATTAATCTAAGATAATCATGATATGATATTTTGGCAACTAATATTAAAAAATTAAAAGAGGGAATTAGGGAAAAGGACAAACTTTGATAAAAAAATTGCCTCAAGGACACCAAGATTTATTTTTTGGCTGAAGGAAAAACTTAAGGAAAAATTAGGCTGAAGGACAATGCTAGTTCAAACTAGCACTATATACAGTTTTTATACCGTACAAAATGCTAGTTTTAACTAGCGTTTTATTCAGTTTTTACACATACAAAATGCTAGTCTAACTAGCATTGTCTTTCAGCCTAATTATTTTCAAAGTTTGTCCTTCAGCCTAAAAAGAAACTTGTTGTCCTTCAGCCTAATTTTTTTTCGAAGTTTGTCCTTATACCTATTTTCCACAAATTAAAATATATGTCACGTCAAAAGGGGACAAGAGTACAACAAAGGGTCAAATCAATGTTTTCTTATTTCTCCATGATAAATTTCGAATATTTTAAAGGGGACATGGATGAGGCAAGATGGTGAGGTGGCATACAAGGAGAGGAGGGCAAAGTACGAATATAGTTTTGGTAATCGGACTTATGCACTTAATATAAATATCGATTCTTCTTTTTTTCTCATTTTCCCATTCTTTCCTTTGCCAAAAACTTTTATAAGCTTAGAAGCAACTTCCATGGCATCTTTTTCTAATTTTAAGGTTTTAATGTTTTTAAATCTAGATTTTAAATAATTTAAATATTTCAAATTCCATTTTAAATTCCTTCTTTTAAATTTTAGAATTTCTCCATGTTTACTCAAAATGGTTTCGACCATAACATCTTACGTTCAACTCCAAAACAAGATATTCTTTTTCTAAAACTATGTAGAATTCAATTGTCTATAATTTATAATGTATCACTTTTTTCGATTTTGAGCCTAGCTACTTGAAAAATCCATAGTTTTAAAGGGTATTTTTGAACCTAGATTTTGAAATCCAAAAATTCCTCTTACTGTTTTGGTGATAAATCCCTCAAATTTAACCAAATTGAGTAATTATTATTTTTAAATGATAGAGAAAAGAATTATCTAAAACTTTTCTTTGGACATCATTTTCAAATTTTGAGGATAAAGGGTCCATAAATCGAGAAGAAAATAACCTATTTTGAGTGGAGTTTAAAGTTTCGAAGCTTTCTGGATTCTAAAGTATTTCCTGTTTTCAAAGATTTTGGTGAGTAAATTTATTTTACTTTGGGAAGCATTTACTTTATATGTATGTATGTATGTTAGATATGTGGTTATATATATATTGTTGTGCTTGGTTTATGATATGTTTGGATGTGAATGTATGTGCTAAGTTGTAGTTTAGCATTAGACTTTGAAATCGATGGTTTATGTGATATGTTTGGATATAAAGTCACGGGCTTTGATGTGTTAAAGATATGGTTTATATTTGTATATGCTTGGATATGTTGTTGAATGGTAATTTAGGAAAGAAATTCTAAGTTATTACATTCATAGCGATAGTCGCTATGAGTGCATTTCGGAAATTAGGATTTTCAAGTTTTCGAAGTTTTCTTTTAAAATGTTTTGGAAAACCATTTTAAACTTAAATAGTAAGAACGTAACTCGATTAATTTTTTTCATGGTAATTAGTTTAATAATTAATTAATCAATTAATTAAAGATAATGGTTAATTAATTAAGTAATTAAGTTAAGTAATTAGAGTTGAAGAATTAATTAACTAAGTTAATTAATTTTAATTAATTGAGAAAGTTTTAATTAATGTTTAGTTACGTTAAGAAGTAATTATTTAATTAATTTTTATTTTAATCAAGTTAATTATTTTAATTAAAGTTTGGATTACTTAATTAATTATTATTTAAAGGTTAATTATTTATTTAATTCTTACTTAACTAAAAGTTTAATTTTACATTTTTAATTAATTATGATCAAAAGGATTTACTTATTATGCAAGTTTAATAAAAGATTAATTAATTAATTAACTGAGGTTAATTAATATTAATTATTAATGAGGGTTTAATTAATTATTTAATAACTAATAAATGATTAATTTAGGTTTAGTTAATTATTAATTTTTGTTTAATTATTTAATTAAATTATGTTAGGATCCAATTAAATTTAATTATGATTTAAATATGTATTTAACTTATAAATAATTATTTTAAAAAGGGTTTAAAGGTTTTAAATCCTTTGGTTTCCAAAAGTAAATTTGTTTAAAGGTGCTTCTTTTTTTCAAAGATGGTTTTGAATACAAGTGATTCAAGTGTTGAAATTGTTACGAAGCCATATAACTATGAATGAGTTATAATGTAGATTGTTGGGTTGTTTGGATATGTGTTAGCAGAATGAATCCCGTTCTACTATAAGTTGATTGTTTGTTTATTTGTATGTTTGGACATGTATAAGCAGAATAAATCCCTGTTCTGCTAGAAGTTGATTGTTTGTTTGTTCGTTTACATGTTTGGACACGTGTTAGCAGAATAAATCCCCGTTCTGCTATAAGTTAATTGATTATTTTTTGTTTGGACATGCGTTAGCAGAATAAATCCTCATTCCTGTATTAATTTATCAAATTGTTTGGACATTTTTTAGCATGACAAATCACCATCTTGTTATTATGTTATTTGGACATGTATATGCTAGTTAGCTTATATTGACATGTTATACCCTGATTTGGATATGTGTTATATTTATATACATGTTGATCTATGTAAATAACCGTTAAGTGAATTGGAATTTGAATTGAATAGAAACTTAAATTAGTACCATCGGGATTGTTAAGCCTGTTTTTGGAATTTATAAAGTATGTTTTTTAAGTAACTTCAATTCTTTAAAAAATTTGGAGTATAAAGATTTAAATGATTTCAAACTTATACTATTATTTTATAAAGTCATTTGTAAGTGATAACTTGTTTATAAAAGGGGTTTTTGCACATGGCTTACTTAAGGTGTTTTACAAAAGATATTTCATAAATGATATTCTATAAAGAAATTTTATAAAGGATTTAAAATGGAAAGTTTTACAAATGGTTTGGGATTTAAAAACGAGTATTTTTCTATAAATTTAACTTGTGAATTTATGACGAAGTTTTATAAATAAATTGAAATTATTTATGAAATAAAGAGATGTGGAAAGAATGTTTGATTTGTATAGCGTAATTCGAGTGGCAAAGATTGTGTATAGTTTACTATGTTTTTTGTTGGGATAGCGATGTAACCATTATATAAGTTGTGATCTATGATAGACGTTCATGGCGTAATTCGAGTGGCAGAGATTGCCTATAGTTTACGATATTTTTCGCTGGGATAGCGACGTAATCATTGTGTAAGCTGTGATCCATTTATATTGAAGGGTACTTTCCATATCTAATTTTAAAAGTTTTCAAATTCTTGAAAAGAATGTTTTGTGAATATACTTATTCTGATGAGATAAATATATAAAGTAATTTCAAATTAATGAAAGATTAATTTGTGAGGCTTAGTGGTTTACACGGGAAATGTGATGTCTGTTTAAATGTTTGTGGATTTGATAGTTAAATAACTGATTATCAAATCTTGGCCTAAATATGTAATCCTTCTTAATTTTAGTGGTAGGGAAACGATTCCCTACTTAACACCAAAGTATTTTAACTTTGGAAATATCCAGGAGAAACACGGGAATTATATGGTACAATTCCGTCGGTGGGGCTATATTGTACGTATAAACTCGTTTTGTTCTTCTAGGGCGAATGATAAGGAGATTCATCCACTTAAACAATTAGGGGTTGATCCCTGCTCTTAGGTATTATCTAATTATTTCCTAAAGAACCAGTATTGAGCATTCCGGAAATTCGAAAAATGTTTTGTGGAGCACTTGGAAAGTTGAAGAGAGTACTCGTAAGAGATGACTCGAAGCTATAACCACTCCAAAATCATATACAGTTCTATGGAGTAATTTCATGGTATATTGAGATGTTGGAATCCATATATGGTACCGAGACCTATTGGTGTATGGGAATCCATGGGTGATTCCAAGATCAGTATTGAGATGTGGGAATCCTTACGTGATTCCAAGACCTATGGGGTATGGAAATCCATGTAGGATTCCATGATTATTTTGGTGCGGTGCGTAAGCTAGAATGCCAGATATAGCCTCATCAATGGAAATGACTAAAATCAGAGATATGAGACATGGCTAGTAGGGTTGGCAAACCCATAGGGTGTAGTCGGCACCCTTTTTTAACAATATCTATCAGTTTTGGCATGTCGGGAACGTTGCTCTCGGTCTTAGCAAGACCGGTTATGTTTTTCCTATAGTACCCCGCCTAGATGGGTACGATGCTTTGGAAGGAAACTCTTATCCTTGTGCAGGACGACCGTTCTCGAAGTGCTGAGGGCACCTCTAGGGTAATCCTACATAATTAGCAAACGTGCCTTAGCGATTTTTGATTTTATACCTAGTATTGTTGTGATGTACACTGCACGAGCATCACGGCTATTTGGTTGTTATTATTTTCACCCTTAGATATTATTATAATATCACTGGATTTTATATAAAAGTGTTTTGGTTATCATAAGGTAAAAACCCGTCCGTATTTATGTGCGACGTGGTCTTACGTTGATTTTAAAAGAGTTTTAAAAATAATAATTCAGTTGTTTAAGTTTACTCACACCAGACCCATGTCTGACCCAGAGTTTTATTTTCTTTCCCTAAAACTCTTGGGTGCTCAAATTTTTACGGGCAGCCAAGTAGTTCGGTTTTCTACAAATGCATTTTGGAAGGAGCTTGGAGCAGGAGGCTTCACCAATAGTGATTTATTATCTTATTTCCGTTGTATATTATATACTCTATATTTGATGCATAAAGACATGTTGTAATAATTGTCCTAGGTTAGAAACTGATAAGTGTAACTTTGATGTATTATTTCGAAATATCTTTGTAAAGTATTATGTGATTAATATATGTTATTCCATTGCATTGTGAGGTTCTGTGTTTTCTTTTAGTTTCTTCTATCTTCTATCTCCTTTCTTTCACCCTAACAGTCTGCCTTTTTGTACAATTTCAGTTGACGTGTGTGATTTATTGTCAACTTAGATTATACAGGAAAGTGGTTCATTATAGCGGTATCAAAGCTGACGGTTAAACGAGAACCTTCGCTTTGGTAGGGCAACTCATTTGAGATAGAGTAAGTGAGACCCTAGAATGAGTATGAGCATATTATATATAGGAGTGTGTATTTGTTAGTGATATAAAATGTTTTATATTATGTTGTTTGATCTATTGAGTGGCTTATGAATTCTGGTCGACACGCTTGATCAACATTGTCAATAAGGTTCTAAACACTTAAACAAGGCCAACTGACAACATATTATATTCGAAAATTCAGTAAATGAAATAACTTTACCGAAATTATATTTTCCATATAAAGGAAGAAATTTTCAAGAAATTATTATAGTTAAACGATTTGTTGGTTGTTAATGAATGGTGATATTTGATTATTATCATTTGTTATTTTTGTTGTTTGTTAAATAAAAGTTACTATTATAAATCTAAACAATGATAAACAAAATTGAAATAAGTGAAATTTTATAAATTTATGAATGAGATTTATAAATAAAAAGGATTCAAAATAAATAATAAAAAGCATTGAATTCACTACAGTCGTGGGGAAATAATAAGGATGATGACGACCGCATCATCAGTATTCATTTTTGAGTTTCTAAGTGATGGATTTGCAACCTTAATAATTTACTAATGAAGTTTTTTTGATAAAAAACAAGTTTGATTTTAAAATCAAAAGTATGATTTGGTAAATATGAGAAAATGATTTTTGAACCTATAAGTTGAAAATGGTATAGATAAGAAAAGGAAATTTAAAATTGAGAACTTAAATCCCAGTGCTTTTGGAAAATGATTTTCAAAGTTTTGGAAACTAATGATAGTTTTATTTTAAAATGTAAAGTGTTGTTTAATAAATAAGACTTTTAAGCGAAGGAAATTTTTTTGAGTTAACTAGTTCGAGTGGCTCGAAAATAACTTAAAATTGGGGAAGAGATGTGTTCCGATGGTAAACATTTCTCTTGAATATTACCCGTGTTGGTAAGGTAATTAATGATACTCTTTGGTAATACCCAGTTCCTTAGTATCATTTTTGAGTTACTCGGTCTATATATAAATTTTTAAAGGATTGAAATTATAGTTTCATTTCAAAAAGTTTTCGAATAAAACTTGGGTATTTGGATCTCGTGTTTTTTTAGGAAAATAAATTCAAAATGGAATTGTGGAATCAAATAAGCATGTATATACCCTCAGGATGTAGTGGAGTATTATATAAGCAAACCTATATTTAGTTAATGATATGTTTTCATAAATAATTTCGTGAAAATAGAATTGATATTAGGAAGAACCAATTAAATGCGTAAGTTGGACGTAGATCATTTCTCCTTTTCATATAGTTTTGATCTACGATTCGAGTACATCGCTTTAAGATGTTTGCACCGCTTCCAAATAAGGATCTGTTACTCGATTTTTGATGACAAAAATTTGATGAGGATTTCTGATATGGGACAAATGCTTTCTATCATAGTTGCAACTGTGTAAGGAGAATAGAAGTTCCAAAGCAAGGAGCCTAATCGAAGTCTACACTAGAAAATCGAGTGAGCGGTACTAGTTCGAAAGTGAAGTTATGTATTTATGTAGTGATCAAATCATATTTTTACATAAGAATGATCTATGTACATCCAACAGACTGATGTATAGTGTTATGTGCTTTTGGGTTGGGTTTAAGTGTAATTTCGGGGACGAAATTATTTTAAGGGGAAAGAATGTAACGACCCGAAATTTCACTGCTTTAATTTGCGAATATTTAATTAATTTTAAATATTCGATATATAGGTTTTATAATGAAAATAAAAGTCTTTTTAATAATAAAAAATTATGGTGAAATAGTTTTTAAAACGTGTTTACAAAAATATACAGTTCGATGAAAAACAGAAAATGTGACCGGAAACTGTTTATCAAATTTTCGATGTTTCATCGTATAAAAGTTGTTTGAAACATATGTACGCTTTTGTGTATATATGAACACATATAGTAAGTAATAATATAGTTTAGGCTAATTTAATTTGGATTAATTAGGTTAATTAATCTAAGATAATTTTGATACGACACTTTGGCAACTAATACTAAAAAATTGAAATATATGTCACGTCAAAAGAGGATAGGAGTACAATAAGGGGTCAAATCAATGTTTTCTTATTTCTCCATGATAAATTTTGAATATTTTAAAGGGGATATAGATGTGACAAGATGGTGAGGTGGCGTTCAAGGAGAGGAGTGCAAAGTACTAAGGTCGTTTTGATAATCTGACTTATGCACTTAATATAAATAGCTATTTTTCTTCTTTTTTATCATTTTTCCATTCTATCCTTTGCCAAAAACTTTTATAAGATTGCAAGCAACTGCTATGACTTCGTTTTCCAATTTCAAGGTTTTAATGTTTTTAAATCTATAGTTTAAATGTTTTAAATATTTCAAATTCCATTTTAAACTCTGCCTTTTAAATTTCATAATTTCTCCATTTTTAGCCCAAATAGTTTCGGCCATAACATCATACATTCAACTCCAAAATAAGATTTTATTTTTATCGAAGCATGTACAATTCTAGTGTCTACAACTTTGAAGTGAATCACTTTTTTTGATTTTGAGCCTAGCCACTTCAAAAATCCATATTCTCAAAGAGTGTTTTTGAACCTAGATTTTGAAATCCAAAAATACTCCTTTCTGTTTTGGCCATAAATCCCTCAAAATTTATCCAAATTGAGTAACTCTTTTTTTGAGATGATAGAGAAAAGAATTATTTAAAACCTTTCTTTCAAAAACTTATTTAAATTTCGAGGATAAAGGGTCCTTAAATCGAGAAGAAAATGACCTATTTTTGAGTGGATTTTAAAGTTTTCGAAGCTTTCCGGATTCTAAAGTATTTCCAGTTTTCAAAGCTTTTGGTGAGTAAATTATTTTACTATGGGAAGCATTTACTTTATATATATGTATGCTGGATGTGTGCTTATATATATATGTTGTGTTTGGTTTATGGTATGTTTGGATGTGAATGTATGTGCTAACTTGTAGTTTAGCATTAGACTTTGAAATCGATGGTTTATGTGATATGTTTGTATACAAAGTCATGGGATTTGATGTGTTAAAGATATGGTTTGTAGTTGTATATGCTTGGATATGTCGTTGAATGTAGGAAATAATTTCTAAGTTATTACATTCATAGCGATAGTCGCTGTGAATGTAGTTCAAAAATTACGATTTTCAAGTTTTTGAAGTTTTCTTTTAAAATGTTTTTGAAAACCATTTTAAACTTAACTAGTAAGAATGTAATGTAATTAATTTTGTTTTAAGGTAATTAGTTTAATAATTAATTAATTAATTAATTAATTAAAATATAATGGTTAATTAATTAAGTAATAAAGTTAAGTAATTAGAGTTTAAGAATTAATTAACTAAGTTATTTATTTTTAATTAATTAAGAAAGTTTTAGTTAGCGATTAATTTAGCTAAGAAGTAGTTATTTAATTAATTTTTATTTTAATCAAGTTAATTATATAATTAAAGTTTGGATTATTTAATTAATTATCATTTAAAGGTTAATTATTTATTTAATTATTACTGAATTAAAAGTTTAATTTTACATTTTTAATTAATTATGATTAAAAGGATTGAATCCCTTATTCAAGTTTAATTAAAGAATGATTTAATTAAATTTGTTTATTAGTTTAAATATGGATTTAGCTTATAATTAATTATTTTAAAAAGGGTTTAGGTTTTTAATCCCTTGGTTTCCAAAAGTAAATTTGTTTAAAGGTACTTCTTTTTTTCAAATCACCATCCACTATTAAATCCCCATTCCACTATTAATTGATTAAATTGTTTGGACATTGTTTAATAGGACAAATTACCATCCCGCTATTATGTTATTTGGACATGTATATGCTAGTTAGCTTACATTGACATGTTATTCACGGATTTGGATATGAGTTGTATTTACATACATATTGATCTACGTAAATAACTGTTAAGGGAATTGGATTTGAAATTGAATGTTAATTTAAATTAGTACCATCGAGATTGCTAAGCCTCTTTTAGAATTTATAAAGTATGTTTTCGAAGTAACTTCAATTCTTTAAAAAATTTGGAGTTTAAAAGTTTAAATGATTGCCAACTCATACTATTATTTTATAAAGTTATTTGTAAGTAATAACTTGTTTATAAAAGGGGTTTTTACTAAGGGTTTACTTAAGGTGTTTTATAAAAGATATTTCGTAAATGATATTTTATAAAGGAAATTTATAAAGGTTTTAAAAAGGAAAGTTTTACAAATGGTTTGAGATTTAGAAAAGAGTATTTTTATAAAAACTTAACTTGTGAATTTATAAAGAAGTTTTATAAATAAATTGAAATTATTTATGAAATAAAGAGATGTGGAAAGAATGTTTGATTTGTATAGCGTAATTTGAGTGGTAGAGATTGCCTACAGTTTACTATGATTTTCGCTGGGATAGCGATGTAACCTTTGTATAAAATGGAATCTATGCTAGATGTTCATGGCATAATTTGATTGGCAGAGATTGCCAACAGTTTACAATATTTTTCTTTGGGATAGCGACGTAACCATTGTGTAAGCTATGATCCATGATTTATATTGAAGGATACTTCCATATATATTTTTAAAAGTTTTGAAGTATTCTTGAAAAGAATGTTTTGTGACTATACTTATTCCGATGAGACAAGTATATGAAGTAATTTCGAATTTATGAAAGATTAATTTGTTAGGCTTAGTGGTTTCCATGGGAAATGTGATGTCTGTTCTGAATGTTTATTTATTTGATAGTTAAATAATCGACTATCAAATGTTGGCCTAAATATGTAATCCTTCTTAAATTTGGTGGTAGGAAAACGATTCCCTACTTAACACCAAATTTTTTTAAATCTGATTATATGTAGGAGAAACACGGGAATTATATGGTACAGTTACCATCAGTGTTGTTATATTGTATGCATAAACATGTTTTGTTATTTTAGGGCGAATGATAAGGAGATCCGTGCACTTAAACGTTTAGATGTGATCCCCTCTCTTATTATTATCTGATTATTTCCTAAAGAACTGTTATTGAGCATTCCAGAAATCGACGATTGGTTTGTGAAGCACCGGGGAAGCAGAAGAAAGTACTCATAAGAGATGAATGGAAACTGTAACCACTCCAAAACCATATACAGTTCTATGGAGGAATTTCGTGATATATTGAGAAGTTGGGATCAATATGTGGATCAAGGCCCTATTGGGGTGCAGGAATCCATGGGTTATTCCAAGATCTATATTGAGATATGGGAAGGCTTACGTGATTCCAAGACCCATGGGGTATGGCAATCCATGTAAGATTCCATGATCTATTTTGGTGCGGTGCATAAGCTAGAATGTCGAATGTAACCTCATCAGTGGAAATGACTAAAACCAGAGATAGAAGACATGGCCAGTAGGGTTGGCAAACCCATAGGGTGTAGTCAGCCCCCTTTTCTTGCAATATCTATCAGTTTTGGCATGCCGGGAGCGATGGACTCGGCCTTAGAAAGACCAGTTATTTTTTCCGATAGTACCCTAGCAAGACGAGTGCAATGCTTCAGAGGGATGACTCTGATCATTGTGTAGGAAACCGTTCTCGAAGTACTGATGGCGCCTCCATGGAAATCCTACCCAGTTTGCGAACGCGCCTTAGTAATTTTTATTTTATACCTAGTATTGTTATGATGTACAATGCACGAGCATCACAACTATTTGGTTATTATTATTTTCACCCTTAAATGTTATTATAATATCACTTGATTTTATATAAAAGTATTTTGGTTATCGTAAGGTAAAAACTCATCCGTATTTATGTGCGGGGCGATCTTACGAGATACCTTTGATTTTAAAAGAGTTTTGAAAATAATATTTCAGTTGTTTGAGTTTACTCACACCAGATCCATGTCCGATCCGGAGTTTTATTTCCTTTCCTTAAAACTCTTGGGTGCTCAAATTTTTTACGAGCAGCCAAGTTGCCTTGGTTTTCTATGGATGCATTTTGGGAGGAGCTTGGAGTAGGAGGTTTCGCTGATAGGTTGTTATTATCTTTTTTCCGTTGTATATTATGTACTCTATATTTGATATATAAGGACATGTTATTATAAATGTCCTAGGTTAGAAATTGTATCAGTGTAACTCCGATGTATTTTTTCGAATTGTCTTTGTAAAGTATTATGTGATTAATATTTGTTATTCCGTTGCATTATGAGATTTTGTGTTTTCTTTTAGTTTCTTCTATCTTCTATCTCCTTTCTTTCACCCTAACAATTTGCTTTTTTGTTCAATTTGAGTTGACATGTGTGGTATATTGTCAGCTTAGACTATACATGAAAGTGGGTCGTTGCAGTTTCCATTTCAAGAACATAGGGCTTAACATCGCATGCTTTCTACTTAAGGCATGTGTTACAACATTGCCTTTGCTTGGAGTGTAGGAGATACCAAAATCATACAATGCCAGTAACTCCATCCACCTCTATTATCTTAAATTCAAATCCTTCTAGGAGAACAAATACTTCCAAAACTTATGATTCGTAAATAGCTCAAACCGCTCTCCTAAAAGATAATACCTCCATGACTTGGGTGCAAAAACATTGGATACCAAATCAAGATCATGGGTTAGATTGTTTCTCTCGTGGGCTATCAGTTGTCGACTAGCGTAACTTATAACTCTCTCTTCTTGCATCAAAACTGCTCAGTCCTATGCCACAAGCTTTAGTAAATATTGTAATGTCTACGAAACATTGGTAGCACCTAAAAATGGTGTGCTAGATAACGACTACTTTAGCTTAATAAAAGAATCCTCACATACCAAGTTCCACGAGAAAGCCAAAAAGTTTTGGGTAAGGCAGGTCAAAGGAGTGGAAATTTTATTAAGGACATTAATAAAGTTCCTATAATGTTCCACTAAACTAAGAAACTTCTCACTTACGTGGCATTTTTTGGTATATGCCAATCTGTACTGCAGCAACTTTACTAGGATCACCTGCAGTTAATAATTAGATACAACATGTCCTAAAAATTGAACATCCTTGCTTCAAAAGTGACATTTGGAAAATTTCACCTTTAACCTATGGCCATGGAGATTAAAGATCACTTCTTTTAAATGCAACATGTTCTCTTTCTCATTTTCGAATAGATTATTATGTCATCAACGAAAACCATCACAAACTTATTTAGAAACCCTCTAAAAACTCAACTCATAAGGTTGACAAAATATGCTGGTGCATTAGTCAGTCCAACTAGCATGACTAACCACTCATAAAGTTTGTTAGGTATGCGAAACCAATTTTTTAAATACCATCTTTGGCTACATGCAACTGATGAAACCCAATAGCCAAATCAAGCTTAGAGAATTTCTTTGCTTCGACTAACTGATCAAAGAGATCATCTATGCAGGGCAATGGATAATGATTCTTTTTTGTCGGTATATTCACCTCTCGGTAATTGATGCAAAGCTATAGACAACCATATTCCTTGTGGCAAAGACAACTGGTGCTACCCACTCTGAAATACTTATTCTAGTGAAGCCCTTCTATAATAGTTCATTCACTCGTTTGTTTAGTCTCTGTCTTTCTTTAGGAGCCATATGCCTCAAAGGTAAGGCAATAATTCTGGCATTTCCTCAAGGTAAATTAACAAATCAATCTCCCTATGAGGTTGAAAATTGGTAACTTCAAAAAAGTGTTTGGGTTGTCACAAACTACTAGGCCTAAAGCTAACTCAACTTATGATAGGTATAAAGAATATAGGTAACTCAACATAACCGAACTCCTGGGGTCGCAATAAATGTAACGACCAAAAATTTCTATCATTTGAAATTCGTATACTTAGTTGATTTTAAATATTTAGAAGTTAATTTTATAAGTTGAGTAAATTATATTTCGAATATCTGAAATAATTAGATTTTTGATTTAATGTGAATAAAAATGATTTATAAAGTTGAATTAAATTCTATTTGAATTAGATTAGTGATAGTAGACTTTTAAAATTGAATTAAAAGTTAATTTATAGAAATTGAATATTTTAATTGTAATATTCCAATTTTTTTGGCCAAATTAAATTTAGAAATTAATTTTAATTTTTGAATTAATTTGTGAATTAATTGGTAAACTAATTTGAAATTTTCCAGGAACAAATAAAATGTGTATTTGTTATACATATGAAAGTAGATTTTTGATAGATTTGGATTGGAATTAAGAATAAAATATATTATAAGTAGAATTTTGGTTTTTCAAACTCAAGAATAATTATTTTAGAAATAAATTGGATTTGAAAATACTATATTTTAAAATTAATAAAATTTATTTTCTGATTATAATATATATATGTAATATCTATTTGAAAGTTAAATTTCTATATTTAAAAACTTTATAGATAAATATTTATCAATATTATATATAATGGCTTTAGTTTGAAATAATATTTTAATGAAAAGATATAAAATACTTTCTGTCAAAAAATTTATATGAATAGATATAGTTTGTGTATGTGTGTGTGTATATATATATATAAACCTTTAAAACATAAGAGATAAATTAATTCACAAAATTATAAATTGAAAAGGTTTAATGAATAATTTGTAAATTAATTTAAAATAAGGGTTTAAACATAAAAAACCATTTATGCATGCCATCGTACAAATGTAAGTGTTTTAAGAATGTATTAAAACATTTGTTAACCATGTAACTTAAAATTTACAAGTGTAAACTTATGATAACAAGTGGCATCTCACAAAATTCTTTTAATTAGAAAATCATATATACATAATACTTAAAGAAAAAAGATCAGGCTATTCCTTCTTTCATCTTCCCTAAAACATGAAAGGAAAAAATTATACAAACCTGAGAAAATGAAGATCAAAACTAAACTAAACTGCAGATCAAACAAACTGAAGCAACAAGATCAGTTTCAAAATCAAAGAAAACAACAATCAAAGTTCAGTTTAAATCAAAAAGCATCAATAGCTTTATCTGTTCAAACTGGATCAAAGCATGCAACAAACATCAGGCAACAAAACAGATTAAATCAAAACAAAGCTACAAAACAAAAATTCCAAATTCAGGCAAAACTTCCAGATCAAATACAAAGTTCACATCAACCAATCAAATTCAAGCTTCAGTTTTAAATCATCATTTCAGATCAATAAAAGAAACCTGCTCTCTGTCCTTCTCTGTTATTTTAAAAAAAGGTGAGCAAAAACCACTTGACCTTGTTTTAATCTCTTGGTGTTTGGAATTGTACTTGAAGTAATGAGCTAAATATGCTTGTATGATTGTGTTAATCTGCCGGCATATGTTTATATATGTAGAAAAGTGGTGTGCATGTCTGTACATACATATATATACATGTCTCTGTTATATACAGGCTCCAACACACTAAAAATGGATTCAATTTCTCTATATACATTAAATTTTAGGTTTTGATTTCTAAATAAAAGATGATGGTAAAAGTGTGAACATAATTTTAAAAATAATTATAAGTATAATTAGTTAAAGATTTACTAGGAAATTTGAAATCACAGACAAAATATAAAATATTAGAAAACCAAACCATATAAATTTCAAATTTGGATTATATAACTTGATTCAAGTTATATAACGAGGAATTTTAATGATAAGATCAAAATTTTTAGGTTTGAAAATCATGTGGATTTTTAAGTTGAACGGAATCGTTAAAATCGTTAAAATTCGACGATCAACAAGGAATCGAGCTTCGAGCTTGAGTCCAAAGGTAGACGATGTGATGTAGATCGATGGAAAAATAGTAGTTGGATTTATTATTGATCGGGTTGGTGGTACGACGAAGGTTTAGGGTTTAAGCCTAGATTTAGGTCGTGGTTGATTTCAGGGCTAATGCATTGTCGATGGCGCATCGAGTTGGTTCGACGGCAGGGAAGAGGAAGCGTAGAACTCAGGCGAAGGTCCAGGCGAGATGCAGTGACCTCTGGTGGTCGGAAACGGGCAGTGCGAGCAGGTTTTGGTCGAACTATTATTTTTTCAGTTGGTTCGTTAATGCTCGATTTCATGTTCGTTACAAATCCAAGGACCTGGGTGGTTATGCTGATAGGCGAGGTCCTAGATGGCATGTAGGTGGTCGGAGCGATGATCGGAGAAGCTTCGATCATCTGTGCACATGCACATGCAATTTTTGTGTCAGGAAGAATAAAAGAAGAAGGAGAAAGGAGTTGGACTCGAAGGGTTGC
Source organism: Allium cepa (assembly GCA_030765085.1). NCBI lineage: Eukaryota > Viridiplantae > Streptophyta > Magnoliopsida > Asparagales > Amaryllidaceae > Allium > Allium cepa. The sequence continues at coordinate 427,783,655 of CM060935.1, forward strand.
TCGGGGAGATGATAAATTGGCTTGAGGATTGTGTCATACAGATACGTGAATGTTTATATGTAAACGGTTTTAAAATTTAAATCAAATAGAGGAAAAGAAAAAAAAGAGTTTTGGCTCAGGGATTTTGGTTGTTTGGCTTGGGTAATTTGGCTCGGGTTCTTTATTACGTTCACAAGTTTTAATTTAAAAGAAATAACAAGTTTTAAAGTTTGATACTTAATCATGATTAAACAATTTATTAGCCATTTCTTTAAAAATAATTAATGTTTAATTAAGATGGAACTTATTAAAGGTTTGAAAGATAAAATTATTTGAGTTTAGAATATCTCAATATATATATAACCCTTATTTTTTTGAAAATTTATTTTAAATAAACTTAATATTGTAATTAAGTAAATGATTAAAAGATGAAGTGTTTTAATTATTAATTTAACTTAAGGGTTTAAGTTAAGTGGTTAATGATTATTAATCACAAGATTATCAAATAGGTTTTAAATGATAATTAAAGTACTTAATTAAGATAAGATGTTTTATCTTTTAATTAACTAAGATCTTAAGTAATTAAGGATAATTAATTTATGATTAAAAGTTGATTAATCAAGTGATTAAAGAATAATTAATTAAAGGGTAATTAATTAATGTGATTAATTAATTGAGGTAATTAGTGTGAGGATAATTAATTAATTAAGGAAAGTGATTCATGGATGATTTATTAATTAAGGGTTAATTAATTAATTAATAACGGATTATTAATTGAAGAATAATTAAGTAATTAGAGGTTAATTATTTAATTATTAAAGGTTGATTGAATTATTAATTAAGGTTGATTAATTAATAATTAAAGGTTAATTAATTTATAATTAAAGGCTAATTAATTTATTATTAAAGGATAGTTAATTAAAATGGTTTATAATTAATATTAATTAGCCAGGATTAGTAATTTATTCATAAGTAATTAATATAGTTTAAATTAATCAGGTGATAAATTGATCTTAGTTATAGATGTTTGGATGTTTGAATGCTTGAATTGATTGTTATCTCTGTTCTGTAATATTCTATGATGTGATTTGTTTTTGAATTGAGATGTATGTAAATTATTTATCTATGATGCATTTACATATCTGTCTATAACTCTATGAATGGAAGATAAGCGTTATAGGATTATACTGCTTATCGATATTGCTGTGCTTGAATCTGCAATGATTAATGATGTTGCACTACTGTGTAAAACCCCTGGACTACACCACACACACACAAATATGGATTGCATGAGGAAATTAGTTACGTCACAGATAATTTGAATTTAATATTATTTTATTCAAACGATGGAATGATTTTTAAAGATTTAATTTTGAATCCAAAATGGTTTAGAATTGGAATTGGGTTAAATATGAAAAGCTTTTGAAAAGGAGTTTTGAAGATAAAGTTAATTTGAATAACTTGATAAAGTTTTAAAACTTAAATAGTTTGATTTGAATTTGAATTCAAGATTTGAAGTTGAGTTCTATGTATATATGTTAGGAAACTATGATTTAAAAAGGTTATAACAGGATTTTAAACCATTTTTAGGTATCTTTAAATGTATTATTTTGAGAATTTGAATTTAACCCAAATTTATACTTGAAAGGCATAACTTGAGAAAATGTAAACGGATTTTCCCGAAATTGAAAAGATAATTGCTTTTATATAAAGAAAGTACTTTCAGTTTTTGTTGAAAGGATTTCAAATTTGAAATGGAAATTGTTTTAAAAGCTATGGGTGAATCTTTGTTAAAGGATTGGTAAACTTTGTTTTAAACTTAAGAGGATCTCAAAGATAGATCTTTTGTTTAACTATTATGAATGAACCTTTGTTAAAGATTTGGGGAACCTTATTTTCAAATTGAACAGGATTTTAAAGTTGAATCTTTTGTTTAAAAGAATAAATTAGAAATTTGTCAAACCATTTAAAGAAAAGGTTTTTGGGCTAAAGGTTGTGACTTAACTAAGATCCCAATATCTATGCTTTTAAAATTAAGCGCTCATTATTCGCTTTAGCCGAGAGAGGACTTTATGTCATAAAACCCATTTCGAATAATGATACGACATAATGGATTGCTTTGAAGAACGGTGGTGAAGACCAGGTATTTTCGAAAGTGAAAGGATTACCCGTCGAATGTCTCTGCACCGAATGACCCCGGTATAGAGATTTGATCACACTTTGTGATAGGGAGTCCGGACGTGATTAGGGATTATCTGGATTTGCAAGGGCTTCTTTTGAAGTGCCTTCGGTTCTATTCGAACCCGGAACAGACTTGTATAGACGTATGTTCGATGTTACACTTTGAGATATAAAGCTAGTATCTATTAAATTCATTTCAGTTTGGTGGCGGATAATTTATTCTCTTATCTTAACATCCTTCTCTGAGACATACGGGCTCAGAGGTTATGTAGTTGATATTTACTAGTGATATATTCCCAATTTGGTAATGTAGCATACTAAGTGTTGCCGATCATTTGTTGATCAAAGCATGGCTTTTGTGAAAAGCGTAGCTTTGTGGGACGAGACTTCATCAGAACCTCACAACTCGCTAATGGTCGAAACAGGAAGGATGTAGCAAGGTTATCGGGGTCGCGCCCCTTAGGGTATGTCCATTTCCTTTTGGATAAAAGGTGGTATCGTGGTACGGAACCCAGATATTTAACTTGTGTGGTTGTTTCTATTTGTTGGTGAATCTCGGGATAAAGGTCGGCAACGACCGGGGATGGCATACTCGTGTCAATAGTTACCTAGTTATAAAGGTAACCTAGCCTTGTGTTGGCAGAGATCTGGTTAGGTTCTCAGGGCGTCCCTCCAGAGGCATACCCATGTGGCATAGGAAGTTCTTTAGCCTGACCATTTGTTGGAAATTCAAAGAAACAATACACTCCCTATATGGTTTTAGTTGTACAACCTGCCATGGAATGTGACGGTAACCTGCTATTCAACGTGGTAGCTATAGTATGTGTACCATAATGTGGTATGCTGGCTAAGATTAATATTATACTTTCGAAATGTTTTCTGCACTATGCACTAGTAATAATATCAAAAAGGATTTTTGCTTATCAAACATGTTTGACTATCATAAGGAGAAATCTCCTCCAAATGTGCGCTCGCATTATGTGTGTGCCGGGAGGCCTTATGGTAGTTTCATTTTCTAAAAGCATAGCGAATTTCTTTTTTAATTTCTTTTGTTTGTTTTTGTTTGAAGAAAACTGTTTTTGTTTTCTCACACCAGTCCTCTGACCGACCTGGAGTTTATTGTTCCCTTACCAAACTCTGGGTGCCCACAATTTTCTATACGGGCAGCCTAGAGTCGGACTTTCAGATAATCAGGTAGTAGGCATAGATTCGATAGCATTTAGACTTTGGATTTTGGCAATCGCATTTGGATCGAGCTTGCTTCACTTCATCATTGACGGTGGTACAAGCTTCTGGATTGGAGTCTTTGAAGCTTTGGCATTGAAGTTATCTTTCCGTTGTTGATGTTATCTCTTCTGCTTTTGCTATTATTCTTCCACTGTTATCTTGTATCTCTGATATTGATATCATTTGTATCAATATGTTGTATCAAATATTGTATATCAATAAAATATTAATTTCTGTTTCCGCTATGTTGTTTACTTAATGTGTTCTAAGCTCCGGCGTGAACCGAATTTCAATGTTTGAATCTACGGCATTCGAATACGAGTGAAGTATGGGTGTCGATTATCAGATGCTGAATTTCGGATCATGACATTAATATTTAATTGATGAGTGAAAATGTTCATTTTTCATATGGTCTTAGATTTCGATGAAACTATTTTCATTGGATCCGTAATGTTATATTATTGTAAGATTTCAAATTTCATGTCAATCAGATTTACTGTTTGTCTAGGGGAAGCTAAAACGTGTAGAAATTCGTTTAAATAAATTTTAAATTTTAAATAGTTGGTTCGAAAACATATCTTCCAAATACGATCGAATTGGCTCTCGATATATATCCCATTGTGTTTGGAATAGGGGTAAAACATTATAAACGCCAGGCAACACGCTTCGTTTGGAGTTCGAAAATATTTTGGGTGAATAGTGTTTTGTAATTTCCTGTATAAAGACATTCACTCACCAAAACCCTAGCCAATTAGGTCAGCCGCCACTTATATTTCGAACGGCCATAGATTGTTGATCTTCTTCTACAATTATCATCCAATCCGTAAACAATTACAAAAAACATCCAACTACAATACTGTAGAGCACATCGAGATCTATAAATCCAACAGGTATGATCGAATTTAGAGTAGTGGATAGGCGTGGATCTCGATGCAAAGGCATGGCATTGATGTGCGGTTTTCGAGGCGATTGGGGGATTGAGTGCCATGTCGTTCAAGGTATTGATGGAGCTCGTGTAGGGCAGTCGTTCGGTGGTGGAGTGATGGGATTGCGATCAACGATTCAGGCACGATGATTGACTTTTGATCCCGTGCTCTATGGATTTGAATAACTGGTAATGAACGGGATGGAGAAGAAAGGATTCGCGGCTATGATCTGGGTTTCAAAATCTAACGGTCACAATTGGAAAAGGTTGAAAAAAAAGTGAAATTAACTTTATTATAAAATCGTGTAAACTTCGTAACATCATAACATTTCCATACGAGGTCCATTTTTGACGAAACAAGTTACGTTTGGTTTGTATGGACGAGTGCTACATTTTAGAGCTAGTTTGGAGTTGATTGGAGCTAGTGTGAATTTTGGGTAAAATTAAATGCCTGTTTAATTTTATTCGGAATAAAACACTACAACTGCTATTGGAATCAATGTGAGTACAACTCACTCTTTCCGACTCACTGATATTTTTATATAAGTGAGAATAAATATTATTTATGATGGTTTATGACTGTTTGGATGATATACGATATATTATCTATATATTGATTGGTATTTGGATATATTCATGCCTATTGGAGCATATGAGACCCTATACGTTCCCGCGTATGAGCGGATGATCTTTTGTACGTGCGTCTGCCTCGAAGCGGACATTGTATATATTTTTCTAATATGTATATTTTTTGCAGGTGACAGGTTGAAGGGATCCAACCGGATTCCTCACCACTGTTGATTTATTTACATATATTGATATATATGCTGTTATCATATGATATATGATGTTTTGGATGCCGTGATTGATGTATTTGGTGCTGTTGCAGCATTGGGCCTATTTTTGATAATTTAAAATTTTTAAAGCAATGATTTCAAATTAAAAAGGATTTTCAAGTGATTTTGAAAATAGATGTTTTATAAATTTTAGAATGGTTAAAGGAATGGATTTATTTTGAATACATAAATAGTTATAATTTTTTTGTTATAAAAATTATGATTTTTGTGAAATAAAATCAGAATGTGATTTTTGAAATATAGAGTTAATTATTTTGCAAATAGTTTAAATTGAGATTTTTGAATTTATTATAAATGGTATATACATAAGATTCATAAAATTGAATTTTTATAAATTGAAATAATGGAATTATAAAAGAGTTTCGTAAATGTTAAAATGAAGTAGTAAGCGAATCTTATAAGTGAATAAGATTTATAATTTCTGAAGTTATAAATGAATGAATTTTTAAATAAATGATTTATAAGTGAATCAACTTATAATTTGGATTTTGGCACGTAAAAAAAGGATAAATGGAATCGGTCAATTAAGGGATTTTATAATAGGACGTTTTTACAAAATAATATATGTGAATTTATAAACATTGTCTTATAAATCAAAAATCAATTGAACTTGATAGGTTAAAATATGGAAGTTTGTCAAAGGTACTATATCCATGATTTTGGACAGTGGATAATACTTTAAATTAAATATGTAAAAGCAATGTATTTGTTAAATGAATTATATCCATGATTTTGGATAGTGGATAATCCTTTTAATATATGTGTAGAGTATTGAATTTGGATAAGAGAATTTATATTCACGATTTTAGACAGTGAATAATATTTTAAAGTTAAATTAATGTTTTGAAAAGTGATACTTTAAATGGATAAAATGATTGGAAGATGTTTTAAAATGTGTTGAGTATCAAACACATAGATTTCAACATTCATTGTTGAAATAGACATTTACGATAAACAAGGAAATGATGGACTATAACACTATTGTTATAGTAAATGATTTTCGAAAGGAAATGCTCTATATAGTATATGGGATTTATATATCTATCTAATTTTCAAATTCCTATACTAGTGATTTTGGGTTGTCGTAACGATGTTTTATGCAATATTCTTTTTGACTCAAATAAAAGATGTTTAAGAGAATGTTTTCCTTAAGGAATGAAATATATACTTAATCGTGATTCAAGTTTATGGAATATTTTCGAAGTGTTGAAAATAAAGGGAATTGTGAATTACTTATTATTAAATAAGCATTTGGAAATGTTTTCCAATATAGAAGTTGAAATGGTTTTGAGATTATATCTTATTAAAGATAATTTGAAGTGAATATTTGGAAAATGATTTAATTAATAAAGATTAATTAAAAGGGTCTAGTGATTGTTTATGGTGCTAAATATTTGTTTGTTTGCTGTGATAGTTAAATAACCGACTATCAAATTTTGCCATTTTAGTTCCTCGACTTGATGTGGGAACTATTTAGTCAAACACTTAGTATGTTGCCTTCTATGTAGGCTTGATTATCGTTTGTTTTGAGGATGTTGATTCGTGTAGTGCGAAGTATTACTCCAATCTATCAAGCTTCCTTCTTGGCCTAAAGGACAGCAAGTTGAAAGTTGAAGACGTGATAAGTCTATGAGACTTAGTTTCTGTTGAGGGTGAGAAACACTTTTGCGTTGTTGGTGCGAAGAGACTTGGATCAGATTTATCTGGAAAACCACTTCAGACCAACGTATATGCGACGATTGTGCAGGTTGCTTGTGATGATATTGATATTCTGGATTTTTATAGTGGGGGACTGCTTGTTGATCGTTTGGGGTTAAAATCCCAATATACATATAGTAGCAGTGGTCTCTTCATTATAAAATATCCAATGCAAGGACTATTCGCTACTAATCCTAGGGATTTCCCGACAAGATGTGATAGGAAAGTACCTTCGGTTTGTCCTATTCCTGGACAACTTGTATGGATGTTTTTCTAACATTGCATTTCTACAGATTACGTATATTGGTTTTTACAAACATACATCAGTGGTGGCGGAGAAGGCAACTTATCTTAGCTTAACACACTTCTTGAGACGTATGAGCTTAAGGGTTGTATTTTTGTGGAAGGAAATTAGTAGTAAAAAAATGGTCGTGTGGCATTCAAACTGATGTGATTTGTGATATGCGAATGGTAATCGTTACCTCAGGCCTCATCAACTGGAATGACCAAAATAGGGTTAGATGCGACAAGGCTAAGTGAGTTGCTCCCAAGTAGGGTATGATCATCCTCTACTAGATATATCTTTACACGCTATGACGTCGTGTATCTAATTATTGTGGTTTGTATGCTCTGAGGGCCCTCGAAAAAGGTCGGTAATGACCGGAGGATGACATATTCGGTACCATCTAGTTATAGAGGTGGGTCGGTCTTGTGTTGGTAGAGGGCAGATGTTCAGTGCCTTGGGACATCCATCTAGAGGTGTACCCATTCGGAAGGTAGTCTCTTTACCTAGTCATTGGTATGGAAAATCCAAACTCCACTATGTACCTGCCATTTTATTTGTAGAGCCTAGTATGTTGGACTTTAATAATAGTAACAATTTTGGCTATTTTGTTTATTATTTGTGCAATAGACACTATTATAATACAAGAGGATTTGGTATGAAATGTTTTAGTTATCGTAAGGTAAAAACATGTTCATGTTTATGTGTGGGCGTGTCTTACGAGATACTTTGTTTTGATAAAGGAATTTTTTTGGTAATTTAATAAATTCGGTTGAATGTATTTCTTATGCTGGTTTACCAGACTGATCCGGGCGTTCTTCCCTTTCAATGCTTGGGTCAGACCGAGTATATTTATAGGTTCAGATTTGGTGCTTATGGAGCTTCAGCAAGAGAGTGGAGATCTTCATTTATGTATGTGTGTATCTATTCTAATTATTGATTATCCGCTATGCTTAGTTGTTGTATATTATCAGCATTTGTGAGGACATGTCATTATAATTGTCCAAGCTGATAACTATTATTTGATTGTTGAACTTTGATTGATGTATGTATATACAGTTTCTGTTTTGTAAAGATCATTGATATGATATTATATGTTTTCCGCTGCGATGTGAGATTCTATATTGTTCTGTTTGGTTCTATCTTCTCTCTTTCTTCTCTTCTCTTCTTCTCTCTTCTTTTCTTTCTCTTGACTTTCCATCAGTCTGTGCTTTTTGGGTCGGACATGTGTGGATTATTATCGATTCAATTAGTACGGATTTGCGGGTCGTCACAATAAACATCAAAACTACATACTACAAGTACCCAACTGAATGATATTCTTATCATAATTTAGTACTGCTCCATATATAGTCATCTAGTCCATTCCCAAAATTAAACCGAACCCAGAAAATACCAAAATAAAAGCCCCGCAATCGAACTCAACCCCTAAAATATAAAATATCAAACCCTTACAAATCATAGATAGGTGAGTCGATCCTCCGAGGGGGCTTGATACAACTATAGGGTCAATAGTTACGCTACTTTCTAAGCGCAATTCATCTACTGATCTACTCGAAATAAAAGAACGTGATGCCCTGGTGTCAAATAAGGTACAAATAGATAAATCTAATAAAGTTAACACACCTCTAGTTACGACCTTATTTCCTTGGTCCACCACTGGAAGCGCGCTTGAGCTAGGTACAACATGCAATGCATAAGATGGTACCTCCTGGGTTGAGGTCTTTGGTGAAGTCAGAAACTCCTTCGTCATGTGCCCGAATTAATTGTGATTATAGCATTTGACGCTCGAGAGGTTCTTTCTGCAATCCTTTGCAACATCCCTCTTTCTATTACATCTCTTGAACTCAATTTTCTGGCTTCTTTACCTTTCCTTGAGCTCTTATTCTGCCCTTGCGCCTATTCTGCTGAAATGGCTTTCCTCATGGCTCCTTGGGCTCATTCTTAGCTTCTTTCTTGGAAATAGCATTGGGAAAAGTCGTCTCCACCAATCCATCATAAGTAGCTCCTATTGGAATATGGCTAAGGGCCAAATCTTGAAGAGGTTGATCCAGCCTCTTCACAAACTACAAAGCCTTCTTATGTGGGTATTTATCAAATTAAATCCAAATCTAGTCAACTCGCTAAATTTATTACATGCTCCTTTGCCGACATATCTCCTTGCTGCAAATGTATAAGCTTTTCTCTAGTTGCACTCCTTGCTCTAACACGTAAAGAAATCTCGTCTCAAAACGCCTCCTAAAATCTCCTCAAGTTATCTCCTCCTCATTAGTCTCAGCCACATCCACATCCCACTAGGTTAAAACTTCTCCTAGCAAGTGCCAAGCAGCCAACTACCTTCTAGCACCATCATCCAGACCCAACAACCCAAAAATCCTCTCACAAGTATGTAACCATAACTTCGAGCCTACAAAAGATTCAGTTCCTACATAAGGCTTACCTCCTAAGCTTGAATACTCTCCACATAACTTGGTGAAATTCATAACCATTGGATTAATAACTTCTACATTCGGTACTTGCAATGCGGGCCCACCATTCAGGTGATCTCAACTTGCCCTCTTGCATGTAGGTGCTAGCGGAACCATATCGGAACATTTACGTTCATAATATCAGTTGCTTCCGCATAATCATTTAAAGCTTAACAGCTTATTCCCACTATCTATGATTATGAACTATTAGCAACTTTCCTTAGATAGTATTAAGCATTACTGGAATTTAGCAGGTGTGTTGGTGCTATAATACATACATACATATATATATACACACACACACACACACACACACACGAAGTCTTTGTAAAAAAATTAAATATACAAGTAAACTCTCTCAATACATCTCTGATCCCTACGATACCCTAAATCAGGCTTTGATACCAACTGTGACAGCTCCCACCTCCTGACCATCGATTCAAAGCCTAAAGTGACTTTTGAACTCGTGTCATGCCAAGAAGTACAAGCTATCAATTTTAAAAATTACATGATATAGAGACTAAGAAAGTTTTTAGATCATTCTACATCTACACTTTCAGATCTCACAGTGAATGAGAGTAAAATATAAATACTAAAAATAACATCCTAGATAATGTCCCAATAATACGTAGTCCATATACAAAGTTCCCAAAATAACTACATAAAGGCCAACTAAATGATAAACTATACATGGAAAGTAACTAAAAATAATAATATAACTTCGATGCATGGCTCCTCCACTATATATTACTGATTCACCTCTGGCATGTTCTCTTATTGTGAGGAAAATGAAAGAAAATGGTCGGTTCTATAAAAGTCTAGTGAATGAATTGTATTACTAATGAATGGTGCTCAAAAGTAATTAACCTTATTTATAGTTTATATGACCTTGGTTCTCCTTTTGTGTTTGTGAATTTCCTATCTATGTTTGGTTACCTTAGCATAAGGAATATAGTCCTCAATGCACATGCACCCAAAACATCTTGTAGAGGTTTATACCTAAAGTTCAAACAACGTATCAACTAATAATCTCCAAAATTACCTCCAGTATTGTTCGCAAGGAATAATTTCCTATCACTATTGGGTTGGCTTAACCCAATTAATAGTTACTTATATCGCGCTTGCAACTGAGTAGACCTTGTAATACCAGGCTCACGTTGAAATTCTACAATGAGTTAGGGCCTACCTATGCATTCGTATCATAATCTCCATTGTACTATCCCCTACACACCATTTCAGACATTCATAAATAGTGTCTAGGTCGGATTAACCGCGTATACCGAGAAACCTTCCATTAGTTCCTTAACTATGCATCACATCAGACATACGCAAACGGTGTCTAGGTCGACATTCCCACTTACACTGAGGAGCCTTCCGTTAGTGCCATAACATTGCAACGCATCGGGCATCCATAAATAGTGTCTAGGCCAACTTGCCTGCTTACATTGAGGAATCTCCCGTTAGTGTAGTACACCATCACATTCAAACCGCCTATATGATAAACAGTGTCTAGGCTAAATTTCTCACATGCACATTTATTTCAGTTTCGTGGCAGTTAAAAAGTAAAGAAAATGGGAATTAATTTCCCATAACTATATATTATTATATAGTAAACTTTGGCCATAGGCTCAGGTTCGTTCTATGCTTATACATTAATAATCGATTAACCGCTTGTACCATAGCAGTCGACATCGACCGTTTAATGTCAACCGGTTAAGGTTGGCCATCCATCAATGGGTTTTAATATCGGCTGTAAATTTTATTATAACATTATTTTACATGTTAACTCTCCCAGTCGTAAATTTTAATTATTCCACCTAACCCTAACGTTATTATAACCTTAATTCTATACTTCTAATTAAATTTTTCATCGCTCCTTTCCTCCATAATTCAAATATTTTTCCTTATATAATCAATAACCTTATTTATGTAATTTCAAATTTTTAATTTTACTCGATGTGTATATTTTTACCATTTTATACTGGCTATATATCTCCAAATTAAATTTTATACATATTTGAATCACAGAATCAAATCAAGGTAAACATAAGATTATTCACTTTGCTCCATTTATTTAATCCAATTTCTTATTAATAAGGATCCATATGGTTTAAAGGAAATTAATCTAGTCTATTTTCTCTAATATTTACTATATTTAAAAAATCACGTTTTTCTCTTTTTCTTACACATAGATAAGCTTGATTCATTTAATATGAACTTTGAATGTGAACTATCATTTTAAATTAAAAGAAACTAATTCCTGATTAAGCGGAGACATAAAAAAATTTACTTACTTGTTGTTTTTAGTAATCAACCCACTCACCTATTGAAGCTCTCCTATCCCTAATTTGCCTTCAATCTCCTTTTCTTATTAATTTGTTAAGTTTACTCTCTTTGATTTGACTCTAATTTGAATTTTGTTTTAGAATTTGGAGGATATAGAAATTTTAGAGGAGGAAGAAAGATAAGGATGTACTATTCCTACTGGACTAGGGTTTCATATGGAAGGTTATGTGTCTATTTATAGTTGTTGGAACTCATACTGACCATTTGTTTAATTATTATAAAACCCAGGTTTTTCAAGCCTAGGCTAACCCTAGTTGACACACTACTATCGGTTGACAGGTCTATAGTTAGTGGTCGAGCAATCCTTATACTAATGTTGATCTGTTAAAATTATTTAAGAAATGTTGATTTATTTCCTTTAATGATTTATTTCCTTTAATATATTTTGAATTATTTTCGATTTAAATTTTTTTAAATGTTAACAAATTTTCCATTTGATCCCTGATCGTGAAAATCTGTATATGTATCTAGAAATTCGCCACGAACATAACGGTGTAAGTTTTGTAGCCATATTCTAAAGTTTGCTCAGCTTTCATTTTTATCTTTTGCTAATTAATTAATTATTTCTTAAATTTTCTAAATTAGGGTGTTACAGCATGCCCCTAACTCTATCAATCTCCCACTAGCAACTGAGGCAATTATAGAATCTCAATCTCATCCCTTCGATCAATTTGTTGAGAATTGACTGAGCTAATTCCTTCGTCAATGGATCTTCTATATTAATTTAATTATCTACTATGTCAACTAAGACTCTTTGATGTTGATAATCTTCCCTTATCATATAGAACTGTTCGGAGTATGTTTCTCAGCTGCTAGCGAGCTTTATCCCCTTTCATGATCCGTGTCACGACATTGTTATCATGTAACAATGACATAAGATTATCAATACTTGGAATTGCCCTTAGCTCGGTGATACATTTATACATTTATACTTATACATTGTTTTCACTGTGGCGCTATTCAAGGCAATGTAACTTATAAAGTTCGAGTCTAAATACTTTTTCAAATAAAGTTCCTTATTTTTATAAACAATTCTCTAGTATTTTGCAAATACTTGAGTATAAACTTAACTACCATTTGGCGATCTTAATTCGGATTTGAAACTCATTTTTTGTATCAAATACATAAACCAAATATGATATTATAGGCAATACAACATGTACGATAATTCCTATTGCCAACACATAAGGAATCTATCTTATATGCTCCATATTAAGCATTTTAATATAGTGTTTGTGTATATCGTTTCGAATAATCCCAACGTCCTTTTATAATGTTTACAAAAGATGTCATATTCAAATACGATATCGAGTGTTAAACAACAAAAATGTATTGATTTTAATAGGGGTACATCAATAATAATCATAAGTTTATTATTTACTTATAGAAATATCTAAGTACTTTTTGATGTTCACAAGTTTTGTCCATGAATAACATATAGGACTCGCTTCTCTAGACTCACTTTGTGTGCTATAGGATCACATGTGGTACTCGTTCACAAATTGGAATCATGCCCTGGACTTGCCTCTTACACTACAGGGTTGCTCTCTATCCATCCCCAACATTGATCCATTGAAGAACTGCAGGGAAGAAACACAATACTTGGATCACCTATATGGGTCATGTGTTCATATCTTGGGTTGCCTACTTATGCCATAAGTTAATTCACATTAATTTCAAAGTCGTATCACGTTTCCTTATCACGAACAACATACAAATCCATCTCAAACAACGATCAATCATCACATACATTTACTTGAGTTTGTAACACCATCACATGCCTTTCCATTAGCCTCCAGACGCCTTTAGAATACAAGAGAAATAAGACTCAAATGGATAAATGTTAATATACATTGGCCCATCCGGGTCCTTGTTCAACCTACACCTACAATAGGCCACCAGTGAATCGATGATAGAGGCCAGTGGACCGGTCTACATGAAAATTTGGAACCTTTTTATTGTGGACTTAGGTATTTTTCCACATCATTTCACCTCCAATCACATATATTCCACCTTTGGTTATCTAAAACATTCCTAGCACCGAACCCTACTTTTCTATATCTGGTTTATGACTAAATTCATCTAATTTCATGGTATATTCATTAAAATTCAAGGGAAAAGTGAAATGTAGTATGTATTTTACTATTTTATCAAGTACCTTCCAAATTATCGTTATAGGATCAAGATTTCATTATATAAAGAGGAAACCACGAATCACTCATCGAAATCTCTTCACACTGCCTTGATCTCCATTGTTTAGACTGCTGCATATCTAAGCCTTTGATTTTCATCTCTAAGTTGGTACAAATGCGTAGCCCTCTTTGTGGTCTTTGTGTGTGATTTCATTGAGATTCAAGAGAAGTATTGTGATTTTAGTATTCACTATGAAGAGGAAGAAGGAGATAGTAATGTGCAATAAGTTCTAAAACTTGAAGAGCAAGTTGCATACTATTTAATATATAAGGAGGGAAAACAACGAACAATTAAAATTTCAAATTCAAACTTTGGTGCCCATTCAACTTAACATAGGTTCGATCATAAATCCTACATATGGACTCTAAATGAGGCAAACAAAAATACCAAGCAAATTAGAAAATGAGATGGTCGCAATAGCGCTAATTTCATTATGAAATTCTAAAGTGGAAAAAATGACCATTTTGTTCCTCCAATATTTAAATTTATTAAATTATCAATTTAATTCGATATTATTAAATGTTAAAAATACCAGAGTATTACATCCTCCTCTCCTTAAAAATAATTTCTTCTAATTCTCAAAGGAAAAAGAATGTAATTCGCACACTCTCTCACTTCATGTCACTTGTAAGTTATTCATAACATGCTCTAACATCCAACTTAGCTATCATCTATCCAAGATAAGCAATCATCCACACAGTAAAGAAACCAATCAAACAAAGCATCCTTACACAACATACAAAATATGAAATCAAATTGATCAAATAGGTCTTCGTGTATCATTAGCATACATAAATACATATGGCGGTGCTTGTAACCAATAACACATCATCAAAATATGTACGTAGATGAGTCGTGGCATTACACACACACACACACACACACACACACACACACACATATATATATATATATATATATATATATATATATATATATGTGCAAATATCTAACATTTGGGCCCTCTTATATGAATGAGATGATATGGCATATGAGGTTGCAAGCATCATAGGGTGAACATATAATTTATAAATGTATGCACAACTAATCACATCATTACAGCATAGGTGAATACATCCATATACAAATCAAAAGAATTGAAGCATATAAAACGTATAAAGATTATAGCATAACTTATAACATGAATAAAATCATCACCCAATGCAACTATCCAACCTTGCAAAACAATAATGAATCCAAGAAATAATTCAACCAAACCTAGATACCAAATAAACAAACAATCAAGCAAATGGATAACATTTCGAAAAGGAGTCAAACTAAAAGATCCGATCTACCCCTTTACTTTCCAATTGTGCCTGACCAAATCGTTCTTCCCAGCATAGCCTGACAAACTTTACTATTAGCAAAAATCATTCTAAAACATCAACTACAAATGAAAGTCCATATCTACAACTTCTGCAATCCATGTTACCATCTTGAATAAATAATGCCATGGTGCATAATAATAGGTTGCCTCAACACAAACGCACCCAAATAAAATTGCAGTCTGTCATACCATTCACGAATGTGCATACTCAATACTTAAATCATTTGGTAGTACTTTCCATAATTAATCTTTTGGATCGGTAAGGTAAGGCAACTCAAAGTGGATGGTATCTTACCCAAAAAAATCCAAATAATTTAATTCACCATACTATTCTTTTATTCACCTAAGAACATACATATCGATTCATGTATTTATCAGGTGAACGTAACATATCTTCCTTCATATCCAATCTAACTTAAGTGATATCATCACACTTAAGTTATAACTTCCCCAAAAATCCAACAAGTTTGATATCAAAGTATCAACTTCCACCATATGCTCTACAATATACAACCAAGCAAGCATCCAAACATCCAAATAAAAGAAATCTTATCCTACTCAACCATTTCAAACATAGCAGTAAAAATTCTAAATCTAAGTGGAATTCTAACCTAAGAAAAATGCTAGTCTAAGATAGAGATAGAGTTAAAAGAATCAACTATATAATAAATTGTCAACATGCATGTCATATGTAATGTAAACTCTACACTTTAGATCGCTACTCCAGAAGATTTTTCTAGAATAAATAGTCTCTATTCAACTCGAGAAATGATTCGAAAGAATCTATTTACTCTTCTTTCAAAGTCACATCCGAACCTCCAAAATTCCTTTTTCCAAGAAATTTCCTTCGCATCCTCTGAACATGCAAACCATATACCTTTTTCTTAATATTTCTAATAAATTTTCTTCAATTATTGCAATACACTTGAATTCACACCAAATTGGTGGTTCTTTCTTATTTTTACCTTATCATCCACTCAATCTAGAACATCCCTTTTCAAATTCTCAAACCAGATCAATCCTTTAGCTCAAAATTCATTATTGAAATCCTTTGTCTACGCTAGTCAAAACCATATATTTGCAGTTTCAAGTATCACTCATGTAACGACAACCCCAAAACATATAAAGCAAGAAAACAATCACTTGCTTGGAGACAACATCCATCCAAGCCATATAAAAATTATCATTTTCTTGAAGAACAACATCAATCCAAGCCACATAACATAAATAGTGTAATGCTATCCACAACATTAGGTTAACAAACCCCGCCTATAGATCAACTCAAACAATATATTTATAATGATGTTAAACAACAAAGCATTCTAAATATCATTCAGTTCCGTCCCTAATCATTACCGTAATGATATAGAACAAAAGAACGTGAATACCCATTATTTCAATTTCCGAACTATGGACCGATCGTTGAGTTAGACCACACAATAGCATCATTGGATCATCAAGACCCTATCCTAAAATAAACTCTATGCCCTTCAACAAAAATCTTCATCCCCGGATTATTCTACTTTTAATCGATTGGTTAATGAAATCCAATCAATTGAAACTCTAATACCACTTATCTCACTTTCTACCATCAACATTTCCGTGTCAACTCTACTTCAAATATATCTTCAAATTTTTCAATATCAAATAAGTATAACTTAGGCCCAAATCTTCAACATATGAATTTTATCCAATTTATTTTTATATTAGGTAAGCGTCTTTTCTCTATTTTGCTTTAATTCAATAATTTATTTTATTTTTTTCTATCTAACGATAACCGCATTCTTTCTTTCACTAAAACAAAAATTCTCTTATCTAAATTCTAACTCTCCTTTATAGTCATGCGTCGAAGGGCATATTCATAGAATTTATGAATTTTATTTACTTGGGGAGGAAGTTCAGAATCTTCTTTGAAGGCATATGGGATTTCTTTCTCTATCCAATTTCGTGTGACTAGTAGGATCACATCATATGATAAAATTGTGTTCATTCCACTATCCTTATCCAATCCACTTTCCTATCCACATCCAACATCATCCCATATAGAGTCATTCAATATACTCAAAAATCAATCCATTTTAAAACATAACAAACCATAAATAGACAAATCGATTTACTCTTAAACTACTTACCATCACATTCCTTATCCGAAATTATAATTCACCTCCAACCACAATCTGCTTTTCCTTCTTTATAGTCGATGATGACATATTTTCACTTGAGGTCGCTTCTAGGGATAACCCTTTTCTCCGTTATTTGCTTCATAACTCATTAAATAATTCTTTATTTTATTGTTTTGAAATTCCTTTTTTCCTACTTTAAAAAAGTAGTAAATAATTTATTGATTAGAAAATTGTCATAATATAAAACTTTGAAACTTTTATTTGCCTTTTAAAACATATCATCACTTTCAAAATATTGTTTTACCCGAAACATCTCATTTACTTAAAAGCCATAAAATATAATCCTTTCAGTAAACATTACATTTGTTTTTTATATCTTAACTTCAAGGCCAATTGTTTTTTTAACTTCAAGAACTTAGTATTAATCGCTTTAATATATTAAATTTTAATTAAATTATGCTTATTTCACTCTTACTTCGATTCATAACATCATTTCATAAAATTTCAAGCCATACTATCATATATATAAGTATATATAATTTTATTTTATAAGTAGAAAATTTTCAACACTTTTAAATAATACGTCATATATATATATATATATATATATATATATATATATATAAACTTCACTTTAGTTAACAACCTTATTCATTTCAGTTTAGAAAACCACTTTTGACTCTTTATCATATATTAATATATATTCAAGATTTCAAATCACAAGTATTTTAAATTTTCATCCAAAAATATGTGTTAAACAAATAACTCCCTCTTACTTTTGAAATTAAAATTTTAAATCTCCTTTTCAAAAATCTTTAAAATAATTATAATCTTATATAATTATAATATTAGTTCATAAATTCTCTTATTAACAAAATTTCTAATTCAAACTTACAAAACAGATTCTCTTTCTAAAAATTTCTTAAAAGTTTTCCACTTTTGAAATATCTTTTTCTAAAAATCAATTTTCTTACCACTCTCATTAACTCTTTATCCACTGCATCTATCAAGTTAAATCCAAATATGGGCATATATTCTCGCACTTACTTAGCTATGTCCCAATTTAAAATTATGGTTCAAGTCCAACATATGACTAGGAACTACTCCTCATACAATTGTTGCGGTTGCTGTGGGGTTTACACTGGTATGGCTCATCTCTTATAGGTACCCGTGGAACCGAACATGGAAGTTCACACCATAATATCCCAAGTATCGATTTTAGTACCATTTCCAGTTTTGGCCTTATCACGCCAACATTTATCTTTGTTCCAATTTCTATTTCCACTAACATACTCATCGTCGGCTAGTCGTAATAGGGATTCATTAGCAACACCCGAACTGGATAAATAGCTCAATTGGGACAACCACATACATACTCAACTCATATAATATATATATATATATATATATATATATATATATTATGTATGTATATAAATTTTAAAAAATACTGATATGCTCTCTCAATACATTCTAGCCCTTAATTTAAGGACAGTTTTGCTTTGATACCACATGTAACAGCCCGCCTTTTCAACACTTGCGTTCAATCACTGAATCGAATCAAAGCCTCAAAAACCGAAAAGGAGAGTCGCTGGGATATGATAAAGATAAGGAAACATGGTTCTTGCTAATAACTTTCAAAGTCTCATAGCGGAAGAAAAAATAATGTAATATCAATAACCATAATCATGATACGTCACCATAACATGTCCAACTGTCAGATACATATCCATGTACAATATAAATTAAATACAATATAAATTAAACCCAAACCATGTACATAATCAAATCCATTTCATAACACTTATTTACATCATATACAATATGTACAAATAAGTCCGCGTTTTACGTTCCATCTCATCTCTAAACTCCATCAACCTACATACATACATACATATATACATAGAGAGGAAAAATATAAGTGGGTTAGGCATAACTCTAGTGTGCAAGCCATATTTTAATTTACATGTAGTATAAAAATAATGATGTAGCATGACATGAGTCTAACACTCAATCTTCTTGCGAGTCCTGCTAGTCACACCACACCTAACAACCATATATGTCTAGCCGTGTCATAATCACATCTATGGGGCCTTACTTCCTTGGACTTGCCTCGTATTGTACAAGGTCGCCTATTGTCCCCCATCATGTTAATCGCCTAGAGGACTCACTTCCCTAGGCTCACCTCGTGTGTTACAAGGCCACCAATTACCGTCACACATAAACTAACTCATATCTTGGAGTTGCCTATGGCACTAAAGGTTTGCTTACCATCCATCCGCCAAACTAGTCTGTTGAAGCAATATAGGGAAGCAATGCAATACCTAGATCAACAATTTATGCCACAAGTCCATATCTTGGGAATCCTATTAGTGCCAAGGTTCATTTACGTTCACGTTAATGTCGTATCACGTTCCATATCACGAATAACATACAAATCTATCTCAAAAAACAATCAATCATCACATACATTCGCTTAAATTCATAACTTGCCTCATCAATAGTTTTAAATGCCTTTAGAAAACAAGAGAAATAAAACTAGAATCGATAAACGTTATTATATATTGATCCATCTGGGTCTAGATTCAATCTGTGCTAGAATAGGCCATAAGTGGAATAATGGTAGAGACCAGCGGACCAGTCTATTTGAAAATTTGGAATTTCCTGCATGTGGATTTGGTGTTCCACCATGTCATTCCACCTCCTATCACCTCCGTTCCACATTCCATCACCTGAGAACATTCCTAATACTTAACCCTATGTCTCTATGTCTAATTTACGCTTTAATTCATCAAATTCATTATATATTCATTAAAATTCAAGAAAAACATGAAACTTAGGTTTTTTTACTATTTCTATCAAATGCCTCCTAAACCATTATTTAATCTGAATTTAAGTGATTTTAAATGATTATCTTCTTTAATATAGCTATAAATCATCGTTATAGGATCAAGATTGCATTATATTAAGAGGAAACCATAAATCACTCATTGAAATCGCTTTATGATGTTTAAGCCTCTACCATTCTTACTATAGTATCTTAACGTCTAAGATTATAATCTGTAAATCGATATAAATGCATAGCCTACTCTGTTAGCTTCACGATGCCATTGATTACTTGTGATTTCAATGTGATTTAAGAGGGATATGTTGATTTTATTATTCAGTATGAGAGAGGAAGAATGAGATAGAAATGAGCAATCTGTTTTTGGAACTAAAAGTGTAATTTTGTACTGGTTTATAAAGAAGGAGGAAAAACAATGGGTACTTAATTTCAAATTCAAACTTTGGTGCTCATTCAACTTAACACATACTCAACCATAATTATTTTGTATGAACTCCAAATGATGCAAATCAAAATACTATACGAATCAAAAAACGAGATGATTTCAATGAGCTAGTTTTATCATCAAAATCCAAAGGTGTAAAATGAACATTTTTACCTTCCAATATTTAATTTAATCAATGTATCAATTAAATCCAATATTATTAAATATTAAAAATACTAGTGTATTACATGGCCCAATGCCTAAAGTTACCAAAGATAATTCTTCTTATTTTGAAACATTTATTGATGATTTCTCAAGACTAGGATACGTGTATCTTATGGAGAACAAATCTAATGTTTGTGATAAATTAATTAAATATAAAATTAAGGTCGAAAATCAAAAGAACCATAATATTGAAACACTTTGATCTGACCAAGGGGTGAGTATGTGGGACAAGACCTCCAATGATACTTAAAAGATAATATAATTATCTCTCAGGTCACTCCACTATATACTTCGACACAATGGTGTTTTAGAGTGAAGGAATCAAAACCTATTAGATATGGTTTGTTCTGTGTTGAGTAAATCTAAGCTACCTATTTACTATTAAAGATATGCGCTAGAAGCCGTAGAGCATAAGCTAAATTTGATACCCTTGAAATCAATGTCTAAGACGTCATATGAGATGTGGCATGAGAAGATACCTCCTTAATTATTTTAAGGTCTGTGGTTTTCTAGCTATGTTAAGAATGTCAGCCCAACAAACTTGAGGCAAGATCAACCTTGTGTAAGTTTATAGGATATCCCAAAAACTTTAGGGGATATATTTTCTACAACACTAAGGAACAAAAGGTTGTCGTTTCCACACATGCTATATTTTTAGCTAAGTAATTTGTGTCAAAAGAAATTAACAGCAAAGTTATAGACTTGGATGAGATCTGATAAACTAAAATGAAGGCTGAATCGATGGAGAACCAAATTCATCCATATACGATATTGTGTAGTTAAAGTGCCTAGCAGTTTATAGTGGTGGAATTTTAAAAAGTTATAACAGAGATAAAGTAGGGATATAGCAAAAATGCAAACAGCTTAATTATATACAAAACCAAATAACTAAAGCTAATTTATTATCATTCTGACATAATTTGTATAGTCGAAAGAAATATTGGTCAGTATTATATAATTAATCCAAAAGATATCATGATTTGTGCAAGCTAGATTTCATGACTACAATAGATTTCTAATTAATTTTTACCCTAACTTTTTTGATTTGGTTTAAAACAAAACTAGTCAAATCAACTTTTATGAATTAATATTGCTAAATTGGATGCTAAAAAGCCCTTATTTAGTAGGTATAGTGAAAAATAGCGGTGCTTAATGCAGATCTACTGTTAAACAACGTAGCAATTAAAGAGCGCTACATGCTATATAGGGGATTTTACGAGGCTTGAACTACGTAAATATGATAACATGCCATCTACTAGAAGGTTTAGTAGGGAAACTTATGCAATAGAGGAATACAATAGTTTTCTCATGGATGGCAAGAAGGAGGACTACATCTTAGACGATGACACTCCTTTCTTATTCCAACAAGCATTGTAAATTAAAGACTTTATACTTTGTCTTAAGGATATAAAATCCAAAATGGATTCCATGTATGAAAACAAAGTATGGTCTTTGGTCGACATACCCAAAGAGGTAAAACCCATTCGTTGCAAATAGCTTTTTAAGAAAAATCTAAATATGGATGGACAAGCGGAGACTTACATAGCAAGGCTAGTTGCAAAACGATATTATTAAATTTAGCGTGTTGAGTATTATGAAACATTTTTGTCCCTAAAAATTCTTAACTCCATTCGGATAATGCTAGCTATTTCTACATTCTACAACTACAAAATATGGTAAATGGATGTAAAGATGGCATTTCTAAATGGTGATTTAAAAGAGACTATCTATATGTTATAGCCCAAGGGTTTTGAGGTTAGTAGGAGTGAGGGAAAGGCTCAAAATTTAAGATCCATTTATGGAGTTAAACAAGCTTCAAGGAGTTGGACTAAGTGTTTTGATAAAGTAATCAAACGTACAGACGAAGTTTGCATATATTGAAAGGAATACGGAAGTGCTTTCGTGACCTTAGTTTTATACATTGATGATTTACCGTTAATTAACAGTAACGTTTCATGCAATCGTGAAAGCTTGGCTTTACAAAATAAATTCATGAAGGATTTGAGAGAAGTAGCCTATATACTTGGTATAAATATCTATCGAGATAGAACTAAGAGGCTTTTGGGATTGTCCCAATCCCTGTACCTAGATATCATACTAAAAATGTTCAGTGTGGAGAATTCCAAGTGCGAAATGTTCCAATCCAATATGGAATCATCCTTTCCAAGAAGGGCGTTCTCAAACTGATGAGGAGAAAGAGCATATGAAGTGGACACCATATGTGTAGGCAATCAGTTCCATAATTTACGTCATGCTGTGTACTAGACTAGATGTGGCATATGCATTAGGATGCATAAATCAATACTAGTCTAATCCTGAAGAAAAGCATTACACTATCGTGAAATGTATACTTAAGAATTTGAGAAATACTAAGGACTATCCCTCATCTATGGGAATGGATACCTCCTTATGAAGGGATATACAGACTCTTGATTTCAGAGTCATATCGATGATAGTAAGTCAATGTCAGATTACATCTTTACTATAAATTGTGAGGTTATTAGTTGGAAATATTCCAAACAGGAAATAGTAATTGATATCATAATGGAGGCTGAGTACATTATCGTTAATGAACTAGCTAGAGAAGTAGTCTGGATGCACAAATTTATGAGTGAGCTACAGGTGAATCCCGACATGTAGAATCCTATGACATTGTTTTATGACAACGTGGTGATGTAGATCGCCAAGATGCCTAGATGTAACACCTTGTAAAAATTAATAAGAAATTAAGTAACTAATAATAAAACTAAAAATAGAAAATTTGTAAATATCAAAATTTAGCCACGAAAATCACATTACTGAGTTCATGGCGATATTCTAATCAACTTTCGTCTATAAAGTTTTGCGATCGGACTTCAAACAGAAAAGTTATTAACATTTTGAAATTTTCAAATTTAAAATAATTCAAATGAATTCAAATTTTGAAATTTTAATAGCGTTAATGTGGAAATTTAAATGGTGATTAACATTTTTACGTTAGGGAAAATTAATGTTAGGAAAAATGTTAATGTTAGTGTTAAAATGGGAAAGAAATTAATTAAAAATGGCAATAACAAATATATGCTTAATTTAATAGACCAGTTGACTCCCTTCCTTGGGCGATCGACTGCCTAGGGAGGAGCAGTCGATCGATGGGTGTAATGTGGCTAAGGTTTTGTTTGGCATGAATGGTCCAAATTTTATTATTTTAAACTGACGTTGATCGTATGGTCCTGACGCATTCCAACCACTATAGATAAGAGGATATCCCTATCTCGAGTAGACCTCTTAGAGATCAAGGAAAAACTACAATGGAGGGTACAACTGCTATTTTCGAGAATACTATTCATACCTTATTTGACTTTAGAGCATCACATTTATTCATACCTAGAAATGTCGTTTGTTAGTACGTAAGATGATGGTTTTGATGACAACAACCATAGAATAGATTATAAAATATAAATACTAACATTATAAATTTAGATATATATGTATATGCAGGATTTAAACATGCAGGTACTAAGAAAGAAGACTGTACAGTATAGAGATTCAAGATATCAAGATAGAAGACTCATGAGTATCAAGATTATCAAGAGTTCAAGATTTCAAAGTTAAGTATTTTTTATTATTAGGAATTTTGTTAAAACTCGTAGAAAAGCACTAGCATCTTAAAATCCAATTTATTCGTGGAATGTAATCCACTTCGAGCCTGTTAAAGGATGGAACCCTAAGTAGGATGGAACCTACTTAAAATCTAGTAGAACATTTTTTGTATCCGCTAACTTTTTATTCAAAATGATTTTTCAAAATTATATCATGTTTTCAAAATGTTTTCAAAACTTTCCTTTTTAAAGATTCAAAACCCTCTATCCTGATTTTAAATAATTTTAGCTTCAAAACTATCTTTAATTTCAAAGTCAAATTACTCCTGATTTTAAACTATCTTTTAATATAATATATTTAACTTTTAAATATTTATACTTAGATTTAAAATATAAAATTAGAGTTAAATTCTATATATATTATTCTCTGTATTTACTTATGAATTTTAACTATATTCAAGTATATTTATAAAGTTTAAATTAGTTTTAATATAAGATAAATGTTATTTTCAAAGAAAATCAAAACATCAAAAAATGCTTTGGGATGTCGACATGCCTATATACCCCATGTCGACATGTTGTCAGTTGAGTTCAAAATTTAAATTTCAAAAGAAGTGTCTATTCGCCATAACTCTTCACGAATGGACATGGTTGTTGTTCTTCTATAAATAGGGGTTAGTTTCAACGAATTTTATATCAGATTTTATGGTTTTTCACTCCTCTTCTTATTCCACATTTCTTAATACATATTCTTATCATTACTCTACCAAAATCAACATTTAATCAAACTCGATTACTTCTAGTTTGATTCTCTATCACTATCTCTACAAGATTCTCAGTGCTATTCAGAGTTATAGACTTCTTTATAATCTATTAAGCGAGAAAAGGTGTGATTGTAGCCTTGGAAATCAATAAAAAGAGAAAAGGTGTGATTGTAGCCTTGGTAAATCAATTGGGTAAACTTGTGGCCCGAAAATCAAGTATCTCTACCCAGAGGATCAAAATTCTGGAGGGTGTACCTCAGAGCCTTGAAATCGAGGGTGTAATTGTACAATTGCTTTTGAAAGGAAATCCGTGCTTGTGTTGCGGGACTGGATGTAGGGTAACTCCGAACCAGTATAAATTCCGGTGTGTTCTCTCCTTTACTGCTTTTATTTTATTTCTGTATGTGTGTTTGTTTCTGTGATCTGTGTCTGTATATTGCACACATTGGTGTCTAAATTAACATAAATCGAAAAAGATTTAGTAACACTATTCACCCCTTCTAGTGTTAATCCTAGCCTTAAGATCCGTAATCCGCATTTCTCACAATTGGTATCAGAGCGAGGTTTTCAAAGTTTCATAATCTGATTTTTAAAAATTTTCAAAATGGCTACCAACACTAATACTATTACTAACACTAGTATCCCTGTCACTAGTTCACTTGTAGAAGGTCAGTCTACTGTCAAACCACCACTTTTTAATGGCAGTAACTATGCATATTGGGCATGTAGGATGAAAATATATTTACAATCTATAGGATTAGACACTTGGAATATCACACAAACTGAATATTCTGAACCCACAACTAATTTTGCACAGTGGACTACCGAGAAAAAGACTATTGCACAAAATAATTCTAAGGCAATGAATATTCTGTTTTGTTCACTAGATAGAAATGAATTCAATAGAGTGTCAGTTTGTAAGTCTGCATACGAAATCTGAAAAACTTTGCAAGTTACTCACGAAGAAACAAGCAAAGTTAAACAGACCAAAATTTCCATGCTCACAAATCAGTTTCAATTATTTAAAATGAATCCTAATGAGTCTGTTTCAGATATGTATAGTAGAATTCAAGATATTGTGCATTCTCTAATATCTTTGGGAAAGGAATTTTCTGAAGAAGATCAAGTCGGAATTTTTTTTAATTCTCTAACTCCATAATGGGATCAAAAGACACTTGCGATCGAAGAGGCAAATGACATCAGTACTTTAAAGATAGAAGAATTAATTGGAAATCTAATGTCGTACGAAGTTCAAATGATCGGGAGAAGAGAAAGTAAAGAATCTGAAATGAAATCAATGGCATTCAATGCATTAACCGATGGATCAGACTCAAATAGCGATAATGATGAAGAGATAGCCTTTATGACCAGAAATTTTAGGAAATTCCTAAAATACAGAAAGATGAATAATCTCAAGAGAAACAACTATAAGAATTCTAGAAATCAGAATGTAGTGTCAAATAATGACAGATGTTACAACTGTGACAAACCAGGCCATTTCAAAAGAGACTGTCCATATCCAGATAGGAAAAATTCTCCTATGAACAATGATCTAGCAAAGAAACGGAAGCGTGCATTTACTGCTACTCTAGATGACTCAGACTCGTCCTCAAGTGATGATGATTAGAAAACAGATAATTCGAATCTGTGTTTCACAGTTGTTCATGACTCAGACGAATTCAAAGAAATAGACTCAGAAAAAGGTACATATTTACAATACAATTGGTTGAAATTGCTTGCTTAGAATTAGTTGCTTGATTGTTTGATTGATTAGTTTTGAATTGGTGTGTTATTTGAATTTTAAAATTTATTTTCTACTTTTTATTATTATTTCATTATTTTATTATTTTTTATTATTTTTTAATAGCATAATAATATTTTCTGAAATATACTTAAAATTTAATAATATTTCAGATATATATATAGGCATTAATAATAATAATAATAATTATATATATCAGAGAACTTAGGAAAAATCAATTCATGAAAATTCAAAGGCACATGTCGACATGGTCCCTATCATGATGTCGACATGGGTACCTGAATTTGAATTTCAAAATTTGAATTAAAATGTTTGAATTTCCCTCCACCTTTTCACTTTATTCAATTCTCTGAAAAGTTACTTTTTGACCAGAGAATATGTCCTTTGAGAATCTATTTATTCACTATCTTTTATCATATCATTTCACTCTCATTTTCAAATTCAAACTCTCTCTTCATAACTTCAAACTCTCTACTCTCAACTTTAATGGCTTCTTCAAGCAACCCCTCCATCATGAGAATTTCCAGAAAAATCAAAGAGCAATTATTCAATGATCCGGAGGCAATAAAAGCATACATCAATTATGCTAACTATGCCAAAGTCCATCCCGGAAAATTTGCTATTTTTCAAGATTTTTCTTCTTATGAACTTGAATCTCTTTTTGCAAACATCATTTCATTCAATTAAGTTATTTATGCTTTAAAATAGATGAGTGATGTCATTTGTCTTTTGTATTTAATTTGTCTTTTATCCCTTTCCTTTTATGTTAATTTTATAAAAAGAATTTCCAAATGAGAAAACAACGTTTGAAGTTATAATAAGCTTATTCTTTTATAGTTTTAATAAAAGATAATCATTGTTATCATTTGCTTCAGTTAAATATTTTCATTATTTATAGCTCATACTAAATCTATTATGTTAATTTTTTACTTTTTTTAATCCTATTTGTCAAAATATAAATGTGTCATGACTTCGGCTATTATATTTCCCTGGACCTAACACATTATATTGTTAAGTAGAACTAGTGCTATTACTTGAGTTCACCTTATATATTTTTCTAGACCCTACAAACTATATTGTCTAGATAAATACCATGTTATACCTACTCGTGCACACTTTATTATTTATGATTGATTCTTTCGCATCGTGCGCCTTTTACATTGTTTGTTTCAGCTTGGCTTTTTATGAAAGTTGCCTTGTATTGAATCAAATCTCTGAGGGTTTTTGGTTTTGACATAATTCACTATTATATTGCAAGCATTCAATTTGCTCTATAATGCAATTTTTTCACTACAAGTTTTCAGTTTTCAGGTTGTTGTGTAGCTCTTTACTGCATGTTTGTGTTTATCTACCCTTACCATTTAAGTTTCACATTGTTGTGCAGCTCCTTTGTTACATGGCATGTTTTCAATTTGAGAATTTTATTAGTTCTTTGCGAGAAGCTTTCAGTTTTGATCATCCTTTTTAGAGTATTCGGTTCAGTCGTTCACGTAATCTGATGAGAATACTAACGGTATAAATACATCTTAGTGTCATAGTTTTCCCAACCTTTTATACCACATTGAAAAATCAAAGCGTAAACATTGCTTACAATTTTATGTATGGGTTCTTATACGAAATCCACTTCAGGCGTTTCTTAGGCATGTTATTTCCATTTTAGTTTACAATAAATTTATTATTTGAAGTAAATATTATTACGCATTACATTTCAGTTGGCATACATACTATGTTAAATGTTGAAATCAATCATTTGATGGCATAATGGCTCTTAGTGTAAGATCAAACATATATTTCATTTTTCATCTAGAGAGTTAGGGATCACATATCACACAAATAGACTTCATCGTGCTTCTAGGAATCCCCGCCGTTAACGTGCAGATTCATGTCAGAGAGACAATTAGAGGAATTTTCCCCGTACGTAAAAATATGGATAATGAAACTATCATCAATTATTATTTCCTAATGGTTTATGAATTCCTTTTTAATTACCAAAAATATTACATAATTTAACCATTTAAGCCATTTAGTAGCTCCCATGATAAAATCTATACTATGTTATTATTACTGAGTTAGGTTTCAAGGACGAACATGCACTTTCACAATTTTGAACTCAACAGTCGTGTGTTTTGTTATTTCCCCTTCTTCCATCACGCTGCTTTCCTTCCTTCTTTTGGTTTTCACAATTTATTTCGAAGTAAGGAATCCAAGTCTTTTTCATTCAACTCCCAAACTCTCTCCTTTCCTCGATTTGTGGCTTTTCAGGTCTGGCGCCGTTGTCCTTTCCTTCTACCATCGTTTCCAACGCCATTAGCTCTGAATCGCTGCCATATCGACTGATCTGCCACTATGAAGCGCCATGTCATCGTCGCTAGACTAGCTCCAAACTTTTAGCCCTCTTCTGATTGCCATTTATATGTATCGAAAATTGGGGGTTTTTGCATCTTCCTATTTTTTGTTTGTTGTCGTCGATCGATTTGGATGTCGAAATTCAATTAAACTTAGGTATCCGAAATTTTATTGAATTGATTATGAAAAATTATTATGGATTCAAAGAATTGTTGCACGTATATAGATAGATGTGGGAAATCGATAATCAATAACCACAAGCGTAATATTCCAGTAGGCTGTGATGTTAATCAGTCACTTTCATTCGTCCATTCATATCATATACATATTTGTTAGTTCAATTATCACTGTATTTGTTTCTTTTTTAGGATTAGGTTAGTACCATCTTTTAATCATTGTATTATTTAATTGGCTGGTATTGGCTGGTATGATAGTTTCTACATTAATTATTTTTGTCTACTCTTAAATAAAATTTTCATATCCATCTTTTATCAATACCAATCTGTTATACTAACATGACACTTCATTTTATGTTTTGTGTAAAACAAACCTAAAGACTATGGGGTTTAACCTGAGATGCACTGGGTTTGTGGAAGTTTCAAACGTTAGCATGCTTGGATAGCTCTACCAAATGCCTCATAAATAATTGGAAACCGATTTGATTATGAATTTACAATTTATAAAGTATATCTTTGAAACATGGTGGGCAGCTTTCGAAGACTATCCATAAGGTCACTAGCCAACAAGTTTGTTTGGACAATTCGATGAGGCTTGATGAATCAATTAATGGTGGAAGTGTCTATAATTAAATTTTCCGTGGGTCCAACATCACGATCGAAATAGAGAGTGGGGGTTTATCCAAATATCTATATGGGAGGTTAAGCTATATCCATGGGATCACAGTCCTTGATTGGAACAATAACATTTTTTAACTCCTAAAGTGAACCATCTCTCCACGTTGTGTGTTATACCATCTTGTTGTACTTCTTTGATTTTAATCTCAACGAGGGTTTATGCATATATTGTGGTGGACCTGGAGGTAGAGATTATCACAAAGACTATGATATTCCCATGCAAGTGTGCTTCATACCGATGTTTTGAAATGTGATATTATATATTCGATCTTCAATTCAGCCTTTATGTAAGTTTGCTTTCATAATTCAATTCAATGATGGATTCAGAGTTCAATTTTTCAAGGTTATTTCATTGCATTAATTTGATAGGTTAGTACATGAAAATATTATAAGTTAAACATTTTGTAGGAAATAACTTTTCTTAATATGTCTTTGTCAAAGTCAGGGATAATTTCTTATTTCAATTTTTATTCTTTATTTTGGTTTTTGGAATTTGATTGTTTTTCAGATGTACAACTATGAAGTTTTTATGCTTCTCGGTTGATTTCCAAACAAAGCATCTAAAATTCTTTTATCATCATTTCTCAAAATTTATATTTCTAGGTTTATGATTCCTAATTGTCGGTTAATAAATTCACACTTTACTATCTTTCTCCTACAACACACAAAGCACGGATCTTTGTTGTCACATATACCATGATAATGCAACCTTTTAGGGTATTGATAAATCTTTTAAGTACTCATATATTGAGTTTATAGTTCATTGATTTCTTACTGTAAGACTATATGCAGTGAATAAAAAAGAGAACATACACAACTCTGTAAAAGCAAATAAAATAATGACACGACCCGACTTTCTCACCATAGAAAATCGCATCATCTTAAAGAAAGAAAGGGATAGGAAAGAGAAAAGAAAGAAGAGAAAGAAGAAACAACATCAGAATCTCAACAGCGGAACAAATAAATTATATTAATAACATAAATATTACATAGTTTTACAACCATTATCAGAGTTACACAGATTACACATCACATACTAGATAGTTATAAACACCTGTATAGTTATACAACTCAATACAATACAAGAAACTACTCAGAGAAACCAACACAGCGGAAAACTATATATCTACACGCAGAAGCCTCCTGCTCCATTGCTCCTTCACAATTCATCAAAGCTAACCTAAATCCCTTGGCTACTCATAAAAATTTTAGTACCCAAGAGTTTAAGAAAACAGAAGATAAATCCGGGTCAGACATGGGTCTAGTGTGAGTAACAGGTTAAGGTTGCTTAACTTTTAAAAACTTTTTGAAAAGAAAGGTATCACGTAAGACCTCCCACACATAAACATGGAAAAGTTTTTACCTTACACTAACCAAAACATTTGATAGGAAATCCAGTGATATTATAATAGGTCTATGGTTTTCAAGTAAATATGAAATAGCCGAAATTGTTACATTCATTAAATTCCAGCTACTAGCCACAAATGTGGGTAATACAATCAAAACCGAGGGCACTTATTGGATTTTGGATTCCATACAATGGCAGGGCTATCGGGGTATCGCCCGTCACAATATGTGGCCTAGATCAACGTACCGAGGATCACTCCCAATCTCCTACAACACAAGGCTGGAACCATTCCTCACTGAACAGTTCCGAACAAGACAACCCCGCAGTTGTAGCTAGCAACCGCCCACACAGCCGAATAAAAAGGGACCTCTAGACAGGGGAAAATCTCGTCCTACTTGGGCATGACCCACTTAACCTTGCTGCACCTCCCATGTTTTATCCATTCCCGGTTGATGAGGCTTGAGGCTACGATTACCTTTATACAACACATCACTTAGAATGCTCATCGTCCACCTGACCATGTTCTGAAAGCATTCAATCCATACAAGTTCGTTCCGGGTTCGAACGAAACTAAAGGCATTATCTTGTTACACTCATTTTGGAATCACCCTCCGAGTTAACGACGATAACCCTTGCACTCTGGATCTTCGTCTTCACTTGAGATTCACGACCTACCGTTAATTTGGATCGATGTGGTTTTCGGATATCCAAATATGAAAACCCGATCCCGGTCTCATCGAAATCCAAAACGCCATCTTCTAGGTCCAAGTTGTTTTAAAGTTTAAAACAATTCAATTACCTATATACACATAGATAGATAACTCACAGATCACAATTGATAATCCACATTATCATAATAAACAGGTAATCCACATAATCATTATAAACAGATAATCCATACTATCATCAAAATAGATAATCCATATCATAATGCAAATAAAGAATTCATATCACTCAACATCACTTATCTCATTTCTGAGATCACAACCATTCAAGGCAATCAATATCATCCATTCATATATAAGCAAAGATTTACTTAATCACAATATAATTAATTTAAAATGAATTAAATTAATTACATCCATCTCTAATTAATTTAAAGTGAATTAAATTAATTACATCATCTTTAATTAATTTAAAATAAATTAAATTAATTACTTCATCAATATAAATCTTTCTTACTTAACCATTTAATTGATTTCAATCAATTAATTAATCATTCAAATTGATCATCTTAATTAATCACCCTTGATTAATTATCCTTAATTACATTCATGTAATTATCCTTAATTAATTTCACAAATTAATTATTCTTAACCAAAAACAGTAATTAACCTTTAAGTACTCCAATTAATTAATTAACTATAATTAATTACACTAATCCTTAATTAATTACATTAATTAATTACCTTTAATCACTTATCATTGATTAATTAACCATAATGAATCAACTTTAATTACATCATTAATTGTATTAGTTAATGATCCTTAATTATAGTTAATAAATTATCCTCTTTAATTAATTACTTTAAGTAATTAACCCATAATTATTAATCCCACTTGATTAATCATATTCAATTATTAACTAACTTAATTACATCATTAAAACAAATTAATTATTCCTTAATTAATTTCTTAATTAATCCCTTGATTAATTACAAAGTAATTATACTCAATTTACTTCCATTCTTAAAACATCTTCAATTAATTACATCCTGTAATTACCAATCAATTATTTCACTAAGTAATTTCCAATCCATTACTTACATAAAGTAATTATCATCAAAACATCTAGTGTTTAAAATTAATTAAACCTAATTAATTAGTTTAAACTAATCCCAATAAACTCAATTAATTACATTAAGTAATTAATTCCTTAATTACTTCCATAAAGTAATTACACCTAAATAATTCACAAATGATTATTATTAGATTAATTAATATAATTAATTATTAAAAATTAACCACATTAATTAATTGTTAAATAATTCTAGTTAATGACCTTCATTAACCATTCTTTAATTACTTCATTAAGTAAATAACTTAGATTAACCATTATTAATTACAAATTTTATTTTTCTTTAATTATTTATTAATTAATCCCTAATTATTTAATTAATTAAGTGTTAACTCTGACTTAATTAATCCTTAATTACATGATTAATTAACCTTGATTATAACTTAATTGCTAAATTAAGAAGTCTTTAATCATTAATTAATAATCTAATTAATGATCTTAATTACAAATTGATTTACCCTTAATCAAATATTTATTAATCTCTAATCAATTAATTAATTACATTAACTAATTACTTCTTAGTTACCTTATCAATTCAATTAATTTCAAATCATTAAATCTTAATTAAATGTTAAGATAAAAATGTTTCTTAATTATGTTTAAATTGTCATTAACAAATTTATTTGAAATAAATTACTTTTGAACTTACTTTTAAATTTTATTTCAAATATGAAATTTAAAATGAATAAAATTTAAACTTAAACAAAGTTTTAAACAATTTAAAAATCTTTTTAAATTACAAGGCAAACAATTTCTTGTCTTATAAAAGAAATTCATAAGAGTTTAAAACTAAATTCATTTTAAAATTCAATAATTTAAATTTACACTTTATTTAAATCTTTCAAATTTAAAAACTTCTTTTAATTTCAAAAACTGAAATTCATTTTTAAATCTTGGATTTCCTAGATTTAAACCTACTTTAAAACTTGCTCATATTTTAAAAAAACTTCAGATTAAAAATTTGAAACTGCTTACCATTATAAAGTAGTTTAACATTTCAAGTTTAAACTTTATTATTTTATTTAAAACTGAGATTTTAAATTTAAACTTAAATTCTAAATTTTTTTACTTGGATTTAAAACTAGACTTTAGCATTCATTTAAATCTTCAGTTTTAAAAAAAATAAAACAGACAGAACAGGTTTCCTCAAAACCTGTTAACATAGAAACACCAGAGACAACACCAAAATGCTTCGAGTCCAATGCTCAAACTCCCCCCGAGAAAACCATCCTACTGCTTCGAGCAACTCTTGCAACTTCCCTTATTTCCAAACTTAACCAAAACATCATCAGACCCATCTCATCACCGTGCATATGCACGGTGGCTCCGGCCACCACTGATCATCATAGATAATCGCAACTCATCAAAAGACAACTCAGCAACCCACCACGACCATCAATTCAAGCTACCAGTCTCGAAATCAAAATCGAACACTAAATTCAAACCTGGAACGACAATCAGGTTCCCCTTCAAAACCTATCAACACCAAAATCTCGCCGCTCTGACCACCTGAAGATCAGCCACTCTGGCCTCGACTTCATCCACGACCCAACCATCAATCCCTAAAATACCATAACACTCGATCAAACCTACAAGCCGTGGCAATCAAAACCCTTCACCTAGTTAAAACTAGGGTTGCCAGAAGAAAATTTACAGTAGCAACTTCCATAGTGAATTGCATCACCATCCAAAATTTTTCTAGCTTCTCTGATCAACTCTCCATCACCTGGAAGAAACCCCGAGCCTCCACTATTCGTAGATCACCAGAAAATGCTAAAAGTTCATTTTCAGTTCAATACCAAATTTCACCTTCAATTTAATTCTAAAAATCCTAATTCTTGTGTTAAAAATCATATTTCAGTTGATGTTTTCAATATATAATATTGGATTTTCAAATTATTCAGCATGAATTTTAATTCATATCAACATTGCATTGATGTTTTATACTTCCAGAGGCTATCAAGCTTTAATTAACTTGATTAAAATTTTAACAATAATCTAAGTTAAACAAACAACATTTTTTTTTAAAAAAACAGACCCTAACATCAACTAAATTAAATGGTCAGGGAATTAAAAAAAATTGAAACTGGAAACAAGCAAGGCACACATCTTATATACACAGCATGCATATACATAAAAATATTCTCATCAGATTTTTAATTATAAACACAAGCAATTCTCATTCATTTCAGTATAATAGCATGCAACAGATTTTTCAACCTTTAAATTTTTTAAAAAAAAGGCTTACTCACATATTTTAGAAGATGTAGAACAGAGCTTCCATATAAATGCTTTTGAATTTGCTTTTGAACGGGCTTCATTTTGAAGATGTGCGGATTTTATAAAAATGCAGGTTTGCTTTTTGCTTGATTTAAAAACTGCTTGCATGCAGAGCCAATTACCAGTATTGCAGAAAAAGAGAATGCAGATTTGAAATTTGCAGAACCCATTTTCCAGATTGCAGAAAAATGAATGATGCAGATGCTTTTTGTTTGAAATGTATGGGCTACTGAATTGAAGAGGAGTATTACTGATTTTATTTGAGCATGATTCAGGATTTTTGGTTTTGAAGATGCATAGATTTGAAGATGCAGACTATAGATTTGTACAGGTATTTGTATTTTTGAAAATGCAGGTTTGATTTCGAAGTGAATTGGAAGGCTACAGTTTGAAGAGGAGTTTGATCTGCAATTGTAAACTAATTTTGGAAGTGGTATAGATTATGCTCATATTTGTTTATAGTGGAGTGACTTTCAGGTTTAAGAAATAAACAAATTGAAGTTTCTTTGATTAGGAAATGAGAAAAAGGGATAGGAATGAAAGATGTGTTCTTATATAGGTTAACTGATGATTTTATAAAATAAAAGAAAATTAAAACAAAATGTGACACTTGTATAAATTTCAACATTTGTCAACTTAATATGATAATCTTTTAACATTTGTTATAAGAGGCTTAAGAATACAACACTTGTCTTATTTAAAAGTAATTTGTATTTAATTTACATGTTAATATATATGTTAAGCCTAATTCATTTGTTAATTAGTATTTAATATGTATATAAATTTTTAAAAGAAATAAAAGCAAATTATGCTTATAAATAAAGCTTATGCATATAAAAATCAAAACAATTAAAAATTTATACTTTGGATTTATATTCAAATCAAATTCAAAATCTAATATTTAAAAATCAAGTTATATATACAAATTAAATTTGAAATAACAAATGTTATTTTTATTCAGAATCTAATTGTAAAGACAATACATTATTAATATTATTTTTAGAAATGACTCATTATTAAATTAAAATAATTATAAAAGAAATTATTTCTTTATTAATAAATTACTGTGTGCTGTCAATCGTATAATTTAAATAGTGAGTTCCTCTCATGTCTTCCCATGTTGTCCTAGCCCATACCCCCATCGTCAACTCAGTAGTACCTTCCCTCACCTCCTCTGACAGCATAGTTCCTCCCCTAATCACCACTGTTGCCTCTGTCCATTCACTAAACTCTTCTCCACCAACGCCCCCTTCTCCCACTCCTGTCCATACAATCACCGACTCTGTCCATAATCCGCCTAGCCTTCTTCCCGTTGTTCTACCTGTCCCTTCGGATATTCCCCCGCATGTTCCTCCTGACCCTATCCCATCTCTACTACCTATCGAATCTCCTTTATCCCAAACCGCCGTACATGTTAATTCTTCACCTTAGGGTGAACGGAAATGGACTTTGCTTTTTAAGCACAAACCAAAAAACGCTGGGAAGTACATCCCCGTTGACCTGAAACCAGAGTATGAAGATGATGTTTTAGTACCAACGCAAGCTGTTCTTGAAGCTGGAGCAGTGATATGGAGTGAAACAATGGTTGGTTTTTTCTTAGACAAGCCGTTGTCTTACATAGCAGTAATTATAAAGCTTAAGAAGATATGGAAATTAAAAGGCTCTATTACAGTTAAGTCAGATGGAATCATTTTCTTATTTAACTTCACGTGTGCTGAAGATAGAGTTATAATTCTTCAAAGTGATCCTATAATCATGAATAATAAGTTGTTCATAGTCAAACCATACGATGCAGCGATAAGTAATGTATCTGGCTCAATCACTGCTGTTCCAGTTTGGGTACAGCTGTACAATCTTCCAATTTATGCTTTGTCTCCTCTTGGGATCAACTGGCTTAGTAGCCACTTGGGAAAGATGTTGTGCATGGATGATAAGGAAAAGAATCAAAAAGACAATGATAAGGAAACATGTATAAATGCCAGTAAAGAAAACACGGTAGGAACATCTGTATTAGCCGTGTTAACAAAAATGACAGACCATATCAAAAACGAAATATCAGAACATGGCAACGTGTGAGCAAAAAGAAGGTAGAGATAGTTGATAAGAAAGATATAAAAGTACAAAATAGAGGAAGTAATGAGGAAAACATGAATGATGAGGAAAGGAAAAGTGAGGGGTATGATAATGGACAATGTGGAAATGAAGAGGATAGTAATGAAGATACAAATGAAGGTGATGCGGCCAAAACTCTAATTTCAATAGATAATGTGA
The DNA here is from genome assembly GCA_030765085.1 of Allium cepa. NCBI lineage: Eukaryota > Viridiplantae > Streptophyta > Magnoliopsida > Asparagales > Amaryllidaceae > Allium > Allium cepa. The sequence goes on from CM060935.1 coordinate 427,821,760, forward strand.
TTAAGGATAAAAGTCCTAGAAAAGAGGGGATAATAAATGAAAATGATACAGTTGGAAAACTCTTAATATTTAACAAATTTGACGCTCTCCTTAATCTGGACGAGGAGGAAAACATGACTGAATTGATAGATGAAAATATGATAAATGATATTCATGGTCAAGCAGCACTGGAAAGCAATGAGGCAGAGGTACATAAAGATGTTGAAAAGCATAGTACCCAAAAGGAAGACAGTATAAAAAATACAATACAAAGGAAAAATGTGGTGGAACAAACAGTAAACCAGAAACAAAGACCGGTAACTAGCGATGCGGGAAATAATGATGATGGATCAAATAGTGACATTAATAAAGGAGAAGAAACTAGCTCAAGTGGTAGAAAAAACAAAAAAAAACAGTTACAAAAATTCCAAACTCAGCAAAATTGCTCAAAAGAAAGAAGACGTGCACAAAGAACATGACACATGCACAGCTTATCAGTCCAAATTACAACATACTTATTCTCCGCCCCAAGGAAATGCCATTACTCCCAGCCTTTCTACTCTTCACATATACTCCAAAATCAAACCTCCTTCAGCATACAAAGCTCCTCCGGTTATACTCTCCTCTTCAAACACTATGCCATCCTTCCCTCAAAAACAATTACTTGCTACACAGTCCTCCTCCCCTACGCCAGAGGAAACAACAAACCATGAAGTGACCCCACTTTCGGCTACGATTCCTAACTACCTGTCCTCGACACAGGCAGTAACTAGGAGAATGAAGATAGAACTTCTCAATGCACGTGTTATCCAATGATGTCACGCATTGGAGCATGGAACATACGTGGTGGACACCATGTTATCAAGCAAGATCAGTGTAAACAACTTATCAAAACACACCACCTATCAATCTTATCAATACTTGAAACAAAGTTAAATCTTACCTTGTCTATCAAGGCAGCAACATATATTAACCCAAGCTGGAGATACATCCACAATCTGAATGAAGCACCATATGGTAGGATAATGATTCTTTTCAATCCCAGTCAAATACAACTAACTCCCATCCTTTCTACTTCTCAGTTGATACACTGCCATGCAACTGATCTTTCAGACAAATCATCTTTCTATGTTTCCTTTGTTTACGCATTCAACTCGGCAGCTTCTAGAACTTTGTTACTTTCGATCATTCCTTCTCTCAGACAGTCCACCCATCCATGGATTATTCTTGGGGATTTCAAATGTAGTTTCTCTCTCTCTGATAGAGTTGGTGGAAATCCACTCTCTCTTAATGAAACTAAACCACTTGCTGATACCCTAATCGATGCGGAGCTTGTTATGGTCAAATCTGTTGGTATGCAATACTCGTGGAATAATAAGAGGAGACTTGGATGCAGAACCTTCTCTAGGATTGATCATTCCTTCTCCAATCAATTTGCCATAACCAAATGGCCTCTCCTGTACAACCACCTCCCTCCTCCTCTCCTTTCTGACCACTCACCTTAAATTATTCACCTACGTAGGGCGGACAAGAGGGGAATAACAAATTTTAAATTTTTTAATTCTTGGGTTTCTGAACCTGACTTTAAAACTACAGTGTTAACAGCATGGAACAAGTCTAAAAATGGTAATCATAGTTTGTTTTATAGGAAAAAATTAAAGAGACGAAGGAAGTCTTGAAACAATGAGCATTTAAAAGATATGGTAACGAAGATAAAATGAGCACACTAATAAAAGAAAAGCTTATTGAGGTCCAAACGGCAATGATGGCTAATGTAAGTAATGCCAATCTCACAGCAACTGAGAGTACTTTGTCTCAGCAATACTACGAAGCATTAGCTAAAGAAAATGACAGGATTAGACAGAAGTCGAGAATAAAATGGCGGGAAAAGGGAGATAGGAATAGTTCCTACTTCCATGCAAGTCTCAAGAATAACCAGAGAAGAGAAAACATAGCTACTATCTATGATATGAATGGTGATCTTCATTCTACTCCTAATGAAGTCCAGGAAGCATTTGTTAAGCATTTCTCTACTATGTATAGCGACAAAAACAACTTCATTCCGAGTATTGATCAGATCCCTAATGACATCCTGCCTAGACTTATTCCAGATGATTATACCTTCCTGTGTAATGAAGTCACCACTGAAGAAATTAAACAAGCTATGTTTTCTCTTAATACCAATTCGTGTGGAGGCCCTGATGGGTTGAATGCTCTCTTCTATACTTCTTGTTGGTCGATTGTCTCAGCTGATGTTAACAATGCCATACTCCTATTCTTCAAAAAATGTAAAATCTTCGGATCGTTTAATTATACTAATATAGCACTTATACCCAAACTCAAAAATGCTCACTGTGTTAACGAATTCCGCCCTATCTCGTGTTGTAATACTATTTATAAATGTATCTCTAAGATTATTGCTGCAAGACTTAAGCATGTCCTACCAAGAATTGTCTCCAAAAATCAAGATGCCTTCTTACCTGGAAGGAACATTATGGACCACGTCCTACTCTCTCACGAACTCATTAAGGGATATAAACGCAAGAATGTTACTCCGAAAGCGATATTGAAGCTTGACATCATGAAAGCCTTTGATATGCTGCAACGGGATAGCATTGTTCGAATCATGGAGTACATGAACTTCCCACCTCATTTTATATCTTGGATATATGAATGTATCTCCTCCCCGACCTTTTCTGTTAGTGTCAATGGTTTGACAGAAGGTTTTTTTGTTAGTAAGCAAGGGATTAGGCAAGGAGATCCGCTATCTGCTTATGTCTTCATTCTTGTCATGGAACTTCTTACGAGGATGTTCGATAAACGTATATACCAAGGAAATTTTAAGCTTCAACCAGCATGCAAAGAACCTCAGATCTCTGCGTTAATGTTTGCGGATGATTTAGTTGTGTTTTGTACTCCTGATATCAACACCGTTAAGAACATAATGCACACACTTGATAAATTCTATGCTATGACGGGTTTAAAAGTTAATCTCGACAAATCGGACATCATTATGGCTGGAGTTAATTCTGAACAGTGTACTCATATTTCTCAAATCACTGGCTTGTCTCTTTATACTGGCACTGTTTCTTACTTGGGTCTTCCTCCCTCAACATCAAAAATCTCAACTACATAATGTCTTCCTCTATTTGAGAAGATAACTGCGAGGCAGAACTGCTGGACCACCAAGTCACTTAGTCAAGCCGGAAGATTGACTCTGATTAAGTCAGTTATATTTCTAATGCAAGTGTACTGGGCTAGAACATTCATTCTTCCCTTTAAGTTGATAAATATGATTAGAAGTGCATGTATGAAATTCCTATGGAGCGGCAAAACAACCGGCAGATACATTGCTCCCATAAAATTTTGCAGTGTTGAGAGGCCTCTGAACAAAAGGGGTCTTGGTATTCTCAACTTAAAACAATGGAACAAAGCAGCCTTTGCAAAGCATTTAGACACCTATTATAACTGTTCAGAAAGCCTTGGGGCTATGTGGTCAGAAAAAAACGTGATAAAGGGAAGGAGTTTGTGGAATATGACTAAGCCTCTAGACTTAAGCTGGACTTGGCGGAGTATTTTCAAAATTAAGGAGATGTTTCTTCCTCTTGTTCAGATGAACTCAAACCCTACTTACAGTGTGAGTTTCTGGGATGACCATTGTTAGACAAGGGATTCTTATTCGACGTCACCTATCGTATAGTGAGATACAGCAAACTGGGCTTCACTTGGCAACTAAGGTCAGAGACGTTCTCTACAATTTCCAAACATCATGTTATTTTTCTTCCAATCAGAGGATCCAGAATATTTGGAGCAAAATAGGAAAGTTTACTTCTCTGACCTCTGCTTCTGTATGTTTGGAATGGGGAGACAAAAAAGCTAAATTCAGAATTGGAGATGCATATGAATTCATTATGAAGAACAGTTCTTGCCCAACATGGAGATGGTGTAAGAGAACTTGGACCAATGACAGTAGAATGAGATAGAATTTCATGCTTTGGAAAGTTCTTAAACGTGCGATTATGTCCAAAGTAAAACTGGCATGCATGGGTATGAGTATTAGTATTTACTGTACTTACTGTAATGAACAACCAGAGACAGCAGAACACTTGTACTTTGAATGCCCTTATATTAAGCAAATCTGGACTAATGTTATGGCGAGGCTTCAATGAACTAATGTCTCTCATGACAATCGGGTGGAGTGGGATAGGATCTATGAGACATCATGTAAGAAGCATGAAGGAAAGGGAATATATATTGCTGTGTTGAAGAGCTTCATTAGCTCAGTTTGGAGAGAGCGAAACACGAAAGTGTTTGATGCCAATAACGCAAAATCTGATGTTATTTTCAAGCAGTGGATAATACATGAAATCAAAGTTACTATTAGTCTTCTCTCATTCTCCATTGATCCGGGGATATGTGCCTCATTTCAAACGTATTAACTGGGCTTGTTAATTTTTCACTTTTTTCCTTTTAATTCCTGTTTTTGATTCTCCTGTGTTTGTTGGGCCTAGTGTCCCCCTGTCTTCTTTATGTTGTATGTGTTTAATTCCGTTTGGTGCAGCAATAAAATGGTCGGGGACCATCTAACCCCGTCGCGTTGCCAAATAAATTACTGATTTTATTAAGCTATATTTTAAAAAAGAAAACAAACAAACCTTTTTGTTAATTCATTTTAAATTTAAAACTCAAGCCAAAATTATTTTAAACATTTAAATATTTTTCTTAACAATTTAAAAATCATATACTTATTTATTAAATGGTTTTGAAAACTTAATATTAAATTAAATCAAAATTCCCAAATTATTAATATATATATTAGAATTTTAAATCATGATTCATTTATTAAATCTAAACCAAGATTATTTATTCAATAACTTTGAAAATCAAATTTTCAAATTACTAAAAAATATTAGAATTAGAAAATATGCTTTATTTATTAAATTTAAAACAAAGCTAATCTATTTACAATATGAACTATATATTTATATTATAAATAGAAACCAATTTATTACTTTTAAAAGATAAAATCTATAAATTTAATATTTATTAAAGAAGATTATTAAATGAATTTGAATTATTATTAACAAAATTATCAATATCAATTTAATTTTTAATACAGATTATTAATTTGATATTGTCAAAAATTCCAGGATATTACAATAAATGCAAAAGTAACACCTAGAATTTGAGATTAAGTACAAGGGAAGATGGGTTAGTCATTTCTAATAATACATAATGATATTTATTTGCAATTCCATACCTGGTCAGAGGAAACCAAAAGCTATAGTTTTCTCATCCCTGTAGTATTTCCTTTTCATTCTACTAATTTTTTCATCCTTATTTTAAAATTTGTGGACTCTAATGTTGGTGTGGAGATATAATTACCATGTACATATGTAAATATTTATTATATAATCTAACTTTTTTATATATCAATTCAACATGTTTTCCATTATTTAATTGCAAGCATAACACAATGACTATTCCTGATAATGTATTGGCTTATGAACTTAAAAGTAATACAATGTTTACATCAAGAAACATTACTTAACCTTTGATAAACAATCTCAATTTTATGTATAATTGGGTAAAAATATGTGGTATTTCCATTGTTATGAAAATGAATAGATGGAGAGTAGATTAGTATGACAGCTCTATTTTTAATTAGTAAATAATGTTGGATTGTGCGAAATTAGTTTGGATCTATAGTATGTTTGTCATTTCTAAGGTAAATTTCAGAACAAATTCTATGCACCAAACTTTCAAAAAGTATGAAAGTAGTTTGTAGAAAATGAAGCACTGAGGGTGATATTTTATATTTTGTATACTGCTTCATATGATAAGATTCCCATTAAATACTCTAGCTGCAAAGTGTCAGAAATTATCCACTTGAAGATAATGTACCAAGCTTCATATATTGTCCATATGTGTCTAATTATGAGGAACTGCGGTATCCTATTGCATGAATTAAAGATAGTAAATATGTACAAATAATCAACTTTTCTTACTTTATACCTAATAAAAACAACAATCATTATGTTTATGTATTCAAGTCAAGGTGGATATTATCAAACTATAGCTATGACAGTTTCAAATATTTCTATGTGCTACTCAATGTGTTTTTAGGTTTAATCTAACTATATTTACTTTTATTTTCATATTTTCATAGGGGGATGAAGCAAGTATTATCATCATTGTTAACTTAAGGACAAATGCATCATTTGAGTCGCTTATGGTCCATATTGTTTACAAGATAAAAGCAAAAAGCCAGTAGTTATAGTCTTCTTCCACCTCCGGTTACCAACACTTCATAGAGCTTAGGAAGACTACAATAGGATGGGTTTCTTTTGGTCATAAAGGTTTAGGGTTTATGCTTAGGTGTTTACTTTTTTTGGTCTGCATAGAAATTATGATGGAAATCAACAACTACATGATTATAAAAAATAAATAAAGCTTGCATGACAAAGAAATTTGATCTTTAAAATATGGCATCATAAAACATCGATTAAATATTCTGTTTTGAATAAAAATAATTCAATATGTAAGTTAATTTTTTGGCTTAGTTGGGTGTAACTGTGAAAATTATCCAAGAAAAAAGAAATTTAACCTTAAATTACGCATCTCTGGTTATATCACAAAAGCAACTCATGTTCAGTTTTTTTCTTTCCTCTAAAATGTAACTTATATAGTAATTTGAATTTGAATCGACAGATTTAAACTTAAGCAATTTTTAATAGTAAAAATTGGAATTGAATCATCGTCAGAATGACAGTTATACAAAAACGAAGAAAGATTCATTAATAATATAGAATCAAAGCATAGCTACAACTCCGTGTGTGAAACACGGGTTCGCACTAGTTATAAGTTCAAACTTGACTTCTTTATATGATGAGACAAGGCACATATCTGAATTACAACTTATCCCTTTATACACTGTCATAGTACTAACTATGAACTTTTGTTTTCATTAATTTGCGGGACGATGTGATGAGAGGGAAACCAGGATATGAGCATTTGAATGAGCCACTTCATGTTTTGGTTAAGGCAGAGCTCTCTGTTGACAACGTAGATGCCCGCTTAATGCAAGATTGTGAGATACTTGCAGATCTACTCAAACCCAAGGTATGCACATTCTCTTTTATTTTCAACTTCTATAATGGCCTTAAATTTTATCAAGTACTGAATATCATTACTGTTTCAGGATGAACCATAAGATTTCATCAAGAAGCAACAATTGAGAGAGCTAGTTCTTATCGATTGAGAAATTTATATTGAATAAATAGGAAAAATGATTTAACCCTTGTTTTATTGCATTTATTTCATGAGAGAATTATACTCTACCTTTTTCTGATAAATGTCTTCCTTAACCCTTGTTCTAATCCATTACTTCAGGTTTTTTTTTTTACGTTGTGGTAGTTGCTACAAAAATAAATGGCTATAACCACCTTATATACATATATATGCTAATAGTCCTTTTTGAATGAAATTATAACATCCTTCCTCTTGATTTAATGAGTTATCGTATCTAAATGCCATCACCTTTTTGTATATGCTTGAATTAGGTAGATCATTAGTGGATTGTGGACACTTGATAAATTTGGTAGTACTGATGCTTTTATGTTGAAAAATTAATCAATAATACGAGATCATCACTGATATGATCGACAAAAATGCATGAATGGAAATAAAAAGAAACTAAAAAGTACATAAATATAATGAAATGAGCTGCTAATAAACTTTGTTTGGTTATTTGACAATTGCACAGGTAGCTTGAAGTAGTAACGAGGTAGGCAGTGAGATGAGAGACTGAAGTTGAAAATGTAGTTGAAAGAGCTAAGCATGTAGGTAGTGTTAAAGAGATGAAGCATGGAATTAATAAGCTACTATAAGTGGCCATATTAAGACCTGGAGGCAAGCATGGATATGTTGAGACATGGACGAAGTAAGGCAGACTATATATGGTGAAACATGCATGGAAAGAATATGCAAACATGGACATGCTGTGACACAGACATGAAGGAAGTAAGGAAATAGCCAGCTAAAGAGTTCAGCATATGTATGCACATAAGTTTATCTTAATGTTAATAAGTTTGCATACATATCAACAAAAGCATACACGGAAACCACTTATTTTTTAAATGTTAATATCTTTGAATACATGTGTGTGTGTGTGAATGAATGAGTGCTTATATAACTTTTTTGATCTATTTTTAAACACTAGTGACTATTATGCTAAACTTTATTTTTATTTTACATGGGACATTATGCAATATTTGTTGATTTCACAGTGATCATCACACCACTCCGGGCTACCAACTACCTCATTTAGTTTTGCTGCCACCTCCGCTAAAATATAATTCATTTTACTTTAAATATGCAGTTGATTAGTGATTTGAATGCAAACCTCTATGAATATTATAATTCATTTTACTTTAAAATATAATTCATTTTACTTTAAACAAATCTATGTTAATATTATAATGTTGAATGCAGCTCTATGGATGATGGAAACTATTTTCACATTTGATGTTGAACTCTGTAGCAGGTTAGTACATATAAACCATCTATGAGTAAAAACACCAACACATACTATCAAGTAAAGCATGTTAACAATTTGGAAATCTATCCTATTCCATCCTACCCATTTTAAAACGCTGTCAAGTAAAGCATGTTATCTGAGAATAAAGAGAAGTGGGATCATGAATTTGCCTAAAAATAGATAACAAATCTTCACACATGCAGACATGAAGTGACACTTTCTTCTAAATATATCAATAAAATGCAACTAATATTATAAGTTATGTTGATCATATAGGTATTGCAAGTGTTTTAAGTAGATATAAGAAAAACGACAAGTTGAAACACCCGTGGGAAGCTAGAAAAAACCATATGTCCCTTGTCTACATAGGGAATTGCTTTAGCCAGGTAAATGCAATGGCACTTTTATTAGCATTTTCCCTGATATAAATTTAGTCTTATCGTACTAAATATGTACTTAAATACTTGCATATGAAATATATGTACTTTTATTCGCATTTTCCCTGAAACAGTTAGACTACATTATGTTGAAAAAGGAAAATATTTTCACCGTACAGTAGTTTAAAATTAGAACCGTATAACTAAAAACTATAAAAGAAGAAAACACTTATTTAATAATATAATACAAATTTCTGGCCTTTTCAATGAACATTGTGCTTCTCTTTCCATGTTTTATATCATTAAGTGTAAGCAAATGTTTAGTTGTAAATCAAGAGTATCGGGTAAGCAAATAGGTGTACAAATGTATATAGTAGGAACGGTAAATCGATTTGCTTTTACATATTTATCAAGGAAGTATGCAAAGTAATATAGCGAATCATATTTCTATCTATATCCAATTATATATTTTACATAATACACACACACACACACATATATATAGGGAGACCGGTATCATTGTTGAGTAAAATTATATCATTGTCTACAATCCAATTATTAAGCTTGTATAGGCTTTCGATTCAATGCATATTTTTGGTAGTTTTTAGGATGCTTTAAAATTATATTAGATAACGATGATTGCATGCAAGGCCTAGTATCAAGGGTTTATTTTTGTTGTGTGGCTGAGCTGTGCATTGATCCACTTGCGTGTGTATATTGAATGGTACCTCTAAATGACATCTTAATCACTGAGATATAAATGGGAGATAACATATTAGTTTAAATTGGTCTTCTAAAATAATATAAGTGCGCGTGTGTGTTTGACAAGATGCTATTTAGTGATTTTTTTTATGAGAGTGTGTGTTCTTTCCTTTTTCTTTTGCATGTGTGTGTGTGTTAGTGAGAGTGTATGTGGGTGTACATTTATGCAGTAGTGACATGAGTTCAGGCATGTGATTGCCGTTATGCGCATGCGTATGTTAGTTTGGCGATGCATGTTTAGATAGCTGGGTTTTGTAGTGTAGCTGATAATGTGTGTGTTACAATGGATAGATGTGTGCATTAGTGTGTGCGTGTGTGTTGTTTCTATGTGGTGTGTGCGGTGTTGTGGGTATGTGGTTGTGCAAGTGCTTGAGCATATGCTGCTCTTGTGTGATTGGATGCATGTCCTGGTGTGTGCAAGGTTTTTTATATAATAATAATGATGATGATGATGATGATGATGATGACAAATCAACTAAGATTATAAAAATTAACTTCGTGTATTATGTTATATAAAATACAAACAAGCTTATAAAACTTAACTAAGTTTATAATAACAATAATAATTTAACTGATGTTTATAAAAATTAACTAAGCTTATAATACTAATAATAATAATAAATAATGATTAACTAAGTCTATGAGAGGTGGGATTTGCAGTGAGGCAAAAGGCAGGGAAGAGATGTAAATGATGTGATTTATAGGTAGCAAACTGAGGCAGTAAAATGTAGGGTTATGGTTTGTGATCATATGTGTACCAAGATTCTTAATTCGCTACATTTACCATACGTTAGTCATTTGTCATATTTGCTTTTGTGTAGATTGCACTTTTCACATTCTATTGCTTTGTGATCAATTCGCCACTTTCTTTTTATATAATTATTTTCACAGTTTTATATAATTATTTTCAAATTGTTCTAAATTTTTAGGAAGTACTACCAATGAACGAAGACATGCATGAAGAAAGGCTTTGAGCTGTTTAAGTTCTTAGTGATGCATTTGGTACTTGTGGACATTAACTATAAACTGTGTTATCTTTTGTTATCATGAATATGTATTGAACTTGGTAACTCGTGTATTTAACTTATTTTTTGTTAGTTAATATTTTATTTTGTTATCATGAATATGCATTACATTTGCTGATTATTATATTTTTTTCGTTCATAAATTGTTCAAATTGTTATCTATTTAAAGATTCATTTCGATTGCTATTATTAAGATGTACTATGTAGTGGGGTGAATCAAATATATAATAAAATAAAGCAGAGCTCCAAAAAAGCGTTATAACTATATAACATAAGTGCTATAAAAAGATAATGCAATATACGAGGTTACCGTCAAAGGATAGCAACAAATAGACATTATTGTATCTACACATTTTATAGCGGCATTAATACGCTGTAAATGGATGTTTTGTAGCGGTAAAATTGAGCTACCATCTTTATGTAACATAGCTGCTAACTTATGCTATGAAATCATGCTCTTTTATAGTGGTTTTTTTTATGTTATAAAGATGCAGTTCTTTTTTATAAAATGTCGATATACAACATTTATCAAACCGCTATAGTATTGTTTAATAGTGGCTATATGCCACTATAAAAGATTGTTTTTCTTATAGTGGCTATATATGAATGGAGGCAGGCAGTTGGAGTTCCTCTCGAATTTCAATTTCCAACCACAAATGGACCCACTCTAGGAAATTTGGCAGCTGTGGAAGTATGACCAGCATTGACGGACCGTATCAGGATGGAATAGAAGAAAGATGTGGTAATAGTAGGTATTTTGGACAAGCTTAGTGCATGAGAGCTTTTCCCTATAGCAGTAGGTATGCAATTGACAAAAGCAGATGTTTGAGAAGAGATGGGCACCTTTGTGTTTATATGGTGTAGGACGTTTTAGAGGAAGTTCTAGCTGAGTGTCACCATTCTTGGATGACCATCAACCTAGTGGAGATAAAATGTATAGGCATGTGAAACGGATTTTCTACTGGCCAAGGATGAAGAAAAGGATAGGGGAATATTTCTCTAGGTGTTTGACGTGCCCAAAGGTAAAGATGGAACAGGGGAAGCTTGAAGAATTGTTATTGCCGTTGGAGGTGCTGGCTTGGAAGTGGGAGCATATATCGATGGACTTTATAGATGGGTTATTTAGGAGTCAAAGATGTAATGAAGCTATTTGGTTTATAGTCGATAGACTCACCAAAAGTGCCAGCTTTATTCCCATTAGCTATAATAGGACTGTAGTATCTTCAGTGCATATTTTTTATCAAGGAAGTAGTGCGACTGCACGGAATTCTAGTTAGTATTATTAGTGACAGGTACACTTTATTTACTAGGGAATTTTGGAGGAGTTTGTAATTAGTTTTAGGAACGATGTTGAATCTTAGCACCGCTTACCATCCACAGACCGACTGTTAGACGGAAAGGGTGAATAGGATTTTGGATTGATCGAGGGATTGCATCATGGATTTCGAAGGACATTTGGAACATCATTTACCCTTAGTAGAGTTTGCATACATTAATAGTTATAAAGCGATGAATGACATGATAATCTTTAAAGCATTATATAGAAGGCTATGTAAATCGCCTAATTATTGGTAGAAAAGCATCGACAAATTTCTACTTGGACTAGATTTGATTTACGAGACCTCGGAAAAGATAGAGATGATTAGGCTACGAATGAAGGCCGCACGGGACCATCAAAAGTCCTATATTGATAGGCAAACAAAGGAATTGGAGTTTGCAGTGGTAGACACGGTGTTTGTTAAGATTTCCCCTTTTAGGAAGGTTATGAGGTTTGATACACTGGGGAAGTTGGAGCCAAGGTTTGTTGGGTCTTTCCTAATCTTGGAATGAATAAGGAAGCTTGCATACCGAGTGGAGCTAACGGATAAGATAACAGAAGTTCATAATGTTTTTCATGTTTTGCACTTGAGGAGATGTCTACATGACACCGCCACTATAGTAGAGCCGATAGCACCTCGTGCCACTTCACGCATAATGGAGCACAGAACTAGGAAGCTTCATAACAAAGAAATCAGGCTAGTCTGAGTACAATAGGAAAGATAATCCAAACAAAAGAACATAAGAAACTTAAGAGGCGATAAAAGCTTCTCATACGGAGTTTTTCTCTTGTAAAATTTTCCCCTCAAAATTTAGGTTTTCGGTTGCATCATGGTTACTAGATTGGGTGGCGGGGATGGTTTCCACGCTTTTTACTGTTAATTTTGCACTCATGTAGAATCTTATTCATAGTTAGGATGCTTGCATACATGCCTATATGTCATGACCTTGCATCCACGCTATGATTGAGCTCACCTGTAGTATGTTGCATATATAATCACGTTGCACTTTTTAGCCGAGTAGATGGTTGAGTAGATAACTTGGTTGTATAACATGGATGTTGAGCGTGTGTTGCACTATCTATCCCTTTTGAAATTTGAGGATGAAATCCTTTTTAAAGGAGAGTGAATGTAACACCCAATAGAAATTAATAAGAAATTAATTAATTGATAATAAGGATAAAGATCAAAAAATTTTGAAAATGTCAGAATTTGGGCACGAAAGTAACACCATTGTGTTAGCCATTTTTTGATCAACTTTCATAAAGTTTTGCGATCGAACTCTAATTATTAACGTTTGAAGTTTTTGAATTTAAATATCATTAACATGGAAACTAAAATGGGAATTAATATTTTAACGTTAGGGTAAATTGACGTTGGGAAAAATGTTTTGACGTCAGTATTCAAATAGGAAAAAAAATTAATTAAAAATAGCAATAATAAATGTATGCTTAGTGCAATAGACTGGTTGACCATGTCCTTTGGACTGATCGAACGCCTAGGGAGGAGCAGTCGACCGGTGGATGTACTGTGGCTTGGGTTTTGTAAGGCATGAACTGCTTGGATTTTATTTTTTTAAACTGATTTTAATCGTATGGTCCTGACATGTTCCAACCATTGTAAATAAGAGGCAAGCACCCTCATTTTTTCTCATGAATTATTTGGGATGTTAGGGAAACTTTGTCAGCATTTTTCAATGATTAGATTCAAAAATTCAATCTACGGGAAAGAGGTAATATGTCTACATATATTAATACTTTTCTATTCTTATGCTTCCCTAAGCCCTGAATTCTAGATTTAATATATATTTAATTGAGTGGTTGTATATTCTACAAAGAAGAAACCTGAAGGAGCAGTTATCAAAGGGCATGGAGCAAATCCAAAGGAAGTTGGAAACCGTCTGTGAGTGGAAATCTTAGTTTTTTACATTTTTAATATTTATATAGTAGAAGTTTGGATTTGTTTGAGGCCTTAAGGATTTTGTACATACCCTAAAATTAAAACTCCAAAATTCTCTAAACGAAATGTCAATTCTTAAGTTTATTGGAATCCCAATTGTTTTGTATTAAAATAATAGAATTTGTTTTATTATTGCAGTTTGAATATTTTATATTCTATCCTACCTCCAACTTTTCTCTATTGTCATGCTTAAGGGTTTTAAAAAGAAAATAAGTTGGAAATGGTATGTAAAGTACAAATTCTCCTATTCGTAGTTTGCATTGCCTATTTCCGTAATTTAAATATGAATATCTTTTACATTATATACGTAAAAGTTGAATAGAATATAAAGGGTTTGAATTGTAAATTTTATTTCTGAAATAAAGGTATTGATTTTACTATATCAATATAAAATAAGTTTACTATTTGATTATATTTTGTTAATGCAAGTCTATTGTTTGGCTAAGGATATTAGCCATTTTGTAAGTTACTGAATGGAGTTAGACTCGCATAAAATTGGAACCTTTGACATTTTAAACAATTAGTATAGGAAGCGAATCTTCTCACGCTTAGGGATATTTAGTTTTCTTGGATTATGTACGTACAAATATATTAGCCTATTAATATATTAATAAGTGTAATTAATAACGTATTAATCGCGGAGTGTAAATAAGTTAGTAAGTAATGTTAAACCCTTAAGAAGGAAGTTAAGGATAATTATGGAACTAATCATAATTAAAGGCAGAATAAGTAGTTTTCCTTATATGGCCTTAATGCAAGGTACATAAGGCAGTATGTTAGGAGATTCGAAATATGACTAAGTTATATGGATGTGAGGTCAGTCAAAAGCATATAGAAGTCTACCCAGCCAATTTGGCTACCAAGAATGTGACTTTGGAACAGATGTGCGATATCGCCCATAATAAGTAACCATGGTAGATGCGAGGTTAGCCCTAATTCTGTAGGGTAAGTCTGCCCAGCTAATCTGGCTACCAGCACCTATGAATAGTTGGACTAATGTGAGATGTCACGGTTTGGGTTACGGGTCATAATACGTAAGACATGCTTTTGGGTCGAGGGTATTAAGTGGCTGTTGTAGGGTCCGCCTCTTTCCTACTTAAGAAGTCTTAAATTTTCGAGATTATCTTTGAGATACGGTAGTGCGAAATCTCAAGAGTGCTCCACTTCAGAGTCGAGTTATTAAGTGGCTATGGTACGGTCCGCCTCTTCCTAAGAAGTATTAAGTGGCTTGATGAGATTTTGCGCGATGTTAATTAAGGAGTACCAGTGAGGAATCTGCCTTGGGTTAGGTATTAAACAACAGGGACCTACCTAGGATATAGGAATTAAATGATCAGAGTCTACCTAATTTCCATTAAAGAGGTAAGTGGCTCGGGCACTTTTTTTACATTTTTATGGCGTGATTAAAGGTACTTGCATTGGACTAGAAAGGGCCTTTGGCTTACATTGTAAGGATCGTTATGGAGTTGGGCCAGAAGAGCCTCCGGGCTCATAGTTGATAGTCTTCTTCGTAGGATATCATAGGATGCGTAAGACATATTAATTACCTAAATGATACTACACATATCCTCTTATGGTAAGGCTAGAGATTTTCGTTCACCAGACATTGTTGTTGTAACGTCCACTATTTTCGCACACTTTAAAACGACACACGTGCCAATTCAAAGCATACGCAAGGGCGGATTGTTATGGGGTAAATAAGAAAAACAGAGAAGGAATAAAACAAAATAGAATCTCACAGCGGAAGGATAAAATATAATAATAAATATACAGTTCAAAACAGTATACAAAACAGTTATTTCACTTATACAATGAACATCAGCGTTACACATAACAATACAACAGTGCAGCGGAATATAAAGAGTGTGGTGCAATACAATATATGGAATAATACTGATTCTTCGTCTTCGTCCTCCAAAGCTAAATCTGCTATCCTGAAACGCTCGGACTGACCCAAGCGAATTTGAAAAGACAAAAACACTCGAGTCAGACTAGAAAATCTTATGTGAATTAAATAAACAGAAATAAATATGAGTACAGTAACTCAAGAGATGCTCGGGATTTACATCTCCTAAGGATCCGTTAAACTATTTACTATGTAGTATATTGCGCTATTATAATAGTGTCTATTTATAAAATAAACTTACTTTTAAATAGCGTTAAGGCTTTACATTTTCCACCTTAACACGTAAAATGCCAATAGTCTATACAGTACCGTAATACCTCCTGATCGGGAGGCTACCAGAGGATACTCCATAGGTACGACACAAATAGAAACTCGTAGTAAAGGCTCGGTATGGTAGGTGACACGGCACAACTAGGCAATGCCAGGGTAGATATACCAATTGCTATCCAGGCTGGTGGAAACGCGTAGCCGCAGTTACCGCCCACCTCGGACTAACTCCCCAAAATCAAAATATAGAAGTGGCCACTGAATCAATCCAAGTCAAAGTATAATATCGAAGAGGAGCGTCCGATCAGAGGAATGACCTCATTGGCCTGAGAATCGCTCCTGTTTTAGCCACCTTATGCCAACTCACGGGAGTTGGGTCCACGTATTTACCTTACAGGAAACGTCGCCATCACCTACTTCATTCTGGAATCTCCACCGCGTACACGGTTAGTCAAAGTGGTTTTCGGTATCGACAGAGAGTATGTCCATATCCGATCCCGGTCTCTTTGCCAACCAATCGTTATTATAACACCGCGGTTATTTAAAAATAGTTTATACTTTAAAACCAGAATATAATCCATTTCAAAACCATAATATTACGATATCATTTCTTCTTTAAAACCCAAACAATTCATTTTGATATTAATTTATAAAAACCCAAATCAATGATATCGTTTCCCAAAATTTGTCACCTTTTATTATTAAAATTCCTTGAACCAAATATTTGGAAATTTAACTCTTAATATAATACTTTGAAATCCATAGAATTTAAAACCATTACCTTCAAAACTAAATGGTTTGGATATTCAACAGTATATAAAATAAGTGGTTTAACTTAAATGTTACTTTGAAAAGAAATATTTCTCGTGGCTTTACAATACATTTCTTTATTTAAAGTTAAAACCAAAATTTAATATCGCTTCAAGTTCCAAAACCATTTCAATAAATTCATATATATATACGTATATCCATTTTGAGTATAAATATTTCAACTAAAGTTGGATTTATTCTTTCAAATCAAATGTTCTATTAATTAGCCTTGAATATTCCCATAAAATCCATAATTAATAAGACTTCAATTTCTAGTAAAATATATATATATTTCCAAATTCAAAATTTTTTTACTAGAATATTCATTTCAATAAATTTTGGGAAAAATCCAATTAATCATATCTTCAAAATTTCCAACTTAATATTTAAACATAGGATATAAATTTATCAAACTCCATTTTCTAAATTTTCTTCCATTTTTAATAAAGAAATTTATACCCTTTTTAATTTCAAAATTTCCAACTTCATATGTATATAAATATGGAAGAAAACATTTATTCAGTATAAAATTTAAGATTTTTATAAACCGTATTCCATCCAAACCATAGAAATCTCATTAAAAATAGTTATATATAGACCGCGGTGCCTGTATATAGTTTTCTAACCTATGGTCAAGTGATACGGATATTTATCATTTCAATCCGCAATTTAAAAAATAAAACTGCGGTTGTATATCATTTCAAACCGCAATCCCGAATGAAATAAAATATGCATGATAATTGGCAATATAATGATATACAAATAAACATCCATCAACAACATCTATCATCCAATCAAAATCCACAAGCAATATCAATCAACAACAATATGGGTTTGATAATATACAACAGGTAATAACTGACAGTTTTATTCCAATTAAATTTATCAACTATTAATCTAATAGTTTATATTCAGTAACAATTTATATAACTGTTGACTAGCAATTCATATGCAAACAATAATTTCTAACAGTCAATTTATACGCAATAAATCAATTAAACTAGCAATTAAATTTAAAAAAAAATGCAATTCAACAGATATGAAGGAAATAAACATGCCAATTATTCATAAATAAATTTCTATCCATTTCTAAAATTTATTTAACAAACATAAAAGCTTCTAGTAATTGTGAGTGGGTTAAAACACTCACCTTTTGAATTTAAATCGAATTTAAATTCGATTTAAACCCAAAAATTCGCCCGTCTCAGAATTCGTCCAAACCAGCGTCATCAAGTCCGGAATTAAATTACGATCCTGACAAAAGAAACCGCGCTTCAATCGGATCACATATGAGAAAGTTATGATGGAAAATCGAATTGAAATCAAAATAAATAAATAGGCAAAAGAGAACACAATCACCAAATGCCACGTCACCTTCAAAATCACGCTTTCCCCTAAACATGCTACAGGAGCACGCAACATACATCCCAGAACGCACGAAACCCATTCCAGCCGAGACTTTGACCGCCTGTACACGTCACTAGCCACCTCCATACGCCGTGCCACCACCGTCGACGAGCTCATCATCATCGGCCGCACCCAACCACACAGGTCCGGTCGCCCCTAGTGCCTCCGTCGTCGCCGTTCAACCCTAGGGCCGAAACCCTAATTCGAATTTCCCCGCCAATCCAACCGTTGAAAATCAAAACAAACAACATAGATGCGATCCCCTCGGTTCCCTCTCCAAAACCCAGAAACAGAACCTCGATCCGATGAAGTTTTGTGCGACGATGATGAACGGTTTTGGGACTGTTTGAATTTATTCTGGATGAACGACAGCTCCAATTGAAAAACGAACTACACCATGAGATTACGCGTATCGAATACTTCAACATATATTTTTTCTGGAATTTTCTGAAATTTTTGAGTTTTGACTTTTGATTTTGAACTGTGGATAGATCTGGAATTGGATCTGAGATGTATCCATTGAGGAAGAAAGAAGGTTGAAGAAAATGAACGTACAGCAAATAGACAATAGGGTGAAGCTAGGGTTTATGATCGCATATATATAGACAAATAGAAGAAGGCTAGGTGGGTACGGATAACGAACGCGCTAGACGGTAGTTGGCCCAAAAAGCCCGTTCTGACCCCGGAACGAAATTTATCAAACCAGTATATCCAGGTAGGTATTTTAAAATATTCTGAACGCGATGGAAAAAGTTTCACGACCGATCGTATGAAGAAGTTATGCTGAAAACAAGATTTCCAAATTGATTTCAAATTGATTTTTAATAAAATCGATTTCAAGGCGTTTCGCGTCCGTACGATCAAACGACAAGTCCGATCGATACGAAACTTGAAACCCTATAATAATTCACCGATACGGATCCGATGAAACTGGTTTCGTCGAAATCCGAGTCCGTGCCAAAAATGGCTATTTTTAATATTTATTAAATAAACTAAAATAAATTATAAATCCAGTTTTTATGTTTCAACTTCTAATATTGGCCAAATTTTGTGACTTATATAATTCAAACAATCCCAAATGGTTTTCCAAGCTCGGATGTGAATTAAAATTTATAAGTATATCAATTTTGCAGTGTTAATCTCTGCGTTTCCTTATTATTTGGGAATTATAAATTTTATTCGCAAAAACCCAATTATTAAATCATATACTCTTATACTCTCACTTAAATCCAATTAGATAAATAGATTTGACTTCCATTCCAACTCATTTGATTGCAAATAAACTTTTTACCATAAATAAAATTCCAAATTATTAATAACTTTATTCCCATTTCCTTTACACACAAACATCGTATTATAAAGGTATCTATATTATTCTCCATTGGTTTGCCTTAACTTATTTAAGGTAACCTTACATTAATATCTATTGCTATGTTTTCAAATTATTCTTCCCTCATTCTTCTTTACTATTATTAATTCCAATCTTAACGAATTCAACATTATAAGTTTGATAAATTTATTAAATTCACTCAATTGTTTACAAATTCTATTTTAAATTCAATAACGTAATATTTTACGTTTAATTCTATTTTATTTGTAGTAAATACCCTTTGTTGGATTTAATATTCAAATTATAAATAAAATCTTGCTTTCTAAAGTTATATCAACAATGGTCCAACTAAATTTGAATTAGCTTTAACTTTATTTTATGGAATTAACTATTGCAATAAATCCAAATTGATAAATAAGGCTTGATTCCTATATTAACTACTTTGGTTCCAATTAACCTTTTATGGTGAATATGAATTTCAAGGTATAATTGAAATCTTTATATCCATTTGATTTCACTGTTTCGTTTTTTTATTATTAAATCCATTATAGCCAAATGCATGAAATTAATATACACAAATATTTTAAATCCCAACTTAAGTTTTACTTAACGTATAAATAAACGTTTAAATTTTCTTAATTGCAATAACTCAATTACCTTCATTCTTTTTATTCACGTAGCCAAATCTTGATTTAAAATCTTTACTATAACCCATAGTCTTATTAAAATAGGAATTTACACTACCTGTAACGTTAATTTCCATCAGTAAAGATCTTACACCCTTTGTTCCATAGATTTAGATTTCACAAATTTAGCTACTGCATTAATTCTTATTTATATAACATAAATGTTCATATACTTTGAATTCATTCCCAATTCACCAACTCAATTAATTATGCTTTACAAATGTGTTTCCAATATATAGGTATTTTATACTAATTGTTATCATACCCATAATTACACGCTTATAACTAATTCCCACATTTGCATAAATTTATTAAGTTAGAATGTTTATTAAGGTTTATGCATTTCCAACTTGTACTGATTTTACACAATTATTATGATTTCTCATAGAACGTTAAATTTATTAAATGACCATTTATTATAATTTAATTCCCTTAATTGAATCAATTGCTTATTATTATATATATTCTTTTCATTCTACCATTCCTTCCCATTATAAATTCATTAACGTATTTACACATCTCTATCTTTCAAATATCAATAACCAAACTTGATTACAAAAACTGTCCTTATCAATCTTCATAAATTTGTTCAGATCTATACTCCTTTATATAATTAGAGTTTATGTCTCTATTAGATTTCTTTTCACTACAGGCATAAATTATTACTATCTTACTAATTACATCTTTGTATTAATGAACACCATTCAAGTTAATATTTGTACTACATTCACAGATTCAACATTTGTTTGTTTCTTAACTTTAAATCAAATTGTGACAATTTGCATTATCCACATTTATCGTCATAAAATCTAACTTACAAGCCTATACTTAATTATTACCCTACAATACGTTTACGTTACTAAAATATCCACTCTTCTGTTACTACGTTTCTATAAATTTATTCGTTTATAAATTTATTGTCTGAAAGTTCTCCTTTTATTGACTAGACACAACAATAACCAAAATAATTAATTAGATTCATTTATATACATTAGATAAATGGGTACACTTCTGCAATAATCCTATAAATGAAAATATTTTGGTGCATAAATTTCTACATACTTAGTGCGTTCATTTATTAAATTACAAATTTCCTCAATCCACATAAATCACCCATTCACATAGTTTAATTTAGCGTTTATTTAAATCTTCGTTTATACATTTAGAGTTTCTACTAAATTGAATTACACAACTTATGAACTTTAACAAATTTAGTTCACTTAATAAATTTTCTAATGTTTATTAAATTGCAATCCAATCCAGTTATCATTTCATTAATACCATTTAATCAGCTAATTATAACTAATAGCCACCCACCAATTTACGTTAATTCAACCCATGCCATATAAGTATTTAATTGTCAACATTAAATTACAATCACTATATCAATTTCTACATTTATTCTTAAACAAATTAAAATTTATATCAAATTAAGTTATTAAATATTATTAATTCACGGGTCGTTACACTCTCCCCCACTCAAAACTTTTCGTTCCCGAAAAGGAAAAGAAGGGAGAAGGAAGAATAAAATAGTGTATCTTATTTCAAATATTAACTTATAAACAATATTTTACTGGATTAATTCCCTTTAATGAAATACACTTGTTTTATAATCATTATATCCTTTAATACTTGAATTATTAAAGTTGGAAAAATATTTTCACAAAATTCTAAGTCCAAAATTTTCTGAAAATTTTGGCAGAGTCTCCTTTGTACGGAGGGACTCTGGAGAAAATATAATATCCAAGTATACAAATATATTACACATATTATCCAAATAAAATATCCCAACACGGGAAAATATATAAAATAGCGCTTTATTCGAAATCCGGAAACGTACCTATTTGTCGGACACTATACGTTTTTATTTTGGAACCAAAAGCAGTAGCAGTTGCTTCCATCACCTGTATTCACTTATGTAGTCTAAAAGTTAAATATTTATATTACAGTGAAATGTTTGGATAGATTCAATCATTCATATCCAATCAAATGCAACAACCATAAATTTTAACAAACAGCACATGCCACCAACAGACAACCATTCAATCAAACAATCAATTTGTTGTTCGGGTTCAAATTCTGAAATTGTACGGAATGAAGAATAACTATCAATTGCATCCGTTACTCAACAGTCTTAGATGGAACAAAGATAGATTATTTGTTCATCCCATAACTCCAAAATTCCTTACCCAACAAACATACATCAACCAAACAATCCAAACCAACACCAAAATAGTTTATTTACATTTATTTCATAATTCAGTGGTTTGATTTTCTTTCCTTCATTTATGGGGAAATTCTTTGTTTCTTACAAGTTTTATTTTCCAACTATCACAAAATTCATTATATTTGTATTTCCTTTTACTACTTAAGTTTCCTTTTATTACCTAAGTTTATAAAATAAATTCTCATTATTAACAACAAATATTTTGAATATCTTCATTTCCTTACTTCTTCACTTGTAAGATTTCCCTTAAATTCTTAATCTGCTAACATTCATTCTTATAAGTGGAAGTTTTATTTATCCATTAACTATGAATTGCAGTCATTTAATTTTTCCTACTTTCCATTATATTAGAATAGGGAAAATTAAAACATACTTAAGTCAATAATCATACAATCAATTCTTATTTTGAATTTCATTTTATATACTTAGGTTCATATCATCTATTAATAATTCTTAACCCTTTTCAGTAAAATTTCAATTATAACCTAAGTTTATACCATTAAATTCTTATTATAACAGTAATTTATTGAATACTTCATTTTTCCTAAATTCCTACTTGTAAAATATTCAATTCCAGTTTCTCATTTAACACTTCAACTTTTATATTTGGGTAAGTTATTTATGTTAAGGAAATTGCAATTGAACTTATACAAGTTTAATCTCCATTCTTTTAATTAAATTTAATGTTTATCCATATTACTCTTTGTCTCATATGTATGCAAATTCATCTTTATAGCTTTGCAATTATTCTCTTATTTCAATTAGAGGTTTCAATTCATTTATTACTTAACTTTTATTTCACTAACAAATTTTAAACAATTAATTAACGGAAAAATTTAGAATTAAGTACCGGGTTACATTTCAATTTATTTTCAAATGATAGATAAATAAGTTCTTACAACTCAATATCTCTAATTATAGTTAGAGCAATAAAAGAAATTTTTTTTAGAAAATTTCAAATAAATCTGTAGTAGAATTCACTACAGTAGCCTTTCCCCTTCGAAACCCGAAAATGAAAGTCGATGATGCGGCCGCCATCACCGAAATTATTTTCCAGCGACAGAGAGGAAAGTACAAAATTTATTCTCTTCAAAAACTTCTTTAAAACAATTCTTCCAAATTATACTAAATACTTATATAAGAAAATACTTATAAACCAAATCATTATATTTCATAAATCCTTTGAAAGCAGATTTTCAAAATCCCGGACTTAAGTTCTAAAATCTCCCGTTTGATTTATTATAATTTCAACTTAGCTTCAATTTATTATAAAATATTTTTTTTTTCCTAACACCCAATCTATAGCAACCAAATATATATATATATATATATATATATATCTTTATAAAAATATTTTTATATATAGAAAATATAATAGGCAAAATTCTTTCATTCATCTATATTAAAACAAATATTATGTCGGTCTATCCTATTAAGTGTTTAGAAATCCCTATTGATGACATAGCGTCCCATGCATCAACCAGAATTTATAAATACAAAGCGGAACAGATTAACACAATATAAAAATCTTTTTATTAATACTAACAAATACGCTCTCTCATATATATACACTCAGCGACTCCCATAGGATATTTCTACCCTATTAACAAAGAGTCAAACCCCACAAAGCCAAGGTTTATCGCTAAACCAAAGCTCTGATACCAGATGTAACGTCCACTATTTTCGCACACTTTAAAACGACACACGTGCCAATTCAAAGCATACGCAAGGGCGGATTGTTATGGGGTAAATAAGAAAAACAGAGAAGGAATAAAACAAAATAGAATCTCACAGCGGAAGGATAAAATATAATAATAAATATACAGTTCAAAACAGTATACAAAACAGTTATTTCACTTATACAATGAACATCAGAGTTACACATAACAATACAACAGTGCAGCGGAATATAAAGAGTGTGGTGCAATACAATATATGGAATAATACTGATTCTTCGTCTTCGTCCTCCAAAGCTAAATCTGCTATCCTGAAACGCTCGGACTGACCCAAGCGAATTTGAAAAGACAAAAACACTCGAGTCAGACTAGAAAATCTTATGTGAGTTAAATAAACAGAAATAAATATGAGTACAGTAACTCAAGAGATGCTCGGGATTTACATCTCCTAAGGATCCGTTAAACTATTTACTATGTAGTATATTGCGCTATTATAATAGTGTCTATTTATAAAATAAACTTACTTTTAAATAGCGTTAAGGCTTTACATTTTCCACCTTAACACGTAAAATGCCAATAGTCTATACAGTACCGTAATACCTCCTGATCGGGAGGCTACCAGAGGATACTCCATAGGTACGACACAAATAGAAACTCGTAGTAAATGCTCGGTATGGTAGGTGACACGGCACAACTAGGCAATGCCAGGGTAGATATACCAATTGCTATCCAGGCTGGTGGAAACGCGTAGCCGCAGTTACCGCCCACCTCGGACTAACTCCCCAAAATCAAAATATAGAAGTGGCCACTGAATCAATCCAAGTCAAAGTATAATATCGAAGAGGAGCGTCCGATCAGAGGAATGACCTCATTGGCCTGAGAATCGCTCCTGTTTTAGCCACCTTATGCCAACTCACGGGAGTTGGGTCCACGTATTTACCTTACAGGAAACGTCGCCATCACCTACTTCATTCTGGAATCTCCACCGCGTACACGGTTAGTCAAAGTGGTTTTCGGTATCGACAGAGAGTATGTCCATATCCGATCCCGGTCTCTTTGCCAACCAATCGTTATTATAACACCGCGGTTATTTAAAAATAGTTTATACTTTAAAACCAGAATATAATCCATTTCAAAACCATAATATTACGATATCATTTCTTCTTTAAAACCCAAACAATTCATTTTGATATTAATTTATAAAAACCCAAATCAATGATATCGTTTCCCAAAATTTGTCACCTTTTATTATTAAAATTCCTTGAACCAAATATTTGGAAATTTAACTCTTAATATAATACTTTGAAATCCATAGAATTTAAAACCATTACCTTCAAAACTAAATGGTTTGGATATTCAACAGTATATAAAATAAGTGGTTTAACTTAAATGTTACTTTGAAAAGAAATATTTCTCGTGGCTTTACAATACATTTCTTTATTTAAAGTTAAAACCAAAATTTAATATCGCTTCAAGTTCCAAAACCATTTCAATAAATTCATATATATATACGTATATCCATTTTGAGTATAAATATTTCAACTAAAGTTGGATTTATTCTTTCAAATCAAATGTTCTATTAATTAGCCTTGAATATTCCCATAAAATCCATAATTAATAAGACTTCAATTTCTAGTAAAATATATATATATTTCCAAATTCAAAATTTTTTTACTAGAATATTCATTTCAATAAATTTTGGGAAAAATCCAATTAATCATATCTTCAAAATTTCCAACTTAATATTTAAACATAGGATATAAATTTATCAAACTCCATTTTCTAAATTTTCTTCCATTTTTAATAAAGAAATTTATACCCTTTTTAATTTCAAAATTTCCAACTTCATATGTATATAAATATGGAAGAAAACATTTATTCAGTATAAAATTTAAGATTTTTATAAACCGTATTCCATCCAAACCATAGAAATCTCATTAAAAATAGTTATATATAGACCGCGGTGCCTGTATATAGTTTTCTAACCTATGGTCAAGTGATACGGATATTTATCATTTCAATCCGCAATTTAAAAAATAAAACTGCGGTTGTATATCATTTCAAACCGCAATCCCGAATGAAATAAAATATGCATGATAATTGGCAATATAATGATATACAAATAAACATCCATCAACAACATCTATCATCCAATCAAAATCCACAAGCAATATCAATCAACAACAATATGGGTTTGATAATATACAACAGGTAATAACTGACAGTTTTATTCCAATTAAATTTATCAACTATTAATCTAATAGTTTATATTCAGTAACAATTTATATAACTGTTGACTAGCAATTCATATGCAAACAATAATTTCTAACAGTCAATTTATACGCAATAAATCAATTAAACTAGCAATTAAATTTAAAAAAAAATGCAATTCAACAGATATGAAGGAAATAAACATGCCAATTATTCATAAATAAATTTCTATCCATTTCTAAAATTTATTTAACAAACATAAAAGCTTCTAGTAATTGTGAGTGGGTTAAAACACTCACCTTTTGAATTTAAATCGAATTTAAATTCGATTTAAACCCAAAAATTCGCCCGTCTCAGAATTCGTCCAAACCAGCGTCATCAAGTCCGGAATTAAATTACGATCCTGACAAAAGAAACCGCGCTTCAATCGGATCACATATGAGAAAGTTATGATGGAAAATCGAATTGAAATCAAAATAAATAAATAGGCAAAAGAGAACACAATCACCAAATGCCACGTCACCTTCAAAATCACGCTTTCCCCTAAACATGCTACAGGAGCACGCAACATACATCCCAGAACGCACGAAACCCATTCCAGCCGAGACTTTGACCGCCTGTACACGTCACTAGCCACCTCCATACGCCGTGCCACCACCGTTGACGAGCTCATCATCATCGGCCGCACCCAACCACACAGGTCCGGTCGCCCCTAGTGCCTCCGCCGTCGCCGTTCAACCCTAGGGCCGAAACCCTAATTCGAATTTCCCTGCCAATCCAACCATTGAAACTCAAAACAAACAACATAGATGCGATCCCCTCGGTTCCCTCTCCAAAACCCAGAAACAGAATCTCGATCCGATGAAGTTTTGTGCGACGATGATGAACGGTTTTGGGACTGTTTGAATTTATTCTGGATGAACGACAGCTCCAATTGAAAAACGAACTACACCATGAGATTACGCGTATCGAATACTTCAACATATATTTTTTCTGGAATTTTCTGAAATTTTTGAGTTTTGACTTTTGATTTTGAACTGTGGATAGATCTGGAATTGGATCTGAGATGTATCCATTGAGGAAGAAAGAAGGTTGAAGAAAATGAACGTACAGCAAATAGACAATAGGGTGAAGCTAGGGTTTATGATCGCATATATATAGACAAATAGAAGAAGGCTAGGTGGGTACGGATAACGAACGCGCTAGACGGTAGTTGGCCCAAAAAGCCCGTTCTGACCCCGGAACGAAATTTATCAAACCAGTATATCCAGATAGGTATTTTAAAATATTCTGAACGCGATGGAAAAAGTTTCACGACCAAATTCGATCGTATGAAGAAGTTATGCTGAAAACAAGATTTCCAAATTGATTTCAAATTGATTTTTAATAAAATCGATTTCAAGGCGTTTCGCGTCCGTACGATCAAACGACAAGTCCGATCGATACGAAACTTGAAACCCTATAATAATTCACCGATACGGATCCGATGAAACTGGTTTCGTCGAAATCCGAGTCCGTGCCAAAAATGGCTATTTTTAATATTTATTAAATAAACTAAAATAAATTATAAATCCAGTTTTTATGTTTCAACTTCTAATATTGGCCAAATTTTGTGACTTATATAATTCAAACAATCCCAAATGGTTTTCCAAGCTTGGATGTGAATTAAAATTTATAAGTATATCAATTTTGCAGTGTTAATCTCTGCGTTTCCTTATTATTTGGGAATTATAAATTTTATTCGCAAAAACCCAATTATTAAATCATATACTCTTATACTCTCACTTAAATCCAATTAGATAAATAGATTTGACTTCCATTCCAACTCATTTGATTGCAAATAAACTTTTTACCATAAATAAAATTCCAAATTATTAATAACTTTATTCTCATTTCCTTTACACACAAACATCGTATTTTAAAGGCATCTACATTATTCTCCATTGGTTTGCCTTAACTTATTTAAGGTAACCTTACATTAATATCTATTGCTATGTTTTCAAATTATTCTTCCCTCATTCTTCTTTACTATTATTAATTCCAATCTTAACGAATTCAACATTATAAGTTTGATAAATTTATTAAATTCACTCAATTGTTTACAAATTCCATTTTAAATTCAATAACGTAATATTTTACGTTTAATTCTATTTTATTTGTAGTAAATACCCTTTGTTGGATTTAATATTCAAATTATAAATAAAATCTTGCTTTCTAAAGTTATATCAACAATGGTCCAACTAAATTTGAATTAGCTTTAACTTTATTTTATGGAATTAACTATTGCAATAAATCCAAATTGATAAATAAGGCTTGATTCCTATATTAACTACTTTGGTTCCAATTAACCTTTTATGGTGAATATGAATTTCAAGGTATAATTGAAATCTTTATATCCATTTGATTTCACTGTTTCATTTTTTTATTATTAAATCCATTATAGCCAAATGCATGAAATTAATATACACAAATATTTTAAATCCCAACTTAAGTTTTACTTAACGTATAAATAAACGTTTAAATTTTCTTAATTGCAATAACTCAATTACCTTCATTCTTTTTATTCACGTAGCCAAATCTTGATTTAAAATCTTTACTATAACCCATAGTCTTATTAAAATAGGAATTTACACTACCTGTAACGTTAATTTCCATCAGTAAAGATCTTACACCCTTTGTTCCATAGATTTAGATTTCACAAATTTAGCTACTGCATTAATTCTTATTTATATAACATAAATGTTCATATGCTTTGAATTCATTCCCAATTCACCAACTCAATTAATTATGCTTTACAAATGTGTTTCCAATATATAGGTATTTTATACTAATTGTTATCATACCCATAATTACACGCTTATAACTAATTCCCACATTTGCATAAATTTATTAAGTTAGAATGTTTATTAAGGTTTATGCATTTCCAACTTGTACTGATTTTACACAATTATTATGATTTCTCACAGAACGTTAAATTTATTAAATGACCATTTATTATAATTTAATTCCCTTAATTGAATCAATTGCTTATTATTATATATATTCTTTTCATTCTACCATTCCTTCCCATTATAAATTCATTAACGTATTTACACATCTTTATCTTTCAAATATCAATAACCAAACTTGATTACAAACACTGTCCTTATCAATCTTCATAAATTTGTTCAGATCTATACTCCTTTATATAATTAGAGTTTATGTCTCTATTAGATTTCTTTTCACTACAGGCATAAATTATTACTATCTTACTAATTACATCTTTGTATTAATGAACACCATTCAAGTTAATATTTGTACTACATTCACAGATTCAACATTTGTTTGTTTCTTAACTTTAAATCAAATTGTGACAATTTGCATTATCCACATTTATCGTCATAAAATCTAATTTACAAGCCTATACTTAATTATTACCCTACAATACGTTTACGTTACTAAAATATCCACTCTTCCGTTACTACGTTTCTATAAATTTATTCGTTTATAAATTTATTGTCTGAAAGTTCTCCTTTTATTGACTAGACACAACAATAACCAAAATAATTAATTAGATTCATTTATATACATTAGATAAATGGGTACACTTCTGCAATAATTCTATAAATGAAAATATTTTGGTGCATAAATTTCTACATACTTAGTGCATTCATTTATTAAATTACAAATTTCCTCAATCCACATAAATCACCCATTCACATAGTTTAATTTAGCGTTTATTTAAATCTTCGTTTATACATTTAGAGTTTCTACTAAATTGAATTACACAACTTATGAACTTTAACAAATTTAGTTCACTTAATAAATTTTCTAATGTTTATTAAATTGCAATCCAATCCAGTTATCATTTCATTAATACCATTTAATCAGCTAATTATAACTAATAGCCACCCACCAATTTACGTTAATTCAATCCATGCCATATAAGTATTTAATTGTCAACATTAAATTACAATCACTATATCAATTTCTACATTTATTCTTAAACAAATTAAAATTTATATCAAATTAATTTATTAAATATTATTAATTCACGGGTCGTTACAGTTGTTCAAACCTATTCCTGATTACAACACATAAGTTAGGGGAAACAATGTTGATTGAGAAGATGAAGGCAAAGGCAAAGACTTGTGGTAATTTTGTCAACCTATTTATGTTTATATATATATATACATACATACATACATATATATATATTGATGTACCCAGTTTCCAACATGTTGTTTTTAGGATATTGTATTTTAGATATTTGGAATGACATGTTGTATTTTTGAGATTTAAATTTTTATGAAATGGGTACTTATTTCTGTTATTGTATTTTACTCCTTCCGCTATGATATTGAATGCATAGATAGATAACTCTATACATTGTTCATTGTATCAATTTTTCTAAGCGACATCCAGCTTTAGAATGGGCCTAAGGTTCCTGGGCTTTTATTAGTTCGAAAATTAGGCCATTTTGAGGTGGGTTGTTACACTAGAATGGTGGAACTGGGCCAGCCGACAGTTTAATTTGTGTGCGAATTTCAATTTTTTACCCTATTGGATCCTTATTGGGCCTATGAAGTCTAATTACTTAGAACTTTCTGAATTTTATTTAAATAAATCATATATTTCATTTAAATTTATAAATTGATATAGTTTTATTTAATTTATGGCATGATTTATATATATGTGTATCATATATACATATATGTATGTGTGTGCATGCTTGCTTGGGTGACATATCAATCCGTGCATGGTACACCACGCCCGTGTATAGATGATGAGATATACGACGCAACAGACACGTTAGTTCGTCCAATATGCAAATATATTGTTCGAATATATGTTTATATTTTTTTGCATATATAAAATGTTATATACATATATAAAATCGAATTAATTTTTGTTATAAATGTAAATGTTCATATATATACTTATAAACATTATTATGAAATTTTAACAATATATATATATATATATATAATTATGTGAAAATCTTTAACTCAATAAATATACTAAATAAAATAAATAATAAATATTTTTATAAACTGTAAACAATATATACATGTGTGAATAAAACATATATTTTTTAATTATATATATATATATATGTATTACATTAGTTACTTATTTACAAATAATAATAATATATTGCATATACAGATTAGTACTTATAAATACATAAAAAATATTTTTAATAAAAAATATTTGTCCGGTCTTGCTCATGACTCTGAAATAATATTTTGTGCATTTTGGATATTATGCTAATTAATTATCGTACGGTTTTAATTTAAAATATTAATAAAAAATAATTTTGAAACATAAGTTTGAAATTTAATTTTTTAGTAAAATTCTAAAATATATTTTGTACTTAGAAAAATTTATTTCATGATTTTTTCATTTAAAAAAATATTATAATTAATTATTGATTTTAGGCTTATATTAAAATATTTTTAAATAATAAAAAATGTTTTTTTATTTTTCTACCAAACATTTTATGATAATATAATTTTATAAATTGTGAAACATTTTATTTTGAGAAAAATGTGTGATCCTCTAATAAAAGAGGAGAGCACACACGGAACACTATATATATAACAAAAAGGATGGAGCTGCCAATATGCCTGGCAGGTGGCAAGACTAAAAACTAAAAAAAAAAATAGAAAAAGATACCCCTCAAATGAGCTCCGGCAAAGCCACCACCCATTACACCCTATTACCGAGCTCCAGCAAGGCCACCTCCCAATAATAGGGTGTTAGAGGTATCTAAAAAACGAGTCACACATGAAAGAGCATCCAAAGAGACGAACTCCAATAGGAGGACCAAAATGGAGAACTCCTCACTGAAGACCTGGAGAAACCAAAGAGAAATGCCAGACACAATCCGAATCCCTGAGAAAAGCAATCCTGACAACCTGCAAAAAGCTGAAAGCTAACCTGCAAACCAGATAATAGAAAAACCAACAACCTTCCTAAACCAAACCTGAAACAAAACTAGGGAAACAAGTTAGAGTGAATCACATATATGTATATAAATGGAATTTATATACATATATGTGAGTGAAATAAATCATGGAACAACTAGAACCAAAAACTATCTATTCTAAAAAAGTAAAGGAAAAATGTGAAAATAAAAGAAAAGGAAGAAAAAACAAAACAAGAAACTAAATTAAGGGCCTAAAATAGAAAGGGAATTATGATGCACCATGTGAACATTATTTAAATCAGAATATGGATTAATAAAAGTATTATTAGAAGCAAAATTATTGGTGTTAAGATTGAATAAGTTAATATTATTTCTAACCTTGTTAAGATAATCCTTAAAGCAATTATTTTTGGCTAACTTATATTTGGGATTTGATATCCAATTTAAACAGAAATTTGAAATTAAAATTATCAAATTATTATATTGTTGCTTTTTATTATTAAAAATCCTTTGATTTCTTTCAAACCAAATGAACCAACAAGAAATAGTAAATAATGTATCAAGCAAGTATCTATAATCCTTATTGAACATAAATCTAAAAGAGTTCCAATAGAAAAAACAATCAAAAACTCTAGAACTAGTATTAAACTCAAAGATATTCAGGGTCTTAATAAGAATAAAGTGTGTATCCATGCATTCATAATAAATATGATTAATATCTTCAGAGTGTGAGTTGCAAAAGTAACATTTATTATCAATGTTAATATTTTTCTTTTTTAAAAGTTAAATAGTGTTTAATTTACCATGAATGATAAGCCACATATGGATCTTTGATTTTGGAGGAGCATTTGATTTCCAAATAAGTTTAAAACAATTGACCGAAACCCCCAAAACGTTAATAAATTTGTAAAAGGAATTAGAAGAATATTTCTTACTCTTATCCCACACCCAACTAATATAGTCATTATCATTGTCAATGTAATAAAGATTTAATTTAGCATACAGCAAGAAATGTTGCCTAACGGTAGGGCCTATTAGAATACAATTAAAATTAAAAATCCAAGGAGGGTCACTTTCAGAATTGAAAACATCAGAAATAAACGCAAATTTAAAGTTACAAATATCATATAAATCTTTAAACTCATTCTTAAGAGGAGTAGAGGAAATCCAACTATCATGCCAAAAAAATGTATTATTACCAGAATGAACAATAATATTTATACCTAAGTTGAAAATATCACTACATTTTAATATTGATTTCCAAAATTAAGAAAGTTTACTATAAAAAGAAGGACAAGATTGATAGAGATTATAACTACCATTGTAGTAATATTTAGATATAATCTCCTTCCAAATGTCATTATCACCAGTATCTCTGAATTTCCATAACCATTTACCAAGAAGAGACAGATTCATATTATGTAAATTAATGACTCCTAAACCACCCTCTTTTTTAGATTTAAAGACAGTACCCCAATTAACTAAACATTTAATGCTACTTTTAGGGTTTTCACCACTCCAAAGGAAATCCCTTCTAATTTTATCTATTTTATCTACCACCCATTCGGAAAAAATATGCATAGACATCCAATAGATAGGGAGAGCTGATAAGACAGAATTAATCAAAACCGGTCTACCAGCTCTAGATAAGAATCTCATATTCCAATTAGTAATCCTAGTTTTAATTTTATCAATGATTATTAACCAATCATCATGCTTAAGTTTTGAAGGTCTAATTACAAAACCAAGATAATCAAAAGGAAAACTCATAGTTTTACAATTTAAAGTATTAGCAACTAAATTCTCTACATTATCAAAATCATTTAAAACCAAAACAGAACTTTTATGAAAGTTTATTTTTAAACCTGATAAAAGTTCAAAACTATAGAGAATAAACTTGAGAGCAATAATATGACTAGGAAGATGAGAGGAAAAAAGCAAAGTATCGTCAGCAAATTGAAGGACAGACAAACCAAAACTAGAAATATCATTATCAATAGAACCCAAAAGGTTATTATTCACAGCATTCTTAATAATCTTAGAAAAGACATCAGCCGCTAAATTAAATAGAAGGGGCGATAAAGGATCCCGTTGACTTAAGCCTCTCTTGGAATGGATCTTATTACCTAAAACACCATTAACCATAATACTAGAGTTACCCGATTTGAGCAAGTTAATGATCCAATTAATCCATCTATTGCTAAAGCCTCTGGCAAGGAATATATCAATAAGAAAATCCCAATCCACCGAGTCAAAAGCTTTAGCAAAGTCAAGTTTTAAAATAGCACATGTTATATTATTTTTACAACAAAAATTAATATATTCTTGAACAACAGCAATACCATCGGTAATATTTCTACCTTTGACGAAAGCTGATTGAGAACAGTCAATAAGATCATTCATTCTTAAGCTAAGCCTATTAGCTAAAACTTTAGAAATAATTTTAACCGAGCAATTAATCAAAGAAATGGGTCTAAAATCTTTTAAAGTATTAGCACCAACTTTTTTATGTAATAAAATAACGTTTGCAAAACTGAACCTACCTAATTGGAGATTACCATTATAAAATTCATTAAACATACAAATTAAGTCTACTTTTAAAACCTCCCAAAAAGATTGATAAAATAAGATAGGAAAACCATCCGGGCCTGGAGATTTATCTCCAGGTAAATCAAAGATGGCTTTTCGAATTTCCTCTTCAGAAAAAGGAACATCTAAATCAGAAAAATTAATATTAGAGACGGATGGATAAAGATCATTCCATCTAACACTAACTCTATGTTTATTTTTAATGCCAAAGATATCTTTATAATAATCAGTGAAAGCATTGTTAAGATCACGTTGTTCAATTAATTCCACATTATTAACTAAAATGGAATTAATTGTATTACTACGTTTTCTACCATTAGCTATATTATGAAAAAAATTGGTGTTATTATCGCCTTCATTGATCCATTGAATTTTTTATCTTTGTTTCCACGTGACTTCTTCTTTTTCAAGAATAGAATTAAGATCTTCCTTCAAATTATTCAGAACATTTCTTTCACCTAAATTTAAATGTCTAGATTCTTCAATCTTATTCAGCTTAAGCATCTCATTTAGGATATTATCTTTTTTAATTTTAATATTACCAAAAATATTTTTATTCCAATATTTAAGAAAACTCCTGAGTTTTCTAAGTTTAAGAACAAAAGCTTTAGCTGAATTATCAATAACTCAAAGACAACCATTTATTGATGATTAAATTTGAAAAACAGGGGTCAAGAAGCCACATTTTTTCAAATTTAAAAGATCTACTAATAATCCTATGATGATCACAAGAAAGGATAACGGGACAATAATCTGATAGAGTGTAAGGTAAACCTGACACTCTACAGATAGGAAATTTATCCTCAATTTCATCACTAATGAAAAATCTATCTAAAAGAGCAAAAGAAGGAAATTCCCTATTATTACTCCAAGTAAAATCTCTATTGGATAAAGGAATTTCGATCAAATTAGAATGAATAATAAATTGATCGAATTCCTCCATAGCCGAATAATCGCCTTCCCGGGGAGAACGTTCCCCAATAAAATGAGTCACATTAAAATCAACCCCCCCCCCCCCCAATATCCAAGATCCGGGGGCAAAAGATCTAAACTCGAGGCATTCATTCCAGAGAATCCATCTACAAGTTTTAGAATTAGGCCCATATACATTAGAGATATTTAAAAAAGAATTGTCGGCTAAATTAATTAAAATAATATGTAAAGGGTGCTTCTTTTGAATACACTGCATTAAATTAAAGAGGTTATCTCTCCAACCAATCATTAAACCCCTCGAACAGCCGACTGAAGGGAGAAAAACCCATTTACTAAAACGAAAACCACCTAATCTTCTAAAAAAACGAAAATCAGGACATTCAATTTTAGTTTCTTGTAAAAGGGCAATGTCGATAGAAAAAATCATTAAATTTTTTTAAACTTTATCACATTTATTAAGGTCGTTCAGACCTCGAATGTTCCAACTAATAACTCTCATAAGCCCATAGATCTAGCCCTATCAAGTTCCTTACTTCTAATAAACTCACGATCTAACTCAATGTCAGAGAAAATAAAAGCAATCTACTAGCTAACTGACTGAAATCATAAGCTGATAAGTCACCCAGAGCATAAGACGAATAAATGCTACCCAAATCGAAATGCGCACCTGAGCCTGATTCCGACACACCGCTCACGGTGTTCGAATCAGGAAACTCACCCGACGACTGAGAGCAGCTACCACGAATCCTGACACTACGACGAACCAACCCACAAGAAGCTAAAAACTTTTTGCGCCTTCCTCTCCTCGAAGAAGAAAACGAAGGTGCTGAATCACCACCAGCCTCACCTGACTGACCAGACATAAGACATCCAAAAACACAATCCAAACCACCGGAAACATCAGAATCTTTGTTAGCCACAACCAGTTTCGCATTTTCAACCAAATGAACTACCGAGGAAACTTCTTTGCCATCACCAAAATCATGAGAAAAATGAAGCATTTTATCACTGAGGCAACTAACCGCCGATAGATTACCCAATTTCGGAGAAGCAACTATAGAAAATTCATTTAGCATAACCTTACTCTCCTGAACACTAAAATGATCAACCTGATCCAAAAAGGCTTGTGCACCGTGCACAACTGACACATCAGAACAACAAGCCATAAGCACATCAAGGTCCATACGATCTTCAACAAACGAAACCATCTCATCATCTATAAGAGCTTCTGCATTCAAACACCAATCACGAAAAACCTCAGATTGGCACAACAAAGAAACATCATCAAAAGCAGAAACCTTTGAAGAGAGAGGAACTACAATCCCATTCGAGGTCTCCTCTGACCAAAACCAATAATCGATGATATCCAAGCATAACTGAGAATCAGTGCCCAAAGGCAAATCAAACTCCATATCAAGCTGTCTACAATCTAAATCATCAAAAATTAAACAATTATCAACAACACTGAGGGAATTAATGCCACACTCAGAAATGGTGGATTGAAGTTCACAAGAAAAAGAGCTGGAAGAAGCAAAGCAATCCAAGGAATTTATAGCATTATCATCAGCAGAAGGACAGACTGTTTCAACATTAGAAAGACCATCTTCCTCTTGATTCAAGGAATGAACAGGAGACAACATTGAATCAAGGCATAAGACGTTGGAGGAGGAAGGATTACTGACATCAGAAAATAACATACATTCTGAAGATAATTCTGAATCAAGACAATCAAATCTGTTGGAGATAGGAATCTTAAAAGAATCCAACTTACGAGAACAAAGCATATCTTTTTTAGACTTTGGAATGATAAAATCGCTTATCGAATTAGAATGATAATCTTCAATCACTAAATTGGGTAAACAATGAGCAACATCTGGATCAAGCAATATAGGATCCAAAAAAACATAATCTTCACTTCTAAAAATATCAAGATAAGCATCGTCTTCAACAAACGAATTCACTAAGGAAACTGCATTATCAACTGTCTGCTTTGAGACATCAGAAAATTCTTGAAAGCCCTTACCAATATTTGGCGAATTCACATTGTTAAAATGAACTAAGAGATCATCTAAAAACTTTAAGCCATCTGATCGCTTGAGCCTGAGATTATTAATCAAGATTCCTCTCAAGTGAATGTATTTTAAAACAAAAAGGAAGCCATATTCCACTAAAATATCAGAAGAACAGAAAGAGACAGATTCAATTTTTCCAAAATATAATTCAAGGTCACCAAATCTAGCCTTATACCCTTTACCAATATTAGGGGCATTTACAACATTAAAATGCAGAAGCAGATCTTCTAGAAAATTAAAACCTTCAACACGATAATGCCCTAAGTGATCGATCATAATTGCTTTCAAAAGCATAATCTTTAAAATGAATTGGAAGCCACTCTCGACCAAGAAATCATAAGAAACCGATGATCCAGAAAAAGACGAACACTCGAAACTTTTATGACCAAATATGCCACAATTGAAACACCTGATGGGATCACGGCATTGGGACGCGAAATGATTTCTATCACCACATCTAAAACAATAAAATTTGTTGGCAAAAGAATCAATCCATCTCTTATTTGAGGCTTGAGTCCGCAAAACACGATGAGAAAAGCAAGACGGTCGGTCTTTGACCACTTGGGCATAAGAACGATTACCAATCGATTCTAAGCCTCTAGCCACAAAATTTTCTTGCAACAAAGGGAGATTAAGGGAAGAAAGAGGAGATGATTGAGATCGGGAGCAAGAAGCTGTCGCCATTTTTTCTGTTTGAAATTGAAACTGTATAAATTGTGAAATATAATTATTATATAATATATATATATATTAATATATTTAATTTATGTAATTAAATGATTTCATAATATTTTAATAATAATAAAAATGTAAATAATATTTTATTACTACGGAGTAGAATACATGTATAATACACTATGTATAAAATTTATATAGCGTTATATATAAAGTGTGATGAAGTAATTATTATAAACTATATTTATATTCGTATATTTACAATATATATACACACTCAAATATACAAAATGTTTTTTTAATTTTTGAGTTGTGCTATTATAGGTATGAACATAACAAATCTTTTATATAAGTATGTGCATACATACAACCAAAACAATTGTGACAATATAATTTGCATATCAGAATCGTCACCCAACTAATAATATAAAATGTGTATATAATAAAACATTACATGTAAGCATGGACAAATATACTTTGGTCAGAAATAGACCTTCCAATTCCTTGTAGTACAACTTGAAATGATGAAGTATGCTCTTTGAAACAATTTTTGATCCAAAAGAGTGCTAGCCTTTGAACCGTTGACCACCAACTATTGAAAGCAGTTGAATTAATTTGATTTGAGCTTGAGAAAATGAAGAGATGAGGGGGAGTTCGTTTAGCAAAGTGAGGGATGGTAGCTCCTATAGATCAATAGCAAATCAAAGTAGAGATGCTTAAATAGAGGAAAGGAATGAGAGAATTTGAATCTCAACTTTTACTCCATCTCCTTCCATCTGAGCCATCCAAAATCAAGTCATTCTCTCCCATATTTGAGCCGCTTATAGCCTATATTGTGTCCACACAAAATAGCTCTTCTGATGGGCCATGAACCTATTTATGGTTCAAACAAATATTTTGCATTTTAAATCTAATTCAAAACGCTTACCGATATTGTATATCGGTTAATATATTTATAACTTTTACGAATACATTAAAAAAACTTATCAAATCAAAAATCAAATTTAAAAATAATATATCATAAATATTAATTAATTTAACAATTTAAAAATTAATTAAATCGTTTAGTCAAAGGAGAATTCATCGTTTTGGTTATGTGACTCGTTAGATTATGTTTATTGACATTCACACCTCATTTAGCAGGTGGTGTGATATTTTTCCTAATTTATCCCTAAAACTTGGTTTCGATGAATCCAATTTTATTTTGTTAAGCGTTACCCAGTTGTAACTTTTATTTACACCAATTCTCTTCCTCAAAACTATATCAATTTGGAATTATGGAATTTGGTAATGGACAAAATTTTAATATTGTCCATATTCAACTATATAGTCTAAATACAAAATCCTTGGTTTAATAATAACAATTACTATTAACTGAACTATTTTAGCCAGAGATTTTGACTTTGAGTTAACTTGAGTTGGCCATGATACTAACTCCATATAACTTAGAAGACGAGTCCTCTCTTGAATAGTGTTTCACTTCCAATACTTCTACTTGACCCAACTACAGTCACTCATTGGATGACATATCTTGATTTGACAATAATCAAAGCAGGATTTCATATTGAAGATTGATGGTATTTTTAAGTTGAGAGATCTGTGAAAATTAATCACGTCAATATTTTCTGTTTAACCTTTGTTATATCAACCAACAAAAAACAACAAGTGAGTCATTCCATAGTTATCCAATAACTATTATTAGGTAACCCCTAGGTGCTCCCAAAAGTCATGAGTAATACACTGCTCAACATTTAGAGAGCATTATGTATTCTAGTCTCAACAGATACATCAATGTCCAGTCTCGATGCATCTTGACTAGGAACATTTAAAATGATGTGTTTTATAATATTGCATGATTACAACTATTTGTAATTACTATCACAAACACACCATTTATGGATTTTCTATTAAATATATTTTAATTAAACATTCAATTATTTATAACACGTTATAAAAAATATTCATCAGAAAGGAAAACACCTTAATTACGAATGAGAATTGATTAATTTACAATAAATTACATAATTTCTCCTAAAGAATACCCTAGCTCTATCAATCTCTCACTTACGTTGGGCCAATTATGGAATCTCAATCTCATCCCTTTGATCAGGTTCTCGAGAGTTGACCGAGCTAGACCCTTAGTGAATGGAACTGCTATGTTGTCCTTGGTATCTGGCTTTATATCACGATCACTTTCTTCTCAATAAATTCTCTAATCAGGTGGAACTTCTGAATAATATACCATAACTTCTTGTGTACTCTAAGCTCTTTTTTGATCTGCATTTGTTATCATAGAATAATGTCGTAGGATTCTCGATATCGGGAATCACTCTGAGCTCACTTAAAAACTCAGGCTCCTGACCGCCTCTTTAGCTGGTTCATTGA
This sequence comes from Allium cepa, assembly GCA_030765085.1. Taxonomy (NCBI): domain Eukaryota; kingdom Viridiplantae; phylum Streptophyta; class Magnoliopsida; order Asparagales; family Amaryllidaceae; genus Allium; species Allium cepa. The sequence continues at coordinate 427,862,802 of CM060935.1, forward strand.
GGGCGATGTATTTGGCCTCCATCGTGGAATCAGCTACTATTTCTTGCTTGAAAATTTTACAACTAATGGCACCACTGTTAAGCATAAAGACATAATGAGACATGGATCTGCTATCATGTATATCAGTCTGAAAGCTCAAATCTGTACACTCCTTCATAACGAGGTCTCCATTCCCATATATAAGGAATAAGTTCTTAAGTATTTCTTAAATACTTTATTATATATTTTATGGTCGTTCAATGTTTTTCTCTGAGATTAGACTAGTATCGGCTCATGCATCCTAATGTGTATGCCACATTCGATCTAGTACATAGCATAGTATACATTATGGTTCCCATAGCTAAAGCATAAGGGATTCCCTTAATAAATTCTTTCTCCTCATCAATATATGGGGCATCCTTCTTAGAAAGGAAGATTCCAATTCACAAAAATACATAAAGTAGTCTGATAAAATAGCAAGGACGATAAACAATACATGGAGAGTAATAGAATAAAAAGCAATTCTGATGTCAAGCGCGCATCTCCAAGCACTACTGCTGGGCCAATCACCTATTGCCATGTCCTTCTACGGTGGGGAAAAAGGAAGTAAAAAGGGTGGGTTAGACAAAAGCCTGGTGAATGAGTACATCATTAATATACGATGATCACATGCAATTAACATTAATAATACTCTATTTGACCTAGAATGTTCTACAAGTGCCCGTGAGTTACTTATTCTCTTTTCTTAGGGGTTTAACTCAATACACACTACAATAATGACTTGTTGATGCTCATGCTAAGGTTCGAATAACTAATCGAACCTCAAGACAACTAATGACCAGCTAATAGCTACTAGAACTTTTCCATATTGGTTTCCATACAATTTCCACAAGGGACTAAATTTCCCACCACTACAACTATATGCAATTATTCCAACATAGGTTTCTGTTCAATTTCCACATAGGATTAAATTTCCTACAATTACGACTACACGTATACCAATTACGCATTAAGGAGGAGCCACAATGCAGACTCGTTGGGGTGTCTCATCGTTTGCGTCCGTGTCCACCTCTCAATTGTAACATGACGCCTATTATCACATCGCAACGAGATCCAACAACAACATGACATTACGTCATGTAACTGTGAATGCCAAGGAATTCTCAATGGTGCCAGGCTACACGCTTCATCAAAAATCATCACCAGCGTTGCGCGTCCACCATAGAACCTCCTGTGAGTGAAGATTTGTGATAGAATCGCCCCCGGTTGAATATCAACCCCTATTGGTTAAATAGTATTTACCTAGTCCCACAATGTCCTAGTGTCGCCATGTAAAGAACTAGCTTCCCTACCTATACTAACGTCCACACACATAAACACACACATACACTATAAATAGTCCACCATTTTATTTATAGCCTAAGCCTTAGTCTAATGTTCGAACTGCGCTAAAAAAAGGCTAACTGGTCGACCACCTACTCTTGGAGAATCGACCGCTTGCCGTCGACCACTCCAATGAATGCGGTCAACCAGTCGTTGCATTTTAGGGTTTTAATTTCAAATTTTTGTTCGTTCTGTTTTTCTAATTGCCAAATTTCATTATAGTAAACTTATAATTAGAATTCTAGTTAACCAACTTGTGAATCTATAATTTGCATTTATCACAATTCCATATTAATTTCAAATTACAGTAAATCAGTTTAACCTAGGTTTAGCATCTTATACCAATTCTTACCAATTTGACAACAAATGTTATACTCTGATTCATCAGTTTCTTAATTTATTGATTAACATAAATCAGATCTAGATTAGAAAAGGTAAATCATGTTCATTTAACCACTATTTGAATTCCAAATTTCCATTAAACAATGTTTTCAGATCTATTTTAATAATCCGGATCATATAGGTATACTAAATTTAACTGTATATAATCTTCTAGTCAAAAATGAACTCACTCACCTCAAATCCAAGCTATTCCCTCCTAATTATGCCTGGAATCTCCTCCGTTTACTAGCTCTCCGCTTGATTTAATTTCTTCAATCTCTCTATTTTTAACTTTTTGGAAGAAGTTTGTGGTTTGTGGAAGAGATTTGAGTTTGACCGAGTCGGAATGTTCTGCTCTAAATTTTATAAATTAGGATTTATATTGCCTTGCTATTTATAGGGATTTAAGCTAGCACTAACAATCCAAAGATATGATTTACATCTAGCTAATGAGAAAAAATATACAATTAAATCCGAGCCATTGGCCAACTCAAACCCTTGTCCTGAATTGTGGACTGGTCGACAACATTGATTAGGGGCGATTGATCGCCACTGGTCGACCGGTTCCAATAGACCTATCGACCGGTAGAGCTTTTTATGTTAGTATATTTCTCTTTCCAATTTCTTTGTTTAATTTTTTTTTCTAATTCCAAAATTTAAAACATTATAACTTCTTTATATTAGCTATGATTTTAAAATTTTATATATGAAAATTGTCTAGCAAATCACTGTGAGCACAATGGTGTAGTTTCATAGCTAGACTTTGATGTTTATATAAATTATATTTCCCCCCTTGTTTTATTTAAATTTATTTTTTACTAAATTTTGGTGTGTTGTATTCTTTTCCCTTAAAAGGATTTTGTCCTCAAAATCTCAAAGAATGAAAAAATGTAACTCATGCATATAAAAATTAATAATTACAACCATCTACACATCCATCAACCATTGGAAATCATTGTCCTTAGTAAAATTTCTAATGGAACATTACATGCAGGCATGGAATGCATATGAAACTACACTAGTGTAAAAATTAAGTGGTATACTAATGTAGTTGACCTCTTGAAATGCAACTGCTTGTGCTATGTATCCAAATGTATGCAACATCCTATGTAAATATGTACAGGCAATTCTACATGTATGCACAATTATTCAATCCATATGAAACAACCATATGCATATAACTAAATGAAATAAAATAAGTGATTGTGTGCATGCTAACCCAAGAATATATTTGCATACATGCATAGAAATCAATTCAATAGATACATCTATTAGCATCCATCATCCAAAACTTCTTAATAACACATTCGCAACTATTCCTACTGTCCAATAGTTTCTACCTAAGGGTATACCAAGCTAGAATCTGAAACACAAGTAATCCATTCTTAACTGTCTAAAGTGGAAATGTACCAGAAAATAGTTGTGGGTGGGTAGCTCGGATTTTCTCCTCGGGCTCCCATGTACTCTCCACTGGATCATATCCCTACTGAACCTTAAAAAGTTTGATAACCTTATTGTGGAGTCTCTTTGTACCATTCTCAAGAATACAAATGACTGCACAGTGAACAAAGGAGTCTCTCTGCCTCCACCTCCTGTACCATGTAAGCATTTCCACAAATGTGACGTATGGAAAACGTCGTGTATTGCCGCTAATTTCTTAGGAAGCTTTAATCTATAAGCTAAATTCCTAACTCTTCAAGTAATAGACAAAGGCCCTACAAACTTCGGTGCTAGCTATCCCAAATACCAAACCTCATAACATGCCTAAGCAGTGAGACCTTCACAAAAACCATGTCACCCACTGCGAACTCTAACTTTATGTGTCTCCTGTTAGCGTAAGACTTTTGCTTATCATGTGCGATTTTCATTCTTCTACGGATCAAATCTACCTTCTCTGATGTCTCCCTTACAATATCTAGTTCAAGAACAATTCTATCCGCAGTGTCCTACCAATACAATGGTGGTCTACAAGGTCTCCCATATAACGCCTCAAATGATGCCATTCTGCTACTTGCTTGATAATTGTTATTGTAGGTGAAATCCACTAGTAGCAAATGATCCTCCCATAAGCTTCCAAAATCCAATATGCACATCCGAAGTAAGTCCTCCAATACTTGGTTCACTCTCTCTATCTGTTCATCCATCTATGGGTCAAGTGGTACTCAAACTCAACTTAGTGCCTAAAGCCTCCTGTAGACTTCTCCAAAATTCACTGGTGAAAATGGATCTCGATCGCTAATGATGCTCGAAGGAACTCCATGTAACTTAACTACCTCCTACACGTATAGTGTCAACGGAGACACAGTTGTCCTCCTACCCCTAACCGGAATGAAATGAGGACATTTGGTCAGTTGGTCTCTATGATCAAATTACTCCCATTCCCCTCCTACTCCTAAGTGGTCTGTCTATGAAGTCCATAAAAATACTCTCCCACATCGACTAAGGAATATCCAACGGCTACAACAATCCTTCAGGCTTCTTCTGCTCAACCTTTACTCTTTGACAATTCATACATCAAGCTACATACTTCGCCATATGCTTCTTCATACTAGGCTAATAAAAGATCTATTTATGTCATGATACATTTTGTCTCCATCGAGATGAATCACCATCTTGAAACGATAAGACTCGGCTAGTACCATGTCAATCAAATTCATAATAAGAGGAACACATAATCTACCATCTCTTCGTAACCACACCTTAGAGTCAATGGCATAATGCTGCAAGTGACTCGATTGCTCCCCTCTACTAAACCTTTCAAAAAAATTCAATAGCTCTTCATCTTGCTTCCGACGAGATCCTATGCAGTTCACAAGTGTAGGCTGCACATCCAAAGATGTGAATAATCTTTGTGTGATATCTGATGTGGTCGAAAATTGAACATAGAAATGGACTCCAAATGCTTCCACTCTAAGAATATGGGACTCAACACTATATGCTGCCTACTCAAGGGATCGAGTACAACATTTCCCTTGCCTGGAGTATATAAAATATCAACATCATACAATGCTAGGAACTCCATCCACCTCTGTTGTCTTAAGTTTAAATCCTTCTGAGAGAATAAATAGCCTAGAGATTTATGATCCGTATACAGCTCAAACTGCTCTCCTAAAAGATAGTATCTCCATGACTTGAGTGCAAAGACAATGGACACCAACTCAATATCATGAGTAGGATAGTTTCTCTCATGGACATTCAACTGTCCACTAGCATAGCTCACTACTCTCCCTTCCTACATCGACACCACGCCCAACCCCGTACCACAAGCATTGTACATACTGCGAATGCCTTCGTACCATCGAGTAATACTACAATATATGCACTAACCAATGCCTCCTTTTGCTTAATAAAAACATTCTCACAGTTTTTTGTTCCACGAGAAAACCAAATTCTTTTTAATAAGGTGGATTAGAGGGGCAGAGATCTCCGCGAAGTCCTTAATAAACTTCCTATAGTAACTAGCCAAGACAAGGTAATACTTCCATGGCATTCTTCAGCACATGCCAATCTTGTACTACAATGATTTTTCTATGACCGAGCGTCAGCCCACTTTCTAAGACAACGCATCCCAAAAAGAGTGCCTCTTCACGCCAAAAGTGACATTTAGAAAACTTCTGCATTTAGCTTATGCTCATGAAGTGTATTGAGCACTTCTTCTAAATGCAACGTCTATTCTTCCTCACTTATTTAATAAAGTAATATGTCATCCATAAATACCGCTATGAACTTATTAAGAAACCTTTTAAAACCTCAACTTATCAAATAGACAAAGTAGCCGGGTACATTTATCTGTCCGAAGGACATGACTAATCGCTCATAAAGTCCATCGGACGTACGAAATGCAGTCTTCTGAATACTATTCTCAGCTCCATGCAACTGATGGAATCCAACGGCGATAGCCAAATCAAGTTGTAAGAACATCTTTGGCCCAACCAATTGATCAAATAGATCGTCTATGCGAGCAATGGGTATCGATTCTTCTTTGTCGGTTTATTCAGCTTTTGATAATCGATGCAAAATCTCAGAGAAACATCTGCCATGGTGGAAAAGAAAATATATGCTTCCCACTTTGAAATACTTCTCCTAATGAAGCTCTTCTCCAATGGCTCATTTGCTTACTTATTCAACTTGCATATCTCATATGGAGCAATATGCCTTAAAGGTAAAGCAACAAGTTTGGTGTTCTCCACAAGATAAATCCTGAACTCGATCTCTCTCTCTCTCTCTCGTGGAAGACCAGTAACCTTGGAAAATATATATGGGTAACATCAAACTACAGGCACCCTATCTAACCCATTGTGCAATAGGTCTAATGAATATAGGTAACTCATCATAATTGAACCCCTTGGATCACAATAAACCTCTAAATTGCATCCACGGAAAGTACCTAACCTAACGACCTTCCTATCTCAATTTAGGATTGCCCCATACATCATCATCCAATCCACACCCAAAATCAACCCAAATCCATAAAACCATAAGATAAAAGCATTGCAATTGACCTGAAAAATAAACAATTTCAAACCCCAACATACCATAGATAAGTAAGTCGATCTTCTAACAAGGTTTAATACAGCTATAGAGTCTGTAATTTTACTAGTATCTAAGTGTAACTCATATACAAGTCTACTCGAAATAAAAGAGTGTGATGCTCCAGCATCAAATAAGGTATGAACAAGTAAATCAAATAAAGTTAAACACCTTTGGTCATGACCTTCTTCTCCTTATCCATAACTGAAGGTGCTATCAAACTAGGAACAACGTTTAGTGCGTAAGATAAAACCACCTGGATAGAGGTCTTCTAAGGTCCTGGACACTCCAGTCTCATGTGCTCCTATTAATTGCATCTACAATATTTAATCTTCGAACTACCTTCCTTGCATTCTCTTACAAAATGCCCCTTCTTGCCACACTTCCTACACTGCATCTCTTGTTCTTGATTTTTTTCCTAGGGTCCCATTACGCCCTTGCATTGGTTCTGTTGTAGTGCCTTCCCTCCTGTCTTCTTAAAATCATCCTTCACTTCCTCCTTGGAAACAACATTCAGCAAAGCCATCTCCTCCCATCCCTCAAAAGCCGCACCGATAGGAATATGACTAAGGGCCGAATCCTAAAGAGGTTGATTCAGTTCCTTGGTGAGCTCTAATGCCTTCTTATGACGGGTATTGTCCAGCTCCACTCCAAACCTAGCCAACTCAGTGAACTGATTGATATACTCTATTACTGACATCTCTTCTTGCTGTAAATGAATAAAGTTTTCCAATTGCACTCCCTCTTCAGCCCTAGACATAAACTTCATCTCAAAATGTCTTCTAAACTCCCCTAAGTAATCTCTCCCTCATCAATCTCAGCAATTATCACATCCTGCTAATTCAGAGCCTTCCTCCATAAATGCCAAGTAGCAAGCGATCTCCTAACATCATCTCTAAGGACCATCAATCGAAAAATCCTCTCGCAAGTACGAATCTGTGTCCTCAAATCTACATATGACTCAGTCCCTACATAAGGCTTCCCTCCTAGGCTCACACGGTTCTTACATGGCTTAGCAAAATCAAAGACAGGTGGATGGGAAGGAACTGCACCTGGCACTCGCTCCATGGATCCTCTATTAGGGTTAAGATCGGCTTAACCCCTTGCTTGCAGATACCGATAGAATTAAACCGGGGCGTTCACACCCGAAATTTTAGCTGCATCGTCTAAGCCACAAGCAGCAGGATCGCTCGTTCTTCCTATATGTGATTTTATGAATTTATTAGCAACTTTTCCATGGATAATATTGGCAAGACTAAGGGAAGGATTTATTCCCATTACACTTATATAAAGCATTTTCAAAAACCTTTTATCTATACATATACATACATACTTTGAAAACTAATCTTGGAAACCTTTTGGAAAACATTTGAAAAACATTCCAAGTACATTCTCTTAATACACCCCTAATCCCTAAGGAATTTCAAACCTGAACTCTGATACCAACTGTGACAACTCGTAGCACCCGACACATCGATCCAAAGTTTAGGGTGACTTTCGCACTCGCATCGGTACTAAGAAATACGAGCTGTCAGAGTTTTTAAACATTTCAAAGACTAAAGAAATAAGCATAAAATCTAAAAAATATTGCACTTTTAAATCTCATGAAGGAAGGCAGAAAAATATAAATATTTAAAATAGTCATCTTAGAAAATATCCAAAATACTATCTCAAAACAGCACGTAGTCAAATCCATAGTGTACAGAAATACGTAAAATTATATGATAAAATATTAAGGACGATAAATAGCATATGGAGAGTAATAGAAAAGAAACTTTGACGTCATGCGCACCTCTCCAAGTACTACTGCTGGGTCAATCACCCGCTGCCTTATCCTCTTGTTGTGAAGAAAAAGAAAGGAAAAGAGACGGATCAGACAAAAGTCTAGTGAATGACACTACAAGAAAATTCATTATTAGGACATTGAATTGCAGCGTTTTATATAAAATATTGTTTATTATATCTCAAAAAAATAATTAAATATATCTAAAACGCTGCCTCATCCAAAATATCTCACCCGCGCTGTTTTTTCTCTCTACCCGCGCTCACTTCCTCTTTTTCTCAAATTTCCTTCTCCTCTCAAATACCCTAATTTCTTTCCCTAAAACTTACGATGTCGGTTCTTTTTTCCTCCACTCAATGCTATTCCTCTCTTCCTCCACTTACAAACATCGCCTCCTTCCCTTAGCCTTTGATTTGAGTAGTCGATCTTGTTCATCCTTCTCACTAGTCGGGTCCTTGTTTGATTTCACCAGAGTGTAAGAGTTATCTAGATAAAGTCACGGTGGATGTCCCTTCCAAATGGAAAGGCAAATGTGAAGAAGGTGCCAATTTCGCTTCCAGCCTTTGTAATAGAAAATTCATTGGAGCAAGAAGTTTCATTAAAACTATTAATCGATCTAGCAATAATATATCCATCGCTAGAGATTGTGATTTAGCCAGGGATTTCTTCGATCATTGTACTCATACATCATCTATAGTAGCCGGTAGTCCTATTCGCGATGCTAGTTATTTCAGCTATATTGAAGGAACCATGACAGGTATATACAATATAAGGTCTTAAATTCAAAAAGAATTCATTTTTAGCAAACTAAGTACTTTGATATACGATAAGAATCGGACACAAGACGCATGTAGCAATGTCAAAGCATTGTTTACTATGATTTAGATTCCAAATGAACAACAAGCGATGTTTTAGCAGCCGTGGAACAAGCAATAAAGGATGGAATCGACATTATGTTAATATCTTTAGGATTTGATGCATCACCCTTCTACGAAGACGTCATAGCCATCGAAGCTTTTGCAGCGATAAAGAAGGGAAATTTTGTCTCTATCTCCACCAAAAACAGAGGACCCCGTGCCTACACTGTCATCAATAGCACTCCTTGGTTCACTTCAGTCAGTTCAGGAACCATCGACAAAGACTGCACCACTGCTGTTCATTTAGGGGATGATGCATCTGGTATTCATTTCAGTGGACGGTCGATTTTCCCATAGAATTTGTTCGTTTTGAAGGCTTCTTTCAATTTCGGCATTGATAATTACAATAAAGGGACATGCAAATACCTTATTCCAAGTGAATTTGTTGGTAAATTTGCATTTATGCCACTGGCAATGGATTGAATACTCATCAAATGATGGTGGTCGACAAATTAGGAGCGAAAGGAGCGATTTTCGCAATGGGTAGGGGATAGTTTCTATTCTTTAATTATTTCAGTCGACCATACCTGACACTTAGTCTGGAAGAGTGTGAGGAGATACAAAATTACCTAAGTACAGAAGCTTTCAGAGTGCGAGGAGATAGAAAAATACCTACGTATAGAAGCTACTAGAATAGTAATCATTGATATCAAATTCATACAAACAACGCTTGGCTTTAAACCGACTCCACAGGTACTGTATTACTCATCTTAAACATGGGATAGCTCTTTATTTCATACTTACGGTAACTACAGTTTTGATGCTTATGGTGGCTTTCCCATTTTTATACTTGTGTTGACATTGTTCACACATGTGATAACCACTATTTTGTATATGGGATGGACTTTTTGCCTTGCATCTGTGTTAGCCATCTCCAATCTTGTAAATACTTATAAATACGATAGCCGTCTTCAGTCTCATAAATGTGGTAGCCTACATTTTTTATAATTACATCAGTGTTTTCTCTTGTGATAGCCTTGTTGCTTTATACTTGCAGTGACCTTGAACTTTTATACATGCAATGATATTTATTTTATATATGTGATGGTGTTTTTACTTATACTTGTAGTAACACTCTAGCTTTAACTAGTTACATATGGTAGTTGCTCAATCTTATACACGGGGAGGACTTTATCTTACATATATCAAGACTCTTAAACATGCCCTTCAAATGGAATCCACTTAGGTCTCCATAATCAATGAATTCATTCTATGGTTCACAAGTTTTCTTCCAGAAAACTTAGAACCTGATACCATGACTATACCTTCGTCAAATTACAACATTCGACAACCACCAAAAAGCAAATTTGTGATGTGAATAATCATCTCTTAGTATTTACCATACGTTCTTAAGAAAATAGCACAACAATTTTCTAATAAGGAAACACATCACTAGCCTTAAGCGAGCTTTGCTTCACTATCCTCCTAAAGCCAATATGTTTTGACTATCTTCTATTATTATTTTTGAAATGAAGTTAGACTGCCTTCTTTATAACCAGATCATGATACATAGGCAGCTATGACATAAAATAAAATATCATACATGTAGATGAATATGACAGAGTAACATCAATATAAAAAACAATGGTTTAGCTCCTTTTTTACATGATGACATGTATCCTACCAAGGATTGTCTATTTGACGATCAAACTTGTATCATTGGTACTATCACCTTGTTTTGCTATGCATCCTAAAAAGGAGTTTTAACTAACTCATATGTGCAGAAATAGTTTTGAGATGCAAAATATATAATAACCGTGGATTTTACTCAATGTAAACGTGCTTATAATAATGCATTTATGTCTGTTATTATTGACAAGTGTTTTCAAATTTTACGTGTTGTACTGAAATAAAATGTATTTGGTGATTTGTTTGTCATACAGTATCCATGTTATAAAGCATATTAGTTTTTGGAACATTAACATGCTACCAACAACTGCCATATTTTTAAGTTCGAAAATTGTTGTCCTGATGAATAATTTTCACTATTTTTAACATAGTTTTTAGCTCTTGATGTATTTAAAATTATCGAGCCACTAAACAAAAATAAGTTATATAGTAAATCTTGTTGGTTTCATGTATGTTGTCCTGATGTACTTGCATACTTAAGCTCTGATTCTCCTCCAGTCGTAACATGTTATTTTGTTCTATTCCAAAGTGTGCAGCATGCTATATTGCTTCTTAATGATTAAAATTTTCCTTCAGTGCCAACTCTTTCATTCTTCAAAAATTATTTTACCAAATATATGTTGTCATCGGTAGAATCAACAACTTTAGTTTGAAGGAAATATATACGTGGTTCATAAATCTTTTGAATGCAATAAATGTCTTGTTATAGCAATTATTTTTGCGCCTATTATTGATGATCGAATCGTTTATGCTTGACAATAAATACTGATATTATTGCCTTTTAAACCTGTACTGTAGATAATTATTCAAATCTATAGACTATAGTGCATATGCTCTTCATGTTGCATCCATACTTGAAATGCATATGCTCTTTATGTTGCATCAACATATGTAAAGTGAGAAATATTTGTTCCATTAATGAATAATTCCTAGTAATAAACTGGTCTTTACTTTCTCTCCCTTCTACTTGAGTTTTTGTACAAAAAAATTCCATAACATCGTATTTGAAAGATTTAATCATTCAAAGTTATTTTTTGTATTTGATTTTAAGGAGTCTTAACTGGAGTTGATTTTGTTATCTTTACTTGTGTTTAGAAGAACCACTTTCAATTGAACTACTGAGAAGATTGTTTGATATAACTTTGTTGGATTCAAGATTCCTTTTATTCATAGCTAAATTCCCGATAAGCAAGGTAACTTTTTGGTTTTCTTTCTTCTAAAATTTAAATAGTGTTAGGGTTGTTGAATCTACCATTTTGTTTTTATTTTTATTTTTATTACAAAAACAGTGATCGTATAAAAACCATTAATATTGATGATCCACAGGCTACAACTGTTAAAACTATGGGTAGTATAGTGTGATATGTTATGTCAACCCAACTTAATCAACAATTAATTATAGTTTAGTCATGTGCTAACACTAAGGAATAATGCCAAATGAATTTTTTTTAGCATATCTAAAAACCTTAATTTTATTTACACATTGCTCAAAATGTTCAAATGTCCAAAGCAATATATTGAATGCCTTTTTCTGGAAGTGCACTCTACAGCATCCAAAAACATCAACCAACGCCATAAGATCCAAAAACTTAAAAGTGCTCAATAATGTTTTATCAGTGAGAATAATTACTTAACTTGAAAATCTAATGCCGAGAGAGTCCTTATATATGCAACCTGCATTGTATCAAGTTATGAATGAATGGACTCTATATTGTATGGATTGAGAAATTGTAATAGCCTTGGCATTTATTTATTGATTATTTTGGATGAGATATTGAAGGTGTATAATGTGCATTAATTCTATTATTAATCAGAAAAGTTTCGGTTTAGTTGTTGCATCTTATTTAGAAATTAACACCATGCGGTGACTTTTTATTGAAGAAACACAATTATTTTTAGTTTAGGATCTTTAGTCATGAAAAGAATGTTTAGGATTTCTATCACCAAGTAAAAGATGTGTTATACAATATATCAACAAAGGCTATGTCACTTATGTACAACCTTTGTATAGGAATAAATCAAATAACATGACTTTCACAATTCATACAGTTCACGTGGAAATAATATTTTTATATATGTATGCATTAGCATGGTCCAAGTATATTCAAAAGGAAATGCTTATATAGTTATTACTTAAATATATTTAAAAGATTACATGGTATGTAGTCAAAGCTAACTCCTGTTCTTTCCCCTTATTCAGGTTAATACTTATTTATGCTCACCTAATCTGCTCATGTTGCCTTCTAGCTTAAAAGCTTTCATTCTTTTATCTTTTACTCATAAGATTTTTATAGTTATATGACAATATATATGCTACTTTTTCACCATGTCCAAAATTATACTAAACCCTTTGTGATTTAACTTTTAGAATAAAGGATAAACTGAAATTGAAGGTTTTTCAACTACTACAATGAATTATATGAAGCTTGGATCAAAGCCTGACTATTTTCAGACTCTTGATGATAATAATAGGTAAACTTATTTTCATTCAGTTAAAAATTTATTACTCATCGATAATCTTCTTGTTTATATCCGTTTTTCCTGCATTATTCATTTATTCCTAATAAATAAATTGGAACTGAGGAGGCTAGTATTTTGACTTGATTCAGAAGTAATGTATTATTTTCATTATTTATGTTTAAAGATTTATATAAAATTATAGTAAATGGATATGTTTGAGCTTAAGTAGGGACTGTTTGGCTTACAATGACACATATGCATGGTTGTATATGATTCATTCAACTGGAAATCCACTTTAAAATGAGGATAAAAGTCTCAAGAAGTAGTTGTTGTTGGTTTGGAGCACTGTACTATCAAAACCGGTCTTTTGTTTTGTGAATATCAATTAATACAATATAATTGAATCATGTAGTTTTTCGCATTTATTATTAAAGCTGTTTAAAAGGCAGTTAAGAAATGTTTACTTGTTAAACATCATCATTTTTTTCTTTACAAATATACCAAAGAAATCCATACAGAAATACTAAATGCTAATAGTTTTCCTTATACTGAAAGAGTTATTGATAATGGTGGTTGTTTGAAAGAGCTGATGTGTATTACATTGATATTGAACTGAAGCATAGACTCCTAATTGAGTTGAAGCATTGTTAATAAGCCGACTACTGCATAGTGAATGAATGATGCAAGTACCGAATAGGCTACTACAAGCATAATGTTGCTTGGTGAATGAAAATGCTGAAACGGTCACAGACTTGACTATTGGAAGGTGAATGAATACGCTGAAACATCAGAATGTTAGTTGCGCTAAAATTTAGAGTATGTTGGAACATGGACATGGAAAAGCTAAACATGCAGATGAATACCGAAACAGTTAAAACATGATAAAGCCTACTGATGGGAGGTATGAAAGCTGAACATGCAGAAAGCATATGCTTACTAACATTTGCTATTAAAAGGTATGTTTTTAGGCTTTAAAATGTGTGTGTACATGATACCTTGGAGTATATATTGTGATATACGATGTGAATCCAATCTTGTTTTGATCATGTATATATATTGAATTGGGTGTGCGGGAAAACACTAACCACACATAGGAGGTGTCGTCAGATTTTGAATAATAATAATAAATAATAAAATATTACCGAAGCTAACTATGTTTTCTAAAAATTAACTAAATTTATAACAATGATAATAATAATTTAACTAAGTCGATTAAGTTTTATAAATAATAATAATAATAAATTAACTAAGTTATTAATAATAATAATAAATTATAGAACATTAACCAAGTTAACTAAATTTTATAAAAATTAACTAAATTTATAATAATGATAATATATAATTAACTAAGTCAATTAAGTTTTATAAATTATAATAATAATAAATTAATTAAGTTAATAATAATAAAAATAATAATAATTTATAAAATATTAACCATGTTATCTATGTTTTATAAAAATTAACTATATTTATAATAATGATAATAATAATTTAACTATCATTTAAGTTATATAAATAATAATAATTATAATAAATTAACTAAGTTAATAATGATAATAAATTATAAAGTATTAATCAAGTTAACTAAGTTTTATAAAAAATAACTAAATTTATAATAATGATAATAATAATTTAACTAAGTCAATTAAGTTTTATAAATAATAATAATAATAATAAAGTAAACATGTCAATAATAATAATAAATTAAATATGTTAATAATAATGATAATAATAATTTATAAAATATTAAGTTAACTAAGTCTTATAAAAATTAACTAAAATCATAATATGATAATAAATATTTAACTAAGTCAATTAAGTTTTATAAATAATAATAATAAATTAACTAATTTAATAATAATAATAACGATAAATTATAAAATATTGACAAAATTAACTAAGTTTTATAAAAATTAACTAAATTTATAATAATAATAATAATAATAATAATAATAATAATAATTCAACTAAGTTAACTAAGTTCTATAAATAATAATAATAAGTTAACTAAGTTTTATAAAAATTAACTAAGTTTATAATAATAATAAATTATAAAATATTAACCAAGTTAACTATGTTTTATAAAAATTAACTAAATTTATTTGTAATAATAAGAATAATAATTAAACTAAGTTAACTAAGTTTTATAAAAATTATCTAAGTTTATAATAAGAACAACATTAATTACAAGTCTATGACTAATAATTTCAATTTGGTTAAAGCGATTGAACGTTTTTTTTCTTGATAAAAGAATTAGTTTACTTGATGTGGAACTATTATTCTTATGAAGATAATAAAATGTTTATTACATTGACATATGATAAAATACATTTCATTCATGTTCATAAATAATATATAATATGTTAAGGATAATTATTAGATGTAATGTTAACTATATTCTATAAAAATGTATTATTTAATATATAAATAAGCCATAACACATACAAATTAGATAGATAAACTTCATTAATATTACCGGTATGTTTAATATTACAATTAGTTTGTATGTAGTCACTCTGTGATGAATATTCACATCAACTATTTTTTGAACATAGAACACATCTGCACTACTAGAACACATCACAGTTTGCTAAGCCATACCCACCTAGTGTCTCTTGACGACTAAATTTAGGGTATTTTGCTTTAGATAAAAACTTCAGGTGAATTTGGGATGTTATATTGGTAATACATAGTGAAGTGAATGATAATCCTGTCTTTTTAACTGATTACACACTATTTTACACTTGAATTTGAGTATTTTTTAAGTCAATTTTCTTTTTACTTGGATCAAATGCTTGGGTATTTTGAGTTAGTAGTAAATGAAAACTAGAAGGAGAGATGATAATGGAATATGTGTAAGCTTACATGATAATGGATTACTGTCTGCATCTCATTTCCTTTTTGGCATTTACATAATAAATTCATATTTGTTCTCTTTTATCGTCGATCTCTAATTGTCTTTTTTTTCTTATTAGCAAATTGGACTTTTGAAGGAGATGGGCTTAGACTTTCCATGACTTATATTTTCTCTTTTAGCAAGCTCTTTTTATAAGATTTTATGTCGTTAACATTTGTGCTTAAAACACTGTTCATGAAATATTGTATATGACTAAATTTTATGGTGTATGAAATTGATATTGTTTTGATTATGTTTACTCTTATAACTGCTTATAATATCAGATTATATAAATTAGTGTTTTATAAATTGAGTCGTTTGCTTTTGAATACATTATTCATTGTTTATATAATTTTTTTACAATTGCTGTAGTAGTTGTAAAATGTAGCAAAACGTTGATATACCGCAGCATTTCAAAAATGCTGCATAACTTAGTTTTGCAGGGTTCCAAAATTGCTGTCATTACTAGTTCTCCTAAGTAATGAGGTTAGGCTGCGTTGCCAAAACGGTACTAAATGAGTTTACAGCATTTAGTTAATGCTCCAAAATTAATTTATTGTGCTTTTTTTAAATGCTTTAGTAGTCATTTATTTAGAAGCATTTCAAATATGCTATGGAATTTCCTAAATCTGTTGCAGCACGATATTAGGCAGCGTTCTTCCTAATGTTGTTATTGATTATGGTAGCACTTTTACCACGCTGCGAAAGGCCTTTTTGTTGTAGTGTGAGTACATCATTAATATATGGTGATCACATGCAATTAACTTTAATAATACTCTATGTAACCTACAATGTCCTACAAGTGCCCGTGAGTTACTTATTCTCTTTTTAACGAGTTTAGCTCAATATACACCTATACTACCGACTTGTGCATGCTTATGCTAAGGATCGAACAACAATTCAAACCTTAAGACAACTAATGATCGGCTAATAGCTACTAGAACAATTCAACATATGTTTCCCTGCAATTTCCACATGGGACTACATTTCCTACAACTACAACTACAGGTAACTATTCCAACATAGGCTTTCTTAAAATTTCCAAATGGGACTAATTTTTCCACAGCTACGACTACATGTATCCCAATTACTCATTGAGATGGAGTCCACAATACCGACTCGTTAGGGTGTCTCTTGTCTACATCTATATTTTTCTCTCAATCATAACATAACATCTCTTATCACATCAGGTTGGGATCCAACAATGACATAGTATCATGTCATGTCACTGTGAATACCAAGGAACTATCGTTGTTGTCGAGTCATACACTTTATCAAGCATCGTCATCAGTGTTGCACGTCCACTGTAGAACCTCCTATGTAATGACCCGGTATTTTGAACCATTCGCATCCACACATGTCGGACTTGAATTGCTCAAAACAATAGATTGTTAATTTTATATTTGGCAGAACTCAGCATATACAGTAAATAAATCAACCACGGAATCACAGTCACAGAGTAATATAACAATAAGCAGCGGAATAGATAACTATTAGTTCATGAAGCTACTATAAAACATCAAAGTCTGAAACAAAATACATAGAATATCTCAAATACAAATGAATCTCTAGTACTGAAGCAACTGACAAGTCTAAACATAAGTGACTGGAATAAACTAAAATAGCTGAAAGCTGGATAGATAGATCTTCAAATAAAGCACCAAACTCCAAAGGTGAGACTTGAATGTTGTGACAATCAGTCTGACCTGAGCGTAAAGCAAAAGAAAAAACACTCGAGTTAGGATTAACATTCTTATATTAATAAATTTAACTCAAGTGAAATGTCAACTGAAATACAAGTAACTTAAAGGATGTTTGGGAAACCCATCCTCTAAGTATCCGTGGAACTATCTACTATCCGTGGAGCTATCTACTATGTAGTAATATACGCTATTATAATATGTCTATAGTAAAGTAAACTATTAAAATAGCGTTAAGGCATTACCCATATTCCCCTTAACACTTTTTATATAATGCCGTAGTCTATACAAATACTGTAAACTCCACCCGCAAGTGGCTATCAAAGAGCACTCCATAGGTACAACACAAAACAAACTCGTAAAAGGCGCGATAGGGCATGTGACAACGCACTTAAGGCAATGCCATGGTATATATATCATTTGCACTCCCGGAGTGGTGGTGATGCATAGCAACTACTACCGCCTACCTCGTGACACACTCCCAAATCAAAAGGGTGCACCCAATCAAATCACAAAAGCAATAAAATGGTATTGAAGAAATGAGCCCGATCAGAGGAATGACCTCATTTTGCCCGGTATAGCTCCTGTTTTAGCTACATCAAGCTGACTCACGGGAGTCAGGGCTATGTAAATACCAAATAGAATCGTCACCAAACCATCCTACTTCATTCTGAAATCTCCACCACGTACACAATTGTTAAAGTGGTTTTCGGTATTGGCAGAGAGTGACAATATCCGATCCTGGTCGCTTTAACAACCAAATGCTTATTCACACCATGGTCATTTCATTTCAAATAGTTCATACTTCATATCAAAATATCATATTTATTTCAAAACCATATCAATTCGATATAATTATTCACTTTAAATAATGTTGATTTTCACCATGGAAATCATAACACTTTGGAAATCATAACATTTTTGAAATCATACCCCTTTGGAAATCCTAACACTTTGGAAATCATAACACTTTTGACTTAAATAGTTTAGATATTGAAATAGTATATATTAAGATAGTTATAAATTAAAACAGTTTATATATTAAAGTAATTTATATATTAAAATAGTTCATATATTAAAAATACTTTATATAATAAAATAGTTTCCGCCAATTTCGCAAATTGATTCAAATGTCTAAAATTTCAAAAATTCAGTTTGAATCAGTTCCAATTTAACCATTTAAATTTAAAGTTCAAAGATTCAAGTTTAAATATTCACACATTTACAATATATAAGTTTCATTTATATTTTAACATTTAACTTTAATTTTTATTCAAATTGGAAAATATTCACTTAACCATTTTAATAACAATTTATTTAAATCCCAATTTATAAATTTAAATCAATATTAAATATTCAATCTAAATCTTATTTAAAGATGAGAATATTCATTTAATCACTTTTTATCAAATCAAGTTATACATCGCATTTTCAACATCCAAAAATTCAATAAGTTCAATTAAATTCTTATTTAAATCCCATTATTAACCAATTTAAATTCCAAGTCAACATTAATTTATCTTTTCAACCTTTATTATTAAAGTTATAAAATGCATTTTTGAGTATTTATATAAATTTGAAAACTTAAACATTGATAAACCAATTAAGTTAAATTTTTATTACATTAAATCTTATTATTAAATGTAGTTTGTATTAAATCTATTTTTATATATTTTTAAAATAATAATTTTGTAAGAAAAATTTTAAAAACTATATTTCCAAAGCTAACTTATAAATTAAAATTCCCAAAACATATTATTTTAAAATCTATATTTTGTATATATATAAAAAAATAACCTATATATATTATAATTTAAAATCAATATTTATTAAAACCATATATTTCCTTCCAAAACTTTGGAAAAATCATTTTCAAAATATAGGCCAACAGTGTCCGTATATAATTTTCTATCCAATGGTCAAGTGATACAGATATTTATCATTTCAATCCGCCATTTTATATATCTACGGGTATGTATCATTTCAACCCGCAATCTCAAAATTCAAAATAAATGAAAATCATTTGGGTTTATCATTTCAACCCATAACGATTTTCTCCTATTCTACAAAATCATCCGGGTGTGTATCATTTCAACCCATAGAGAATTCTAAACTAACAGGGAACTTACAGAGTGAGAATATATATGATAATAATATAACATATCAGCAACAGACATATATCATCAGTGATAAGTTAAATAAAATATAAACAACAGGATATGATGTCATGTATCACAAGTGAACAATTACAGATAATAGCATATCATATATAGCAATTATATAATTAACAGTTCAATTTAGCAGCATATTTCAATTGTCATTTGAAGTGAAATAAAATTTAATAAATATAAGAATGTTAATCGTGAGTGATTTCTCACCTTTCGAGGCTAGAGAACGATGAAAATGGGAACAGTGACACGGACACGCACACAGATAAGAGATAAGGCTAGAGAACTGCTGCGACAAATTTAATATTGAAATGTAAGTCAAGATGGCAAGCGATCGATGAAACAAGATATACTACATATATATAAATTTTCTAAAATCAATTTAAAACATATACTTAAAATAAATATATATATTTGTTTCAAATTAATATTTAATCCCAACACATAAAATATCTATATATAATTGAAAAACCAAATTCACATATACCTACATATAAACTAATGTATATACACATATATACAAACTTACATACATGTTAAATTTTAAAAGTCAATATTGTTATAAACCTATATACATATATACTTGGAAATCAACAATATATATATATATATATAAAACAAACATAAGCTGATATATAGTAACTTATATATATATATATATATATAAACTTTTTAAAATCAGTATTATTATAAAACATACATAAAACACGATACACATATACCAAATTAACGCAAACATATATATAAGAACATAACATTATATATACCTACATATATAAACAGCGTTGTATTTAACATACACAAACCACATATATAAATTAAGTTATCAGTATAATCTATATAACTTATATACTTGACAGAATCATTTATACTTTTATAAACTTATATATGTGAACAAACAACTATATATCACTTTTAAAATTTTATATAAATAACCTACAGATTTGTATATTACTTATAAACTAAGAATCGAAATATATATACAAGTTTAATATATATGTAAATTGACATCTACATATAACTTATATACGCATGTTGCAACAGATTATATATATACATAAACTATATATAAAATAATAAATATACTAATATGTATACTTATACATATAACTAACATATAATATATATCTTATATAACTTATATGTATATATACAAAAAGTATAAAAATAGCAACACTTACATATATGCAACAGAGGAAGGGGTGGTGGTTGCCGCTAACACTGGGAGGAAGAGGCATGGTGGCAGAGGTGGTTCGGCAGCGGGTTGGTGGTCGGTGAGGCTAGGCAAGGTGGAAGGGGGAGGCTGGGTACATGGTAGTGATGGCTTCAGCCATGGGAAAATTGGAGGCGGTGAGAGAGTGGAGGGGCTGTGCGTGTGAGTTGAGAGAGAGAGAGAGGGATGGGTTTGTGGTCTGGTGGCTTGGGCTACGACCGAAGAGGGGAGGAAGGTGGGTGAAGGTGGAGGGAGGTTTAGGGTTTGTGGCTATGGATGGTGCAAGCAAGGGGATGCGGGTGAGATCTGCTCGGTGGATGGAGGTGAGGCGGATGGCCACTGCCTGGGTGGAGTTTGCGGAGGTATCTTGGCAGTTGTGGGTAGGTCGAGGTGGAAGATGGATTGGTTTCCTTGGCAAAGATGGAATAGGAATAGTTCATGGAAAAGAGCAAGCAATAGGCTTTGGGAAAATAACATCCCTTTTTTCTCTTCAGAGAAGAAGCATGAATTTAAAACGAATAGCTAGGAGAATGAACCAAAGATAAAGGTATGAATAGCAAATATAAATTTACCAGTGGTAATAAAGAAAGTCAAGCACGTGAATTAAAGGGAAATATATATGGTTGACGGCTATTGGTATTACGCGATTGGAAATGAATGATCATGGGAAATCCAAAAGCCAAATTGCGAAACCGATATGTAAATCGTTCCTTAGATTTCGCCATCTCTCGGACTCTAAAACACACAAACGAATCTTTTGCAAACCTTTATCCTATAACAAAAACTGGTTAAAACTGTAAAGCATCATTATGTAAACATACATACATACATACATACATATATATATGAGGTAACAAACGGACAATCGGTGCGAACACTATAGTTTTGTTTGGCTTACGATTAACCTTTGGCGGACTCGAGCCTACTAGACAAAATAACAAAACAATCTAATCTGTTAGACACCTCTTCTGGACGGTCTGCCCTTAACTATCTGTTAAATACTTCTCTTCTGGACGGTCTGTCTTTAACTCAACATCTCTCAGAGTTACCCGATCCTAATGGTTTTACGGTCTCACCAATAACCTATCTGTATACAACATATATTCCTTTCGGTGTGTAACCATAATTTTAGTTTTACCCGGGACAAAGCCTTACACGTTGGAATTTTAAACTAAAATTAGCTGGGGCAAATAGCTAATGTATAGGGCGCAACCCTATACCAGTCTCATCTGGTATTATAATATCTAAGTCATTTCACTTAGGGATGCCTTCCTATAATTTTCTTGAAAATCTTTTCATCTGAAATTGATGTAAAACCTTTTAAACTAGGAAAACATTATACTCTATGCTTTACTCATAATGACCTTGCCATGCTATATACTTTTTAATCAAATCTATGTTGATCAAAACCTTTAAACAATTGAAAGTGCCCCTTTCGAACCTATTGAAAGCAATCCTTTCGAAACCATGTAAAACTCTTTCTTTCATCTAGGCCGAAAGATCAAACCTTCCTTTCGAAACCATTCTTATAATCTTTCGAAACCACCGAAATCCCTTTTCCTTCAAAAGCTAAAAACCATAGACATCTCTCTTTAAAACCATTAAACTTTATTTTTCGAAACCATAGGAAAATAGTACCTTTCGACTCTTTCGAAACCTTCTGGGGAACTACCCCTTTGAAACCATTTTCAAAACCTTTCGAAAGCATTAAACCTTTAGAAACTCAAACCCTTCGAAAGTACTTGAGTTCAATTTAAAACATGTGGAAAATTCCTTTCGAAACCATTTAAGTCGAAACCATTGGGTTATTCTTCAAAAATCACTAAGGGCCACAAGCAACAGGGTCGAAAGCTAACCTTTCGAAAGCTATAATTTAAGCAGGAAAGTAATGGTGTCCAAACCACCCCCTTTCGAAAGCATTAGATAAGTGGCATATTTTTTTTATAAAGCAAAACTATCCCCTTCGAAAGCTCTGTTTTGAAAGGTAGAAAGAAGCAATAAAGGCTTCGTTCCGGAAGCTATCATTTAAAAACAAAGGTACAACTATTTCAAAACCAACCCTTAAAACTGTTGACTTAGTTGAAAGTGGACTTAGTCAAAAGCTATTACTTAGAACAAAGGCGCAACCTCAAAACCTTTTCTTTAAATCAATTGACCTAGTCGGAAGCCAACTAAGTCGAAAGCATCTTAGTAGAAAGAAAAGCAAGTGCTTTTCTCTTTTAAAACATAAAGGCACTTCACCCCCTTCGAAACCCCTTGGTTTTGACTCTTACCTTCCACCTTTGTCTGATTCACTATGTACCAACAGGTTGATACTATATGCATTGGTTTGTGGAAGTAGGCGGAGGGTCTTAGTCAAAAGCTAGTTGGGTAGAACCAAAATAGGAGAAACACACTTTTAGATGAATTTCTAATTTTAAACCTTTTTAAGTAAACTTTTTAACCAACCCGCCTTGTTTGTCAAATTCTTATTGGTTCCTAATTTTTCTTTTCTAAAAGTACTATCTTAATTCCAGAGTTTATTTATTTAAATCATTTGCAAAATACCCTTTCTGGTTAATTAAATATATAAAGCATTTAAGTCCCATACCTTAAATAATTTTATATATTCATCAAAGCTCTTTGAAAAATTCTACAAAAATTCCAAAAAATACTTTTCAATATGTTTTCCAACCTATATAAATTCCAGATCCAAATAATTATTTATGTTGCTGTAAATAATTATAACCCAATAAATCATTTTCTTCACTAGAAAATTAATATAAAATCCACATTAATTCATAAAATTATGAAAATTGAAGCCCATCTCTAAAATAACATTTCTGTTCTGTATGTAAAATTGCAAGGCATTTGGATGTCATTAAATTAGGTTTTCACGTCAAAACAAGTCATAAATTCTATATGAACAAGCATAAACCATCAACATGTATATATAAACATTTTGCTCTTCAAAATCATGGTTAAATCATGCAAAGTAAACTCGGATTTCATCTTAAAATGAAAAAAATAATAGAAAAGTGAGATGTAGTCATTATTCACCTTAGCTTTTTGATTAGGACGTGAGATATGATCTTGATTAATTAGTTTACTTCTTCCACTTGAAATTCTAGCTTCATCTTCTCTTGAGATTGAAAATGGTGGCTTCCCATTAGTGTATTTTCGTTTAAGAATAATGAAATGAACATGTGCTTAATTTCCAAAGGGTTTAGAGTATAAGTTTAATCATTTTCCTATTTTGCCCTTCCTTATTTCCTAACACCTTTATCGCATATTAGTTCATTTATTTATTCATGTGGCACGACTACCTTTGGTTAAATCAAACCCCAATCCATTAATCAATATATTATTTTATTTTATTTATCTAATTAAATATCCTAAATAATGTCACTAAAAATATGGGGTGTTGCAATCCTCACTCCTTAAAGAATTTCATCCTCGTAATTATGATAAGGAACACAACAACAATCAAAGGTAAAACATACCATCAAATAAATCAGGGTAAGCGCCTCTAATCCTATTCTCGGTCTCTCAAGTACAGTCTCTAGCATCATCACTCCACTGGACTTTAACTAATCTAACTGTCTTGTTCCTCAACTTCTTCTCATCTCTCTCGACAACCCGGGTAGGCTTCCTAACTATAGTCATGTCTAGTTCCACTATAAAATCCTCTAACACAGTCAATGCTATAGTAGTGTCTGGACCCCTAACACATTTCCTCATATGAGATACATGGAAAACATCATGGACACCTGCCAAAATGCTCGATAACTCAACCTTATATGCTAGTTTCTCGATCCTTTCTAAAATAGGAAATGGCCCTACGAACCTTGATGCTAAGTTTCATGTCATCTCGAACCTGATAACACCTTTCATTGGTGACACTTTGATGAAAACATGATCTTAACAGAGAACTCTTATTCTTTCCGTCTTTTATCTGCATAGCTCTTGTGCCTAGATTGAGCTTTCTTCATTCTCACCCTTATCGACTCAATCTTCTCTTGGCAACTCTAACCAAATCCGGACCAAGTACTAATCTATCTCCGGTCTCTAACCAATAAATTGGGGATTTACACGGTCATGCATATAAAGCCTCAAACGGTGCTATCTCAATGCTAGTCTGATAACGGTCATTATATGCAAACTCGACTAGAAGAAAATGTCTTCCTGTGATCCTCTAAAATCCAATACACAAGCTTTAAGTCCTCCAAGATCTTTTTAACCCTTTCCATTTGCCCATAAGTCTGTGGATTGTAAGCAGTACTCATCTTGAGCTTGGTTCCCAAACTTTCTTGTAGACTCTTCCAGAACTCACTAGTGAATAAGAAATCTCTATCGCTTACTGTACTACAAGGAATTCTGTGCAGTCTAACTACATGCTTCATAAATATCTTCGCCAAGTCCTAGTTGACTTAACTGGAATGAAATGGGCACTCTTGGTCAATCTGTCCACTGTGACCCATATATTAACATTTCCTCTGTTCAACCTTGGCAACCCGTCAATGAAATCTATAGAAATAGAATCCCACTTCCATAAGGGAATATCTAATGGCTGGACCACTTGGCTTTGGTGTTCGACCTTTGCCTGTTGGCAAATCAAGCACTTCTTCACACACAAACCAATACCCTGCTTCATACCTTCCCAGAAGAAACTTCTCTTCATATCCTAATACATGTTAATGCCTTCTGGATGAATCGAGAACTTCGAACGATGGCATTCCTCCAAGACTTCTTTTCTTATGTTTCCCACACTTGGAACACATAACCTTCCTTTCCTTCTTAACCTCCCATTCCGGTCAAGACTGAAATCTTTCAAGTCAGAGCTCTCGATTCCATTTCTTAACTTCCTAATCCATTTAGCTAACACTGGATCCTCCATCTATTTAGAACCAATCCGTTCAATCAACACAAGTTGAACTTCCAAACAAGATAATACAACTGTATCTCTAGTAGACCTAGCCTTGGATCTCCACTGCACTCTACAATCTACAATCTGCTAATGCTTTCAAATCTCGCCACTTAGCAATCATCGCTAACACCGCATTCTGATGTTTCCTACTAAGTGCACCTATTACCTTGTTGCCTTTCCTAGTGTGTACTCAATCCCAAAATCATAAGTGGCAATAAACTCTAACCACCTTTGTTGTCTCGTGTTCAGCTCTTTTGAGAGAATAAATACTACAACGACTCATGATCTGTATATATAATTCAAACCTCGCTCCCAGAAGGTAATATCTCCACACCTTCAATGCAAAAATAACAGCAGCCAATTCTAAATCATGTGTTGGAAACATGACCTCATATGGTCTAAGCTGTCTAGAAGCGTAGGACATCACTTTAACCCTTTGCATTATCATAGCTCCCAATCCTGTTCCACACGCATCAATATAAACAACTAAATCCTTATTCCCCTTCAGATCCACCAACACCGGTGCATGGGTCAACAGGTGTTTCAAGCTCTAGAATGCTTCCTCGCACTTATTGGTCCACACAAACTTCACATCTTTCCACGTTAGCTTGGTCGTCGGTTCCGCTATCTGTAAAAAATCCTTTTGAAACTCCTATAGTATTCAGCCAATCCAAGGAAACTTCTTATCTCAGTTACCGTTTCTAGCCTCTTCCAACTATAAACTGCCTCGATCTTAGTTGGATCTACTGTCAATCCTCTTTTTGAAACTACATGACCAAGAACCTTCACTTTCCTCTTCCAGAAATGACATTTCGAAAATTTCACCTTCAGCTGATGTTCTCTTAAAGTTTCAAGAACCACTCTAAGATGAACTTCATGCTCTTTCCATTCTTAGAGTATATCAAAATATCATCTATGAACACCAACATGAATCTATCCAAGTGTTCTTTGAAAATTTGATTCATCGTGTCAAAAAAGAATGTCGGTGCATTAGTTAGTCTGAATGGCATAACTAACCATTCGTACGATCCATATCTGGTCCAAAACGCCGTCAAAGTTACACTAGCTTCTGCTACCCAAAGCTAATGGAAACTTGTAGCCAAATCCAACTAAAACAATACCTTGGCTCCACTCAACTGATCGAACAAATCGTCAATTCTAACCAACGAGTATCGATTCTTTATCGTCTTCTCATTCAGCTTACGGTAATCGATATATAAACTTAACGATCCATCTGCCTTCTTAGCAAATACTACGGCTGCTCCCCAAGGTGAGTTACTTAGTCTAGTGAAACTCTTGCCTTCCAAATCCACCTTCAACTCTCTCATTTCTGTAGGTGTCATCCTGCTTGGCGGCCTACTTACCGGTTCTGTACCAAGCACCAAATCAATCCGAAACTCAATGGCTCGTTTCGATGGCAATCTAATTGCTGGCTCGAAGACATCTGCGAATTCTCTAAACATGAAAATGCGATTCGACTCATCTTCTAACTCTATAACATCCAACAATGCATTCACCTCGCAACTAGGATTTTCTTTTGCATAAGCTATCCGATCACTACAATCAAGGTGTCTAAGAGATATTTTCCTATCCTGACAAAATATTTTAGCATCATACTCGCTTAATCAATCCATATCCAGAATAATTCCAAACCATACAAAATCAAACACATGCAAACTGCAAACAAAAGTATGACCTTACAGGTAAAACTTTAACTGATCACGCCTCAATCCTAGAGTTGTATACCCTCCTACTAGATTCACAACCCGTAAGGAAGTAACTAAATATGTGGGTTCTAGGTTAAGCTTATCAATCAGACATCTAGACATAATAGAACGTGATGCACCAGTATCAAATAGAATGCTAACAGTCATACCATGAATCTGAAGCGTACCCTCCAATACTGCTTTTCCTTTCTCCTACACCGTCGGCCTTGAAGTAGCAGGCTCCAATGCATATACTTTGCGCTTTCCATCTTTAGCGGGCTCCTTGCACTGACTCTTATAATAGCCAATCTGGTCACAGTTGTAGCACCTGATACCCTTCTTTCTAGTTACCTCCTTTGCCTTCCCAACATGACATTCATTAGCATAGTGCCCCTTCTTATCGCACTTGAAACAGACAATCTCATACATCCCCTTCTTAGCTGCTCCTCCCTTCTGAGCACCTTTCTTAGGAAAGAGCTTCCACTTCTGATTCTACCCAACATGTACTTCTTTAGCCTTACTCTTCTCTAGAGAATCAAGCAATTCCTCATGCCTCATGGCCATCTCCACAATTAAGTCAGAAGGATCTCTAATATGAGGTAATGTGGCCCTAGATAACTCAGGCTTCAACCCCCTGATGAACTTCTTATTCCTCTTCATGACTGTATCTACTGAAGCATACCCATACCGGGCCAACTCCTGAAACTTCCTAGCATACTCCAGAATTGACATCTCCCCCGATCTAAATTAGCAAACTTCCTGATCAGAGCCGATTATGCCATTGCTGACATAAACCACTCCTAGAACCTTCCCTTGAAATCTTCCCAGGTCATAGTTTCCTCATCCACCGTCACAGTCACACTTTCCACCAGAACAGAGCTGCTCACTATAGCTGTCTAGATGCCAACCTCCTCTTCTGCTCATCATTGAGCCTCGAATCTGGAAAATTCCTTTCACGTTGTAGCAGCCATTTTTCTAGCTCGATAGCATCCTCAGTCCCAATAAAAGACTTCCCCCAAGCATAGTATAATCTCTGCTCAAGTTAGTATACTGATTGACCACCGGAGATTCTTGAACTCCTCCTACAGTATTTCCTCCAAAAACCCCAGTAGCAATCCCATCTTGCACCATATTTACGAAAAATGATACATGGCTCCCATATCCACTTGTGGGACCCCAACACCAATATTCTCGACCTGAGCCTGACCTTGACTTCTTCTAGCATTTGGTTAGGCATATCCATTTATGGTAGTGCTTTATCCTCCAAAATTAACTCTGCCTCTTCTCCTGTCCATATCTGTATTCAAGCCTCGTGAGATACGGAGGAATATGCTAATAAAGATAGGAGACTAAACATAAAGCGTATACTTATATATATATGTCAAATACAAGTACGTTACCATAGTGTTATTCCATACCCCGATATATTAACTCTAATTCCTAAGAATTATGTTTTCACAAAATCATTTTTAGTTAAAGTATTTCATAAACCTATGCTTCGATAACAAGTTATAACATCCACTATCTAGAGGCCCAAAGCTAAGCGCTACAGATGCTATAGTCATATATAGTATTAACTTGCGGCGACTAAATACGGCTATGTTAGTGGTATTTATAATATCAAAAGCACTTGAGTATGAAACAAATCACAGATTTCAATTGAAATTTTTCCATTACATTTTTCCATTACATTACATTTATTACATTTAAGGGGAAAACATAAACTTCGAGTCAAATATAAAGCCTGGTGTGAATAATACTATACCTCTCGATTATTTATGTTAAGTGAGACCTTGCTACTAGCGGAATAGGTTTCCCCTCACTAACATCCTTTTCAAAACATATCTTTTGCAAAAATTTATCCTACAACCAAAACTGGTTAAAACTGTAAAGCATCATTATGTAAACATACATATGTACACACACACACACACACACACACACACACACACATATCAAGTAACAAATGAACTATCTTTTCGAACACTATAGTTTTGTTTGGCTTACTATTAACTTTTGGTTGACTCGAGCCGACCAAACAAAATAATCTAACGTCTGTTAGACACCTATTCTGGGCGGTCTTCCCTTAACTATCTGTTAAATACTTCTCTTCTTGATGATCTGTCCTTAACTTAACATCTCCCAGGGTCACCTTATCCTAATTGTTTTACATGCTCACCAATAACCTATCTGTGTACAACATATATTCCTTTCTGTGTGTAATCATAATTTTAGTCTTACCTATGACAAAGCCCTACGCACTGGAATAATGGACTAAAATTAGCTGGGGACAATAGCAAATGTATAGGGCATGACCCTATACCAGTCCTATCTGGTATTCTAATATCTGAATCATTTCACATAGGGATACCTTTCCATAATTTTTTTTGAAAACCTTTTCATCTGAAATTGATGTAAAACCTTTTAAACCAAACTTAAACAAGGAAAACTTTATACCCTATGCTTCACTAAAAATACCTTTCCATGCTATATATACTTTACCCAAATATTTGTTCAGAAAACCTTTAAACAATTGAAAGCACCCCTTTCGAACCTATTAAAAGTACCCCTTTCAAAACCATGTAAACCCTTTCTTTCATCTAGGCCGAAAGGCCAAACCTTCCTTTCGAAACCATTTAAATAACCTTTCAAAACCATTGAAATTACTTTTCCTTCGAACGCTAAAAACCTTTGACATCTCTCTTTAAAACCATTAAACTCTGCCTTTCGAAACCATAGGAAAATAGTACCTTTCGACTCCTTCAAAACCTTCTGGGGAACCAGCCCCTTCGAAACCATTTTCAAAACCTTTCTAAAGCATTAAACCTTTAGAAACTCAAACCTTTTGAAACCACTTGAGGAAAATATCTTTCGAAATCATTTAAGTCGAAACCATTGGGTTATTCTTTAAAAATCACTAAGGGTCACAAGCAATAGGGTCGAAAGCTAACCCTTTCGAAAGCTATAATTTAAGTAGGAAAGTAATGGTGTCGAATCCACCCCCTTCCGAAAGCATTGGAGAAGCAGCAGGGCATTTTTTAACCAAATAAAACAGTCCCCTTCGAAAGCTTTGTTTCAAAAGGTAGAAAGTGGCAGTAAAGGCTTTGACATAGTCGGAAGCTATCATTTAAAAACAAAGGCACAGCTATCTTGAAACCAACCCTTATAACCGTTGACTTAGTCAAAAGCGGACTTAGTCAAAAGCTATTACTTAGAACAAAGGCACGACCTTAAAACCTTTTCTTTAAATCAATTGACTTAGTCGGAAGCCAACTAAGTCGAATGCGTCTTAGTCGAAAGCAAAGCAGGCGCTTTTCTCTTTTAAAACATAAAGCGCTTCAGCCCCTTCGGAACCCCTTGGTTTCGACTCTTACCTTCCACCTTTGTTCAATTCACTGTGTACCAATAGGTTGATTCTATATGCATTGGTTTATGGAAGTAGACGGAGGGTCCTAGTCGAAAGCTACCTGGGCAGAACCAAAATAGGCGAAACACACTTTTAACATGAATTTATGATTTTAAACCTTTTTAAGTGAAATTTTTAACTAACCTGCCTTGTTTTTCAAACTTTTATTGGTCGCTAATTTTTCTTTTCTAAAAGTACTACCATAATTCTAGAGTTTATTTATTTAAACCATTTGTAAAATATCCCTTCTCCTTAATTAAATATACAAAACATTTAAGTCTCATACCTTAAATAATTTTATATATTCATCAAAACTTTTTGGAAAATTCTACAAAAATTCCAAAAAATCCTTTTCAATATGTTTTCCAACATATATAAATTCCAAACCCAAATTATAATTTATTTTGCCTTAAATAATTAATAACCCAATAAATTATTTTCTTCACTAGAAAAATAATATAAATTCCACATTACTTTAGAAAATTATGAAAATTGAAACCTACCTCTAAAGTAACATTTCTGGTTTACACATAAAATCACAAGGCATTTGGATGTCATTAAATAGGGTTTTACATCAAAATAAGTCATAAATTATATATGAACATGCATAAACCACATCATTTATAGATAAACATTTTGCTCTTTAAAATCATGCCTAAATCATGCAAGATAAATTTCATCTTAAATCGAAAACATAAAGAAAAGTGAGATGTAGTCATATTCACCTTAGCTTTGTGATTATGATATGAGATTTGATCTTGATTAATTGGTTTACTTCATCCACTTGAAATTCCTAGCTTTATCTTCTCTTGAGATTGACAATGGTGGCCAGCCTTAGTGTATTTTTGTTTGATAATAATGAAATGAACATGTTTTTGATTTCTTAAGGGTTTAGGGTATAAGTTCAATCATTTTTTAATTTTGCCCTTCCTTATTTCCTAACACCTTAATCCCATATTAGTTCATTTATTTTCCATTCATGTCGCATGGCTACCTTTGGTTAAATCAAATCCCAATCCATTAATCAACACATTATTATATTTATCTAATTAAATATTTTAAATAATGTCACTAAAAATATGGGGTGTTGTACATAATTAGTATTAATCGTATAAATGCCATTTTCAAGAATACCATCACAAACTTTCTTTCCATCCAAATTAATGTTCATAACATTATTTGCACAATGAAATATATCTCCAGTAGCAAACAATGTAGAAACGTAAATAATCCTAAAAATAAAGTCTTTTACAAAATAGAAATTATTTAATACATATATTACTCCACTAGACAAAACTAAATGATAGTCTCCTACTATCATTGCATCCATCAAAGATCCATCAACAACTTGGAACCTTGTCTTTCCGTTTTCCTTGCGATGCCAATTTTAAGCCCCTGCGATGAATTACATATACGAGTACCGGATCCAGTATTCAAAATCCAAAACATTTTATTGCTTATAAAATAATCTTGAATCATAAATGTACCAAATGGAGCCGCATTACCACTTTTCTCTAACAATCTTTAAGTAGCCAAAACAATTTCTTTTCGAGTGACCTTTCTTGTGGCAGTGGTGACATTCACCTCGGTTGTCAATTTTCTCACCCTTTGTTTTCTTACCTTCTCTTTTTCACTCTTTCGAACTCTTCGGAGATGATGCACTACTCTTTACAATAAGTACAACTCCTTGATCCTTAGATAATGACTCGACCGACCTCAACATAATGTGGATTCTATGAGATTCATATTCAATTGGTTCATGTTATAATTTAACATTAACGGTTCATAATAAGGAGTAAGTGAACCAAGAATCGGATCTATTTGCAATTCATTGCTTATCTGTATATCCAATTGCGAAAATCTATCAATATAGCCCTCCAACATTTGCACGTAATAGTCCACTTTCTTCCCTTTGGTCATCTTGGTATTAAACAACTTTTCGTAGGCTCGTACTTGGCCGAACATGACTATTCGCTAAAAAGAGCCTTAAGACTATCAAATGTCTCATGGACAAACATATTTTCGTGTTGCTTCTACAATGGTTTGTCTAACGTAGATAGCACGAAAACTTGGGAGATCTCTAAGTCTGACACCCATTTTCATAAGCGAGTCGTAGTTGGAGACCCGCTTCATCAGCGGGTTGTTATTTAGATTCACATGTAGTAGCAGTCCAAAGTGCTCATAAGTCAGTTCTATTTTAATTACACTTCATTAATCTGTATATTTAGATCCGATAAGCTTCTCGTTTTCAAAAACAGTTTTGGAGTTGGCATTGTATGCAATTTTAAGTGGTAGATTATTAGGACAAATCATAGTAGATGTTCTTATAATATTAGTAAGGTTAAACTTTATGCTTCATTTTACTAATAAGCTCCCACTAGACTTTTATATTGCACCAAACCCTAAATCGAAACGTAGATGTCTTACGACTTCACTAGCAGGTGTTAAGACTCTTATGTCTTCATATTCTAACCTTTATGAAAGCTCAACAAATTATACCCCACATATGATGGATAACCCCTTATCGGTTGTATCTAACTCCTAACCCGTGATTTTTTTATCCTAATCCCACCTCTACTTTGACGAAAACATAAAAAATAAAGTAGGATTATTTACTTGGACCTACCATTTTGCAACGACCTAAGTCTAATGCGCATTCCTTAAGGAAAGCTCAATGAATATATGTAGTTATCTTACCTAGTTTATTCACTATATTAATAGTACTACACATAACATCCTTAGCTTGAGGAAAGCTCAACAACTAAAGAGTATGCAAATAATCTATAAATATATAAATTGTAGAAGATAACATTATATTGAAAATTCATAACCTTCAATATATTTAATATTAAGTAATATCAACTTATGGAATAATATAATTCTTATAAATTACTTTCATGATTCAAGTATCAGACACATCAGAAATCATGGTATACGTATTTTTACGTATGTATTTATTCTTTAAGTCTATTTGGGTTTCTATAACATTACAACTTTAGTTTATACCATCATATTATATAAGTTTTATCATTATAAACTTTTATATTTTGTACTGCGTATATAATAGTCTTATGTGTAACATTATATTAATTAAATATATTTATTTAATTAACATTGTAATTAATTTTATATTAACCTAATATAACATTATAATTAATTTTATATTAACTTAATATAACATTTATATTTAATGTTTATTATATACTATAACCTTTATAGCATAACACATTTATCATACACATGTGCATATTATTTATTAATTAGCCTTTTAATTAATTATTGAATTAAATAATTTTAATAAATTAAATTCATTTCTTATTCATAGATGTATACATATTTTAATACAACATAACATATATCATAATATATAATACATGTATACATTTATTAATTAATTAACTTATTTTATTAATTTATTTTATTAATCTTATTAATAATTTTGAAAATTTGAAATTAATATATATGTGTACATATATATGTTTTCAAGCATTTTTTATCATATTACAACTTTTATAATATATTTATATCTTATTTTAAATTTGACTTTTAAATTTAAAATCTTATGTTTTTTTATTTTTTCAAACAATTTTAAAAATTAGCCCAAGACCCAATACAAATTTGGGCCTTTTCTATTAGAGGCAACCTTTAGGCTCGTATATCTGTTCAAGCCAGGCTGGTAGCCATGTAAGGGAGAGTACTTGATTACCCAAACTCAATCATAGACCCTACATTTCTAGACACCCTACTATCTAGGTTATGAGCTTAATAGTTAACCCTAATGTGACTAATTTAGACCATATAGGCTATAGGGTTCCAATACATTTTTGGAAATGGGCCAGGCCATAGTAGATGTTATGGGTGAATTTCAAACTTTTTTACCCAGTTGGATCTTTATTGGGCCTATAAAATCTAATTTATTTAGAACATTTCTAAATTTTATTTAAATAAAATCTTTTATTTTATTTAGATTTATAAATTGATATAGTTTTACTTAATTTATGTTATAATTTATATATACGTGCATCATACGCACACACACACATAGGTGTGTGTGCGTGCGCACGTGCATGTGCGCGCGTGTGCATCCATATGTGACATCTCAATCCATGCAACGTACAACATGCCCGTGTATATATGCTGGGATTTACATCTTAATGGACATGTTAGGTCATCCAATATTGAAATATATTGCTCGAATGTATGTTTATATACTTTTGTTTACATATATAAAATATTATATATATATATATATAAACTTTAAATAATTTCTTTATAAATATAAATATGTGTTTGTATGTATAAATATATATGTATACTTATAAACAATTATTATGAAATTTTAACTATAATATAATTATGTGAAAATGTTTAAATTAGTTATGAATGAACCAAATAAGATAAATAATAATTTGTTTATTAATCGTAAACAACATATACATAGGTAAATAATTTTTTTAATTATATATATGTATTATATTAATTACTTATTTATAAATGAATAAAAATATATTATAACACAGATTGATATATACTTATAAATACATTAAAAAATATTTGTCTTGTCTTGCGCTTGACTTAGAAATAATTTTGTTTATATTTTCAATATTACGTTAGCTAATTTTCAAACGACTTTAATTTGAAATATTAATATAAACTAATTTCAAAACATAATTTTGAAATTTAAACTTTCACTAAAATTCTAAAAGATGTTTTATACATAGATAAATTTATTTCGTAATTTTGTGATTTAATAATAATTTTATAATTAATTATTGACTTTTGGCTTATATTTAAATATTTTAAAATAATAAAAAATAGTTTTTTATTTTTTGTCCAAGCATGTTGTGATAATATAATTTTATAAAATATGAAACATAGCTTTTATATAATATATATGTGTGTGTGTGTTTCATTTGTGTAACTAAATGATTTAAATAATATTTAAATAACAATAAACATATATATATATATATATATATATATATATATATAGGCAACTATTGGGACACAAAATTAAACATAAAATATGACACAACAAGTATTAACCGTTAGATCTTTTTGTCTTTACATGGAAGATGGAAATCAAGGTGCAATCTAATGGTTGAGATTCATTGTGTCACCGATTGTGTCTACAATTTGTGTCCTAATTGAATTTCCTTACACATACAGATATATATATAATATTTTATTGCTATTGAATATAATATATGTATAACAGACTATATATAAAATTTATATATGAAGTATGATGAAGTAATTAATTATAAACTATATTTATATATTTACAATATATATATATAATTATAGGTATGGATATAACAATTTTTTATATATAAGTAATATACATACATACAACCAAAACAATTATGACAATATAATTTTCATATTAGAATCATCACTTAAATAACAATATAAAATATTTATGCAATAAAACATTACATCTAAGCTCGAATAATTATATTTTGATCGAAAATATACCTTACTTCCAATGCCTTAAAGTACATCTTGAAATGATAAAGTATGCTCATTGAAACAATTTTTGATCCAAAAGAGTGTTAATCCTCAAACCGTTGACCACCAACTATCAAATAACAATTAAATTGATTTGGTTTGAGCTTGATAAAATGGAGAGATAATAGGTGGAGTTCAGCAAGCAAAATGTAGGGATGGAGGCTCCAAAAGATCAATAACAAATGAGGGTAGAGATGCTTAAATAGAGGAAAGAAAGGAGAGAATTAAGTATCTCATTTTTTACTTAATCTCCTTCCATATGAGCCATCAAATATTAAGACATTCTCTCCCATATTTGAGCTACCTATAGTCGATATTATGGCCACGCAAACCAGCCCCTCTAATCGTCCATGAACCCTATGGTCCGAACAAATATTTAGCATTTTAAATCTATTTTAAAATGCTTATCGATATCCTATATCGATAAATACATTATAACTTTTATAAACACATTTAATATTTGTTTATCAAATCAAAATCAAATTTATAAATAATATTTAAGAAATATTAATTGACTTATAACAATTCATAAATTAGTTAAACTTTTGGTCAAAAGAGAATTCATCATTTCGGTTGTATGACTCGTTATGTGTAAATTTGGTTTGCGATTAATATTGAACTATTTGGATATTAACGTTCACACTTCACTTAGCTAATGGTGTGATATTTTGGCCAAATTTATCGCTTACTTGGTTTCAGTTAAATCCAATGTTACCCTGTTAACTATTACTCAGTTGTGACTTTTATTTACACTAATTCTTTTCGTCAAAACTATATCACTTTGGAATAATGAAATTTGGTAATGGTCAAAATTCCATATCGTTTATGTTCAACTCTATAGTCCAAACACAAAGTTTTGGTTCAATAATAACAATTATTATTAACCGAACTACTTTGGCCAGAGATTTTGACTTTGAGTTGACCGTGATACTAACCCCATATAGCTGAGAAGATGAATCCTCATTTGCATAGTGTTTCACTTCAATACTTCCACTGGATCTAACTATAGTCACTCGATGGATGTTGTGCCCTGATTTGACTATAATCAAAGTGGAGCTTTCATATTGAAGATTAGCGACATTCTCAAGTCGAGATTACTGTGTAAATCAGTCATATCAATATTTTATATTTAACATTGGTAATATTAACCAACTGAAAATTATTGAGTGAGTTATTCCATAATTATCCAATAACTATTAGTACATAATCCCTAGATGCAACGACCTGGATTTTCGAACCAGTCAAAATCATCGAAAATCTCGTCCGTTCTAAAACTGTGAATGAAAATTACCAACTTAATATACAATATTTGATAAATATTCAACATTATTAAATGTATAGGATACAATTTCAATTGTATAATTTATCAGAGTAATCAATTTAATCTACTAGGTGTGCTTTAATACGTAGCAAATACAAATACAAATAAACCTACTGCTGCACAACTCTAATGAGAGAGACAACAATAGCCATTTCTGCAAACTCAATAAATATGATAGATGCGAAATAAAATAGTAAGTAGGAAAAATACATCAATACACGATATATAGCAAACAATAAACAGAAAAATGTTATGTTACTATTTTGGTTGTATCACTACCACTTGGAATTACATCGTGATCAAGCCAACGTAGTTCTCCTACCGCAAATAGGACTCATAGAGCCTACAATGCAACAAACAGAAATTATCTAATTTATTTGCGGTAGGAAATTATCTAATTTATCTAAAATTATCCATGAGTCCTATTTGTGGTAGGAAATAACTGTAGGTTTAAAGCACACCAACCGGTAGATTACTCATACCGTATAGTCAAATCGTGAAAGAAATCACAAGGCGTTAGCCTATAGTTATTTTTTACCTAGCCCATACATATGGATAATTAATTACTCATAAATCGGTCGAGCAAAGTCAACAATCAGTAAATAATAATAGTGCTCATAAACTGGTCGAGCACAATCAACAATCAGTAAACAATAATAGTGCTCATATACTGGCTAAGCGCAATCCAAACAATCAATCAATGAAATAAACACAATAATAAATGACAATCAATGCTTCATTCTATCAAATATTTATAACACTTTTTATTATATCTTGGGTTAAATTGGTTTGATATTTATTTTGGAGCATCTAGGCTTTGCTTTTGACATGTACCGTCCCTCGCCCAAGTTTTCTTGGATCTCACAGATGAAACATGTGTACTAGTCGTTTTCGCATACCCTATTAAATATTTAACTTCTAAATTTTAAAATACTTAATTAACCATCCAAATATAGTCAAACAAGGAAATCAAACCATTGTTTTAGCAAAAAAAAGTAAATAAACATTCAATAAGGGGTTTTCAAATAACACTTAACACCTAAAATTCCTTCAACTTAGCAATGGTTTTAATGAACTCAAGTAAAAAATAACTCACTTTGGATTCCACTCCATCAAACTTTAAGGCAAGGAACGTAAGATCTAAACCATATTTCGTACCATGCTTCGAAACCAGACCTAAATAAGCATGAATTCCTCCTTCCTCTCAAGTTCTTGGCCAAGGCTTGAGATGGAGGTTGGACGCAAGTATAGAGAAGAAATGGTTGAGCTTTCACCTTGAATTCTCAAAACTAGACCCGAAAAATAGCTCATCTTCTCTCTAATTTTTGACCCTCTTACTCTAAAAATTTGAAAAAGTTGCTAACTAAAAAGTTGTTTTAAATTCATTTCTATTGAATTTAAAACAAAAGAATCACTTGATTTCTAGTTGCTTTGAGTGAGATATGATTGAATGAATAAGAGGTATCTCGGATTGATAAAAAATGAAGCCCAAAAATGCACCGCAAAGAATTGGAATTTTGATAGAGCTAAGCTCAAAACTAGAAGAAGTGCTAAACAATAAAGTTGTAGCCAGTGGAATTATAAATAGTTTAAAAAAAATGAATTACTTAATTTGGCTTTATTTTTTAGGAGATATGCTCGAATGAAAGAGGTTTTTTCGGC
This sequence comes from Allium cepa, assembly GCA_030765085.1. NCBI lineage: Eukaryota > Viridiplantae > Streptophyta > Magnoliopsida > Asparagales > Amaryllidaceae > Allium > Allium cepa. The sequence continues at coordinate 427,902,353 of CM060935.1, forward strand.
CTTTAAAACTGGGCTCGAAAATGCTATGGAAGGAATGGAGATTTGAGCATAGCTAAGCTTAGAATGAGAAGATGTTGTCAACTAGAAATTGTAGTTACTGAAATTTTGAATGTTCTAAAAAAAATTTCACAATTTCATTCATTTATGAAGGGGGTATGTAGGATGAAAGAATGAGTTGTGGAGGGGCTATTTATAGGAAAAGAGAATGAGGAAAATATCTACCTTTACACCATCCCTCCCCCTCACCACCCATCATTACTACCACCCCCTCCCTTCATTGCCCTAGGATGGCCAGAAATGATGTTCACATGGGCACATCCATGTGCTTGTCCATGTGGGTGTGTACATGTTGACTTTGGGCTTTCTTAAGGTTTAAGTAATTTAGAAATATCTTATATATTTCTTTTATGTATGTATATGTATGAATGTATTTATGTATATTTGTATGCATGTTTATGTATAAGTTAAAGTGTATGTTAGGGTGTGTATTTATATGTTGTATATGTGTACATGACATTTAAACAACGTTGCATTGACTTCGAACAACTTCCGTTTGATAAACCGTTGCCAATCGGAGAACCGATTCTCGGTCACATTTTCACTTATACATAAGTTACATATATATTTAAAAAAAATTTGAAAATAAATTTATAATTATTTTAAATTAATTAAAATAATCATATTTGAATTATAAAATCATATAAATTAATATTAAAAATTATTTACAGAAATTGCTATTATATCGTTAAAGCCATATCGATTTTCCTTATAATTTCAAATTACTTTATAAATTTATAGAACCATTATAAATCATTCATTATTACTTTATAACTACTTAAAATGAATTATTATCAGTTAAAAACAATTATTTGAATAATTATAATAATTATTAAATCATTAAATCTTAATTTAATTTCATAAATCAATTATAAGAGCATCACTAATGATGTCATAAATACATTTAATTTTCCAAAATAATTTATTTTATTTCGTATTCTTATTTAGCTATAAAAATAAGTGTATATATCCAACTTTGTGTGCGATGTTTTACAGTTATAGAGCTGTTTATCAATAAAACGATTTCGACTATTTTATCGGAATATTTCCAAAGGAAATATCTTTGTGGACATTTTTCCAAAATAAGTTTATTATTATTAACTTTAGACTTGATTATTTATGAAAATAATCCATATTTGAATATTTAAAATTATTTAAATATCTTTAATTAATTAGGTCAAATTACGAATTGTTACGTACTTCCTCCTTAAAAGAATTTCGTCCCCGAAATTACAAGGACGAAAAAATATAACGAAACCCAAAAAAATTAAGTACGCCTAAAAATAAACATCACCCATAATCCCGGTCGGAGATATTGCGTCTTATCTTATCCATTTTTATTTATCAAAATAAGTTAGTTTCATTTATAAAATTCCTATGTTGATTCACTAACCTGGACAAATTTTAATTAGGCACCTAACTTAGGCTCTGATACTGTTAGTCCTTGAGATGATGGTTTTGATGACAACAACCTTAGAATAGGATTATAAAATATAAATACTAATATTATAGTTTAGATATATATGTATATGCAGGATTTAACCATGCAGGTACCAAGAATGAAGACTGTACAATATAGAGATTCAAGATATCAAGATTAGAGACTCATGAGTATCAAGAATATCAAGATTATCAAGAATTCAAGATTTCAAGAATAAGTAATTTAATTAGGAATTTTGTTAAAACTCCTAGAAAAGCACTGGCATCTTAAAATCCAATTTATTAGTGGAATGGAATCCACTTCGAGCCTGTTAAAGGGATGGAACCCTAAGTAGGATGGAACCTACGAAAAATCTAGTGGAACATTGTTTTGTATCCGCTAACTTTTATTGAAAATGATTTTACAAAATTATATCTTGTTTTCAAAATGTTTTCAAAACCTTCCTTTTAAAAGAATCAAAAACATCTATCCTGATTTTAAAATATTTTTATCCTCAAAATAATCTTTAATTTCAAAATCAAATTATCCTTGGTTTTAAATTATCTTTAATAATATATTTAACTTTTAATATTTATACTTAGATTTAAATATAAAATTATAGTAAAATTTTATATATACCAAAATATTATTATCTATACTTACTTATGTATTTAACTTTAAGTATATTCATAAAGTTTAAAATAGTCTTAATATAAGATAAAAGTTATTTTCAAAAAAAACAAAACACCAAAATTTCCTTTGGGATGTCAACATACCCATGTTACCCATGTCGACATAGTGTTAGTTGATTTCAAAATTTTGAATTTCAAAAGAAGCGTCTATTCGTCATATCCCTTCGCGAATGGACATGACTGTTGTTCTTCTATAAATAGGGGTTATTTTCAACGAATTTCCATTCATATTTTTCTGGTTTTCACTCCTCTTCTTCTTCCACATTTCTTTATACATATTCTTACCATTACTCTGCCGAAACCAACATTGAATCTAATAGATCATTTCTGTTTTGATTCTCTATCACTATCTCAACAAGATCCTTAGTGCTATTTAGAGTTATAGACTTCTTTGTAATAAATTTAGTGAGAAAAGGTGTGATTGTAGCCTTGGAAATCAATCAAGTGTAAAAGGTGTGATTGTAGCCTTGGAAATCAATCAAGTGTAAAAGGTGTGATTGTAGCTTAGGAAATCAACTGGGTGAACTTGTTGTCCGTGAAATCAATTATCTCTACCCAGAGGATTGTGAATCTGGAGGGTGTACCTCATAGCCTTGAAATCGAGGGTGTAATTGTAAAGATTGCTTTTGAAAGAAAATCCATATTTGTGTGCGGGACTGGATAGGGTAACTGTGAACCAGTATAAAATCCGATGTGTTCTTTCCTTTCCTGCTTTTACTTTATTCTGCATCTATGTTTGTTTCTGTGATCATATCTGTGTCTGAATATTTCATACATTTGTGTTCAAATTAACATAAACTCAAAAAGATTTAGTAATTTCTTTAAACACTACTCACCCCCCTCTAGTGTTTATCCTAGCCTTAAGATCTGTAATCCGCATTTCTAACATTTGGTGTCAGAGCAAGGTTTTCAAAGTTTCATAATCTGATTTTTGAAAAAGTTTTTTAAAATGGTTATGTTTGTTAACACTAGTTTACAAATATGCAGATCATCATTGTCTCTTGAGTCTGCATATAATCAATATTCAAATACAAGTTGTCTACTAAGATTGTTTGATGTGCAGGAAACATGCTTTATGGGGGTTAAGGAATCAATCCACAATGGACAAATTGTGCAGATCAAAAAGAATAAATGGATACTCGATAGTGGATGCTCTAGACATATGACTGGCAATCCAGATATGCTAAATGATATAATATACAAAGACGGAGGACTGATGTGATGACCTAGAATTTTGAACATTTGAAATCGAAATATTTAATTGATTTTAAATATTTAGAAGTTAGTTTAACTTGAATTTCAAAATTAACTATGAATTTGGCAATTTAATTATTGAATTTAACTTATTGAAGTTGGATAAAAATTTGAATCTTCAGTTTTAAACTGATTAAAAATATTTCAAAGGCTTAGGAAATTCATCGATAATATTGACGATAATAGAAACTACAGAATTGAATTTGAAAGTGAATTGTTCGGTTTTGAATTTATATCATTTAAATTGATGTTTAAAAACAGCCTTCCGAGACACAGTCTCGGAATTCGACGAAACCAGCTCCGTTGGATCCGTAATATTGAATTATTACTGGATTTCAAGTTTTGTAGCTTTCGGAGTTGTTGTGTGATCGTACGAAATATAAACGCCTATACAATAACTAATCGGTTTAATTTAAATATAATTTGATTGGTCAACATATCTATCCCAATCAACAGCCGAAAATTTTCCCATCAGCTACTTTTTGTTCCATCAGACACTGTAGCCTTTTTCTTTCATACGCTACCCCTTATCCTTAATTGGTGCTGCCTCTTTCGTTCAAAATCAAATCATGTTCCCCTTTGTCTTCTGAAGCAAGCCGACAACTCCCCTTATTAATGTCGCATTTCTTTCTATTCCTCAGTTCAAAACCGCTACTTCTTTTCCTCCTTTCCCCAAATCGAACGAAAATCCTTCGTTTAAAAAAGTAAATCAAAAATGGCTGCTCTCTTAATCATAGCCTCGTTTGAAAAAGTCAAAACCAATTTAATGGCCGCAATCGAGCTCGACTTCGAATGGGGCGGAAATCAGTTTCGAGGGCGAAGTTCAAATTGGAAGCGACAACGTTCGATTTTTGGGAAGCAATCTCAAATCGACGACTTCGATTTTAGGTAGGCCAAGGTCAGTCAAAGCTAGGGCTCGCGTCTACCGCGATGTTCGAGTTATAGAAGGCGGTCGCGATTTTTGAGGTGCAACGCGAGGCATTCGAATGTGATGGGAAGGGTTCGACGTCGACGAAGGTGGCGAAGTCAAGGCACGTTTCGAACTCGGCGATAATACTGGTGTTTTGCGATGTCGGGCCTGGGTTTGATCGATAGCAGTAAAGTAACTTCTGTGATTTAATTTAAATTTAGTTAAATATTTTTTGCAGAGATCGATGGCAAAATTTTGTTAACAGTAAAGTAAATACAGTTTTTTTTCAAAACTTAAATGTAGTTACAGAAAGATAATATAATAAAATATAAATGTAGATTTTTTTTTATTTTTTTTTTACAGAAAATAGATTTTTAATATATATATATATATATATATATATATATATGCATGCAGAAGAAAATATATATAGTTTTAGAAATTTCAGTTTGTTTAAAATTTACAGTAAACAGAAAATTAATATAAGAATTTATAGAAAATTAGATTTTTTTAATATAGATTATTTTTTTATAAGTATATATGGGTAGTTCAAATAAAATAATGTATTATTGAAAATTAATTAATTTAGTTAACCTATATAATTATTTTGGTAACTAGAAAATATTTTATTAAAGAGGAAATTTAGTTTTAAATTTATTTTTTTAGTCAAATAAATTTATTAAAAGAAATTGGTTTAAAATAAAATCATCGGATAATAAGAATTACCAAACAAATAATAATAATAACAATAATTGGTTATTCGATTATTTCGAATATTAATAAATTGTATAAGTTGTTTATACAAGGTCTAAATCATGAAGAAACAAGTCGGGAATGAAAATGGATTGCATGCAAAGCAAAGGCGAGATCTTCTCACTCAAATTATAAAATTGAAAATTTCAGTTATTGATTGATTGTTGAATTGTGATAGTTAAATTTAAATTGTTAATTGTGTGCTTGGATGATAATTTATTATCAGTTGTATTGAAATAGACCATATGCACTGCATAATAGCAGATGATATTATATTTAAACCCATATACTGCGATATTCCACCTCGAAGTGGAATTGGTATTATATACGTATTTGGAGTTGTTGATTTCCCGCACTATATAGCGGATAAGACCCCATGCGCCGCATATTAGCGGATGATATTTTCTAAACCCCATATACCGCGATATTCCACCTCGAAGTGGAATTGATATTTAATTGTTGTACTAACGTCTTTGGATGTAGGGAAAACAGGTTGGAGGGATCCAACTGGATTCCTCAAATATTTGAATTAGTTTCAATATTATGTGTTGATTATTTATAATCTGTGTGTGACTATTGGTGATTGAAACTGTTGAAGGCTATAATTTAGCCAAAAATATTTTTGGTATCGTAGGATACCAGAAATAAATCAAATTGGATTTTTGAAATTTAGTAGAAAATTTATAGTAAATTAATTTTAGAAAATTGAATAAATTTAAAAAGAATTTGTTTCAAAAGATAATAAATTTGGTGTTTGAAATAAATTTGAGAATCAATTTGAAATTTGATTTGGTGTTTTGAAAATAAAATAGAAAAATCAATTTGATATTGATTTGATAAAAATAATTATTATTTGGGAATCGATTTAAAAACCGTATATCAGTGGATATTTGGGAATTTAAATTCACAATGGAAATTTTATAAAAGAAAGGGAAATATGTTTTAAATAAATTTATTTTTAAAAGTGTGGAAAGGAATTTACGGATTTGGAACGTAAATTTAAAGTAAATCCAAAAGGATTTATAAATTGATTTGAATGGACCATTTTAGAATGGAAGGTGTACTTTTCCTGGAAAGTCGAGTATGTTTTCAATATAGTCTATAAATATGAAATTGAAGTTGTGAAGATGGTTTTAAGGAAAGATTATTTTGAAGAAATTATTTACTTGGGTTATTTTGAGAATATTTAAAGTAAAAATTTATTTTAATATAGAAGTGGTTATTTAAAGATTAAATTGATATTTGTTTTAGAAAATGGTTATTTAAAATAGTTATACCCTATCTACTAATTTTACTTTAAAGTTAGTTTAGACTTGAAGTTTTATATGAGATATTGGTATAATATTTTCATAACTAATATTTAAATGATATTTTAAAATAATTTTATGTAAATGTTTCCGAGTATATATTTTGGATAAGTGATTTAAAGTATTTTAAAGTATTTGAACTCGACAGACTTTAAGTGGAAATAAATAAGATCGGAATTCTTGTTCAGCGAGTGAAAAGTGATTTGAAATTTGTTTTCAAATGGTTGAAGTGTGAAATATACCTTGCGAAGATATTTTGAAAATAAATAATTGGGAAAATTCTTTAAATCTGGTAATTGTTGTGAGTGTTGATTGATAATTAAATAGCCGACTATCAATATTTGCCTTTAAACGACGTTTGAATTTCGATGCGACCGGGGGTCGGATTACAAATGGATATTCGAAAACCACATCGAACCTTTGTGATTGTGATGGATATTTTGTTTAAAAGATCAAAGTGGAAATTGTTGTGATTTGTTGAAATCTAAATGTAACACTTATTTTTAAAATAACCACTCGTTATTCAGATTAGCCGGGAGAGGACCTTGTGTCATAAAACCCATTTTGAATAATGGTACGACGAAATGGGATTGCATTTGATGATGGTGTTGAATACGGGGTATTTTCGAAAATGAAAGGATTACCTGTCGAATGTCTCTGCACCGGGTTGTTCCGGTATAGAGATTTTACCACCCTTTGTGATGGGGATTCCGAACGTGATTAGTAAATATTCGGATTTGCAAGGGCTTCTTTTGAAGTGCCTTCGGTTCCGTTCGATCCCGGAACGGACTTGTATGGACGTGTGTCTGACATTACACTTTGAGATGTAAAGCTGGTTTCTGTCAAATACATATCTGTTGGTGGTAGAGAATTTATTCTCTTAGCTTGACACCCTTCTCTGAGATGTACGAGCTCCGAGGTTATGTAGTTTATGGTTACTAGTGATATATTCCCAAACTGGTAATGTGGCATACGAAGTGCCGCTGATCATTTGTTGATCAAAGCATGACTTTGTGAAAAGTGTAGCTTTGTGGACGAGACCTCGTCCGACCTCACAACCCGAAAATGGTCAAAACAGGAAGGATGCGGCAAGGCTATTTGAGGGTAGCGCCCCCTGAGGGTATGTCATTTCCTTCTCGAAAAGGGTAGTATCATGGTATGGAGCCCAGATATTTTACCTATGTTGATGCTGCAAATTTATTATACTTTGTGGTTATTGCTTTGTGGTTGAGGATCCTCGGATAAAGGTCGCAAACGTCCGGGGGATGACATACTCGTGTAGTAGTTACCTAGTTACAGAGGTAACCCAGCCTTGTGTTGGAAGAGAGCTGGTTAAGTTCTCGGGACGTCCCTCCAGAGGCGTACCCATGTGGCAATAGGAAGTTCCTTAGCCTAACCATTTGTTGGAAATCCAAAGAAACAATACGAGCCCTTTACGATTGCAATTGTGTAACCTTCCTCCTTAGGAGGTAGCTATAGCAGGCATAATATAATGGTACCTATGTTGGCTAAGATTATTATTATACTTTCGAAATGTTTTCTACACTATGCACTAATGATAATATTAAAAAGGATTTTGCGTATCAAACATGTTTGACTATCATAAGGAGAAATCTCCCCCAAGTCTGCGATTGCATTGTGTGTGTGCCGGGAGGCCTTATGCTAGTTTCATTTTTCAAAAAGCATAGCGGATTTCTTTTCCTTTCTTTGTGGAAATAAGTGTTTCTAAGATCTCATACCAGTCCCATGAATGACCTTGAGTTTATTGTTCCCTTTCTAAACTCTGGGTGCCCACAATTTTTCCACACGGGCAGCCTAGAGTCAGGTTATCATTATTCTAGAGCGAAGTCGAAAAAGAGATGCTGTGGATATCCGGAGCAAGCTGGACGGCGAAGCGTATCACTAGTATATGTTATATTCTTTTCCGCTGTTTGTTGTTGTAATACTCTAATAATGTAATATGGTATAATATAACAATTGATATAGTTCTTTGTTTTAAAGATATTCATTTATCTATTATATTTTTTCTGCTGCGAAATGTGAGATTCTGTTATTGTTTTCTTTTCTTCTTCTTCTACCTCTTTCTTCTTTAAACCCGAAGACTCGTACATTTGTTCCACTTTGGGCTGAATTGTTGTGGGATTTTGCCAGCTCAAAAGGGGTACGGATTTGCGGGCCTTTACAGTGGTATCAGAGCATTTGGTTAAGCGATAACCTTGGCTCTGGTGGGGATTACTCATTAGAGATAGAGTCAGTAGTACTCTATAATGAGTTTGAGTATAACAATAGATATGAGTGTGTATTTGTTAGTGAATAAAAAAAATTTGTTTTATATTGTGATGATTGGGTTGTTGAATGGTATATGGATTCTGGTCGATATAGTCTGTACACCTCTATCGATAGGGATCTCTAAACACTCGTACAGAATAATTCGACACGATATTGTTTTAAAATAGGATGAATGAAATAATTTTACCTAACTATTTTCGTAGATAAAGGAAATAATCTTTGTAAATTATTATAGTACATGGTTGCTTGATTGTTAGGAAGTGATAATATTATTGTCATTTGAATAGGAAATTGAAATCGTAACTCCAAAATTAAGAAACAAATTCACATACAAATGGAATTTGAGAATTTAAATTGTAAATGTGATTTGTAATTTGAAACGGAATTCTAGAGAAGTATTTGGAAATGTTTTGAAAAGAATTTGAAAATTTTGGAGATTTGGAAAGTTTAAATCCCTTTTGATTTTGAAAAATAATTTTCAAAGGTTTTTGGAAAGATGTTTCGAAGGGATGAAAAGCACTAAACTCTTTATGGTCGCTGGAAAATTACTTCGGTGATGACTGCAACATCATCGGTGTTCATTTTCGAGTTTCCAAGAGAGGAATTGCTGCCAAATTGTTTTAAATGGAAGTTGTTTGCAAACTGGGTTTGGTTTTGGAAATTCAAAAGATAATTTGAATTGATTTCAAAAATATTTTGAAAAGATGGAATGACTCTGGAATACTATATAAAATATTTATGGAATATCATTAATTTTGATAACTTGTAAAGTTTAAAGTTGTGAAAATAAGATCTAACTTAAAGAGAAGTTAGATAAAAGTAAATGTGGAAACAAAATAAGTTGGAAGGAAAATTTAATTCAAGTGGAATTAAAAAATGAAAATTGAATAAAAGAATTGAGATTGAAAATTTGAGTTAATTTGAATAAATGTGAATTTGGGAAGTCTTATAAACTAAATGTTTGGAATAAAATCTATTGAGGTGAAAAATAAATTGTGAATGAATAAATAAATTTGTAATTGCAAGCAAATGAAAGTGAAATTGAATATTGAAATTCATTTTGAATTTGTAAGCAAATAGAATTGAATTGGAATTGAATTTGAATTATTATAAGCAAAGCGAAGTATTGAAATAAAATTACTAAGTGAAACTAATTATGGTCTGAGATAAATTGAATTCATACGGAATTTGAAATCCACTTTAAATATAAGTGGTTGTAAACCAAATGGTGAATTGAAATTGAATTGTGTTTGGGGATGAACAAAAGAATAAAAAGTGGAATTTAAACTGAATATCAAAAACCAATTTGAATTGTGTGAAATAAAATGAAGTTGTAAAATTAGTTCGAAGTGAACTAAAGATAATAAAGGTGAAATAAAGAAATAGTTTGAGCTAAAATGAATTGGAATTTGTAGTGAATTAGTAAATAAAACTAATTTAAACTAGTAATATGAATCAGTTGTGAATGAAAGATAGTTGATAAAAAAATTAATATTTAGAAGTTAAATTGAATCCAAACAGAATTGAAAGTGTAAATCGAATTCAAATGAAATTGAAAATGTAAAGTTGAATGAAAATGGATATATAGCTTCAATAGTAAAGTAAAAATGGTATAAGAAGTATATATTGAATTTTTTTTGTAATAAAATGTACAAAATCATATTTGAATGTTGTAATTGGATATTATGGCTAGCAGGATATACAGGAGTGTTAAAGGAAATGGAATTGGGATTTAGATTTCAAAGATAAAATTTGAACTTGCTCGACAAAAAGGTATGTATTTAAATTTCAGTATGAGATTTGATGATTTTCTTGTTTAGCCGCCTGGCTTTTTGTTTTCCTTTTGAAATCTGGGGGCCGTGGTGCCATTTTGTAGTCGTACCGAGCTAGCCGTGCAAAGGAGACGCTGACGAATGTTTATGAAAATTTAGGGAGTTAGAAAAAATTTGAGAAATTTTTTTGATAATTTAAAATTTGAATTTGAATTTAAATTTGAATTGCGAAGTAAATGAAGTTGTTTGGAAACTATGAAGATTTTTCAAAGCTAGTTGAAATGATAATGGATCTTTGATAAAAAGATTTGTTTTGGGCAATTTAATAAAACTGTTTAGTTTTGAAAAGATAGCAAATGGGATAAGGATCAATCTTCTTAACTAGAAATTTCGGGACGAAATTCTTTTAAGGGGGGAAGGATGTGACGACCCAGAATTTTGAACATTTGAAATCGAAATATTTAATTGATTTTAAATATTTGGCAGTTAATTTAACTTGAATTTCAAAATTAACTATGAATTTGGCATTTTAATTATTGAATTTAACTTATTGAAGCTGGATAAAAATTTGAATCTTCAGTTTTAAACTGATTAAAAATATTTCAAAGGCTTAGGAAATTCATATTGATAATACTGAAGATAATAGAAACTACAGAATTGAATTTGAAAGTGAATTGTTCGATTTTGAATTTATATCGTTTAAATTGATGTTTAAAAATAGCCTTCCAAGGCACAGTCTCGGAATTCGACGAAACCAGCTCCGTTGGATCCGTAATATTGAATATTTACCGAATTTCAAGTTTCGTAGCTTTCGGAGTTATTGTGTGATTGTACGAAATATAAACGCCTAGACAATAACTAATCGGTTTAATTTAAATATAATTTGACTGGTCAACATATCTGCCCCAGTCAATAGCCGAAAATTTTCCCATCTGCTGCTTTCTGTTCCATCAGACACTGTAGCCTTTTTCTTTCATACGCTACCCTTTATCCTTAATTGGTGCTGCCTCTTTCGTTCGAAATCAAATCATGCTCCCCTTTGTCTTCTGAAGCAAGCCGACAACTCCCCTTATTAATGTCGCATTTCTTTCAATTCCTCGGTTCAAAACCGCTACTTCTTTTCCTCCTTCCCCAAATCGAACGAAAATCCTTTGTTTAAAAAAAAATCAAAAATGGCTGCTCTCTTTTTGTATTCGAATCAAAAACATAGCCTCGTTCGAATAACTCAAAAGCAAATTAATGGCCGCAATCGAACTCGACTTCGAATGGGGCGGAAATCAATTTCGAGGGCGAAGTTAAAATTGGAAGCGACAACATTCGATTTTGGGAAGCAATCTCGAATCGGTGACTTTGATTTTAGGTAGGCCGAGGTCAGTCAAAGCTAGGGCGCACGTCTGCCGTGATGTTCGAGTTATAGGAGGCGGTCGCGATTTTTGAGGTGCAATGCGAGGCATTCGAATGTGATGGGAAGGGTTCAACGTCGATGAAGGTGGCGAAGTCAAGGCGCATTTCGAACTCGGCGATAGTACTAGTGTTTTGCGATGTCGGGCCTGGGTTTGATCGATGGCAGTAAGGTATCTTCTGTGATTCAATTTAAATTTATTAAATACTTTCAACAGAGATCGATGGCAGAAATTTTGTTAACAGTAAAGTGAATACAGTTTTTTTCCAAATTTATATGTGGTTACGGAAAGATAATATAATAAAATATAGATGCAGATTTTATTTTCTTTTTTTTACAGAAAATAGATTTTTAATATATATATATATATATGCATGCAGAAGAAAATATATATAGTTATAGAAATTTCAGTTTGTTTAAAATTTACAGTAAACGGAAATTAAATATAAGAATTTATAGAAAATTAGATTTTTTAATATAGATTATTTTTTTATAAGTATATATGGGTAGTTCAAAGAAAATAATATATTATTGGAAATTAATTTATTTAATTAGCCTATATAATTATTTTGGTAACTAGAAAATATTTTATTAAAGAGGAAATTTAGTTTTAAATTTATTTTTTTAGTCAAATAAATTTATTAAAAGAAATTGGTTTAAAATAAAATCATTAGATAATAAGAATTACCAAACAAGAAAAAATAGTAATAATAATATTTGGTTGTTCGATTATTTCGAATATTATAAATTGTATAAATTGTTTATAAAAGGTCTAAAATCATGAAGAAACAAGTCGGGAATGAAAATGGATTGCATGCAAGGCAAAGGTGAGATCTTCTCACTCAAATTATAAAATTGAAAATTCAGTTATTGATTGATTGTTGAATTGTGATAGTTAAATTTAAATTGTTAATTATGTGCTTGGATGATAATTTATTATCAGTTGTATTGAAATAGACCCTATGCGCCGCATAATAGCGGATGATATTATATTTAAACCCATATACGGCGATATTCCAACTCGAAGTGGAATTGGTATTATATATGTATTTGGAGATGTTGATTTCCCGCATTATATAGCGGATGAGACCCTATGCGCCGCATAATAGCGGATGATATTTTATAAATCCCATATACCGCGATATTCCACCTCGAAGTGAAATTGGTATTTAATTGTTGTACTAACGTCTGTGAATGTAGGGAAAACAGGTTGGAGGGATCCAACTGGATTCCTCAAATATTTGAATTAGTTTCAATATTGTGTGTTGATTATTTATAATCCGTGTGTGACTATTTGTGATTGAAACTGTTAAAGGCTATAATTTAGCCAAATATATTTTTGGTATCGTAGGATACCAGAAATAAATCAAGTTGGATTTTTGAAATTTAGTAGAAAATTTATAAGAAATTAATTTTAGAAAATTGAATAAATTTAAAAGAAAGAATTTGTTTCAAAAGATAATAAATTTGGTGTTTGAAATAAATTTGAGAATCAATTTGAAATTTGATTTGGTGTTTTGAAAATAAATTAGAAAAATCAATTTGATATTGATTTGGTAAAAATAATTATTATTTGGGATTCGATTTAAAAATCATATATCAGTGGATATTTGAGAATTTAAATTCACAATGGGAATTTTATAAAAGAAAGGGAAATTGTTTTAAATAAATATTGTTTTATTTTTAAAAGTATGGAAAGGAATTTATGGATTTGGAACGTAAATTTAAAGTAAATCCAGAAGGATTTATAAATTGATTTGAATGAACCATTTTAGAATGGAAGATGTACTTTCCCTGGAAATCCGGGTATGTTTTCAATATAGTCTATAAATATGAAATTGAAGTTGTGAAGATGGTTTTAAGGAAAGATTATTTTGGAGAAATTATTTACTTGGGTTATTTTGAAAATGTTTAAAGTAAAAATTTATTTTAATATAGAAGTGGCTATTTAAAGATTAAATTGATATTTTTTTCTAGAAAATGGTTATTTAAAATAGTTATACCCTATCTACTAATTTTATTTTAAAGTTAGTTTAGACTTGAAGTTTTATATGAGATATTGGTATAATGTTTTCATAACTAATATTTAAATGATAATTTAAAATAATTTTATCTAAATGTTTCTGAGAATATATTTTGGATAAGTGATTTAAAGTATTTTAAAGTATTTGAACTCGGCAGACTTTAAGTAGAAATAAATAAGATCGGAATTCTTATTCAGCGAGTGAAAAGTGATTTGAAATTTGTTTTCAAATGGTTGAAGTGTGAAATATACCTTGCGAAGATATTTTGAAAATAAATAATTGGGAAAATTATTTAAATATGGTAATTGTTGTGAATGTTGTTTGATAGTTAAATAACCGACTATTAATATTTGTCTTTAAACGACATTCGAATTTCGATGCGACCGGGGGTTGGATTCCAAATGGATATTCGAAAACCACATCGAACCTTTGTAATTGTGATGGATCTTTTGTTTAAAAGATCAAAGTGGAAATTGTTGTGATTTGTTGAAATCTAAATGTATCACTTATTTCTAAAATAAGCGCTCGTTATTCGGATTAGTTGGAAGAGGACCTTGCATCATAAAACCCATTTTAAATAATGATACGACGAAATGGGATTGCATTTGAAGATGGTGTTGAAGACCGGGTATTTTCGAAAACGAAAGGATTACCTGTCGAATGTCTCTGCACCGAGTTGCTCCGGTATAGAGATTTTACCACCCTTTGTGATGGGATTTCGGACGTGATTTGTAAATATCCGGATTTGCAAGGGCTTCTTTTGAAGTGCCTTCGGTTCCGTTCGATCCCGGAACGGACTTGTATGGATGTGTGTCTGACGTTACATTTTGAGATGTAAAGCTGGTTTCTATCAAATACATTTCTGTTGGTGGCGGAGAATTTATTCTCTTGGCTTAACACCCTTCTCTGAGATGTACGAGCTTAGAGGTTATGTAGTTGATGGTTACTAGTGATATATTCCCAAACTGGTAATGTGTCATACGAAGTGCTGCTGATCATTTGTTGATCAAAGCATGACTTTGTAAAAAGTGTAGCTTTGTGGACGAGACCTCGTCCGACCTCACAACCCGAAAATGGTCAAAACAGGAAGGATGCGGCAAGGTTATTTGGGGGTAGCGCCCTCTGAGGGTATGTCATTTCCTTTTGGAAAAGGGTAGTATCATGGTATGGAGCCCATATATTTTACCTATGTTGATGCTGCAAATTTATTATACTTTGTGGTTGTTGCTTTGTGGTTGAGGATCCTCGGATAAAGGTCGCAAACGATCGAAGGATGGCATACTCGTATAGTAGCTACCTAGTTACAGAGGTAACTCGGCCTTGTGTTGGCAGAGAGCTGGTTAAGTTCTCGAGACGTCCCTCCAGAGGCGTACCTATGTGGCCATAGGAAGTTCCTTAGCCTGACCATTTGTTGGAAATCCAAAGAAACAATACGAGCCCTTTACGATTGCAATTGTATAACCTGCCTCCTCAGGAGGTAGCTATAGCAAGCATAATATAATGGTACATATGCTGGCTAAGATTAATATTATACTTTCAAAATGTTTTCTACACTATGCACTAATGATAATATTAAAAAGGATTTTGCATATCAAGCATGCTTGACTATCATAAGGAGAAATCTCCCCCAAGTCTTGGATTGCATTGTGTGTGTGTGCCGGGAGGCCTTATGGTAGTTTCACTTTCCAAAAAGCATAGCGGATTTCTTTTCCTTTCTTTGTGAAAATAACTGTTTTTAAGATCTCACACCAGTCCCATGACTGACCTTGAGTTTATTGTTCCCTTTCTAAACTCTAGGTGCCCACAATTTTTCTACACGGGCAGCCTAGAGTCAGGTTATCATTATTCTGGAGCGAAGTCAAAAAAGAGATGCTGTGGATATCAGGAGCAAGCTGTATGGCGAAGCGTATCACTAGTATATGTTATATTCTTTTCCACTGTTTGTTGTTGTAACACTCTGATAATGTAATGTGATGTAATGTAACAACTGATATAGTTCTTTATTTTAAAGATATTCATTTGTCTATTGTATTTGTTCCGCTGTGACATGTGAGATTCTGTTATTGTTTTCTTTTCTTCTTCTTCTACCTCTTTCTTCTTTAAACCCAAAGACTCGTACATTTGTTCCACTTTGGGCTGAATCGTTGTGGGATTTTCCAGCTCAAAAGGGGTACGGATTTGCGGGCCTTTACAACTGGTTAACTTTGGAGACAATTCAAAAGGATATGTGATTGGCATCGGCAAAGTCGGTAACTCTGAAATTCCTATTATTACTAATGTTTTGCTAGTTAAGAATCTGAAACATAATCTGCTAAGTATAAGTCAACTTTGCGATAAAGGATATAAAATTAAATTTGAAAAAGATAAATGTCACATTGAATATAATAATTCAACCATAATATTTAAGGGAATTAGGAAAAAGAATATTTATATTCTAAGTATAAAAGTTTCAAATGATAACCATTTTCTTTTAGCAAATACAAGTGACCCTTTGATTTGGCATAAGAGATTTGGGCATTTGAATTTCAAACTCTTATCTAGACTATCAAAACATGATCTAGTAAGAGGTCTCCCTAAAATGAATTTTAAAGTAGATAGTCTACGTGATGCATGTCAATTAAGAAAACTTAGAAATAGTTCCTTTAAATTAAAAGATATGATTTCAACCTCAAAACCTCTTGAATTACTTCACCTTGATTTATTTGGTCCATTTTAAATTCTGTCAATAAATCAGAGTAAATATGTTTTTGTAATTGTAGATGATTATTCTAGATTTACATGGACAATATTTTTGAAACATAAAAGTGATGCTTTTGAATGTTTTAAGAACTTTACAAAAAGGATTCAAAATCAACTTTCTCTAAAATTATAACCATCCATAGTGATCACGGTGGTGAATTTGAAATGAAAAGTTTGAAGAATTCTGCAATAAAATGGGAATAAATCACAATTTTCCATTTTCAAGAACTCCACAACTAAATGGAGTAGTAGAATGTAAAAATAGGATGATTCAAGAGTGTGCGAGAACTATGCTCTCAGATAGTCAATTACCAAAGTATATTTAGGCAGAAGCAGTTGCTACCGCCTGTTATACTTTAAATAGAATTTTAATTAGACCTTTAACTGATAAGACATCTTATGAACTTCTTCACTCAAGGAAACCTAAGGTACCTTATTTTAGAATTTTTGGAAGTAAATGTTTTATTTTAAATACAAAAGATAATTTAAATAAATTTAATCCTAAATCCGACAAAGGTATCTTTATCGGATATTCAAATATAAGTAAAGCGTACAAAGTATTTAATTTAAGAACTAACACCATTGAAGAAACAATGCATGTTTCATTCGATGAAAATCTGAAAAAGTTTGAAGATACAAATAATGAAGATGATTTAATCACTCAAAATCAAGAGACAACTGAAACTAATAATGAAATTAATCATCCTAATAAAAGGATTAAACTTTTAAAAGATCACTCTATTGAAAATGTACTTGGAGATATGCAATCTGTCGTTAAAACTAGAAATCAACTAAGTCAAATGAGAAATGTAGCTTTTATATCAACTATTGAACCCAAAAATCCAAAAGAAGCATCAACTGATGATTCATGGGTTTTGGCTATGCAAGAAGAATTAAATCAATTCACTAGAAATGATGTTTGGAAACTTGTTCCTAGACCTGAAAACAAAACTATAATTGGAACTAAATGGGTTTATAAAAATAAAATGAATGAACAAGGAGAGGTTGTTAGAAATAAAGCCCGGTTAGTCGCTCAAGCTTATTGTCAACAAGAAGGAATAGATTTTGATGAAACCTTTGCTCCCATAGCAAGATTAGAAGCCATTAGGATTCTACTTGCTTTCGCAAATCATAATAATTTCAAACTATTTCAAATGGATGTTAAAAGTGCCTTTTTAAATGGATTTGTAAAAGAGGAAGTATATGTTGAACAACCACCACATTTTGAAAATGAAAAATTACCAAATCATGTTTATAAACTTATTGCACTATATGGTCTAAAACAAGCTTCTAGAGCCTGGTATGATAGACTAAGATCTTACTTATTACAATCAAATTTTGAAATTGGTAAAGTAGATAATACTCTTCTTATTAAAAGAAATAAAAATGATACTCAACTAGTACAAGTCTACGTAGATGATATCATTTTTGGATCAACTAATTTTGAAATGAATAAAGAATTTTCTGATATAATGACAAAAGAATTTGAGATGAGTCATATGGGTGAGTTAAATTTCTTTTTAGGATTACAAATAAAACAATTAGATAATGGTATCTTTATTAGTCAAGAAAAATATGCTAAAGAACTAATTAGTAAATTTGGTTTGACTAATGCGAGTGGAAAACCCACTCCCATGGCAACCAATGAATACCTTAGTAAAGAAGATCTCTCGAAAGATGTAGATCAAAAATTATATGGAGGAATGATTGGATCACTACTCTATATCACTGCTAGTAGACCTGATATCATGCATAGTGTGTGTCTTTATGCAAGATATCAATCCCAACCTAAAGAGACCCACTTAAAAGCCGTAAAACGTATCATAAGATATGTTAAACACACCTCTGATTATGGCTTATTTTACCCTAAAAATGATTCTTTTGACCTAATATCTTACTATGATGTTGATTATGTTGGTTGTAAATCAGATCAAAAAAATATAAGTGAAACTTGTCACTTTTTGGGGAATTCTCTGATTTCCTGGCTTAGTAAAAAGCAAAACACAGTTTCTTTATCAACAACTGAAGCAGAATATATTTCCACTGCTTTGGCTTGTTCTCAAGTAATATATATGCAACAAACTTTAAAAGACTATGGTTTAAATATCTTAAAATAACCAATTTATTGTGATAATACTAGTGCGATAAATTTATCCAAAAATACTACTCAACATGCTCAAACTAAACATACTGATATAAGACATCATTTTCTCAGAGATAATATAAATAAGGAAGTAATTACTCTAGATTATATTAATTCCGAGAATCAAATTGCTGATATATTAACAAAATCCTTAAATGAATCTATATTTACTAAATTAAGAAGAGAATTAGGAATTTTTTCAATAACTGAAATACAAAAACATAAATAACAAAGTATATTTAAAAATTAAATCAAAATAAATTAAGTAGCAAAAAATCAAGCACCATGTCGACATCCCAATCTACCCATGTCGACATATAACGATTTTATATTTTTGAAATTTTTCCCACCAAAATTCAAATAATTGGTTATATATTCTTCTTATTTTCGAAATTTTGATCATTCTCTCAGTTCTCTCTCTGTTCTAACTTCTGAAATAAATTAAACCATGGCCTCCTCTTCCAAATCAAACATAAATTCAACCTTTTCATTCCCCTTCTCCTACTTCTGGACTGTTTCAACGAACTACGCTCGCTCGAGTGACAAAAATGGAGGATTCTCTGAAAGATGCACTGCAATTATTGACTAAAATTCAAGTGATGCAACTTAGAATGGAGAAAGAACAAGAGAGGCAAGGCAAAATCCTTAGGAATTTGCAAAAATTTCTAATGGCTAATCATGCTAACCCAATCTTGATTGATGAAGATTCTTCAGAAGATCAAATGCAAGAGGGCAACGAAGAAGAAGAAGAAGCCTTCATGGAAGAAGAGCACGTTGAAGAAGACAACAAAGTCATTTGTGTTGGTGAATTATGCTTTGACAAAGATGGAAATCTTGTCGAACAACGTGGAAATTTCTGTTTCCACTATCCAATTTCTTTGATTCGTAGATCCCTCATTTTCAAAGACACTCATTAGTTTCTTTTCTCTTTTTCTTATTGTGTATGTTCTTTCTTACGTTCTCTACGAAAATGTAAATATAACTATATAATTAATAAATAGTTCATGTTCTTATTCGTGTTCTATTAAAAGTATTATTATATGGATACTTAGATAGGATAGTTAGTAGTTTAGGACTAAGTTTTAAGTTTTAGAGTTAAGTGTTGATTATTTATGACAACACTATCATTATAATCCATGTTATAGACTATTAGATTCAGGGGGAGTTATATAGTTTGGAGTTATCTAGGAGTTATATAGTTTGGAGTTAGTTTTGGTTGATGAAAAAGGGAGAGAAATATAAAATAGGGTAATTAGGCATAGATTAAGGAGGAGTTTATTAGTTTTAAAGGGAGTTATTAGGATAGAAGCAATATTTTATAAACAAAGGTTGTCATCATCAAAAAGGGGGAGACTGTTAGTCCTTGAGATAATGGTTTTGATGACAACAACCTCAGAATAGGATTATAAAATATAAATACTAACATTATAGTTTAGATATATATGTATATGCAGGATTTAACCATGTAGGCACCAAGAATGAAAACTGTACAGTATAGAGATTCAAGATATCAAGATTGAAGACTTGTGAGTATCAAGAATGTCAAGATTATCAAGAGTTCAAGATTTCAAGAATAAGTAATTTAATTAGGAATTTTGTTAAAACTTCTAGAAAAGCACTGACATCTTAAAATCCAATTTATTCATGGAATGGAATCCACTTCTAGCCTGTTAAGGGATGGAACCCTAAGTAGGATGATACCTACGAAAAATATAGTGGAACATTGTTTTGTATCCGCTAACTTTTATTCAGAATGATTTTACAAAATTATATATTGTTTTCAAAATGTTTTCAAAACCTTCCTTTTAAAAGAATAAAAAACATCTATCCTGATTTTAAAATATTTTTAGCCTCAAAATAATGTTTAATTTCAAAACCAAATTATCCTTGGTTTTAAATTTTCTTTAATAATATATTTAACTTTTGATATTTATACTTAGATTTAAATATAAAATTATAGTAAAATTTTATATATACCAAATATTATTATCTATACTTACTTATGTATTTTAACTATAGTTAAGTATATTTATAAAGTTTAAAATAGTTTTAATATAAGATAAAAGTTATTTTCAAAGAAAAACAAAACACCAAAATTTCCTTTGGAATGTCGACATACCCAAGTTACCCATGTCGACATATTGTCAGTTGATTTCAAAAAATTTAATTTCAAACGAAGTGTCTATTCGTCATATCCCTTCACGAATGGACATGACTGTTGTTCTTCTATAAATAGGGGCTGTTTTCAACGAATTTCCATTCATATTTTTCTGGTTTTCACTCCTCTTCTTCTTCCACATTTCTTTATACATATTCTTACCATTACTCTGCCGAAACCAACATTGAATCTAACTAGATCATTTCTGGTTTGATTCTCTACCACTATCTCAACAAGATGCTCAGTGCTATTCAGAGTTATAGACTTCTTTGTAATAAATTTAGCGAGAAAAGGTGTGATTGTAGCCTTGGAAATCAATCAAGTGTAAAAGGTGTGATTGTGGCCTTAGAAATCAATCAAGTGTAAAATGTGTGATTGTAGCCTAGGAAATCAATTGGGTGAACTTGTTGCCCGTGAAATCAAGTATCTCTACCTAGAGGATTGTGAATCTGGAGGGTGTATCTCGTAGCCTTGAAATCGAGGGTGTAATTGTAAAGATTGCTTTTGAAAGGAAATATGTACTTGTGTGAGGGACTGGATGTAGGGTAACTCCGAACCAGTATAAAATCCGGTGTGTTCTTTTCTTTACTGCTTTTACTTTATTTCTGCATCTGCATTTATTTCTATGATCATATCTGTGTATGAATATTTCATACATTTGTGTTCAAATTAACATAAACTCAAAAAGATTTATTAATTTCTTTAAACACTATTCACCCCCCATCCCTCTAGTGTTTATCCTAGCCTTAAGATCTGTACTCCTCATTTCTAACAGATACCACCTGTAACGACCCGGGTTTTCGGACCAGTCAAAATCGCCGAAAACCCGTGTGTTCTAAAACTACGAATGAAAACTACCAAATTAATACATAATATTTGATAAATATTCAACACTATTAAATGTATAGGATACAATTTCAATTGTACAATTTATCAGAATAATCAATTTAATCTACAAGATATGCTTTACTACGTAACAAATACAAATACAAATAAATCTACCGCTGCACAACTCTAATGAGAGAGACAACAATAGCCATTCCTGCGTGCTCAATAAACATGATAAATGCGGAATAAAATAGAAAGCAGGAAAAATACATCAATACATGATATATAGCAAAAAATAAATAGAAAAAATGTTATGTTATTATTAAGGCTGCATCACTACCACTTGTGACTGCCTAACAACTATCTAATTGGGCTAACGTAGTTCTCCTACCGCAAATAGAACCCATGTAGCCTACAATACAACGAATAATATGCAATTCCCAAAACTATCCACTTAGGCATAATCTTTAATTTTAGATTTTCAAAATCTAATTAACTTTACGAAAATGTTCTCTTTGGACTTTCTTCCAGAATTCTTATTTCAAAACTTTTGATATATATATATATATATATATATATATATATCTTATATTCAAACTAATCTTTTACTTTCGGATCTGAAAACAAATTATCTTTTGAAACGATACCTATATACAAGCATACAAAATTATATGCTACCAAATCACGGGAGGCTTCTAGTCATAACCAGGCCCCTGGGTTTAGCATTCTGAATAAATAATAGATCGGTGCATCCCTCTATTCCAAGAGCGGACTACATCGAGGCTACAGAACATCTACACCTCCTTTGCCCATGTGCTTCATAGATTATGGGTTACCCAAACCTTTGGTAACATATCAAATTGCTTTATATCCCGAAGTGGAAAAATCATGTGCACTAACAATTACAATTACTTCAAATCTATAATAATTTCCATATCCAAATTTTTTTCAAAAATCATCTAAAAACCATCGAGTTTAATTCTCGAAATTCTTTCCATTTTATAAAACATTTTTATAAAGCCATTCTTTATATAGTTCACTATTACATAATATAACTTCAAAATATTCATTTCCAAATATATCTATTTCTTTAACATTTCATAAACTTCATCTGAAAACCAACTTTTAAAACAATTCGTTAAATTGAAATGAACCAAATATTACCGCTAAACACCATATAGTCAAATCGTGAAATAAATCACAAGGTGTTATCCTACAATTATTTTCTACCCAGCCCATGCATGTAGATAATTAATTGCTTATAAATTGGTCGAGTAAAGTCAAAAATCAATAAATAATAATATTGCTCAGAAATTGGTCGAGCATAGTCAACAATTAGTAAATTATAATAGTGCTCATAAACTGGCCGAGCGCAATCCAAACAATCAACCAATGAAATAAACACAATAATAAATGATAATCAACTCTTCATTTTATCAATTATTTATAACACTTTTTATTTTATCTTGGGTTAAAACCGTTTGATATTTATTTGGGAGCATCTAAGCTTTCCCTTTGACATGTTCCGTCCCTCACCCAAGTCTCTTAAGATCTCACAAACGAAACACGTGTACCAGTCATTTCTGCTACCCTATTAGGTATTTGACTTTTGTATTTTAAAATACTTCCATTCGATAAACTGTTGCCAATCAGTGAACCGATCCACGGTCACATTTTCACTTATACATTAAGTTACATATTTTTTGAAGGAAAAAGGTTCACATTAAGTTAAGTTAAATATATATGTAAACAAAATTTGAAAATAATTTATAACCATTTTTAAAATTTAAATGATCACATTTGAATTATAAAATCATATAAATTATTATTAACAATTATTTATAGAAATCGCTATTATAGTGATAAAACAATATCGATTTTCCTTATAATTTCAAATTACTTTTATGACTTTATAGATACGTTATAAATCATTCATTATTACTTTATAACTAATTAAAATGAATTATTATTATTTAAAAAGAATTATTGAATAATTATAATAATTATTAAATCATTAAATCTCAATTTAATTTCATAAATCAATTATAAGGGCATCACTAATGATGTCATAAATACATTTAATTTTCCAGAAATAAAATAAATTATTTTATTTCATATTCTTATTCAATTATAAAATTAAGTGTATGAATCCAACTCTGTGCATGACATTTTACGATTATAGAGCAATTTATCGATAAAATGGTTTCGGCCATTTTATCGGAATATTTCCAAAGGAAATATTTTTGTGGACATTTTTCCAAAATAAGTTCATTATTATTTATCACTTAAGACTTGATTATTCATGAAAAATAATCCATATTTGAATATTTATAATAATTTAAATATCTTCAATTAAAGTTCAAATTACGGGTCGTCACACTAGATTCCCCTATCAATTATGAGTAATCTACTGCCCAACATTTGAAGAGCGTTACTACTCTAGTCTCAACGGATATATCGATATCCATTCTCAATGCATCTTGGCTAGAAAAATTTAAAATGATGTGTTTCATAATATTATGATATAATACTCATGATTACCACTGTTTGTAATTACTATCATAAATATACCATTTATGGATTTTTCTGTTAAATATATTTTAATCAAGCATTTCATTATTTATAATACATTATAATAAATATATAACAGAAAGTAAAACGCCTTTATTATGAATGAGAATTGATTGCAGAGTTAATTAGTTTACAATAAATTATACATTTGTCTCTGTAGCACACCCCTAACTCTATCATAGAGCACACAAGAAATCAACACACAATGTTTGATATTTCCACCTACTTAGAGAATTTATTGAGAATGAAGAGGCTGTGACTCAAAGAGTAGATACAAAATATAACATAGTAGATCCATTCACGAAGGGACTAGCTCGGCCAATTCTCATCAAACTGCTCGAAGGGATTGAGATTCCACTAGCTAAGGCGACGTATGAACGTTAATATTCGAATTATTCTATATTAATCGCTGATGAATTTACGTCTATGAGCCACACAGCTGCAATGTTGAATACTCCGATTACGACCTGATTTAACTAAATAAAATTAACTAATTAACATTTGTGAAATATTAATTATAAAATTTTATTTGAATTATTTGAGTCGGTATTGAAAACTATCCTTATAAAAAAATTATGTATGCATGTATCAATATAAAATATCGATGTGCATTTGAATTTGATTTAAATGTGAATTTGTTGATATGGTTTAAAGATGCAAATAGGGCCATTAGCCTATTAGGAGTGTCAGCCATGATAAGGGGGTTAGGAGGGGGTGGTATTTTGGTATATGGGTTTGAATTGGTGGAAAAAGAAGTGGTTAATGGATTAGGTCTAGATCCTCAGTTTCCTCTCCCTTATTTTCTTATATAAACCCACAACCCTCTCCAATTCTCACTTTACCTTCTCTGGTCTCTTCCCTGTAGGGCGTGATTGCCATCTCCTCCTCTTCATTTTTCAAAAAAAATTCAAATTAAATCAAATAGAATTAAAGGTGTGTAGATCACTTCGATTGCTAGAATTTTCTGGAAGGAAGCGCTTCATATTTGAGGAGTTATTTTGATTCAGCATTCAAGATATTACAATTAGGCCACAACTAAGGTAATATTTAATTTATATGCACAATCATTATGCCATTGTACTTGTATAGGTTAGACTATATCACGAATTCACATATGTATATTCATTCGATTTATATATGAATGCATTTATAATAATAATATAAATTATGTATATACATTCATATTTTCTTTCATCCATATTAAAAAAAATTCAAATTCAAATATAATTTTAAATCAAAAATCATATTTTTAAAACAAATATATATATACATAAATATATTTATAAATTGTTTTAATAAATTCAAAACATGTTATTTCATATCCATACGAATTAAAAAAAATTATTCACATATTTTTATTTAAACCAAATTTATATATTTTAATAATATTAATTATTAAATTATAAATTGTTAATATATATATATATATATAGTTAAATTAATTATCTACGGAATTCATAGCATAAATTATTATTTTTATTTCCATACATAAATTTAAAATTTAAAAAATATATAATACATTTGATCCACATAGATTAATTAAAAAAATTGATTTATTCAAAATTAATCCATGACGATCCGCAAATGCGTACCCTTTGAATCGACAATAATCCACACATGTCCGACCCAAAAAACACAGACTGAAGGAAAGTCAAGAGAAAGAAAAAAAGAGAGAAGAAGAGAAGAGAAGAAAGAGAGAAGATAGAACCAAGCAGAACAACATAGAACCTCACAACGCAGCTGAAAATATATAATATCATATCAATGATCTTTACAAAACAGAAACTATATATATACACACATCAATCAGAGTTCAACAATCAATCAATAGTTATCAGCCTGTACAGCTATAATAACCTATCTTTACAAATGCCGATAATTTAAAACAACTAAGCAATGCAGCGGATAATCAAGCAAATATGGATGTACGAAAATGAAGATCTCCAGCTCTCCTGCTGAAGCTCCAAAAGCATCAAATCTAGACCCGTAAATATACTCGGTTTGACCCGAGCATTGAAAGGGACGAACGCCCGGATCAGTCTGGTAAACCAGCGTGAGAAACACACTCAATTGAATTTATTAAATTACCAAACTTTTCCTTTATCGAAACAAAGTATCTCGTACGACAAGTCCACACATAAGCACGGACATGCTTTTACCTTACGATAACTAAAACGTATCATATCAAACTCATATGGTATTATACTAGTGTCTAGTATACAAATAATATCCAAAATAGCAGAAATTGTTACCACTATTAAATTCCAGCATACTAGGCTTTACAAATAAAATGGCAGGTACGTAGTGGAGTTTGGATTTCCACACAAATGACCAGGTGAAGGGACAATCTTCCGAAGGGGTACACCTCTAGATGGATGTTCCGAGGCACAGAACATCTGCCCTCTACCAACACAAGACCAACCTACCTTTATAACTAGATGATACCGAAAATGTCATCCTCCGGTCGTTACTGAGGGCCTTCATAGCATACAAACCACAATAATCAGATACACGACGTCATAGCGTGTAAAGATATATCTAGAAGAGGATGATCATATCCTACTTGGGAATGACTCACTTAGCCCTACTGCATCTAACCTTGTTTTGGTCATTTTCGGTTGATGAGGCTAGAGGTAACGATTACCTTTCACATATCAAAATCACATCATTTTGAATGCCACATGGCCATTTCCGTTGACTACTAATTGCCTTCTACAAAAATACAACCATTAAGCTCATACGTCTCAAGAAGGGTGTTAAGCTAAGAGAAATTGCCTTCTCTGCCACCACTGATGTACGTTTGTAAAAACCAATGTACGTAATTTGTAGAAATGCAATATCAGACAAACATGCATACAAGTTGTCCAGGAATAGGACAAACCGAAGTTACTTTCTTACCACATCCTGTCGAAAAATCCCTAGGATTAGTAGCGAATAATCCTCGCATTGGATATTTCATAATGAAGATAGCACTGCTACTAGATTTATATTGAGATTTTAACCCCAAACAATCAACAAGCAGTCCCCTACTATGAAAATCCGAAATATCAATATCATCACAAGCAACCTGCACAATCGTCGCATATACGTTGGTCCGAAGTGGTTTTCAGATAAATCTGATCCCGGTCTCTTCGCACCAACAACGCAAAAGCGTTTCTCAACTTCACACAGAAACTAAGTCTCATAGGCTTATCATGTCTCCAACTTTAAACTTGCTTTCCTTCGGGCCAAGAAGGAGGCTCGATAGATTGGAGTAATACTCCGCACTATACGAATCAACATCCTCAACACAAATGATAATCAAGCCTACACAGAAGGTAACGTACTAAGTGTATGACTAAATAGTTCCCACATCAAATTGAGGAACTAAAATTTGGCCAAGTTCTAATAGTCTGTTCTTTAACTATCAAAACAAACAAACAAATATTCAGCACCATAACAATCACTAGGCCCTTTTAATTAATCTTCAATTAATTAAATCATTTGCCAAATATTCACTTCAAATTATCTTTAAAAAAATATATTCTCAAAATCATTTCAACATTGGAAAACATTTCCAAATACTTATTTAACAATAAGTAATTCACAATTCAATTTATTTTCAACACATAGAAAATATTATATATACTTAAATCACGATCAAGCATATATTTTATTCTTAAAGGAAAACATTCTTTTAAACATATTTATTCGGGTCAAAACGGGTGTTGCATAAAACATCGTTATGACAACCTAAAATCACTAGTATAGGGATTCGAAAATAAGATAGATATATAAATCTCAATACTATACAAAAACATTTCCTTTTGAAAATCATTTATTATAACAATAGTGTTATAGTTCATCATTTCCTTATTTCTCGAAAACGCCTATTTCAACAATAAATGTTGAAACCTATGGTTTTGATACTTAACACATTTTAAAATATCTTAAACCTTGGATATGCTGTTTTTTCATGATCCTGGAATTGAGATGTGCATGCATTTCTAGTGCTCAGTCTTCTTTTCTGTCTTAGTGTGTGTTTTTGTGTCTCTGCCTTTGTGTTCTTATGTACTGCTTGTGTGAGTGTTCCTTAATGTTTCTCTGTATTCTTTGTTTTCCTTAATGTTCTTTATGTTTTCGTGAGTAATAAATTGGTCGGGGACCACTTAACCCCGTCGGCCTTGCCAAAAAAAAAATATCTTAAACCTTTTAACTCCTTTTAATAATATCACTTTTCTAAACATTCATTTAATTTCAAAAGATTGTTCACTGTCCAAAATCGTGAATATACTTCATTTACCACATTCATTACTTCTACACATTTATTAAAGATAATCCACCGGCCAAAATCGTGGATATAATTCATTTACCAAATTCATTGCTTTTATAAATTCATCAAAGGATTATCCACTATCCAAAATCGTGAATATATCTCCTTTAATAAACTTTCATATTTAACTTATCAAAATAAATTGATTTCGGATTTATAAAACAATGTTTATAAATCACATTTATATTTTATAAAAACTTCAATTTATAAATCTCCTTTGTTAACCAAGTCAATTTATAACCCAATTATATACCAAAAATCTGTGCTATAAGTTAAATACTTATAATTCATTTATTTACAAAATCATTCTTTTTAAAACTTCACAAATTATAAATCTTATTACTTATAAGATTCATTTATAACTCTGTTTTAACATTTATAAAAACTCCATTAAAATTCCATTATTCTGATTTATAAAAATTCAATTTTATAAATCTTATTTATAAACTGTTTATAATAAATTCAAAAATCTCCATTTATACTATTTCAAAAAATAGTTTACTTCATATTTCAAAAATCACATTTCAATTATATTTCCCAAAACATCATAATTTTTATAACATAAAAATTATAACATTTATTTATTTAAAGTAAATTCATTCTTTTAACAATTCAAAATTAATAAAATATCTATTTTCAAAATCACTTGAAAATCCTTTTTAATTTTAAAATCATCACTTTAACATTTTTAAAATTCCAAAATAGGCCCAATGCCGCAACAGCACCAAATACATCAATCATAGCATCTAAAACATCATATATCATATGATAACAACATATATCACAATATGTGTAAATGAACCAATACTGGTGAGGAATCTAGTTGGATCCTTTCAACCTGTCACCTGCAACAAATATATATATTATAATATGTGTACAATGTCCGCTTCAAGGCAGATGCGCGTACAAAGGGTCATCCGCTCATACACGGGAACGTATAGGGTCATCTGCTCCACTAGGCAGGTATATATCCAAATACCAATCAATATATCATATACCATCCAAACAATCATCAATCAACATATAATAAATTATTTCTCACTTATATAAAAATATCAGTGAGTCGGAAAGAGTGAGTTGTACTCACATTGCTGTAGTCGTCACAATAGCGATTTATTCCGATTAAAATTAAACAAACGTTTAATTTCAACCAAAATATTTCTAGCTCAAATAAATCCCAATTCACCTCCATAATGCAATGCTCGTCAATACGGACCCAATGCAATTTGTTTCGTCAGAAAGTGACCTCGTACGAAGAAGTTACAATGTTTTAAAGTTTATACGAATTTTAATATAAATAAATTTACTATTTTCTTTTTTAATTTTAAATCTTTATCCATCCTGGCCATTCATTTCAACCCTAGAATCAAGATCATTGCCTTCTTCTCTACCCATTAAAACACGCACATTAAAACCCATCGGGCACCGTTTACATCCAATTGCCGTGACCACCACGCGCCACCGGAGCGAGATCGAGCGACGCCAAAACGAATCCCCGAGCACCACGCACCATCACCCCTGACGGTGACAAATTCGGTCGTGTCGTGCTCTCGAAAATAGTGCACGAATGTCGGCACTTCATTGGTCAATTCCTCCTTGATCATTGCATCGTATACGAACGTGGCCGTATGGATTTGAAGCTGTCGTGATCCTCTTCAAGTATGTAGTTGAACATTTCTTTTGATTGTTATTGGATTGAGAGGGATTAAGGGGAGAAGGATGGAATATTTTCGGCCATACAAAGCTAGGTGGCGGCTAGCCCTAGTTTCAATTAGGGTTTTACAAAATGAATAAAAGTTGGCCTTTTATAGAAAATTTTGCGACACTATTCACTCGAAATTTTTTCGAACTTGAAACGAAGCGTGCCGCCTAACGTTGATAATGTTTTACCCCTATTCCGAACGCAATGGAATATATATCGAGAGCCAATTCGATCATATTTGGAAGTTTGAATCGAATATTTAAATTTAAAATTCACTTAAACCGATTTCTACGCGTTTTAGCTTGCCCTGGACAAACCTTAATCCGATTGACGTGAAATTTGAAATCTTACAATAATATAACATTACAGATCCAATGAAACTGGTTTCGTTGAAATCCGAGACTATTTGAAAAAAGATCATTTTCACTCGTCAATTAAATATTAAAATATTCAATTTTTACAAATTAACTTCTAATTCAATTTTAAAAGTTCTGTAACATCATTCTAATTCAAATAGAATTTAATTCAACTTTACAAATTATTTTCATTCACGTTAAATCCAATTTTCAATTATTTCAGCAATTTCAAATATTAATTAATAATTTAATTATTCAATTAAATCTAGATATTCAGATATAATTTATTCAGCTTATAAAATTTAAATTTAAATATTTAAAATCAATTAAATATACGAATTTCAAATGACTAAAATTTTGGGTCATTACATTCTATGGCCGAAAATAAATACATTTATATATAATTTTATTTTATATTCAATTATACGATATTATTTATATATATGTACATAATGAGAATTAGAATTTTCATAGGTTAAAAGTATATTTATGTTTATATTTATGTATATTTGGAGAATAAAATATATTTTCGTATATGCTTATATAGATATATTTTATAAATTAATTATAAAACATTTAAATTTGAATTTTCATTTTAAAAGTTTTAAATCTGGATTTGATTTCAAATTTAAACTTTTTAAGATTTAATTTTGAAATTTAAATTGTTTTATACTTAACATTTATATATATTTGTATACATATAAATATGAGCATGCACACACATGTGGTTATTTTATACTTATGCGTGGGTATACATATTACATCATATTAATAATATATAATAATAAACAAAAAATATGTATGAAGGAGCTAATGTGCCCGTTGTGGTGCAAATCTTAACACATAAATACGAGCATGTTAAATCATATAAACATTATATGTTGCATGTACACATACACATACATGTGTATTTGATGTGCATGTACATATTATATATAATTTATGTAAACAAAATTAAATCTTTAAATTAATCAATTAAATAAATAATGATTTTTATCTAAAATTTATTTAGATTAGATCTAAATTAATATAGACTTTGTTAGAATTTTAAGTGAATTAATTTAAAAAAAGTTAGTGGTAATAAAATTCATAATGAATGACATTGTATAACGATAATATAAATGAGCTATTATTATTGAGTTGTTGCAAAAATTGATGGTAATAAAATTCATAATGAATATGTTGCAACGGTAATATATTTATGAGCTATTATTATTGAGCCTTTGCAAAAATCAATGGCAATAAAATTCAAAATAAATGACAATAATTTTAGATCCATTAACAATCCATCATTTTAGTAATGCATACAATTTCCGTTCTACATATCTAAATGATGAAAGGGAGTGCGGATTAAGGATCTTAAGGCTAATTTAACACTAAAGGGGGGGTGAATAGTGTTTAATGGATTCTAAGACTTATACGGACTAAACTAAAATTATGACACAAACAAATGCAGAATTTAATCACAGAACAATCACAGAATCAAACACAGATGTAGAAAGTAAATAAAAGGTAGTAAAAGGAAAGAACACACCGGATTTTATACTAGTTCGGAGTTACCCTACGGCCAGTCCTGCACCAAGGCTAACACCTCTTATAGATTTTTATTATACCAATGTCGAGATTACAATCCTCAATTTCTAAAGGCCTTGAGGTACCCTCCTGTCTTCGAGTCTGGGGCAAACTCTCTTGATTTACGGGATACAAGATTACCCAATTGATTTCCAGGCACAATCACACCTTATAGAGATACCCGATAAAATTTTGATTATAAATTGATTCTATAACTCTGAATAGCAATTTGATATTCGAGAGAGGGCAGAGAATCAAACAAGAATGAGATTCTAATTTGATTCAATTGAGAATTCGAAAGAATTTCGGCACGATCTTAAAAATATGAAAATTTTAGAATATGGATTTGTGGAGAAGAAGAAAATAAGAAAATAGTAAGTAAAAAAATTCGTTTGTGAAGGCTATTTATAGACCAGTAACGGTCATAACCATTCGTGAAGAGATTTAAACGAATAGACACTTCTTTCTTTTGAAAATTGAAACTTTTGAATTTAACGCCACCATGTCGACATGCGGTATCCCATGATGTCGACATCCCTTAGGTAAAAACAATGTAAAATTTGTTTGAAAATGGTATTGAAAGGAAAACAAGATAAAATGATTATGGACTAAAATAAACTAATTTTCCTATGTTTTAAAATAAAGAAGAGCACAAAAATATTTTTTTAGGATGTATGTATAAATTTGATTTTAAATCTCAAGTATATATATTATGAAGAATATTTAAAAATCAGAAGATGGTTTTAAAAACAAACGAAGTTTAAAATAAGAGTTTAACAAAAAACAAAGAATATTTTAAGGCTAAAACATCTTTTTGAAAATCATTTGAAAAGATAATTTTTAAAGCTAAAACGTTTTGAAAAGCAGTTTTGAAAATCATTTTGAAAAACCATTTTGAAGTAGTTTTGCATGCTTCTTCCTGCAGAATATTTCAACATATCGGGACTCGAGAACTTGTACAAAACCAGGATGTTCGTGGATTTGTAAGCTACCTGGCGTAGGTTTGTAAGCTACTTGTCGTGGGTTTGTAAGCCACTAAGAAGGTAGAAATGGGTTCCATCCCAAATGAAATTTGGAATGAAGATTTCCATTCTATTATGAAGTTTTAACAAAACTTGACACTTATCTTGAAATTTTGATCTTGACACTCATGAGTCGTCAAACTTGATTTCTTCATTCTTGATCTTTGTACTATACAGTCTTCAATAATCAGTACCTGCCTTATATATATCTTGCATAATAACATTCATATATATCTAGACAATATTGTTAGTATATAAGTTATAATAAAATAAGTTACAAAGGTTGTTGTCATCAAAACCACTATCTCTAGTTCCTAACAATCTCCCCCGTTTTGATGATGACAACTTTATAAAATATACTTACCACTTCGATTATACCATTACTCCCCTTTATACCAACAACTCCCCCTTCCTCCAAGCATACTATTTTATATAACTTCTCCCCCTTTGTCATCAACAAAAATAACCTATAAACCTTGAACTTAATAGAAAATGAGATAAACAAACATATGGCTAAAGAATAATAACTATGTATGAGTAAAATATAGCATTCTAAGTTAAAAGGAATTCAAGATTTTGTACACCAAAGATTGTTTTTAGAAGAACATTAATTAAGATAACACTTATATACAAATTAACAAACCAATATACAATCAAGAAAGAGAAAAATGAAAAATGCTTAACGAGGACCCTTAACTATTGGTGATTTATGAACCGAACAATTTGGATAATGAAAACAAAAGTTTCCACGTTGTTTGACCAAGTTCCTATTAGCATCGAAAAGGACCTCTCCAACACAAATTACGCCATCGTCTTTGTCCATATGAACATCCGGATTCGACAGAGGATGTTATTCTTCTTGATCTTCGATGACAATGGGATTGGCATGGTTATCTATAAGGAATTTTTGTAAATTCCCAAGGATTCTGCCTACCTACCTTGTTCTCTAGCTATTCGCAGTTGACTTACTTGAATTTCCATCATCATTTGAAACAAATCTTTCATCTTCTCTTGTAATTTTATGACTTGTGCGTGTATGGAACGTTGAAAAGGACCAGAATGAGGAGAAGTAGGTGAACGAGGTTTATTATTAGAGGAAGAAGCCATTAATTTACTGTTTTCGAAGTTTATTACAGAGAATAAAACAGAGAAAATGAGTAAAAGTCGAAATATATAAATATATAACCAAAAAACTTCTTTTAGAGGGAAATTTAAATTTGAAAATCTCGGCCTGTATGTCGACATAGGGGGATGGGTCATGTCGACATGCCTAGTTCAATTTTGAGAAATTTTTATTTATAATAATTATTAACTTTACTTGTATTATTTATAATTTATATTTCAGTTAATGAACATATACCTAATCCTCTTCTAAATTTAGTAAATTTTGTTTATTTAATGGTTTGGTTAATATATCAGCAATTTTTTTCCAGTATTAATATATTCAAGAGTTATGATTTCTTTACTTATATTATCTCTAAGAAAATGATGTCTAATATCAATATGTTTTGTTCTAGCATAATGAGTTGGATTTTTAAATAGGTTTATTGCACTAGTATTATCACAATAAATTGGTGATTTAGTTATAGTTAATCCAAAATCTTTTAAAGTTTGTTGCATATATATAACTTGAGAACAAGCCAAAGCAGCAGATATATATTCTACTTCAGTTGTCAACAGGAATACAGTGTTTTGTTTCTTACTAAATCAGGAAACCAAAGAATGTCCTAGAAAGTGACAAGTTTCACTTGTACTTTTTGGTCTGATTTACGACCAGCGTAATCAGCATCACGGTATGAAATTAAATCAAATACATTGTTTTTAGGGTAAAATAAACCATAATCTAAAGTATGTTTTATATATCTTAAAAAATATTTAACACCTTTTAAGTGAGTTTCTTTAGGTTGAGATCGGTATCTTGCACAGAGATAGACAATATGCATGATGTCAAGATGACTTGCTGTTATATAAAATAGCAAACAAATCATTCCCCTGTATAATTTTTTATCAACATCTTTTGATTTATCTTCTTTACTTAAAGCTACATTAGTTGTCATTGGAGTTGGTTTTCCACCAGAAGTGGTCGATCCAAATTTATTAATTAAATCCTTAGCATATTTTTCTTGACTAATGAAAATTCCTTTATCTAATTATTTGATTTGAAGTCCTAAGAAGAAACTTAGTTCTCCCATATGACTCATTTCAAATTCTTTAGTCATTATATTTGAAAATTCTTTATTCATTATGTTATTAGTTGCCCCAAATATTATATCATCTACATATATTTGTGCTAATTGGATATCATTTTTGTTTCTTTTAATAAAAAGAGTTGGATCTATTTTACGAGTTTCAAAATCAGATTGTAGTAAATAAGATATTAGTCTTTCATACCAGGCTCTAGGAGCTTGTGACCATATAAAGCTTTCTTTAATTTATATACATGATTTGGAAATTTATTATCTTCAAAAAGTGGAGGTTGATCAACATAAACATCTTCTTTTACAAAACCATTTATAAAAACACATTTAACATCCATTTGATATAACTTGAAATTATTGTAGTTTGCAAAAGTAAGTAGAATCCTGAGAGCTTCTAGTCTTGCTACGGGGGCAAAGGTTTCTTCATAATCAATTCCTTTTTCTTGACAATAACCATGCGTGATTAAACGAGCTTTATTTATCATGACCTCACCAAGTTCATTCATTTTATTTCTATAAAACCATTTTATTCCAGTTATACTTTTATCCTCAGGTCTAGGAACAAGTTCTCAAACATCATTTCTAGTGAACTGATTCAATTCTTCTTGCATAGCAAGAATCCATGAATCATCAGATGATGCTTCCTTTGGATTTTTAGGTTCAATAGGTGATATAAAAGCTATATTATTCATACTATTTAGTTGATTTCTTGTCTTAACTGTAGATTCAATATTCCCTAGTATATTTTCTACAGGATGATCTTTTAATAACCTAATTCTTTTATTAGGTTGAATGATTTCACAATTACTTTCGTTAGGTTAATTTTTTAAAGTTACAAAATATTCTTCATCTTCTATTTGTACAGTGTCTTTAAAATTTTCATCAAAAGATATATGCATTGTTTCTTCAGTAGCGTTAGTTCTTAAATTATAAACTCTTAATGCTTTACTTCTATTAGAATATCCAATAAAGATACATTTGTCGGATTTAGGTTCAAATTTATCTAAGTTATCTTTTGTATTTAGAATAAAACACTTACTACCAAAAAATTTAAAATAAGCTACTATGGGTTTCTTATTGTACAATAATTCATATGGTGTTCAATTAGTTAATGGTCTAATTAAAATCCTATCTAATATATAACAAGGTGCAGCGACTACTTCAATCCAAAAGTTTTTAGGTAAGTTACTATCAGAAAACATTATTCTAGCACACTCTTGAATCGTTCTATTCTTACGTTCTACCACTCTGTTTTCTTGTGGAGTTCTTGGAAAAAAGAAATTATGAGTAATTCCTTTTTTATTGCAGAAATTCTCAAAATTTTCATTTTCAAATTCTCCACCGAGATCACTACGAATAGTTTTTATTTTTAAAGAAAGTTGATTTTGAATTCTTTTAGCAAAATTCTAAAATAATTCAAAAGCATCACTTTTAAGTTTAAGAAAAATTGTCCAAGTATATCTAGAATAATCAACTACAATTAAAAAACATATTTATTGTGATTAATTGATTAAACTTGAGATGGACCAAATGAATCTAAATGAAGTAATTCTAAAGGTTTAGAAGTAGAAATCATATCTTTTAATTTAAATGAACTTTTCTTAAGTTTTCCTAATTGGCAAGCATCACATATACTATCTACTTTAAAGTTTAACTTGGGAAGACCTCTAACTAAGTCTTCTTTTGATAACCTAGATAACAATTTGAAATTTAAATGACCAAATCTTTTATGCCAAATCTAAGGGTCACTTGTGTTAGCCAAAAGACATAAATTATCATTTGAAACTTTCATACTAAGGATGTAAATGTTTTTCTTCCTAATTCCTTCAAAGATAATATTTGACTTATTATCTTCGATGTGACACTTATCTTTTTCAAATTTAATTTAAAATCCTTTATCACATAGTTGACTTATACAAAGAAAATTATGTTTAAAATTCCTAACTAGCAAAACATCAGAAATAACAGGAGTTTTAGAATTATCGACATTGCCGATGCCAATCACATATCCTTTTGAGTTATCTGTAAAGTTGACCAATCCACCATCTTGATATATAATGTCATTGGGTATCTCGGCATTTCCAATCATATGCCTTGAACAACCACTATCAAGTATCCATTTATCTTTCTCAATTTGCACAGTTTATCCATTGGTTGTTGATTCTTCAAAAGCCATGTAACATGTCCGTTCCTGCATAACAAATCAATTCGATAGATAAATTGATTTTTCATAAAAACCATATGCATACTTATGATACTTTGATGAAATGCATAAATTCAAAATAGTATTAACAAAATTTCCTAAAAATGCCATTTTTAACTTTTCAAGTTTTAGATTATGAAAACTATGAAAGCCTATGCTCTGATACCAATTGAAAGGAAGTGCGGATTAAGGATCTTAAGGCTAATTTAACACTAGAGGGAGGTGAATAGTTTTTAATGGATTCTAAGACTTATATGGACTAAATTAAAATTATGACACAAACAAATATAGAACTTAATCACAGAACAATTACAAAATCAAACACAAATGCAGAAAGTAAATAAAAAGAAGTAAAAGGAAAGAACACATCAAATTTTATACTGGTTTGGAGTTACCCTGATCCAGTCCTGCACCAAGGTAAACACCTCGTACAGATTTTTATTATGCCAATGTCAAGATTACAATCCTCAATTTTTAAAAGCCTTGAGTCACCCTCCTGTCTTCGAGTCCGAGGCAAACTCTCTTGATTTACGGGACACAAGATCACCTAATTGATTTCCAGGCACAATCACACCTTATAGAGAGACTCGATAAACTTTTGATTACAAATTGATCCCATAACTCTAAATAGCACTTTGAACTTCGAGAGAGGGCAAGAATCAAACAAGAATGAGATTCTAATTTGATTCACTTGAGAATTCAGCAGAATTTCGGCACGATCTTAAAAATGTGAAAATTTTAGAATATGGATTGTAGAGAAGAAAGAGTGAAGAAAATAAGAAAATAGTTAGTTAAAAAATTTATTTGTGAAGACTATTTATAGACCAGTGATGGTCATAACCATTCATGAAGAGATTTAAACGAATAGACACTTCTTTTGAAAATTGAAACTTTTGAATTTAACGGCCACTATGTCGACATAGGGTATCCCATGATGTCGACATCCCATAGTTGAAAACAACGTAAAATTTGTCCTGAAAATGGTATTGAAAAGAAAACAAAATAAAGTGATTCTGGAGTAAAATAAACTAATTTTCCTATGTTTTAAAATAAAAAAGAGTGGAAAATATATTTTCAGAATGTATATATAAATATGATTTTAAATCTCAAGTATATATATTATAAAGAATATTTAAAAATCAGAAGATAGTTTTAAAAACAAACAAAGTTTAAAACAAGAGTTTAACTAAAACAAAGAATATTTTAAGGCTAAAACAACTTTTTGAAAATCATTTGAAAAGATAATTTTTAAAGCTAAAACATTTTGAAAAGTAGTTTTGAAAATCATTTTGAAAAACCATTTTGAAGTAGTTTTGCAAGCTTCTTCCTGTAGATTATTTCATTACATTAGGACTCGAGAACTTATACAAAACCAGGATGTTCGTGGGGTTGTAAGCCACTTGTCGTAGGTTTGTAAGCTACTTGTCGTGGGTTTGTAAGCCATTAAGAAGGTAGAAATGGGTTCCATCCCAAATGAAATTTGAAATGAAGATTTCCATGCTATTGTGAAGTTTTAAAAAAAATAGACACTTATCCTGAAATTTTGATCTTGATACTCATGAGTCTTCAAACTTGATTTCTTCATTCTTGATCTTTATACTGTACAGTCTTCAATAATCAGTACCTGCCTTATATATGTCCTGCATAATAACATTCATATATATTTAGACAATAGTGTTAGTATATAAGTTATAATAAAATAAGTTACAAAGGTTGTTGTCATCAAAACCAATATCTCCAGTTCCTAACAAATGATAGATAGGCAGAAGGAAGTATATAAGGCAATAGACAATTTTCTTTCTTTTTCTTCTCTCATTGCCATTTCTCTCTCTGTGGAATTCTTCCAAGCAATCGAATTAGAAATTGCTAAATTTTAAATGATTTGCCATCGCGCAAACAACAAATCTACTAAATTTTAGAGATTGTGTTATCCTAGAGATGGAGTGTGTAACATCCCGCCTTTTCACACACTTTAAACCGACACACGTGCCAATTCAAAGCATACGCAAGGGCGGATTGTTATGGGGTAAATAAGAAAAATAGAGAAGAAATAAAACGAAAATAGAATCTCACAGCGGAAGGATAAAATATAATAACAAATATACAGATCATAAATAGTTTACAAAAGCTTGATTCTTCTTTTACATTAAATATCAGAGTTACACATACCAATATAAGCAATGCAGCGGAATAGAAAGAGTGTGGTGTAATACTATATATAAAATAATACTGATTCTTCGTCTTCGTCCTCCAAAGCTAAAATCTGCTATCCTGAAACGCTCGGACTGACCCGAGCGAATTTGAAAAGACAAAAACACTCGAGTCAGACTAGAAATTCTTATGTGAGTTAAATAAACAGAAATAAATATGAGTACAGTAACTCAAGAGATGCTCGGGATTTACATCTCCTAAGGATCCGTTAAACTATTTACTATGTAGTATATTGCGCTATTATAATAGTGTCTATTTGTAAAGTAAACTTACTTTTTAAGAGCGTTAAGGAGTGACCCAATATTCCCCTTAACACAAATAATGCCAATAGTCTATACAGTACCGTAATACCTCCTGATCGGGAAGCTACCAGAGGATACTCCATAGGTACGACACAAATAGAAACTCGTAGTAAAGGCTCGGTATGGTAGGTGACACGGCACAACTAGGCAATGCCAGGGTAGATATACCAATTGCTATCCAGGCTGGTGGAAACGCGTAGCCGCAGTTACCGCCCACCTCGGACTAACTCCCCAAAATCAAAATATAGAAGTGGCCACTGAATCAAATCCAAGTCAAAATATAATATCGAAGAGAAGCGTCCGATCAGAGGAATGACCTCATTGGCCTGAGAATCGCTCCTGTTTTAGCCACCTTATGCCAACTCACGGGAGTTGGGTCCACGTATTTACCTTACAGGAAACGTCGCCACCACCTACTTCATTCTGGAATCTCCACCGCGTACACGGTTAGTCAAAGTGGTTTTCGGTATCGACAGAGAGTATGTCAGATATCCGATCCCGGTCTCTTTGCCAACCAATCGTTATTATAACACCGCGGTTATTTAAAAACAGTTTATACTTTAAAACCAGAATATAATCCCTTTCAAAACCATAATATTACGATATTATTTCTTCTTTAAAAACACAAACAATTTATTTTCATATTATTTTATAAAAGACCAAATCAATGATATCGTTTCCCAAATAAAATTTTCCTTTCCAAAAATTATGTCACTTTTTATTATTTAATATCCCATGTAACCAATATTTTGTTTGTAACTTTCAACATAATTCTTCGAAAATCCATAGTATTTTAAAACCATTATTTTCAAAACCAAATGGTTTGGATATTCAACGGTATGCGAATTGAAAAGGTTTAACTTTACTGTTGCTTTATAAAGAATAAATTACATGGCTTTCCAAATATTTCTTGTTTTAAAGTTAAACCAAAATCCAAAATATTACTTCAAGTCCCAAAACCATTTCAATTTTATATATATTTATATCCATTTTTGAGCACTAATATTTCAACTAAAGTTGGATTTTTATCCTTTCAAAATCAATATTCTATTAATTAATCTTGACCATTCACATAAAATCCATAATTAATAAGACTTCAATTTCTAGTAAAATATATATATATATATATATAGAATTTTTCCACTTCAAATTATACTAGAATATCCATTTCTATTTATTTTGGGAAAATCCAATTACAAATATCATATCTTAAAATTTCCAACTTTACATTTAAACATAGGATATAAATTTACCAAACTCCATTTTCTAAATTTCTTCCATTTTCAATAAAGAAATTTATATTCCTTTTAATTTCAAAATTTCAACTTCATAGGTATATAAATATGGAATAAAATATTTAGACAATATAAATTTAAGATTTATAGACCGTATTCAATCCAAACCATAGAAATCACATTAAAATAGTTATATATAGACCGCGGTGCCTGTATATAATTTTCTATCCTATGGTCAAGTGATACGGATATTTATCATTTCAATCCGCAATTTAAAAAATAAAACTTTGCGGTTTTATCATTTCAAACCACAATCCCGAATGAAATGTAAAATGTATGCTAACTTGCAGTTTAATGATATCAAATAAAACATCCATTCAACAACACATCCATCATCCAGTCACAAACATCAAGCAATATCAACCAATAACAAAATATGTTTGGGAATATACAACAGGTAATAATTGGCAGTTTAATTCAAATTATATTTATCAACTATAAATCTAACAGTTTATTTTCAGTGATAATTGACATAACTGTTAACTAGCAGTTCTTATGCAAACAATAATTTCTAACAGCCAATTAATACGCAATCAATCAATTTAATTAACAGCTAAATTCAAAAAAATGCAATTCAACAGATATGGGTGAAATAACATGCCAAAAGCTCATAAATAAATTTCTATTCATTTCTAAAATTTATTTAACAAACATAAAAGCTTCTAGTAATTGTGAGTGAGTTAAAACACTCACCTTTCGAATTTAAATCGAATTTAAATTCAATTTAAACCCAAAAATTCGCCCGTCTCAGAATTCGTCCAAACCAGCGTCATCAAGTCCGGAATTAAATTACGATCCTAACAAAAGAAATTTCGTGTGAATCCGACTTCGTATGAGAAAGTTATGGCGAAAAATGGAGATTGAAATTCAAAATTATAAATTAACAAAATGACACATTTATAAACATAACTTGCCACGTCACCAGGAGCATGCGCCTTCTTCTCTGTTGCGCGACTCCAGGACCGAAACCCCCCTACAGAACGAACGCACTCCCTCACGCGTTGACCCGCCTTTGACCAAAATTTTTGACCCCTAGCCGCCGCCGTTTGCCAGGCCGACCACCACCTCCGTGCTCCCCTCGTCAAGCCGCACGCAACCCCAAGGTCCGGCCCCCTTTTTCTCTCAGCCGCCGCCGCCCCCTTCAAACTCTAATCCAATTGTAGCCAGCAATCCGACCATCAAAACGACAACCAAACTACATAGATGCGATCCCCTCGGTTCCCTCTCCAAAACCCAGAAACCGTTTTCCGATCCGACGAAGTTTTGTGCGACGATAATGAACGGTTTTGGGGCTGTTTGAATTTATTCTGGATGAACGACAGCTCCAATTGAAGAACGAATTTCACCAGTAGATTACGCGTATCGAATACTTCAACATATATTTTTTCTGGAATTTTCTGAAATTTTTGAGTTTTGACTTTTGATTTTGAACTGTGGATAGATCTGAATTGGATCTGAGATGTATACATTTGGGGAAGAGAAAAGAGTGAAGAAATGAACGTACAGCAAATGAAAAAGAAAGGAGCTAGGGTTTATAGCTGTATATTTATAGATAGGCTAGAGGTAGGGTAGCTAGACTGGATACGCGAACGTGCGTGACAAACCATGGTCCAAAAAGCCCGCTATGCCTCCGGAGCCAAATTTGTTAAAACTATATATCCAAATAGGTGTTTTAAAATATTCTGAACGCGATGGAAAAAGTTTCGCGATCAAATTCGATCGTATGAAGAAGTTATGCTAAAAAAACAAAAATTTCACATTGATTTCAAAATGCGTAAATTTCAAGGCGTTTCGAGTCCGTACGATCAAACGACAAGTCCGATCGCAACGAAACTTGAAACATTATTATAATTCACCGTTACGGATCCGATCAAACTGGTTTCGTCGAAATCCGAGTCCGTGACAGAAATGGCTATTTTTAATATTTATTAAATAAATTAAATAAATCATAAAAACCAATTTTATTTTTCAACTTCTATTATTAGCCAAATTTCATTATTAAAATAATTCAATCAGTTCCTATTGATTTAACACGCTTGGATTTGAATTAAAATGTATAAGTATATTAATTTGCAGCGTTAATATCCGCACTTTCTTATTATTAGGAAATTAAAATTTTATTTTAAAACCCAATTATTAAAACTTATACCTTTATACTCTCAACAAAATCTAACTAAATAAATAATTGGATTTCCATTTCAACTCATTATCTTGATTGCAATTAGCCTTTTTACCATAATTAAATTCCAAATTATTAATAACCCTTGTTTTTCTTAACTATTTATTAATCCCAATCCAATTGAATTCAACACTATAAATTTGATTAATTTATTATATTCACTTCCTTTCTATTATTCAAGTT
This sequence comes from Allium cepa, assembly GCA_030765085.1. Classification (NCBI taxonomy): domain Eukaryota; kingdom Viridiplantae; phylum Streptophyta; class Magnoliopsida; order Asparagales; family Amaryllidaceae; genus Allium; species Allium cepa. The sequence continues at coordinate 427,946,207 of CM060935.1, forward strand.
ATTGTTGTAAATACGACGAATACTAACATTAGTTTAAGATTTCACTCAATGTTTACAAATTCCATTTCCATTTAATAACGTAATATTTTACGTTCAATTCTATTTCATTTGTCGTAAATACCACTTGTTGAATTAAATACTCAAATCATAAATAAATCTTGCTTCTAAAGTTATACCAACAATGGTCCAGTTAAATTTGAATTAGCTTTACCTTTATTTTATGAAATTAACTATTGCAATAAATCCAAATTTATAAAGAAGGTTAGATTCCTATACTACTCCTTTGGTCTCAATTAACCTTTTATGGCGAGTATGAATTTCCATGTATAATTGAAACTTTTATATCCCTTAAATTTTTTTTTTTTTACTATCATTCAATATCTACACATTCTAGCTAATTTCAACTAACATATAAATTAGCTATTCCAACTTCCATTAATTTCGATTATCATACTATAGAAATTAAATTCCCTTGACCACATAAATAAAAGTTGATCCCCATCTATTTACATTATATCACGTTTACATAAATTTATTCAATGGTCACTTTTAATTAATAACTATCAAATTTCCAATCCAAATGTAAATCTTCCACCTTTGAATTCTTATATTAAATGGAATTTAATATTTACTGATTCAACATTTATATGTTTCTAAAAATTAGCTCCAACCAAATGTGACAATTTACATTTCATTTCTATGCAATATATACTCATCTTATTCCATTTATTTGGTTACTGCATTGGAATCTATTTATTAACCAATACTAACGTTATTATCATTAAAAAAAATTGATTCCCAATTTTATTCAATACTCAGAACAAAAATTTTCACATTAAATCAAATCCTTCTATTCAAACCAAGTATCATGCTATGATAATATTTTACGTTGGTTACACTGAAAAAAATCAACTTTTTATCGTTATCAATTAAACATACATTAATTGCACAAATTAAAGGAATTAATTGCCATTTATCCAACTAAATTTCATACATCAATCTATTTCATCTAAATCCTTACCTATGAATATTGCAACCTTTAATTCCATTAAATACCAATTAACCCAAATTATTTCATTTATTCTAAGTCATATCACTAAAATAATTCATCATAATAAACTTAAAATCTATACGTTTATTGATTTATTTCTATTTGTCTTATGTTAAATTCTAAATTTAGTAAGACAACCTAAAGTACTCCATTCAATCGACAGTCCCTTTCAATTGTTAATACGTACTTAAATTTCTACAGTTGCCTTCCATCTTCACTTCCGTTACTATGATAAAAATGAGTAACGTTTATGCCATCAATCCATCATAATTACTTACCCTTAATTGAGTTTGATTTCCAAATAAATTTGCTGACCCTTAATTAGACAATTTATAAAAGTTTGTCATCATACCTATAGTTCTACGCTTATGCTATGTCTTAAATTTCAATAAATTTATAAATTTTGAGATGTTCATTAGGGTTTACAAATTTATTGACTTGCAATAACAGGGTTTCTTAATCTATTCAATTTATCGTTCACAATCTTTTATTGCATTAAATTGGTTTAATATTCCCATATTAAATTTTATGTCCAGGTAAGAATTTTTCTTTCTTTCTCTACTTAATTCATTTGAATTTTATTCAAATGTCTTTAAATAGGTTTCTAAGTCACTTCTATATAATTTATTCTAGCCTTCATTTTAATATTTATCTACCACCTTTATTCTTTCAACTAAAATAAATTACAAAAATCCTATTAAACAAACAATTTTAAATGGTCGAACTTAACGGGTCGTTACACTCTCCCCCACTCAAAACTTTTCGTCCCCGAAAAGGAAAAGGAAGGGAGAAGGAAGAATAAAACAGTACATTTTATTTCAAATATTAATTTATAAACAGTATTTTACTGGATTAATTTCCTTTAATGAAATATACTTGTTTTATAATCATTCTATTCTTTAATACTTGAATTATTAAAGTTGGAAAAATATCTTTAACAAAATTCTAAGTCCAAAATTTACAAAAATTTTTGGCAGAGTCTCCTTTGTACGGAGGGACTCTGGAGAAAATATAATATCCAAATATACAAATATATTACATATGTATCCAAAATATCCCACACGAGAAAAATATATAAATAGCGCTTTAATCGTAATCCGAAAACGTACCTATCTGTCGGGCAATACGCTTATTATTTTGGAACCAAAAGCAGTAGCAGTTGCTTCCAACCCCTGTATTCACTTATATAATCTAAAAGTTAAATATCTATATTACAGTGAAATGTTTGGGTAGATTCAATCATTCATATCCAAATCAAATGCAACAACCATACATTTTAACAAACAGCACACACCACAAACAACAATCATTCAATCAACAACCATTAGTTGTTCGGGTTCAAATTCTGAAATTTTACGGAGTGAGAAATAACTATCAAGTGCATCCGTTACTCAACAGTCTTAGATGGAATAGAGATAGATTATTGTTCCTCCAACAACTCCAAAATTCCTTACCCAACAACCATACATCAACCAAACAATTCAAATCAACACCACAATAGCTTATTATATATTTATTTCATAATTCAGTGGTTTGATTTTCTTTCCTTCATTTATGGAGGAATTTCTTTTTTTTTTTCTTACAAGTTTTATTTTCCAACTATCACAAAATTCATTATATTTGTATTTCCTTTTTATTACTTAAGTTTATAAAATAAATTCTCATTAATAACAACAAATATTTTGAATATCTTCATTTCCTTACTCTTCACTTGTAAGATTTCCCTTAAATTCTTAATCTGCTAACATTCATTCTTATAAGTGGAAGTTTTTATTTATTCATTAACTATTAATTGCAGTCATTTCAATTTTTCCTACTTTCCATTATATTAGAATAGGGAAGATTAAAGCATACTTAAGTCAATAATCATACAATCAATTCTTATTTTGAATTTCATTTTATATACTTAGGTTCATATCATCTATTAATAATTCTTAACCCTTTTTCAGTAAAATTTCAATTATAACCTAAGTTTATACCATTAAATTCTTATTATAACAGTAATTTATTGAATACTTCATTTTTCCTAAATTCCTACTTGTAAAATATTCAATTTCAGTTTCTCATTTAACACTTCAACTTTTATATTTGGGTAAGTTATTTATGTTAAGGAAATTGCAATTGAACTTATACAAGTTTAATCTCCATTCTTTTAATTAAATTTAATGTTTATCCATATTTCTCTTTGTCTCATATGTATGCAAATTCCTCTTTATAGCTTTGCAGTTATTCTCTTATTTCAATTAGAGGTTTCAATTCATTTATTACTTAACTTTTATTTCACTAACAAATTTTAAACAATTAATTAACGGAAAAATTTAGAATTAAATACCGGGTCAAATTTTAACCTATTTCAAAATAATAGATAATTAATTTCTTGCAACTTTTATATCTCTAATTATATTTAGAACAATAAAAGAAATTTTTTAGAAAATTTCAAAATAAATCTGCAGTAGAATTTACTACAGTGGCCTTTCCCCTTCGAAACTCGAAAATGAAAGTCGATGATGCGGCCGTCATCACCGAATTTATTTTCCAGCGACAGAGAGGAAAGTACAGAATTTAATTCTTTTCCAAAATCTTCTTTAAAACAATTTTTCCAATTTATACGAAATATTTATATAAGAAAATACTTATAAACCGAATCATTATATTTCATAAATTCTTTGAAAACATATTTGGAAAAATCCCGGACTTAAGTTCTAAAATCTCCAATTTGATTTATCATAATTTCAACTTAGCTTCAGTTATTATAGATATTTTTATTTTCTAACACCCAATCTATAGCAACCAAATATATATATATCTTTATAAAACTATTTTTATATATAGAAAATATAATAGGCAAAATTATTTCATTCACCTATATTAAAAACGGATATTATGTCGGTCTGTCCTATTAAGTGTTTAGAAATCCCTATTGATGGCATAGCGTCCCATGCATCAACCAGAATTTATAAATACAGAGCGGAACAGATTAACACAATATAAAAATCTTTTCATTAATACTAACAAATACGCTCTCTCATATATATACACTCAGCGACTCCCATAGGATATTTCTACCCTATTAACAAAGAGTCAAACCCCACAAAGCCAAGGTTTATCGCTAAACCAAAGCTCTGATACCAACTGTAACATCCCGCCTTTTCGCACACTTTAAACCGACACACGTGCCAATTCAAAGCATACGCAAGGACGGATTGTTATGGGGTAAATAAGAAAAATAGAGAAGAAATAAAACGAAAATAGAATCTCACAGCGGAAGGATAAAATATAATAACAAATATACGGATCATAAACAGTTTACAAAAGCTTGATTCTTCTTTTACATTAAATATCAGAGTTACACATACCAATATAAGCAATGCAGCGGAATAGAAAGAGTGTGGTGTAATACTATATATAAAATAATACTGATTCTTCGTCTTCGTCCTCCAAAGCTAAAATCTGCTATCCTGAAACGCTCGGACTGACCCGAGCGAATTTGAAAAGACAAAAACACTCGAGTCAGACTAGAAATTCTTATGTGAGTTAAATAAACAGAAATAAATATGAGTACAGTAACTCAAGAGATGCTCGGGATTTACATCTCCTAAGGATCCGTTAAACTATTTACTATGTAGTATATTGCGCTATTATAATAGTGTCTATTTGTAAAGTAAACTTACTTTTTAATAGCGTTAAGGAGTGACCCAATATTCCCCTTAACACAAATAATGCCAATAGTCTATACAGTACCGTAATACCTCCTTATCGGGAAGCTACCAGAGAATACTCCATAGGTACGACACAAATAGAAACTCGTAGTAAAGGCTCGGTATGGTAGGTGACACGGCACAACTAGGCAATGCCAGGGTAGATATACCAATTGCTATCCAGGCTGGTGGAAACGCGTAGCCGCAGTTACCGCCCACCTCGGACTAACTCCCCAAAATCAAAATATAGAAGTGGCCACTGAATCAAATCCAAGTCAAAGTATAATATCGAAGAGAAGCGTCCGATCAGAGGAATGACCTCATTGGCCTGAGAATCGCTCCTGTTTTAGCCACCTTATGCCAACTCACGGGAGTTGGGTCCACGTATTTACCTTACAGGAAACGTCGCCACTACCTACTTCATTCTGGAATCTCCACCGCGTACACGGTTAGTCAAAGTGGTTTTCGGTATCGACAGAGAGTATGTCAGATATCCGATCCCGGTCTCTTTGCCAACCAATCGTTATTATAACACCGCGGTTATTTAAAAACAGTTTATACTTTAAAACCAGAATATAATCCCTTTCAAAACCATAATATTACGATATTATTTCTTCTTTAAAAACACAAACAATTTATTTTCATATTATTTTATAAAAGACCAAATCAATGATATCGTTTCCCAAATAAAATTTTCCTTTCCAAAAATTATGTCACTTTTTATTATTTAATATCCCATGTAACCAATATTTTGTTTGTAACTTTCAACATAATTCTTCGAAAATCCATAGTATTTTAAAACCATTATTTTCAAAACCAAATGGTTTGGATATTCAACGGTATGCGAATTGAAAAGGTTTAACTTTACTGTTGCTTTATAAAGAATAAATTACATGGCTTTTCAAATATTTCTTGTTTTAAAGTTAAACCAAAATCCAAAATATTACTTCAAGTCCCAAAACCATTTCAATTTTATATATATTTATATCCATTTTTGAGCACTAATATTTCAACTAAAGTTGGATTTTTATCCTTTCAAAATCAATATTCTATTAATTAATCTTGACCATTCACATAAAATCCATAATTAATAAGACTTCAATTTCTAGTAAAATATATATATATATATATATATATATAGAATTTTTCCACTTCAAATTATACTAGAATATCCATTTCTATTTATTTTGGGAAAATCCAATTACAAATATCATATCTTAAAATTTCCAACTTTACATTTAAACATAGGATATAAATTTACCAAACTCCATTTTCTAAATTTCTTCCATTTTCAATAAAGAAATTTATATTCCTTTTAATTTCAAAATTTCAACTTCATAGGTATATAAATATGGAATAAAATATTTAGACAATATAAATTTAAGATTTATAGACCGTATTCAATCCAAACCATAGAAATCACATTAAAATAGTTATATATAGACCGCGGTGCCTGTATATAATTTTCTATCCTATGGTCAAGTGATACGGATATTTATCATTTCAATCCGCAATTTAAAAAATAAAACTTTGCGGTTTTATCATTTCAAACCACAATCCCGAATGAAATGTAAAATGTATGCTAACTTGCAGTTTAATGATATCAAATAAAACATCCATTCAACAACACATCCATCATCCAGTCACAAACATCAAGCAATATCAACCAATAATAAAATATGTTTGGGAATATACAACAGGTAATAATTGGCAGTTTAATTCAAATTATATTTATCAACTATAAATCTAACAGTTTATTTTCAGTGATAATTGACATAACTGTTAACTAGCAGTTCTTATGCAAACAATAATTTCTAACAGCCAATTAATACGCAATCAATCAATTTAATTAACAGCTAAATTCAAAAAAATGCAATTCAACAGATATGGGTGAAATAACATGCCAAAAGCTCATAAATAAATTTCTATTCATTTCTAAAATTTATTTAACAAACATAAAAGCTTCTAGTAATTGTGAGTGAGTTAAAACACTCACCTTTCGAATTTAAATCGAATTTAAATTCAATTTAAACCCAAAAATTCGCCCGTCTCAGAATTCGTCCAAACCAGCGTCATCAAGTCCGGAATTAAATTACGATCCTAACAAAAGAAATTTCGTGTGAATCCGACTTCGTATGAGAAAGTTATGGCGAAAAATGGAGATTGAAATTCAAAATTATAAATTAACAAAATGACACACATTTATAAACATAACTTGCCACGTCACCAGGAGCATGCGCCTTCTTCTCTGTTGCGCTGACTCCAGGACCGAAACCCCCCTACAGAACGAACGCACTCCCTCACGCGTTGACCCGCCTTTGACCAAAAATTTTGACCCCTAGCCGCCGCCGTTTGCCAGGCCGACCACCACCTCCGTGCTCCCCTCGTCAAGCCGCACGCAACCCCAAGGTCCGGCCCCCTTTTTCTCTCAGCCGCCGCCGCCCCCTTCAAACTCTAATCCAATTGTAGCCAGCAATCCGACCATCAAAACGACAACCAAACTACATAGATGCGATCCCCTCGGTTCCCTCTCCAAAACCCAGAAACCGTTTTCCGATCCGACGAAGTTTTGTGCGACGATAATGAACGGTTTTGGGGCTGTTTGAATTTATTCTGGATGAACGACAGCTCCAATTGAAGAACGAATTTCACCAGTAGATTACGCGTATCGAATACTTCAACATATATTTTTTCTGGAATTTTCTGGAATTTTTGAGTTTTGACTTTTGATTTTGAACTGTGGATAGATCTGAATTGGATCTGAGATGTATACATTTGGGGAAGAGAAAAGAGTGAAGAAATGAACGTACAACAAATGAAAAAGAAAGGAGCTAGGGTTTATAGCTGTATATTTATAGATAGGCTAGAGGTAGGGTAGCTAGACTGGATACGCGAACGTGCGTGACAAACCATGGTCCAAAAAGCCCGCTATGCCTCCGGAGCCAAATTTGTTAAAACTATATATCCAAATAGGTGTTTTAAAATATTCTGAACGCGATGGAAAAAGTTTCGTGATCAAATTCGATCGTATGAAGAAGTTATGCTAAAAAAACAAAAATTTCACATTGATTTCAAAATGCGTAAATTTCAAGGCGTTTCGAGTCCGTACAATCTAACGACAAGTCCGATCGCAACGAAACTTGAAACATTATTATAATTCACCGTTACGGATCCGATGAAACTGGTTTCGTCGAAATCCGAGTCCGTGACAGAAATGGCTATTTTTAATATTTATTAAATAAATTAAATAAATCATAAAAACCAATTTTATTTTTCAACTTCTATTATTAGCCAAATTTCATTACTAAAATAATTCAATCAGTTCCTATTGATTTAACACGCTTGGATTTGAATTAAAATGTATAAGTATATTAATTTGCAGCGTTAATATCCGCACTTTCTTATTATTAGGAAATTAAAATTTTATTCTAAAACCCAATTATTAAAACTTATACCTTTATACTCTCAACAAAATCTAACTAAATAAATAATTGGATTTCCATTTCAACTCATTATCTTGATTGCAATTAGCCTTTTTACCATAATTAAATTCCAAATTATTAATAACCCTTGTTTTTCTTAACTATTTATTAATCCCAATCCAATTGAATTCAACACTATAAATTTGATTAATTTATTATATTCACTTCCTTTCTATTATTCAAGTTATTGTTGTAAATACGACGAATACTAACATTAGTTTAAGATTTCACTCAATGTTTACAAATTCCATTTCCATTTAATAACGTAATATTTTACGTTCAATTCTATTTCATTTGTCGTAAATACCACTTGTTGAATTAAATACTCAAATCATAAATAAATCTTGCTTCTAAAGTTATACCAACAATGGTCCAGTTAAATTTGAATTAGCTTTACCTTTATTTTATGAAATTAACTATTGCAATAAATCCAAATTTATAAAGAAGGTTAGATTCCTATACTACTCCTTTGGTCTCAATTAACCTTTTATGGCGAGTATGAATTTCCATGTATAATTGAAACTTTTATATCCCTTAAATTTTTTTTTTTTACTATCATTCAATATCTACACATTCTAGCTAATTTCAACTAACATATAAATTAGCTATTCCAACTTCCATTAATTTCGATTATCATACTATAGAAATTAAATTCCCTTGACCACATAAATAAAAGTTGATCCCCATCTATTTACATTATATCACGTTTACATAAATTTATTCAATGGTCACTTTTAATTAATAACTATCAAATTTCCAATCCAAATGTAAATCTTCCACCTTTGAATTCTTATATTAAATGGAATTTAATATTTACTGATTCAACATTTATATGTTTCTAAAAATTAGCTCCAACCAAATGTGACAATTTACATTTCATTTCTATGCAATATATACTCATCTTATTCCATTTATTTGGTTACTGCATTGGAATCTATTTATTAACCAATACTAACGTTATTATCATTAAAAAAAATTGATTCCCAATTTTATTCAATACTTAGAACAAAAATTTTCACATTAAATCAAATCCTTCTATTCAAACCAAGTATCATGCTATGATAATATTTTACGTTGGTTACACTGAAAAAAATCAAATTTTTATCGTTATCAATTAAACATACATTAATTGCACAAATTAAAGGAATTAATTGCCATTTATCCAATTAAATTTCATACATCAATCTATTTCATCTAAATCCTTACCTATGAATATTGCAACCTTTAATTCCATTAAATACCAATTAACCCAAATTATTTCATTTATTCTAAGTCATATCACTAAAATAATTCATCATAATAAACTTAAAATCTATACGTTTATTGATTTATTTCTATTTGTCTTATGTTAAATTCTAAATTTAGTAAGACAACCTAAAGTACTCCATTCAATCGACAGTCCCTTTCAATTGTTAATACGTACTTAAATTTCTACAGTTGCCTTCCATCTTCACTTCCGTTACTATGATAAAAATTAGTAACGTTTATGCCATCAATCCATCATAATTACTTACCCTTAATTGAGTTTGATTTCCAAATAAATTTGCTGACCCTTAATTAGACAATTTATAAAAGTTTGTCATCATACCTATAGTTCTACGCTTATGCTATGTCTTAAATTTCAATAAATTTATAAATTTTGAGATGTTCATTAGGGTTTACAAATTTATTGACTTGCAATAACAGGGTTTCTTAATCTATTCAATTTATCGTTCACAATCTTTTATTGCATTAAATTGGTTTAATATTCCCATATTAAATTTTATGTCCAGGTAAGAATTTTTCTTTCTTTCTCTACTTAATTCATTTGAATTTTATTCAAATGTCTTTAAATAGGTTTCTAAGTCACTTCTATATAATTTATTCTAGCCTTCATTTTAATATTTATCTACCACCTTTATTCTTTCAACTAAAATAAATTACAAAAATCCTATTAAACAAACAATTTTAAATGGTCGAACTTAACGGGTCGTTACAGAGTGGTTGATAGCTAGCCTTGCACCTTAGGGCTAAGCCACGAATCATCTTAAAGAAAGCGATAAACTACGCGACTCAGCCATTTTCAGCAATCAGATCCAACAATTAAAGAAAATTCCACCAGCTACGAATGTCCGCGATTAATGATTTTTCTAGAACGGTACTGCTAGGCACCAATAGGCCCTTCAGATTTGAGGGCTGCACTTCAAAGATGGAAGCAGAAGATGCAATTTTCCTGATAATGAAAAAGGTGTTCTATGTTATGACCACCGAAAAACAGTCACCGTCTAATCCACCCATCTAAGCAAGGAGCAAGGAGCAGCAATACTGGATCGAGCATGACTACCTGTGTAAAACTTCATTCCGGACAGCCTCTGTGGTGACCTATATAACTATTACAACGCAGAGGACAAATCAGCTAAGGTGATTTAGGAGGCGTTGTAGAGGAAGTATGACACGGAGGAAGTTGAAGCAAAAAAATATACAGTCAGCCGCTACCTCAAATATCAGATGTCCAATATATGTCAGAAGAGACATTGTCTCATAAGCTTTAGAAAATAGCTCATAAGATCCTCCCTGAAGGTATTACTATTGACGAACAGTTTCAAGTAGCATTTCTTATCGATAAATTGTCCCCTAGTTGGAAAGAGTACGGAAATAAACTTAGATATAAAAATAAAGAATTTTCACTTGAAAATTTGATTACTAGTCTCTGAATTGAGGAGGAATCCCAAAAACTAGATAAGAAAGAGGAAGTGCTTGTTGTTTCCAACAATACTAAAAAGACCGTGGTTCTGAAACCGAATCCCAAAAGCTTTAAGAATCAAAACTACAACAAGAATGAGAACTTTCAAAGTAACCATACTACACCACAATAACAACCACCCTTAAAGAACGATTCTGGTCAGTTTATTTGGTATAACTGTAACAAATCAGGTCAGATAGCACAAAAGTGTTGGAATAGCTTGCTCCTCAAGTGAACCTGACTGAAGAGCAGCTGCTAACTGCTATGACTATAGATATCAACCTTATAAGGGGATCAGAAGGATGGCAGGTAGATATTGGCCGCTATACGCCATGTCTGCTATGGTCGTGCTATGTTTAAATATACACGGATGTTGAGGACAAGAAAGTGCTGCTGGAGACTCTCACACCACTACTTTTGTCGGCGTTAAGCTAAAGTTTACCTCTGAAAAAACCATCATACTAAAGGACGTGATGCACACTCTAGAGATGAGAATGAACTTAATTTCGGGCTATCTTCTTAATAAGGCTGGCTTTACTCAAACTATAGGGCTGATTTGTGTACCATATGAATGGTATGTTTGTGGGTAGGTGTTATGCCACTTGGGGCATGTTTAAGTTGAATGTTATAAGTAATAAAGTATCTCCTTCTACTTATATGTTGTGTTCATTTAATATATGACATGACAGACTCTGTTATATTACTAACGTATAATAAAGAATATGAGTAGCTTAGGGTTAATTCCTATTATGTCTTTAAAAGATTTTGAAAAATGTGATTTTTGTAGTCAATCCAAAATTACAAAAACTCAATATAAATTTGTAATTAAAGAATCTAAAACTTTATAGTCGATTCATTTTGATATATGTGAATAAGGTGGAACTTTGACTAGAAATGAACATCGCTATTTTATCACATTTATTGACGACTGTTCTGATTTTACTTATGTGCGCCTAATGAAAAATAAAAGCGATGCATTTCAAATGTTTAAATCTTTTATAACTAAAATTGAAAATAGTGATAGAGGCGCTGAATATGAATCCAGTATGTTTGTTGAATTTTATAATCCATATAGTATAAACGAACCGCACCCTACTCACCTGAAATAAATGGTAAAGCTGAAAGAAAAATAGGACTTTAAGTAAATTATTTATAGCTATTTTACTTAATTCAGGTGCAGCATCACAATAGTGGGGCGAAACCTCATTAACTGCATGTTATTTGTTGAACATAATTCCTAAATCTAAAAGCTAAGTTTGTCCCTATGAGATTTTGAAAAATCATAAACCAATTGTGTCATAATTAAGAATTTGGAGTTGTTTAGCAAATTTTCATATACCTAACCCTAAAAGAATTAAATTAGCAAATAGGGCATACGAATGTGTATTTATTGGCTATGCTATTAATAACAAAGCATATATATTTTATGATCTGAATGCACATACTATAATAGAATCTAATGACGTTGATTTTTATGAACTGAAATTTCCTTTTAAATTAAGGAATGGTAGGGGCACATCTAGTACTATTACTTCCATAAGAAATGAACAAGATGACTCTTTTGAAAACAAACCAAGAAGAAGTTAAAGAGTTAGAGTTGCAAAAGGTTATAATTTATATTTTTGTGCTTACACTTTAGAGGAGGACCCCTTAAACCTCTAAGAAGCCTTATCTTCGTTAGATGTCGATTTTTGACCAGAGGCTATAAGTGATGAGATGGATTCTATTGAATCTAATAAGACTTGGCACTTAGTTGATTTACTACCTTATTATAAGAACATAGACTGTAAATGGGTACTTAAAAATAAATTAAAATCCAATCTAGTAGCTAAGGATTTTAAGCAAAGAGAAAATGTAGACTTTTTTGGTACCTTTTCACATACAACTAGGATTACATCTATTCGATTATTAATTTCACTTGCTTCTATTCATGATTTGATAATACACTAAATGGACATTAAAATTACATTTTTATACGGTGAATTAGAAGAGGAAATATATATGTACCAACCTCAAGGTTTTGCAATACACATACAAGAACATAAGGTTTAAGTTAGATAAATCTTTAATGGGCTAAAACAAGCACCTAAACAATGACATCAAAATTTTAACAACTTGATTATTTCACATGGTTTCAAAGTTAATGAGAGTAAAAAGTGTATTTATTATAAATATTGGAATGACATTTGCACTATTATATGTTTGTATGTAGATGATCTACTATTTTTGGTTCAAACACTCATGCTATTAATACAGTTAAATCTCTTTTAAGTGCCAACCGATATGAGAGACCTAGGAGAAGCGAGTGTAATATTTGGTATTAAGATCACTAGGTCTAATAAAGGAATTTCTTTGAATCAATCTCATTATATTGGGAAGATATTAAAGAAATAAAATTACTTTGATTATAAACCTGCTTGTACACCGTATGATCCAAATGTAAAACTATTTAAGAACAATGATGAAGGTGTAAAACTGTCTGACTATACGAGCACCATTGGCAGCCTTCCGTATGTCACTGATTGTACTAGACCCAACATAGCATATGTCGTGGGATTATTATGCAGGTTTACTAATAGATCTAGCATTAAGCATTGACATGCTATTGAAACAGTCATGAGATACCTAAAATGAACCAAGAACTTTAGATTACATTATGGAAAGTTTTCGTCTTTACTTAAAGGATACACCAATGCAAACTGGACTACTTTATCCGATGATTTTAAAGAAACCGGCGAATATATTTTTAGCATAGCTGATAGAACTATTTTTTGAAAATCCAAAAAATGGACTATTTTGGCTTATTCCACTACGAAGTTTGAGATGATAGCACTAGCAATAGGTAATGAAGAAGAAGATTAATTAAGAAATCTGCTAGTAGAGATTCCTTTACGGAAAAACCTATACCAGCTGTGTTAGTCCATTGCAATAGTACCACAGCTATTACAAAAGTTCAGAACCGTTGTTATAATGGTAAGAGATGACAGATACATTATAAGCACAACACTGTAAGAGAGTTTACCCTCTTTAGGTGCTGCTAGAGTCGATCCTATTCGCACTAATTAAAATTTGGCAGATCATCTGACGAAAGAAGTAGCCAGAGAGAAAGTTCATAAAACACCCAAAAGGATGAGACTATTACCCTTAGACACTCACAATGATAACACAACCTATATGACTGAAGATCGCAAGAACTAGGTTCAATGGGTAAACAACGAATTGTGAAGTGATAAGAGGTGAACATGTTATATTTAAAATATTTAAAAGTATGTAGTTCAGTAGCAATTATAGGATGAGGTAATAGATATTCTTAATGAAATCTAAACTCTATGTAGAGTGAGGTAATTAGCTATAAGGAGTACTTCTGAAAGACTCACATTTGTGAATGTGAGAATGAGACCACTTCCTATGAAAACATTAAGGAAATTTTTGTTTAGATCATTCACTAAACTGTGATAGACATGAATGACCACTAATGCACGGGCTAGTTGAAAGCACTTTAGAAAGATTGTGTGTTGTTTGGTGTTAGAGATAGAGTTCAAGACTACATGTCAGTCTAGTATATTCTGAATCTTACTTACCATGCAATGGTTTAAATCAAAAGATACATTTATTTATGCACAATGCTATACTTTCAGAAATAGATTGGAAATTTAAAAAAAAAATTAAAGTGGGGTATTGTTGGAATTTTAAGTGAATTAACTTTTTTTTAAAAATCAATGGTGGTATAATTCGCAATGAATGACGTTGTATAACGATAATATATTTATAAGTGCTATTATTATTGAGTCTTTATAAAAATTAATGGTAATAAAATTCATAATGAATGACAATAATTTTAGATCGATTAACAATCCTTCATTTCAGTGATGCATATAATTTTCGTTCTACCTATTTAAATGATAAACAGGCAGAAGAAAAAAATATAAAGCAGCAGACAATTTTCTTTCTTCTTCTTCTCCCTTTGTCATCTCTCTCTCTCTCTGCAGAATTCTTCTAAGCAAATAAATTAAAAAATGCTAAATTTGGAATGATTTGTTGTCATGCAAACAACAAATCTACCAAAATTTAGTGGTTGTTTTTTTGGGGACGGAGCGGTTGATAACTAGTCTTACACCTTAGGACTAAGCAGCGAATCGTCTTAAAAAGCGACGAAGTAGACAACTCGGCCATTTCTAGTTGTCTCATCCAACAGACGTAATAGACCCAATACGATCCAAAATACATTTTTTATTTTAAAATTCGCTCATTTAACCCGTTGCGCGCTGATCCAGGTCCAACAATGTTTCAACTCGAGTATTTCAATGTGTATCCAAATATAGTTGTAACATGATCGTGATGCCATGTAATTGACCATAATCAAGTACACTTTAGATCAACTGTATTATCACACATCATTACATGAGATCTTCTATTTTAGCTTAGTTATACTAACTTGCAGAAGACTGTTGTTGATTTGCTCGGTGGTTGTCCAAACAACTACAAGTATGTAATACATTAGTCTCTCTAACAGTCATCAGTAAGGGTGTAAATCGGTCGGACCGGATCGGACGGAGGTGTGTTTAGTTTCTGTCCTAAATAAAATTGGACTGGACACGGACCGGACGAGATTTATATTCGTACAAATTTTGTTGTCCTAGCTCGTGTCCTAAATGAAATCGGATGGACACGGACATACATTTTTCGGACATGGACTCGGATGGACACGGACGGACATTGCTATTTACATCAAATTTTATGTTGTTTAATAGAATTTCCATCAGCTATATTACTTTTATCAATGTGTATTGAAGTATAAGTATTTTATGGATTTTTACTCAATTAATGGACCAAATAGTTGTCATATATGTTTTGAGAAACATAGAGCATATACAGAATTATAAGAAATTAGGACGAATTCGAACAAACATGGACTGGACGATATTTTTACTCGTACAAATTTTATTGTCCTAGCTCATGTCCTAATTGAAAATAGAATAAACTCGGACGGACGTATTTCGACCACGGGCACGAACGGACATCAGACACTCATACAAAATTAATAGCCCTAGGTACGAGTAATTTATCTTATATTTTATGAAGAGTATTACATAAATTAGTCTCAACGGGTGTATTGATATCATTTTCTTAATGTAACTTGAATTTGAACAATTTAAGAATGAGTATTTTAGATATTTGGTTCAAAATTCATATCGTTAACAGATTCGCAACTGCATCCATTCAAATACTTTCATAAGGATTTCCTTTTCTATATATTTTTAATATATTATATCATTACTTATACCACAATATAACAACACGCACAATAGAAAATTTTAAAAAACATACTTTGTTTCAAGCAGGCTAGATTCTTTTACGAAAGTAAATACTATTAAAGTAAATTACATAATTTTCTCTATGAAACACCCTTAACTCTATCGACTTCATTTAAAAACGCTAATAATATCGTTTTAAATCAACTTACCCGATTTTCAAACGTTAACAATACAACCCAAGATCCAAAATAAATCTACAATAAAGGGTACAAAATTCTCGTAATATAACGCTATATCAAATATCATTATGCGCTTCCTCTTTTTCCTAATTCAATATTATTCCTCCTCTTACTTCACCTTTGACCATCTAAATCATTGCTCCTCTCATACGTCGTTCCAACTCCATCACTGCCACCGTCTTTATCATTACCCAATAATTTCTAAACAATCCCAAACCAAAACTATCGTTAGACCAACCATCTCATCACTATTAAAGCCTGTCGCACCATCACTCGACCGCCGCACCACTCCCTCCATCATCTGAACCGATGCGACCAGTAATCCCCCCCCCCCCCCCCCAACCCATCAAAAATGAAATCATAGTTTCCATGTTGAAATGGGATTGATCCTGAAGCAAAAAATATGGTTTACTAGTTTATGTTGGAAATAAGTACGTTTTCATAATTACTTTCGAAAGTCGTGTGTTTCTGGTTGAAAACTGTAACGACCCAATCGTGGTGCCCAGCTTAGCAAAGAACATTACAAGTAATGTCATTGCTAATACGGGGAATACGGCTTGTTAGGGGTGACCGAATGTGAATATGTCTTTCTATTAACACTGACGTCTCATTTATACCTTTTTCACTTAATATATGAACTGAATTTGACGTATACGGTATTAATACAAAGTAATAGACATACCGATTTCTCAGAATCAGAACAATATATCATATAAATAACAGTCACATACCATAGTGGAATAAATCTCAATTTATACCTATACAAATTTTGAGTTTACAAAATGAAATACTAAACTCGATTGTTATACAAGTTTTACAATTCTCTAATCTCAGTTGTACATCTTATAAACATAGTCATAAATTTCCTAAATGAGATAAACTACCCCAAGTTTGTCCTTAACAAAATTTTCCTATTTGACTTAACAAGTATCATAATTAGGAAAAATAAAGGTGATTTTATTCTGAAATGGACATAGTGTTAAAATATGAAATGCTATCCACACTTCAATGTGAATTAGACCCGTTCGGTCAGATCGGAACCCAACATGACGGTTTCCGGTTCTAGTTGGATTGGATCTAAATTATACATTTTGAAACACAAATTCGACCCGACTGGATCGGAGTTCATTTCGACTCGAGTCAGATTAATTCGGCTTCTATTAGGTAATTACATTTAAAATATACATATTTTTATGTTTTTTATTAGAATCTTCAAGTTAGATCGATTTGGATCGGATTTGACCACGACTAAATAATATTTTTCATCATCTAAATCTGATCCAAAATAATTAAGTTTGGGTTAGTTCGGTTTAGTTTTCAGCGTTACGCTATATGAATATTAGTTAATCAAAATCTATATTTTTTTTTAAATTTATGTTAATTACAACCAACGAAATTTGATCATGCATCTCTAGATCAACAATTTAAAAGCTTACCACTTTTCCACAAGGACATCAATGTTATACCATTTGAAACTAAATGGAACTTTAGATTAAATATTTATTTTAACTTTCAATCTAAAGTATCATTTAGAATATATTCGAATTAATAAAAAAAAAAAAGGAAACTGGTATTGAATAACGTAAGAATGTATCTAAAAATTTTGATTCATTTTCAAATGATGTAAGTCGCATAATCATAAAGGGTGTGAATTATAAATATTGGGGTGAAAAATAAATTTTGATAGTGAATAGACAGCCAATAGCATGCTATTTCTTACATACATATATACCCACTTACGAAATATGGTATGCTGTAAAGTAATTAATTATTGTTACCATAATAAGTCTGTAATTACAAAATGTTAAAGATGTTTGACAATAGAATAAACCTTGTGCTCCTGAATGAAGCATAAGACAACCAAAGCATAAATAAGGGAATAGACTGAAATAAATAATCACTGAAGCAAGCTTTGGAGTATTGTTACTGTTTGATCAGAGTTCAATGGAATCCTCGATAGGATCAATACAACAAACAAATTAAGCTTTGAGTTCACTAAAATCCTTTATGTTCATTTCTGTCTCATTCTTAAACAAGGATAGATCTTAAAGAGCTCATTTTGTTCTTTTATGAATTATGAAGTTGTTTTAAAGCATAAAGACAATAACTCCATCAATATGTAATTATCAACGCCAATACCTCTGGAACTCATATTCAACCTTATTCAAATATCAAACTTTGTTGATAATAGTTTGTTTATCAGTGGATACTATGTGCCTTGCATGTGAAATAACAGCACTCTAAATATCTGTTAATTTCCACCGGAAACTCCGATTTAAATAACAGACGTTTCTTTCTCTTTCCACTATAACTGCCACTATTATTTAATTCGGAGCTTATGTCGGAGCTTATGGGGAAAATTACGAAGCATTGAAGATGATGTACCGTTTGGAATGTTGATGAACGTTACTCGAACTAAAAGAGTTGCTAATTTTTTTTTTTTTTTCCTCCACAGTCAAAAGGATTGAATTAATGAAACTTACGGTTGCACCCTTCGGGTTTTCTGTTAATTCGCATAACAACTTATCTTTTATCAAAATGTAAATCAATCTTCAGTTTTGTAAAGCAAACATATATTTACCTATATTTTTATTACAAAAAATTGAGGGTCGGTTTAGTTTCTTTTGTATTTTATGTTGAGAGAATTAAACGCAAGGACAAATTTTGAAAAAAAAAATTAGACCGAAGAACGTAAAGTTTCATTGTTGGACTGAACGACAAACTTTTGAAGAAAATTAGACTAAAGGACAATGCTGCTTATAACTAGCATTATATTTAGTTTTCTAGCATTATATTCAGTTTTTCACTATACAAAATGTTAGTTATAACTAGCGTTATATTCAGTTTTATACTGTACAAAATGCTAATTGTATTTAGCATTGTTCTTCAACCTAATTTTTTTCAAAGTTTGTCCTTCAGTCTACAACGAAATTTATTATCCTTTAGCCTAAAAACGAAACTTATTTTTCTTCGGTGTAATTTTTTTTAAAAGTTTGTTCCTGTGCTTATTTTCCACTTTGATGTTTTGAGTTTTCAACATTAATTACAAAATATGATAAGAGTGCAGGAGTGACAGAGAGGGTGGAAGGGAAACGGAGAGGAGGGAAGGACGGTGGAAGAACAAGTTATTTCTCGTATTTCCGTTATTTCTCAAAACACGGAAAAAAACAAGTAAAAATTATTTTCTATTTTGTAAGTTAACTTCGTTTTCTAAATCGATCAATTTGCACATTATACATGCGTAGTGCACGTGTTTATATGGACTAAAATACAAAACTATAAACGGTAAACCAATCGCAGTCCGATCCATTCATTCATACTTTTAAACCAAACCTACGTAAAAGTTATTACGTTGCACTTTCGCAACGCACTCTGCCTCCGTCGTTTTATTGAATGAAATAACATATGATAATAAATGATGTGTTATTAAATTTTCGAAATCATATCAATTTTTTGCTCATTGGACGACTTGTACAATGCATGCAACTTAAAACCTGTAAACCTTTTATTTTTGTATCTTCATCCAAAAAATATGTGCTCTATACATGTATTATTGAAAAACAACCAATTTGAAAAATGACGTTAACATATTAAATAGAAAACAAATTTACATTTTTTCATGTTTTTCTAAAAATAAAAAAGAATAAAAAAACAATTTATCCCCTCTGCGTCCCTTTCATCTTCTCCATCATTATTCATTGTCATTGTAATGACATAAAATGTTAAATTTCTCTTCCATTGTTCTCATAGTTTTGTTATGAATGTTGAAAACGTAAAACACGAAATACAAAATGACCGATCAGGCTTAAATTTTCTCATTTTGTTGTCCCAAAACTTTTTATATTAAAATGACATGTTATATGCATAGAAATGTTACAAATTGCAAATGCTCATATTAATGCTTTTTTATCCAACTTTGATTGCTTTTACTCTATCTTGCATTTTTTTTATAGTGCAAGAACATGTGTTATTGGGTTGTTATGATAATGGTAACGCTGCCGATACTAAAAAATCATTACTCTACCAATACTACCAGTAAGTCAAAAATACCTACCAATATTTTACCATTACCGCTGGTAAAATGTTCATTGATATACCCACAAATTGGTTAACCGTTGACTGGTAATGGTAAATTTACTAATATATAAAAACATTAAATTTTAGCATGCTGTTAAGAGCATCCCATTTTACTCTTCCAAATCTCATTGCTAAAAAATACCATAAAATTTTATATTATACTCTTCCAAGCACCAGATTTTTTTTAAGGGCTACCAAATGCATGATCTTCAACCTTTTTTCACGGCAAACAACCGCCATGACTAACATCATTTTTCAAGGAGATCAACCACTGAACAACATTAGTTTGATGGTTGATGGTCGAGGAAAACAGTGTTGATTGATGGTTGTTCGTCGTGCAAAATGATTACGTGGTGGTTGATTGCCGTATAAAATGACTTTGGTATTAAAAACCCGCACATATTTTATTGCGTTTATTATGATTTTTCTATGGTATTAGAAAGAGGTAAACTGGTGCCTTTAGCAACACAAATTTTACTGCATTATAAGTTCGATAATGATATAAAAGTAAATATTTTATCAGTGACATCAAATCCATTAATGTTTATATAAAAATTTTGCCATATTTACATGACGGAGAAAAAAAATTATCCACTATAAATTATTTACGTACGACAATGTGAAACAATAATTTTACTAATGTTAGACTTTGAAGTTAAGAAAGACAAAAAGAAATGTAATCATTCAACAATAATACAAGCATCTACTTAACAAATGACAAACCTTCAATATTTTTTGCAATTATGATTAATTAAAATTATAAAGAAACATAACTAACATGATTTACAAATTTACCATTAACACTAATTTTGATATTTCCATGGTGTTACATTTACTGTTAATAATGGTAAACTTACCGTTAACATACGGATAGTGTTGATATATCGATATAACTCACTATTAGTCGTCAATCAGTTGGTATATGTATTACAGCTGTAAATTTACTATTCACATTACGGTCCTGCCCGTTCAACTTATTGGGTTAAGTTACTTAAAAGATTAAAATTCATTTTTCTAAGATAAATTGCATTATATTTGTAAAAATGGTATATTTAATGCCTTCAATTGGGGGAAAAAGACCTACAGACTGCATTTTGTTGGGTTCTAAATATAATGTAGCCGGTCATCATATTCACATTTAATTTGATGAATTTGGATTTGAATTTGTGAATTAAATTACTAAATTTTTACCGTAATGAAATTATTATACTATAATATTAACTTTATTGTCAACTATAGGAGTTTGATTTACGGTAAAGATTCTCAATCACCTTCGATAATAGGGGACCTGACATACTAGTCGACCCAATGTACGCTAGTACGTTGAATTACATTCAATTAGATTGACACCTCAATTACATTTTTATTAAAGGTACATTTGACACTGGTTCTTATTAAGTTTCAAAATTAACGAAAAGTCCTTCACTAAATTTCAATGCAATACTCCTATTTATTTTTATATATACTCCTATTTGGCACAGGTACTTTTCTGTACACTGTGAACATAGTGTATGAAAGTTGCTGAAATATCAATACTTATTTATAAAAGTTGCGGACATTTCAGCAACATTTATGTACACTGTAAACATAGTGTATGAAAGTTGCTGAAATATCAGCACTTATTTATAAAAGTTGCTGACATTTCAGCAATAATTTTTTTCCGTTTTCAGAAAACATAGACCCGCTTTACAATGAAACTTTGACAGGGAAAGTTGCTGAAATATCAGCACTTATTTATAAAAGTTGCCGACATTTTAGTAATAATTTTTCTTCGTTTCAAAAAAACAGAGACCCGTTTGACCCGTTTTCACTTTATTAAATTCTCAATAAATTCACACCTCAATTTATCGGTATTTTTTTGGTTAGCATGGATTAAACATGTAAAAAATACAGAAAAGTAAGATAAGGTAAGTAATTCCAAGATCATTATCTCCGTGGACCACACTAGTCTCATAGATTGGCAACAAATCCCAACATCCGTGGAGACAAACAGTCAAACGTTGCAATAACAAAACAGAACACTCTTCCCCTTTTTCAATAGCATCCATTCATTATCTCGTTTTACTTCTTTACACCATACTAAATTTGCATCTTTGCAAATTTGTTTCTTTCTAATTGGTTTTATCAAAGTCTAAAACAAACTTTTTATCACACACAACCGAGCATATACACAACATATAGCAGAAGGGAAGGAAAAGTAGAATCAAATTTATCAAGAAATACAAAATGAACAATTCTATATTTAACAGCCTTCAGATGAATAGATTATAGTCGGTACAACACAATCTTTAATCTCTACTCACCATTTTTTTTATATAACATAGCAACTTAATTGGGTACTCAAACCATAATACATCAAAATAAGGGATAATTTTCTACTCCTATTTATTTCTCACCAACTCTTATATCAAACTGAATCATCCAAAAAAAAGCAACTAAATAGTTTTCATGCTATGCTCCTAAAGCTTCCTCTTCTTAGCAAGAGGTGAATAACTACAAGAGTCGGGTTGCAATCCGATAGTTGATATACCATTGCTCTTATCACTTAAGTTCCTGATATCTAAAACTCCAAGAGGACTTTGTGACACTGATTTTGAAAGCGAGAATTTCGAGTTTTGAGATGCGTGAATTTGCTTCAATGCTATCTCTTCGATTGTTTTGTAGCATTTTAATGTTCTCTCCTGAAAGTAATTCCATGATATATAAAAATTTAATGGAAGTAAATTCGTAGTATGGAATCGAATTTTCAGGAAAAACAAAGCATTGTTGGAATACTATGGCTGTGTTATATGTTTGGTTGGAGTTGTCAACTCCTTGCAAGTGGTCGAAACTACTTGTAAGTAGTTTGGAAACACCTTACAATGAGATAGCATAAATAACTAAGAAGTTGTATTGAAGAAACAAATATTTGTTGTTTATAAATTATAATAAATTTGCACTAGTAATTTTGATCAAGTAAATGATTAAAATAGCTTTGTTGTTTCAGACGATTTAAAAGCAAATACCACACTGAATAATAGCATTTTATATGAACACAATTATGTAATATATTTTTTTGTATACATTCATTAAATTACAGTAGCCAACCACAAGAATAGCTTATTTTTACTTGAAAGTTGGGTTATTCCAAACACTGGTACGTTATTAATATTTTAGCAAAACTGGTTAAAAGTCATTACTCAAAACTCATTTTAAGGAGATTTAAAATAATTAGTTGCCAAATGGGCTTTTAATAAAAGAGGTAAAAAGATATCTGCCTGTAGCCAATGAGTCAATGGCTACTTCAAATACTAGCAGAGTAATAGCCAAGACTTATTTAGCCACACATTATTAGCCAAGTGCTATAAAGAAAAGGAAAAAACATTTGTTTCTACTAAGGGAGCCAATAATTTCAACTGTCATAAACTATCCTTGTCAAGGCGAAATTCTCTATAAGATACTGAAAAGAAGAACGTGTACGTGATATATAGAAGTAGATATTTCAGTTTATCCTTGTGTGTATTATCCTTGACAAAAATAAAGTGGAATTATTTCAGTTTACGATTTTGTGGCAAGCTACTAGTTATATATATTATTGGTTCATGATAAAAAAAAATTATGGATAACTTTAAAAGATACCAACCAGAAGAAGAACGCACCTTACTCACAAGGATGCAGCCAGTTAAAATTTCATCAATGTCCAATGGTTGGGTTTCTTTTAAGGAAACTAGAGCAAGTGCTGCAGCAATCTCTGAAGGCTTGTAATCTATTAGCAGAATATCTGCAGTGTAAAACATATTGGCAGTTTGATATATATGTACAAATTCCAAAAAATCCAAATGTGTGTATTGAATATATAACAAGGTGAGGTAAACCAATTTATATTTGTACAGCGCCAAAATTGCATTCAAATGTCCACATTAATACTGAAGAATCAATCAAAGACCAATGCATAATGGCATAAATCACTGTGTCTTGTGTTGATTATTATGATTAAGGTCGATATACATTAGTAATGAACGATACACATGTATGTAACCATGTGTGTGTACACATATAAGATTATAGTTTTCTGGTGATTTGGTTCAATAACAAATGGCTAATAATTCAAGCCATGAAAACTGCTTTAAACTTCTAATTGTGCCTAGTCCCTTGATTCATATACTTTTTATATTCACCCAATATAAATTCGGAAACCAGTCATTGGATCTTTCCGCTTCTGGAGTTATATAATCAGTATCGCACTAACAGACATCAATAACTAAAATCTAACAACAAAAATGGATATGCTGCATTATGACTTCATGCTATTCTACAAAGACTGGCATGTTTTGATACATTTGGAATAAATTTTTTGTATACATTTCGGATAGTGGCAAAAAACGATCTGTTAACTAGCTTAACATTAGCAAATGCGATATAAATATTATGGCCATACTGGGTGATACTTGACAACTATGGAAAAAAAGGTAGAAACGTTCTACATTGCAGGAAAAAAACAAAGAAAGAAAGAAACAATAGACCTGGAATTGAAATCAGAGCAAGCTCGGCAGCACTAGAAGTCACTGACATGATCTCAAATTTGCCATTGCTGAATTTGTTGATAAAGAAGTCCAAAAAAGACAATGGTGTCACTGCTTGCATTCTCCATTCAAGAGTGCTAAGGACTAGAATTTCCATTCTTTGCACAGTTTTAGATTCAAATACATATTTTGCTTCACCCAACTGTTTCATCAAATTCAAATAACCAGTCAACAAAGAATGTCATATAGAAATAAGTATAAAAAGTATAGAAATAAGTATAAAAAGTATCACTAATTAGGTTGTCTGTGGTCATTACCTGTAAATCTATAAGAAGGGGAACTTCAGTCTCCTCCATTTTGGCAGCTAAAGATAAGCAAGCTACGGATAGTAGTTGCGTCATCCATTCTTTGTCTTTCTGAACAAAAGAGGCAGAGATTGAATCAAAAGCATTTAGTTAGCTGTTGCTATTCAAATTTATACAGATTCAATTCAAATTAACGTACCGGGAGTTCATAATGGGAAAGGAACCTATCCAAGTAGTTAACAGATAAAAAGACAGTCAAAGGCCCGAAACTGAATTGAGCACGAACCTGTCAAATTCAAGGTTAATGAGAATTAGTAGCAGATGTACAAAATAGAATGATGAACAATTCATACGTAGAAGATATTGATATAGAGTGTCTGCTTCAAATATAGAAATGTATCACTGGCAATGTCAAAGAAGTATTATATGAAAACCAACACACTGATGATAAGAAACAACATAGGATACTTCTATTTCTGCTCTGATTGATGGACTATTGTACGAATCAAGTGGAACTCATTTAAGACTGAAAATGAACTTTCAAGCAGAAAGGTTGAATGATGAACATTACACAATCATCTAATGCACAACTTATTTGTCACAATGCTTCAACATAGCTACATAAATGGACAGACATATCGATGTGGCATTTGTAGTCGCTTAGATGTAGCTAATGCTTATGCTCAAGTATTATGTCATGGATAATTTGGCACGAAGCTAATGCTCAAATATTGGTCATGGATAAATTGACATGAGTTGCAACATGAACATTTAGATGCAGAGCTATAGCACATTGCTAAAAGTAAACAATCCATGAGAAAATTTTAGTATTGATCCAGAAAACCAAACACAAATTGTAACAATAAGGCATTGAATTACTATCATTATGAATACAGTACAAAACATTAATGATTGAGTGGAAAATGTACTAGATTAATCAAATAATCAGTACACAAACAAAATAGAAACACGCATAATGTATAACTAACGAACAAACATACATAATATCATTTAAAGAAGAAATCGAGTTAATAACCTTGCTAATCCAATTAATAGCATCATTTCTAACAGAAGCAACCAACTCTCCGTTCATCAGTCGCTTTAAATAACCAGCGTTAGGTAGGAACTCGCATTCCTTTTTAATCATCCAACTCAAGCTCTCGTCTGACTGTACAGGAAAACTCGACGACAAATTCCCATAAAAATCACATCTTTTTTCACAAATAAGTCCACTTTTTCCCTCTTTTCCAAAACCCACATCACCATTTTCCTCATCAAAGTCATCAAAGTCGGAAATACTGTTATTATCCTCTGTACATAAAAGAACCGTAGAAGCATAATCGAATCGCACTCCCATTTTTCTTAGGTTCAACACAAATGTAACCTTTGAATCACAAAATGAAAGATTTTTTCATTATTTTGGTTAAAAAACGAAACGGATTAAACGAGAGAAAAGAGGAAGTCAATATTTCATGGCTGAGAGCATATAGGGTATAGGAGTAATGGAAGATGAGGGAAAAAAATATAAATAAAATTAACGATACAAGTATGGAAAAAGACAAAGATAATTCTGTTTTTGCGGTAAAATTCAATATTTTAGTGTAGGAACTTAATTAAATAATTTGGTAGGAAATATGGGTAGTGGCAGCTGTAGAACATGATACTGCAGGAGTGCATGGTGAATCGATGGTGGGTTTTTGTTTGCATTTATGTCCCTGCCTTTATTAGATATTACTTTCCTTTAAATTAGCAATTTAAGTTTATGCCAATGATAAAAAACAACACCGGTTGAAAAATAACATAAATTTATATTTTGAGAGAAATAAATAATAGCAATTAGTGACGCTAGATTCATTCAATGTTTATCCTTTGTCATATGTTCGAATAGATTTAATAAGTATAATAGTTGCTATTATCAAATGTTATTATTAATGAAAAACCAATGAATCACAATAAAATGGAAAATGCCGATTTCATAGTTGAAATTTTGATTCGTTCCATTTTATTTCATATATAGATAGTATTTGGAAACGATTTTGACTTGCCTAAAATTAGGTGATGGACAGTAACGCACATAATGTTTTGCAAATGTGCATGCAATCAAAGTGGATCTGTAGGTACATAGTACACTTACTAATATTATGGATTTCATGAAATCAAGCAAAAGATTAGGAAAATACTATTTTCATACTATCATTGACGTTGTATATGACCAGGTTGTAAAGATAAATGCAATTGTATAGTCATGGTAACCTTTTTCATTTTGGGAAAAATCGATTGGGGATGTAAAGTAATATTTGTCCCTCTCAGCATGAAAAAAAAGTCATTAACTACCATCAACGTTTTCGATTATCAATTACTCTTTCATATAAAAAAAATCGATTAAATCCTATCAAAAACTGTTTTTATGAGATATTATAGTTTTATTCATTTATTTTTCGATTGGTTGTTGTCCATTTTTCCATGTACAAATGGTAGAATTATAAATCGATTTATTCAGTTGAAATAGGTCCGACAATTAGAATCTAGAACCGTAAGGTCGAATCGAATTGGCCTGAAAAGACGAACCCGAACCGAAGGCAATCAGTCGGGTTTAGATGATGAAAAATACAATAGAAACCCGATCAAAGACCCGAATAGACCTGACCAAAATACAACAAAATATATACATTTTTAGTGTTATTATCCAATCGGATTTAAACCGACCCGACTAGACCAAGTTCGGATCAGATATGATCTAAGTTTCAAAAACATATACGTTGTACTCGACAAAACCCAATCCATATAGAATTAAGATCTACCGGGTCGAATCATAGTCCATCGGGTCGGGTCTAATTGTCACACCTACGATGAAGTTTTCACAATAGTTTTATTTTTTTTCTTGTAAGGTAGTCCTTTGAAATTTATCTTTTCTTATTCAAAAATGATTTTAACAATATCATCGATCTAATACTTTGACATTTTACTTGGAACAACCCAAGAAAGAGGGTTTGTGGTGCACTGCAGCACGGACCTTTTTGCACCACAAAATGGTGTGTAAAAGGATCCGATGGATCCATTTTCCATTTTGATTTACCCAACTTTTCTAAAGTTGGCTGACTTCAATATCTACTTCATCTGAAGTAGTTCACTAAAACCATTAAGTTGGATAAAAGTGGAAATGTGTCTCCTCCTTTGTATAAATCAGTGAAAATTGAGGAAAAAAATAAACTAGTGGCTTTAAAACAAGCGTAAAAAGAATTAGAACTTATAAATTTCAAAGGAGATGAAATATGCCAGGATAAACCTATAGTTGAGGAGGAGTCATAACTTGTTATAAGTATAACCAAAATTCAACAAAAGTTTACAAGGAATAGAACCGAAAATTGTAATGAAAAATTGGTGGTTGCTTGCTAGATAATTTCATCATCCCATTGATGTTTGTCAATTCTATCTTCGTATACGATGCAATACAAGCTGTTACTTGATTTAACGTGAAAAGAAGTTTATAGCGTTTGTTTTTTTTGTTTTTTTTTCTACGTTGGAGATTGAAAAGTGGTTTGTTTTCAGTTTGTAACCTTTTAGTTAAGAACTTAAAATAAATAAATACACATTTTTTGTACAAACTAACAGATAGCAAGTTAAAAATACAAAATAAACTCCTTTAAATTTCATATTCTCAATAACAAATCACACACTATAAATTGTTTGTTGTAAGATACACTTACATATTTTCGTTATAACTATCATTAGTTAAAGACAATTGGCAATTTGTTTACATATATTAATCATGAAAGCTTGTTATTGAGCTGAAAATATATCATTGTAATTGGTGGAACTTTTGATGTTCTGCATCATTCACTATGTTGTATGTTTCAATAGTGACATTCTCGTCCTCTTCATCTTGTTCAGCCTGCTCAAATAATTCATCATGAAGATCAACGCGACGTAAGAAATTATGTATTGCTATACAAGCAATGACAATATTTAACTGTATCTCTCCGAATAGAAAATTTATATGAATACAATTTATTTAGAATAAGAGATCTCTTTTTTAATACACAAAAACTTCTCTCGATCACATTTCTTAATTTCGCATGTACATGATTAAAATTTTCTTTTCTGTCTGTGGCCCTATTGCTTCTGTAGATGTTTGACCAATAACGTATTTCAATACGGAGACAACAAGCCTCTTGTGTTAACATATGCCGCACCACAAAGTAATACATACCTACAATAATGTAAATGACAAGATATTAAAATTTATCATTCTACATGTTATTAACTAATTGTGAAATACTTACATGGAGGTGGTATTGGATAATTATTTGAAGGATCACACAATGTTTCATTCAAGACTCATAAATCATGTTCCTAACTAGCCATCACATGTGTTATTTCAAAGTCACATACGACCATCATATTTTGATAACAGTTTCCTTAATTTCATCCTCTAAATTGTACTTACTCGTCTATTGAAATTTTTGCGTCTATTAATCTACGACATAATGCTCCAATTGCAGCTAAAAGCTCCTTTTCTTAGTTAAATATGCGATCGAATATTCTCAACAGGTCTGGTGAAATCTGGAGGAACAATCATTTCTTGAACAAAATTCATCATTTCATTCAATACTTCATGAAAATACTTATGGACTACTTGTCTTGAATGTTGGAGTCAGATAGATTATACGATGTTGATCATCACTTATAGTGGATAAAAATCTTGCAATTTTTCTTCGATGTCTATATGTTTTCTATTGAAAAGCTAATTGTTTCGTTGAAAGTAACGACATACCTTTTCAAAAGATTTCTTATTCATTCAATTTTTATAATATAGAATGTTGGAAGAATCGTCCAACGGCTCTTTCATATATTGTTTGCCAGAAAGAGATGAGGTTAATACCTGTTGTCGCGTTGTTCTATGATTTCTGATTTTAAGTTCTACTAACAGTTAGAGCAATCTCACAAATAACCACTATTCATGTGTCATTCTGTAATAAAAATAATTACAAATTAGTATTGTGTCTGAAATTCAGTGGTAATTTGAGATAAAACATGCTAATTATTACGGAGAATAAGACAATCAGTTATTCACTCATAAGACACTTTATTTTTGATAAAAACTAAACCATCATTGATATCAAACATAATTTAAAATTTCCACTTTCTCATCAACAATCGATGCATCCACGAAAGCAACCTTTAGTTCTGACTTGTCATAAATAACACTTTAGTTTTTCTATATTCATCATGTGTTATAACACTCAAACTTTTTATCCCTCTAAGGAAGACCATAACGTCGATGTAAGAAGGTCCTCTGCTAGCCTTCTCTTCATCAATTTGCGTTAAAAAAATCTAGTAAACCTTCTATTTTATATTCCAATGTTTCATCACCAAAACTTTTCTGCTATTTTCTATTAGAACAATAAGGCGTTGCCTTTGAAGGTCGACCTCAATAAGTTTCTTCCTAGGGTGGGGTATTATCAATATCTTCAGTAAACATAACATTGTCAAAATAGCCATCATTTATACTGCTACTCATGTCAAATGTTATCCACATGTGTGTCATATAACACCTTAAGTATTGATAATAACAACTAAGGGACATTATATAAAATATGGATACTAATGTTTTATCATGTTATATATAGTATATAGTGTAGGATATTAGACATGTGTTTATTAAAAAGATTGTACAGTATCAAGAGTAAATTCAAGATGCTGATATAGAATTTTAAGAGTTCAAGAATAAAGACTCATAAGTATTGAAGGGTTCAAGATTTCAAGATATTCCAGATAAGTTATAAAGTCATAGAATTTATGTTAAAACCTTGATAGCACTTTCCTGATCTTTTCCATCTTCTCTAATTTTGTTTTAAATTGTCTTTTGAAATATTTTGGTTTTAAAATAATCATTTCAAAATATTTCCCAAAATAATTTTCAACAAAGATATCATTTTAAGTCTATATATATATATATATATATATATATATATATATATATGTATTGATTTTTACATATTCTTATTAAATCTTTCAAAATTATTTTTAAAGTTTTATTAAGTAATATTTTGATTAAAATATGCATAAAATTTACATGATTCTATAAAGTATCAAATTATTTTACAAGGCAATGGATTTTCAAAACAATATTTTTCAAATGTTTTCAAAATAATGAAGAGTATGTGGACATACTCTATAAGCATATGTCGACATAGTGGCCGTAAAATTCAAATTTGAATGAAGTGTATTTTCGTCGCATCTCTTCGAGAATGGGCATGACCGATGTTTTCTTATATATATCAGACTTTCAAACGAATTTTCATTAACTACTTTCGTATTCTTCTCTTCTCTTTTCACTCTCTTGGTTTCTAAATCAAAATATACCAAAACTATACCGAAATTCAACCAAAATCAAATTCAAACATTAATAGTTTGTTTCTCTTTTATATGCTCTCTGATTTCTTTCATCTCTCTTAAAATCAAAGTGCTATTCAAGAGTTATATGATCAACTATAATGAAGATCGAATATCTAAGTCTATAAACCATCATATTATATTCTTATACTTTGTGGTGTGCTTAGTATCCCTGAAATCTAAGTAGGTGTGATTATAGCCTGTTAAAATCGATTAGGTATGCTTAGTAGCCCGTAAATCTAGTAGATGTGTTTATGCCCTGGAAATCAAGCGACTCTACGTGGAGGTTGAGATTCTAGAGGGTGTGTCTCGTAGCTTTGAAATTGAGATTGTATTTGCATTTATTAGTTGAAAAGAAATCCATACAAGGAATTATGCGGGACTAGATGTAGGGTAACTCCAAACCATCATACAACCCTGGTGTGTTCTTTCTTTTTAACTTTTACTGCATTTACTTTTATCTGTAGTTTGATTCTGTGATTGTTAATTACATCATTCAAAGTAGAATCTTAAAGAATTGGAAACTAATCATATAATTCATTAAACACCATTCACCCTCCCTCTAATATTAATTTAGTTTTAAGATCACTATTCAGTTAACTCACAATTCGGTACTAGAGCATTGGTTTTTAAAGTATTCATAATCTGAATTTTGAAAAAGTTTCAGTGGCAATTATTTATTCCCTAATTAGCTTTATTTTGTTCTTTTGCACAATTATTTTATTTCCTAATTAACTTTTTAACGTTAAATGGTAGTTAAATGTTTGCTTAGCTCCCAAGCTAATTTTTGAAATTTAAACCCTACATTTGATTTCATTTGAATTTTAATTTTAATTTAAATCTGAAAACTTCAAATGCTCATAACTTCTTTGTCTGAGCTCCGTTTTTAGCATATTACATATGAATACAGATCAGAATTCCGCGATAAACGCAATGAAATAACTTCCATGGTCAAATTCCAACTTTTTACAAAATTTCCATATTCAAGTCATTTTGGTTCAATTTACTTCATTTATTTATGGTTCATTTTACGGGGTGCTACATGCTGACTATTATCAAAGATTCATCAAGGATTTCTTATGGATAGTAGCACCCTTGACTAAACTAATCAAGAAGGACATAAAGTTTATTCAGTCCAATAAATGTAAGGACGTATCCCTTAAGCTAAAGCATTTATTGACCAACGCTCCCGTATTAGTTGTTCTAGATAGGAACTAGGATTTAATGGTGTATACGGATACATATAGAACTGGATTAGAAGCTGTGTTGATGAAAAAGGGTAAAGTGATTGTCTATGCTTCTCGACAGCTCAGACCACATGAAGTTAGATATCTGATTCATGATTTGGAGTTGGTAGCATCGATTTTCGCATTGAAAGTATGGAAACACTACCTCTTAGGAGAAAGGTTCGAGTTGTATATGGATCATAAGTCTTTGAGCTATTTATTCACTTAGAAAGAGTTGAATATGAGATAGTAGAGGTGTTTGGTGTTTTTAACAGCTTATTATTTTGGTATTGAGCATACACCGAGGAAGGAAAATAAAGTTGTTGATGCATTTAGTAGAAAATATTAGAACGTGGTGTTAGCTATTGGCAAAATGGAAGGATTTAGAGGCGTTGACTACTTGTAGTGTATGGTTAAGATAGACTATTAGTTCTAGTTAGAGTATCGCCATATTGTCACGTTTAGAAGTTCTACCAGTATTGATCGAAAGGATTGCTTCTAAACAGAGGAATGATCCATTACTAGCCAAAAAGATTAGAAGATTGGAGGGTGGAACCGAGATTGATGATTTGAAAGATTTTAGTCTTGACCAGAGAGGATGGTTAAGGAAGAAGAGACTTTTATGTGTTTTAGATGTTGGTGACCTAAGGAAGGAAGGTCTTAGGGAGTTTCATCGATTGAAGTTCACTATAGATCCTAGGGAACTAAGATGTATCAGAATATGAAAGAAGTTTCTTTTGGGAAGGTATGAAAAGGGACGTAGGCATATGGGTGAAGCCAAGCATCATAAGCCAAGTAGATTGCTTCCTCCTTTAGATATACCATTTTGAAAATGGGATTCGGTATCCATAGAGTTTATCGACGAGTTGCCAAGATCGAAAAAATATATTCAGGTCATTGTGGATAGACCGACCAAAAGTGCACATTTCGTTCTTGTTAAGTCAGCCATGATAGCAATTGTATTTGCTAAGTTGTTTATGAAGAATATTGTTAAACTACATGAGATTCTTAGTAGTATAGACAGTGATAGAGATGATTTGTTCGCTAGTGAATTTTGAAAGAGTCTACTGGGGGTATTAGGTACCAAGTATAAGATGAGTACCACATATCATCCACAGACTGATGGACAGACAAAGAGAGTTAATAAGGTACTTAAAGATTTGTTAAGAGCTTGTGTACTATACTTTAGTGGGCCATGGGAAGACCATTTGCACTTAGTTGAGTTTTCCTATAATGATAGTTATTAGACTAGTATAGAAATGGTGCCTTCTCGAAGCTTTGTATGGAAGGCCATATAAATCACCAACATGTTGGTCAGAGACCAGAGGTTTGGTCCTTAGTCCAAATATGGTTAGAGAAGCCACAGAAAAGATTGAGTTCATCCGAGAAAGCATGAAAGAAGCTCAGTCTAGGCAGAAAGTTATGTAGATAAGAGGCATTAGGAGTTAAAATTCTTAGTGGAGATCGTGTTTTTATTAAAGTATCACCGATGGAGGGTGTGGTACGATTTGGAAAGTCGGAGAAACTGGCGCCAAGATATGTTGGACTGTTCCCTATTATAGAAAGG
This sequence comes from Allium cepa, assembly GCA_030765085.1. Lineage (NCBI taxonomy): Eukaryota > Viridiplantae > Streptophyta > Magnoliopsida > Asparagales > Amaryllidaceae > Allium > Allium cepa. The sequence continues at coordinate 427,980,727 of CM060935.1, forward strand.
ATCGGAAAACTCGCGTACCGGATAGAGTTGCCGAGTAGTTTTGCAGAAGTCCACAATGTGTTTCATGTCTCTCATCTTAGAAAGTATGTGCATGATCCAGCAACCATTATTACTCCAACTGCACTAGATGATCCGACAACTTCTGTAAGACAACCAATTCATGTTGTGCCCAAAAATGAGAAGAGATTAAGGAACAAGACAATCAAGTTAGTGAATATCCAGTAGAGTGACAATGAGAAGACTGTACCTTGGAGACAGAGGACAAGATTTGGGATACTTATCCTGAGTTGTTATGATGGTATGTTCTATATTGTTGTATGACTTTAGATTAGGTAGGATATACTAGCATTGTTTGCATGTTTTATATGCTTGTTATGCAGTCCTTACCAAATTTCGAGGATGAAATTCTTTAAAGGCGGAGTATGTAACACTCCTAATTTTAGTTTAACATTATTCAAGATGTTTAATTAAATAGATTAAATATAATAATTTAAATGGTTAAGGAGAACGAGACTTAGTTGTTAACAAGATCATGCCTTAATAAACACTACAACAAAAATACCCTATTACAACGCACTTTTTACAACGGGCATTGACTGCCCATTGTAATAGAATGCTATTACAACGGTCTTTTCAGGCCCGTTGTAATAGATGCTCTATACAAAGCCCTTTCACAATGGGCAATGTCTGCCAGTTGTAAAAATAATGGCGCTTCCAGGCCCCTTGTAGTAGATGCCAATTTTACAATGTTCACAAAATGTCCGTTGTAACAGATGCCAATTTTACAACGGTCATAAAATACCTGTTGTAAGAGGTGCCAATTTTACAACGGTCATAACGCCCGTTGTAATAGGTGTCAATTTCACAACAGTCAAAAAATGCTCGTTGTAATAGGTGCCTATTTTACAACGGTCGTAAAATGCCCGTTGTAATCGATGCCAATTTTACAACGATCATAAAGTGCCCGTTGTAATAAATGTCCGTTGCCAATTTTCGATAATTAATAATTACAATGCTTTCTTAAAATTAAAATTTATTATTTATTAATATTTAGTAATTAATCATTAATAAAAATTATATTAACCATAGGTTACTAATTACTAATTATATTATTATATTACTAATTATTAATCACTAATCATTGATAATATTGTATTATTTATTAATATTAAATAATTAATCGTTAATATGCAATTAGTAATAATAAAGATATTTAATAATTAATAATTGATAGTCAATAATTTAGAAGTCATGTTTTGTATTAATAATTGATTTTTAATAATTATTAATTATTACTAAATAATTTCTATTAAATAATCAATAATTAGTAATTAATGAAATATATTAAATAATTAATGAAATATATTAGATAATTAAGAATTAAAAATCAATAATTAAGACTAAAATTTAATAATTAGTGATTAATAGTTAATTGTAATAATTATTGATTGATACTTAATTTTTAATAATTATGATGCAATATTTAGTATTTAATAATTAATATTTAATAATTATAATTGATACTTATATCCATTATTTAATAATTCAAAACAATTTGAAATTTGAAACTTTCTAAATTAAGTTTAAAAATATTTATAAAATTCAAAAACAAAATTTGAAATTAAGTAAAATTCGAAAGTTAAATTAAAATAAAATTTTAAATAACTTAAAACTTTATAAAGTATTGAAAATTACAAAAAATTTGAAAGTGTTAATTTTTTTCGGAATAAAGAATAATTGATAATAAATATTTATTAGTTAATATTGATTATTTAATAATTCATTATTAATAAATAGTTTCAATAATTAATATTAGATATACGATAATTAATAATTACCACTAATAATTAATAATCAACAATATATACATTTAACATTTAATAATTGATATTCATTATAATTAAGAAGCCACAAAATAATAATTAATATTATTAAACAATAAATCAGAAATAGTATTTCATAATCAATTTTTAGTAATTACCCATCAATATTTACTATTAAATGATAATTAATAATTATTAAATAAGAAATACGATTTCATAATTAATTTTCAGTAATTACTCATTACTATTTACTATTAAATAATACTTAAAAATCTATAACTTATAAGTGATATTTAATAATTAAAAAATAATATTTATTAATTTGTATTTAATATTTAATTTATATGCTATAGTTTAATTAATAACCAACAAATAATATCTATTGACCATGCAAGCTATAGTTTAATTTATACGCTAAATATGTTTGTGGCGTAATCAAAATTTAAATTAATTAAATGATATAGAGTGTGAATATAACGCACTAATCCATACATATACCAACCTATTAACATTGTACTGCACCATTTTCCAAACCTAATTTTTGGTTCCAAAATTAAATATTTGGCTCCAAACCCAATTTTTCATCTAAACATTTTGGTCATTTCTTTCAAATCTAGGTCAGATCTAACACACACCTTATGACGCCCTACCTCTATACCCACGCTAGCCAAGAACACTACGAAGTAATGCTGTCAACAAGCACGGAGAATAAGGCTGTTGAGGAGCGACCATCCGTGTAATTGCTTTGCGCGAGCATCGATATGTCAGATAGTATAACATGCATTTCTTTATCAAGAGGGGAAATCCGACATACCGACACAAACTCAAAGCTACTACACAGTGGCTATAATATCTTCGGAAACAAATATATAAATAAACATAACATAAATCAGTCACAGACAATTCATATCACAAAGGCGGAAATAGATATGAATATTACACTAGAAAGTGTACATCAGAGTAGTGGTCTAAAAAGATCCACAATATCACAAAAGAATAGTTACATGAACTACACAAAAGAATAAGTATACATTATGGAGTCTATATCTCTAATGTATACAACAAAAACTACTAATCTAAGTAGTTATCCAAAAGTCAGAGAAATCAATCCCAAGAGATAAGTCAAGCAGAAGCACCTGTAACATCTCGGTCTAACCCGAGTATTATTTAATAAGAAAATAATAAATGGATCAGTCTAACTATAAATATCAGATGAAACGATATAGAATAAGAGATATGACTAAACACATAATAATCACAATGTCAAGCTGTGATATATATATATATATATATATACTTAGTTGATAATCATCAAGAGATTAATCAATGTCACCAAATCTACACAAGAATCAAAGAAACGTCATATTCCTTATTTCGTTCACCAAACCACAAATATTGACGATAATATCAATGTCAATCACAAAAGTCAATGACACACAAATTCCAGAAGACTACGCAAGAAATCCAGAAATCACAAGAAAAGGATGGTCAAGACATTGATGTGTGCAAACGGTACATCCAATGAATCACAAAGCAAAGACATTGATGTAGTGCAAACAGTACATCCAATGTATCAAAAGCATATCATTGATGTAGTGCAAACGGTACATCCAATGAATCAAAAGCAAAGACATTGATGTAGTGCAAACGGTACATCCAATGTATCAAAAGCATATCATTGATGTAGTGCAAACGGTACATCCAATGAATCAAAAGCAAAGGCATTGATGTAGTGCAAACGGTACATCCAATGTATCAAAAGCATATCATTGATGTAGTGCAAACGGTACATCCAATGAATCAAAAGCAAAGACATTGATGTAGTGCAAACGGTACATCCAATGTATCAAAAGCATATCATTGATGTAGTGCAAACGGTACATCCAATGAATCAAAAGCAAAGACATTGATGTAGTGCAAACGGTACATCCAATGTATCAAAAGCAAAGACATTGATGTAGTGCAAACGGTACATCCAATGTATCAAAAACATATCATTGATGTAGTGCAAACGGTACATCCAATGAATCAAAAGCAAAGACATTGCACAATGCTAGTCTAAAACATAAAATGATCGTCATGATCAAAGAGAAGTGTCGATTACAGTAAGCTGGTAAATATATGAGCTTAGCTTCATGTCCCATAACCACTAGCTTAACTTAAATATTTACGAACAAATTGTAGATCTCCACTAGAAAATTGTCACAAGAGTTTTCAATCGAACAAGTCCAAGAATTAACCGACGAAGTGAACGCAAGCGTTTCATACCACTTGTTTTACTAAGTCGTTTAATTAGATTTCTCATACGAGTGAGGTAAAGGTTTGTATATACTACTAGATTGAAAAACGGTTTTATAAACGAGTTTGGTATTAAAATAGTATTGAAATCGTTTGAGGAAAGAGTTTTGATATTTACTACTAGTATAGAAAACCTTTATATTTTTAAAGTGACAAATCATGAAGAAGATTGTAAGAACAATCAATCACTAAAATTCACATACGGAGACGTGAATAAAAATCCAACGAAACCGACAAAGAATCCATCAAAATGGATATTCAAAAATCCCTAAAAAAAAGAGTCATCAAAGTCATATTAATTGATAACAATAAATAGGAAACAACACGAATCGATTTAAGTTGGAAATCACACAAAATAGGCAAAATAGGCTAAATAACATCAGGTCGGTCGGCCGGCAGCAGGGCTCGGTCGACCGAACCTGGTTATGAAAAACCTCTCGGGCATCAGGTCGGTCGACCGGACCAGGGGGGTCGGTCGGCCGAACCAGAAACAGAGAGTGCAACTGCACTCTTACTAGCAGGTCGGTCGACCGGACCAGGGGGGTCGGTCGGCCGAGCCTGTTTCCAGCCTCTTCCTTGCCTATTACAAATGAGGTTCAATCTTGACCAAATTGCATTCTCTCGAGCAACGGCGCTAGGGGATTATGCCAATCGACTACCCGGCCCTATAAGCTCCTCGATGCATCACCAAAAACATGTTCAAACATCCAAGTTAGGATTTTTAACGAATTGAACTCAAAACACTAAAAATTGGAATATTCACCAAATCAATCCAAACCGAAAGCAAATGCACACGAATAAGTGTTAGGAATTCATACCTAACAATCGGAGATAATTATAAGCATAGATGTGAGATTAAAAATCTCACCTTTGAACCCAAATCAATGAAGGAGAAGCTTTAAGAGCAAGCTAAGATCAATCTCTCTTCAATCTCAACACTAGAAGCTTGAATCTAAGCTTAAAAGAGAAACATTTCCTAAATTAGGTTTAGGAATTTTCTGAAATCAAAGAGGGAATGAGTTGGAGAAGAAGAAGGAGATGCTTACCAATGGGTTCACTTGAGTTTGGAGCTAGAAGATGAATTTGCAAATGGAAACTAGGGCTAGGATTTCCTAATTCATTTTCTCTTCCCCCATTTTTGATGAAGCTTGATTGTATTAGGAATTTATGAAGGAATGAAGAGGATAAGGGGTTGGGACTGAATACATAAGTGGGGTTATTGGGCTCAGCCCAAACCAAAGCCCTAAGTGAAAAAGTGGCAAAAATCAACTATCTCCAAACATATCGAAGTTTATACTCAAAAAGGTCGCAAACGTCATTTTGAACTCAATGAGGGTGGTCTCGAGTCCCAATTCGACTATTTGCAAAAAGTAACTTTTCGGACCGAAATCCGATGAACGATAAAATATTTAAATATAAAATCGATAAATATGCGTGTTGTTACACACCTCCACTACCATTCCAACAAAGTCGAGCTCTACCGTGAGCTCGCTCCTCTTCCGGATACGTCTCTCTCCCCGATGACACCTCTAGCTCCCCCCTCCCCACAGCACCTCCGCCTACTAAGAATGGGCTGAGAACTTCAGCTCTGACCTCGTCCACGTCGACAGTGCCAGCAATTACTTGCGATGTCAATTATTTTTTTCCATAAATTTAATTAACCTCGTCGACGTCGATTAGTTCGCCCCTTGTGGCTGTCTTAGCTTTTCCAGATCTAATTAATTGGTATGTGTTATCAATTACTCTTGATAATTATTACAATTCTCTCAATTATCAATCACTTGCAGATATATATAGTGATGAAATCTAGGGCTGCAAGTTTGTTGTTGGCATTAATAGAAGTTTGGTTGCTCTATTTCATTTGTATGGACGAAAAAATTTCATAACTTAAGAGTGTTTCCTATGCATCCGAAGTTCATATACATTAAAAGTAGTTTGTTGCTCTGTTTTATTTGTACTAGCATTGATTAGTATATGTTTTGGTTGCTCTATTTTACTTGCAGATATACTCGGTTCGTAACAGAAATATTCTCAATTGCACTATACATCTAAAGTTCAAACAGATGTGTGTTACTATACCTACAATTCATTAAAAATACATCAATCTTTTCAGTAACTATGGTGTATGGGCAAGTCTCCCTTGGCTACCAAAGGTAAGCTCTAATAGTTTCTTGTGGATTATTCTTTTGTTGAATGCAAATAACTAAAAGGGATGATCATTGACATTTCTCATGCGTTATTCCTTTTGTTATGCTTCCAGTATTTTATCCATATAATTCTTTCTAAATAGTTGAAGTCCAAGTTGGTGGAATTTGTTCTTGATTCCTTATTTTGCATTTTCAAGGACTGACGGTATTAGCATGCGTTTGGACTAAGAACATCCTTGCATCCATTATTATCTAAAACAAGTTCAAATATATGTTTTTGTTTTTTAGTGTTTTATAGATGGACATGTTATAAGAAAGCTTGCAAAGCTATGTTACTTAACTAATATTCATGTTCCACCAGCAACAATATGGAAAATTTAATTATTAGGTCCATGACTCTGTTTGAATTGCACAATTTTGAATTTAATATGTATGGAAAATTATAATGATATAAAGTGTTGTAGGATATGTTGTTAATATGTACATGGTTTGGTTTTTTCTTCAGTTTTCCTTTATGAACTAGTAACATTTTTCATAACTAATCCAATTGCAATGCAATTTCTTTATTGCAGACTGCAACATGAGTCATAAAGTTTGTTGGAGAACCAAAGAACCTAAGTAGGAAATTCTACAATTGTGGTAGAGGAGACATACATTGCAGTAAATTAATGGTTGCAGTCCAAAATTTGCCCACTTCTGACATAAACATAAATCTTAAAAAAGTGCATAGCACACGGTAAGCTTTTGAATTAGTCATTTACCACGTGGTTGCATTTTGTTTATCTTTTCAACTTAGATAAGAAAGCAAGTACACAGCCATGATGTAATTTATTGTACAAAGATAAACATTCACCTATTTCGAGAGATGCACTATAAGTTTACCATGGATGCAGAAATAAAAAATTGTGTATACTTGCACTTTTGTGCATGTGTAGGTTATAATGATCTAAGAGATTTGAGTTTGTGTTTAGATGTGTATAAACTATTATCTCGAAACTTGTTAGCTTGGATATAGACTAGTTGAGAATATATGAATTTGTAGGCACATTTATTGAAAAGATTGATGTATGTTGAATATATAATATAATGTACCTTGTCATTGTGGGCAAGTTCTAATTTTGGCTTGCCTTGTAATTATTTTCCATGTTTAAACAGTGGTAATATGTTTTATTAAACGTTTTTTGCAACATTTGAATTTTTTTATGAAAATCATTGACTCTACTACAGCTGTGCCTAATACTACGTTTGTAAAAACATTGCGAAATACATATTACAATTTTTTTTAATGTTGTAATACAGTATATTTGTTGTAGTGGTAATTTGCATTATCTTTGTATGTATTGCAGGACATAGCAGAAGCAAAGGAATTTTTGAAGATAAAATGTGTTATGTGAGTTTTGATTAACTAAAATATTATAGTTCAAGGTTTGCTTTAATGTCGTTCGGTCGAAATTTCTAATCTTTTATTATTATTTGTATGTACTACGTGTTATATTAGTTTAGGGTTGTATTCGATATTTTGTAACTATATAAAATTTTATGAACGATGCGAATAGATAAATCGTTTTGTTATTTTGAAATACGATTTTCTTTTGCTATTTTTAGTAAATATGGTTGTCATTAGTATAATAATTTTGTTTCAATTCAAATTAGTTTAAATTTTACACGTGCATTGTAGTAATTTTATTTATTTTCTTATTTAATTTTTTTTTAATAACGGGCAAAACAGTTGCAAAAGACGCTTTTGCAACGAGCAAAAATAGTTGTAAAAGGATTGATTGCAATGGGCATAAACAGTTGTAAAAGACCCTTTTGCAACGGGCAAAAACCATTGTCAAAGGCTCCTATTGCAATGGGCAGTAACAGTTGTAAAATTCATCCATTCTATTACGACATCGCATAACACAACGGGCCTAGACCCGCTGCGAAACCCCTATTACAACGGGCATTGCCCGTTGTAAAAGGAGTATTTTGTTGTAGTGAAATTAAGTAATATAATCGTTTTGAAAAACTTAACACACAAAAGAATATATGAGATGGGTAAAATAGGTAGATCCATCTTGTAATCCTTAAATCCTCTCCCTCTTATATCATTCTCATTTTACACATACAAAAATAATCAAAAGAAGAATATAAGGAGGCCGACCATAACTTAGGGAAATAAGGGACGAAATCAAAGGAGATTCATAATATAAAGCTTAGGGAAACTAGAGCAACATCAAATCTCAACTCCAACATTAAATTTTAGATGAATAATTGCTAAAACCATCTCTTTTATCATTTGTTTAATTCGGTTATGGTTAGTACCCAAAATTATCTTATTTGATTTGCCAAGTTATGGTTGAATAATCATTGTTGGGATAGAATAATAGTTTATGAATTGTTATGAAATTATTTGAAGGGGCTTTAAGGGCAAAAACCTAAGTTTAAACTTCAAATGCTTTGATTATCTGGTATACGGCTTAAAACATTAATTCAGAGGTTTTAATTCCATAATTGTCCAAGTTAAAATGAATATTTTTTGAATTTTCTAAAGTGGAAATTGAGTTTGATTCGAGTTTTAATTATTTAAAATAATTAAATATGTTGGGTTCGAAATTTTTATATAGTAAAGAATAAGATATTTTTGAATTTCTTAGATTTTTCCTAAGCGATTTCAAATTATTATGAGTTTATTTTGCTAGATAAGCATTTAATTTAATAATCAATTAAGGTCTTTAATTAATTAAGTTGACAAATGATTTTAGGAGGTTAAAAACTGAACGCGAAAGCTTTTCTAAAAAGAATTAGGCAAAGCATTTCATTGTCCAATAGGGCTTTGATAAAGAACAAGATTTGGTGAAAGTATTTACTTTTATTCATAATAAATCAGTTTTCATAATAATTAAATGTGATGCCGCTCATACCCGAAGCTAAGATAACGCCGGAGCTAAGAAGATCGGCGTCGATATGGAGGAAAGCACATGATAACTACATGGTTAGTTATAGAATGATTTCGACAATGCCGAAGTCGACTTCGTTGGCGACCTATTATCGACGACATCGCATTCTCATGATTCATTTAAGTGTTTAAAGCATAATGTCGAAGTCAATGATGCCGCGTGCTTTCACCTTTATTTTAAATGATGTCGCCTCATTTTATGTCGCCATAATTGTTGCTGCCTGTTTTAATTTCGACTTTATCAAATTGGCGGCATAGTAGTCGAAGTAGGCTAAGTATAATATTTTATAATGATGCCGCTAGTTTTGATGCCCCTATTCACTAAAGTTTGCAAGGTTTTTTTACTGCATTGTGTTGGTAGCGATGCCGCATTTCTTCCTCTGAACTCGACGAGGCCTAGTTTTACGTAAATTAAACTATGTTTTAAAGATGCACTATGACCAATGTTCAAGAGGGTCGACAACCTTATAATTTTGGCAGTTAATCATACGATTTAGAAAAATCTAAAGTTTTGTTTTAAAAGGTGGATAGCCTATATCATACAAATATTGACAACCTTGTTTTCGACATACTTAAAAAGATTTATTTTTTTGGTTTTCTACCTTAGAAAGAGATCGACATTATTATTGATGACGAAAATACTCTACCGTCTTAATTAACGGCGATAAGCCATATGTAGTATGATTTCAACTTTGATTATTAGGGATACTAATGTATATTATTTTGAGATGATAAAGGGTATACAACTTAATTGGAGACATCAATAGATATAGGTTGAACATGTAGGATAAACATGAATTAAATTGATAAGTGATGGGTTCATAATCATCCTAGGAAAACTATAGGATGTGATATGGATAGTCCACATCATACCGGAGATGGATAGTCTCTAAATGATTGATGAAGGGTTCATAGTCATCCTTGAGAAACTATGGGATGTGGGGTGGATAGTCCACATCATTGTAAGTAGATAAAACCATATGTGATGGGTAATGCATATAGAAGGGGATGGATAATCCATAAAAATGTTTATATGTGAGATGGATTGTCTGCATAACTTTGATAACGAAACCATGTAGGATGAGTAGTCCATATGGTAGGGATGGGTAATCCAAATAATTACATGTGAGATGGGTAGTCCACATAAATCTAAAATGAATATTCAACTGTAATTAAGAGGGATAATTAGATGAGAATTAAGGCGAATAATCTACCTAATTGGGATGGGTAGTCCAATATTGTTGCATAACTGTAATACTTATTTTCTATGTTCTAACCATTGTGGATGCAGGAAACACTACTACAAAACAGGCCATTTGCATCGGTTGTTTACCCCCCCTTTTACATCAGTTCAACAACCGATGCATATGCAACCGATGCAACAGGCTTAACACTTTTGCATCAGTTCTGAAACCGATGCAAAAATGTCCTTTTTGCATCGGTTGTTACTAACAACTGATGCAAAATATCATGGTTGGTTGCTTGAAGACAGCCCCCATGTTGCATCGGTTGTAATGAAAACCGATGCAACAAAGTAACTTGTTGCATCAGTTTTTTATAACAACCGATGCAAACTAATCCCTCTATTGCATCGGCTATTTATACCTGATGCAAAAAAGCCATTCTCAGAAACCATTATTACAATGTACATTATATATATATATATATATATTATTGATTATAACAAACAATTATTGCATGCAATATTACAATCATTCAAAATTAAATTTAATGGCAAATACAAACTGAATAACATAATACCAAAATAAACATATATCAATTAAAGTGTTAATAATCTATACAAAATAATGGTTCATACATTCATTTTCATTTCATTGTTGCATGTTGCTCTCTGTTTTTTTTATTGTCTTCATTTCATTGTTGCATATTGCTCTCTCTTTTTTTTCCACTGGCCATAATCAACCACTGCACATCCATCCCACCGCACATCAAATTACAACACCCATCCTGTACCTCATTCCCAATACTTCCCAAACAAACCCTACACTTCATTGTACTGCTTCTTCACATCACAGTGCAAGTTCACCACAAAATCACATTCTCCTGCCCACGGTCTTCTCCATCAACTACTCCAACCACAGTGACCTGCTAAAACCACCGACCTCTGCTAGAACCACTGACCGACCATCAGAGAAACACAACAGCTGAAACATCATCACACAAAACTCCATACATTTCATTCCATCACCTAGCAGCAGTACATACACTACCATAGCCACCACCACCATACAATACAACTGCTGCCAAGCCCACACTCAATCAACCAGAACTACTTGCCTCAACCATTCACTACATCAACCCTCTCATCCTCTACAAGTTGCTGTAACATTACAATTCAACACCTCATTTCATAATCACAAACCATCACTGCAACTGTTTTACCACTCCTCAACATTTCTACAACTTCCCCTGACTTCTCATCCTTACTAACAACTTCTACCCCCTAAAACATCTCTGTCATCTGCCTTCGACCTGCAAATTTCTTCCTTCACTCATCAGCAACTCTTCTCTGCCCTGACCCTGACATCAAACACTCATCACTGCAAACCAAACAAATCTAACCCCTTACTACTTCTAACTCAATATTTCCACTGTTCCAACCATTCACCATCTTCATTATCACTTGCCTGCACCCCGGACATTGTACACAAACTGTTCATCTTCAACCTTCCCAATCACCACTTCGACAGCTACTTACTTGCCATATACAACTTACCCACCAGTACAATTTCATACTATACCATACTTCCCTGCCCTGAAGTAAAATTAAAGATACTGCAGTTAAAGTTTCATAGGACAAGTTGTTCCATAACATAAGATTCTATGTGAGTTTGTATAAAAGGACAACTAGCCTCAATTAATGTCTTAAGTAATTAACAAGCAGAAGGTCCATCTGGATGTTAAACTAATAAAGAGAAAGGTACCTTTCTGATATTTTAACGAATGATCTCCTCGTTGGCTAGCTTTGGATTATTTTATCAGAAGCTCGAAATGAGAGATTAGACATTACTACAACTAAAGAGTTTTATCATACCCCCAATGAAAAATTCGATAAATTTGAACTTCTTAATGTGATATTGCTGTCATGGCTTTCGGCGTACAGATTGGAGAAGAAGATCAAGTAGAGTGACACTGTTGTGATGAAAATCGCATGAGCAGTAGAAATGCCTCTGCAAAATTCAGAATTAAACTCAAGAAATCAAAGGAAAAAGCTGTCGTATTATCAGTAAAAAATATGATCAAAATTAAGTACCAGTTGTTCCACTCGATTTGCTTGATCTTTGTTAGAGAAGCATATAACTTGAAATAATACAAGCTAATGAACTGGGTAATGTCATAAGCCTGTCATGCAAAGATTGAATTTTTACAACATACCATTGTTAAGTAGATAGAAATAAAATATAATAATGGTAAGGAGACGCACAATCAACTGCATCCTCACAAAGCTGCAATAGAAACAATACAACATGTGACACATGTAATGCAATGGTAAATGAATTGCATGCTTACTCTACATACAAAAATTGAATTCTAAACCAAAACTCAACCAACATTGTTCGAATTACTTGTTCTTGGACCTATTTGTGTATTTGCTGACATTGCTTGGTTTGACAGTAGTCGACCTTCAATGATAAAGCAGTAAGAAATATCCTTATGCAAAAAGTATTTGAAAATATATTTTTAAAAAAAGGACATTAACTGCAAGATACCTGAGAGGGTGTGTGTTGAGTACATCTTTAAGAGGGGGGCGAAGGCCGCTTGCACGAGAACCACTGTACCTGAAAGATTCTATCAGCGCTACAAATCTGTCCATTGACTTCTCTGCTATGCCTGAATACTTGTTCACGTGAGATACGTCGCAAGCAATATTGCCTTCTACTGTTTTATTCCTGCTCTTGTCAGCCACTGCATTATCAAATCCGATTTATCTGCTTTTATATACCAACAATGCAAAACAGATAACTTGAATAGCAAAGCAAGATAGCACTTATCATCATCTGCGGAAGCTTGAAAATTCTTTGATGAGCTAGTTTTCTGCATATACGATGTTTACACATTAGAATGACTACTGGTTAACATAAAGGTAAATAGCAATCTTCACTTTCTTTTATAAACATGTTTAATTACTTTGTGAGGATGCAGTAGCTTTCTTCTCTTGATAGAAATAACGATATGAAAATGAACGCTTGGGATACATATTAAAGCCTTGATCACCACTTACGACCTATATTATGAACAGAGTATTTAACACTAAAGTTTTTTTTAAACCACACAACACTCACAAAAGGTGAAACACATAGAGCAACGAATAATAAGACTCTTGGCTACTAAGCTCAAAAAAGAGCTGATAACAACAAAGATTTGTGCTGCATGCTTCGCTACGTCTAGTGCAGCTTTTATAAGTGTGCACAATTGCGTCAGCAGCAGCCGCAGCCATTGTTTCTTCTTCTATAATGATAAGCAATTTGAAATTTGTCTGGATACTCTGGAGAATTTAAACATAAAAATACATTACAAACTTTGTATATTATAGAGCTTGCCCCAGCAACTAACTTCTGAATGTGTTTAATTATTTGGATATAAATAAGCATATGCATTGTTTTTTCTATGGTATCTGACCTTAGCAGGCAAGCGAATAGCTCACACATAACTTGATGAACTCAAGTAGACAAAGATTTCACATGAGATTTAAGAGTCAGTAACTAAATCTTCTCAAAATCGATCACAGCTGTCATTTGGTAGGGAGTACATTGAACTCAAATATTAACAAGAGCCTTAGGTTTTGCTGCATCACAAGGTGAGGAAGGAAATCTTTCCGTTAATAAGTAAATATTCAAATCCCATTCTGAATAAGTATTAAATCAACCGATACTCAATGTTTGGCAATCACTTTGGTGGTATTAATAACGAAGACAACATATTAGAGAGTGTGGGGATTTCAGTTGTATATTATATAACGAAGACGGGATATCAGAGTGTAATCACTTAGTAGCTGACTGTAGCTTTCAAATATATATATTCGTGATAGTGGACTAAAAGATTTGAATGAAACAGGGACTAATTTCACACGACAAGGTGGTATTAATTCCAGTATACATAGTTTTAAACTTCTTTCAAAATTCGATCGGGCATGGATAAATTTATTAAATCATTCTACTAGTGATCATCCCCTCATGTCGAGCAATTCACTTTTAGATTCACTCAAGGTCACTTATAGATCCGTTATGTATAAATAATGTATGGCCTACTCTATCAGACGCATTAATACTAAAACTGATGATGATCCTATGTTAAGTTTTCTCTCTAAGCTTAAGGAAGTCAATGCAACCTCAAATAGTGGAATAAAACAAAGCTAGTATCAAACAAATTTGTGATTAGATAAGAGAAAGCAACAACTATTATGCTTGCAACTCATTAACAGGCATTCTGTCATCAATCTTATGGACACTGCTGCGTGATATAACCACTATTAACTAATTACGTTAAACATCGGAAGTAAAGAGAACAAGTATTATCTTGTTGCTCATAGAAAGCACATTTCGGCAGTAAATCACGCCCGACTTCTTAAGTGAGCAAAAAATCAAAGATCTTATTTAGTATTCCACAAAAAACTACAATTTGGTATTCATTTCACCTGATGTTCATATCAAAATGCATGATTTTCACTTTAATTCACAACTAGGATATAAAGAGCAAACAACAAACTATGAAATATAGTGCAAAAGAATGAAAAATGGGACACCTTGAAGTGATTAATGAGAACAAGTGCATCTCCATCCGCAGGAGGGATGCCGATGGCAGTGACAACAAGATTACCCGACGACACATCTCCATCCGTAGTAGGGATGCCGAGGTCGTCATCTGAAGCCTTAAGCAATTAGTCGTGATCCGAACAAATCGAGTTGGAGTTAGACTCCGGACCCGATAAAGGATTCACCTCCGAATCCTAAACAGAAAGCAGCATCTCCTCTTCTAAAAATTTCATGACAGAACCTCAGAACTGTTTCATGTTTGATCTGTAATTGAAGAAAATAGTGAAGAAATTAAATCACTTTCAAGTGCAATTTCAACGACAGATATAAAGTTTAGTAAACAAAGCTACCCAACATTAAGGTTTTCTCACTTGTACAACATAAAGCAAAAGAAAGGGACAATACATCAGATCACAGTATCAAAAACAAAGTACGAACTAACTGATGAATCCATAGAATACTGAAATGAAGGAAAAGAGTACTAAACTACCAAAATGGATTTTTCTAAATTTGACAGTCGCCTTTAAGTTCGGCGGCGAATACCATCAGTGGCTATATATGTGACATGGAATGGAGTTACTGAAATGAGAATTGTAGTGAGCGGAGAAGAATGGGTGGAGTAGAAGTTCGCCGAATTTTTACTGTAGTGAATTAAAACATAACCAACTCACCACAATTCACATAACCATCTCACCGCCCAGAAACATCATTTACTTACCTACCATACACTGCCCATTGCTTCTACAACGACCACAAACTTCACATCTCAACTCAACGAGCTTCATACTTCTGCAACCTGACTCCCGACCACATACCAAAGCAAATACCACTCTACCTCTGCCTCGCAACCTCCTGCATTCATTCCACCCATCAATCGGCCATCTCCACCCACCTGCTAAACCCCTTCACACTTCTCACCTCTTCAGACTCCAACCTTCACACTTCTCGCCACAAACCAATTTCCAGTGCACACAAAACCCTGCACAAAACCCCATACAACTCTTCTTCACTGTACCATCAAAACAACACATACTGCCACAATATTAACTTTCAACCATCTTCCACTGCCCTAACAAAACAATTGCAATCACCTCCTACAAACCTCCATACCCCTTGCCTCTGTCCTATCTCTCATCATCAATCACCACCTTCATTGCTTCTGCCTGGAACTTCTATCACCACTTCACATTCCATTACCACAGGCCATATTGTCATCCTTATCAACCCCATCCTCGAGTACAAACATTCAACAAGAGCAACTCCACTACATGCTGCTGCTACCAAACTGCTCGCAAAACCATCAACGTTTCAATCCATCAAAGCGCCACTTCCTCAACATCAATCAATCCATCCCCTATACGAAAATTGCCCCATTTACAATTGCATACACTTGCTTTTCCAATCGAACCGTTACAACTGCCATTTGCTTTTCATCCTCAACCCAAACTGCCTCCGCGAACAACTCCAATTCGCGACCCCAATCTCCACCACGACTTCGAACACAAACCCAATCGAAACTGCGAAGTCGCCATCGAACTCGAACTCAAACTGACGAACTCCTCCAACCAATCCTTCCTCAACAATCTTCTCGAATCGAACACAGCGAGAACTCCCAAAATTCGATTTGGGTTGCAATTGAATTTTGTTTTCTGAGAAAATTGGGTTGAGAAATTGTGAGTTAATCTATTTTTGAGTGCCGCCATGGATTATGAAAGTAGCGTGTTTGGAGATTTGGGTTTTATTAAACTGATATCATTCTCAGTTACATTCATTTTGTAGCATAGGGTTTGAGCATGGGTTGCAGGTTGTTTTCGCATACCCGTTTTGGTTTTTGTATTTGCCTACTGCTAAAACATATGTTGGTAAGGGATGCAAATTAACGTAGTTGCATCGGTTGACTTTAAAACCGATGCGACTAAAACTATTTGCATCGACGTATTTGCATCGGTTGTTGGTGACAACTGATGCAAATTTGATTTTTTATTACCTATTGCTTTCCACGTACCAATTGCATCGGTTATTAAGACAGAACTGATGCAAATAGTTCTATTTGCATCAGTTTTTACTTCAACCGATTCAAATGAGGCGATGCAAATGGCCTGTTTTGTAGTAGTGAAACATGGTATGTGGTTAATATGTTTTGGTTAAGGTACTATTGATGGAAAAACTCATTCCGCTCAGTGGCGTACTTTCACTATATCTACTGGTTCATGATGGTAGGTTATTATTCACACCAGACCGTTTATCTAACTTGAAGTTTTTTTCCTCTTAATCTCTCTTACTCGTTTGAGTAGATCGGGAGTAAGGGATTTCAGGTGTCCACTTAGACGAATAAGCTTCCAGAGACGTGCAGGAGGCAAATCTAGCTATTTAGGAATTCTTATCTAATCAGCCGTATTGTTTGATTTTGTCTGTATAGATGTAATGTCAAGTTGACACTACTAGAAAAGCTATTATTTCGACAGAGCCTAGCGACGGCTTCCGACGATTTTCGACGGGCCGTCGGTGGCCGTCGAAAGCCGTCGGAAATTCGTGAATATGGTGTCAGGCCAAAGCCATTCTTCTTCATTTCCT
Source organism: Allium cepa (assembly GCA_030765085.1). Taxonomy (NCBI): domain Eukaryota; kingdom Viridiplantae; phylum Streptophyta; class Magnoliopsida; order Asparagales; family Amaryllidaceae; genus Allium; species Allium cepa. The sequence continues at coordinate 427,998,284 of CM060935.1, forward strand.
GCTTGATTTCTTCCTCAATTAATCCCCAAATATCCCCTCCAAGCTTCCAATCAGCAATTTCGAGCTTTCGGATCCTCGACGGCTGCGTAATTAACGTCTATTGCTCTCTAAATCAGGTATAATATCTTATTTTTGCCAAAAATCTAATTTTTACCCTAAATATGGATTTTCATAAGTTGATAAATTAGGGCTAATTAGTGATTTCATTTATTTCCACTAGCTTAATAATGGTTTATTACATTCCATAGTATATCTATTTCATATGTTATCGTAAAATTGTAAATAGTATGTATAATTTGTGATTGTGTGTGTGTATGTAAACCATTGTATACGCATTGTTTCTACCATTGTATTGTGTTAATTTGAATAAGACATGAGTCATATAACATCTTGAATTGTGCAATAGTAACTAATGTATGAGTATAAAAGAAATTTAACTGTGTTGAAAAATGACAACAATACTAAAGCAGCCTTATTCGATGAAATACGCGGAACAAATGTGGTAAATTAATAATTTTTTGAAATGTATAAAATTAGAAAATATGTATCTTTTTTTAAAAAATACTTTTTTTCGTCCCTTAGAGAGTTTTTAGCCTCGTCCGATTGGTGTTGTACATGATCGTTATACGAATTGTTGTTTTTGTCATAAGATGACCATTTATATTCATCTGGTACAATGCTTGTTGGATTTGTCCTAATATTATATAAGTTATAAACACAGTAAATAATTATATTTCGCACATATTTCATTTCAAACAACTTAAAAAATTTCGCTGTCACTTTTTGTGATGTCATGGAAATTTGGGCAATATTTATTTAATAATTTCCATTAATAATTATTTTAAAATGTGAAATGTTGATTTAATAATCTAATTCAAATTATCTTTTGAAAACTAATAATTATTTAGTTTGACAAATGTTATCTTTTCAAAATTTATAATAATGATAATGATAATTTAATTTGGGAATCTTATTCTTTTCAAAGTTAAAAATATTTAAATGATAAAATTTATCTTTCTACGCTAATCTAAAAGATATTCTATTTATAATGTATATATGTGTATACATTGTAAATAGGGAGTTTGATTTTAATTTTAATTTTAATTTAATAAAAATATTTTCAAATTTATAATATATATATATATATATATATATATGTGTGTGTGTATAAATTGTGAATTGCAAAATTTGATTGAAATTAATATAGAAACTTTTCAAAAGCTTATTTTAAAAAAATCTATCTTATATCTTCAAAAGTAATTAAAATAAATATTTGTTTTGTTTAAAAATATAATAGTTTAATTGCATATTACAATAAAAGTTTATTTTTGTTTTCTTTTAAAGATTGGTTTTTGAAATAAATTTAGTATATACATTGAAGTACAATGTTTTTTAAACTTTAAAAATAAGGCATAATTCAATATCGTTTTCTTTTTAAATTTTTTTTTCTTTCTTGAAAATTTAGCTTTGAAATTTTATTTTTAAAATATACAAATAAACATTAAAATATGTAATTATATAAAGGAAATTTATATGTAAACATTTAAAGGCTAAGTGGAAATAAGCGTTTAAAAAAAATGATAACATAAATAAGAAATGAATTTAAAAACATTTAAAAAATTAAGAAATTTATTTTAATATTAAAATGTAACATGTGTAAGGCATTTAACTCTTAAGAAAGACACTTTGTAAAACAATCTACATCTTAAAGCAACAAGTGGCAATATTAATTTATTTTTGAAAATAATTATTTATAAATATAGATAAGAAAACTTGGAAAAAAATCATGCGAGTCCAATCTTTCTTCTCTTCAAAACTAAACTGAAAATTAGATTTAAAGAAAAGTTCAAAACCAAATACAACTTAAGTTCAAAAATCTGCAAAACAAATCTGCTGAAGTTTTCAAATTTGTAATCTAAATGAAGATCAACTCCAACTCTAAGAAAAAGAAAATAGAGGTCAACTGCAAAATTTTAAATCAACTACTGCACAACCTCTTTGGATCCACAGCATGTAGATTCAAAGCAGCAGCAAGTTGAACTTCATCAATCAAATTTATCTGTTACAGGAACAATGCTCTCTGCTTCTTCATAAGTGAGTAAACTTCTGTTTTTTAAAAAAAATTCTTTCGTTTTAAAATCTGGATGAATCTTATTGCATGTATAATAATATAGCCTCTAATGATTGTTTGAGTTTGAATATAAATATGTGTATATGAGTATGATATTGCTTGCATACTTGTTTCTGAGTATTACATTTTTGTGCTCTGTTGTTGATAACAGACCATCATTATCACAAGGTAATTTATAACTTCCTGTATAATCAAACATTGATCACTGAAGAGAAATTGTTAATAACATTATATTCTTGTTCTTAAAAATAGTTTAAGGTAGAATTGTTTAATAAATAAACTATAAATATTGGAATTACAGTAAATTAAGTTTTGGTTAAAAAAATTTATAACAACAATTTCACTTTGAAATTATATAATCTGATTCATTTAAACAAATTATGAATTTTAGTGAAAATCTTGTGATTTTTAGTTAAGAATTCGAGGAGTTGTTCGGTGATGATGTTTTAGGGGTTTATTTGATGATCTAGTGGATCTGGAATGTTGTAGTTCTTCCTGGAGGTGGAGGAATGATTGGTGAGTGGAGGAAAAATGGCAGGTGGATGGTTAGAGATAGGTGGCGACAGTGGTTGCTCATTTTAGTTTCTAAACATAGTTTTCTAGTGGTCGGAATTTTGATGCTTCTCGATTCCTCTGGTGCATCGAGTGTCGCTGGGTTTTGGGGATTGGAAGAGGGGATGTAGGCGAAGGTTTGGCTGGAGTTGCTGGTGCTCTGATGGTCGGAGATGAATTGACGAGGTGTTGACAGGTTTGGGCATTGTTTGTACTCTCGAGTTCCAGGTTTGTTTGGCTAACTTGATTTTGATTTCGAGCTACTATGTGAATTCTGATGGTCGTGATCATGTTTGGAGATGGTCGGCGACGTGATGAAGGTGGTGATGATGGCTGGAGGTTGCCAGAACCACGGTGCATGTGCACCGTGCATTTTATAGTTCTGATGAACTTTTGGGTTTGAGCAGAGAATGGAACTCGAGTTTTACTCGAGTAGTTCGAGTATTTTACTCGAAGCATTTAGCGTTTTGTCTCGAAGCATTAGTAGGTGATCTTGGGTCAATGGTTGGTTTAAGGTTTTATAACCTGACATCGTTAAGTTTTTAAAATTTAAATGAAATTTAAATTTAAAGCAGGATTTAAAATAGGGGTTTTAATTTAAGTTTAAGTTTGGATTCAAATGAACTTTTGAATCCAAAGTTTTAAAATGAAAATTTTAAATTTAAAGCAAGATTTAAATCAAGTTTTAAATCAAGTCTGAATATGGATTCAAGTTTACTATAAATCCAAATCTTGAATTTAAATCAGTTTTGTAAATTTAAATGTTGAACAAGTTTAAATGTTTTAAAGTAGATTTTAAAAGCGAATTTGTTTTCAGATAAATGTTTAAACTTGATAAAATTCTTTATAAAAGGTTTCCTTTAATATTTGAATGAAAAGTTATGAAATGTTTAACTTAAATTTCGAAGTTAAATAATCAATTTATTTTAAAGCTTGATTTCTTTTAATAAAATTAAGTAATTTAGTTTAAACTTTTTCTTATATAAGTATCTTATATAAGTAATGAATGTTCTTTGCATTTATTTTAAGGTTTATAAATTTATTTAAATTTGGATAAATGTTTAAATGGTTAAACATTTTGAATCTTAAATTCAAAATGGAATTTGAATTTAAATTTAGAAGTGTAATGTTTTAAATACACTTGAATGTTAATGAAGTCATTAATAAAGTAAATGAATTATCCTAGAAATAATTAAGATAATAAATGAATTTAATTTATAAGAGAATTAACGAACGACTTATTTATTTGATTTTAAATTAATGATCTAGATTAATTTATAATTAGAGATGATTAATAATGATTAATCTAAGACAAAAAATTTAAGAAAGTAATTAAAGAAAATGTTATTAGTTAATAAAGATAATTATCCAAGGATTATTAAGTAATTAATTAATGTGATTAATTTTGATAATTAATTAGATTAATTAATTGAAGATAATCAATTGTAAATTGTTAAGCATAATTACTTGATAATGGTAATTAAGGGATTAATTACATATTGAAATTAATTATGATAATGTGATTAGTTTAAGTTGATTAATTTAGTTAATTAATTTAAGAAAATCATTTGATGATTTAATAAGAGTAATTACTTAATGTAATTAATGGAGCATAATTACTTAGGGAAGTAATAAATGATAATTACTGGAATGTAATTAGTGAAAGATGATTTATAATGAAGTAATTTAGGTAATTACTTTTGTAATTAATCAAGGGATTAATTAATGAAGATAATTAATTATGGAATAATTTATTTGTTAAATAAGGGTAGTTAATTACTGGATTGATATTAATCAAGGTGATTAATAATTGTATTTTAAATTTTAGATTAATTACTAAATGTATTTAATTTAAATAAAGTAATTAATTTAAATATGAATTAGAGATCATTAATTAATATAATTAATGATGTAATTAAGAATTGTTTAATTAAGGAATAACTAATAATAAAGTGATTAATTAATGTAATTAATTAAGGATAAATGTAATTAATTATAGTTAATTAATAAATAAAGTAATTAAATGTTAATTACTAAACGATTAAGGTTAATTAATTTGTGAAATTAATTAAAGACTAATTAATTATTGTAATTAGAGAATGATTAATCAAAGGTGTTTAATCAAGATGAATACTTCTAGAATGATTAATTAACTAGATTATAATTAATTAATGGATATATAAGCAGGATTTATAGATGTAGTAATTAATTAAATTTACTTTAAATTAATTAGAGATAGAAGTAATTAATTTAATTCATTTTAAATTAATTATAAATGGTGGTTAATAAATCATTTTTTATGGATGATATTGATATTTCATTTGTGATCTGAGTAATAAGATGAGTAATATCTATATGATATGGATGCTTAGTTAAAGTATGATAATATATTATCTGTTTGTGATGATTATCTGTTTGTGATGATAATACGGATTATCTGTTTATAATGAAAATGTTATTATCTATTGTGATATGTGAATTATCTATCTGTGTGTATATAGATAATGATGAATTGAATTGTTTTAACTTTAAAACAACTTGGACCTAAAAGATGACGTTTGGATTTCGATGAGACCGGGATCGGGTTTCCAAATTTGGAATTCCGAAAACCACATCGATCCAAATTAAACGTTAGGTCGTGAATATCAAGTGAAGAGTGAAGACTCGAGGTGTAAGGACTATTCGTTGTTAATACTCTGAGGGTGATTCCAATACGAGTTTAACGGGGGTAGTACTTTCAGGTTCGAGATGAAGATTCAGAGTGCAAGGGCTATTGTCGTTAACTCTAAGGGTGATTCCAAAATGAATGTAGTGAAATAGTGCCTTCGGTTTCGTTTAAACCCAGAACGAACTTGTACAGATTGAATGCTTTCAGAACATCTTCAGGTGGACGATGAGCATTCTAAGATTGGTGTGTCCTATAAAGGAAATCGTAGCCTCAAGCCTCATCAACCGGGAATGGCTAAAACATAGGAGGTGCAGCAAGGCTAAGTGAGTCATGCCCAAGTAGGATGAGATTTACCCCTATCTAGAGGTCCCTTTTTATTCGGTTGTGTGGGCAGTTGGCGACGGCCATCTACGGGGTCGTCTTGTTCGAGACTGTCCAGTAAGGGATGGTTTCGGCTTTGTGTTGCAGGGGATGGGAGTAATCCTCGGTACGGTGATCTAGGCCCCGTACTGTGACGGGCGATACCCCAGCAGCCCTGTCATTGATGGAAACTCATTCTTCCTACGTGCCCTATGGTTTTGATTGTATTACCCACTTTTGTGGCTAGTAGCTGGAATTTAATAAATGTAACAATTTCGGCTATTTTCTATTTACTTGAAAACCATAGACCCTATTATAATACCACTGGATTTCCTATCAAATGTTTTGGTTAGCGTAAGGTAATTTTTTTCCATGTTTATGTGTGGGAAGTCTTTCGTGATACCTTTTCTTTCCAAAGGATTTTCTAAAGTTAAGCAATTTTAAACCGTTTACTCACACCAGACCCATGTCTGACCCAAGTGTTTGTTTTCTGTTTTATTAAACTCTTGGGTACTCATATTATGTATGAGTAGTCAAGGGATTCGGGATTTCTTTGACGAGTTCTGGAGGAGAAATGGAGCAGGAGGCTTCCGCGTGTAGATATATAGGAGTTCTGTTGTGCTAGTATTGAATCTTTATCTTTGTATGTACTTGAGTTGTAATTGCTAGATAGTAGTTTATAACTGTCTAGTTTGTGTTGTATTAGCTATATAACTCTGATGTATATGATACTATGTAATATCTTATGTGATATAATATAATTTATTCGTTCCGCTGTGAGATTCTGATGTTGTTTTGTTTCTTTCTTTTCTATCTTTTCTCTTTCTATCCCTTTCTTTCTTCTTAATGATGCGTCTTTTTATGGAATGAAAGGCGGGTTGTTACATTGTGGTATCATAGCGCTAGGTTGAGCGAATACCTAGGCTCTGGAGTGGTGTCTTTCTTGATAGAGCGTATTTGTAATTTTGAATATAGATTTATTTATTTCTACCTTTTTCATTGGGTTACCTGTTCGGGTTTTCCAATATAAGTTCTAGATGTAGGAGAGGTAGTGGTGTATGTAGCACGACTACCACTAGAGGTAGAGTCTGAGTAATTGAGGTTGGAAGTGAATCTGCTAGGTCAGTATTGGGCATCTTGGGTAGTTTTGCAGTTTGGTGTGAAGGATTTCACCGATCTTTGAAGGAAACCTTTTCAAGGTTCGGAGTTCATCGTTGGATTGTAAGCTTAGTTGCGCATGTACGAGCGGATTTTCTTGAGTTTTGATTAGTCGGAAATGCTGAAGCAGTGATGGTATCTTGGCAACCTTAGGAAGGAGTCATGACTGTATTTGAGTTTGAGACTCAGTTCAGCAAGGTGTTATGCTTGGTTTGAAGTCGAGTTTCCTGAGAGATATCTGTCTACTGAAGGCTATATTATGGAGGTGGCTGATGTAGCTTTGTGATTCGATGAGCTTTTGAATAAGATAGTCTTTGGAAGCAGTAGCAGCTTGGAGGTGTTGAGTGTGCTATCAAGATAGTCTCTTGGCTTAGCAGTATTCTAAGAGGTGGAGTCCGGAAGCAGTAGAGTGGCCTGTTTCTTCGATGGTTCGGGAATCTTTGTGATTCTTCTGTCAGTAGGCCAGGCAAATGGTGAAGGCTTGTCCATTTCTTCTGTTCAGCTGGGTTGATATTGTGGTTAGGATGAACCATCAGTATCTTATTTTCGTTAGAAGAGCTTAAGCTATTTCGATTTATGAAAGTGAGAATGGTTTCTTGGAATCTGAACTGAGTAGAATCACAAAAGTGACTTGCGATGGTTCGGAAGTTCTCTTAGTAATCTTTGTTTGGATTGAAGCATCTCTAGAGGATGTTAGAGATATCGAAGTGGTTTGAGATTTTTCTGGATATCTTCGAAGGAGTTAAGGTTTGCATCCTCATCAGAAGATTGAGTTCTGTATCGACTTGGTTCTTGGAGCTTTACCGGTGGTTCAGCCTAGTAGGAAGGAGGTTCTTTGAGTGAGAGAGGTTTTTTGTGAAGCGGTCAGGATTGATCGGATCTTGTTTTCTAGCAGAATTTTTGCTATGGTGTTGTGATCGAATCAGATAGGTCACTGATATTTTATGGAATTTGATGGACAATGTTTCAGAAAGGGTTGATCAAGTTTGTGCTTGTGTTCATCAAAAGCATTCTCATCCTTTTCAAATCAGAGTTGTGCAGCGGAAGCATAGTGGCAGCTATTCCAGAATAGATGCAACCCTGGATTCATTGGAAATTCGTGTTTTGTCTTGGATCAGAGGATTTCTACAGGAAATTCATTTTGAATCTGGAGGCTTGGTTGTCTTGTGCATCTGTTCTATTTTCCAAATAGGAGTAGTATGTTTGAAGTCTTCTGATATTTGTGTAGTAGAGTTTGTGTGGTGGATTTTGATGGATCTTGGGAGAACCATCTTGTTGAGTAAGATCTAGAGATCATTTATTTCTTTGTCCAGAATTGTTCCGAGAGGCATCTACGAAGATTGGATCGACCAAGAAGGTTGAAGGCAGCCTAGGATCGACATGAGAGATTTGTGGGTAAACGACAAAGGAATACAGAATTTGAAGTCGGAGATTTGGATTTCAAAATTTAGAAATTTAATTTTGGATAAATTTTCTTCGATCATAAGAGCTATAAGATTGGGTAAGGCTGGAAGCTAGCTCAGAAGAGTAATGGATCTTTCTATATTCTCTTAAGGGTTAAGTGTTTGGTCTACAGGATTAAATTGCCAGTTCGGACGACTAGGATTCATTATGTATTTCACGTATCTCTGAGGGAATACGTGTATGGTCTATCACTGATTTTAGAACCAGTAGTTATCGGAGATTTGGAAGTTGAACAGGACTTGTCTGTGGTCTAGTATCCTGTTTAGATTTGTAGATCTAGATATATAGAAGCTCTGAATTTGAGTGGTGTAGCCAGTTTAGATTCTGTAGGGTGAGTATCCCGGTGTTTGTACCTGGGAAACTCTAAGGAATCCTATCCAGAATTTTTTCTAGATAGTTAGAATTGTTTGTTTGAATTGGTTGCTATGGTTGCTAGTATTTGATTGATAGAATATGCTTGCTATGTTAAAATTAAAATCTGTATGAGATTATTAAATTATCTTCGCTTTTAAATTTCGGGGACGAAATTCTTTTAAGGGGGGAGGAATGTGATGTCCTGGAAATTTGGGCAATATTTATTTAATAATTTCCATTAATAATTATTTTAAAATGTGAAATGTTGATTTAATAATCTAATTCAAATTATCTTTTGAAAACTAATAATTATTTAGTTTGGCAAATGTTATCTTTCAAAATTTATAATAATGATAATGATAATCTAAATTTTGGAACCTTATTCTTTTCAAAGTTAAAAATATTTAAATGATAAAATTTATCTTTCTGAGCTAATCTAAAAGATATTCTATTTATAATGTATATATGTGTATACATTGTAAATAGGGAGATTGATTTTAATTTTAATTTAAATTTAATAAAAATATTTTCAAATTTATAATATATATATGTGTGTATAAATTGTGAATTGCAAAATTTGATTGAAATTAATATAGAAACTTTTCAAAAGCTTATTTTAAAATAATCTATCTTAGATCTTCAAAACTAATTAAAATAAATATTTATTTTGTTTAAAAATATAATAGTTTAAATTGTATATTACAATAAAAGTTTATTTTTGTTTTCTTTTAAAGATCGGCTTTTGAAATAAATTTAGTATATACATTGAAGTACAATGTTTTTTAAACTTTAAAAATAAGGCATAATTCAATATCTATTTCTTTTCAAATTTTTTTTCTTTCTTGAAAATTTAGCTTTGAAATTATATTTTTAAAATAAGCGTTTAAAAAAAATGATAACATAAATAAGAAATGAATTTAAAAACATTTATAAAATTAAGAAATTATTTTAATATTAAAATGTAACATGTGTAAGGCAATTAACTCTTAAGAAAGACACTTGTAAAACAATCTACATCTTAAAGCAACAAGTGGCAATATTAATTTATTTTTGAAAATAATTTTTTATAAATATAGATAAGAAAACTTGGAAAAAAATCATGTGAGTTCAATCTTTCTTCTCTTCAAAACTAAACTGAAAATCAGATTTAAAGAAAAGTTCAAAACCAAATACAACTTAAGTTCAAAAATCTGCAAAGCAAATCTGTTGAAGTTTTCAAATTTGTAATCTAAATGAAGATCAACTCCAACTCTAAGCAAAAGAAAATGGAGGCCAACTGCAAAATTTTAAATCAACTACTGCACAACCTCTTTGGATCCACAACATGTAGATTCAAAGCAGCGGCAAGTTGAACTTCATCAACCCAATTTAGCTGTTATAGGAACAATGCTCTCTGCTTTTTCATAAGTGAGTAAACTTCTGTTTTCAAAAACAGTTCTTTCTTTTTAAAATCTGGATGAATCTCATTGCATGTATGATAATATAGCCTCTAATGATTGTATGAGTTTGAATATAAATATGTGTATATGAGTATGATATTGCTTGCATACTTGTTTTTGAGTATTACATTTTTGTGCTCTGTTGTTGATAACAGACCATCATTATCACAAGATAATTTATAACTTCCTGTATAATCGAAATTTGACATTGATCACTGAAGAGAAATTGTTAATAACATTATATTCTTGTTCTTAAAAATAGTTTAAGGTAGAATTGTTTAATAAATAAACTGTAAATATTGGAATTACAGTAAAATCAAGTTTTGGTTAAAAAATTTATAAAAACAATTTCACTTTGAATTTATATAATCTGATTCATCTAAACAAATTATGAATTTTAGTGTAAATCTTGTGATTTTTAGTTTATAATTCGAGGAGTTGTTTGGTGATGATGTTATTGGGGTTTATCTGATGATCTTGTGGATCTAGAATGTTGTAGTTCTTCCTGGAGGTGGAGGAATGATTGGTGAGTGGAGGAAAAATGGCAGGTGGATGGTTAGAGATAGGCGGCGATAGTGGTTGCTCATTTTAGTTTCTAAATCTAGTTTTCTGGTGGTCGGAATTTTGATGCTTCTCGATTCCTCTAGTGCATCGAGTGTTTTAGGGGTTTGAGGATTGGAAGAGGGGATATAGGTGAAGGTTTGGCCGGAGTCGCTGGTGCTTTGATGGTCGAAGATGAATTGACGAGGCGTTGACAGGTTTGGGCATTGTTTGTAGTGTCGAGTTCCAGGTTTGTTTGGCTAACTCGATTTTGATTTCGAGCTACTGTGTAAATTCTGATGGTCTTGATCATGTTTGGAGATGGTCGGCGGTGTGATGAAGGTGGTGATGATGGCTGGAGGTTGCCAGAGCTGCGGTGCATGTGCACCGTGTATTTTATAGTTCTGGTGAACTTTTGGGTTTGAGCAGAGAATGGAACTAGAGTTTTACTCGAGTAGTTCGAGTATTTTACTCGAAGCATTTAGGGTTTTGTCTCGAAGCATTAGTAGGTGGTCTCGGGTCAATGGTTGGTTTCAGGTTTTATAACCTGACAGTGTTAAGTTTATAAAATTTAAATGAAATTTAAATTAACGCAGGATTTAAAACAGGGGTTTTAAATTCAAAGTTTAAGTTTGGATTCGAATAAACTTTTGAATCCTAAGTTTTAAAATGAAAATTTTAAATATAAAGTAAGATTTAAATCATGTTTTAAATCAAGTCTGAATATGGATTCAAGTTTACTATGAATCCAAATCTTGAATTTAAATCAGTTTTGTAAATTTAAATGTTGAACAAGTTTAAATGTTTTAAAGTAGATTTTAAAAGTGAATTTGTTTTCAAATAAATGTTTAAACTTGATAAAATTCTTTATAAAAGGTTTCCTTTAATATTTGAATGAAAAGTTATAAAGTGTTTAACTTAAATTTGGAAGTTAAATAATCAATTTATTTTAAAGCTTGATTTCTTTTAATAAAATTAAGTAATTTAGTTTAAACTTTTTCTTATATAAGTATCTTATATAAGTAATGAATGTTCTTTACATTTATTTTAAGGTTTATAAATTTATTTAAATTTGGATAAATGTTTAAATGGTTAAACATTTTGAATCTTAAATTAAAAATGGAATTTTAATTTAAATTTAGAAGTGTAATGTTTTAAATACACTTGAATGTTAATGAAGTCATTAATAAAGTAAATGAATTATCTTAGAAATAATTAAGATAATAAAAGAATTTAATTTATAAGAGAATTAAGGAACGACTTATTTATTTGATTTTAAATTAATGATTTAGATTAATTTATAATTAGAGATGATTAATAATGATTAATCTAAGATAAATTTCTTAAGAAAGTAATTAAAGAAAATGTTATTAGTTAATAAAGATAATTATCTAAGGATTATTAATTAATTAATTAATGTGATTAATTTTGATGATTAATTAGATTAATTAATTGGAGATAATCAATTGTAAATTGTTAAGCATAATTACTTGATAAAAGTAATTAAGGGATTAATTACTTATTAAAATTAATTATGATAATGTGATTAGTTTAAGTTAATTAATTTAGTTTAATTAATTTACGAAAATCACTTGATGATTCAATAAGAGTAATTACTTAATGTAATTAATAGAGGATAATTACTTAGCGAAGTAATAAATGATAATTACTGGAATGTAATTAGTGAAAGATGATTTATAATGAAGTAATTTGGGTAATTACTTTTGTAATTAATCAAGGGATTAATTAATGAAGATAATTAATTATAATTAAGGGTAGTTAATTACTGGATTGATATTAATCAAGGTGATTAATAATTGTATTTTAAATTTTAGATTAATTACTAAATGTAATTAATTTAAATAAAGTAATTAATTTAAATATAAATTAGAGATCATTAATTAATATAATTAATGATGTAATTAAGAATTGTTTAATTAAGGAATAATTAATAACAACGTGATTAATTAATGTAATTACTTAAGGATAAATGTAATTAATTATAGTTAATTAATAAAGTAATTAAATGTTAATTACTAAACGATTAAGGTCAATTAATTTGTGAAATTAATTAAAGACCAATTAATTATTGTAATTAGAGAATGATTAACCAAAGGTGTTTAATCAAGATGAATACTTAGAGAATGATTAATTAACTAAATTATAATTAATTAATGGATATATAAGTAGGATTTATAGATGTAGTAATTAATTTAATTTAAGATAGAAGTAATTAATTTAATTCATTTTAAATTAATTATAGATGGTGGTTAATAAATCATTGCTTATGGATGATATTGATATTTCATTGAATGGTTGTGATCTCAGTAATGAGATGAGTAATATCTATATGATATGGATGCTTAGTTAAAGTATGATAATATGGATTATGTGTTTGTGATGATTATCTGTTTGGGATGATAATACGGATTATCTGTTTATGATGAAAATGTGATTATCTATTGTGATATGTGAATTATCTATCTGTGTGTATATAGATAATGATGAATTGAATTGTTTTAACTTTAAAACAACTTGGACCTAAAAGATGGCGTTTGGATTTCGATGAGACCGGGATCGGGTTTCCAAATTTGGAATTCCGAAAACTACATCGATCCAAATTAAACGTTAGGTCGTGAATATCAAGTGAAGAGTGAAGACTCGAGGTGTAAGGACTATTCGTTCTTAATACTCTGAGTGTAATTCCAATACGAGTTTAATGGGGGTAGTACTTTCAGGTTCGAGATGAAGATTCAGAGTGCAAGGGCTATTGTCGTTAACTCTGAGGGTGATTCCAAAACGAGTGTAGCGAAATAGTGTCTTCGGTTTCGTTCGAACCCGGAACGAACTTGTATGGATTGAATGCTTTCAGAACATCGTCAGGTGGACGATGAGATTTCTAAGATTGGTGTGTCCTATAAAGGCAATCGTAGCCTCAAGCCTCATCAACTGGGAATGGCTAAAACAGGGGAGGTGCAGCAAGGCTAAGTTGCTCATGCCCAAGTAGGACGAGATTTACCCCTGTCTAGAGGTCCCTTTTTATTCGGCTGTGTGGGAAGTTGGCGATGGCCATTTACGGGGTTGTCTTGTTCGGGATTGTCCTGTAAGAGATGGTTCCGGCTTTGTGTTGCAGGGGATTGGGAGTAATCCTCGGTACGGTGATCTTGGCCCCGTACTGTGACGGGCGGTACCCCAGTAGCCTTGCCATTGATGGAAACCCATTCTTCCTACGTGCCCTTTACGATTTTGGTTGTATTACCCACTTTTATGGCTAGTAGCTGGAATTTAATAAATGTAACAATTTTGGCTATTTTATATTTACTTGAAAACCCTAGACCCTATTATAATATCACTAGATTTCCTATCAAATGTTTTGGTTAGCGTAAGGTAAAAACTTTTCCATGTTTATGTGTGGGAAGTCTTACGTGATACCTTTTCTTTCCAAAGAATTTTCTAAAGTTAAGCAATTTAAACCCGTTTACTCACACCAGACCCATGTCAGGCCCAAGTGTTTATTTTCTGTTTTATTAAACTCTTGGGTACTCATATTATGTATGAGTAGTTAAGAGATTCAGGATTTCTTTAACGAGTTCTAGAGGAGAAATGGAGCAGGAGGCTTCCGCGTGTAGATATATAGGATTTCTGCTGTGCTAGTATTGAATCTTTATCTTTGTATGTACTTGAATTGTAATTGCTAGACAGGTGTTTATAACTGTCTAGTTTGTGTTGTATTAGCTGTATAACTCTGATGTATATGATACTATGTAATATCTTATGTGATATAATATAATTTATTTGTTCCGCTGTGAGATTCTGATGTTGTTTGGTTTCTTTCTTTTCTATCTTTTCTCTTCCTATCCCTTTCTTTCTTCTTAATGATGCGTCTTTCTATGGAATGAAAGGCGGGTCGTTACACTTTTCTTTTTTGTTTCCTTTGTACACGCGTTTGTGTACAATACAGGAAACAAAAGGAAAGTGCTGCCGAAATTTTGTTGAGTCATTCCATAATGTACGAAATATAAGTGTTTACTATGCTTGTAATGGGAAGTAGGATGACCAATCAGGAAAAATAGATAACCATGATTAACACTTCTATATTGTATTCTTAAGTGGGGTAAAATTGACTCGTATAAGTTTTTGTATCGATACATTGGAAAATAAAATGTGAATTTGAAATATAAACAATATTTATTTCTGAATTTATGACATATTTTTTCAAATAGGAAAAATGATCGATTATTTTGTTGGTCGGAGGAGATGGATGTATCAAGAAGGGGGTTGAGAGGCTCAATAAAAGAAGATTTTTATAATGGTATAAACGTATTTATTGGATTTGCTTTAAGTAATAACGAAAATAATACAGAAATTTGTTGTCTGTGTAGTAGGTGTGTAGACATTTGAAGTATTTGTTATCCAATATTGTGAAAGTCCATTTGTGCAAAAATGGTTTCATGTTGGAGTATTATGTTTGGGATCGTCTTTGAGAAGTTGTAGCAAATACTTCTACAGAGTTTGAATTAGGCATTGTTGGTAATGAAATTATTACGACGGACCAAATAGAAAATATGGTCGAAGATGTAGCACGATCAATGTTTCCTACGGTTGAAGTTGACGACGACGATGAAAATATTGAAGAACAAAATATTGAAGTAAATTTTTTTATGATTTACTGGATACTGCTAAGAAACCTCTTTGGGATGGTTGTAAAAGCGGCATCCGGCTATCAGTAACCATAGAATACATTGGGGGTAAAGTCAAAATACAACATCATTGAAGCAGGATTTACAACCGTTGTACAAGCTGCAAAAAGCCATATGCCGCCCGATAATTTAATGTGTGAAAATCACTATGAAGTTCAAAAACTTATGCTGGTTTTGGTTTACCTTATCAAAAAATAGATACATGTTTAAATGGCTGTATGTTGTTTTGGAAAGAAGGCATAAATCTTAAAAGTGTAAAATATGCAATCAGGAAAGATACAAATCAAGAAAAAAGAAGGGAAATGAAGTTCCATACAAGCGAATGCATTACTTACCCATCACTCCTAGGCTTCAAAGATTATATGAATCTTTTGTAACTACATCTCATATGAGATGGCATAATGTAAGAACAGAGGAAGAGAGCCGATGGAGAAGCATAGAAGCATTTTGACAATACTTATCTCAATTTTACAGTGGAGAGTTGTAATGTTAGACTTGGATTATGTACAGATGGTTTTTCACCATTTTCTCAATTTGTTGCTAAATATTCATCTTGGCCCATTGTCATCGCACCTTATAATTTACCGCCATGGATGTGTATAAAAACACAATATATGTTTCTTACTGTTGTCGTTCCGGGCATCGATGATCCGACACAAGGAATCGATGTTTATTTACAATCGTTGATTGAGGAGTTAAAAACACCGTGGAATGGAGGAGTAGAAATATATGACATTTCAAAGAAAAAATTCATATGTTTACTTCTTTGTTATGGACTATAAGTGATTTTACTGCCTATGCAATTCTTTCATGATGGAGTACATCCGGTCGTCTAGCGTGCCCATATTGCATGGAAGAAACACGGGCGTTTTCTTTACTGAATGGTAAGAAAATTTCATGTTTTGACTGCCAATGATGTTTTCTCCATGTCAATCATCCCTTCAGGGGGGATAAGAAAGACTTTTTAGCAAATAGAGTAGAAACCAGACAACCACCAATGATATGGTCAGGCGAAGACATATACGAACTTGTAAGGGACTATCAAAAGATATATGAAACTGGAATACAAGTAGAAATTGAAGGCAAATCGACTATTTATAATTGGTGCAAACAGAGTATATTTTAGGAGCTGCCGTAATGGAAATATCTTTTGCTTCGTCATAATACTGATGTGATGCATAACGAAAAAATTGCCTTTGATAATGTTTTTAACACAATTTTTAAAGTCAAGAGGAAGACTAAGGACGATTTGAAATCAAGACGTGATATACAAGAATTATGCAAACATCCTGAGCTTCAAATGAAACCAAATGACAATAAAAACCCAAAGCATGTTACGAGTTAGATAATAATCAAGTTAAAGTAGTGTCAAAATGGATGGAAGGGTTAAGATTTTCTGATGGGATTTCATCAAATCTTTGTAGATATGTTGACTTTAAAAACGGTAGATTGAATGGAATAAAAAGCCACGACTATCACATAATGATGGGTAATTTATTACTCGTTCTATTTAAGGAACTATTGTCGTTAAATGTTTGGAAGGCAGTAACAGAGCTTAGTCTGTTTTACAAAGGCTTTGTTCTACTACTTTAAAGTGCAACGTTTACGTAAGCTTGAAGTAGATATTCCTATATTGCTATGAAAATTGGAGAAAATATTTCCTCTAGGTTTTTTAATGCAATGGAATACTTACCGTTCGTCTTCCATTTGAAGCACGACTTCGAGATCCTATGCAATATGGATGGATGTATCCATTTGAGAGGTATGTAATATGTTACCTATTAATTTAATTACATTCGAAAGTCAAAGTTAATGTAAATTAATTTTGCATAGATATTTGGATCATCTAAAGAAAAAAGTGAGGCAAAAAGCACGAATTGAAGGTTTGATATGTAAATCTTACATCAAAGAAGAAGCTTCATTACTTTTCTCACACTATTTCAGTGACCATGTGAACATATCATTTTAAAATGTTCCTCATAATGACTTAGGCGACAAACAAGAGTCCTCTCAAACAATGTTATCTATTTTTAGACAACATAATCGACCTTCTGGGAAATGCGTAGAAGTATGGCTAGACGATAGAGTTCTTCATGTAGCACACACTTATATTCTTCTAAATTTTGCTGAGGTTGCACCATTTGTCAGGTAATCTGGAATAATAATATATGATTTATTCTTTTCCATAATGCATGCGCGTGTAGAATTTAATGCAATATTTTATTTATATATGCAGTATATGAAAGTGAACATCCGCACAGAGATCTTAGTAAGGAATTTTCTGATTGGTTTTCAAAGTACATTTATGAACTGACAAATTGTATCGTTGACGAAGGTATGAAACATAATGCATTAGGACCAAAAAGAAATGTCAAGACATATCCAATATATTTCGTCAGTGGATATAAATTGAACATCAAAGAATACGGTGTAGAAAAATTAACTAAAAAGATATGTGTATTGGTTAAAGGTAGTGATGATACAAAAAATTCATGAATAATTTTTATGGCGTTTTAACACAAATTTTGCAACCGACATATTTCTCATGACCCGCGGAGGAGATGTTTCTGTTTAGATGCAATTAATTTAGCAATTTTGCAGGTTCTAGAATTAATGTGCACAAGGATTATAATCTTATTGAAATACATCACATATCGCATTATCACAAGTATGAACCTTTTATACTAGCCAAACAAGCATTGCAAGTTTATTACGCTTCTTATCCGTCTCTAAAAAGAGATAAAACAGACTGGTCGGCAGTTTTTAAAACAAAGGACAGATTTACGTTTGATGGGAAGAATATTTCAGATGAACATGCTTACCAGGCATATCTTGATCAAAGCATTGAAATAATAATTACAGACGGTCGTACGGATTTTGGACCTCTGAACGATGAATCAAATGTTTTGGTAGAAGCTTTTGTGCGTATGAAGGAAAATAACATAGAATATGAGACCAAATCTGAATCAGAAGACGATGATGATTGATGTAAATGATGAACTTTATTTTGGTAGTTATGTAATTATGCAATTGATGTAATTGATGAGATTACGAAGTTGTTGTAATTATGCAATTGATGTAACTATGTTGAATTCTTGGTGTATTACAAAATTGATGTACTTGATGAGATTTACTTTTCTAGTTGTGTAATTTATGTATTTTTGAAACCGAATCTGTTTATTGTTATTTACATCTTTTATGGCATTTACATTTTCGTCATTTATTTAGTAATTTATATTATAAATGCAATGTATTCTGCTTATCGTTGGACTATGAGACCCAATCCGAATCAGGCATACTTTGCACTTTATGTACTTTATATTATTTATATCACTTAACTATAAAATATATTTCATTATCATGTTATTGTTCACTTATAAAATAATGTGTCTGTGAGAGTTATATATCATGTCATCCAAAAGGAGGAGTTCTTCCACTCTTCCAGAGGCGATGGCAGTGGTCCATCGCAACCGCCACAGCGACCTGTCATGACTCTAGTACCTAAAGCCGAGGGGTAAGTATTAAACTTTTTTCAGCATCTTAAATATTTTATGTACGATATACTAATCTGTATTAACACAGAGGGTTTGAGTTAGAACCATCGGCTGTAATTCTATCAGTTTCGAGGGAGGCATATAAGAGTAGGACGTCGGCTTGTTGGCCGAAGTGTGATAAATTCCCTCCCCACATCCTCGAGTGTATTTAGCAGGATTTCATTGTAAGTATATTCTTTTTTTTCCATTCTTAATTTGATTTTGTCGCTTATTTATTATTCATCTTTTATTGTTTAATTTTTGGTTGCTTGTTTATCATGAAACACATGCCGCTGTGGACATACAGTCAGATGACCTATAGCTAGTACGACATTACTGAGTGCAGAAGATGAGGAAGAACTACAGGGATTCTATGCCAACATTGAAGCATAAAGGGCAGAAGCCAAACTAGATGTAGATGAGTGTATGGGAAGGGTGACTGAAACACTGGGATAGTGATGAGCGAAGGTAAGTGTACTATACTTTTATTAATTATTTGATTGATACATAAATATCAAAAAATATTTGGTCGGTAAATAATGTATTAAATTTAAACGTACACAGAGTCAGAAAGAAACTCTGTAACTAGGAACAAAAATCTCGTCACTCACCATGGATGGTCGAAGTCGTTTCAACAGTATCGCCAGGAGTTGGTAAATTTAATAAATTTGAATTGTAAATAGTTATTGTGATATATTATTTTGAATATAAAATAACAGTGTATAATGATCAATTTCAAGAAGCTGAGGTGCAGGGTCATGTGTTGTATATGGATGTGTTTACCCATACGCATGTCGTCGAGCATGTAAATCCGGACGGGATAGTTTCATATATATGGCACGACGATAAATCTAGCAAGAGCTACGTAAGCATATTTTAGTTTATGTACTATTAGTAATTTTTTAATTATTAAATTATAATGAAATAAGATGTCATGATATTAATTTTAACTGCATTTTTATTTGTTCATGCAGGCAAGGTTTATGGAACAACGCCAGAAACTCCTGAGGATACCGGTCGAGAGCAGCTCGCGACGGATGAGGAGGACATTATTTTTGAGACAGTCATGGATCCACCGTCACGGAAAGGCGCTACGACTTTGGCAATCAAGTGGTAATGAATAATATATTAAGATATAACAATTTAATAATCTTTTAATTTTTGGTGCATCGCTTCAGTTTCAATCATAAGTTTGTAGATATAACCATTAACACATTATGTTGTAACTTTGATAGTAAGATTATATACTAAATTAAATAAGTATTGCAGGCTAGCAGACAGATGCGAGCCAGGCAACCGACCAGAGCTGATATCGATCTAGCAGAGATTAAAGAGCTGAGAGTTAGGATGACACACTGGAAGATCAGAACCGTTGCCAGACCATCGAGATGACACAGCTGCTGAATTAGCGTATTGCTGAGTACGTGCAGCAATATGGTGGCTTCTTTCCATCTTCTACTGGTTTGGGAGGGTCTGGAGCTGATTGACCAGATTGATAAGTATGTTTTTTTCTTTTATTATTTTGTAAGTTTGGATGATACATTGAGTTGGTGGATTTGGATTTGAACTGTTATGTATATTGTTTGATGATACATTTGGTGGTGATACTGACATTTGGGAGTTGATTGTGAGGGATTGGTGAAGCACTGATGTATATATTGTACAATTAGATGTATGAGAATTATGGTAGTGAAGTTTGGTTTGATTTTATATGATTTGGGTTGAATTCTATATGAATTGGTTTTGACTTATGATTTTTTATATCCGGTTATCTTTTTATGGTTTGATTTCACGTTGGATATCTGAACTGGATATATTAAGCTGGGTGAAAGATATTGAATTTATGAATTGTGGATCGAAGGCCAAATCGCAGCTGAATGCAGAAATTTTTTTGCCCGCTGTGTTACCGTAAGAGGTTGGATCTGAATTTTATTAAAAGAATCGATGGGATGAAACTTTTAGGTGGGAAAGTGACTCTTGTATTAGGTTACAAGCAAAAGAGACTATAAATACCTAAACATAATATATTTTTAGGGATTTGTGCATTTTTTACTAAATTGGGAAATAAGGGTAAAAGAGAGAAGATAAAATCAACAATCAGAGGCAAAGCAAGGTGAAGCAAAGCGGAGATCGACGATCGTGAGTTGCTGACAAGCTTGAGTCGTTATTCCAACGAGAATTCTTCCACTAGAAACCACTCAATCACCTATGAATTTGGAATTACCTATTATGTCTTAAAAAAATTTAGTGCATAATTAATTAGATATTTTGATGCATAATACAATTTATTGGGTGGCTAGTTATATCTAATGATGTTATATGAAAGAATTTATGTGTTATGAAGAGTTCTAATTACATGATGTGATTTAGTGTCTTGGAAACTTCATTTGGTGATTTAGGGTTCAAATTTGGATCATGAGGGTTATTTATGCAGTTTTAATGCATGATATTCATTGATAGTTTTGTTTAGATCGATGGTCAGTGGTATTTATTGGCATTATATGGCGATGATATGTTATATCGACACTTAGCTTAAGGCAAAGTAGATTTGAGTCATTCCATTCAGTCAGGATTGAGTTTAGTGTTGCCAAGTGCTAGGCATTAGAGCTGTCGTCTTTATACGCAAGTAATTAATATTTGGGTAGTGACTCAGTCTGGGTATATGATGTTATTTTATACCTTTTATGTAAGAAATCATGTAAGAGTAATGTGTCAGTCGTGAATGTTATTTGGTTTTTTAGACTTGGTAAAATTTTGGAGTTAGTTGGCATTATTGAATGCTGAAATTTTATTGTAAAATACGGCGTAAATATAATGTAAGAAGGGATGGATATAAATTGACAATGCATATTTAAGTGAAGACAACTAATTTAATTATTTGGTGTAAGGCGGAGTTAAGCAAGTAGTTCCATGTTGCGTAGGTATTTCAATATGAAGCCTATCAATTTTATGTTGAAAATTTTCAAAGAGCTTTTGGGGTTTGGGTTTTGTTTTGGAAGAGTATAAGAAAAGAAAGAAGAAGAAAAGAAAGTAAAGTCCCACATTGTAGAAAAGAGGAGACTATACTTGTATAAGTATAGCTCTCTCAAGTGGATGTTGGGGACTTGGGGCTCCCATATGTTTTCTTTATTGTGAGGAGAGAAGTCATGCAACACCACACGTGCGCCGCCGCTGTCCGTCCGACCGAACCGGGTATGGGTTCAGATCTGAAAATATTTTTGGATCAAACTATGAATCAGTAACGGGCCAGATTTCAGCCCGTTAAGGACCCAGAACCGGAATTCAGAATTTGTAACGTTTTCTGAACGTTACAAATATGAATAGACGCGACGTTTGATTTTTGAACCGTTCGTAACGGTTGCGAACCGTTGCTAACGGTCGCGACGCTTTGCGAATGGACACCTCTTCAACACTATAAATAGCAACGCCCAGAACTTTGTTTGTAACAGTTTTGATTCCTCTTCTTCTTCCCAAACGGTTCTGCGACGCCCTTAATCCGCTGCTCTGTTTTGTGACGCCTCCAAGGTGTTGCAAATTCAGAAACCGTTGCAGAATTATTCTTTTCTTCCTCCTCATTCTATCTTCTACAAATTGCATCATCAGAAACCATTCTGAAGTGTTCTTGGTTGGATCAAAGTCGAACAAATTTTGAATCCGATTACGCTGTTATAGGGCATCATTGAATCCTGAAAGTCGATAGTTCGATAACCCGTTTGTACCTGGTGGGTTGAACTATTGTCTGAAAGAATCTATCCCATAGATCCTTGAAGTCGGAAGTACACCATTGTCTTCATCGCTATCGCCATCAAATTCGTATCGAACCGCAAAATTCTCCAACATTTTATTATTAGTGTTCATGAAAATTGTCGATCTGTGAGGAGATTACTTGGAAAGTGTTGATGAGTAACAAGTTATTATTAGCATTGAGAATTAAACCTGTTTATCATATGTGAGTTCTCTTTGTAAGAAAGATTCTTAGTGATATGGATTAGTTTGTGTAGTGGAGTTAAAATATGTGAAAGTATTCTAAGTGCCGATGTTTGCGAGCATGCATGCCCAAGCATTTACGACTAGGCTTATCCTGTCACTTTTTATGGAACCAGGTGGTTGTGTGTGTGAGGTTATTTGCTATGGTAAATTTGTTTTTAATACTTGGTTTTTATATGGTGTTGTATGGCGATTTGATCGGTGATTCACACTTAGTTTTTTTTGGGTGTAAAATGATCTGTATATGTCAAATGCAAGTACAAATAATGGTAAAGTAAAACGGCGGTGATGGTCGCATATAGGTGTAAAATAGTAAATGTAGACTATCTTTTGTGTATATTAAGATAGAAGTGGAATTGTATTTAAGTTGTGAGATGTGGTAGGAGGATCCTGAGGTGATAATGCCAAAACAAATGGGTGTACATTTGTAACAACCATTATACTCAGGGTGTACTGTGATATGATTAAGAGAAAGGCAGTTGAATAAAGTTTAGCTTAACCATAAATGGTTGGATATTGTGGTGTAACTGTTAGTAGATGGTGTAACCGTAGAAACCAATGATGTAACCGTGTATAAAAAAGGTGGTGTAAACTAAAATTTAGGCATTATTACCCAAGTTGCTACAACCCGACTTCCTATGTATTTATAATAAATTAAATCTTATCGAAATAAATTTTTAAAATTTTATTTTTTACAAATTACATCTCAAAAACATAATTCATCGAGTAAAATTTGTTCGATAAAGTGAATTTGATTTTAATGGTCATAAATTAATCAATTTCTTTTTTAAAATAAAAACGAGATTGAATAAAATTGATAATGAACATAAAACATATATACTTTTTAACCGATATGTATGATTGAATTAGACATAAACGAGAATTTAATTTTGAGAAATAAAAATAATTGAATAAAAGAATGGAGTCAATAATTAAAATAGAATAAATTATTTTGTAAAGATAACAAATAATGTTATTTTGAGTACATTATCATTAATAAATATTAATGTATTAGAGAAGTTTAATATAAAATTTATATAACGGAATGAATCTGAAAATTAGTTGAATAGTTAACTATAACTATCGAATGTAATTCAAATTTAATAAAATTGAGTATTATTTTTTTATAAATAACCAAGAATTAAATGTAGATAAATCATTACTGCATTTTAATATGTTGCATAACTTATCAAAATATATTTTGTAAAACATATAGTATCAATTAAATTTGAATAAAAATGTATTTGTTAATGAATGATAGGATTTAAAATGTAAACGAAGGACGCACAAAGACTTAGGCCACTCTAACCCGTGCTGGATTGAGATGTGGATCGGTTAATAACCAACTCTCGTAACTGAGATTCCCCAATTAATATACTAGATCAGACCCGAAATAGTTTGGGCCGGAATATAAGCTCTTCTCCCCTTATTGAGCTCAATTTGGCTCAGAACTTGATGCAGCGACTCACGCATTACCCAATTGAGGTGCAAGGCTTACAAAAATCCCCAAACAATCACAATATTCATCATTTCCAATTGGAAAACAAATTATAGTGATTTATGCAGCTATCAAGGGCTTCTGTGATCGAATGTCACTAGACAAAATGGCTCAGCATGAGAAAGCCATTCCAAGTAGTATAGAAAATTACTCAAATGCTTAAAAGAAAAGGGTGGGTTAATGACGAAAGAAAGAGCGAACCAGATGCTTCTTAAAGATAAACACATATAGGATTTATATGTAAAATTCTTTTGACTAAAATATATTTATTCCACTCTCCACTTTCCTTTTTGAGAAGACCCAATTATCTATTGTTACCCTCCCTTAACCCTAAATTCAAGAATCAAGAGAGAAATTTCCATGCAAATTTGAACGTGAGCTAATGGGAGGCTCAATTGATCTGGAAGGGGAAGAAGAATCGATAAAGCGTGTTTAAATGATGTATGACCGAAGGGATGAATGTATGGGGAATAGCCACGAGCAAGGAGGTTATTCACCGAAGAGAAGCTTTGCCGACCTAGGGAGAGGTATGAATAAGGCCATAGGAAGATGACGAAGGTGAGGAAAAAAAGAATGCAAAACGGAATAAATCTGAATAATAAATGTGGAGTGAAACTGTACCAATTGATACTTATTCCATTAATCTATGATATATTTTTAAATACTATATGCTTGACAAAAGATTAATAAGAGAAATTATACGTTTTTTTATTTGGTAATAACCAAA
Source organism: Allium cepa (assembly GCA_030765085.1). NCBI lineage: Eukaryota > Viridiplantae > Streptophyta > Magnoliopsida > Asparagales > Amaryllidaceae > Allium > Allium cepa. The sequence goes on from CM060935.1 coordinate 428,023,395, forward strand.
TATGCTTCAATTTTTCACTAGTTTAGGTTAGTCGATAGATATCATTTCACATGCAATGTTAGTTATTGTATATTTTTTTAAAATTTTGAAAATTGGATTGCATGTTTGGTTGAATGCTTTTTTAGATGAATTTATTTGATGATAATAATAGTCCATTTATATTAGAAATTGAGTTTCTTAGGTGTAAATTGTACATTTATATATGTATATGATTATATATAAATACATATACATATGTACTTACGTACGTATATATATATATATGTATATATATATATATATATATATATATGTATGTATATATATATGTAATTTGTATTTATCTTTGACCAAATTTATTTGAGAATTTGAGTTATTAAACATGGAATTTTCAACAAGTAAAGTACTCGATGCTATTTTATTTTATCTATAAATATATCTTTTTATGTACAATTTATATTATACAAAATTATATTTTGGTTAACACGGAAACAAGTATCTTCGTATAATAACTAACGCTTCATTAACTAACGCTTCATTTGAAACTAATTTAATCTAGAACTATAGATATAAAAAAAATGAAGTTGTGAAAAATAGAATAAATAATAAATAATAAATGTATAACTAAATGGTATGACATATTCGATTTACTTCATTATTTATTCATTTAAAACGTTAACATTAGCAAATTTTTCTTTGCTAATGATATGGGACATTAACTTCATATTTTTTCTCTCAAAGAATTACTTTAACTTTATAAATAAAAGGTATCTGGTGTAACTATATGAGAAAAGTGGATTTCTATTTTTCTACTCATGTGAGATTTATTTATTTTATATATCATTTGCTTTGAAATCTTCAAAGTGATATTTCATATATCACTAATTATGGATAAGGTATTAATGATATTTTAAGATACCATTTGAAGGAATATAAACGATGTTATTGTATACCATTTAATTTGGGATGGTTGATATAAAAGATAATTCCAAGCATCTTTAATTTTGAAATATTAAACCTATTTTAATAGATATCATTCAACTTGAGATGAAATAATACAATATTTTCACATATCTCTTATATTGGAAATTATGAATGATATTTTCTTTTATCATTTTGAAATGATATCTTAGTATATCATTTATATCGAAATATCTGAAGTGTTGTTTCTAATATTACTTAAGTTGGAACTTAAAAATGATTAACAAATATCGTTTATAACTAGAAATATATTTTTAGATATCGAGCATATATTGAAATATTTAATGTGGATATTTTCAAATACCGCTTAATAGTTAAATATCAATATAAATTTTGATATTTTAAAGTATAATAAATGAACAATATTTTAATGGTGGATGAGACGTTTTCACAAGACGAGCTAATTCTCCGTCATTAGCTGACTGATTCGAGATCGTGACCCGAATTGACGACAAGTTGCGACTCTTATCCTAGTCAATGGCTTGCTACCGAGGCATTATAACATTTTTAGGCACTATGTTCGAGTAAACGTTAGAAATCATGGTGTTTGCAAACATCTTCATGCCAACATTTCTACATCTTTAGGAAAATTAAGTGACTTATGCAACTGGGGGTAGCATAGAGGTCTGGTGGAGATGTCCACATTTCTGAGGATTATGATTAATTATAGTATTAAAGTACAATACATGTTGAACATCAATACTGTAAGATATGAAATAGCTCTCCATTTAGTTATCCTGTATTTAATCTTTCGAATTCGTCTCATAGCCTTGACTATAGTACCTATTTAATATTATATATATATATATGTTTATGGAAAAAAATTGTTCAATCATATGTTTATACATTATCAACTTGTGCATATGGGTTTGTGTGTGTGCGTGTGTATGTGTATATATGTTTATGGTAAAAATTAATATCATCAAAAATGGATCACTAATTTGAGATTTGTTGTCAAAACTAATCATAGTATTTCATAAGTATTATAAAAGAACTTATCTTCAAATATATTTTCAAAAGTCATTTATCAAACACTAATTTAGTTTGCAAATCTCTCTCGATAATACTTTATATCACTTCAAAATACATCCTTTTCATTTCAAAATTTTCAACAATTTGAAACCAACTTTTCAAAACATTCATCAAATATTTCCAAACTTTTTACAAAATTATTAGTACCATATTTCCAAAGCCATTTAGGATTATTTTCTTCCAAATATATTTCCTAAATGATTTCAATATTATCCATTAATCAAAAAGCTCACTTTCAAAATATCTTTCACTTTCAAAACAGTTTCCTTTTTTCCTCTATACATTTTAAATATAATCATAACTACAAATATATTTTTTCCAATAAAAAGTTAATTCCTTATTCGAAATGTTTGAATAGCATATATATTTTAAAATTAGTTTCATATATTATTTTTAATTGAAAACTTGTATATACATAGCCTTCATATCGCAAGCATCATATCACAAATACATATGCATAACACTCATCCACAACGCAGATCAAAATACAATATGGTGGCCATACAATCACAACACCACAAATCATACAATTCCAAATTCCAATATTTCTATAAATATAGCAATGTTGCCTCGCTATGAATTTCTAGCGGTTTACTTCGCAAATAGCTGCAGTATTGACCGTGTGATCAATATTGCCTCGCCATGGACTACAGCTGTCCACTATTGTTCGATAGCTACAATCATCTATCAAATATCTAAATATAGAAAAATAGCTTTATTGTTTTTCAAAATAGTAAATATCCATTTTCCAAGATATTGCTATATTTTTTAAACTTTAAATATAGCTTCTTGAAAACACTAGTTTAAAAAATAGCTCAAGTATTTGACTTCTTCCCAAAACATTTTATTACCTCCTAAAATTTTGTGTCCATATGCATGATCCTAGTATTTAGGAATGCCTATCGACAAAGTTGATCAGACGTATCGACCAGAATTCTTAAATCACTCAACTGCAGATTAACACAAAATCGGCTTCAAATTTTAAAATAACTATATTTAAATAATTTCATATGGAAACAATTGTTTGCAAAACCAAAACATTTCTCATATCTTACAAAAATAGGTACCTTTAATAAAAAAATGTTAGAAACAAAAAATATACTTGCTTTAAAATATTATTTTATCTTATTTTTTTCCAAACTCATTACTAATATTTATCATCCGAAATTTCAATTCCTTTCAAATTAATATTCAACTTATCTCAAATTATTACTTTTTTCCAAAATCTCAAATATCACTTGAAATTTTGATTTTTAATCACTTTATAAAGTGATATTGCCATTTTATTAAATTATATGCTTATTTGGATAAAAAGATTTATTTTTTAAATTCATATACATCCAATTTATGATATCAAACAAGCATTTCACAACAACACACGCATTTTCAAACAAACAAACAAAAAAACGCCTTCGACGGAAGACTATCAATCAGTTTTCACTACACAATTCTGATCACTAGTGGATCAGTTCGTTCATATTAGAGCGATACAAAGGTTTATTCATCATCATTAATGCTGACACTATGGTCGAGCCAACTGCTTCTACCTTCAAAACCACAATCAATTTCTCTACATCTCATACAGAGACTTACATTCAGAAAAGGTAGAAGAAACAAATCATATAGTAAGAAAAATAAAAATATGTTCCCAGAAGATTACATAGCAGTCGTTGTACAGTCCTAATATCACTTAGGTATAAATAATAATCTACCACACACCCACAGGGTAGGTACTTTAAGATACATATAAGGCTAGGACTCGTTTCTCTTATACACTGTATTTTTTTAAACCTACTCTGATACCAACTGTAACACCCTAACTCTACGCACATACTACCAAAGAGTATTACAGTGTAATACTGTTTGATAATACAAAAAACGAGGTGATTTGGGCTTACATACATGGATATTCCCTTGAGCTAATACTGATACGTTCTTCAAAAATCATAAACAACTAAACTATATGTAAACAATATCGGCACAAAACAATAAATATGTGTAATTTCAAGATAGAGCAATACATCATATAAAATAAATCATAGAGATCACAGAGTCATCAATTTAGGGAATTTATATATAATATAAAACACATATGACTCCAAGTGGGTCTACAAAAATAGTCAAATGCCGACTGTCATAAAAAATATGCATAACATGTCCAATATACGCATCTAGAAAACACAAGAACACATGCGAATACAAATATGCAAACTATATATAAATACTCTATCCTCCATATATGCCCAACATCCATAAACTGGTCAACTCATCCTTAAACCTAAAATGTCTCGGACTGACCTGAGTATTATATAAATAACTACGGGTCAAACCATGTCTAGAATGTAGATGTCAATATAAAATAACAACTAGCATGGTATAAACAAGTGCAATGCAAATAGCATGTGCATAACTCAAGTGTCAACAAATCTAAAAAACACTTCATGCAAAAGATAATTCGTTCCCAAATAAGGTCGATCAACGATATATAATCAAATGGGTAGAACAACCAAATATCTAATTAGCCATCAAGACATCCATAACACTAAAGGGAGTCAACCACCAACAAGCACACAATCTACTTAGGTGCAATAAGTATGGTAGCGTAAGTCTATATATCTCAAATCACATACTCTAGTTGGAGGCCTCATAGCACACAACATGCTCCAATGGGTTAACAGGTCCTTGCCTTAGAAAAAACGTCTAGGAGGGTATCTAAATACTATAATATAATCATATAGCCGCACATATCCTATATGGAAGCTACATAGCACACAACATGCTCCGAGGGACAACATATAACACTTACAGCACATAGCACACCCACGGTCTTAGTTACTCTCAATCATTGTGACACTCCGTCCATCTATACTCTTCGATCATGAGCCTACTTCCCAATGGTAACAAACTATTTAGCTAGTGTAGCATTAGGCATATCATCACACATTCTGAACATCAGCACACAACATGTATATATATAATAAGATGATGCCATAGATCTGGAGCATGACTCCACGATCAGCCAACTAAGATAAACTCTAGTTTATCTGGATAAATAACACACAACATAAGCTGGCACACAACGGACCTTTCCTCAAGTCATTAACCAATAAAATAAGAGTGTCCTTCAATTACAAAAAGTAATCGAACAAATATCATGCAAACATCCCATACCATCTGGTGTTACTCGCTGTTTTGCTTAATACTTGTAAACTACACTCCATACCTATAATAATATCATATACCATAAGACAAAAGGGAAACGGAATAGTATCACCAAATGTCACATACTAGATGGTGTCATTGAATGTCCCATATTAGACGGTGTTATCAATCCGTTTACTCAATTTCCCAACAATTTAGAATGTCACATGATATTATTCTATATAACAGGTCTAAAGAATAACCGATCAAATATTACCGAAAGACCCATTCTATACAATATTATAACTCTGTTTATTCTAATTCCTCACTAATAGAAATATAAATCATCATTTATTCAATTGATTTCGAAGAGGGTTTTGAAATACATTTTTCTCAAAATCTCCAATACAATTTCAAATATCATCATTCAATTGAAAGAATACCAAATTATAAAATTTTCATTCTTTTCTCTATAATCCCTTTACATATTCGAAAATAAATATTTACCTAAATTTCTTATATAATTATAGGGATGTTTTAAAAGTAAATTCCATTCAATTCCAAATCGCTTGAACTCCTTTTTAAAATAATTTGTAAACTTTGAAATTATTCTTCAGTGATAATAATATCAAAGTTTTGTAATAATTTCCTTCAAACAATTAATCTAAATAATTCCGTAATCCAAATGTGGTTTCTAAATTTAAAAAAATTATAATTTTCCTAAGTCATGTTATAAAATTTCAAAACAATCTCTTAAAACCCTTAATGAAATTTCAAAAACTTCTTGAACAAAGTAATTCGTCAAACCAAAACTCTATTCTCCATAAAACAATTTAAAGATTTGATGTGAAAACATTGATTTTTGTAATTTATTATATAACTAAATCCATTAATCATCTTTCCATATTTATTGATAATAACAATAACAGTAATAAAATAAAGTCAAATAAGTAAATTAATAATAATACTAACTAAGTAAAATAAAAGTAAAGATATGTATGTATGTATGTATAAAAAATGATAATAATAATACTAATAGTGATAATGAAACTAATGGTAATATTGGCCAAAGACTAAACACTACGTCTCGTGTTCCCTAGTTCTATAATCTAAAACTTATGAAACTCATAGCTAATGGTTCCGGTATGTGGATCGCTAACTTCCATGCGCTTCTGTCCGACACCAGCTCTTCGGATATACTCCAAATCTTCAAATACATTTTTACTACTTCCTCCCATGTCAACCTTGGTCGACCTCTACCTCTCTTTGAGCATTCGACGTGGCCTATAATTCAAACGCGCATATGTGCCTCAGGCGGCCTCCGTTGAAGATGTCCAAACCATCTTAAGAGATGTTAAATTAGCTTCTTCTCAATTGGTGCTACTCCAAGTTTATCACGTATATCATCGTTTCTAATTCAGTCTCTTCTTGTATGACCGTAGGTCCATCGCAGCATATGCATCTCTGTTACGCTTACCTTCTGGACGTTTTGGCTTTTAGTAGGCCAACATTCTATACCATATAACATTGTAGGCCTGGTTTCCGTTCTGTAGAACTTTTCTTTAAGCTTCTATAGGACTTTCCTATCATAGAGAATGCCAGACGCTTGTCATCTTTTCATCGATCCCGCTCGAATTCTAAAACTAACATCTTCATCAATCTCACCATTATATTGCAAAATTGTTCCTAAATATCGAAAGGATTCCTTCTTGGGAACTATTTGTCCGGCCAGAGTGACATCTCCATCCTCTGATCTGATAGCGCTAAACTCACACTTCATATACTCTTTTTTAGTTCTACTAAGCCCAAATCCCTTTAATTCTAAAGTTTTTCTCTAAAGCTCCAGTTGTCTATCGACTCCAATCCTACCTTCATCAATTAGCACAACATCATCAACAAATAACATACACCAAGGAATCTCACCTTGTACACCATTCGCAACCTCATCCATCAATAGAAAAAAAAATATAGGGGCTCAAAGCTGACCATTGATGTAATCCTATATTAATAGAAAAGTCACTTGTTTCACCATCACATGTCACAACATCATCGTACATATCCTTGGTAAGGGTAATGTACTTTGTTGGGACTCTCTTCTTTTGCAGAGCCCACCACATCACCATTCGCAGTACTTTGTCATAAGCTTTCTCCGAATCAATAAATACCATGTGTAGATTATTCTTTTGCTCCCTAAACCTCTCCATAAGTTGCCTTATCAAGAAAAACGCCTTTGTGGTCGACGTTCCAGGCATGAAACCAAATTGTTTTTTTTGAAATGTTTGCCATTCTTCTTAATCAATGTTCAATGACTCTCTTCCAAAGCTTCATTGTATGACTCATAAGCTTAATTTCTTTGTATTTTGTGCAACATTGGATATCTCCTTGATTCTTAAAAATTGGAACTAATATGCTTCTCCTCCACTCATCTGGCTTCTTGTTTGATTTGAAAATATTGTTGAACAACTTAGTTAGCTAGGTTATCCCTACATCTCTAATGCATCTCTCCACACCTTAATGGGGATGTCATCAAGCCCCAATGCCTTGCCTACTTTCATTCGCTTTAGCGCCTCCTTTACCTTGGATTCTTGAATTCTTCGAAAAAAATGTCTACTGGTGTCATCAAAAGAGCCATCTACCTCAATCGTAGTGCTATCACCTTCTTCAATAAATAGCTTGTCGAAGTAATTTCTCCATCAATTTTTTATCTCATTGTCCTTCACCAAAAGTCTGTTATTATCATCTTTGATGCATTTAACTTGGTTGTAGTCTCTTGTCTTCCTCTTACGGAGCTTGGCTATCCTATAGACGTTTTTTCACTCTCCTTTGTACTTAGCTTACGATATAGACCTTCATATGCCCGACATCTTGCTTTACTCACCGCTCTCTTTGCGTTCTTCTTTACCACTTTATAATTTTACATGTTGCTCTCACTCTTGTGATGATGTAAGCATTTATAGCATTTCTTCTTCTCTTTAATAGTCTTTTGCACATCACTGTTCCACCACCACGAATCTTTAGGTTCGCGTTTTTTCCTTTCGTTATCCCAAACACCTCAATAGCCACTTTTCGAATGTTTATTGCAGTCTCATCTCACATGTGATTTGCTTCTCCTTCCATATTCCATTCCCCTTCTCCCATCACTCTATCCTTAAACACCCATGAAGCGTCTCCTTTAAGTTTCGACCATTTCGTTCGACTAATTTTGGCTCATCTATCCTGTCAAACACATATTTGAAGATGAAACTCGAATATCAAAAGCAGATGTTGTAAGATGACACATTCAGCAGGTATGACTTTGCAATCTACACAAGCTCGTTTATCATCTCTTCTAGTAAGAACAAAGTCAATCTAGCTAAAGTGTTGACCACTACTAAAAGTAACTTAGTGTGATTGTCTCTTTCAAATGCTTTTAAATTTGATTTCCCTTTTTATTTAAAATAATCATATATAGAAGAAATTACTTCAAACACTTACTTACAATATTTAGATAATAAATCCACAAAGTAATAATTTTCATACAATAAATAAATTGCATCCAACTTACTATAGCCTCAAAATATTATTTTTATAATCTTCCAATCTATTAAATCCAGAATAAAAATATTTATCACTTCTAAAAGTACCAATCTCAAATATTATTCCATAGCCACCCTTTAAAAATCTTATAAGCAACATTTAATGATTAAAATATAAATATTCCAAAATTTAACTTATTTAATCAAATTCCAAATATTCATTTTTTTCCAAACTATTTATATTCAACGGTACTTCAAACAATTTACTTGAATACTTTTCTATCACAAATAATATTTCCATTTTTTCTAAAAAATTCCATTTTAAAATTTTCCATTAATTATAATTTCTTCAGTATCAAATAAGAAAATCATTCCAAAAACTCTCTAATTTATTTCAAAAATAATTTATTTATTTCAAATATTCACCTTTCAATTTATTTACCACTTTCTGATCAATTATATTGCATTCGACTAATATCATCATCAAAATTAACCAATACACACACAAAACTATACTAAATCTTAGCACACAACACACATTCATTCATTATCATCCAATATCTTATCACCAAATAATTAATATTCAATTGAAATCAATAATGCAATAGCCAACCATAGGCATGTATTGATTTTATTTATAAATATACTTCAATCATTTCAAATTAATCTACACTTATAAAATTACATTATATTCAAGTAAAACAAATTAATTAATTTCAATTTATTATTTGATAAGAATTTACTAATTTAATCCAATTTATTAAAACTAAATCTTTTATTAAACAGACTTCAAATAAATACCAACATTATTTCATAAATAGTTAATAATTATTAAAATCAAATTCGAATATTTTATTTTAATTAAATTTATTTAATTTATAGCGTACTAAGTTGGGTTGTTACAAGCAGTCTGGTAAAGACGGTGCATCGATTCGTGGAGCAAGGAGGGAGAAGTCAGTAAGTGAACTGCACAACGTTGAGTTATGTATGCACGTGTACAGGGAGGTGCACATTTGACGAAGAAAGATTAGGCTTTAAGCATGATTAGTTAATTACTTTCATTAATTAATTAAGTTATAATTCTAATTCTTATATAATTTGTATCTCTATCATACGAGGTCCAATCGAGATGCGGTCTTCACCATTGCACTCGTAGTGAGATTATCTTTGACATGGCCGAAGTTTGGACTAGATCTGGAGATTTAAGAAATTATAGCTTAGGTGAGCGGTATTATAACTTTGAATCTGTATTTCAATATAAAGCCCCGTAAATTTATACATTAAACAAGATTACCTAAACACGGTAAAATAATTAAACTATTTATTATTTCCCTATTTGCTTAGATTGGTTTGAGTACATATTTGGAATTATTTATTAAGATCCCTTATACGTACATACATACGTACGTACACGTACATACATGCACACATACATATGTATGTGTGTGTATCGTGTATCCTATTCGTATTGAATAGAATTTGATGGAGTTGATATTAATTTATAACATGGTTGTACATTAATCAAACTCCATTTGTATTTATTCTAGACTAGAAATAAAGTTATATATTTTATTTCAAATATTTGGGATAAAGATCTTATGTGTGTGTGTCTATACACACACATACGCACATACATACATATTGTCATATTCATACCGAATAGAGTTTAATGGAGTTGATATTAATTTTTAGCATGGTTATAAACTAAGTAAACACTAATTTGTTGTAATGTTAGAAATAGAGATTGAAAAATTATTATATATTTTACTTTATACATTCAGGATAGTTGATTAAGATCCCTTATATATAAATATTATGTTCTATTCGTATCGAATAAAGTTAGACGGAGTTATTGTTAATTTATAATATGGTTACTAATTGATTAAACTCAATTTTTTGATATATTAGTGATAGTAATATTGTTATATATTTTACTGCTAATTAGAAGCTAAAAGTATGACCTTTAAAACAAGCCGTAGTGCGAAAATAATGATTTAGGCAGATTAAACTTATATTAAAATGGCTTTGAAATTTATTTGGTCTTGGTATAGGTTTATTATAGTAAAAATTAACGATTAGCTAACTATCAAGGGAATCCATTATACCATTAAGATGTATGACCTGTAGACGTGGATTTGGAGCAAGGATGGAGAGAGATTGGGACATGAATCTAAGGTAGGTCATATATTGTTGTGTTATATGGATAAGTGTTGTGACAAGACGTGCAGGTCAACTTATTTTAAGGTGTTGGTTTTGAGGGAAGTCCATCAGTTAGTTGTGGCTCTCGATAGGTCTCTATGGTAGCTAATGACAATTCGATGAGGATGTTATTTTATAAAATAAGTTTGAAACTTCTATAAAATAATACAAAGAAGATATAATTATTAGATTGGTAAGATACATTTTTGTTGAATTGCTTGTATGATTGTATATGTGGATTGTTATTGATAGTGAAATGATAGATTTTTTACTTTGGTTGTGTATTGCCTTCATGTATGTGAATTTGCATGATGTGTTTATTAGTTCCATATAGTTGGACTGGTCATACACACACACATATACACGCGTATAGTTTATGTGATTATATATGTTAATATGTATAAAAGTAATTTTGATATGTCTGGTATGTTCGACTTAGGGCGACTGTCAAATGCATGGATATACATATACATATACATATACATATACATGTACATACATATATACATACATACATATATATATTTATATATCTATACATATATATGTATATGTATAGATCCACAGTTTAAAGCGTTTATCTATAGTTTAGGTATGTCCGACTTAGGGCAACCAATTGGTGCATGGAATCCATTTACCATTAAGACACATGACATGTAGATGTAGATTTGAAGCGCGGGCGGAGGGAGATTGGGACACCAATCTTAGGTAGGTCATATAGTATTGCATTGTATGGTAGAGCGCCGTAATAAGACCTATATGCCAACTTATTTTGAGGTGTTAGTTTTTAAGGAAGTCCATACTATAGTCGTTGCTCTCGATAGGTCTCTTTGATGGCTAATGGAAATTCAACTAGATTTATTGATACACAATTTAAGTGTATCTGTAGTTAAATATTCACAAGTTGGGTTTGTCAAATAGAGGGCAGAATATTTTTTTCAGATATATAAATATGTGGCCAAAGTGATATATGTGTGTGTATATATGCACGGTTTGGTCTATTTATATATATTAGTTAGGTATGCCTGCCTTGTGGCAACCAATTAGTGCAAGACACATCAAGAACGAATCATGAAGCACATGTGGGTGATAATACTTTGGTGTTGTGTACCCATGTGGAAAGCATGTAATCGGGGTTCAGCATTTACATATGGTTTCGGTATGTTGGTATAGAAAACCAAAATTAAATGATGCTAGTGAGGAAGTCCATTGTACCTATTAACATGTCAATTGAAAACCCAGTACACAGTCGGATTTAACCCAACCGACTTCATGATCATCAATGCAGAAAGCCTGGTGAGATGCTTACCTGGATTGGGAATCGATTATGGACAAGATTATGGATGATGGTCAAATGGATTCAGACGGATAACACTATGGAATTGGTTAAGTATGAATTTCATATTTCAGTAGAAAAAATGATCTGGTGCTTATTGTTTTTCAGAAAGGATCGGCTATAAATATGAATTTCTCATTTCAACTAAAAAACGATCGGGTACTTATCGTTTTTCATAAGATATCGACTCTGATCCATCTCCAAAATGGGTCATCTATGATCCTTCTCTAATATGGATCATTGATGATCCGTCTCCAAAATGGATCAGCTATGATTCATCCCAAATATAGACCGAATATGGAACATCTTCATTATGGATCATTGTGAATCAATGGATGCGGGTTATTTAGATTAGCAGTACAAATCAACAATGATCGATCTATAACTCAACAAACCACAAGGGCGATCGATGAAACTACTTCAGAAATAGGAAGTAAGGGACACAGGAGACCCACCATATCGATTGCTAGACCCCACATGCAAACAAAAATGATCTGCACTGCTTGTTCTTATGGTGCACGAGGGAATATGGGTCGGGTCATTTGGCTCTGGAGGTTTTTCTAGCAAAATTTCAACTCGATCTATGCAAGGCTTCACCCATAAATCCATGCTTGATTGTTCATTTTGCAAGATCTTCTTTTTTCTTTAATTCATCTTCCACCTAGGCTACACTCTGCATTTTTATTCTTGGTTTTCATAGATTTTTAACTATAATCAGTAGTATGAAGGAATAAAAGAAAATCTTTGAAGTGGACGTAGGCAAGAATTAGCTGAACTACTATAAATCTCTATCGAGGATGAAATGTAAATGATGATGGATGCTATGCAGGAAAGAAAGCTGAAGAGACAGAAGAAGATGGTATAGAACCTACTCTGGTCCATTGGACAAGCTGGATCACAAAATTAAGAGTTTGGAGTAGTAGAAAAGGCTGGAAATATGGATCATGAAGTTGGAGTAGCATGAGCTATGGAAAACCAGAATCAAGATCATGGAAATGGAGCAACTGGAGTAAGTAACGAAGTGGTGTAGCTGGGAGCACCTCTCGGTCAACGAGGAATGATTGGTCCCGATCCATCCATAAGGATCGGTGTCGATCGATCTAGGCTCTTGGGCATGCCCCTGAGTGATATTGGATCGATCCTAATCATGGTGTTAGAAGTTCCCGTGCAGTTTGGCACCAATCATAATTTGGATGCTCATTTGGAGGAGTGCATTTCAGAGTTCTCTCGTGGACTTGAGGGGCAATTTGGAAATGATGATAGGAGACTACCGCTGGATGACAATGATAGGTTTGCAGAGATGAACAAGTGAGCTATGCGTGGATGATTGGTGAACAGGGATTTGGAGGACGTAAATTGAAGTCCATTCGCTCCTAATATCAAGAATGCTAAGAATCCATCGAAGTTTAAACTACCAACGCTGAAGGTATATGACAAAATGTTGGACCCAACTATGCACATGATGAGATATATATGACACATGAAAGTTTTGGAGGCATCGGAGGAAGCCATGGCATAACGCTTTCCTTTGTATCTAAGGGATATAGCTGCACTATGATTCAACCAGTTAGAGAACAGTTCTATTGGCATGTAAATGGAATTGTTCGAAAGAATTAGGAGGCAGTTCAGGGTTCGCATTTCAAGATCTAAAAATTAGATGAGCAGGCAACACTAAAACAGAAGATCGAAGAGTCTTTAAGGAGTTTTATAACATGATTTAATGCCACCGTGACATCGGTGGATCGGCCAGATACATCTATGGTTTTTATGGAAGCTATATTAGGAATTGTCAGTGGCCCATATTTCAAGGATTTATTGGCGCGGGATCTATCTTTGGATCTTGGAGAGTTTTATTATAAAGTAGAAAGGTTCCTAGTTTGGAAGATGCACGAGCCAACAAACCAAAAGTTAACGCCGTGCAAAGCGAAGGATCATCAGGAGATGTAAACAAGAATGATAAAGGAAAACAAAAAAAATGGATGTTGGATATGATGGGATGTAAAGGAGACGGAAAGAAGGGGAGCTAAAGTTGTCCTCCTATTCAGTTTTGATGGAAAGCCTAGAATGGATTTATCTGGACACTGTGGACAACCCCTTTATTGAAAACTGGCAAGGAGGGATCCCACGGAGCGAGAGCGTATGTTTGGGACGTACTGCCTATTCCATGAATTGATGGCACACCACAGACGAATGTAGGAAATTAAAGGATATAATTGAGGAGCATGTCAGGAACAACAAAATGCCACAGTACGTGAGGAATCGAACAACGGCGGTGCAACAGAGCAGTTACTATCCACATCGAATGAAAATAGGAATGGTCCTAGATCGGGGTCGAGGATTGTCATCAACTAATCACTATAGTAAGGGCCGAGTTCATGACTTAGACTACGACCATAATAATAATAATAATAATAATAATAATAATAATAATAATAATAAACTCCATAATAAGGCGGCTAAGTCACTTACACATGCGCGAGATCGAGGACGATCCCTGGGCATGCTCTAAGATGATGATGAATCGTCATTCTCGGAGAAGCACTGTAACGACCTGGAATTTTAGTCATTTGAATTTGAAATATTTAATTTGTTTTAAATATTGAAAAATTAATTTTATAAGTCAGATAGCTTAAATTTCAAGTATAAGGGTTATTTAAATATTTGGAATTGTTTAGTAATTCAATCTTGGATTTAATATGAATTAAAACGATTTCAAAATCTTATTTAAATTCAGTTTAAATAAGAATCGCACTAGTAAACTTTTAAAATAGATTTAAAAGTGATTAAATTGGTTTTAATAATAATAATTTTAAATAATGAGTGAAAATAACCCTCTGAGGAACTGTCTTGGATTTCGACGAAACTAGTTTCATTGGATCCATAATAACCAGTTATTGTACGCAGAAGAATTTCATGGCAATCCGACATATTACGTGGTCATACGAGTTTGAAACGCATATAACTTAATTTCATGAATTTATATTATATAATTGGGTTTGAAAAGCTATCTTCTGTATATGATCAAATTAGATCTAGACTAGTTCCAGTGTGTTCAGAATTGGTTATTACATATAGAACGCCGGGCGACATGCCTTGATAGAAGTTCGGGATTTTTAGACGTTCAAAGCTAGACATTTGTGATATATATATATATATATATATATATATATATTCGCTCATACTCCCCAAACATTAGCCCATACCCACTTTACCCATATCCCATACCTCCATCACGTATGTCATACCCCCTTTTCTTTTTAAATAACATCATGCATATTAGAGGAAAAGGGTTCAAAATTTTCAAATCAAATTGCACTCAGTCCAATGGCTTGAATCCATCAGAATCAATTTCGATGATATCAAGAAAAATCACTAACTGGAGAATAGTTCGTGATGAGGTAATGAAGCTAATCAATGGTTGGATCATATCAGATCATAACTAGGCGGTGCAATTTTCGAGATGAATGGCGAGAAGGGTTTCGGGATTTTCTGGTAATGTGGGTGATTATTGGCCAGTGGACCTTGAAGAGAAAATGTAGAGGAGGGTGAGAGCTAGCTTCGGTCGAAGTTTGGTAGCCAATGGCGATCTATGGCAATGGCAATTCAAAGCTGAATTAATTTTTTTTTTTGAGTTTCAACGGCGCTAGGTTGGTTGAGGGAAGGCGAGGCGAAGGCTGAAGCATAGGCATGGTCGAGGCTAGCTTCGATGAGCAATGCGGTGGTGGCTCGTGGACTGAGGCGGAAGAGGCGATCAAATTTATCGAGCATGCTAGGGTTTTTTCACGAACACGAGAGGAAGAAAGAGAGGGATTAGGTGGTTAATAAATTTAAATGATGGAAACTAACTTTAGTTAATGATGTAACTAATTATACATAAAAAAGAAAACGTTTATTAATGTATAACTTTTTCATACGAGGTCCGATTCGAACGCGACAAATTGCATTGCGATCATATCGACGAATAATATGCTATGGAGTTGGATTGGGATAGTTAGGAGCTAGTAAGAATTTGGACTAAAATTGAATGTCTATTCAGTTTTAATTCAAAGCGGAGCATTTTGGCGACCACTGGAATTAAGGCGAGTTAAACTCACCTTTTTGGTTTCCTAGTAATATTATGTAGTCAATAAAAATAATTGATTGGATGTTTGGATGATTTACTGGTTTATCAATTGGTTTAGAATTATTCCCACTCCTAGAGCGCATCACCATTTATATATACCTGCCTAGTAGCGGATGAGCCATATTATATAATTATATATTGATTGTGATGTAAGGGGAATATGTTGGAGGGATCTAATAGGATTCCTTATTGTCGAATTGTTTTCAGTAATATTCCTATTATATGATATTTGAATATGAAATATGATTTGTGGACACTGTTGGTTAAGACAATGCTATATGTTCAACTAAAATCCTATAGTGATAGAAAATTAATATCAATATCGGTTAAATGTTGGGTAATATTTGTGTTGAAGTTGGTTTTGAGATAGGAAATGATTTTGAATCCGAAATTGGGTTTCGGTAAATATTTTGTTTTAAAGGATTTAACTTCTAATTTACTCGAACCCTATTACCTGTCTTTTTTAACACATTAGAAATGATTTTTTAAGATTATATATTTATATTTAATATTGTTTAAATGTCATTCATTCATATTTAATAATGTTTTAACATTATTTATTTATATTTAATATTGTTTTAAGATTATTTATTTATTTTAATATTGTTTTAAGGTCATTTATTTATATTTAGTATTGTTTTAAAGTCATTTATTTATATTTAGTTTTTTTTTGAAGTCATTTATTTGTATTTAGTATTATTGTATGGTTATTTATTTATAATTATGTAAGGTTATTTATCAATATGTTAATATCTTGAAAAGTTAATTGTTTTAAATAATTAATATGGCTTGAAATTAACAATAATGATTTGTTAATAATGTTTTGGAAATAAAATGGTATTATTTTTAATAATGGTAAATATTAATTATTATTGTTTTATTCATGATTTTTTTGAAATCATTAATTATTATTTTTAAGATGTTTTAAGTTGATAACTATTATTTAATTATAATGTTTTTGTAATAGCTATTATTATATAATAGTGTTTGACGTAAATGATTTTATTCTTTTATAAATGTTTTTGAGACTTATAATAGAGTTTTATAAACGGACTTGGGCTTTATAAGAGGGGTTTATAAAGTGGTTTAAAGACTTAAAGGAAGATTTTACAAGGTGAAGGGGCTTTATAAATGGTAGATATGTATAAAAGAATTTTAGAAATGGGTCTACAGATTTATAAGAAGAGTTTTATAAATAGTTTTATGGATTTATGAAGAGTTTATAAATGTTTGAAATTTATAAAGAGTTTACAACTAGAAATGGAGGTTGTTTTATAAGGGTTCTGTAAAGAGCTTTATAAACGGTTCTAGATCTATAAAATAATTTTATAAGTGGTTTTTTTTAGATTTATAAGGGATTTATAGATGATTTTAGAATTGTATAGAGTGGAAATATTTTTTAGTTTTGTGAATATACTTAAAGCATTAAGATAAGTGAATAGATATTTTTCTGAGTATTGAAAATATAGGGATTTGTTGGTATATCTTTGTAAAGGTATTCATATACAAGTATTACAAAGTGATTTTATATTAATGAAAAGATAAATTAAAAAAGAGGTTAGTAGTTGCTAATAGGCATAACCAATGTTGGGTTTCGCTTCTGAAATCAACCCTGATTTGGATGTGTATTTATTGATAGTTAAATAACCGACTATCAAATATGGACACAAAGCATAACTTTGGAAATACCAAGGAGAAACATGTGTTATATGGCACAGTCGTCTCTGATGACGTTGTATTATGCGTATAAATCTCATTTCGTTCTCCCAGGACAAATGAAATGGAAATCCGTCCACTAACTGTTAGGAGGTGATCTCCGCACTTATCGTTGACTGTTTATTTCCTGAAGAACTGGGGTTGAGTTTACCGAATAATATCAAAATTTATTTCGAAGAGACCGGGATCAGATATGTTATTCGAAAACCACTTTAATCCAACTCAAGCGTTTTGAAGTGAAGACATCTTGAAGATGATAGGATTAAAGATAGAGCTGTCAAGCATTTCATTTAGTCCTAGAATGAACTTGTATGGATGAATGCTAGCATTGCATTGTTACCTAGAGGGAAATGTTAGCATTCCATGTAGGATGTAATATAAAAGAAAAAACGTAGCATCAAGCCTCATTAACCGAGAATGACTAAAACATGGGAGATGCAGTAGGGCTAAGTGGATCGCTCCCAAGTATGGTATGAACATCCATATCTAGAGTTGATATTATCTCTCATTCGTATGATTTGTGGACACTATTGGTTATGACCGTTATATGTTCAACTAAAAACCTTGTAGTGATAGAAAATTAATATTAATATTGGTTAAACATTGGATAATTATTGGCCTCAAGTTAGTTTTTCAAAAATACTAGAACTTGCCATTTAAGTTAAAGTTGGTTTTGAGATAGGAAATGAGTTTGAATCTGAAATTGGGTTTCGGCAAATATTTTCTTTTAAAGTATTTAACTTCTACTTTACTCGAACCTTATTATCTGTCTTTTTCAAAGACATAAGAAATGTTTCTTAAAGATTATATATTTATATTTAATATTGTTTAAAAGTTATTCGTTCATATTTAATATTGTTTTAAGATTATTTATTTATATTTAATATTGTTTTAAGGTTTTTTTTATATTTAATATTATTTTAAAGTCATTTATTTATATTTAATATTATTTTAAAGTCATTTATTTATATTTAATATTTTTCAAAGTTATTTATTTATATTTAATATTGTTGTAAGGTTATTTGTCAAAATATTAATATTTTGAAAAGTTAATTACTTCAAATAATTAATATGGCTTGAATTATTAATAATGATTTATTAATAATGTTTTCGAAATAAAATATTACTATTTATAATAATGGTAAAGATTAATTATTATTGTTTTATTAATGATGTTTTGAAATTATTAATTATTATTTTTAAGACATATTAAGTTGATAATTATTATTTTGTTATAATGATGTGGTTAATAATATTATTATACTATAGTGTTTGAAGTAAACGATTTTATTCATTTATAAATCTTTTCAAGAGTTATAAATAGAGTTTTATAAATGGACTTGAATTTTATAAGAGTGGTTTTATAAAGTGGTTTGAAGACTTGAAGGAAGATTTTACAAGGCGAAGGAGTTTTATAAATGGTTAGTTATGTATAAAAGAATTATGGTTTACAGATTTATATAAAGAGCTTTATAAGTAACTTTATGAATTCATAAAGAGTTTATAAATGTTCTAAAATTTATAAAGAGTTTATAATTAGAAATGGAGGTTGGTTTTATAAGGGGTTTCTATAAAGAGCTTTATAAACGGTTTCAGAGATTTATAAAAAAAATTACGAATGATTTTTTTGAGATCTTTAAGGGATATATAAATGATTTTAGAATTTATAGATAAGAAATATGTGATGACCCGACTTTCTATCTCCAGGAAATCGCATCATCTTGAAGAAAGAAAGGGATAGAAGAAGAAAAGAAAGAGAAAGAAAGAACAGCAACAGCAGAGAACTCACAGCGGAACGAATGAAATATAATATATAACATAAAATATTACACAGTATCTTATTACATTAGAGTACACAACATATACAATACATATTAGACAGTTATAAACATCTGTCTAACTATACAACTCAAGAATAACAGATACAGATACCTAACAAACACAGCAGAACCAAAATATATCTACATGCGGAAGCCTCCTACTCCATTACTCCTCCATAATTCATCAAGCTAACCTGAATCACTTGACTACTCATATATAATATGAGTACCCAAGAGTTTAATAAAACAGAAAATAAACACTCGGGTCAGACAGGGGTCTGGTGTGAGTAAACGGGTTAAAATTGCTTAACTTTAGAAAACCTTTGAAAAGAAAAGGTATCACGTAAGACTTCCCACACATAAACATGGAAAAGTTTTTACCTTACACTAACCAAAACATTTGATAGGAAATCCAGTGATATTATAATAGTGTCTAGGGTTTTCAAGTAAATAAGAAATAGCCGAAATTGTTACATCTATTAAATTCCAGCTACTAGCCACAAAAGTGGGTAATACAATCAAAACTGTAGGGTCTCGTAGGAAGAACGGGTTTCCATCAATGGCAGGGCTACTGGGGTACCGCCTGTCACAGTACGTGGCCTAGATTACCGTACCGAGGAGTACTCCCACTCCCCAGCAACACAAGGCCGGGACCATTCCTTACTGAACAGTCCCGAACAAGACAACCTCGGCGGTTGTCCGGAATTCAACCGCCTCACACAACCGAATAAGAAGGGACTTCTAGACAGGAGTAAATCTTGCTCTCAAGTGGGGGCTACCCACGAAGCCTTGCTGCACCTCCCCTGTTTTAGCCATTCCCGGTTGATGAGGCTTGAGGCTGCGGTTACCTTTATAGAACACATCTATCTTAGAATGCTCATCGTCCACCTGACGATGTACTGAAAGCATTCAATCCATACAAGTTCGTTCCGGCTTCGAACGAAACCGAAGGCATTATCTCGTTGCACTCATATTGGAATCACCCTCAGAGTCAACGACCATAGCCCTTACACTCTAATCTCCATCTCGAATCTATAAGTACCATTCCGTCAAACTCATTACGGAATCACCAACAGAGTTATACTGACGTTAGCCCTTACACCTCGAGTCTTCACTAGCTCCACTTGGATTCACGACCTAACGTTTAATTGGAATCGATGTGGTTTTCGAATATCCAAATATGGAAACCCGATTCCGGTCTCACCGAAACCAAACGCCATTTTAATGTCCAAGTTATACTTAAGGGTTTTAACAATTAACTTATATTCAGGATGATATAAACAGATAGATGAATAACATTATCACTATAGATAATTCATATAAACCATTCATCTCACAATGCAGCATATAACAACATAGATATCCAAATCAACTAGTATTAACCAATCACCCAATACCAATCATCCAAAATCATTCAACGTCCAATATCAATCATCCAATATCAACCATTCAATATTAATCAATTACCCATAGCAGAATTGATTGACTCTTAATCAATTTAATTAACCACTAACTAAATTAATTACTATCCTTTAATCGCTTGGATTATCTTAATCCTGCTTCATTGATTTATTACAAATCAAATTCATTAATCATCTCCTAATGACCTTCTTTAATTAATCTTCCCTGATTAATTATCCTTTAATTACATTCAAGTAATTAACCCTAACCATATTCAGTAATTAATTTTTAATTACTATCATTAATTACAATAATTAATGATCCTTTATTAATATAATTAACTATAATTAATTACATTAAAACTTAATTAATTACAATTAATTAATCATACTTATATTTAATTATTATTATTAATCAACCTTGATTAATGTCATTAATTTAATAATCCTTATTAATTAATTAACCCTTTAATTAATTAAAAAATTAACTTAAAATTACTCATTTCTTTAATTAGTAATTAACAACTTGTAATTACTTATCTTAATTAATTAACTTCTTAACTAATTATATTAACCTTGATTAATTACTTTAATTAATTAGTCTTTAATCACTTCATTAAGTAATTATTAAATAATTAAGTTAATAAATAAATCCTTAATTAATTACCTTATTAATTAATTACATTTTAATTAATTACACTTAGTAATTAATCTTAAGTTAAACTCATTCATTAATTATTTAATCACATTAATTAATTAACTAAACTAATTAAGTAATTAACTCTTAATTACTTACATAAGTAATTATCTCTAATTACTTCTTTTAATAAATCTTAATTACTCTCTTAACAATAATTAATTCCATCATTAAATAAATCTTAATTCATTAACTAATTAATTACTCCATAATTAATTAACTTTAAAACAATTATATTAATTAATTCTTAATTAATAACATTAAGTGATTAACCATTAATCACTTCCACTTTAATTACTTCCATAAGTAAATCCTTTAATTAATTTCATAAGTAATTACCATTCTTAATTACATTCAAAAAATTAACCATTAATTACTTCATTAAGTAATTACACTTAATTAATCCATAATTAAGTGATTATTTTAAAAATTAAATAAACAATTAACTAATTACTTAAAATTAATTAAACAATTAATTAATTAATTACTTATATTTCAAAATCCTTAATTAATTAAGAAAACATTATCCTTAATTAAACTTTTTCTTTTACTTATAATCAATTCATATAACCAAGAATTCTTAAGTTCATATCAAAAATAATTTAACCATATTTATCTACATAAGTAAATTATTTGAATTTAATCAAATCTAAATTACCTGAAGACAAAATATTTATTTGGATTACAAAATTATAACTTAAACTTTATTTGGAAATAAATCATTTAGAAATCAAATTTTAAAATCTAAAACACTTAAATTTTCCCAATTCAAACTTCTTTATTTTGAATAAAATTTTAAAACTTAAGTTTTTAAAACATTATTTTAGAATTTTACTTAAAACTTGATTCAATTTTAAAATTCCAAATACTCTTTTAAATTGAAATTCAAAAATTAAATTAAGATAATTACTTTCTAAGGCATTCATTTTAAAACATTTTAAATTTGAAAATAAATTCAATTGTCACCTTTAAAAGTTGATTTACATTCATTTCACAGAACAAGCTTTAACTGTGCAATTTATTCTTCTATAAAACTTTACTCGATTTCATTTATTCAATCAATGAGTTTAATCTGTAACATATTTCTTTAAACCAACCTGCATATACTTGCTCGTGAGGAAATCTCGGGTTAAACTCGAGTAGTACTCACCAAAACTCCAAGTAAGTCTCGAAGCAAACTCATGCTTGCCTCGAGTCACCCCCAACAGCATCTACTTCGGGTCGACACCCTAAAAACACGAGCTCAACTTCGAGTTGGCCTTCATCTTCCCTAACCAAAATTTCCAGAACTTCAACCTGACACCATCTTTGCACGGTGCACGTGCCCAACCTCTTCCTGCCACCGACGACCAACGCGACCATCCCCATCGATCCCATGAACCCACGCGAGCATGAATTCGAACCCAGTTCGATCAAACAATCACTCGAGTAAAAATTCAGTCATCAGCTTGAACAGAAAACAACCTCGACTCTTAAAACCCATCGCCGCCGACCATCTCATCACTTTTGAACCCCGCCCTCTTCACCAACCAACGCCATGACCTCAAACTTCATTCTTCCCCAAACGCGATCGAACTCGATCCTTTATCCGAGTCGCAAATGCCTCAGTACCCAAGGCAACGAAAACTTACTACAAAACCCTAGTTCGATCCCATTCGAACAATTTACACATTGAAAAATTTATTCAACATTTTTCCCAAATTCTACACCTCAAATGCTACCTTCGAACCAAATATCAAATCGAACCATCGAGTGATTCGACTTAAATCAACAAAAAACTCAGAAAAGATTCAAACCCGAAATTTACTATAAATACCCAATTAAAATTTACAATTTATATGCCTAAATTCATGATTTACAATCACGATTACATGCATGAAACTCAATTTCGAATTTGAGCCAGTAAATTTTTTTTACAAAAGTTTAGTTTTTACTGTAAAACTTTTGTTTATACTTTTCTGCTGTTCTAAAAATTATGGTACTATTTTTAAGGTCTTCATTTTCATTTACAAACAGATTTGTTCATGCATACAAAACTAATTTGGATCAAATTGAAAAAAAATTGGGATTTCTTGAACAAAAGACACAGTTTTCCTCAACAGAGCATAATCAACACATATACAATCCAAGTTGTATATAGATATAACTATAAAATAATTATAAAAACTAAATCAATTCACATGCAACAAGATCAGTATTCAACTTGACTGTTTTTAAAACCAATTTACTCACCTTAAAGATGATATACAGAGCACAGAACATAGCAAGTATTGATTTGTTCCAGGCCTTGAAATATTAAATCTGGAAAATACTTTAAATTCTTGCTTTGCTGATGAAGTGAATTCCTTTGCATGCTTTTGAATTGAAGTTGTACTTCATGCAGGTTGAATATTCACTTCAATTGCAGGTTTTGATTGAATTTCAGCTTGAATCTTTTATCCAGAAAATGCATTTGCTTTATGGTTTAAATTCAGATTTTGATCCAGCATTTACTTTTGGATTTAATTTCAAATTTTGAGAATAAATTTCTGTTTTGAATTAAGTTGAAAAACAAAGTAATGAGAGTGTTATGAAGAAACTAGTTTTCTTCTCAAAATATTTATTAGAATTAAAGAAAATGAAATTCAAAATAAAGACACTTGTCACTTATACTCCTTAATTGACTAACAAGTGTTATTAAGATATGTTAATATGATTACACATGTCATTAAGTATTTTTAAATTGAATTTTATTTAATTTTAAATGTAAATATAAACTTACATATTTACTTACTTTATTGATAAATACTTACATATATGTAAATATGTTTACTTTTAAAAGAAAATATCCTAAACTAATTATAATATAAATATAATCTTATACATGTATTTAAAAAATAATCTAAAACTTATACATAAACATTTATAACCATTCAAAATTTTAAACATTATAAAAGAAAACAAAACAAAGCTTGTTTAAATCATTTTTAAACTATCTTATTTAAATAACAATTATCCTATATTTTTGGAAATAGATTAAATTAATCTTTAAATTATCTTTTGAAAAACATTATGTTTTAAAACAAAGATTCAATTACAATATTCATTCATATATAATTTATTAATAGATTAAGATAAAATTTCAAACAAATCCAAATTATAACATATATATATATATATATATATATATATATATATTACAATTTGAAAATTAAATCTTTTGTTTAAAACACAAGATATTCCATTCACAATATATATCAAACATATATATATTATAAATTGAGTAAAATTTATTAGCTTTTGAAAAACAATTCTAACCAATTTTTAAATTGTTAAAAGATATTGATCACACTTACCAGATTAAATATTTGTTATCCTTAATAAGATTAATTTCACCAATTTAAATTAAAATTATAAAGAAAATTTATCAAACCAATTAAATTATTATTACAGATTATTAAATCGATATTGCCCAAAATTCCGGGTCGTTACAAAATCTTTCTCGGTTTTGTGAATACACTTATAGTGTTAAGATAATTATATAGATATTTTTCCAAGTATTTTCAATATAGGTTTTGTGGGTATATCTTTGTAAAGGTATTTATGTACAAGTATTACAAAGTGATTTTTATTAATGAAAAGATTAATTAGAAAGAGGTTAGCAGTTGCTGATGGGCATAACCAATGTTGGTTTTCCCTTTTGAAATAAATCCCTAATTTGGATGTGTGTTTGTTAATAGTTAAATAACCGACTATCAAATATTGACCCAAAACATATCTTTTTAAATATCTAGGAGTAACAAGTGAGTTATATGGCACAGCCGTCTTCGATAATGCTGTACTATGCGTATAAATCCCGTTTCGTTTTCCTAGGACAAATGATAAGGTAATCCATCCACTAACGGTTAAGAGGTGATCACCATGCATATCTTTAATTGTTTATTTCCTAAAGAATTGGGGTTGAGTTTTTCGATAACTATAGAACGTTATTTTAAAGAGACCGAGATCGGATATGTTATCGGAAAACCACTTTGATCCAACTTAAGCTTTTTGAAGTGAAGCCATCTTTATGATAATGGGATTGAAGACGGAGCTCTCAAGCGTTTCATGTAGTTCCAAAACGAACTTGTATAGATGAATGCTGGCATTACATTTTTGCTTAGAGGGCAGTGTTGGCATTTCAAGTGGGAAGTGCTATAAAAGGTAAAACATAGTCTCAAGCCTCATTAACCGAAAGTGAAAAAACAAGGGAGATGGAGTAAGGCTAAGTGGCTCGATCCCAAGTAGGGAATGATCATCCCTTTCTAGAGTTGATATTTTCTCTCATTTGTATGCTTCGTGGCCGACTAGAGAAGAGGTGATCATATTTGGTACTACTGATCAAATGCTAGGCCGGTTCCATGTTGGTAGGGGAACCTAATGAGGTCCTCGTTATTATTTTATCTAGAGATGTACCATGATGGGCAGTACCCCAGTAGCCCAGTCATTGTATGGAATCTATTCTCCAATAAGCACCATACGGACTTAGTTGTGCCCAACTATGCAAAAACGTGAGATGCAAGCATTTCAGCTATATTCATATTTTACTTTGACCTTTAGACACAATTATAATATCATGAATTTTGAGTAGAAAATGTTTTTGGTTATCGTACGGTAAAACCCATCCATGTTTATATGTGGCATGGTCTTTCGAGACAAAAGTTTTTTGAAACATTATAATCCAAGTAGGGTGTATTTTTCTCATACCGGTTTCCCAGAATGACTCCGGTGTTATTTTATTACAATGTTTAGATCATACTGAGCATATTACAGATTTAGTTTTGATGCTTTGGAGCTTCAGGAGATGAGCTGAAGGCCAAGAGATGTATTCACATATATGGTTATTTTTTCGCTGCATTGATTGTTGTATTTATCAATGATTGTGAGGAAATGTTATTTTTTCGCTGCATTGATTGTTTTATTTATCAATGATTGTTGTATTCACATATAATTTCTGTTTTGAATTAAGTTGAAAAACAAAGTAATGAGAGTGTTATGAAGAAACTAGTTTTCTTCTCAAAATATTTATTAGAATTAAAGAAAATGAAATCCAAAATAAAGACACTTGTCACTTATACTCCTTAATTGACTAACAAGTGTTATTAAGATATGTTAATATGATCACACATGTCATTAAGTATTTTTAAATTGAATTTTATTTAATTTTAAATGTAAATATAAACTTACATATTTACTTACTTTATTGATAAATACTTACATATATGTAAATAAGTTTACTTTTAAAAGAAAAAATCCTAAACTAATTATAATATAAATATAATCTTATACATGTATTTTAAAAAAATCTAAAACTTATACATAAACATTTATAACCATTAAAAATTTTAAACATTATAAAAGAAAACAAAACAAAGCTTGTTTAAATCATTTTTAAACAATCTTATTTAAATAACAATTATCCTATATTTTTGGAAACAGATTAAATTAATTTTTAAATTATCTTTTGAAAAACATTATGTTTTAAAACAAAGCTTCAATTACAATATTCATTCATATATAATTTATTAATAGATTAAGATAAAATTTCAAACAAATCCAAATTGTAACATATACATATATATATATTACAATTTGAAAATTCAATCTTTTATTTAAAACACAAGATATTCCATTCACAATATATATCAAACATATATATATTATAAATAGAGTAAAATTTATTAGCTTTTGAAAAACAATTCTAACCAATTTTAAATTGTTAAAAGATATTGATCACATTTACCAGATTAAATATTTGTTATCCTTAATAAGATTAATTTCACCAATTTAAATTAAAATTATAAAGAAAATTTATCAAACCAATTAAATTATTATTACAGATTATTAAATCGATATTGCCCAAAATTCTGGGTCGTTACAATCCTCCACCCTTAAAAGAATTTCGTCCCCGAAATTTAAAAGCAAAGGTAATTTAATAACCCAACAAAGATTTTAATTCCAAACAGCAAAGCATACCTATCAATCAGTTACTAACAACCAAAGCAATCAATCACACAAACAAACTTAACTAATTATCCTGACATACGTCAGAATAAAACTCTAATACTATTTCGAGTTTCCCATGTGTAAATCATCGGGAGACTCGCTCTACAGAAGCTAACAAACTAACTACACTTACCAAAATCCAGAGATCCTCTCTTCTCCAGATTCATCAATCTGAATAGAACATCAGATTACACTCAAGTCTAGCACAACTCCCAAATCCAACTGAACTGCAGATTCAACAACTAATAATGAATCATACACGTACTCTCTCATAGATATGTGAAATTCAATGAATTCCAGCTACCCAAACTGGCAATTCCATCTTATAGTCAACAGATCTTATCTTATCAGAACACAGATAAGAAATCTCAAATGCCTCAGCACCAGCAATCCACTCTTATCCAATTTCTGTTCTCTTAACCAGAGAAACCTTAATAACAATGAAGTCTCCAACTTCGAATTCCAAATTCCTTTTCTCATATCAGCGTAACTCAACAGACAATCTTAGGCTGCCCATCTTCTTCCTGATCATCTCATCCTGTGCTGATGCTTCTAGAAACAACTAGACCAAAACCAACCAGATTCTGGATCCTATTCAATAGAAAAGTCTTCCAAGATCCTTCGAAATCCAAAACACAAACTCTACTTCCCAAGCAATAGCAAACTGAACTTGCTTCCTTCGTCGTACAGTTGCTACCTCGCTTCCGCTGCATAACTCTGATTCTGAAATAGATGAGAATAATGTTGATGAACACAAGTACAAACTTATCCAATATATCCGGGAACTTTGTTCATCCAATCCATATAATCTGAGTAACTCATCTGACTTGGTCACACAACTTTACACAGAATCCAATTCAAAAATAAGATCTAACCAAATCCAAATTCCAAAAATAAATTCTTGAGCTGCTACACCAATCTTTCTACTAGGCTAACCACCCAAAATCGCTTCTGGAACCAAAACAATATGGAACTCAACTTCAGGTGCAGACAACCTTCTGATTACATCAGTAGCTCCTACTTCCTCATGAGAATCCTCAGTCTCAAACAAAAGAATGCTCAAGAAAATTCCAAACCAATCGCAAGTCACTTTTGCGATCCAACCTAATTCGAATTCCAAAGAAACTGTCCTCTTTTTACCAATTAGAACAGCTCTAAGCTTTTCCAAACAAGGTTAATTCTTCATGAAAACTTTCACCATCTGCTCGGACTGCTAAAAGAAGAACCACAAAGATTCCTGAACCAACGGAGAAACGACCAACACTGCTGCTTCCAAACTCTACCTCGATGATACTGCAAAGGCATTAGACCTTCTCGTCAGCACACCGAACACTTCCGAGCTACATTGCTACCACAGCTAACCAAAGACTTCTAATCCAAAGGCTCCTCAAACCCCAAAACCATCAACAAACCACACAACAGAACCTTCGAGATGGCAGACAACTCAAAGAAACTCGGTCTCCAAACCAAGCATCAACATCTCGCTCACCTTAAGGAATGACAATGAGACCATGCCGAAGTGAA
Organism: Allium cepa; assembly: GCA_030765085.1. NCBI lineage: Eukaryota > Viridiplantae > Streptophyta > Magnoliopsida > Asparagales > Amaryllidaceae > Allium > Allium cepa. Next base: position 428,052,882 of record CM060935.1, read on the forward strand.
ACAACTTACAGACCTTAGTCTCATATTCCAAAACAGCCAACCTTCTAGCTAAAAAGCAGACAACGTCTACACAGACGAATCTTCCCTACAGCAGGCAAAGATTGCTCCTATCACTTCCAAAACTGCTTCAAAAGAAAACATCTTCGGAAATATCCATGGATTCTGCATCTCATCACGCAGTTATCAAGATACCATCACTTTTATCTGCACTTCCATCAAATCCAAACTCTAGAAAAATTCGCTCACCCGAGCGAAATCCAAACTTACACTTCAAAGACAAACTCCGAATCTTTAAAAGATTTCCTTCGGATATCAGAGAAATCCTTACTCCAAACTCCAAATCTTACTCGAGACGGTATTAGGTCTACAGTCTCGACAAATACTTCCAACCTTAACATATGGACCTCTTCCATCAGTGGTAATTGTGTTACACACACACACACCACTACTCCACTATCTACCTCTATAACTAATGTTGGAAAATCCGAACATATAATCCAACAGATCAGGTGGATATATAAATATATATATAGTTATATATAAAAATTACAAATAAGCTCTCTCAAGAAAGACACAACTTCAAAGCCTAGGTATTCACTCAACCTAATGCTCTGATACAAAATGTGACGACTCGACTTCCTATCTCCAGGAAATCGCATCATCTTAAAGAAAGAAAGGGATAGAAGAAGAAAAGAAAGAGAAAGAAAGAACAGCAACGTCAGAGAACTCACAGCGGAACGAATGAAATATAATATATAACATAAAATATTACACAGTATCTTATTACATTAGAGTACACAACATATACAATACATATTAGACAGTTATAAAAATCTGTCTAACTATACAACACAAGAATAACAGATACAGATACCAAACAAACACAGGAGAACCAAAATATATCTATACGTGGAAGCCTCCTGCTCCATTACTCCTCCATAATTCGTCAAGCTAACCTGAATCACTTGACTACTCATACATAATATGAGTCCCAAGAGTTTAATAAAACAGAAAATAAACACTTGGGTTAGACAGGGGTCTGGTGTGAGTAAACGGGTTAAAATTGGTTAACTTTAGAAAACCTTTGAAAAGAAAAGGTATCACGTAAGACTTCCCACACATAAACATGGAAAAGTTTTTACCTTACGCTAACCAAAACATTTGATAGGAAATCCACTGATATTATAATAGTGTCTAGGGTTTTCAAGTAAATAAGAAATAGCCGAAATTGTTACATCTATTAAATTCCATCTACTAGCCACAAAAGTGGGTAATACAATCAAAACCGTAGTGTCTCGTAGGAAGAATGGGTTTCCATCAATGACAAGGCTACTGGGGTACCGTCCGTCACAGTACGTGGCCTAGATCACCGTGCCGAGGCCCACTCCCCTGCAACACAAGGCCGGGACCATTCCTTACTGAACAGTCCCGAACAAGACAACCCCGGCGGTTGTCCGGAATTCAACCGCCCCACACAGGCGAATAAGAAGGGACTTCTAGACAGGAGTAAATCTTGCTCTCAAGTAGGGGCTACCCACGAAGCCTTGCTGCACCTCCCCTGTTTTAGCCATTCCCGGTTGATGAGGCTTGAGGCTGCGATTACCTTTATAGAACACATCTATCTTAGAATGCTCATCGTCCACCTGACGATGTGCTAAAAGCATTCAATCCATACAAATTCGTTCCGGGTTCGAAAGAAACCGAAGGCACTATCTCGTTGCACTCATATTGGAATCACCCTCAGAGTCAACGACCATAGCCCTTGCACTCTAATCTCCATCTCGAATCTATAAGTACCATTCCGTCAAACTCATTACGAAATCACCCACGGATTTATACTGACGTATAACCCTTACACCTCGAGTCTTCACTAGCTCCACTTGGATTCACGACCTAACGTTTAATTGGAATCGATGTGGTTTACGGATATCCAAATATGGAAACCCGATCCCGGTCTCACCGAAACCAAACGTCATTTTAATGTCCAAGTTGTACTTAAGGGTTTTAACAATTAACTTATATTCAAGATGATATAAACAGATAGATGAATAACATTATCACTATAGATAATTCATATAAACCATTCATCTCACAAAGCAGCATATCACAACATAGATATCCAAATCGACCAGTATTAACCAATCACCCAATACCAATCATCCAAAATCATTCAACATCCAATATCAATCATCCAATATCAACCATTCAATATTAATCAATTACCCATAGCAGAATTGATTGACTCTTAACCAATTTAATTAACCACTATTTAAATTAATTACTATCCTTTAATCGCTTGGATTATCTTAATCCTGCTTCATTGATTTATTACAAATCAAATTCATTAATCATCTCCTAATGACCTTCTTTAATCAATCTTCCCTGATTAATTATCCTTTAATTACATTCAAGTAATTAACCCTAACCATATTCAGTAATTAATTTTTAATTACTATCATTAATTACAATAATTAATGATCCTTTATTAATATAATTAACTATAATTAATTACATTAAACCTTAATTAATTACAATTAATTAATCATACTTATATTTAATTATTATTATTAATCAACCTTGATTAATGTCATTAATTTAATAATCCTTATTAATTAATTAACCCTTTAATTAATTAAATAATTAACTTAAAATTACTCATTTCTTTAGTTAGTAATTAACAACTTGTAATTACTTATCTTAATTAATTAACTTCTTAACTAATTATATTAACCTTGATTAATTACTTTAATTAATTAATCTTTAATCACTTCATTAAGTAATTATTAAACAATTAAGTTAATAAATAAATCCTTAATTAATTACCTTATTAATTAATTACATTTTAATTAATTACACTTAGTAATTAATCTTAAGTTAAACTCATTCATTAATTACTTAATCACATTAGTTAATTAACTAAAGTAATTAAGTAATTAACTCTTAATTACTTACATAAGTAATTATCTCTAATTACTTCTTTTAATAAATCTTAATTACTCTCTTAACAATAATTAATTCCATCATTAAATAAATCTTAATTCATTAACTAATTAATTACTCCATAATTAATTAACTTTAAAACAATTATATTAATTAATTCTTAATTAATAACATTAAGTGATTAACCATTAATCACTTCCACTTTAATTACTTCCATAAGTAAATCCTCTAATTACTTTCACAAGTAATTACCATTCTTAATTACATTCAAAAAATTAACCATTAATTACTTCATTAAGTAATTACACTTAATTAATCCATAATTAAGTGATTATTTTCAAAATCAAATAAACAATTAACTAATTAATTAAAATTAATTAAACAATTAATTAATTAATTACTTATATTTCAAAATCCTTAATTAATTAAGAAAACATTATCCTTAATTAAACTTTTTCTTTTACTTATAATCAATTCATATAACCAAGAATTCTTAAGTTCATATCAAAAATAATTTAACCATATTTATCTACATAAGTAAATTATTTGAATTTAATCAAATCTAAATGACTTGAAGACAAATTATTTATTTGGATTACAAAATTATAACTTAAACTTTATTTGGAAATAAAGCATTTAGAAATCAAATTTTAAAATCTAAAACACTTAAATTTTCCCAATTCAAACTTCTTTATTTTGAATAAAATTTTAAAACTTAAGTTTTTAAAACATTATTTTAGAATTTTACTTAAAACTTGATTCAATTTTAAAATTCCAAATACTTTTTTAAATTGAAATTCAAAAATTAAATTAAGATAATTACTTTCTAAGGCAATCATTTTAAAACATTTTAAATTTGAAAATAAATTCAATTGTCACCTTTAAAAGTTGATTTACTTTCATTTCACAGAACAAGCTTTAACTCTGTAATTTATTCTTCTATAAAACTTTACTTGATTTCACTTATTCAATCAATGAGTTTAATCTGTAACATATTTCTTTAAAACAACCTGCATATACTTGCTCGTGAGGAAATCTCGGGTTAAACGCGAGTAGTACTCACCAAAACTCCAAGTAAGTTTCGAAGCAAACTCATACTTGCCTCGAGTCACCCCCAACAGCATCTACTTCGGGTCGCCACCCTAAAAACACGAGCTCAACTTTGAGCTGGCCTTCATCTTCCCCAACCAAAATTTCCAGAACTTCAACCTGACACCATCTGTGCACGGTGCACGTGCCCAACCTCTTCCGGCCACCGACGACCAACGTGACCATCCCCATCGATCCCATGGACCCACGCGAGCATGAATTCGAACCCAGTTCGATCAAACAATCACTCGAGTAAAAATTCAGTCATCAGCTTGAACAGAAAACAACCTCGACTCTTAAAACCCATCGCCGCCGACCATCTCATCACTTTTGAATCCCGCCCTCTTCACCAACGAACGCCATAACCTCAAACTTCATTCTTCCCCAAACGCGATCGAACTCGATCCTTTATTCGAGTCGCAAATGCCTCAGTACCCAAGGCAACAAAAACTTACTGCAAAACCTTAGTTCGATCCCATTCGAACAATTTACACATTGAAAAATTTATTCAACATTTTTCCCAAATTCTACACCTCAAATGCTAACTTCGAACCAAATATCAACTCGAACCATCGAGTGATTCGACTGAAATCAACAAAAAACTCAGAAAAGATTCAAACCCGAAATTTACTATAAATACCCAATTAAAATTTACAATTTATATGCCTAAATTCATGATTTACAATCACGATTACATGCATGAAACTCAATTTCGAATTTGAGCCAGTAATTTTTTTTTACAAAAGTTTAGTTTTTACTGTAAAACTTTTGTTTATACTTTTCTGCTGTTCTAAAAATTATGGTACTATTTTTAAGGTCTTCATTTTCATTTTCAAACAGATTTGTTCATGCATACAAAACTAATTTGGATCAAATTGAAAGAAAAAAAAGGGATTTCTTGAACAAAAGACACAGTTTTCCTCAACAGAGCATAATCAACACATATACAGTCCAAGTTGTATATAGATATAACTATAAAATAATTATAAAAACTAAATCATTTCACATGCAACAAGATCAGTATTTAATTTGACTGTTTTTAAAACCAATTTACTCACCTTAAAGATGATATGCAGAGCACAGAACAGAGCAGGTATTGATTTGTTCCAGGTCTCGAAATATTAAATCTGGAAAATACTTTAAATTCTTGCTTTGCTGATGAAGTGAATTCCTTTGCATGCTTTTGAATTGAAGTTATACTTCATGCAGGTTGAATATTCACTTCAATTGCAGGTTTTGATTGAATTTCAACTTGAATCTTTTATCCAGAAAATGCATTTGCTTTATGGTTTAAATTCAGATTTTGATCCAGCATTTACTTTTGGATTTAATTTCAAATTTTAAGAATAAATTTCTGTTTTGAATTAAGTTGAAAAACAAAGTAATGAGAGTGTTATGAAGAAACTAGTTTTCTTCTCAAAATATTTATTAGAATTAAAGAAAATGAAATTCAAAATAAAGACACTTGTCACTTATACTCCTTAATTGACTAACAAGTGTTATTAAGATATGTTAATATGATTACACATGTCATTAAGTATTTTTAAATTGAATTTTATTTAATTTTAAATGTAAATATAAACTTACATATTTACTTACTTTATTGATAAATACTTACATATATGTAAATAAGTTTACTTTTAAAAGAAAATATCCTAAACTAATTATAATATAAATATAATCTTATACATGCATTTAAAAAAAATCTAAAACTTATACATAAACATTTATAACCATTCAAAATTTTAAACATTATAAAAGAAAACAAAACAAAGCTTGTTTAAATCATTTTTAAACTATCTTATTTAAATAACAATTATCCTATATTTTTGGAAACAGATTAAATTAATCTTTAAATTATCTTTTGAAAAACATTATGTTTTAAAACAAAGCTTCAATTACAATATTCATTCATATATAATTTATTAATAGATTAAGATAAAATTTCAAACAAATCCAAATTATAACATATACATATATATATATATTACAATTTGAAAATTCAATCTTTTATTTAAAACACAAGATATTCCATTCACAATATATATCAAACATATATATATTATAAATTGAGTAAAATTTATTAGCTTTTGAAAAACAATTCTAACCAATTTTTAAATTGTTAAAAGATATTGATCACACTTACCAGATTAAATATTTGTTATCCTTAATAAGATTAATTTCACCAATTTAAATTAAAATTATAAAGAAAATTTATCAAACCAATTAAATTATTATTACAGATTATTAAATCGATATTGCCCAAAATTCCGGGTCGTTACAAAATCTTTCTCGGTTTTGTGAATACACTTATAGTGTTAAGATAATTATATAGATATTTTTCCAAGTATTTTCAATATAGGTTTTGTGGGTATATCTTTGTAAAGGTATTTATGTACAAGTATTACAAAGTGATTTTTATTAATGAAAAGATTAATTAGAAAGAGGTTAGCAGTTGCTGATGGGCATAACCAATGTTGGTTTTCCCTTTGAAATAAATCCCTAATTTGGATGTGTGTTTGTTGATAGTTAAATAACCGACTATCAAATATTGACCCAAAACATATCTTTTAAAATATCTAGGAGTAACAAGTGAGTTATATGGCACAGTCGTCTTCGATAATGCTGTACTATGCGTATAAATGCCGTTTCGTTTTCCTAAGACAAATGATAAGGTAATCCATCCACTAACGGTTAAGAGGTGATCTCCATGCATATCTTTAATTGTTTATTTCCTAAAGAATTGGGGTTGAGTTTTTCGATGACTATAGAACGTTATTTTAAAGAGACCAAGATCGGATATGTTATCGGAAAACCACTTTGATCCAACTTAAGCGTTTTGAAGTGAAGCCATCTTTATGATAATGGGATTGAAGACGGATCTCTCAAGCGTTTCATGTAGTTCCAAAACGAACTTGTATAGATGAATGCTCGCATTACATTTTTGCTTAGAGGGCAGTGTTGGCATTTCAAGTGGGAAGTGCTATAAATGGTAAAACATAGTCTCAAGCCTCATTAACCGAAAGTGACAAAACAAGGGAGATGGAGTAGGGCTAAGTGGCTCGATCCCAAGTAGGGAATGATCATCCCTTTCTAGAGTTGATATTATCTCTCATTTGTATGCTTCGTGGCCGACTAGAGAAGGGGTGGTCATATTCGGTACTACTGGTCAAGTGCTAGGCCGGTTCCATGTTGGTAGGGGAACCTAATGAGGTCCTCGTTATTATTTTATCTAGAGATGTACCATGATGGGCAGTACCCCAGTAGCCCAGTCATTGTATGGAATCTATTCTCCAATAAGCACCATACAGACTTAGTTGTGCCCAACTATGCAAAAACGTGAGATGCAAGCATTTCAGCTATATTCATATTTTACTTTGACCTTTAGACACAATTATAATATCATGAATTTTGAGTAGAAAATGTTTTTGGTTATCGTACGGTAAAACCCATCCATGTTTATATGTGGCATGGTCTTCCGAGACAAAAGATTTTTAAAACATTATAATCCAATTAGGGTGTATTTTTCTCATACCGGTTTCCTAGAATGACTCCGGTGTTATTTTATTACAATGCTTAGATCAGACTGAGCATATTACAGATTTAATTTTGATGCTTTGGAGCTTCAGGAGATGAGCTGAAGGCCCAGAGATGTATTCACATATATGGTTATTTTTTCGCTGCATTGATTGTTGTATTTATCAATGATTGTGAGGAAATGTTATTATAACTGTCTAGGTTGGAATAGATTAGTATACTCTGGTTGATGTATGTATATTACGTTTCTTCTATGTGTAAAGATTTATTGTATATTATATATTACTTGTTTCGCCATGAGATTATATGTTGTTTATTTTCTTTCTCTCTTCTTTCTTTTTTATTTTCTCCTTACAATTGGGTTTTCTAGCATTCGATTGCTAGGCTGCAATATAGTGGACATATTAATGTCGATTTTTTAGGGTTGAAAATCTCGAGCGGTTACACTTGGTATTAAAGTTGAAGGTTAAGCGAGAACCTTGGCTTTGGTGAGGTACTCATTAGAGATAGAGTTAGTAACACCCTAAAATGAGTTAGTCTGTGCATATATATATATATATATATATATATATATATATATATATATCTCTGTGTGTGTGTGTGTTTGTGTGTGTGTGTGTTAGCGTGTATTTGTTAGTGATATAAAAATGTTTTATATTGTGCTGGTTGATTTGTTGAGTGGCTTATGAATTCTGATCAAATATGAGTAATTAATGTTATTGATAAGGATCTCTAAACAATTGAACTGAGTAGTTCGACGTAGTATTGTTTTGAAACTGGGTAAACAAAATAATTTTACCTTGATTATATTTTATATATAAAGGAATAATTTAGTTGTTATAATATATGTGGTGTGTTTAGTTGTTAGTGAACGATTATATTTAATTATTATCATTTGTTGTTTGTGTTCTAATAAAAGTTGTTGTTACTATAATGTAAACAAAGTTAATAATTAAGAAATGGTTTTATATAACCATAGTGAAATTATATGTAAGGAAATTTATAAGTATGCCATGTAAATAAAAGGATTTTAAAGTTAAGAATTTGAGAATTTAAATTTTGTTAGTTTTAAAAATTGTTTTCAAAGGTCTTGGAAAAATAATAATAGAATTATTTTGAAATATTTTTATTAGGAACATTTAAAAAGGGTTTAAAGGAATTAGGAAGCACTAAACTTACTTCGTTCGCTGGAAAATAATTTTGATGATTACTACAACATCATTGATGCTCATCTTCGGGTTTCCAAGAGAGGAATTACTACCATTGGAGTTTTGTTTTTAAAACTAGTTTTGATTTAAAATTCAAAAGTATGATTTGAAATACCAAGGAATTATTTATAGTATTGTTTTAAAATAATTTGAAATAAGAACAAGTTTTTTAAACTTTGAAAATTTTCATTGAGTGTTTTAAAACATGGGAAAATAAGTTTTACAACTTATAAAATTTGAGAATTAGTTGGTAAAGAAAAATTTTAAATTGTTGAATATAAACGTTAATTTGAAATGAAATTTAACTTAAGTTAAATGAAATGAATTTTGAAAAGAAATTTGAATCAAATGAAGTTAAAAGTGAATTAATGGAATGAGTCAAATGAAATTGAATTTCATTTGAAAAGAATGAAAAGAAAGGAGTTAATGAATGGAATATGAAATTAAGTATTTAAGTGATAATAAATATTAGTGGTGTTGTACAAATTTTTTATAATAAACTTAAAAAAATTTAATGGAATGGTTCTTAGGTGATATTAGTATTGAAAAAAATATACAAAGAAATAAATAAATGTGAATAAAGCAATGTGAATAATGATCATGAATAAATGAATCTAAATAAAAAAAATCTGAATAATGGGAGACCAACTGAAATAAATATGCAAGTTACATGTATATTATTTTATTCACATAATGGTTTGATCCAGATTTGAGTACATGATTTCGAGATGATTTACATCAGTCCAAGTTAGAATTTTTCACTCGATTCTCGACGGCGAACGTTGGATATGGATTTCTGGTTGATTTTGGAATTCTCTATCATAGTATATGGCTATGCAAGGAGAATGAGGTTTCTAATCAAGGAACTGAATCTGGGTCTGCACCAGAGTGGTCGTGTGAACGATATTAGCTCGGAAGTGAAATTGTACGTTCAAGTGAGCGAGTGGGTATGGTTTTGCATACGGTTGGTATACGTATATCGTACAGGCTTTAGCGAAAATTTTGACATTGGAAAATGTAATTTAATATGATTATGAGTAAATTGGATGGATATTATTTGTTTGATAGTTCTTTGGTTATATTTGCATATGTATGGTTATTGTATTAGTACATATTATATATAAATATTACTTTTCCTATACTTATTCTCATTGGTTGTTGCGTAATTGGTAGGTGCAAATGGCGTATGCTTCGATTTGGAGCTTGCTTTCACATTATATTGAATGTATATGCTTGCTAATGCTAATCAAAAGTACACACCTCGAGTTACATATCGTATTTTTATATTATTCCCTACAGGATTCCTCATTCTTGAAGATGAGATGTATATTTGCGATTACACACACACACACACACACATATTTTCCAATCGATCCTTGCAAAAGACATGCTAGTGAAATTTTCCATAAATTTAAGGCATTAGAATTTTTTTTTAAATTTTGAAAAAAGATATATTTTAACAATGAAAGTTTGATTTTAGTTTTATAACTTGGAATGGTATTAGTTGGTACATGTGAATGAAATTAACGACTTAGAAAATTTTAAAATTTATTTTAATACTTGATTTTGGAATAATATATGTTTAATAATAAGTTTCTGCTAGTTAGTTTTGAAAAGTTAATGGGATTGTAGCATTTTTCTTACCTTGAAAATTTCTGGAAAGAAACTCTTTTAAGGGGGAAAGAATGTAACGACCAAGAATTTTAGTCATTTGAATTTGGAATATTTAATTTATTTTAAATATTGAAAAATTAGTTTTATAAATCAAATAGTTTAAATTTCAAATATAAGGGTTATTTAAATATTTGGAATTGTTTAGTGATTGAATCATGGGTTTAATATGAATTAAAAATATTTTAAAATCTTATTTAAATTCAGTTTAAATAAGAATGGTAATAATAAACCTTTAAAATAGATTTAAAAGTGATTAAATTGGTTTTAATAATAATCATTTTAAATAACAAGTGAAAATAACCTTCCGGGGTACTGTATTGGATTTCGACGAAACCTGTTTCACTGGATCGTAATAACAAATTATTGTACACCAATGAACTTCATGGCAATCGGACTTATCATGTGGTCATATAAATTTGAAACGTACATAACTTAATTTTAGGAATTTATATAATATAATTGGGTTTGAAAAGCTATTTTCTGTGTATGATCAAATTAGATCTCGAGATTAGCTCCATTGTGTTCAGAATAGGGTTATTAAATATAGAATGCCAGATGGCACGCCTTGATAGGAGTTTGGGATTTTCGGACGTTTACAGCTTGACTTTTGTAATTAATTTTTTTTTTCACATATACTCTCCAAACATTGGCCCATACCCACTGTACCCATGACCCATACCTCCATCACGTATGCCATACCCCCTTTTCTCTTTAAATAACCATGTGTGTATCAAAGGAAAAGGATTCATAATTTTCAAATCAAATTGTGCTCAATCCAACGGTTCACATCTATAAGAGACATTTTCGATGATATTAGATAAAATCACCAACTAGAGAATTGTTTGCGATGTAGTGAATCTAATCAATGGCTAGATCATATCAGATCGCGATGTGGCAGTGCAACTTTCGAGATGAACCACAAGATGGGTTTCGAGGTATTATGGCGATGGGTGATTATTGGCAAATGGATCTTGAAGAGAAAATTTAGATGATGGTGAGAGCTAGCTTTAGCTGAAATTTAATGGCTAGGGGCAGTTTGTGGTAGTGGCAATTTGAAGTTGGACAGTAAAATTATTTTGGGTTTCGACGCTACGGTGGTCGAGGGAAGGCGAGGTGAAGGCTGGATCATGGGCAAGGTGAGGCTAGCTTGGATGAGCAATGCGACGGTGGCTCATGGCCAGATGCAGAGGAAGCGAACGAATTTATCGAGCGTGCTTAGGTTTTTCTTGTGAATGCGAGAGGAAGAAGGAGAGGGACTAGGCGGTTAATAGATTTTAATGATGGTAATTTGATTAATTTAATGATGTAATTAATTAAATATCAAAAAAATTATAAATGTATAACCTTTTCATATGAGGTGGGATTCGAATGCGACAAGTTGGGTTGCGATCGTATCGACGAATACTACGATATGGAGTTGGATTGGGATAGTTTGGAGCTAATAGGAATTTGGATTAAAATTGAACACCTATTCAATTTTGATTTAAACCGGAGCAACTTGGCGGATGCTGGAATCAAGGTAAGTTAAACTCACCTTTTCGGTTAATTAGTGATATTATATGGTCAATAAAAATTATTGATTGGATGTCTGGATGATTTACTGTTTTATCAGTTGGTTTGGATTTATTCCCGTCCCAAGAGCGGACGACCTTTCATATATACCTTCCTAGTAGCGGATGACCTATACTATACAATTACATATTGTTTGTGATGCGGGGGGGGGGGGGGGGGAGGGGGATAGGTTGGAGGGATCCAATAGTATTTCTCGTCATTATTGAATTTTTTAGTAATATTTCATTTATATGATTATTGATTACGAAACTTGATTTGTGGACAATATTGGTTAAGACATTGTTATATGTTCAACTAAAACCATGTAGTGATAGAAAATCAATATCAATATTGGTTAAACATTGGGTAGCTATTGGTCTCAAGTCAGTTTTTAAAAATACTAGAAATTGCCATTTGAGTTGAAGTTAGTTTTGAGATAGGAAATGAGTTTGAATCTAAAATTGGGTTTCCGACAAATATTTTCTTTTAAAGTATTTAACTCCTAATTTACCCAAACCTTATTATCTATCTTTTTCAAAGACATCAGAAATGTTTTTTTAAGATTTGTTTTTAATATTGTTTAAAAGTTATTCATTTATAATTAATATTGTTATAAGAATATTTATTTATATTTATTATTTATTTATATTTAATATTGTTGTAAGGTTATTTATCAATATGTAAATATTTTAAAAAGTTAATTAATAATAATGATTTATTAATAATGTTATAGAAATAAAATATTACTATTTATAATAATGGTAAGGATTAATTTTTTTTATTAATGATGTTTTGAAATTATTAACTATTATTTTTAAGATGTTTTAAGTTGATAATTATTGTTTAACTATAACGATGTTGTTAATAATAATTATCATACATTAATGTTTGAAGTAAATGATTTTATTCATTTATAAATATTTCCTTGACTTATATATAGAGTTTTATAAATTGACTTAGGTTTTATAAAAGGGCTTTTATATAGCGGTTTGAAGACTTAAAGGAAGATTTTATGAGTCGAAGGAGTTTTATAAATGGTTAGTGTTTGTACCAAAAATAGGCATAACACTCTTCGGAAGTTTTTGAAGAGATAAAAACGAAGAATATAAATTTAAAAGATGGATTATCTAACAAAAACTCCAAAAACTGAAAAAGAAATGCATAGACACAAGCGATTTAGAGTGGTTCGGCATGTTACCTACATCCACTATGAAGTTTTATGACTTTATTGATTCTTTCTCGATGAATACACTTGAATACATCAAGCAACAGTGAATTACAACTCAGAAATTCGAGTCCAACAGCAGTAGTAGAGTGCAAAGGCAAATCCGACAGAGTCTAGGCGCTTGAGAATCAAAAGATCCCTCTTCTGTAGGCCTTGGGGCTCTATTTATAGGCGTAGGATGCTGATATTTCACTCAAACTTCGAGAGACTCCTTTTGGCACGTGAGTGGGCCCACGCGATCGATCGATTTGATCTGTGATCAATGCGAATGCAATTCGTATCGATCAAGATTTTGTCCAATGGAGTCGAAACTTGGTGTGAGCTTTCTTTAGCTTGTACGTAAGCTCCTATGAAAATTTCATAGCATTTGTACTTATGGATCTCAAGTTATGATCAATACGAATTGATGTTCTTCAGAATGCTGTCTGGTTCGAATTGATGGTTTCGAATCGATTTGTTCGAATCGATGGTTGCACGTGCCCTCGTGGTGACATGGCGTGCACTCTTCGGATCGATCCATCTTTCACTCCGAGTTGATCGAGTCGTTCCTTGAAACTTGCCTCTTTCGTATCGATAGCCGTTGCCTTGTTCGAGTCGATTGTTGTTGTCAATTCGTATCGATGCATGTAGCTTCGTTCGTATCGATAAATGTAGTTCTTTTCATATTGAACCAAGTTACTAAGTCAGTATCGATCGTGTGGCCTTGTTCGTATCGATTCGAGTTTCTCCAACTCGATGGATATGAAAAATGGTTCCATGATGGATGCGAAGTAAGGTTCATTTGATGGATACGGGAATAACAACCCTCGATGGATACGAATTGTACAATTTCCATATGAAGTAGGATTGAGTTGATTGATATGGACAAACACATTGTCTCAATTGATACGAAATGGCACATCCTGATGGATTCGAGCAAATGCCTTTATGATGGATATGAAACAAGCATTGGACAATCGATACGAAGCATGCTATCTGTTGATGGATACGAAGTCGATCGACACGAATTATGGCCTGACGATGGATACGAACCTGATCGATTCGAACTGTAGTCTACTGATGGATATGAAAATGAGGCTATTCCCCCAACTTGCATTGATCATAACTTGAGCATATTAACTCGGATTGACTTGAAATTTGGTACGTTGGCTTTCATGGCTTTTCTTGTCGTGTCTTGTCTATTATAGCCTGATCCAGGCTCGAACAAAAATCATCGATATCCATAGTAAACCTGTGCGTACTCGATATCCGGGACGAGCGATCCTTGGTTTTCAGTCAGTTCCTTGATATCACGGCCTTTCCAAAAGGCGGGATAACCGTTAGATATGTATAAAAGATTTTTAGAAATGGGTTTACGGATTTATAAGAAGAGTTTTATAAATAGTTCTATGGATTTATAAAGAGTTTATAAATGTTTTCAAAATTATAAAGAGTTTATAATTGGAAATGAAGGTTCGTTTTATAAGGGGTTTCTATAAAGAGCTTCCTAAATGGTTTCAAAGATTTATAAAATAATTTTGTGAATGGTTTTTTTAGATTTGTATGTTATATATAAATGATTTTCGAATTGTATAGAGAGAAAATCTTGCTCAGTTTTGTGAATAAACTTATAATTTTAAGATAATTATATAGATTTTTTCTAAGTATTCAAAATATAGGGATTGCGGATATATCTTTGTAAAGGTATTTATATTCAAGTATTACAAAGTGATTTCTTATGAATGAAAAGATTAATTAGAAAGAGGTTAGCAATTGCTGATGGGCATAACCAATGTCGGTTTTCCCTTTTGAAATAAATCCCTGATTTGGATGTGTGTTTGTTGATAGTTAAATAATCGACTATCAAATATGGTCCCAAAACATAACTTTGGAAATATCTAGTAGAAACACGTGAGTTATATGTCACAATCATCTCCGATGATGTTGTAATGTGAATATAAATCCCGTTTCATTCTCTTAGGACAAATGATAAGGAAATCCATGCACTAACAATTATGAGGTGATCTCCGCGCTTATCTTTGACTATTCATTTCCTAAAGAACCGAGGTTGAGTTTACCGAAAACTACCGAATGTTGTTTCAAAGAGACCAGGATTGGATATGTTATCCGTGAATCACTTTGATCCAACTCATGCATTTTGAAGTAAAGACATCTTGATGATAATGAGATTAAAGACGAAGCCCTCAAGTATTTCGTGCAGTCCCAGAACGAACTTTTATTGATGAATGCCAACTTTGCATTTTTGCTTGGAGGGCAATGTTAGCATTACAAGTGAGAAGTGCTATAAGGGGTAAAACGTAGCCTCAAGCCTCATCATCCAGGAATGACTAAAACAAGGGCGATGTAGCAGGGCTAATTGGGTCGCTACCAAGTAGGATACGATCATCCCTATCTGGAGTCGATATTATCTCTCATTTGTATGCGTCGGGGCCCATTAGCAGAGGGTGATAATATTTGGTACTATCATTCAAGTGGTTGGCCGGTTCTGTGTTAGCAGAGGATCCTACGAGGTTCTCAATGTTATTTTATCTAAAGATGTACCGTGATGGACGATACCCCAGTAATCCAGTCATTGTATGAAATCCATTCTCCAATAAGACGCGTAAGGACTTAGTTGTTCCCAACTATGCTGAAACGTGAAATGCAGGCATTTCAGCTACATTCATATTTTACTTTAACCTCTAAACGCTATTACAATATCATGAATTTTCTATAGAAAATGTTTTTGGTTATCATAAGTTAAAAACCAGTCTGTGTTTATGTGTGGCATAGTCTTACGACATATCTTTATTTTCAAAAGATTTTTAAAACATTAAAATTCAATTGGTGTGTATATTTCTCCTGTTGGTTTGTCATATAATTTTATTTTAATGTTCGGGGCAGATTGAGCATATACAGATTTAGTTTGGATGCTCTGGAGCTTCATGTTCGCGATGAATTTTCTATCAGTTTAGAAAATCATCGATAAATTTTTAATTAAAATTACCGCAAGCAAAAGGCGTACAATTTTAGTACGTGGTGAGTACGGGTCGATCCGCAGGGAATTTTTATGATTTTAAAATTTTCTAATCAATCAAATTAAATCAAAAGTGGAGATTGTTTTGAAAACTAGAAAACTAAGCAAATGTTGAGATTAAAAACTATGTGATTAAAATTCAATTTAAGGGCAGATCTACTTTCTTATATTTTTCATATAAATCAACATAAAATCAAACGATGAACTCTTTTTAATCTAAGTAGGATTAGTGATGTATTTAACATAAGCATGGCCTATTTGAATTATTAATTAACACAAATCAAACCATCAAACTATAATAAAATTCTAGTCCTACCCTTTCAAATCTCATGAAACATGGTATAGAAAATAAAACCAAAATCTAGTTTAAGCATGATCTATTTACTATTAATTAGTAACATAGATCATCAAATTTTTATTAAAACTTCACCTTATTGCCATGATCATATTTAGATGAAGAGGCAATTTGTGATTAATGAAATAAGCATAGCCTATTGTTATGACAAAGTAGGCTGTAAAATTCAACATAAAACACAAACAAACATAAACATCCATTTTCTGATGAAGCACAAAAGAGATCATACATAGAAAATTATATTGTATCTACATGATAAAAAAAGCTTCATTACACCCAAATTATAGGGCTTAGCCTCTCATTTGTTTTATCATTTCAACAAAAAAGAGATTTCAACATTGAAAATATAATAAAGTAGAAAATAAACAAAGAAAAAGAAGATTAACTACTTGAAGGAAATGAACTAAACTAAGTGCATAAATGTAAATCTAAGCTTTGAACATGAAATGAATGAGAGCATAAGAATAAAAATGAGCATAAAAGTAAATAAAAGTATGTAGAAAAGAAAAGAGAAAGATGCTAGGAAGCCATTTTTATTTCATGTAACATTGAGCTTATAACTTGCTTTCTTAATTTCCTAAGTAAAATGAAAGGTAAGAAGATATTTCCATGTACATAAAGGGTTATTTATACATGCATAAAACTCTAATTAAATTTTAGGGTGCTTTCCAAAATGCCCTTTAGGAAGTGTGGTCTTCAAGTAAACATTATCCTCTAATTTATCCATCATTAAATATGTATGAAGCTTTAACCTCCACTTAGTTCTCCATTAGCTTCTAATTGTAGATTTATGTAAGTGGGTGGGGTCATCCATGATCATGAGCTTGAATTATTTCTATATTCCCTTGTGCGTGCATATATCTTCATAAAACCCTCTACCATATGCATCCAAATTCCTATAAAAATTGTAAAAAATGTCCAAGTAAAAAGTCCCAAATTAATACATGCAAAAATGACTATTTTGCCCCTATATGTCGATGAATATATGATGATTTGAAAATAATTGAGTTTTGGTTTTAAACATGTTAAAAATACCCAAATATGACATTTATTTAAATAAAAATAGATAAAATATGGATGTAAATAAATGCACATTTACATGCACATCAAATACCCCCATACTTATCTTTTTATTTATCCTCGAATAAAGGAAAATTAAGATAAATACATTTTTGTAGGGAGCACGATTGCGTTGAGCATATGAAACAAGTTGTTAAACCTCTGGTTGTCCCTAGTAGGACGAGTGTTGTCTCCTGAGGGTTTTCAACGGATACTACCCACAAAATCCGAACGCAAAGTGAAAATATTTACAAAATACAAGATTTATTTACAAAGAGATGAATGCAAGTTTTTAAAAATATTTATAATGAAGGAATTTACTTAAAAATTGACATAGATTAGTTAAATATACGTTTTGGTCATTATTTTGAAATTTAAGTCATTTGCTCGTTAAACTTTCCAATAAAACGAAGTTATCGTAACAAATGGGCTATAGTTTAACTCGTTGTTTTGGACGATAATACAGTGTAACTATGCAATAGATCCTTAGTTGATTATCAAAGTTTATTAAAGTGGTTTTTCATTTCTTCTAATAACAAGTCAAATCAAACAAGTTAAAATGGTGCTTGGATTTCAACTGCTTACCCTCCCTTATTTGAAAATTTTACTAATATTAACAATATTTACATATGCCTAACTCAAATAAACCGAGGCCAGATATATTACCCATGCACTGCCTTGTGGACTGATGTGAAGGGAGTACATAGCATGGCGAGTGAACACACAAGTGTGAACACTTATCGACTGTAGGCGTCATTAAAAAGAGCTTTTATATACGTACACCTAACTTAGATAAACTGATGCCAGATATACCGATCGTGCACTGCCTTTCGGGCTTCCGTGAGAAGGGTACAGAGCATGGAGAGTGAACATACGAATGTGAACACATGACACTAAGTGTTAAAAATATATACAATTTTTTTACTTATACATATTTTTGTGTTTTTTTTTTGAAAAGAGAGATTTTTGCAAAATCATCTTATCACCATTTAACTTAGAAGATAAAAGTACTATATCCTTTACTTAAAATTTACCACTTTTTTAAACAAAGATTTTCATTTAGAATATACTTCATAATTAACACATATGAACCTTCCTATATACTAGTTAAACCATTGTTATTTTCAATCAAACTTCATTTTTATTTTTGTTAAGACAAATATATTTACAAAAATTTCAATTTATTAACAAAAACTTATACTTATCCTATAGTGTTTCTTCAAAAATAAATCAAAATGCTAAAAAGAAAATGTTTTTAAGATTTAGAAATTTTGAGAATTTTTTTTAGTTAAAAGAAAATGAAAATTAAAAAATGTTATGAAAAAATAAAAAAAAAATGAAAACGAGACTCCCCCACACTTAATTTTGACTGTGTCCCCACGGTCAGTGCACGATATAGTGAGTGTAATGGGAAAAAATATCTACATATTTACAAAAGAGGGTTAACATTCTTACTAGACGTAGCTTGTCTCATGAAGAATCATAAGCTCCTTCTCTTGGTTACTGGGCAATTCCAAGAAAGGTTTCAAACGGTGAGCTTTGATGAAAATCGATCCATCCCGAGGGTTTTCTATTTCTACGCACCATGTGGAAAAACAGTTCGTACCACAAATGGTCTGGTCCATCTTGATTTAAGTTTCCCAGAGAATAAATGAAGTCTTGATTCATATAAAAGAACTATCTGGTTAGGCGAAAGCATTTTCCTTAGGATTGACATGTCATGAAAAACTTTCGTTCTTTCTTTGTAATTTTTCTCGTTTTTATATGCGTTGTTCCTAAGTTCTTCTAGTTCGTTAAGTTGTAGTTTCTAGTTTTCGCTATCTTTCTCAAGATCAAAGTTTATGTTCTTTATTGCCCACAACGCTTTTTCGATCTCAACAGGTAAATGGCAAGCTTTGCTATAAATTAAATGAAATGGGGACATCCCAATGTTAGTTTTAAAAGCAATACTATAAGCCCAAAGCGCGTCATTCAATTTCTGAGACTATTCTTTTCGATTTTTGTTAATAGTTTTCTCTAAGATTTGTTTTATTTGTCAATTTAGAACTTCAACTTAGCCATAAGTCTGGGTTATCGAGTATTTTTTTCATTAAAGTTTCAAAAGAGCTATTGCAAAAATGGGTCCCGTTATCACTGATTATTATGCGAGGTGTGTCGAACCTTGAAAAGATGTTTTCTTTGAGAAATTTCACAACAATTCTATGGTCATTGGTTTTGCAAGGAATGGCTTCGACCCCTTTTGAGAAGTAATCGACTGTGAGAAGGATATACGACTTTGCAAAAGAATTGGGAAAAGGTCCCATAAAGTCAATACCCCAAACATCAAAGATTTCAATCATAGAAATGAGGTTTAGAGGCATCATATCTCGTCGAGAAATTCATCTAAGAATTTGACATCGTTCGCAAGTTTTGCGAAATTCGAATGAGTCTTCAAAAAGAGAAGGCCAATAAAAATCACACTGAAGCACCTTTTTGCAGTTTTTCGAGGACCAAATGTCCACCGCACGCTTGATCATGGCAAAACGAAAAGCACTCCTGATCTCATTATCTCGAATGCAACGTCGGATGATTTGGTCGGGGAATATTTGAATAAGTATGGATCGTCCTAATAGAAATATTTCACTTGGGGCATGGATTTGTATTTGTCCCGTTTGGGCCAAGATGAAGGAGTTTCTTTAGTGACTAAGTAGTTCACTATATCAGCATACCATGGATCGATAGAAACTGAAAGAAGTTGTTCATCGGGGAAGTTTTCATTGATTGGCAAAGAAGATGGTGCGTTCGGAAGACTAGAAAAGTGATCGGCTATGACATTATCAAATGATTTTTGTCCTTGATTGTAAGATCGAACTCTTGTAATAAAAGGATCCAACGAATTAAGTGAGATTTGGCATCCTTTTAAGCAAAGGGATATCGAAGCTCAGAACGGTCCATACACATAGTAATGTGTGACCCGACCAAATATTGTCGGAATTTTTCGAGAGCAAAAACTACCATTAGAAGCTCATTTTCAATGGTTGTGTAGTTAAGTTGAGCGTCGTTCAAAATCATGCTAGCGTAGGAGGTAACGTGAAAGATCTTATTGATGCGTTTTCTAAGACAGCACCAACTGCAAAGTTCGAAGCATCACACATTATTTCAAAAGGAGATCCCAATTGGGTGCGCAAATGATTGGAGCTAAAATGAGTTTTTTTTAAGACGTTTAACAGAAGAGATAACTCAGAGTTAAAATCGAATGGAACGTCTTTTTCGAGGTGAGTCGTCAAAGGGCGAGTGATTTTTCTAAAGTCTTTCACAAAGCGTCGATAAAATCCAGTGTGTCCTAGATATGATTGAATGTCCTTAACAGATTTGGGAATGGGTAGGTTTGCAATTACATCAACTTTCGCTTTATCTACCTCAATGCCTTTATTTGAGATGATACGTCCAAGGACTATGCCTTGTTTGATCATAAAGTGGCACTTTTCCAATTCAAAGTCAAATGTTTTTCTTTACATCGATTTAGAACCAATTGAGATGATGTAAACATTCAAAAAAATAATCGCTAAAGATTGAGAAATCATCCACAAAACTTGCAGAAAGCGTTCAATTATATCGAAAAAGATGCCAACCATGCATCGTTGGAAATTAGCAGGAATGTTACAAAGTCCGAATGGCATACTCGTTAAGCAAAGTTACTGAATGGATATGTGAAAGTCGTTTTCTTTTGATCTTCGGGAGCGATTGGAATTTGGTTATAGCCGGAAAAACCATCAAGGAAGCAATAGAATTCATGGTTGGCTAAATTTTCGAGCATTTATCAATAAAAGGAAGAGGGAAGTGATCTTTTCGTGTTGCACATTTAATTTTTGATAATCAATGCAAACACGTCAACCGGTTTGAGTCTGAGCAAGAATGAGTTCGTTCGAGTCATTTGTTATAACAGTATGTCCGGACCTTTTAGGCATTATATGAATTGGGCTAACCCATGGGCTATCGGAGATGGGGTATATGATACCGTTATCGAGGAGCTTAAGAATTTCATCACAAACCGCATCTTTCGTTTTTCGGTTAAGCCTCCGTTATGCATCACGAGTGGGTTTCGCTTCGTCAATTAAGTGAATGCGATGTTGAACAATAGCAGGGCTAATTCCCCTAATATCGGTAATGGACCACCCAATTGCTTCTCTTTTTTTCGAAAGAATAGAAAGTAAGGTGGTTTCTTGATCAAGGGAGAAGCTGCGGAAATTATGACGGTCAACAATGGGCAGCTGGTTATGGTTCAATAATGATTGATGTTGTGTTACTCATGTTGAATGCGTTAGTACACATTTAACGATGGATGTTATGTTTCTAATATTGATTTGATTAGTGCACATTTGATTATTGATGTTGTGTTACTACTATAGAGTATTTGGTACACATTTGATGAGATATGCTTAAATTGATGGTATATTACTATAGTTGATGAGTAGTTTATTTGTACATATATTTATGTTGCTTTCTTATTTGACGATTGACAATGAATATTGTTCATATTTGATGGCTATGTTTTATTATTGTTTTTTATCCTACTTGGCGATCTATTATGATGGATGAGTAGGAATATTGTTTTTTGCTTGTGCTATTCCAATTAGTTACATTAATTGCATTGGTTGCAATGGTTGCGTGGACCTTATGCCTATTATGTACTAACAAGTGTTTTGATGCAAGAGAAGAGTTGAAACAGAACGACAAGGATTTGATCCCCCTAAATGGGTACGTAGGTAGTGTTTTTCTATGAAATAGTCGTCAAGCCTTAGGCTAAAGCGTATAGGATTAGGTGCAGTCCAGACATAGTTGTCACCTTTTTTCCTTTATTTTATGTATATATGTGCAATTTCAAGCTTGTAGATAGAAACAAAGGAGGGAACAAAGGGTTTGGAATGTATCGTGTCCATTGGATAAGTTGGTATGCATCGTAGTTACACTATTGTTTTTTTATAATTGACGTATTGAAATGTGTCTATTATGTAATGTATAGGATTTGAGTAATTTTTAATTGCTAAATGACATGTATGTATATGTATACTAATGTTTAAATTTTGTTGTGAGTTTCCCCTTTTGTGTTCATTGTTTTAGAATTTTTAATTTCATACACCCATGATCCACTATCTTCAACATTTGAATTAGTTGTAAGGGTATTTCAGGAGCTAATTATTTTTGGATGTTAAAAATAGTGGTTCGTCTCACTTAGTATCAAAGCTTGAATTTAGCGATTCCTTGAACTTTGGGTAGGTTTAAACTAGTCAGAGTAGTTTAATTTATACTATAGGTTCGGTTGGAATGGAGAAGGAGAGAGCGTTCTAATTGATATTTGTATTTTTTATGTGCATGGGTTGTTTATTTAACCACCATTACCTCACCCTAAATGGTGTTTACTTATGATGACCTTCCTGTGGAAAATAAATATAGTAGGAGTTGGGTAGAATGAACATTTATAAAAAGGGCCAAGTATTGGTAATAATCCAAGTGACGTACACCTGATGTTAAATTAATTGAAACTTAAACTTGGTAAGGTGGAATCACTTTTTATTTTAAAGGGAATAACATTTGTTTGGAATGTCAATAAAGTATACATTTCTAATTTCAAAGATATTTTATTAAAAATGGAAAAATGATTATTTTTGGGCATAAAGTGATTTTTAGAAACTTTTGATGAGAATAAAGTATTTAATTTGGGATTTTTTTTTCTAAGAAGATATTTTTTAATGAAAAAGTTAACATGGTAACAATGTTTTAGTTGAAGAATTTTTAGTAAATATGTGTTTTAATAAAGGTATTAATAGTTGAATTCAATGTTAGAGAAACATTTTAGTGAGAGAAATTTATTTATTTTTAAAACATCATTTGGAATGTTTTTCAATAATGATATTGTGAATTGGAAACATTTTTTAATAGAGGAAGATATTCACCTATGGAACGGGAAATTTTTATTCATATGTATTTTATTTGAAAATATTTTTTGAAAGGATGTTTAGTTTGAAGTATTTTATTTTGATAGAAATGTTTTAATAAGAACATCTTAGTTAGAACTCTGTTAAAGTTGGGAAAATCCTTAAAAAAGGTATTTTATAACCTCATTATTACTTAGAATACTTTATAAAAATATTTTGTTGAGGGACATTTTAGAAAGGAATAATTTTGTTAAACGATATTTTAAAATATATACTATAAGGTTTGAGGAGTATTATTTAGTAAGGTATTATGAGGGGAAAACTATTTTGATAATAGTATAGGATTTTAAAATGTTATTATTAAACGTACCTTGTTGAATAATATCTAGAGAAAACTCTTATTTAAAGGGAAAAAAATATTTTTTTGAAACATTCCTTGCAATGAATATTATATGATTTTGAGAAGATTTATTACAAGAAGGTTATTTCCACAAAAAGGATATTTTATTTTGATAGAATTGTCTTCTCAAAAGGAGAATTTGAAAATAATATAGTGGAAATATTTGTATTCGAGAAGTATCATTTTGATTTAAGAATGCAATAAAATATTTTTTTGAGAATTTTTTTTTGAAAAGAGTATATTTGATTTCAGAAAACATTTTGTATGGAAATTGATTTGTGCTGTAAGGATTTTCAATTAAAGGGTACTCTTCCAAAAATTATGTTTTCAAAAGGAAAGCATTTTGGGTAAAGAGTTTTGATTGAAAACACATAATTTGAAAAGAAAAATATTGAGAATAAATTAGGATAAGAAATATATATTATAAAGTATATAGCTTTACAATATTTTAAGAAAATATTTTATTAAGATGAGGATGACAGGATTTGGTGGTCAATGAATGGAAAAAAGTGAAATATTTGATTGGATAAAAAAATCAGAAGTTTTTGTTAAAAAGTATTTGATTAAAATATATCTTATATGGAAATTTTATATTAGGCCTATAAAACTAGACTTTGTAACATGAGACGTAACATGATGAAGTAGAATGGGTTTTGAGTCTGCCAAACTCCTATTATAATGGTGTTACCTTTATGACTGTTTTGTTTGACTTTCGTTAAAGAGTGTTAGGAAATTCAAGTTATTTCTTTCCATAAAAGGGGTTGGGATATGATGTAGGGACCGCCCATTTTGATGTTTGGGATAGTGACCTTTTTATTGCATTTGTTCATTTGGTTGAATTATATATATTGATTTATTCCTTGTTAGGTTATGTTTTATTTCTTGTTTGTATTGTACTGTTTGACCATTTATTTAGTTAATTCGGTCATGTTTTTTTAATTGTTTACTTTTGTTTGTATTGCATTGATTGCTTGATTTGTTTTGATTTGTTTTAATTATTTGTTTATTTGCTTGTTTGTTTACCTGTTTACTTTTTTTTTCTGCCTACTTTTTTGATTGATTACTTGTCTGTTTGTCTTGTTGTGGTTATTGTATGATAGGTTATGTTGATTAATATGTATGATAAATATATGATGAGGTAGTTATCCAATGTTGACTTTTTGGTGGGATGTACATAGGAGAAACTAGTGGATTGATAAAGGATGTATTTGGTTTAGTCATAGTGGGATAACATAGTGTCCTAAGCTGAGGAAGATTAAGTATTTGGAATGACAAAGAGATTGAAGATGTTCCTTGAAGATGAGAATAATGTTTAGTGAATTTTGGTAATAAAGACTTAATTAGTGCCATTGAGGAATCAAGATGACGACTAGGGAGGTTCATTAAATATTTATCAAAATATGTGTTTCGAAATCTATATTTTAAAAAACATTACCAGCTTCTATAGATATTTTTCCCAAAGAGTTCCTATTTTGAAATTTTTGCAAAACAATGTTTTCACAAAAATTATTTTGAAATTATTTTAAAATGGTGAGAATATTTTGGGAAATTGTTTTATAAAATGATGGTGTTTTAGGAAGAGAAAGGACTTTTTAAACATGGGTGAAAGTATTGACTTGAAAATAAAAATGTTTTGCATTGAAGATATATTTAAAAACAGTCACAAGTGGATCCCTCTTTGGTATTTTTGTTGGTTATCCTTGTCATCTTCTGAAAAAATTAGTAAAAGAGAACTTTGGAATCAGATTTTTCAACGTGATCTGAAGACTGAAAAAGTTGAGGTCTGATGTTGATGTTCTTGACTTAACGACTCAATGAAAGGAGTTGTTATGATGTTCCATAAGGATAACTTTAAGGATGCAAACTTGTGAAGTGGAGCTAGGATGCGCTCTACTATGGACTTATAGTATCTGAGGGATCATTGATACTTGGAGGTTTCGATGTATGATCGTAAAGCAGGGGTATGCAAGGGCACTCACCTGGGTGAGGACGTGCCCTAGATCTTTAGACGTGAGATTTGTCTTACCCTAGACTTCTTGACAGGCAGTTTAGTTCTTGGCCTTTTAAACCGAGGCTTAAGTGACCTATGACCTAGTATGTGGTCGAACGAGTTATCATAAATCTCAAAGCACGGTAGTCTTATGATGGTGAGTATTCAGTGACCTTCAGTGGTCACTTAAAAAAGACCTTATGAGTTAGGTCTATGGATTGAGGATTGATGCGGCTACAACATGAATATATGGCTAAATTATACTAAGGACGTAGCCATGAGCGGGCACACGTAATATTTTGGAAGGTCTGAAAAAGAGATAGTGCACTGATTTTTTTGAGGACGAGACTACATGGAATTTTATTGATAGTTTTTGTAGATACACATATTATGATAAATGTATATTCGCATAGGAATTGACACACATGTATTATTGGTTGATAGGTAAGCATGGTGACGATATCACATTATTTTAAGTACATGTGTTTATTTTGATAAGCTATGCTGATTGTTGATTTATATTTATTTATTTATACACGTGTGTTTGGATCAAACTTCAGTTTTATTATGGACTTTTGTTATGGTAAATTATGGTCAAATTGTTAGGGTACGTATTGGAACTGGGCCAGCCTATAGCGGTTATGGGTGAATTTCAAAAAAAAAAATACCCTACTGGATCTTTATTTGGCCTATGAAGTTTAATTTATTTAGAACATTTCTAAAGTTAATCTACATAAAATCATTTTCCACTTAAATTCATAAATAGTTGATAGGAATTTATTTAATTTATTTTCAGTTTATATATAAGTATACATATATATCGTATACATATATATCATATACATACGTGTATGTATGTGCATAAGTAATATGATATTCTATGCAAAGTATAACATGCCCGTATATAAATGTTGGGATTTACATCGCAACGAACATATTAACTCATCCTATATGTATTGTATGTTGTCCAAATATATGTATATATTTATACTTACTACATATAAAAACCCAAATGTGTGTGTGTGTATAAGTATGCATATTATGAGAAAATACTATAAATATATTTGTTATTAAAATATTATATTGTTAAGTATTAAAAAAACATATATTTATGAGAAAAATATAAGTTTAATTTTAAGTTTGTTAATATGTACGTATGTACATATATATATATATGCATGTATGTATTAAAGTAACATAATTTCATATATATATATATGTATGTATGTATGTATGTATGTATATAACAATAATTAATGTGAGTATGAGTTAGAATAGTTTATATATATATATATATTATAAATTTTAAACTAATTTTATTTGTATTCGATCTCTAAATTTAACTATAATTTTATTATATTATATATATTATGAATTAATTAATTAACAATAAATAAATGATAGAAAATATTTAAATAATAAATATTTCAAAATTTAAATTTTTAGAAAATCAGGAATGATATTTTATAGCCTTTGAAATAACTTTAAAATTTTCTTAGTCAAAATTTTATTTTTATTTAACTAAATACCTTTGGTAGAATTTAAAAATGTTTTTCTTTAATATAAATTTTGATTAAAAATTCTGATTTTTAATCGAGACCCTGTATGGTGACAATTTAATTTTAAAAATTAAAATTGACTTTTTGAAACATGATTTATTTTATATTAATTTATTAGTTCATATAATGATTAAATAATAATAAAAAGTATTAAGTAATTTCCAAAAAATTATTTTTGATTATTCAAAAACATAATGTAGGTAAATATACAATTAAAAATTATTAGTTCGGTTATTTATATGAAATTTCTATTTAGTTTAATACAAAACATATAAACAAATTAACTAACTTATTAATATATGTATAAACTAATTAATAAAATACAATGATTTTAGCCGTGTGTATTGGATACTTAACGAAAAATATTGTTATTTTTATTTTACAAGCATATACACATAATTAATCAATATTTGACAACATTAATACCTGTAGAAATCCCACCTAACTAACAATACAACAATCACAATATGTGTGTATGTATGAACAATATACAATTATACAAAGGTTATGTATTATATTTTTTTTTTGTTTATATTTATAACCGAACACTTACTCAAAACTAATGGCCTTAGGTCCACCTTGTAATGATGAGTTCTCCATTTTCGAAAACTTCTCGATTATATAGATTGATAGTCCTGAATCGTAGACCCTTTTGCTATCAAATAACTGTTGATTTGAATTGATTCGAGTTTTGTTAGAGCTTCTGGAAGGTAAAATTCGGCAAGATGAAGGAGATAAGGGCAACAAAAAGCTTATCTAAAATTAGGGTCAGGGTTGCTTTTATAATGGTTGAATCCGAGAGAAAAGTGGATCACATCATACACCTCCTCTCATTAAATCTCTATCATCCATCATAAACCCTTTTACCCTATTTTAGCTGCCTCTTATATCTAATGTTTAATGCATAAATTATGCCTCCAACTTCATGGGCTAATTGCCCATTTAAGCCCAAGTAAATATATTTAATTAAATCCAATTTAATTCCTTATCGATATCTCATATCGATTGATATGTTTATAATTATTATAAACACATATACAACAGTATTTATTCCTTAAATCAAATTCAAATTTTATAATTAATATTTCATAAATATTAATTAATTTATAACAGTTATAAAATAATTAAATCGATTGGTCTAAAGAGAATTCATCACTTTGATTGTGTGACTCGTGGGCGTAAATTCGGTCCGCGATAAACATAGAACTATTCAAATGTTAATGTTCACATGTCACTTAGTAGGTGGTATGTGTGTGCATGTGTAACGTGACATTTCGTGCAAGGTATAACATGTCCATATGCAGATGCTAGGATTTACATCACAACGGACATATTACCTCATCTTATATGTATTATATGTTGTCCAAATATGTATGTATGTTTATTCTTAGTATATACAAAAACCCATGTGTGTGGGTGTATGTATATTATGAGAAAATATTATAAATATATTTAAAACTAAAATATTATAGTGTTAAATATTAAATAAACACATGTGTGTGTATGTAAAATATCAGTATAATTTTAATTTTATTTTAGTACATACATACATACATACATACATACATATATATGCATTAAGGAAACAAAACTATATATATATATATATATATATAACAATATGTACACACACATATATATAATTATTAACGTAAATATGAGTAAGGATATTTTATACAAATATATATAAGTTATAAAATTTAACATTTATATTTTTCTTTTGTGTTCCAAATTGAATGCATAGCAGCTCTAAATTTAAATACAACTTTGTTATATTAATTTATATATATACATATCTAATATTGTGAATTATTTAGTTAAATAACAATAAATAAACGATTAAAAATAACTAAATAACAAATATTTCAAATTTAAATTTTCAAAAATCGGGAATGATATCTTACAGCCTAAGATAAATCCTAAAATCTTCTAAGTCAAAATTTTATTTTTTATTAATTAAATACCTTCGGCCGAATTCATTATAAAAATGTAAAAATTGATTTAAAAAATATGATTTTTTGATTTAGAGCTTCTTTAATATTAGCTTAATTTTAGAAAATTTAAAATTGTTTTCAAATATAATTTATTATATACCAATTTATTAATTTGAATAATGATTAAATAATAAAAAATATATTAATAATTACCAAAAAATTATTTTTGGTGATTAAAAATCGTAATCAATGTAAATATTTAATTAAAAAATATTAATTCAATTATTTATGTGAAATATTTATACAGTTTAATACAAATCACATAAAGAAATTAATTAACTTATTAATATATATGTATGTATAAATTAATTGACCAAATATTAATTAATAAAACATAATGATTTTAGGCGTGTGTATCAGATCTTTGATGAAAATATTGTCGTTATTTTATTTTATAAACATATACTATCAATATGTTACAACATCAATACCTATAGAAATCTCACATAACTAATAATGCAATAATCACAAAATGTATATATGTATGTATGCATGTACATGTATGGCTGAACAATATATAGTTATACAAAGGTTATGTATCATATATATACATAAATATATATATATATATATATATATATATACAAACACACACACACACACACACGCACATATACACACACACACACACACACACACACATATACAAACACACACATATATACATATATTTATACACATATATATACATATATATACATACATATATATATATAAACACATACACTCACATATATATACATATTTGTGTGTGTGTTTATATATATGTGTGTGTATATATACATATATATATAAACACACAAACACACACACATACACACACACATACACACACACACACATATTTATAACTAAACTCTTGCCTTAAACTAATACCCTTAAGTCTATCTTGTAATTATGAGTTCTTCTCTTTTGTAAACATTTCGACTCTACATATTGCTAGTCCTGAATCGTAGACCATTTTGCTGTCAAATAGCAATTAATTTGAATTGATTTGATTTGAGTTTTATTGGATCTTTTGAAAGGTTTAATTCAGCTAAGATGAAGAAGATAGGAGGCAGCAAAAAGCTCGTCTAAAGTTAAGGTTAAGTTTCCTTTTATAATGGTTGAATTAGAGAGAAAAGTGGATCACATATCATACGTTTTCTTACTAAATCTCTACCATCCAACACAAACCCATTTACCCTATTTTGGCCGCCCCATATGTCTAATGTTTACTATCGAAATTTTTTCTCCAACTTTATAGGCTAATAGCATATTTAAGCCTCAGTAAATATATTTAATTAAATCCAATGTAATTTCTTACTAATATCTCATATTGATCGATATATTTATAAATATTATATATATATATATATATATAAAACAAAATTTATTCCTCAAATAACATTTAAGTTTTATAATTCCTATTTCATTAATATTAATTAATTTATAACAATTATAAACTAATTAAATCCTTTGGTCTAAAGAGAATTCTGAAGAACGTATTCTTCTGCGTTTTAAACCATTTGTTTAATATACTTTTATTTTAATAAAGCGGTATTATACGGGTATTTTGTTGTGGTTTTACAGATTATAGATTCCGTAGTGCAACATTGAAATTAATCGGCTGTGCCGTCCAATGGTTCAAATGACACGCACAAAAAGAGTGCAACATTTTGAGTACCGAATAATTCGAAGAGAAAGTACATATCGTTCATGAAGAAATGCATCTCACGTCACCAACATGTGTACTATTCATGCAAAAAATAATTGCAAATATTGAAAATACACTTTCAAAGTTTAGCCTAAAAATCTCTCAAAGCAAGGCCACTTGTTAATCAAATAACAAAACAAAGACCAACTAAAAGTGAGGTGGCCTTATTATTCTCCAAATATCAAGCACATGGACCTAAATAGTAGGATTATTTTTGGAGGCTGAAGTCTTTAAATAGAGAGAGCAATGCAGATGGAAAATCATCTCTTACCCCATGTCTCTTCTTCTAGTTTGGTTTTAATTTCAGCAGTGTTTTATTTCGAACGGAATACGTAGGATTGTTAATTGGATTTAGCAATTTATTTATTCTTGTTCTTAGTTATCTTCTGCACTCTTTCCAGTTAGTTAATAAATTCAGTTCGTTTTATTTCAGTTGTTTGCTCTATTATTTTCTTTTAAGCACTTTTATTTTCTGCTTTGATTTCTACAATTTTAGATTTTAATTGCAATTTTGATTAGATTCGAAATCAATTTGGAGTATATTATTGTTTTATTTCCTGTTCAAGATCCACCATCGAATTTGTTTAACACGCCTAAGATTTAAATAGGGATTTCAAATATTTTAAAAACACTATTCCCTGTGTTCGACCTGCATACTACACGCCTTTGCACTTGCAGAATTAATTAAAATTTGTGCTTTTCTAATCAATAGAAAATTCACAACAAGTTTTTGGCGCCGTTGCCGGGGAATTGCTTTTTTGAAAATTTTCGATTTTTTAGTCTATTCGTGTTAATTTTTTTTTGTATTTGAAAAAAAAATCGTTCGCTGCATGTTTTCAAGTGTCACATTGGTTTAGTTTCTGTTTCAATTGCTTTTCGCGCTGCACTCATCTACAGGTTGGTTGCATTACTATTTTGGTTTTCATACGTCAGTGGCATATTCATTCACTCGTTCACCATATTCACGTAGTTGCATTTTTTAGTTTCTGTTTACGCTTGCATTATTTACACATAACCACTTAGTTGTTGCCACGTAACCATTTCAATGTTACATATTTCATACAGCTTAGTTTTCGCACTTGCGTTAGTTTGTTGCTTGCATTAAATCAGCTTTTGTTCATGTTTCCATTCTTATACTCACTTAATATCCAATAGCTTGCATATATTAATTTACTTGCGTAACATAGCAGTGTGATAGCAGTTTCATCTTTCATTTAGTTCATTGTTTCACGTTTACTGATTACCGTTGCTTTATCTACTTATTTATTTATTGTTTTATAAAAAAAGTCAGTTTTTTTTTTCGTTTTTATTCCAGTCACGTTTTAGTGATTACAGGTAGTGATTACAAGTAGCATTTTCGTTTTTTTCGTTTTAGTGATTACAGGTAGCTTAACTAAGCAAATCTCAGCCATTCAACAACAAAGATCTTGGGATAAAGCTATTACAAACAGTGGAGTTTGAATCACTAGCACTGCTCAGTTGCACTAGACGGACTGCCATACTGCTCTGTAAGTAATTTTCTACTCTACAGGTACCCAACTGAAAACTATTTAAATTTACTTTTGGCTACAACACCTTGATTTGTTTATGCGCGTTTGGGCAAGAAATAATTTTAACCGTTTAGAAAGCCAAAATATCTCATTAAACAAATCAACAGAAATTTCAAATCAAACAAATATGAGTAATCACAGTTCACCAAAATCGTCACCTAAATCACATGTTGGAAATAATGAATTTCATGAGAACCGACCATTATCCCTTAGAGGCCGATGCTATCCAAGTAGGACCGTTCAACCTTCGGTTATTTCATTTCCACCCGCCGAAGGAAATAATTTTAGGCTAAAACATTCTTTTATCCAAGGTGTACCAAATTCACTGGGTCTGAAAATGCATATGAATTTCTTAGTGAATTTCAGTTATATGCTTTTACAACTAAAATGCAACAACTTTCTAATGAATCCCTCAAGCTAAGGCATATTCCATTTGCACTTCTAGAAAGTGCGAATGGATGGCTTAATTCTCTTCCTAAAAATTCAATTAAAAGTTGCGACAATTTCATTACTATATTTTTGAAAAAGTTTTTCCCTTTCCACAAAACTCTTAAAATTCGAACTGAAATCAACCAATTCTCTCAGAATGAAGGAGACACTTTTTCAAAATATTTTGAAAGGTTAAATCAATTGTTATATAGTTGCCCACATCATGCAATCCCTAAACACGTTTTGTGCCAAATCGTTTATAAAGGGCTTAACTATCAAACAAGATCCCAACTCGAATCAATGTGTGGAGGAGAATTCATGGCAAAAACTGACGAGGAAGCTTGGGAATTTTTAGAAGAGTATTCAGAAAAGGATATGCAATGGGAAATAATTCATGTTCTAATTCGTACTCCAAATAGATGAGTGCATGCCATTGACCCATCACATCTTCCTATAGATGCCCAAACTCCTCAAGAAGGAGAGGGACTACCCCATTACTACACACAAGAACAAATCAATGTTATAGCTCAAAACAGTCCTTATTCATCAACATACAACCCTAACTGGAAGCATCATCCAAATTTTTCATGGTCAAATCCTAACAATGCTGCTAATCCATCACATATGTATCTGATGATACCGAATCCGAATTATCGAGCCCCAACTTCTAATGCTCAAAATTCTCAACCCGCTCCTTAAACAAAACCTTCGAATCAACCATACAAGCATCCTAATTTCAATCCATCAACCCAACCTTCTCAGCCTTCACAAGAAATTGCTCGATTAGAAAAGCAACTCACCAAACAAAATGAACAAATCACTAACCAAGATGCGAGAATTGAGCAAATCACCAAACAAAATGAACAAATGTTGATAATGATGAAGGATCTCATGAAAATCAATAAGAAAGGTAAATTGCCTAGTCAACCCGAAGTGAATCCAAAGTATAACTCTCAAGGAGTAAATCTTTGTAAGGACGAAGATGTAAATCCAGTTAATGCTGTCACCACATTAAGGTCTGGAAAGAAGGTGGACAACCATGTCGGCAACCCCGACGTCCTTCTTAAGTCTTCCCTTGTTCAAAATTCTGAAACTCAGTCAACACCCACTGTTGTCAATCCAAACAACTCTAGTTCTTCATCCAAGGTCGGAAATCCCGACCACTCTTCGCTTTCTGATGTTGGCAACCCAACATTTCAACGCCCTTATCTTCACCCTCTAATATCATACCTTCTTCTTTGAATGAAAAAACTACCGAACGAGTCTATAGACCCATAGCGCCATTTCCTCATAGACTCAATAAAAAGAAGAAGCCCGCTAATTTTGACCAAGTTCTTGAAATCTTCAAACAAGTTCGAGTCAATATTCCACTTCTTGATACCATTGAGCAAATTACTCAATATGCCAAATGTCTGAAAGATCTATGTACTCAAAAACGTGCCACTAACGTTCCTAAGACTGCATTTCTAACTACAAACACTAGTTCTGTTCTTTCAAATCCCTCCCCAATCAAGTATAAGTACCCCGGTTGTCCTACAATCGGCTGTAAAATAGGTAACACTCACATTAGTCATGCCTTACTCGACCTTGAAGAGAGTGTGAATCTTTTGCCTTATACTGTGTACTGTCAACTTGGACTAGAGGAATTAGAACCTACAAATATCACAATTCAACTAGCTGATCGATCCATCAAAAAACCATTGGGCACAATTGAAGATGTTTTGATACAAATCGAGCAATTCTATTTCCCAGTCGATTTCATAGTCCTAGAGACTGCACCTATCTCAAATCCTAACGGTCGAATTCCCTTGATATTAGGTCGTCCATTTTTAGCAACATCAAATGCTATCATAAATTGTAGGAATGGTCAATTCTGAATTTCCTTTGGGCACCTAACCATTGAACTAAATATATTCAATCATAACGGACAACCAAGGGATCTTGAAATAGAAGAAGTTGGCATGATCCAAACAATTGTAGAAAATAATTTTAGTGATATTACGGAGTCTCTTAACATGTGCCTAGATCATTTTAATTCCAATTTAAATGAAGAAGAATACATTTATGAATTAAATGATATGCTCTGCTCTTCTCATAATTCACTAGAATTCAATCAGTTGATGTTTACTAAAGCCTTAAAAGAAGTACACCCTAATTAGACCTCAAACCTCTTCCAAACAATCTTAAGTACGCATACTTAGATTCTTTAGCAAATTTCCCTGTAATCTTGGCATCCGATCTCTTTAAGGACCAAGAAGAACAACTTTTGAAAATTTTAAGGGAAAATAAAGAGGCAACAGGATGGGCAGTCGCTGGCATTAAGGGAATTAGTCCATCAATCATTGAACAACGAATACATTTAGTCGACAAGGCTAAACCCACTCGCGAAGCTCAAAGGCGATTAAACCCTAATATGAGAGAAGTGGTAAAGGAAGAAATTAATAAATGTTTAGACAATAACATTATCTACCCTATCTCTGATAGTACTTGGGTAAGTCCGGTACAAGTTGTGCACAAGAAATCTAGAATCACTGTGACTAAAAATGAGAATAACGAACTTGTTCCGACAAAAGTCAAAACAAAATGGCACATTTGCATCGACTATCGAAAACTCAATGCAGCAACAAGAAAAGATCATTTTCCCCTCCCTTTCATTGATCAAATGCTCGAAATCTTAGCCGGTCATGAATATATATTTTTTCTTGATGATTACTCCGGCTATAATCAAATTCCCATTGCGCTAGAGGACCAACACAAAACGACGTTCACATGTCCCTTCGGAAATTTCGCTTATCGTCGCATGCCCTTCGGTCTTTGTAATGCTCCCTCTACCTTTCAGAGATGTATGATGAGTATATTTTCTGATATGGTGGAGGATTTCTTAGAAATATTCATGGACGATTTTTCAATCTATGGGTCATCTTTTGATCAATGCCTCCTTCGTTTAGAATGTGTCTTAATGCGATGTAAAGAGAAATCTCTTATTCTTAATTGGGAAAAATGTCATTTTATGGTTAAGCGAGGAATAGTCTTAGGTCATGTTGTCTCTAAAAATGTCCTAGAAGTTGGCAAATCTAAAGTTGATCTTATTGTTGGCCTTCCTCCTCCAAGGTCCGTAAAGGACATTCGCTCATTTCTCGGCTATGCAGGATTTTATAGGAGGTTCATTAAAGATTTTTCAAAAATTTCAAAACCTCTTTCGAATCTTCTAGCTAAAGACATTAAATTCGAATTTTTCAATGAATGTAAAATGTCTTTTGAAACCCTTAAATCGATCTTGACCACTGCACCTATCATCCAACCTCCAAATTGGACTTTGCCTTTTGAATTAATGTGTGACACTTCTGATTATGCCATTGGAGCCATCTTAGGTCAACGAATCGATAAACTTCCTCGAGTCATCTATTATGCTAGCAAAACTCTTAACGAAGCTCATTTGAATTACTCAACCATAGAAAAAGAGTTTTTAGCAGTTATCTTTGCCCTCATAAGTTTAGATCATATCTCGTAGGTTCTAAGGTCATAGTTTACACTGATCATGTCGCATTGCGGTATTTACTCACGAAAAAGGATGCCAAACCCCGCTTAATCCGTTGGATTCTCCTTCTTCAAGAGTTTGACCTAGAAATATGGGATAAAAAGGGTGCTGAAAATGTCTTTTAACAGACCATCTTTCTCGTATTGTTCATGAAAACATCGATAACTCTCAAATCAACGATCATTTTCCCGATGAACAAATTCTTTCCCTCTTCAGTGCACCATGATACGCCGACATCGTAAATTATATTGCCACAAATGAAACACCTTCCCATTGGTCAAAACAAGATAAACAAAAATTTCTCTTCAATGTTCGAAACTTTTACTGGGACGATCCTTATCTCTTCAAATATTTCACCGATCATATCATAAGTAGATGTGTCCCTGAACATGAATTCCATAGCATACTCTCTTTTTCACATAATCAAGCATGTGGAGGACATTTTGGAACAATGAAAACTGCTGCCAAGGTGTTATAGTGCGGTTTTTATTGGCCTTCTCTTTTTCGTGATGCCCACGAATTTTACTCCAAATGCGCTAGATGTCAACAAACATGTCGTATTTCCAAACGTAACATGATGCCCCTATACCCAATCCTTGTCATTGAAATTTTTGATGTTTGGGACATCAATTTCATCGGTCCTTTTCCTAATTCTTTTGGAAATCTCTACATCTTACTTGCAGTAGATTACGTGTCTAAATGGGTTGAGGCCATTCCCACCAGAACGAATGACAATAAAGTTGTTGTCAAATTTTTGAAAGCAAACATATTTTCCCGTTTTGGCACACCTCGAGCCATTATAAGTGATAACGGTTCTCACTTTTGTAATCGTACTTTTGAATCTCTTCTTAAGAAATACTCTATCACTCATAAACTATCTACTCCATATCATCCACAGACCAATGGTCAAGTCGAGATTTCCAATAGACAAATTAAACAAATTCTTGAAAAGACGGTTAACTCCAACAGAAAAGATTGTTCATCTAAATTGATAGACGCCCTTTGGGCATTTCGCACAGCTTATAAAACCAATCTAGGAATGTCACCATACCGATTAGTCTTTGGAAAAGCATGCCATTTACCCGTTGAGCTCGAGCACCGTGCACTTTGGGCAATCAAATACCTTAATTTTGACATAGAAAAAGCCGGATCATCGTAAATTATAATTGTAAGAATTAGAAGTACTAAGAAATGAAGCGTATGAAAATGCAAAGATTCATAAAGAGAAACCTAAATTTTATCATGATAAATCCATACTTCGTAAGACATTCGAAGTAGGTCGGAAAGTTCTCTTATATAATTCCAGACTTCATTTGTTCCCGAGAAAATTGAGATCCCGTTGGACAGGTCCATATATTGTTAAAACAGTGTACCCTTGTGGTGCAGTTGGAATTGAAAATCCTAGGGACAATTCTATTTCAAAGGTCAATAGACAATGCTTGAAGCCATTTCTAGAGTTTGAACAACACGAGGACGACGAGTTCGTGGATCTCCATGAACCTAGCTACTCGGCATAAGCCACTCACTATCTTGTACATATCAGGTTGTATATTTTTTATTTTATTTTTCTATTTTGCATTTGCATTTTGTTCAACAGTTGGCACACTGTCTCATTCTAGTGTGAGGGGATGCATATCTCATACTGTTTGTTCATATTTCATAGTGTGGCATCATTTAGAAAAAAAATCATCTCATTATTTGTTTTATTTATTTTTTCATTTTTCAAGCTTTATCTCATTTTCCATTTTTTTTAAGACTTTGATTTATTTTTAATTAGTTAAGACAAAGTAAGTAAGCAGTTGAAGTCAATTGATGAATTTTTTTTGTGAATCACTAATTTTAAATGTAAAATATAATGAAAAGTTGAATTACAAGTGATAATAGTGAGGTTAGTATATATGCGGATTCGTAGGTGATGGTTATGAAATTCTTTCTAAACTGTAGTCTTTGTTTAAAAAAAAGGGCAGATTTCAAGTACATGCGTTGACATTTCAAATCATAAAAGTTAAGTGGTGCTAAGTTGATTTTCATAACTCTCTTTAGTTAATTTCAAAAAAAATCTAATAAGAAACACCTAGAGTCAATAGGTGTGCACACTTATGAAAGTGTGTGCACTCGCCACGCTCTGTACTCTTCTCACGTAAGCCCGCAAGGCAGTGCATGGATGGTATATCTGGCCTCAGCATTCTGAGTTAGGTGTATAAAGAAATTAAATAAATAATCATATAAGGATTACCGACCTTTTTTGACATAGTCAGCGTCGGTTTGCACAATCTGCCAAGCTCTGTCCCAACTCTCACGTAAGCCCACGAGGCAGTGCATGGGTGGTATACCTTAGTCCAAAAGTTAGGTGTATAAAAAAATTAGTAAAGAGAGACTAAGATTTGAAACCCAAACACTTCTTGACTTTATTGATTTGGCTTGTTATACAAATGGAAATGAAAAATACCATTTTGAAAAAAAACCGTGATTAACAGTGAAGAATTTATTTCATGGCTACACTATGCTGTCGACTGAAACAACTGGCCAAACTAGAATCTAATGTATAAAAACTTGAGTTATATTGAAATTTGTGATTAGTGAGGAACCAAAAATTTGAAGAAGTTGACTAAAACTGATATACATTATTTTGTTGCAACTATTCTGAAGTATATCGAGTCTCCAATTGTTTAAAATTTTGCATTCATTTAGTGCATTAGAATCATCACATACCGCATTTGGATTTTATGGGTAGTATCCGCTGAAAACCTTCACGAGACACCACTCGTCCTACTAGGGACACCTAGAGGTTAAACGGCTTGTTGCATACGCTCAATGCAATCGTGTTTCCTACGAAAAAGGATTTAGTTAGTTTTTATTTTCTCGTTTATTCGTGGATGAATAAAGTTTAAGTATGGGGGTATTTGATGAACGTATTCTTCTGCATTTTGAACCATTTGTTTCATATAGTTTTATTTTAATAAAGCGGTATTATACTGGTATTTTATTGTGGTTTTGCAGATTATAGATTCCGAAGTGCTACGTTGAAATTAATCGGCTGTGCCGTCCAATGGTTCAAATGACACGCAAAAAAAGAGTGCAACATTTTGAGTACCGAATAATTCGAAGAGAAAGTACATATGTTCATGAAGAAATACATCTCACGTCACCAACATATGTACTATTCATGCAAGAAATCAATTGCAAATATTGAAAATACACTTTCAAAGTTTAGCCTAAAAATCTCTCAAATCAAGGCCACTTGTTAATCAAATAACAAAGCAAAGACCAATTCAAAGTGAGATGGCTTTATTATTCTCCAAATATCAAGCACATGGACCTAAATAGTAGGATTATTTTTGAAGGCTGAAGTCTTTAAATAGAGAGAGCAATGCAGATGGAAAATCATCACTTACCCCATCACTCTTCTTCTAGTTTAGTTTTAATTTCGGCAGTGTTTTATTTCGAACAGAATACGTAAGATTGTTAATTAGATTTAGCAATTTATTTATTCTTGTTCTTAGTTATCTTCTGCACTCTTTCCAGTTAGTTAATAAATTTAGTTTATTTTATTTCAGTTGTTTGCTCTATTATTTTCTTTTAAGCACTTTTATTTTCTGCTCTGATTTCTATAATTTTATATTTTAATTGCAAATTTTATTAGATTCGAAATCAAGTTGGAGTATATTATTGTTTTTATTTCCTGTTCAAGATCCACCATCGAATTTGTTTAACACGCCCAAGATTTAAATAGGGATTTCAAATATTTTAAAACACATTTCCCTGTGTTCAATCTGCATACTACACGCCTGTGCGCTTTAGAATTAATTAAATTTTTTGCTTTTCTAATCAATAGAAAAGTCACAACAAATTCATCATTTTGGTTGTGTAACTCACGAGTGTAAATTCGGTTTGCGATTAACATCGAATTATTGAATGTTAAAGTTCACACATCACCTAGCAAGTGGTATGACATTTTGGCCAAATTATCACTTACTTAGTTTCGGTGAAATTCAATATCACTTTATTAAGCGTTATCCGGTTGTGACATTTATTTACCCTAATTCTCTTCGTCCAAACTATATCACTTTAGACTTACTTAATTTGGTAATGGTCAGAATTCCAATATCATCCACATAGAACTCTATAGTCCAACACAAAGTCCTTAGTTTAATTATAACAATTATTATTAACCGAAAGCTCTAGCTAGAGACTTTAACTTTGAGTTGATTAAGTTGACCGTGATACTAATCTCATATAACTAAGAAGACGTATCCTCTCTTGAATAGTGCTTCACTTCTAATACTTCTACTCGACCCAACTATAGTCACTCGATGGAACATCATTCCATGATTTGACTATAATCAAAGTGGATCACTCATACTAAAGATCCACAGTATTCTCAAGTTGAGAGAACGATGTAAATCAGTCACATCAATATTTTCTCTTTGACCGTAGTTATATTAATCAAAAGAAAACTATCGAGTGAGTCATTCCATAGTTATTTAATAACTATAAAAACGTAACCCCTTAGTGCCCTCAATAACCATGAGTAATACACAGTTTAACATTTGGAGAGCACTATATACTCTAATCTCAATAGATACATCGATATCCAGTCTTGATGCATCTTGACTAGGAACATTTAAAATTATATATTTGTCTTTATTGTGATAAATTACGTATGGTTGCAACATTTTGTATCTACTATCACAAAACGTACCATTTATGGATTTTCTACTAAATATATTTTTAATTAAATTAATTAATTAATATAACCACATTATATCAAGTCTATAATAAAAGAAAATACCTTTGATTTCGAACAGGATTGTTCATTGAGTTAGATATATATAACAAATTACATAACTTCCCATGGGGCATACCCCTAACTCTAGCAGTACATGATATGAATTAATCTTTGATTGAGATTTCTTCACCTTTTGTTGATGAAGCGTTACCTTATATGCTACAATTTGGATTGCGAGGTTGAGGAAGTGCATGAGTTACTATAGTATGTGTGTGTAGAAATTAAAATTCATCTTGTAGATGAATTTGATTGTATCACGGTTAATGTTATATGGTTATTATATACTACTTTATAAGTAGTTAACTTTAGATTAACGTATTTCTTCATATTTGGTGATTGAACCCATAAATGTTTATTGACTTGGTTGAGGGTTGTATTTGAGAAATTACGAGGACACTAGTCTTTAATCCCAAAATTCTTAAAATTCCACTTCCTTAATCTTGAAATTCCTCTTAATCAAATTTTAGTAACAGATGATTTTTGCTATATACAAATTAATTCAAAATTCAAAGTGTCTAAGACCCATAGAATTACACATGGATTTGAAGCTCTTGGTGAATCAAGGAGGCATTTGAGATTCAATTTTTCATCCGACACTCTGATCAGAAATAGGTGATTTATCCATGGTCGTCCTTTTTAGGGCATTTAGGTCAATGGTGAAATGTTGACTATGGATTAATCGAAGGCCACGGTCACATGAAGGGTGTCAAGAGGAGTTTATCCACGCAGTAAGATTGACCAATGGGTGTCAAGTGTAGTGGGGGAGCCAAAGGGGTGCTTACGGGGATAGTCTATTGTGGTTAGAAGTGTGGAACTCGACGATGATTTCGGATCTTGGGTTTGTGGGACGAGGTGACAGTGTTGGTGGTATGAAGTTGGCAGTGTTGGGGTTATGTGACCATGGGAGAAGGTAACATGAATTTTTATTTGACCGCATGTATTTTTATTTATTACAAATTAAATCTTGGATCTTTAACCTCCATATCATTCACAAACGAACTCTGATTAACGCACAATTTCTTCCATTGGATACATGGTGGAATTCCAGACGATCGGGCACTGAGTTTGCGAAGTTCAGATGCTGTCTGCAAAAGCACTTGGCATGGTTGATTTAATTTAATTAATTGAAATCTAAATTATAAAGTACATATATATTGAAGAAAATTCATAACTATAGACAAATTTTGTGCACTGTAGATGACTATTTTGTTACTATTATATTTTGGATGTATTATGCCTTGATTGGATGATTATTATTAATTGTAGTACTTTTTTGGATGTTTAACTAAAAGAAATACTTGATTTGAGTAGGAAAATAATTAATCAAAATAAAATGGGTAATAGCGATAAAATTAGATAAATAAATAAGGTTATTTACATGTTTTTGATGGCATCTATAAATAACAACGATTTAAGAAATTTTACTAAAATTAAAAGTACAGAATTAAATAAGGTTATTTTTACGAATTTCTCTAGAAATTCATGAATAATAACTAAAAATTATATAATAAAATGATATTTAGGATGTTTATTTTTATATATAAAATAGAATGAAATTTTAAGTAATAATAATACATGTTTCAATGAGAATAGTATTGTTTTATGTAAATGACAAAATAATTGATTTTACGTTATTTAAGTAGGAAATATTAATATTATATTGTTAAGTAAAAAATAAAAATGTATTTTCTAAACAATAATAATAAAGGAATTTTTTCGAAAAGTGTTTATGGATAAAATAATTACTACTTTGGGATAAGAATGTAGTTTTGGGGATTTATAATTGAATATTATTATTATTACTACTTAGTTAAATGATAATACTTTTTTTAGAAACCATTATAGTTAATTTTAAATGCATTATAATTTTAAGATGAAATAATGATAATAATAAATTATTTTCGATTTCAGATACGATGTTTTGGGCTTTTTGAAGAAATGAAAGTACAATAAAGGATTTTAGAATTATATAATTATTTCTAAAGAAGTATTATTATTTTAAGATGTAATAAATAAATAAAGCTTTTATAATAAAAAATAATGGAATAATTATTTAAAAGAATAATGGTAGTAAATATATTATTTAGATGGTTGTAGAATGTGTAACTAATCGTTGATTGCAATTATCACATATATTTGGTATTTGATGAAAATATTGCATTTTGATGAGTGTACCA
This sequence comes from Allium cepa, assembly GCA_030765085.1. Classification (NCBI taxonomy): domain Eukaryota; kingdom Viridiplantae; phylum Streptophyta; class Magnoliopsida; order Asparagales; family Amaryllidaceae; genus Allium; species Allium cepa. The sequence goes on from CM060935.1 coordinate 428,096,573, forward strand.
TTATTGTTATTAGACATAGGTAGCTGATTATGGTTCTATGAAAACTGATGTCGTGTTACTAATATTAATTGCACTAGTACACATTTGATATGGATATTGTGTTATTAATATTGATTCGGTTACACATTTGATGATTGATGTTGTATTACTAGTAGAGTGATTGGTATACGTTTATGACTTGTGCTTACATTGATGATATATTATTATAGTTACTGAATAATACGTAAGTAACTATATTTATGTTGATTTCTTATTTGATAATTAGGGTTGACATTGAATGTTTTTCATTATTGATGGTTTTGCTTTATTATTATCATTGCCCGCATATGATGATTTATGGTGATGGAAGAGTAGGAATATTATTTTCTACTTATACTTCTCGCATTAGTTGCATTAGGTTCATAGGTTGCATTTGTTGCAATAGTTGCATGGATTCCATAGTTATTTTGTACTAGCAAGTATTTGGATGTAGAAGAAGAGCAGAAAACTAGACTCCATGGGCTTGATCCTCTAAAAAGAGTATGTAAGCAATCTTTACCTAAGCAATAGTTGTCGAGCCTTAGGCCGAAGTATATAGAGTTAAGCATAGTCCAAACATAGTTGACACCTTTTCCCTTTATTATATGTATATGCGTGCAATTGCAAGCTTATGTCAAAAACAAAGGAGGGAGCAAAGGGTCAGGAATGGATAATATCCATAGGATAGATCGGCATATCTCTTGCATCATAGTTACATTGTTGTTGTTTTAATAATTAATGTATTGAAATGCGTATATTATGTAATGTACATGATTTGAGTAATATTTAATTGTTAAAATGACATGTATGTCCATGTGTTCATTGATGCTTAAATTACACTATGAGATTTCCCCTCTTTGTCCATTGTTTTAAATTCTTTAATTTTATATACCCATGGTCCACTATCTTTAACATTTGAAGTTAGTTGTAAGCATATTTTGTTGGAACTTATAACTATTTTTAGATGTTATAGGAATCATGGTTAATACTATCTCTAGAGGTCAACATCCTGCCAAGAAAAGCTAGAACAAAATGGGGGCAATGCAGCATATCCTTAAGGCATATGCCTTAAGAGACATGTTTTGCCATAGAGGATGGGACTCCAGTGAAGCAGTAAAGACAATGACTAATGATATAGTAATTGGGGATCAACGTGTTGATGGGATGCAAGCACTAATGCTTGACTTATGATAACTACGGGCGTGATTAGGCCGACAATTGTATAATGAGTCCTTACTAATTATGGAAGCTCGGTTAGCATTTTATTTGAGCAAACCTTTGATTTGATGTGGATTAATAGATGGACCTAAAGTCTGTAAATCCCATATTTAGGGATTTACTTGAGAGGCTAAGGATCCTCTTGGCTGCATAGAGTTACCAGTTGAATTGGGTGAAGAAGATCGCACTGTAGTGCAATTACGTATGTTTGTAGTGGTCAATTGATTCCTGACATATAATGTTTTTTGGTTCCACCGGCCCTTGCCAATTTTAGAATTGCACTTCCTTAATGGTATTTGATGATGATTTCCCCACTAAATATGGAGTAAGAGCTAAAGAAGGCAACCAAAGTGCCAATCAAGAATGCTAGGTTGTAGAGCTTAGAGAGGCAAAGCAACGTGAAAAAGGAAAGAATACTAAGAATCCTCTTTGTATCTAGACTTATGATGCATAACAACTTCCACCTAAGCCGTTGCTCAGGCCCAATAGTAAGTTTTAGAAACCGATGGACCCATGGAAAGAGTTAGAGGATGCGAGGGCGACACTGACGAAGCTGACAATCAACATCCTGCTGGATGATGATAATCCCACACGGGTTCTCAAGATCGAATCCTGGCTTGGCATAAAGATGCAAAAGGAGTTGATAGGTTTTTATAGAGAAAACACAGACATGTTTTCTTAGACGCATTCTGATATATGTGGAATTTCACCAAAGATTGTGTGTCATGTATTGAATATGGACCCAGGATACTCTCCTACAAAGCAAAAGAGGAACCGAAGTGATCCACTGCATTGAAAAATAAAGTGGATAAGCTAAAGGCAAATGGCTTCATCTACGATGTATTGTGCTCCGAGTGGGTATTAACTCCTATGTTGGTTAGGAAGGAAAATAGAAAACAGCGAACATGCATTGTTTAATTGAACTTGAATAAGGAATGCCCGAATGACAGTTTTCCTCTATTGAGGATCAACGAACTTGTAAATGGAATGGTCAAACATGAAATGTTATCCTTTATGAATTCATGCTCTGACTACGATTAGATCACGAAGCACATTCCAAAGCAAGAGCATACGAGTTTCATCACTGATTTGGGGTTGTATTGCAACCGAGTTACATAGATCAGCCTGAAGAATGCTTTAACAACTTACCAGCAATTGGTGAATAGAATGTTCAAACATCGAATCGAATGGACTATGGAGATTTACATGGATGATATGTTTGTGAAGTCACAACAGTCGATGATTAGCATGAAAAATCTTTTAAATATGTTCAATGTACTTTGGAATAATGGAATGAAGCTCAATCCACTAAAGTGTTCTTTTGGAGTTGCATTAGGCAAGTTTTTGGGTCTTACTGTAAAATCAAAGGGTATTGAAGACAATCTAGAAAATTTCAAAGCATTAAGAGAGGTTACTACCCTAAAGACAAGGAGTGTGAGGCAAATTTTGAATGATAAAGTTGTCACACTGAGTCAATTGATTTTGAAAGCGATGAAAAAATGCATATCATTTTTTAATGCCCTTAAGAAGGAAAAAGGAAAGTTTGTTTGGTTGAAGAAATGTGCTTTCCACGGCATATTAGAACATAGAGAGAACACCAATTCTACCAAAGCATTTTGAAGGAGAGGATCTGTTCGGTTTTTAGCATTGTCTACTTAAGCACTAAGCGTAGCTTTGGTTATGAGTAGTCCAAATTCCAAAGGCCAGTATATTATATTAGAAAATGGTTTACTAGAGCAGAAAAGAATTATATGAAGCTGGAGAAACTGGCATACTGTTTTTTGGCTTCTTCGAGAAAGTTAAAGCCATACTCTCAAGTTTATCAGATAGAAGTGATGACTGGTCAGCCGTTAAAACAGGTGATACATTCACCCAAGACTTCAGTAAGATTGATAAAGTGGAATATCGAGCTAAGCCAACATGACTAATCTTACCATTACAAGAAGGCAATTCGAGGATAGAGTTAACCTTATAAAACGGTGAAGTGGAAGAAGAAGAGTCCTTCCGCATACCACTTTGTAAAGGATTGTCAAAAGAGGAAGTGAATCACAGCAGTTCATTCCTTTCATGAATCTAAAAGAGAGAGATTAAACTACTACTACTTTTTTTAGTTTGGTGCGCTCTCCCAAGACAAGTTTTTTATTCGTCTTCATGTCCATTTCTAGGTAGTTCGAGGGTCCTCGGGCCTGCTTTCTTAGTCAGGGTTAGGTTTGATTTTCACCTAATCTTTTGGGAAAACTTTGACTGCCAATCCCTCTTCTGGAAAGAGAGTTCCTCTCTTCGTTACACCTTGGTCAAACTATCTTGATGGAAATTATATGTATATGTGTGTGCCTGTAATGAACTTGATTATAGGGGAGGCGTGGTTCTTGTGACCCTAGAAAGATAAAGTATATGCTATGCTTTGAGGTTGAAGTTCCTAATGACAAACAACAAGGCTTAATATGAAGCTTTGATTGTAAGATTCAGGGTGTCTAGATATTGCATATTTTTAATAACTCTTAGTTGATGGTCTATCAAGTGCAGAAAGAATATCAGGCTAAAGGAGGGAACTTTCCTTTTACTTGAATTTTTTTTTGAAACTACTAAACAATATCGAGCATTATATGATAGCACCCATTCTTAAAGAAAAAAATATGGAAGTTGATTCACTATCCACCTCTAGGGATGAGCAACTCTTGGGAATCATCCCACTAGAATTTTTTTCAGCTAAACAATATCGAGCACCGATGAGATGAATGTTGATTGGATCTTGGAGGCCCAAGAGGAAAAGGATTCATGGATGACTCCAGTTAAAGAATATCTGCTGAAGGGAACTATGACGTCCCCCCTTCATAATACCCTGAATCAACATTGAATGCCAACATTTGACTCTTGAATACCACAAAAGACATCTTTCCAGGGTATAAAAAAAACAGCAAACCAAGGCGCAACGATAGAATTTCACAACGGAATGGTAATATAAAATACACTGGATATACGTGAACATAAGATGATAAACAATGTATAAGAGACTGTATTGATGGAAGTAACCGATAAATAAATATCAATACATAAAGTCAGAATACTGTATCTAATACAACTAGTCTTATATATAAATAGCATATATGCCATGTACTTCCACAATATTAATATACATCCAAAGTACCGACTTCGTCCCCAAGGTGCTCCAACTGTCCTGGAAGGGTATTCCTAAAAACACCTACCTCACAAATACTCAATCGAGTACCTAAGGGTTGTCATGACATAAGCTCACAATGACAAAACACGAGTCAAACATAAATTCTGGTGTGAGAGCAGTTATCTTAAAATACTATATATCAAAACCATATCAAAAAATAGGAAATTACTGAAGTACAATGGTCCTCTCCGTAACCATGGCTTAGAGATAATCCGGACTACCCATCAACAAGTAAAGTAAAGTCAACTCAAGTTATGGAATCATACCATAACCTGCTTTTCTCTTGTCATCAACGAGTCGACACAAGTAATATAGTATGACTGATACGTAACAGTATAGCGTAATAAAGATAACCCAATATAAAAACGCAGGGGTAATACAGATATCACAATAATAATAACAACCAACTAATTACCACACACAGCATAATGGTAACTAATTTTTAAAGAATAAACTGATACCCCTCATTATAGATGGTTGAAGTTCGCTACGAACACCAATCAATTCAATGATCCCTATTGAAGCGTCTAAAATGCAAAACAAATAAAGCAATATAATAATACTACTAACATAGCATTACCATAACTAAACCCAAAATATGGATATCTATAATAGACACTTGTCCTGAATTTCCATTAGCTACCAAAGAGATCTATCACAGATACTAATATAACAATTCTACTTTTGCAGGTTGTGCACCTCAGTGGCACTATTAGTGTAATGTCCCAAATTTTTGATAACATTATTCAAGAAATTTAATTAGATAAATTAAATAGAATAACGATGATAAGGAGATTAAGATTTGAATACATGCATAATAATAAGATAAATGGGCTTAAATTAGTTTATTGGTTAATTAAACTACACATCGACATAATTAGTAAATAGCCATTCATATTACACGGCTATACACTCCATGTTTCTGTCCATTCACGTTCATTATTCTCAAAATAAAAAATAAACGCAAGAACCTAGTAGAGCCTGCCATTAACAAGGGTAAAGGGGAATTGTAATCTAAACCTAAGGATCAGAAGCTAGGGAGGGTTAATCAGCAACAAATGTCAAATTTCTTACCAAGTTTAAGGCGAATAATAATTAGTTACCATATCTAATTTTCTTATATGATTATATGGTTTTGGATTTACGATTTAAATTCATTTTTGTGATAAAATGAATGAAGAAATGCTTGAGTCTATTATGATGATTTTTTTTAATTTGTAAGCACACGAATTTGCACGGTTTTGGCATGAAACCGAGAATATATGATTTCGGATTTTCACGGACAAATTTTATGTTATGTAAAACATGATTTTGGAAATGGGATTTAATTTTCAGAATTTTCCAAGCTATGGAAATTTTATTATGAACTTTTAATGAAAAAATATGATATAATTGGGTTAGAATTTATTGCAAGAATTTCAGGAAGAAATTGGGTCTAAATTTTAGTACGTTTTATTACACGATGAAATTGAATTTCTGCAATTTTGAGGCATTTTTCCCAGTTGATTTATTTGGGGAAATAAATTATTTTAAAAGAAGGGATTGTTTGCACAATGTCGGTTTTGCTATATAGAAAAGTTGTAATGTTAAAAATCCTTTAATTTGGATCTGAATAAATGTTGTGGTTCTAAAAGGTAAAGTATTTGAAAAGTTTGTATGACAACCAATCGATTGTTTATAAACAGTCAAGTTGTTAGAAAGAAATTAAATAAAGTTGTTATAATTCAGCCTTTAAACTAGAAAAAGGCGTTCCGCCTCTATAAGCAAGGACCTTTCGACTCATTTGATTCTGCCTCGTCACAGTCAAAACCCACATAGTCAAAACCACCAAAGTTGAAACCATTACCCAAGATATCACTAGTTGATATGTAGTGAATTAGAAAGAAGGCAGAAACCTCGGTGTCTATAGGGTGGCTTCCGATGGAGTCGTAACCCTGCTTTGTTTTCATAATTTAAAGTTCTTGCCTAGTTTTACCTAAAGCTTTCAACACAGTCAAATCACATGCTTCCTAAAAGGTTTTATAATTAGCTTTTGAAGGAATACCTTTTCCCATTTAAATTTTCTTTCGAAAGGGCAAGTTTCGACCTAGTCGAAACCTAGCCATAACTCTACCTTTCAACTATTTATCCAGTGATGCTTTCAAAAGGTTACCCTTATTTTACCTTAAACTAAACATTTTTCCTAATTTCTCTCGAAAGGGTTAAGGGTTTTGAAGGAGATGGAGTCGAAAGGGGTTTCAACTTTGTCCTTTGAAGTTTTTTTTTCAAGGTTTGCTTTCGACTAAGATGGTTCTGACACCGTCAGTTTCTCCCCAAATTAAAATTTGTTGGTTTGGAAGGAGATACTTTCGTATATAGCCATTTTGACCCAAATGATGTTTTTAAAGAGTAAACCTAATGCTTTTGGAAGGTGTATTTTCACTTGTTTCAAAGCTCTATTTTTAAAAATATGATTTGATACAATATAAAGGTATAATAGGTTTTCAAAGAGAATGTTTACTAGGGGCTTCGAAAGGTATGTATACAATGTTTTGAAAAGAGGTCTTTGCTTTCGAAGGAGGCAATCCAAAGATTTCGAAAGAGATGTTTTCATGGTTTCAAAAAATTAACCCAATCTCAATTTTAGTAATAACCATGACATAAATAAATATTTTAAGATGTTATTCACATTGTTGTTAACCTATAACAATATTTTGGGGAAAGGGCGGAATAACCAGTTAGGTTGAGCCAGTAGTGAATATAACTTAACAGATGTTATTTTTTTAAAGATATTGATAGGGGCCAATAAGTTTACAGTAAGCCCATGAAAACTGTATGATATTGGCAGAGGCCAACATGTTCATATTCAGCCCATGAAAACTACGATTTGATACTGGTAGGGGCCAGTACGTTTGTAGTCGGCCCATGAAAACTATATCTGGATTAAGATATTGGCAGTCAACCATTAGGTTCCTAGTTAGCCCATGAAAACTAAGATAAAGAATAATATATTGGAGTTACCAATATGTTCTTAGTGATCCCATGAATACTAATTAATTGGACATATAGTCCATAAACATTTAATAGGTTAAAAGCAACCCTAGAGACTATAATTGAGACAGATAGTCAGAATGAATGGGGATGAATAATCAAGAATTGATTTACTTGTTTTGCATATCATCATAATGTTTTGAATACTATATTTTTAACCAGTGTGGATGCAGGAGTACAATATATAGTTTATACATGTTTTGGAATACTAGTGAGGGAAAAACCTGTTCGGCTAAGCGGCGTGATCTCACTAGATATCTAAATGGTTTGAGATGGAAAATTACTATTCATATGAGGCTTTATGTTAGACTCAAAGTTTTTTTTTCCTTTAAACTATTGGTTACTCGATTGATTTTGAGTATGCCGAGAGTTATGGTTTCCAGATGTTCTTTTAGATGAATAAAGCTTCTGAGGACATGCAGAAGGCAAGATTGTTATTAGAGTTCTTTTATTTTCGTTGTGTGTTTTGTTTGTAAAGGCAAACTGTTTTCTTGCCTATCTTCATACTCTTATCTACCAGAGGGGCATCTTCATATGTCGCTCTTGGCATATTTTGTAATAATTATACGTTATCTGAACGTGGTCTGTGAATTGGGATTATGTAATCAATTTGGAATATTTTGAAATAGAACGCGTAATTTGTTTTGCCGTTTATATTTTTTCCCTATTCATGTGTTTCTGTGTATTAATGTATCCGTGTTTGGTCGTCGAGGATTAATAACTATGGATGACTAAAGCTTTCGTAACCGTTAGTTTTGGGCCTCCAACATGGGGATGTTACAACTTGGTATCGGAGCATAGGTTTATGAAACTTTAAAAAAAACTTGAATCTAAAAGATTTTTCCAAACATAGTCCAATGAATCAATTAATAAGATTAGGATTTGGATTAATGCTATAGTAACGCACTTGTATTTTCTATATATATATATATATATATATATATATATATATAAGTACGTATCCCCTCGCTCTCTTAGACCATTATTTTGTATCTTAGCAAGGTTCGTATGTATATTTACGAGGAAGGAGACACAGAAGCAGGAAACATAAGAGGAAATCTTGGTAGAGAAAGCAGCGCACCTAATGAAAATTCTTGACCCACTACCAAGAGAAGCTCGAGTCGACCGGCTAAGGCTAGTAACCAAAATGTTGAAGCCAATGTGGGTGCTGGAAATCCACTAGTAGATATAGAGGTGATGTATCAGTTCTTAGGCGGTTTGATGCAAGCTGCAGCTGCTGTTGGTGTTGCTGGAAATGTAGTAGGAACTAATCCCGTGGCTCCAGTTGGAATATTGCTTTTCTGAGTAGAGATACAATAGTTTGGTTGGGAAGCCATTCTTGGGAAGTGCTATAGAAGTTCAAAATTGGCTGTTGCATTGTGAGCGTATACTTACTATCTTGGCCTAAATGATGGGCAAAAGTGGAGGTTGGCATCTAGGCAATTGCAGGGGTCAGTACTACATTGGTGGAATAATGTCACCGCCGGAGTTCCGGAAGAGAAGTTAACTAGGGCTGGTATTAAGATGAGATTTGAGCAGAAGTTTGTACCAGAGTTTGCTATTTATGAGTTGATGAGGAAATTTATGGATTTAGTGCAAGGAGAGATGTCGGTGGTTGAGTATGCTACTAAGTTTGAAGAGATGTCTAGATATGGATATGCTATTATAGATACCGACATCAAAAGGAATGAGAAGTTCATTCGAGGACTGAGACCCGAGCTTGCTAGAATGACCATGACATATGTCCATGATCCTTGTAATATAGTGGTGGAGATGGCTATTTTCCATGAGGAGTTTCTCGTTGATTTAGCAAAAGAGAAGTTAGTGGAAACCCAGGGTTCTAAGGGGAAGAAGATGAAGTTCTTAGGAAGAAGGGAACCTAGAAGGGAGATACTGCCAAGAAGTCACATGTTGAGGTAGTTTGTTATAAGTGTGACAAGAAAGGTCACTTTGCTAATGAATGCTGGTCAGGAATTGGGAAGAAGACTGCAGTTAAGAAGAATGTGAAATCCTTCAACTGTGATCAAGCTGGGCATTACAAGAATCAGTGTCCAGAGCCAGTTAGGTAGGACAAAGAAATGTTTTTGCTATAAGACCAATTAGGCCTACTACAGTAGATAAAGCAAAGACTTGATGGAAGGTATGCTTTGGATTCAGAGTATTTCGGCTAGAGTACTTTGTGATACCGAGGCATCACGTTCATTTATATCTCAGTGTTTGGTTGATAGATTATGTCTAGAACCCACCTACTTTGTTACTTACATAAGGGTTGCAAATCCAATAGGAGGGTATACAACTCTTGGATTAAGATGTGACCAGCTAGAATTTGACTTGTTAGGTCATAAGTTTGATGCAGTTTGTATGTTATTGATTTCGTAGATTTTGGAATATTTTGGTATGGATTGGTTAAGTAGGTATGAGGCTAGAATATTTTTCCATGATAGATAAACATCACTAAGACACCCTGATAGTCATAACCGAGTGATATTCTCGGTAGAGAATACTAACCAGAGTGTAAGTGCCATGCTATGGAGGTAGGAGACGAGTTAAGTCAGGTTCAGGTAGCAAGAGAATTTACATATGTTTTTGAGACAGTCAGTACACTACCCTCGTAAAAGAGCTGTTGAGTTTATAATATATCTTATGCTACGAGCTAAACCTTGTAAGTAGACCACCTAGCAGGATGACACCAATTGAGATGAAGGAATTAAAGGTGCAGTTAGTGGATCTAGAAGGAAGGAATTAAATTAGACCAAGCAGTTCACCTTGGGGTGCGGTCGCAGTGTTCGTAAAGAAGCCAGATGGGTCGTTGAGGATGTGCATCGACTATCATAGGTTAAACGGACTATCATTAGTTAAACGAAAGGATGATTAAGAACAAGTAACCTTTGCCAAGAATAAATGATCTATTTGAATTGTTGATGGAGCTAGAGTGTTTTCTAATTGGATTTGATGACAGATTTCCATCAGTTGAGAGTGGCGGAGGACAGTTTTCCTTTGACAACATTTTGAACTAGATATGGTTCGTATGAGTGGTTGGTAATGCCATTTGGAATGACGAATGCACCTGCTTTCTTTGTAGATTTGATGAACCGATTTTTCAGAGAGTACTCGGATAGGTTTGTACTAATATTTATAGAAGATCTAGTATACTCTAAGGATGAGAGAGAGCATGAAGTTCATCTTAAAGTGGTGCATGAGATGCTGCGGCAGAATCAGCTAAAGGCAAAGTTTACCGAGGATCATTTCTGAAGAAAGAGGTAAAGTTTCTAAGTCACATGGTTTTAGAGAGAGGGTTGTCAGTCGATCCAGATAAGATCGAAGCTCTGAATAATTGGAATAGACCAGAGACAAGGACTAAAATCTGGAGTTTTCTTGGACTTGATGGCTACTACCAAAGATTCATTAAGGATTTCTCGCAGATAGCAGCACCCTTAACTAGGGTAACTATGGTAACTATAAAGGAGATAAGATTTGTTTGGTCTGACAAATGTGAGGAGGCATTCCTTAAGTTAAAGCATTTGTTGACCAATGCACCAGTTTTAGTAGTTTTAGACAGAAACCAAGGATTGGTGGTGTATACTGATGCATGTGGGACAGGATTAGGAGCGGAGTTAATGCGGAGTGGTAAAGTCATTGCCTACGCATCTAGAAAGCTTAGACCGCATGAAGTTAGATATCCTACTCATATTGGTGTTGGCAACTGTGATTTCATATTGAATATTTGGAGACATTATCTCTTTGGGGAGAGATTTGAGCTATATACTGATCATAAGTCTTTGCGTTATTATTCTCTCAGAAGGAGTTGTTTATGAGATGGTGGAGTGGCTGGAGTTTTAAGCTCCATATGATTTTTTTATAGAATATACACCACGGAAAGGTAATAAGATGGCCGATGCTCTTAGCAGGAAACATCAGAATGTGGTGTTGGCTATGTTGGCGGAATGGAAAGATTTAGAAGCTTTAGTCAGTTATGATGTGCAGTTAAGATCCACTGCTGGTTCTAGCCAGAGTACAGTTAGATTTTCTTGTTAAGAAGTTCGACCAGTATTGATTAAGAAAATTGCTTCTAAGCAAAAGGATGATCCTGTATTTGTAACGACCCGAAATTTTCGAACCCGAAAATTTCAGATAGTTATGAAAAAGAAGAAAGAGATAGAAGAAGAAGAAGAACAAAAACATCAATAACTCACATTCGCAGCGGATAAAATATAATAATAAATAATAACAGTTTACAAAGGAATACTATATCTGTCGACTACATTTAATATACATCAGAATTTTTACATATATACAGTCACTGAATATATACAATTATCATGTCTCACATACATAGCAATATAATACAGCGGAAATATTTTATACGCTATAGCCATCCAGCTCGTCTCCTGAGCTCCAGAGCGTACCTACCTGAAAATCTGTAATACTCGGTCTGACCCGAGCATTACACCAAAGTAACACCCGGGTCAGGCTGGAAACCAGCGTGAGTAAACCCAACTAACATGAAATACCCAAGCAAACAACTTATATAAACCTGGGGTAACTTATATCAATTTAACCAATTCACAATTTGCTATAGATAACACTTATTCCACATATTAACTTCTATGTACCAAACTTAGATAAATATTCCAGCCTACTTAAATCATTTCAATCCAGCCTATTGATTTCACAAATCAATATATAAATATTTGAAGTGGTTTCGGGCATTTCTCAAATACCCGACCCCGGTCTCTTCGAGACTCATATTATCCTAACCCAAGTTATTCGAATGAAATTCACAACATTTCATATTAGAGATATCAACTCATTCAAAGCATCCAATACCATTCAATCATCCATAAGCAAAGCTTAATCACATACAAATTGATTCAATTGATTCCAATTGAATTTCAAATCTCAACCACTTAGATTCCTACATTTAATATTAATTAATCACAAATCAATTAATTAATCACAAATCAATTAATTAATCAACTCTTCATCATTCATTGTAATCAATCACATTGGATTAATTATCTTTCAATTTCATTCAAGTAATTATTTCCAATTAATTTCACGATATTAATTATTCTTAATTACTTCATAAATTAATTAATTAATTATATTAATTACATTTTCTTAACTACTTATATTAAGTAACTTCTCATAAGTCACTTATATTGATTTATTCATCTTAAATTACATCCTTAATTATATAAATTATGAATTCCAATTTCATTTCCATTTATCCTAATCCAAATTAATTACATTAATTAAACCCCGATAATAATCATTCTAAAACGACCTCTACCTATATTTAATTATCTTTTATTACTTCATTAAACAAATTACTTACTCCTTAATTAATTATCTCGTTTAATCTCTTGCTTTATTCCACAAAGTAAATTATATTTCATTAATTTCATTAAGAATTTACTTGACACACCATTCCATTGTTATTCTGAATTATCTACACTTAATTAGTTTACTTGAAACTTAATTAATTAATTCAACTCATTCGTTACTAAATTAATTAAGCCAAATCATTAATTAATTAAATCAATCAATTATTCATTTCCAATTCCCTGCTAATTTAATGAATCACAACACATCAAGCCCTTACTAAAATTTAAAATGAAATCATTGTCTTATTTATGATTTAAGTTTAACACAATTTAAAACCCTTATACTTCGAGTCAATCCACTATTAACTCGAGAATCAATCAAAATCAAAGTCACATCACCATCAGTATACATCCAATCAACTTAAACACTCAACCAATTATTTAAATTTAAATAATTACCAGGCAGAGTGAGATTTACTCACCTTTGCTTCCCATTTGCAAATCCGATCCAATCTCGACATGACTACACGGTTTCGACCTTGTACAAACATTTTATATTTATTAATAATTTGATCTAATTGAAATCAGTTGCCATTAATTTAATTTAACAACTTTTCCCCTTAAATAATAGTAGCTAAATAATTCAAATAAGTTAATTTCAAACATGCTGCTAAAATATTTCCTATAATTATCTATATACACATATACTTAAAAATAAATTACAGGGAAAAACTAATTTTATAGAACTTTACACTTAAACATTTCTATATATATAATATTTCAAGTCTTTCTATATAAAAGTAATTTTCTATCCTAAACTTCATATATATTTCAATCTGTCTTTATCCGTTTTAATTTCCAAAAATAGAACAACCCATACTTTACTGTAAGTATTTATTTATTTCTGTAAATTGTAAATACAAATTTCAAAAATAACTAAAATCAGAAGAAGAAACCCTCTCCTCAGTTCGACGCGTCGCCATCATCGGTCATAATCCAAATCCATGCTCAGCTTCACTCCCTCACTGCCAAAATCGAGATCACCTGGAACTGCCGCAGCCCCACGCCTAACCCTTACGCCACTTGCGAGCTCGTCACTCGAGCTGCTTCGAATGTTGATCGCGACTTGGCCTCACCGAGAATTCCCAAATCGAACCCCTTCCCTCCGATGATCACCTCGCCCTCGCGTTTGCACGCGAGCCTTCTCCTCAATCGGAACTTCACCGCCGATCGTGTCGAGCCTCCACCTTTATCTCGAGATTTGTCGCGACCTCCCTTGCGTTCGCACGAACTCGAACCGAGATTCCACGTCGCCATTCTTCTTGCGCGAAGCTGAATTCGATTAGAGAGAGAGGGAAGCACGGATGAATATAGGAAGAACGTGACCTCTTTTCTTCAATTATTTTTTTTAATTAGCTGAAGACGAATGATTTGGGTAGGGTTTTTTTATTTTTTTTATTTTTATATATAAATCGTTCCATCAATTAGAAAGGAAGACGGGAAGATATTTCCCTAAACTGGCTTCGGCTGTAAGCTAGAGTGAAATCACGTGAGTAGGGTGATACAATTTTAGACTTTTAATTTATTTTTTATAATCGAATATTGGAAATATCTCATGCTCCATAACGCGAAATCCTGAACCCCGAATCAAACATGCCAACAGGTGTTTATAAAATTTTACCCGCGTTCTGAACACAGTGGAACGTGTTTCGGAAGCTGATTCGATCGTACGCACGAGTTACAGAAGAAAACGATCGATTTTAAATTAAATCGAGTAAAATAGTTCTAAGCGTTTCGAGCTGCCAGGGTCAAACGACAACTCCGAATGCCACGAAAATTGAAATTCGATAATAACTAATTATTACGGATCCAATGGAACTGGTTTCGTCGAATTCTGAGACAGTGCCTCGGAAGGCTATTCTTATATGTCAATTTAAACGATATATTATTAAAAGAGAACAAAACACTTCCAAACTCAATTTCAACACTATCACTACCTTCAGTGCTATCAATATAAATTTTATAAGCCTTCAAATTATTTTTAACAGGCTTAAAATTCCAACTTCAACATTTTGCCCAAACCTTCAGTTTATAAAATTCAATAAAATTAATTATCAAGTATTTAATATCTTGAATTCGAATTAAAATTAACTTTTAAATATTTAAAACCAATTAATTATTCCAATTGAAATTGTTAGAAATTCCGGGTCGTCACATTCCTCCCCCCTTAAAGAATTTCGTCCCCGAAATTACTAGATAGGAAGAATGGTCCAATACCCGTTAACTTTTCCCCAACACTCACTATTCAACATCCTACCAACTATCCTTTATTAAAGACCCACTATTACCTCAACCAACTTCCCCAAAACCTTCTATAGTTTCAAACAATATCTCTTTTCTCAATCATTTAAATTTTAATTTAAAATCAAATTTTTGAATTATCAAATTTTCCCCAAAATTTTCTAACTCTCTAAATTTCCGAAAAATTTTGCCAGCGTCTCCTTTGCGCGGCTAGCTCGGTACAACTACAAAAGGCCTCTACGGGCTCCCAAATTCCAAAAAGAAAACAAAAGCCAAGTGGCTACATCAAAAACCAAATCCAATTCCATACAGATATTTAAATACATACCTTTTGTCGAGCATTTCACATTTATCATTTGGAATCAAATCCAATTTCCTTTTCCCTTTTATAATACCTGCATATCCTGCTTAGCACTAATATCCAATCACAATATTCCAAAATCATTTTATACATTTCCTCCCATATGCATCATACCTACTTCAATTCAAATTATCTTTCTCATTTCATATGAATTCAAATTAGTTTTATCTTTCACTTATAACTGATTCATATTAGTTCATTTACTAATTTGTTTTAAATTTTCAAATTTGAAATTGTTTGTTGTTAACAAAAAATTTCCCAAAAATTTTCAAAAATTTTCTAACTCCCAAAATTTTCAAAAATTTTTGGCAGAGTCTCCTTTGTACGGAGGAGTTTTTGCAATTTGACAAGAGATATAAATATATATACATCGACCCACACGGTCGGAAAAAGCAAAAACAGTTCATATTTTCTATTTTTATTGCGTAGGCGTACCTTATTTAGCATTTTAAGCAAGCAGCTTATTTATTTTGCAATTAGCATACCCCAAATCTAGCCAAACGGCTTCCCTGTACCTGTACTTACTCAATTTAAATACGTAAGTGCCATATATAAAAATTTATTAACCTAACACTTAATTTCAATAGCTAAACACAAGAATTACATAAACAACAAGCATTACGAAAACAACAAACACCAAACGCTTAACATAAGCGATTTATATAATTTAAAGCTAATTCCAATTACTTCCAACCAATTCATATGTCGTTTCATTTGAGTTTTAATGGTTCACAATTCAATTTCTGACATTCCATTGATTTATAATCCAAACAAGCTCATATTCACTTAAAATGATTCAGAATCAATTTTATTTAATCTCTATGAACTCATAGTATTTTAATTACTTTTATTTACGTCAAACGACAATAATTGTTAGATTAAAACTATTTTAAATTAATTTCAACTCATTCTGCATTTAACTCCATTTCTTTTCTAAATTATTTAGGAACCATTCATTGCATTTCATTTCATTTCCGCAATTGTTTCCTTCAAAACAATTTATTAAACTAGCACATCCAATTCTTATAAATTCATAACCATTTCCCAAATTAATTCAATCCAAGTTTTATTGGATGGGTTTCCACTCTTATCCGAAGCCAAGCTTCCATAAATTTTAAACTCAAGTGAATTTACTTAATTTATTCCAACATCAAACTTAAGTCTACTTCTTTTTGATTCTCATTTAATCAAATTTCATTAAATATAGTTAGCCCATCCATTCAATTTTAATTTTTACTTCACCTCCTCCATTTATTAAAATAATATCCAAGCACAAACACAACTCGTTTATTCTTCAAATTAATAAACCAACAAATTTAAGTTCAGTCTGATAATCCCATTCCAATCACAACTTTGGTTCAGTTTTTATTCAACCAAACTTCATCCATTTATTATTTAACTCAATTAACTCATTTAAAAAAAAAAAATTTATTCAATTACTTAATTCGTTATTGAATTTATTTTATTAATACAAGGCTATTCTCAATTTATTTCTATTCACTTGGGTTATGATTTACAACTCTAACCATCGCATTTATCAATCCAACTCTATTTCATTTTTATTTTACATTATCTCCTCTTATTTAATTCATTAGCAAATCCGAGTCGAATTCAATTTATAAATTCGAGTTTAACTCCTAACTCCATTACTAACTTACAAATCCATTTATTTAACAGGGTTAAATTTTATTAACATACTCTATCACATAATTATTTAGTTAATTAGCTTACTTCCAATTTTTAATTCAACATTGGATTTTTAATTACAAAGAATCACTTCATTAAAATTTCCCGAGTTTCAATTTTATTTTATAATTCCAGTTTGAAATCCCCTTTTTACTTTTAAAATTTAGGAATGCCTTCAAATTTAGACAATACAATTAAAATAGCTTTTTATAAAAATATTTCTTATAACTCGATGTCTCAACCAGTCCATCCTTGTTCTCATAGAAATTCAATCATACGTTGATCAGGCGTAGGACTGAAAATCTATAAGTACTTGGTAAACCCGTTTTCAACACCCAGTGAAAATATTTGGAAAATAATTTTATTGAAAATACAGAAACAATATTTGAAAATAGAGGAAATATCTTTGGTGAGAATGCTCTGGAAATCATCACACCCATCCATGGTCACAGTTACATACCAGGGTTACGTTGCAGTCTCAACAAAAGTCCATGTAACTGCAGGCTCTCCGCGGCCTCTCGATTACGCCATGGATCCCACACAACAGATCACAGTTACATCCAGGTTTACGTTGCCGTCACAGCAAAAGTCCATGTAACTGCAGGCTCTCCGCGGCCTCTGATTTCGCTGTCGAAATGAAACTTCTCCACTCCTACATAAGTCGCAGTCTACCGAGATAAACTCAACCGCAGACTGTTGGCTCTCAACGGCACACACGACTTTCGCAATGTTACCATAGGTCGCAGTTACATCCTGGGTTACGTTGCAGTCACAACAAAAGTCCATGTAATTGTTGGCTCTCCGCGGCACACACGACTTACGCTATGGTAACTCAACTCATAATCCTCAGGAACTAGTTTTGTCCGGACTCCTCACAGGATCAACTTTAGAACCCCCTTGGGGCTCAAGGCAGCACCACCCAGTGGCACTCCTGAGAAGTCCATTTCAAGGGAGCGCCTTTTTCCCCAGAGCTATCATCAAAACATTTTATGCTATACACATATAGTATCTTTCAAATCATACACCTAGTATGAATTTTATCAAAGCTCTTTTACACAACATCGATTATTTCCAAAATCGATAATTCTCAAACTAGGCTTTCCAAATTCAATATTGATTTTACCCAAAAATCAAAAGCCTTTTTCATATCCAAAGGTTCCCAAAATTTTTTCCAAAATCCTCATAGGATCCTTTATATATATTCTGATATATATATAAATAAATTTTTAAAACTTTGGATCCTTACTTTCTTGTAGAAAACACCTTTTATACTCCAAACACTTCTCAAAAACCATAGAAATATCCCATTTCCATCTTTATTCATTTCATATTTCTCAAAATATTCTTTCAGTTCAAAAGAACCATTTCACATTCCCTATTCACCTTTACATTAATCCCCATTTGGATTATTACTTCAATCCTTATCTCAGTTGGGTATTTTAATCAATAACAGTTTGAACTCCGACCAGTTTAGAAAAATAGCTTGAAAAGTTTAAAAATAGGTAAGTAGTTGAAAAATAATTATTAGTTTGCAAAATAGCTATAAAATGGTTAACTAATAGAAAAATAGTTGGAAAATAGTTAAATAGTTTCAGAAACTTTAGATAATTGCAAAATAGTTGTAAAATAGAAATTAACTCGTAACTTAGTTGAAAATTAGTAATTAGTTTATAATACAGTTGTAAAATAGTTAAATAGTTCCAAAAGTAGTGGCAAAAACCAGTATAAAAATAGTTTGGGTTTAAAAAGAAAGTTGTATGGTAAGTAGATAAGAAAATAGATTTAAAACTACTTATATTAAAACAATTTACATTGAAAATGGTCTAGAGTCAAAACTGTTCACTTCCCCAACAATTCAATTTAAATTTCCACTCCATTTAAATTGACCCAATCCCAATTTAATTAACTCCAATTTCCATTGGACTTGATTCATCACCAATTTAAATTAAATTGATTCTCAATTTCCTTCCAACTTCAAATCAAATTCCATTTGATCTTTAAACTTGTACAACTTTAAGTATAATTTCAATTTTACATCTTCTATTTATAATTAATTACACTCACATTTTGCTTTTAACTCAGAATTATACATTTTATTTAGCCAATATATTTTTATTATTCCATAAACATTAAATCAAGATTCCAGAGTTTAAACAAATGTCCAAATTACAATATCACCTTAGAATTTAACTATATCCAAAATTCTTTGGCAAATTCAATTATCCCTTTTGAATTTCAAAATTAAACCCAATTTACAAACAATCCCAATTTAAAACAATTTGGTAGCAATTTCTCTTCTAGAAACTCGAAAATGAACATCGATGATGTTGCAGTCATCACCGACTTTATTTTCCAGTGACCAAAAGAGTTCAATGCTTTTATCTCTCTAAAAAAAAAACACTTCCAAATATTTTTGATTTCAAATCTCTCAAATTTCAAACACAAAAATATTTTTGAAATAATACTATTCTTTCTTTAAAACCCTTGGAAACCACTTTCAAACCAAAAGGAATTTTAATTTTTCCCAAAATTCCAAACTCTCAATCCATCAAATTCATATTTAAACATTACTCTGGAATTTTCACCTTACTCTATTTCAAATATTCTCTGGAATTCTATTTCAAATTATAATCTCATTTATTTATGAAGTTTATTTCAATTAATAAATTACATTTACAATCTATATTTCAAATTCCTTTTTGATTTTAAACCAATTCCACTTAAATTAAAATTCCAAAATTATTCCAATTACTTTGGACTAATATCCATTCAATTGAACCCACTTCAATTTCAATCATTCCAATTCAATCCAATTCAAATCTCCCATTTAAATATTTTTGAACTTATACATTTTCCATCCCAAATCCAATTAATTCAAATCGAATTCAATTTGAATGAGTTCAATTCCAACTTCAAATTTAAACCATCTCGAATTATATAATTCGAGCTAAATTATCAAAGATTGGTTTAACCCTTTTTTTTTTAAACCAAATTTAACTTTGTTCATTTAAAGTTTCAAACAATTCTAATTTCTGAGTTCTAAATCTAGAATTTCATTTTTAATTAATTTAATTTTAATTTGGTTGTATTATAGTCCTTCTTAACTTAATTCCAATAATCCAACACCCAATCACCTTAATATTTGTTAGAAGGAAATAATGTTTTATACATCAAAATATACTTTTATATAAAACCATTTAAAACCTTTATATAAGAATATAACAAGTACGCTCTCTTATATATATATACACTCAACTCATTCTAGAGTTCTACAAACTCTATTTAATGAGTAATCCCCACCAGAGCCAAGGTTCTCGCTTAACCTTTCAGCTCTGATACCAAATGTAACGACCCGAAATTTTCGAACCCGAAAATTTCAGATAGTTATGAAAAAGAAGAAAGAGATAGAAGAAGAAGAAGAACAAAAACATCAATAACTCACATTCGCAGCGGATAAAATATAATAATAAATAATAACAGTTTACAAAGGAATACTATATCTGTCGACTACATTTAATATACATCAGAATTTTTACATATATACAGTCACTGAATATATACAATTATCATGTCTCACATACACAGCAATATAATACAGCGGAAATATTTTATACGCTATAGCCATCCAACTCGTCTCCTGAGCTCCAGAGCGTACCTACCTGAAAATCTGTAATACTCGGTCTGACCCGAGCATTACACCAAAGTAACACCCGGGTCAGGCTGGAAACCAGCGTGAGTAAACCCAACTAACATGAAATACTCAAGCAAACAACTTATATAAACCCGGGGTAACTTATATCAATTTAACCAATTCACAATTTGCTATAGATAACACTTATTCCACATATTAACTTCTATGTACCAAACTTAGATAAATATTCCAGCCTACTTAAATCATTTCAATCCAGTCTATTGATTTCACAAATCAATATATAAATATTTGAAGTGGTTTCGGGCATTTCTCAAATACCCGACCCCGGTCTCTTCGAGACTCATATTATCCTAACCCAAGTTATTCGAATGAAATTCACAACATTTCATATTAGAGATATCAACTCATTCAAAGCATCCAATACCATTCAATCATCCATAAGCAAAGCTTAATCACATACAAATTGATTCAATTGATTCCAATTGAATTTCAAATCTCAACCACTTAGATTCCTACATTTAATATTAATTAATCACAAATCAATTAATTAATCACAAATTAATTAATTAATCAACTCTTCATCATTCATTGTAATCAATCACATTGGATTAATTATCTTTCAATTTCATTCAAGTAATTATTTCCAATTAATTTCACGATATTAATTATTCTTAATTACTTCATAAATTAATTAATTAATTATATTAATTACATTTTCTTAACTACTTATATTAAGTAACTTCTCATAAGTCACTTATATTGATTTATTCATCTTAAATTACATCCTTAATTATATAAATTATGAATTCCAATTTCATTTCCATTTATCCTAATCCAAATTAATTACATTAATTAAACCCCGATAATAATCATTCTAAAACGACCTCTACCTATATTTAATTATCTTTTATTACTTCATTAAACAAATTACTTACTCCTTAATTAATTATCTCGTTTAATCTCTTGCTTTATTCCACAAAGTAAATTATATTTCATTAATTTCATTAAGAATTTACTTGACACACCATTCCATTGTTATTCTGAATTATCTACACTTAATTAGTTTGCTTGAAACTTAATTAATTAATTCAACTCATTCGTTACTAAATTAATTAAGCCAAATCATTAATTAATTAAATCAATCAATTATTCATTTCCAATTCCCTGCTAATTTAATGAATCACAACACATCAAGCCCTTACTAAAATTTAAAATGAAATCATTGTCTTATTTATGATTTAAGTTTAACACAATTTAAAACCCTTATACTTCGAGTCAATCCACTATTAACTCGAGAATCAATCAAAATCAAAGTCACATCACCATCAGTATACATCCAATCAACTTAAACACTCAACCAATTATTTAAATTTAAATAATTACCAGGCAGAGTGAGATTTACTCACCTTTGCTTCCCATTTGCAAATCCGATCCAATCTCGACATGACTACACGGTTTCGACCTTGTACAAACATTTTATATTTATTAATAATTTGATCTAATTGAAATCAGTTGCCATTAATTTAATTTAACAACTTTTCCCCTTAAATAATAGTAGCTAAATAATTCAA
The DNA here is from genome assembly GCA_030765085.1 of Allium cepa. Classification (NCBI taxonomy): domain Eukaryota; kingdom Viridiplantae; phylum Streptophyta; class Magnoliopsida; order Asparagales; family Amaryllidaceae; genus Allium; species Allium cepa. The sequence continues at coordinate 428,118,918 of CM060935.1, forward strand.
ATAAGTTAATTTCAAACATGCTGCTAAAATATTTCCTATAATTATCTATATACACATATACTTAAAAATAAATTACAGGGAAAAACTAATTTTACAGAATTTTACACTTAAACATTTCTATATATATAATATTTCAAGTCTTTCTATATAAAAGTAATTTTCTATCCTAAACTTCATATATATTTCAATCTGTCTTTATCCGTTTTAATTTCCAAAAATAGAACAACCCATACTTTACTGTAAGTATTTATTTATTTCTGTAAATTGTAAATACAAATTTCAAAAATAACTAAAATCAGAAGAAGAAACCCTCACCTCAGTTCGACGCGTCGCCATCATCGGTCATAATCCAAATCCATGCTCAGCTTCACTCCCTCACTGCCAAAATCGAGATCACCTGGAACTGCCGCAGCCCCACGCCTAACCCTTACGCCACTTGCGAGCTCGTCGCTCGAGCTGCTTCGAATGTTGATCGCGACTCGGCCTCACCGAGAATTCCCAAATCGAACCCCTTCCCTCCGATGATCACCTCGCCCTCGCGTTTGCACGCGAGCCTTCTCCTCAATTGGAACTTTACCGCCGATCGTGTCGAGCCTCCACCTTTATCTCGAGATTTGTTGCGACCTCCCTTGCGTTCGCACGAACTCGAACCGAGATTCCATGTCGCCATTCTTCTTGCGCGAAGCTGAATTCGATTAGAGAGAGAGGGAAGCACGGATGAATATAGGAAGAACGCGACCTCTTTTCTTCAATTTTTTTTTTAATTAGCTGAAGACGAATGATTTGGGTAGGGTTTTTTTTTTTTTTTTTTTTTTTTATATATAAATCGTTCCATCAATTAGAAAGGAAGACGGGAAGATATTTCCCTAAACTGGCTTCGGCTGTAAGCTAGAGTGAAATCACGTGAGTAGGGTGATACAATTTTAGACTTTTAATTTATTTTTTATAATCGAATATTGGAAATATCTCATGCTCCATAACGCGAAATCCTGAACCCCGAATCAAACATGCCAACAGGTGTTTATAAAATTTTACCCGCGTTCTGAACACAGTGGAACGTGTTTCGGAAGCTGATTCGATCGTACGCACGAGTTACAGAAGAAAACGATCGATTTTAAATTAAATCGAGTAAAATAGTTCTAAGCGTTTCGAGCTGCCAGGGTCAAACGACAACTCCGAATGCCACGAAAATTGAAACTCGATAATAACTAATTATTACGGATCCAATGAAACTGGTTTCGTCGAATTCCGAGACAGTGCCTCGGAAGGCTATTCTTATATGTCAATTTAAACGATATATTATTAAAAGTGAACAAAACACTTCCAAACTCAATTTCAACACTATCACTACCTTCAGTGCTATCAATATAAATTTTATAAGCCTTCAAATTATTTTTAACAGGCTTAAAATTCCAACTTCAACATTTTGCCCAAACCTTCAGTTTATAAAATTCAATAAAATTAATTATCAAGTATTTAATATCTTGAATTCGAATTAAAATTAACTTTTAAATATTTAAAACCAATTAATTATTCCAATTGAAATTGTTAGAAATTCCGGGTCGTCACAGTATTAGCTGAGAGGATCAAAAGACTTAAAGTTGGAACAAAGAATGATGATTTAAAGGATTTTAGCCTTGACCAAAGAGGATGGCTAAGAAAGAAGGGACAGTTGTGTGTTCCAAATATGAAAGACTTAATGAAAGAAGTTCTTGGAGCAAGTCATTTATCCAAGTTTACGATTCATCCTGGAGGAACCAAGATGTATCAGGATATGAAGAGGAGCTTCTATTGAGAAGACATGAAGAGGGATGTTGGCTTGTGGGTTAGACAGTGTGCAAACTGTCAAAAAGTGAACGCTGAACACCAGAAACCAAGTGGGCTACTACAACCTTTAAAGATTATAGTTTGGAAATGTGATTCGATATCCATGGATTTTATAGATGAGTTGCCAATGTCAAATAGAGGTAATGAAAGTATATGGGTTATAGTGGACAGATTGACCAAGAGTTCCCATTTCATTCCAGTTAAGCCGACCAGAACGACACATGTTTCAGTTAATTTGTTCCTGAAGAACATAATTAGACTGCATGGAGTTCCTAATAGTATAGTCAATGACATAGATGCATTGTTCACTAGTGAACTCTGGAAGATTATACAGGAAGTAATGGGTACCCAGCTTAATATGAGTACTACATATCGCCCTCAGATAGATGGGCAGATAGAGAGAGCTAATAAGGTACTCAAAGATTTACTGAGAGCTTGTTATTAGATTTTAGTGGATCTTAGGAGGATCATCGACATTTGATTGAGTTTTCCTATAATAATAGTTATCAGACTTGTAAAGGAATGGCGCCATTTGATGCTTTTTATAGAAGACCGTGAGAATCACCAGCATGTTGGTTGGAGAGTGGAGACAGATTAGTCTTAGGTCTAGATTTGGTTAGAGATGCGTCATAGAAGATTGAGTTAATTCGAGGAAGAATGAAGGAAGTTCAGTCAAGACAGAAGAGTTATGCAAATAAAAGGCATGAGGACCTTGAATTCTAAGTTGGAGATGAGGTTTTCATTAAGGTATCACTTATGAAGGGTGTGATACGATTTGAAAAGTCAGGGAAGTTAGCCCTAAGATATGTAGGTCCATTTCATATTATAGAGAGGATTGGAAAACTCACATACAGAATATAGTCGCCGATCAGTTTGGCAGATGTCAATAATGTATTTCATGTTTCTCATCTTCACAAGTATGTGCATGATCCAAAGACTACTATTCCTCCGATAGGGTTGGATGACTTAGTAGTAGAGCCAAATTTGACTTTTGTTAAACAACCAGCTCAGGTTGTTGCTAGAGATGAGAAAAGATTAAGGAACAAGGCAGTCAGATTGGTGAAAGTTTAGTGGAGCGACAACGAGAAGGACTGTACTTGGGAGACAGAGGATAGACTTAGAGATACTTATCCTAATCTTCTTTGAAGGTATGTCTACAATAGATTTATATAGATAGTTGCTAGTCAGTTAGACTAGTATGGTTGTTAGATGTTGTTACATATGATTGTTATGTTTAGTATTTAGTTCATACAGAATTCCGAGGACGAAATTCTTTAAGGTGGAGAGCCTGTAACATCCCAAATTTTTGATAACATTGTTCAGGAAATTTATTAGATAAATTAAATAGAATAACGATGATAAGGAGATTGAGATTTGAATAAATTATATAGGGTCATGCTTAATAATAAGATAAATGGGCTTTAAATTGGTATATTGGTTGATTAAACTACACATGGGCATAATTAGTAAATAGCCATTTCATATTACACGGCTATACACTCCACGTCTTTGTCCATTCACGTTCATTATTCTCAAAATAAATGATAAACGCAAGAACCCTAGCAAAGCCGGCCATTAACAAAGGGAAAAGAGGAATCCTAAACTAAACCTAAGGATCAAAAGCTAGGGAGGATTAATCAACAACAAATCTCAAATTCCATACCAAGTTTAAGGCGAATAATAATCACTTACCATCTCTATTTTTTTTCTATGATTATATGGTTTTGACATGAAACTGAGAATATATGATTTTGGATTGCCATGTAAAAATTTTATGTTATGTAAACATGATTTTGGAGATGGGGTTTAATTTTCAGATTTTTCCAAGCTATGGAAATTTTATTATGAACTTTTATTGAAAAATATGATATAATTGGGTTTAAAATTTATTTCAAGAGTTTTAGGAAGAAATTGGATCTAAAATTTTAATATGTTTTTTTACATAATGAAATTGAATTTTTGTAATTTTAGAGGATTTTTCCCAGTTGATTTATCTGGAGAAATAAATTATTTTAAAAGAAGGGCTTTTCTGCAGAATGTCGGTTTTGCTATATGGAAAGGTTGTAACGTTAAAAATCCTTTAATTTGGATCTGAATAAATGTTGTGATTCTAGAAGGTAAAGTATTTGAAACATTTTTATGACAACCAATCAATTGTTTCCAAATAGGCAACTTGTTAGAAAGAAATTACTAGAAGTTGTAATTCAACGATTAAACCAAAAAAAAGCTTCTACATCTATTAGTAAGGAGCTTTCGACTCCTTTGATTGTGCCTTGCACAGTCAAAACCCACACAGTCGAAACCACCATAGTTGAAACCAATATACAAGATAACACTCAGATGATTTGTAGTGGATTGGAAGGAAGGCCGAAGCCTTGGTGTGGAAAGGGTAGCTTCCGATGGAGTCATAACCCTGCTTTGTTTTTATAATTTAAAGTTCTTGCCTAGTTTTGCCTAAAGCTTTCGACACAGTCAAAATACATGCTTCCGAAAAGGTTTTATAATTAGCTTTCGAAGTTTGTCATGTTTTTTTAGCATTTTCTTTCGAAGGAGTACATTTTTCCCTTTAAATAATTGCTTTCGAAAGGTAGGTTCCGACCCAGTCGAAACCTAGCCACTACTCTTCTTTTCGACTATATTGACCAGTGATGCTTTTGAAAGATTACCCTTATTTTACCATAAACTAAGCCTTTTTCCTAATTTCTTTCGAAAGGGTTGAGGATTTCGAAGGTGATGGAGTCATAAGGGGTTTCGACTTTGTCCTTCAACTTTTTTTTTTATAGATTTTGCTTTCGACTAAGATGGTTCCGACACCATCAATTTATCCTCAAATTAATTTTGTTGGTTTCAAAAGAGATACTTTCGTATATAACCATTTTGACCCAAATGATATTTTTAAAGATTAAACCTATTGCTTTCGAAAGGGGTACTTGCATTTATTTTGAACCTTTATATTTTAAATAGATGATTTGATACCATCGAAAGATACAATAGGTTTTCAAAGAGATTGTTTACTAAGGGCTTCGAAAGGTATGTATACAATGTTTTGAAAAGAGTCTTTGCTTTCAAAGAAGGCTATCAAGAGGTATCGAAAGAGATGTTCTTCAGGTTTAAAAACATAAACCCAATATCTAATTTAAGTAATAACCATGCCATAAATAATGATTTTGAAATGTTATTCATATTGTTATTAACCCACAACTATACTTTTGGAAAATGGAAGAATAACCAGTTAGGTTGACCTAGGTGTGAATATAACTTAACAAATGTTAAATTTTTCAAAGATATTAGCAGTGGCCAATAGGTTTAGAGTAAGCCCATGAGAACTGTATGATATTAGCAGGAGCCAATTGGTTCATAGTCAGCCCATGAAAACTAAGATTTGATATTGGCAGGGGCCAATAGGTTTGTAGTAAGCCCATGAAAACTATATCCAGATTAAGATATTGGTCGTCACCCAATAGGTTCATAGTTAGCCCATGAAAACTAGGATACGAAATATGATATTGGAGTTGCCAATAGGTTCTTAGTAATTCCATGAAAACTAAGTAATTGGACAGATAGTCCATAAAAATTTAATAGGTTAATGGAAACCGTAGAAACTATAATTGAGACAGATGGTTGGAATTAATGGGGATGGCTAACCAAAATTGATTTACTTGTTTTTCATATCATAATAATGTTTGAAACACTATGTTTTTAACCATTATGGATGCGGGAGCACGGTATATGGTTTATAAATGTTTTGGGATGCTAGTGAGGAGAAAACCCATTCTGCTAAGTGGTATGGTCTCATTAAATATCTAATTGGTTTAAGATGGTACCAAGATCTATGTCCGACCCGGAGTTTTTGTTTCCCCTTAAACTCTCGAGCACTCAATTGATTTTGAGTACATTGAGAGTTAAGGTTTCCATGTGTTCTTTAGACAAATAAAGCTTCCGATGACGTGCAAGAGGCAAGATTGTTATTAGATTTATTTTATTTCCGCTATGTATTTTTTTGTAAAGGCAAACTATTTTCTTGCCTATCTATATACTTTGATCTACCAAGGAGGCATCTTCATATGGCGCTCTTGGCGTATTTTGTAATAATTATATGTTATCTGAATGTGGTTTGCGAATTGAGATTGTGTAATTAATTTGGAATATTTTTAAATGGAATGTGGAATTTGTTTTGCTGTTTAATTTTTTCCCTATTCTTGTGTTTCTGCTTATCAATGTTTCTAATATCTCCATGTTTGATCATAGAGGATTAATAACTATGGATGAATGCAGCATCGTGGCCGTCAGTTTTGGGCTCCAAGAGGGGGGATGTTAAAGTTGGCGTTGAAAATGGCCATCAACACCTAGTTATGAGAAAGCACCAATATCCAGTCACAGATCTCAGATAATATAATGTGGAGAATGTAAATTAAAGATTAATAAAATTCAAACAGAAGGCAAGTAAAGAGATAGAGATTTATAGTAGTACGGCTAACTCCGACCTACTCCACTCCAAAGATTTTCCTTTTATTCATTTATACTGCCGGTTATAGTTACAAATTCATGAAAACCAAAAATAAAAATGGCATGGTATCGCCTAGGTGGAAGATGAAGTGAAGCAGAAAGAAACTCCCTAAAAATAAACCATCAAGCCTGTATTTATAGGTGAAGCATTGCATAGATCGGGCTGAAATTTCGCCAAAAGAACCTCCAGAGCCAAACGAATCGACCCACAAAATTTAGTGTCGATTGCGCACAATAAGAACATTTTATGTCGGTCGCTTTCGTTTACTTGTGAGGCCCATCGATTGATATGGTGGGTCCTCCGTGTTCTCTACTTCCTATTTTTGAAGTTGTTTCGTCAATCTTCCTTGTGGTTGTTGTGTTATAGATCGATCATTGTTGATTTTTACTGCTAATTCGAGTGATCTGTATCGATATTGATTCACGCTGATCCATAATGAATATGTTGCATATTCGATCTACGTTTTGGATGAATCATAGCCGATCCATTTTGGAGATGGATCATAGCTGATCCATAATGGAGATGGATCATTACTGATCCATATTGGAGAAGGATCATAGCCGATCCATTGTGAAAAACAGTCGTACTCGATCATTTTTTCCGTTGAAGTTTGAAATTCATATGTAGCCAAATCCAGACTTCTATCCGCCCAAATCCGTTCGACCATCATCTATAGTCTTGTCTATAATCGATCTCCAATCCGATAACCATTTTAACGGGCTTCCTTCCTTGATGATCGTGAAGTTTGCTGGGTTAAATCTTCCTGTATATTTCCTTGCCAAAAGGCACATTAACAGTTTGCCTCCCAAAACATGCCTTGCGATAGAAGGGTGTGTTTTGAATTGCCATAAATCCAAAATTCGATGTCCATAATCGATCGATAGCCATATTATACAATCCAAATCCAATCCATTGCCAATCCAAATCTATGATTTCTTCGGATCGCCTATGAAATCCATGACATTTCAAGCCAATATCTAATTTTGAATCCCCGATCCCTCCTAATCGTTTTATCCCAATCTATATCCATCCGAAGCCAAATTCATTTCTGTTTGAGACTGATATCCAAATCCATGACCTCTTCGAGTCGTTATCAAAACTCAGGACTACTCTGGGTTCGTATCCAAGTCCGCGACCGCTTAGATATTCAATACCTGTTCGAAGCTGATATCCAAATCCATGACCTCTCTGGGTCCTTCCCAAGCATAATCCATACTCGAAGTTCGAGTAAGCTGATCCTATCACTCTCTGACGAAGCAGAGTTACTTCCTGTAATCCGGTTCAGTGTCCCTGAACATTAGCTTATGTCTTGGCCTAAGTCCTAGGCCAATCATAGTCCCTCCGGTCATTTACAGAGCACAATCCAAACTTAATGATCTTAGTAGGTCGATCATGTATCTCTTCGGCGAAGTGACCTACTCCTTGCCAAACATAATCCATACCTGACGTTATGTTGGGATTTATTCTCCGGCCTTTACTCTCCGATCAAGGACTTAGTCCATATACGAACCCATTCTATCACTCTCTGGTAAAGGGACTTGCACCTCGCGTTTACCGCCCCGTCACTTCGCTTGGGACAATAATTGCGTCCTATTTTATTCATTGCAGTAATGTGGATCATAAATAACCTAATGAATAAGAGTTCGTACATCTTGAAAACAAAAAACTAAAAAATCCAAAGGGTGCCTTTAACAACTCTAGATTTTGGACCCTTGAAAATTGATACTATTACATCGATTATATTGCATGCCGAGAATTCGAATGGCTGAAAAGCCGATTGTTAGGGGAAAAGAATGAAGAAGAAAGAAGAGAGAAAGAAAACCAACAATATAGAATCTCACAACGAAATGAATAATCTGTAATATACAATAAGTCTTCACACAAAAAAGCAATATAATATACATACATCAATCTGAGTATATAACTTATTTCAGGCAGGACAGTTATAACAACATGTCCTCATAATTGCTGATAAATCAAGCAATAAATGTAGCACCATATGCACGAATATGTCTCTGGGCCTCTAGCTCATCTTCTGAAGTGATGTGCACGTAAATGTGCATATATTTACATCCATATTTTATCTATTTTTATTTAGATAAATGTCATATTTGGGTATTTTAACATGTTTAAAACCAAAATTTACTTATTTTTAAATCGTCATATATTCATCTACATACAAGGGCAAAATAGTCATTTTTGTGCATGTGTTAGTTTGAGACTTTTTACTTGGACATTTTTTATATTTTTTATAGGAATTTGGATGCATATGGAAGAGGGTTTCATGAAGATATATGCATGCACAAGGGAATACAAAGGAATGAAGAGGGATTAATTTAAGCTCAAGATCATGAAGGACTCCACCCACTTACCTAAATTTACAATTAGAAGCTAATGAACAACTAAGTGTAGATTAAAGCTTAATGCATATTTAGTGATGGATTAATTAGAGGCTAATGGTTACTTGGAGACCACACTTCCTAAAGGGCATTTTGGGAAGCACCCTAAAAATTGAATTAGGGTTTTATGCAAGCATAAATAGCCCTCTTATATACATGTAAATATCTTCTTACCTTTTATTCTACTTAGGAAATTAAGCAAGCAAGTCGTAAGCTCGATATTACATGAAATAAAAATGGCTTTCTAGTCTCTTTCTCTTTCCTTTTCTACATGCTTTTATTTACTTTTATGCTCATTTTTATTATTATGCTCTTTTTCATTTCATGTTCATAGCTTAGTTTTACATTTATGCACTTAGTTTAGTTCATTTCCTTCTAGTAGTTAATCTTCTTTTTCTTTGTTTATTTTCTACTTTTTCAATGTTGAAATCTCTATGTGTTGAAATGATAACACAAATGAGAGGCTAAATCCCTACAATTTAGGAGTAATGAAGCTTTCTTTTATCATGTAGATTCAACATAATTTTCTATGCACGATCTCTTTTATGCTTCATGAGAAAATGGATGTTTATGTTTATTTGCGTTTTATGTTGAATTTGATAGCCTACTTTGTTCACAACAAATAGGCTATGCTTATCTCATTAATCACAAATTGTCTTTTCATCTAAATATGATCATGGCAATGAAGTGAAGTTTTAGTAAAAATTTGAAGATCTGTTACTAATTAATATAGATGATCAGGCTTAAACTAGATTTTGGTTTCATTTTCTATGCCATATTTCATGAGATTTGCAAAAGTAGGATTAGATTTGTATTATAGTTTGATTTGTGTTAATTAGTAGCTCAAATAGGCCATGCTTATGTTAAATACATCGCTAAACCTACTTAGATTAAAAAGAGATCATCGTTTGATTTTATGTTGATTTATGTGAAAAATATAAGAAAATGGATAAATTGAATTTTAATCACATAGTTTTTAATCTCAACATTTCGTAGTTTTCTAGTTTTCAAAACAATCTCCACTTTTGGTTTAATTTGATTGATTAGAAAATTTTAAAATCTTAAAAATTCCCTACAGATCGAATCGTACTCGCCATGTACTAAAATTGTACGTCGTGCGCTTGCGGTAATTTTAGTTCAAAATTTATCGGCGATTTTCTAAACCGATAGAAAATTCATCGCTAAACAAGTTTTTGGTGTCATTGTCGGGGAATTGCTTTGATTTTATTTTCTATATTTCGAATTATTTGTTGTTTGGTTTTTGTGTGTTTGCATTTTTAAAAAAAAATTGTGTGTTTGATTTTTGGTGCATTTGTTTGGGTGAGCGTTTAGCTTTTCTAGTTTCATTTGCATCTCTATTAAAAAAACTAAAAAATTTCAAAAACAAAAAAGTATTTTATTATTTGCATTTCCATTTACATTTTACAAATTTCTTTTTCTCTCTCTTACATATTTACATTTGCATTCAAAACTATAACACTGTATACACTGCCATTGCCATTCACTGTTTGCATTTCAATGTTTACATTTACATTCAAACCACAGTTCACCACAACGGTTCTACCACCACAAAAACTGTCCCTTCCCCTGCCTGTCAAACCATGCACTACCAGAAATCATGCCATTGCTCTGCACACCACCATTTCATTTCAACACTTAACTACTGCCTTCCACTGCCAAAACATGAAGCATCCTCTCTGTTCCAAGCAATACAAATAGCAACCCTTCTTCGATCATCATTTGAAAGTGCACATTTGCTCTGTGTATAACCATCATTCAACACCACTTCTTCAACCTTCTCCACATACCCAAACATACACCTGCCTTCACATTCGTAACACAACTTCAACCCTATTTCCAGAAACCATCATCCATCATACGGCCTTCTTCAACTTTTCCAAACCTTCCCCTTGACCCCTGACATCCTCCGGCTGCCACATTTAGCAACTCATCCATCACCAGTTACTTCCACTACCAATCCACACTACAGCAAGTTCACTTGCCTTCATCTCTATCAACCAAAAACTTCAAACTTCCCTGCTACATTGATCAAACTATCAGTGCAAACAACCCCAACTGTCACTACTTCACATCGCTGAATGGCTCTACCACCCCCGAGCACATTCTACTGCAAACAAGCAATAGTATCTTACTACCTTCCCATTCCCCTGCAAACTACACATTAGTACTGCCTTGCATCAACCACCGGACCATCCCCTGCCACTATATACTGCTTTAACCTCTACAACAACCACCACTTGCTCACTGTCATTCCATTCCTCCTCCTTCAAACTACAGGCTACTGCATTAACATACACCCAGACGACTTCATTCAATTGCATCGTTGAGACCACTATACAACAACTTTGAACCACCACAATTGCAACTTCATACTGCATCTCAACCAACTGAATCACAGTTACCATCAAATAATTCACCAAGTCCCTGTTCCTCTTCCTAAAACCATCCACGCCAACTCTGATCATCCAACCATCAAATAAATAACCAAACCATTCCAACAACTTGTGGTGCCATCTTCCTCTACGGTATAAGCCGCTTTGACAAAACTGATCATAACATCTGCCTCGTGTTGGGGATTTTGCGGTTCGAGACAGATTTGACGGCGATAGTGATGAAGACAATGCTGTACTTCCGACTTCAAGGATCTATGGAATAGATTCTTTCAGACAATAGTTCAACCCACCAGGTACAAACGGTTATCGAACTATTGACTTTCAGGATTCAATGAAGCCCTATAACAACATAATCGGATTCAAAGTTTGTACGACTTTTATCCGACCAAGAACACTTCAAAAAATGTATCTGATGATGCAATTTATATAGAATAGAACGAAGAGGAAGAAGAATACAATCCTGCAACGCTTTCTGAATTTGCAACACCTTGGAGGCGTCACAAAACAGAGCGTTTAGTAACGCTATCCCGGCATTGCAGAACTGCTGTAGGAAGAAGAAGAAGATGCGGAACTGTTGTTTGCAACTGTTCTGGGCGTTGCTATTTATATACGTAAGGAAGTGTCTATTCGCCAAGAGTCACGACCGTTTGCAACGGTTCTTAAACGTCGCGACCTTTCATCTGCAACGTTCAGTAAAACGTTACTAATTCAAACGTCGCATCCATTCAGTTTGTAACGTTTAGAAAAACGTTACAAATTCCCGCCCTTTATCCAAATTCAGATTTCCCGGTTCTGGGTCCTTAACGGGCCGAAATATGGCCCGTTACTGTTCATATATGATCCAAAAATATTTTCGGATCCGAACCCGAAACCCGTACCCGGCTCGGCTCGGCCCGGTTCGGTTCGGTCGGACGGACGGCGGCGGCGGCGCGCGTGTGGTGTTGCATGACTTCTCTCCTCACAACAAAGCAAACATGTGGGAGCCCCAAGGCCCTATCATCCACTTGAGAAAGCTATATTTTACAAGTATATTGTATAGCTTTCTATAATGTGGGACTTTGATTTCTTCTTCCTTCCTTCTTTCTTTTCTTCTACTCTTCCAAAACTAAAACCCAAATCATTTTGAAAATTTTACAACAATCTCCCCCAATTTTCAAAAATTAAATAATAGGACGGCTGAATCACTAGAGTGACTTCCTACATACCCAAGTGGGATCAAGCCTATGTAGTTCTAAGATCAAGTTTAGCATCATCGTGAAAACCAACACATAAATAAAACGTATCTTTTGGTTTTGAACCTTTACTTAGTGTAAACCATTCAAAGCCTTATCGAGATTCTATGGTGAACGAATCTTGAACTAAGTATCCCTAATGATAAAACCAGAACAACCACACATGTTGATTTCCTTAGGTAAAGTGTTCTGTATTGCTCAGCACGTTAATGGCCATGTGCTTAAACCTTGGTTCATGAGTCTACTTAGAAAGCGGTCTTACTTTCCTAGGAAACGACCTGATTTCCATACTCATATAGGTAAGTCTCTTAAGGTGTTTCTGCGATACACCTTTTAAGGTTTCTAGACTTATTAAGGATATATATCCATCCTTTGTTCTTGCAGAATCCAACACTAAATATTATGGGATTATCAATTTAGTGTTCCATAATCATTCTCTTAACTTGTTGGTACCCATTGAACTTTGTCTATCCTTTTCAAGACATAAGTTGGGTTTCTGTTAAGGACGATCAACCTTCATTCACAGACCTTAGTCCCATTTCTTTTGACTTTATAGAAACCATTGCCTTTGGAAGACCTTTTGTAAGTGGGTCAGCCAAGTTTTTCTTCGTTTCTATGTAGTCTACAGTTATAACTCCTCTTTTGAGTAACTGTCTCACCATTTGATGTCTTAGACTCACATGTCTAGACTTTCCATTATATGTCTTATTAGACACATTGTATATTGTTGCTTGATTGTCACAGTTAATCAAGACTGCTGGAGATGGCTTCTTCCACAAAGGGATTTCCATTAATAAATTCCTAAGCCATTCCGCTTCTTTACATGCATCTGCTAATGCAATCAATTCTGACAACATAGTTGAGTCAGAAATACAGGTCTGCTTCTTGGAAGCCCAAGACACAGCAGCGCCTCCTAATGTAAAGATCCATCCAGTCATAGACTTGGATTTGGATTCTACGTTGTTCCAGGTTGCATCACTATATCCTTCTATTATAGAAGGATATCCTTTATAAGATAAACCATATTCAATGGTTCCTTTCAAATAAGCTAAAACTCTGGAAATGGCTTTCCAATGTTCGAAACCTGGATTACTCGTAAATCGACACAATATACTTATAGCATGCGCGATGTCTGGTCTAGTGCAATGATAGCATACATAAGACTCCCAATAACACTGGAATACTCTAGTTGAGAGATAGTACGTCCAGTGTTCTTTTTTAATTTAATACTAGGATCTAAAGGAGTTGGTGCTGGTTTGTCATTGTAATGACCATACTTTTGTAGGAATTTATCTATGTAATGGGATTGAGTTAGTAATAACTCCCCCTCTTTCCTAACAATTTTAATTCCCAGAATTACATTAGCCTCTCCTAGATCTTTCATATCGAATTTAGAAGACAGAAACTTTTTAGTTTCATTCACGCAGGATATATTGGAACCAAATATTAGCATGTCATCAACGTATAAACATATTATAACAATACCGTTGTTATCCGATTTGCTATAAATACATTTATCAGCATCATTAACAATGAATCCATATGACAGTGCAATTTTATCAAACTTCTCATGCCATTGCATGGGAGCTTGCTTCAGGCCATAAAGAGATTTTACTAATTTGCAAACTTTCTTTTCTTGGCCTGGGGTTTTGAAACCTTCAGGTTGTTCCATATATATCTCTTCTTCTAAATCTCCATTTAGAAAAGCAGTCTTTACATCCATTTGATGTATGACTAATTTATGAATTGATGCAAGTGCAATTAAACAGCGTATAGAAGATATGCGAGCAACTGGAGCATATGTATCAAAATAATCTACTCCATGTCTTTGCTTATATCCCTTAGCAACTAATCTAGCTTTAAACTTATCAATGGATCCATTTGTGTTCAACTTTTTCTTGAATATCCATTTACATCCTATAGGTTTAGCACCAGGAGGTAAATCAGTTAAAACCCAAGTTTGGTTTAACATTATGGAATTCATTTCATCATTGATAGATTCTTTCCAGAAATTTAAATCTCTGGAACTCATAGCTTCAGAATAAGTTTTGGGATCATCATCAACGTTCATTACATATTTAGTCACATTAAGGACTTCGTCCTTACTGCTTTCTACAAGATATGTAATGAAGTCAGGACCATAGTCCTTTTCTATTCTCGCTCTTTTACTTCTCCGTTGTTCAGTACTATTATCTGGTACTGACACTTCCTTGCTGTTTTGAGCAGGAGCAAAATCATCGTCATTGATATCATTAGTTATACTACGTTCTGGACTAGATGATCTCAATGGGATCTCAACAGTTTGATTTTCAAAAAATTCTACATCTACAGATTCTATAACTTCTAGGGTGTCAAGAATAAGAAATCTATAAGTTATACTATTAAGTGAATATCATATGAAAACACATTTAAATGCTCTATTTCCTAACTTTGGTCGTTTAGGGTCTGGTTTTCTAACATAAGCTAAGCAACCCCAAACTTTAAGTCTAGTTAGGCTAGGTTTCCTATTAAACCATAATTCATAAGGGGAAATATTATTCTTTTTAAGTGGTACTCTATTTAAAATATAACATGCAGATAACATAGCATCACCCCATAGGTTATAAGGTAAATTAGAACTTATGAGCATGGAATTAACCATTTCTACTAAGGTTCTATTCTTCCTTTCAGCAACACCATTTTGTTGTGGTGTATATGGGGCAGTACATTGGTGAATTATACCTTGTTGTTTACAAAACAAGGTGAATTCATTTAAGAAATATTCACCACCACGATCTGAACGTAATATTTTAATTTTAACTCCTAATTGTGTTTCGACTTCTGCTTTGTAAATTTTGAATTTATCAAAAGCCTCATCTTTAGTTTTCATTAGATATACATATGCATATCTAGTATAATCATCAATGAATGTTATATAGTATTGGTTACCACCATAGGTGATATGACTTTTTAAGTCACCCACATCACTATATACCAAATCAAGCAAACCAGTTTTCCTTCCTACGGATTTAAAGGATTTCCAGTGTATTTTTGCTTGAACGCATATTTCACATTTAGAGAGGGTATCGAAATCACAATCAGAAATTAACCCTAATTTATTCATATTCCTAATGGAATTATAATTAACATGGCCTAATCTACCATGCCATAAATTAATAGAATCAACAATATAAACAGAAGATTTCTTTATTAAATTCAACTTAATCATGTCGTTACAAGAGTATCCCTGTCCAATGAATTTACCATTCTTAGACAACACTAGCTTATCAGACTCATACACGATCTTGAATCCTCCTTTGTTAAGAAGGTATCCAGAGACCAAATTCTTACACATATCAGGTACATAGAATACATTGACTAATGTAAGAACTTTTCCAGAGGTGAGAGGAAGTTCTATAGTGCCTTTTCCCAGAACTTTACTTGGAACCTTATTTGCTCCAGTAACTTCATCGGCTTCTCCTTTATTTTCTTCGTAACTCTTGAAAAGATTACGGTCTTTGCAAATGTGAATGGTTGCTCCAGTATCGAACCACCAATCATTATTATTGCCACTAACGGAGTTTGCCTCTTGCACTACAGCCACAAGCGAGTCTTCGACCACATTCACTTTTTGTTATTTCTTCCGCAGACGGCAGTCTCGGGCATAGTGGCCAGGCTTGTTACAAAAATAACAAGCACCTTTCTTTTTGTTGTTAGTTTTGGAATGATTTTTCTTAAACCGTGTCTCATTCTTTGGCTTTAATTTATCAGTAATTTCAACATTATTTGCCTTAGAATGGGACTCAGTTTGTGGATTATCATCTAGATCGCGTTTGCGAGAGTCTTCTTCAATACGAAGATGACGCTGTAAACCGTCTAAATTATAATCCGTTTCCGCATGCTTCATCTTTTTCTTATAATCATTCCAACTATGCGGAAGTCTAGAAATTATAACTCCAACAACAAAAGATTCAGGGAGATCAATTCCAGCATCTTTAAGTTGATTCACCAACAGTAAGATTTCGCTTACTTGGCCAATTATGGACTTATTGGTGACCATTTTGAAATCCATAAAATTAGAAATAAGAAACTTTTTATTGCTTGCCTCGGATATGCGGTATTTATTCTCCAGAGCAGTCCAGAGTGCCTTCGCTGTTTCCAAGGTCCTATGAGCATTGTAGACTGGGGTAGATAGCGCATTCAGAATATGGCCTCTGCATAGGAAATCGTCCTCTTTGCGCTTTGCACGTTTAGCCTTTAAAACAGCATCATCCTTATCAGTTTCCTCCGGGATTTCTTCCAAGTCATCTTCCAAGATGTAGAACAACTTGACGGTGATCAGGAAAATTTCATCGTCTCTTGCCAACGAGTGAAATTGTCGCCATCAAAACGCTCCAATCGAGTTAGATGCTGATTCATAACCTGTAGAGCGCTCGAAACTTCCATGGTTGAAGAATATTGTCTGAAATTTTGTTGGGGATTTTGCGGTTCGAGACGGATTTGACGACGATAGTGATGAAGACAATGTTGTACTTCCGACTTCAAGGATCTATGAAATAGATTCTTTCAGACAATAGTTCAACCCACCAGGTACAAACGGGTTATCGAACTATTGACTTTCAGGATTCAATGAAGCCCTATAACAGCGTAATCGGATTCAAAGTTTGTACGACTTTGATCCGACCAAGAACACTTCAGAAAATGTATCTGATGATGCAATTTATATAAAATAGAATGAAGAGGAAGAAGAATACAATCCTACAATGCTTTCTGAATTTGCAATACCTTGGAGGCGTCACAAAACAGAGCGTTTAGTAACGCTATCCCGGCGTTGCAGAACTGCTGTAGGAAGAAGAAGAAGATGCGGAACTGTTGTTTGCAACTGTTCTGGGCGTTGCTATTTATATACGTGAGGATGTGTCTATTCGCCAAGAGTCACGACCGTTTGCAATGGTTCTTAAACGTCGCGACCTTTCAGCTGCAACGTTCAGTAAAACGTTACTAATTCAAACGCCGCGTCCATTCAATTTGTAACGTTTAGAAAAACGTTACAAATTCCCGCCCTTTATCCAAATTCAGATTTCCCGGTTCTGGGTCCTTAACGGGCCGAAATCTGGCCCGTTACTGTTCATATATGATCCAAAAATATTTTCGGATCCGAACCCGTACCCGGCCCGGTTCGGTTCGGTCGGACGGACGGCGGCGGCGGCGCGCGTGTGGTGTTGCATGACTTCTCTCCTCACAACAAAGCAAACATGTGGGAGCCCCAAGGCCCCATCATCCACTTGAGAAAGCTATATTTATACAAGTATATTGTATAGCTTTCTATAATGTGGGACTTTGATTTCTTCTTCCTTCCTTCTTTCTTTTCTTCTACTCTTCCAAAACTAAAACCCAAACCCTAATCATTTTGAAAATTTTACAACACCTCGCTCCTATCTGTAAACATCCGCAACACCATAAAACTTCGAACTCAAGCTCACAAACAACCCATCGAGTCAACAAACTCAAGCAACATAGAACAATCACAATCGAAACCACCACCTTCATCATAAACCCCAAATCGCTGTCGTCCTCCTTGCGATGACGGCAAACCAACCACAACCGCGAAGTCTGAACCACCACCACTGTCGCATCGCCTCCACGACCTTACACCCAAAATTCCCACTTCCTCAATTCGCCTACAACAACAATCCTTCAACCACCTCCGACCTCTCGATTACCTCTGCCCCTTCCTCAAACCCGCCTCCAACACCTTCAAATCGTGATCCAAAGCAAAACAAGCATCACTCATGACCCTCATGCATTCATTTTGACCGCCGCCTACAACCTTTGAGCAAGCTCTCCTCAAAACCGAACCAATTTTCGAACTCACTTGAAACTATCTCCTCGAACTCGCGGTATTCCAATAGAGTAATTCGTGAAGCCTCATTCAAATCGCAGACCCACCTGAACTCTGATAATCCACCACCTCAACCTGAAATCCACACTTCTCACTCCAACCCAAACGAACTCCTACAATCGCGAACAAACTAAAAAAAAATAAAAGAGAAAGGAAAAGGAAAAGCTTTCGGTTTGTGGCATTGCACTTCAATGGGGTGCGAGATTTAAAGTGGAGAGGTGTTCTATCTGTGTTTTAATTTTGTGATAGAGAGAATTTCAAATAACAATAAAAAAAGGCTAATTCTATTCCAACCCAATTTATTGCTTAGTAGCCCCCCGTAAAATAATTAAAATTATTATGACTAAATTACCTATAAGAAACTAGTTAGCAAAATATTTTTTTTTGCTGTGTACAGTTTACCACGCAGGGCAAATGCGTGGTAAAAATGCGTACCACGCATGGCCAATGCGTGGTAGAAATGAATACCCCACAGTAATTGCACGATGTTTTCATTTTTACCACGCATTGGCCCTGCGTGGTACGCATTTTTACCACGCATTTGCCCTGCGTGGTAAACTGTATACAGCTGTTGAAAAAGAGAAGAAATAGAAAGCAGAGTTTTGAATTTAAAAATGTATTCTCTATCTCTCAACTGATTTACACAACAGCCCTTTTTATTATTGTTACATGATAACACACACCAGGTTTTAACAAGTAGCATGGGCCGAACAAAACAAAATATAAAACAATTTAAGCAATACAGCCCAACACCCCAGCCCAATTCAACACAGTTCACATGCCTCAAGATGTATAGGTAACTCAGCTCACACCAGTAAATCATTATGTATATATTTATGACTGAATACTGGTAATACTCCCCCTCAAGTTGGTGCATACATGTTCTTCATGCCCAACTTGCAACATAAGTATTCAAGCCTTGCTCCAGTTAGGGATTTTGTAAACATATCAGCTATTTGCTCTCCTGTTTTCACATACCCAGTTGCCACTAGACCACTCTGAATCTTTTCTCGAATGAAGTGACAATCCACCTCAGTATGTTTAGTTCGTTCATGAAATACTGGGTTTGAAGCTATGTGCAGTGCTGCCTGATTATCACAAAATAGCATTCTAGGTTTCTCAATTTTAAAACCAAGTTCATCCATTATGTGACTGATCCACATTATCTCACACACTGCCTTAGAGATAGCTCTATATTTTGATTCAGCACTTGATCTTGAAACAACACTTTGCTTCTTGCTTTTCCATGATACAAGATTACCTCCTAAAAACACACAATAGCCAGAAGTGGATTTTCTATCTGATTTTGACCCTGCTCAGTCAGCATCAGAAAAGCATTCCATGCTGATATGACCATGGTTTCTGTACATGATCCCTTGACCAGCTGTCTTCTTCAAGTAGCCTAATATTTGTTCTAACAAAGACCAGTGATGAACTGTAGGTAATTGCATAAACTGACTTATAACACTCACTGAAAAACTAATGTCAGGCCTTGTTACAGTTAAGTAGTTTAATTTTCCCACTAGTCTCCTGTACCTTTCTGGATTCTCGAGTAGTTCACCACCTTCTTCAATACAATAATTAGGTGTAATTGGAGTTACAACTGGTTTCATACCCAACTTTCCTGTTTCACTCAATAGGTCTAGTACATATTTTCTTTGAGATAAGAAAATTCCATCAACACTTCTTATAACTTCTACTCCAAGAAAGTATCTTAACTCACCTAAATCCTTTGTATTAAATTGTGTACGAATATATAACTTGAGAGACTCAATCCCTGCTGTATCATCCCCAGTGATAACTATATCATCCACATATACTACCAGTAAAATAATTCCAGCTTCAGATCTTTTAAAAAATACTGAATGATCACAATTACTCTTCATCAAACCAAAAGACTCAAGTGCATGACTAAATTTTCCAAACCAAGCTCGGGGACTCTGTTTTAAACCATACAGTGATTTGTTAAGTTTACATACCAGATTACTCTCCCCCTGAGCAATAAATCCAGGTGGTTGAACCATACACACCTCCTCATGAAGGTCACTATGTAGGAAAGCATTTTTGATATCCAATTGGTGAAGTTTCCAGTTATAAGTTGCTGCTAAAGAAATAAACATTCGAATAGATGTAAGTTTAGCAACAGGAGAAAAAGTATCTGAATAATCTACCCCATACACTTGAGCATATCCCTTTGCGACCAATCTAGCTTTTAGCTTTGCCACTGACCCATCTGGATTAACTTTGATAGAAAATACCCACTTGCATCCTATTGCCTTCTTATTCATTGGTAACTTAACTAGATCCCATGTATTGTTAAGCTCTAATGCATTTATTTCTTCAATCATAGCTACATGCCATCCATCATGTGATAATGCTTCTCCCACAGTTTTGGGTATAGGGACAGACTCCAATGATTGATTAAACATACATATAGAAGATGGTATATGTTCATATGACACATATGTAGAGATAGGATAGGTACACTGTCTTTTACCTTTTCGTAATGCAATAGGTAGATCTAGGCTGGGGTCCAAAATAGGAGTAGGTTCTGATTCTTGTACAGTTTCAGTTGTAATATTATGATGACCACTTGCTTCTTGTGTAAGATCACTACTATTAGTAGTATCAACTTGACTGTGATAAATGAGAAAGTCTTCATCATCTAGTTGGTTACTTTCATTATCTAGATTTCTAGCATAGGTTGCTGGTGCTGATTGAAAATATGGGGCATCTTCATGAAAAGTAACATCAATAGATACTAGATACTTATTTAAAGTAGGACAATAACACCTATAACCTTTTTGTAACCTTGAGTAGCCAACAAACACACACTTAAGAGCTTTTGGGTCCAGCTTTGATACTTGTGGTCTCACATCTCTAACAAAGCAAGTACTACCAAAGACTCTTGGTGGGACAGGATACAACTGCTTATTTGGAAACAGTATAGTATATGGGATTTCTCCATTTAAAATTGATGAAGGCATTCGATTAATAAGAAAACAAGCAGTAGACACAGCATCACTCCAAAAATACTTAGGCATATTAGTCTGAAACATAAGTGCTCTAGTAGTTTCAAGTAAATGCCTATTTTTCCTCTCTGCTACTCCATTTTGTGATGGGGTGTCTTCACAAGATGTTTCATGAAGTATACCATTTATACTCATAAACTCATGAAATTGACTGGAGGTATATTCTTTTGCATTATCACTCCTTAAAGTCTTAACTTTTGTATTAAATTGTGTACTAATTTCAGTACAAAATGCACAGAAGATGGTATATAATTCTGACATGTTTTTCATCAAAAATAACCAAGTGGTTCGAGAGTAATCATCCACAAATGTAACAAAATATTTGTAACC
Source organism: Allium cepa (assembly GCA_030765085.1). NCBI lineage: Eukaryota > Viridiplantae > Streptophyta > Magnoliopsida > Asparagales > Amaryllidaceae > Allium > Allium cepa. The sequence continues at coordinate 428,140,540 of CM060935.1, forward strand.
ATGTTTTGATACAACGGCTGATGGTCCCCAAATATCAGAATGAACAAGTTCAAATGGACAACTAGCTCGTTTATTTATTCTAGGAGTTAAACTACTACGATGGAGTTTAGCAAATTGACAAGGTTCACAATTTAATGAATGTATTGAACTATACTGTGGACATAATTTCTTGAATACTTGAAGTGAAGGATGGCCTAGCTGACTGTGTGATTTGAGGGCTTGAGTAATACTTGAACATGCAACAGGGGTGTCAAAAGTATAGAGACCTCCAGATTCATGACCTTTACCAATAATCTGCTTCGTCAATCGATCCTGGAATATACAATGGGTAGGATAAAAAGAAACACAGCAATCCAACTCCTTGGTTATTTGACTCACTGACAGTAAATTGAATGCTAGATCTGGCATATGTAAGACATTTTCTAATGTCTTTGTATTGGTGAGATTAATTGTTCCTGATCCTTTTACACTTGATGAAGATCCATTAACCAAAGTAACATTATGACTTGAACTGTTTGATTGAAACTTTGAAAAATTAAGTGCATTACCTGTCATATGGTCTGTTGCACCAGAATCTATAACCCATCTTCCTGATTTAGCAACGGTAGAGACATGAGTTGGTGCATCCTTCAAGCTTTCTTGATACTTGGTAAACTTGGCAAATTCATCAGCAGATACAAGAACAGATTTGTTATCATTATCATTTGTTTTAGCAATATGTGCAGACTGATTTATTGGTACACTTCCTCTAGAAACAGTACTTTGTTTCTGTTTGTTCTGCAATTTCCAGCATTCAAATTTTGTATGTCCTGGTTTCTTGCAATAGACACAAAATACTGGATTAGTTGCTCGACCCTTTGTGTTGACCACTTCCCTTTTGTATCCACTCTGGTTAGGTTGGTTAGGTTTCCATGGAGCATACTTGTTTTGAGTTACCAAAGCACTATTAGTTGATGCAGGAGTCATTTGTATGCTTGAATTCTCTGTCCTCAGAATTCTACTGAATACTTCTTGCAAAGATGTTATCTCAGATCCCGATAGCACTTGTGATTTAGCAGATTCAAACTCTGGTGAAAGACCTGCAAGAAAACTCATTATTGCCATTTGTTCACGCTGTGTACGCTGTATCTTCACATCAGGGCTGATTGGAAGCAAAGTATTGAACTCCTCATAGGTCTTCTTGAATGTCATAAAATAATTCATGAGATTCTGATCTTGTTTTTCAGCGCGGTAGAACGATTTACACACATCATACATACGACTTAAATTTCCTTTTCCTGAATACAAAAATTCTAGATACTCCATTAATTCTTTCACGAATTCACAATGATTCACCAAACTGATGACTGTACTATCAATAGTATTTCGGATCTGAAGAAATAGTCTAACATCATCCCTTAGCCATGTCTGTCTTTTCTCTTTATCCTCATCTTCTTTGGGTGGATCCTCAGTAAGATGATTGTCTTTATCAATGCTTCGAAGATATATGCGAATCGTTTTACTCCAATCGGAATAATTTGATTCATTCAACTTATGTTCCGTGATTTTAGACATTACTGGCAACACATCAGAGATCGACTTACTTTCAGCCATAACCCTAATTCGATAGGTAATTAATTTGAATAAGAATCCTCAAATACAAATCAGATCGAAGAATTGATCTTAACTGAGAGTTGCTCTGATACCATGTTGAAAAAGAGAAGAAATAGAAAGCAGAGTTTTGAATTTAAAAATGTATTCTCTATCTCTTGGTAAAAAAATAATTCACGACTGAGGAGGAGGACTTGCTGAGGAGGAGGAGAATCGCGACTTGAACCGGAGGAGGAGAATCGCGGGTCGAACAGGGAAAAATCACGACTTGAACTAAACGAAGAGGGGGGAAATTGCATACGTGAAGGTGAAAGGGGTAGTATTGGAAAATATGGGGGGCTACTAATTAAACTAAGGGGTATGCAAAAATAATTAGAAAATGGGGGGCTACAAAGCAAAATTTTGGGTTGGAATAGAATTAGCCATAAAAAAATAACAACCATCTTCGTTCACTTATTGCAATTGGGCCGGATTTTAAGCATGAAAAAAAAGATTTTATTTCTTACTTTGTTTTCTTTTGTTTTCATTGTTTTAGTTTTCTTTCAGTTTAAAAAAATTCATTTGTCTGAAATAAATTCTTCTTTGAATTTTTTTTATTTGTTTTGGTTTGTGTTAATTTTTTTTTAAAAAAACAAACAAAATATATAAAAACAACTGTATATATCTTGCTTTTCGTTTCAGGTTGCCAAAGTAGAAAATCAAGAGGAATCGTTTTGCTTTGCTTGCTTGCATAAAAAATCGCCGCTTAAAAAAATGCCAATAGTTTGCGCGCTCTGCTTTCGTGCTTTCATGCTTTCATCACTAGTTTTATTTTAGTTGCATTGTTGGTTGCTTGCATTCTAAAAAATTATTTTAAAAATCCAAAAACAAACTTCATTTTAGTTGCATTGTAATAAATGTTTAATTTCTAGTTTTGCATTCATTTCATTTCATTTTATTTTCTAAAGGCAATACCCCCAATTCACATAAGGTAGGGGATTTCATCACCCTTTCCTTAGCCCACAAATTACATTTCATCATAGAATTTGACTAATAATAAAGGTTAGACATTCGACTTAAGGGTGTCGCCAGCTCATGTAATTAAGTCCTTTTCATTCATTTAGTTGCATTAGTTCATGCATATTAAAAAAATCCAAAAAAATTATAAATTTTACTTAACTTAGTTTTCAATCCAAAAAAATGTCCTCTTTCCTTTCCTTTGAAATTTCTCTATCCAAAAAAAACAGAAATCCAAAAAAAATTCTTTTCAAAAAGAAAAAAATTTAAAATTCAAAAATAAAAAAAAATCAAATTTCCCATTTTCTTAAAATAATTTTTTTTTCCTTTTAGTAAATATTTGAAAGTAAAAATAAGGAACACATCCCTAAAATCAAACTTAATACACAAAACATCCTCCTCATAAAAATGATACAAATTACATCCATGTTTTCAAATATTATAGTGTTCTTCCCTACAATACTCCTCTTCTCCATTGTAGAAATGTTGATTTCTTACCCCATTAATTATCAATCTTTAAAACGCAACAACTTCTTGTAGAAACGACGGATTAACAAACCGTTTTCACCATTAAAACGCAAATTTTATTATCTTTCTAAAGAGTGGCATTGTGCATATGTAAAAACAACGGTAGGACAAGCTATTCGCTAATCCAACTCCGTGTTGAGTTGGCTGGGGGTTTGCAAGGGGCAGCGTGCCCCTGTCGGTTTGGGGTGGAGTCTTGAAAAAAAATTAAATTGATGTTTTTCAAAATTTAGCAATTATGTTGGTTGTAGACAATTCAGCAATTATATGCAATAATTGTAGAAATGTCTGCAAATATACCATATAATTGCAGAAATGTCTACAATTATATGTAATAGTTGCAGTCATTTCTGCTACTATGTGCAATAATTGCAGACATGTCTGCAATTATACCATATAATTGCAGAAATGTCTGCAATTATATGGAATAGTTGTAGATTCGAAGAAAAATCAAAGATTTTCAAAATTTGCAGAATTGTCTGCAAATATATGGAATAATTGCATTTTCAATACAAATATGATTTTTTTTGTATCAACAATGGATCTCATTAAAATATCATATTTTTTTTGATTTTGTGGTGAAAACGGTATGATGATCCAATGTTTTTACACAAAATTATAGGCGTTTGAAATGTTAAAAACGTAAAGGGTATTTGGGTCTTTATGAGCACATGAATTTGAAAACAGGGACAGAAAACTTACTAAAAAATGGAGGGATGCTTTGTGTATTTTCAAACTTTAACAAAGATGTATGCCAAACGCACCAAATAGATACTATTTGAAATTATGTAAATAACCTTATTATTTATCTAAATTTCTCTTTATTACCTATTTTATTTTAACTAATTATTTTCAAATTTAAATAAGAATTTATTTTAATTAAACATTCAAAAATAATACAATCAATAATAATCAATAAATCAAGGCATAATACATTCAAAATAGTATAATAATCAAACAGTAATCCATAAAACACAACATATATCAATAACTACGACTACTCATTAATAGACATGTATTTTATAATTTAGAATTCAATTAATTACATTAAATGAAACATACCAAGAACTTTTGCAGTAGCCTCTAAACTAAACAAACGCTATGCAAAATTGTATGAAATTTTGCCATGAACTCAAAGGAAGAAACCGTGAATGAATCAGAGTTTGTATGTGAAAGATATAGATGTTAGAAGATCTAGGGTTTAATTAGTAACAAATAAAAGTATAGGAACTTATATAAAACTTCATGTTACCTTCTTCCATAATCGCATAACCTCACTATCACCAACTTCACACTCCTGGCACCACCGCCTCGTACCACCGACCCAAGATCTGAAACCGTCGTGCAGGTCACCACTCCAAGTTGCACCATACCAGGCCTATGGGCTCCTCTCTACCGCCCCACGGCACCATCACCCACACAAATTTTGTGTCCTTTCATAGATTATAACCACCCTGGTGGAAAATTGCTCTATCCAGCTATATGAATCGACTTTGCTTGACATCCTCTACACGACGGTACCCTTTGAATGCTCTTTAGTCACTGTTTCACTATTGATCCGAAAGCCCAAGAATGGACGACCATGGATAAATCACCAATTTATGGGCAACTAGAATGTCGGATGTAAAATGAATCTCAGATGCCTCCTTGTCTCGCTGAGAGCTTTGAATCCATATGTTATTCGATGGATATCAGACAAACTGAATTTTGAATCAATATATAATTTTCGAATATCATATCCACTAAAATGCAGTTAAGAGGGATTTAGAGATTAAGTAAGAGATACTAACAAGTCTGTCGTCCTATATTTTCAAGTTCCAAAACATAATTAAAATAATTAATTAATACCCTTAATTATTTAACGTTTTATATGCTTATCTAGCATGAAAAATTCACAATAAATCGAAATCACTTGAAAAAAATCTCAAAAATTCATATAAATTAGAAAATATCCTTCTCTTTAACGTATAAAAGCTTCGGAGTAAAAAAATATATATTTAATTTGAAAAATTAAAACCCAAAATTAAGCAATTTCCTCCTTATAAAATTCGTAAAATATTAAAATAAATTCAGAAAATTATGAAATTAAAAACCCATCTCCAAAATGTCATTTTATACATCATATCGAAAATTTGTATCATTTAGAGACTAAAAACTTAGGTTTTACCCATAAAACCCTTCCAAATAATTTCATAAAAATTCGTTAAATCATTATTCTACCAAAACTTGGCAAAATAACCAATATAAGTTCAAGTACTATCCATAACCGAACCATAAAATAAACAAAAGATATGGATCTTGTATTATTCACCTAGATGGTGTAGTTGAGATTTGATTAAGCTTTTGTATCTCTAAGCTTATTCCCCTTGAATCCCTAGATTTCAATCTCTATAGCTTGACTTATGAACGACCTTGGTATTTTCTTTTGATTGGTTGAGTTTTTAAAAATGTGAATGATATGAGAGAGAAAGGATTTAAAGGTTAAAAAATGGATCTACTTATTTTTCCCTCATCATATTTCACTTATATGTTATGTTTAAATAATCCCATTACTTAATTAATTAAGGCACTACCGTATTAGGTTTCAAATCTCACTCCCCTTAACCAATTATATACATTATTCTACTAAATCCATTCAATTAAATATCCCTAATTATGTTTAAATAAAAATAGGGGTGTTACAGGCTCCTCTCCTTAAAGAATTTCGTCCCCAAAAAGTTAGTAAGGACTACTAAGCTAGCATATTAATCATGCAAACAATGCTAGTATATCCTACCAGCTATCTAGTCTATATACAACAAATATTGAACATAACATCACAATAGCTAAGGGTAAGTATCCCTAATCATGTCATTTGCCTCCCAAGTACAGTCTTTCTTGTTGTTGCTCTACTAAACTTTCACCAACTTGAATGTCTTATTCCTTAACCTCTTCTCATCTCTTGCTACAACTCGAACTGCCTGTTTAACAAATGTAAGATTTGGTTTTACTTCTAAATCTATCAATACCATCGGAGCAATAGTAGATTCTGGATCATGCACGTGCTTTCGAGGTTGATAAACATGAAATACGTTATGGATGCCTGCTAAACCGCTTAGTAACTCTACTCGACACGTGAGCTTTCTAATCCTCTCTATAATTGAAAATAGTCCAACATATCCCTGACTTTCCAAATCATACCACACCCTTCATCGTTGATACCTTAATGATAACACGATCTCCAAGAACTCTAGATCCTTATGCCTCTTATCCCCGTAACTTTTCTGTCTAGACTTCGCTTCTGTCATCCTACCCCGGATTAACTCAATCTTCTCTGTGGCTTCTTTCACCACCTTTGGAACAAGAACTAGTCTATCTCCATTCTCCAACCAAAATGCTGGTAATTTGCATAGCCTTCCATACAAAGTTTCGAAAGACGCAATTCTTATACTAGTCTGATAACTATTATTATAGGAAAACTCAACCAAGTGCAAATGGTCTTCCCACAACCCACCAAAGTCTAGTACACAAGCTCTCTACAGATTGTCGAGTATCTTATTGACTCTTTCTGTCTTCCTATCAATCCGAGGGTGATAAGTAGTACCCTTCTTAAGCTTGGTACCTAACATTTCCTGTAAACTCTTCCAAGATTCACTAGTGAATAATGCATCTTTATCACTACCTATACTACTAGGAATTCCATACGAATAATTTAGCCAATAAAGGCGTCATCCTGGTTGACTTAATAGGAATGAAATGTGCACACTATGTCAATCTATCTACCACAACCCATATACTTTCATTTTTCCTATTCGACCTTGACAACCCATCAATAAACGTTGGTTGATGACACTCCCTAAGAACTTCTCTCCTTAGGTCCCCAACATCTGGAACACACAATCGTCCCTTCTTCCTTACCCTTCCTCTCTGGTCAAGACTAAAATATTTAGATTATCGATCTCATTTCCACTTTCCAGTCTTCTGATCTATTCAGCTAATAGTGGATCATCTCTCTACTTAGAAGAAATTCTGTCGATCAGTACTGGTCAAACTTCTAAGCAAGATAACATGGTTGTACTTTGACTAGAACTAGCAGTCGTAACTGCACGCTACAAATATTTAATTCTTTTAGATCTTTCCATTATGTCAACATAGCTAACATCACATTTTGGTATTTCCTGCTAAGTGCATCTGCAACTTTATTTCCTTTTCCTAGTGTATGCTCAATACCAAAGTCATAAGCTACTAAAAAATTTAGCCATCTTTGCTACCTCATATTCTTTTGAGATAATAAATACCTTAAAGATTTATGATCCTTATACAACTCGAATCATTCTCCTAAGAGGTAGTGTCTCCACACTTTTAGTGCAAAAATCACTACTGCCAACTCTAAGTTATGAGTCAGATATCTAACTTCATGTGGCCTGAGCTGCCGAGAAGCGTAGGCAATAACTTTACCCCTCTACATAAACACAACTCCTAATTTAATTCCACATGCATCTGTATACACCACCAAATCCTGATTTCCATCTAGAGCCATTACCATATGCGTGTTGGTCAACAAATGCTTCAACTCAAGGAATGCTTCTTCACATTTATCAAACCAAATGAAATTCATAGCCCTTTTGGTTAGCTTAGTCAAAGGCCCTGCTATCCATAAGAAATTCTTGATAAATCTCTAATAATAGCCAACTAATCCAAAAAAACTTCTTATCTTCGTCATTGTCTCGGATCTTCTCCAACTACTAACAGCTCTTGGCCGGATCGAATGAGAACTCTTTCTCTGAAACTACATGACCAAGAAACTTCACTTCTTTCTTCCAAAAATGACACTTCTAAAATTTCTCTTTTAGTTGATGCTGAATCAAGTCTCTAACACTATTCTAAGACGAATCTCATGATCTATTTCATTCCTAGAGTATATCAAAATGTCATCAATGAACACCAACACGAACCTATCGAACTGCTCTCAAAATATCTAGTTCATCAAGTCCACAAAGAAAACAGGCGCATAAGTCAATCCAAATGAAATAACTAACCACTTGTATGAACCATATCCTATTTGAAATGACATTAATGGAATACTATCCTCTACCACTCTCAATTGATGGAACACTATCCCCAAATTCAACTGGGAAAATACTTTGGCTCCAATCAATTGATCAAATGAATCATCAATCTTGGCAAAGGATATCGATTCTTTATCATCTCTTCGTACAACTTAAGATAATCGATGTAATATCTTAACGATCCATCTGATTTCTTCGCAAACACCGTGGCTGCTCCCTAAGGCAAACTGGTTGGTCTAATAAAACTCTTTCCTTCTATGTCCACTAGATGCACCATTAACTCCTTCATCTCAGTAAGTGTCATCCAGCTAGGTGGTCTACTTAAGAGTTCAGCTCCTAGTATAAGATCTATTCGAAATTCAATATCTCATTTCGGTGGTATTCCTATAACCAACTCAAAGGCATCTCCAAATTCTCTTACAATTAAAACATGATTCAATTCATCTTCCACTTATGTGGCCCTCAATAAAGCACAAATTCCTGGACTTGAATTCTCAACTGAGTATACTATTTGATCACTATTATCAGGAAGTCTTAATGATATTTTCCTATCCTAGCAATATATCCTAGCATCATATCTACTCAACTAATCATACTGAAAATAATCCCAAAACCCATGGAATCAAATACATACTAACTGTAGGAAAAATTATATCATATCAACTCAAGTTCTAGATGGTCACATCTCATCCTCAGAGTTGTGTATCCTCCTATTGGATTTGCTGTCTTTAAAGAAGTAATAGGGTATGATGGTTCTAAACATAATGCACCGGTATCAAACAATACCATAACTGGTATGTTATGAATCAAAAGCGTCACAGACTTTCCCTTCTCAACTATTATTGATCTTGATGTGGTTGACTCCAAAGCAAACCCCTTCCCTTTATTAGCCTTAGCTACTTCTAGACATTTTTTCTTATAATGCCCTACCCAATTGCAATTAAAAGCACTTCACATTTTATTTCCCTAGCTCGACACTCGTCAGCGTATTTCCCGTTCTTATCACACTTGTAACAAACCGTATCAGCTTTCCTATACTCCAGTTCCATAAACTTCCTGAGCAAGGCCGACTTGGCTACTTCAGAAAAAACCTTTCCTTGAATATCCTTCGAAAATCTGCCCAAGGCAATTCCTCTTATGGTACCACTACGATCACCCAGTTCCACTAGAACAGAGCAGCTCCTTATACCTTTCTCGAAGACAATCTTCTTTTTTCTCATCATTTAGATCCAAATCAGCGAAAATCCTTTCACGGTGTAATGGCAAGTTTTTCACTTCTATTTCATCCTCAATCCCCAGAAAAGGATTCCACCTAGACTGGTGTAATCTTGACTCAACTTAGCATAGTTATTCCCAACAGGTGCTACGGGATTGGCTCCTCACGCATTAGCAACATTTCCTCCAACTACCCCTACAGCTACTCTAGATTTCATTGGATTGATGAAGAACCGATACATAGTTTCCATATCTACTGGTGGGGTTTCAGCACCTACGTTGTTATTTGCATTTTGATTAGCATTTTCTTGCGGACAATGGTTCCTTCTGGTATTGGGCCGAACATTTCCATTAGTTATGGTTCTTCCACCAACTCGATTCGCTCTTCCGTTTCCTGCCACTATATCTTTAGTTCTTATAAATTTGCATACCAGCCTTAGTATGATATAGAAGAACGGTCTAAGAGAGAAGGGAGAATACATACTTATATATAGCAAATACAAGTTCGTTACAATAGCATTATCCCATATACCAATCTTATACTTTGATTCATTAGAATTATGTTTTCAAAAATTCTTTAGGTTTAAAATTCTTTTAATTATAAACCTATGCTTTAATACAAACTTCTACATCCCCCACTCTAAGGCCCAAAACTAACTGCTACGGATGCTACAGTCATCTATATTTATTAATTATTGATGAAAAAATGCTGCTATGTTAATCAAATCATAATCAGAAGCATGAGTATGAAAAAATTTCAAACACTGTTTAGTAGAAAATTTTTGTATCTCATTTCCCAAATAATATTTCATATTCATTATATAATCTCATTCGTAATCCCACATTTAAAGAAAGTATAATTTTTACAAAATACTCTAAGAGAAATAAATAAAAATGCCCCTTGGTTGATTAGAGTCAAATACTTGGCAACTATACAACTTTGTCATTACATCCAAATAGGCAAAACCAAACTACACAGCGAAAATAGATAAAGCACCTAATAGCTAGATAACCTACAAGCTTATTCGTCTAGCTGTAACTTAAAAGCACTTACTCCCGACCTACTCGAATCAATACCCAAGAGTTTAAAGGAAAGAACAAAAACTTCAGGTCAGACAATAGTTTAGTGTGAATATCAACTTACCATCTCAAACCAAATAGATATCGAGTGAGACCACATCGCTAAGCGGAACGGATTTTCCCTTACTGGTTTCTTATCGTAAAGTAACAACCATATACTATACTTCTGCCATAGTGGTTATAACATAACAAATAACATTTATAATCATGCAATACATATTTGATTATCCATTCCAATTCATTAGATTATCCATCTTAATTTCAAATGACCCCCGTCATAATCTAAACTGACTATCCATCTTATTTTAACCTGGCTACCTTTCTTATAATGGACAATCCATCCCACATTTAAACATATTTAGAATTATGTGCACTATCCATCTCACATGTATTTATTACTTGTATTACTCGTCCCCTACCATATTGACTACCCTTCACATATAGTTTAATTACTTAAAATTTTATAGACTATCCCTCACATATATTCCATTTAACTTAAAATGATGTGGACTATCCATTACTTATCCTATAGTTTTCCTAAGATAAATATGAACCCTTCATTATTCTCATAAAGACTATCCATCTCTAGCATGATGTATACTATCCACCTCACATTCCATAGTTTTCCTGGGGTGATTATAAGCCCAACATTTAACAATTTAATTCTTGATACCCATATTATCCCCTTGTAGTAATAACATTTCAAAGTGATATATAACGGTATCCCCAATTGATCCATGCCAAACAGTGGTATCCCCAAGGTTTAAAGTTGAATTCAATAACATATTAGTTTGTTGAAACCGACCTACTTTTCTATCCCCAATGACGGTATCAACATCTAAAATCAAAATAGCATTAGTATCCCAATTTTTAGAATCAAATTCATTAAACAATAGGCTTGCCGCCCTAATTAAGTTAATAAAGATCAATGTTGAAGTTCACCTATATTGGTGCCTCTAATGATAGTTTCAAAGTTTACTAATTTAAAATGGAGTTGGTATCCCTAATGACTACGTCGAAGTAGAAGCATAAGGCTCTCCACCCTTAATAAAGCATACATATACAGGTTTAAACGACGTCGATCTCTATCCAAGGTAAAAGCAAACTTAAATTCATTTAAGCATAAAACCATGTCGAAGATAACCTTGTCGACTATCATAAATTATAGGCTATCCACCTATTAAAACAAAGCTTTAACTTTTATAAGTTAGATGACTAACCGCCGAAGGTAAAGGAAGGTCTTCGACCCTCTTAAAACATTGCTTACTTTATTTCTTAAAAATATTTTTGATTCTGCCGAAGTGGGTCACATTGATGCTAAAGAAAGAACTGCGGCATCATTGCCAAATAATATAAGGTCATCGACTTTATTAAATAGCGACGACAAGGATCTCATCACCCTTTATAAAAATAGTTTAGTAAACACTCTTGGACTATTATGGCGCTTAACATATATAGTTGAAGACATAAAATGCAGCATCACTGCCATCTTGAAATCATTTGATGTGATAGGTGTAACAACATTAAAAACAGTGGCGAAGACATGCAGCATCGTCGACATCGACTTTAGCTTTTAAATGTTTAAGTGAATTATGAAATGCCATTGCCGCCTATTCTATGTCGTCGACGAGATCGACTTCCACCTACTTTGATTCCTTATATAGTTACGAATTATCTATCCTATGTTTCCTTTCAGTGCGACATCGACACTTATGGAAACGACCAGACCTTAGGCTCTACGACGTCAAGGTGATGTGGCATAATCATAATTTGATTGAAAACTGTTTTATTTCTTCTTAAAGTAAAATCACCAAATCATTATTCTTGTCCAATTTATATTGGATGAACAATTTTTTTTATAAATACTTTTCCGAAATTTGCTGTCGCCCTATATTTTCAAGTTCCAAAACATAATTAAAGCAATTAATCAATTCCCTTAATTAATTAACCTTTCATATGATTATATGGTATGATAATTTCATAATAAATCGAAATCAGTTAGGAAAAATCTTAAAAATTCTTGAAAGTTAGAGAATATCCTTCTATTTAACATATAAAAATTTCGAAGTCAAAATCCATAGTTAATTATTTCAAATAATTAAAACCTAAAATTAAGCAATTTCCTCTTTAGGAAATTCATAAAATATTCAAGTAAATTCAAAAAAAACCATGAAATTAAAAACACATCTCCAAAATGTCATTTTTTACATCATATCAAAAATTTGTATCAATTAAAGACTAAATACTTAGTTTTTACCCTTAAACCCCATCCAAGTAATTTTATAAAATTCCTTAAATCATTATTTAAGCAAAACTTGGCAAAACAACAAATATAATTTCTGGTACTATCCATAACCAAACCCTAAAATAAGTAAAAGAGATGGATCATGTATTATTCACCTTAGACTTAGATATTGAAGTTGAGATTTTTTTGAGCTTTAGTATCCCTAAGCTTCTTACCTTTGAATCCCTAGATTCCGATCTCTATAGCTTGAGTTATGGACGGCCTTTTTATTTTGTTTTGATTGTTTGAGTTTATAAACTTGAGAATGATATGATCAAGAAAGGGTTTAAAGTTTAAAGGATGGATCTACCTATTTTTTTCCTTATATTTCTCTTATATGCTAGGTTTAGATAATTCCATTACTTAATTAGTTAAGGCACTACCTTACTAAGTTTCAAATCTCACTTCCCTTAAACAATTAAATTATTTATTTAACTTATCCAATTAAATGCCTTGAGTAATGTCTAAATAAAAATACGGGTATTATAAAACCAGTATAGTCACTACGCCTTTTATGAAATTTGGACGAGGAGCGAGATTTTGTGCAATGGTAGCACCTACACTGTGCACATTCCATATATCTTTCACCTATTGCTCCATTATCATCATCACTTCGAAACAACTAGATCTATTAGACTGGTCATTATTAGTTCTAATTGCAACATTACCTCAAGGTTTATCATGTCCTATTGTACACACTCCAGACAAATTTTACACTACTTCATTCGAAATAGATGAGGAGTGTATATATATATATATATACACTCACAATAATCACCAATAAATATACATATCTTACATCTATATAGATACCTACCCTGATTTTCTACTCTTCGTCCATCCTCTTGACTTGCATATTCGAGCCACATAATTATGGGTGTGCACTTCCATAGTCTCACTCCTCTAAGGTTAAAATATGTCCCTTTCTCTAAATTATTTAGAACCTAAGTGCTGTACCAATCAGTGATACCCCTATTCGGTATTCATGCTACTAGAGGAAGCTAATAGTCAAAAAGCATTGAGTAAAGAAAACAATAGGAGTGATATGTCATATATATTTCCTTGCGCCAACGCAGATAAGTTTTAATATAATATTAAAGCTCAGAAATATGTATCTCATCTTGGAATAAAGCGACGTGCAGGAGTGGTTCCATGGCAGAACAATGTAGAAATAGTTCACATATAAAGAAACACATGGTGTAAAAGCATCAGAAGCGATCAAAAGTAATAAATACATAACTGCTAGTAAAGTACGTAGACATCATAATATATACAACATCTTGTCTACCTAAAATTATATATATATATATATATAATCCATTATAAATAATTCACATATACATATCATCATCACAAAATACTAGCAAAAGAAACAAAACACTAGCATTGCCAATGTCCACAGAATCATTACCAGAGTCCCAAATAGGGATATAAAAGCACATACATACAACCTATCAAAACAACGTCAGTCCACCCAAGATTGTTAAACATATAACACAACTTGAGTTAGGCTAAAATTTAGTTAATGTACACCTAATGATAATAGAGAATGATTTATAAACAGGGTACATAACATACAAAGTAAGTGTCATACACAATCAATATTAAACCCGGTTTCCTTCATATAACATACATAATGTCATAATATATATATATATATATATATATATCATGTCTCTGTTTATAATGCATCCATAATCGCAATTCCAATCAACCATTCTTCACTCTTGATCACAAATACTAAATGTCATATTTATTGATCATTTATCTATTTTTATTTAATCCTTGTTTATATATAAGACCCATTGAGTGTAGAATACACTGTAAATGAACCTAAGTCGACACCAAGTTTTACCACAATATTTCTCTCGACTTAGAGTTATGGGTGCCCCAACACTACCTAATTATCACACACTATCTAATGTAAGCGTATCACGGTCTCCATCAAATATACTACATGCCCATCATTATTGGTGTACCCGTATAATAGGTATTTGACCTATGACAAATGGCTAAAATTTCACGACTTTGGTTGCGACCATGCATTCAGTCCGAACTGGGTTAGTTCTAGTCTATCTGGCATCTCATCCCATTTGATCAATTCTGTGATGTTCCGGAAATTTGGACAATATTTATTTAATAATTTCATTTATAAATTATTTTAAAATGTGAAATACTGATTTAATAATCCAATTCAAACATAATTTTCTTTTGAAAATTTATAATTATTTTGTTGATAAATAATATTCTTTTGAAAATTTATAATAATAATTGAATTTGAGAATCTTATTGTTTTAAAATGTTAAAAATATTTAAATGACAAAATTTCCTTTCTAAGCTGATTTAAAAATATTTTATTTATAATGTATATATATGTATACATTGTAAATAGGAGTTTTGATCTTTATTTTAAATTTAAATTTAATAAAGGATCTTTTCAAGTTTATAACATATATATGTGTATAATTTATGAATTGATTAAATCAAATTGAAAATAGTATTGAAACTTTTTCATAAGTCAATTTATAAATCTATTTTGTATTTTCAAAAAGGATATTATAGTAAATATTTTGTTATAAATATATATAGTTAAAAATTGTATTCTATAATAAAGTTTATTTTGTTTTATCTTAAAATTGTGTTGAAATAAATTTAGTTTATTTATATTAGAGTATAGTATATTTGAAACTCTTGAATAAAATGAATTCAACATTTGTTCTTTTCTTTTTATAAAAATTTTCTCTTTTGAAAATTAGTTTTAAATAATTTTTAAAAAATATTCAAGCAAATATTTAAATATGTAAAGATAATTCATTAGGATCATTTAAAGATTAAATGTAAATAAACATCTTAAATTAAATTAGAATGGTTTTATCTCAAATTAAAACATTAGTAAACAAAGAAATTTAAAATCATACATGTGTTAACTTCATGTTTTTAAATTGACACTTGTAAATAAATCTTCACATCTAAATAACAAGTGGCAATACAAATCAATATTGAATAAAACTTCACAAATCTCTTCATTTCAAACACCTTATCTTCTATAATTAATCTAAATTCAGTTTTGAGAAAACTGAAAATCCATTTCACTCTAAAATCCTCACCCAAACTCAATCAATACTCTGCAAATTTCAAATATGTAAGATCTGCAAATCAAAGTTTGTAAAATCTGCAAATGAAAACCCAAATCTGGAAATTCTGTAACCTGCAAACAAATTCACATGTCTTCAACCTGTAAAATTTACTCAAGCAAAGAAAATGGGAAGCATGCAGACCAAAATCATTGTCAAATGCAGTTTCTAGGCCTGCAAGCATCAGGTTATCACCATCTTCAATTACAAGCTCAGATTCAATCAGTGCAGTGGAAATTCAGGCTCCTGGAAATGATTCGAATCTGGAATGCATTCTGCTTTTCATTCTAAGGTGAGTAAATTTTTGTTTAAAAACAGTTTCTTTCTATTTAAAATTAAGTTAATAAGGTTTCAGAAAATCAAGTTAAATTCAAATGTTTTTCAATTAAGAAAATCAAGCAGTGGTAAATTAAAGAGATAATAACTGTACTGTTTTTTTTTAGTAAGCAACATCACTATTTATAGATAGTATCAAATTTATCTATGCATAAGTATTGATAGAATTGAGTATGTTTTGACTGTTGAAAATGGATGCTCTGTGTACTTTATAGATTATGCAGAAAAATGTTGTGTAAATTATTTTAACAGTCATGCTTATGTTCTTACTTGGATTTAAATTCAAATTCACTTCTTTAGGTCTGAATACTAGTTAGAATTTATTGTGTGAACATATTGTGTTTGTTCTGCATAGATTAGGTCTATAAATTTTAATTTAGAAAAATTAAAACCTGTTACTTGAGAAAATCAAGAACAACAGTCAATAGTTACCAGAAGTGAAATTTGTAAACATCTTTAAATTATTCAAACAAGTTTAAAACTTTAACACATGTTTAAAACCATGATTGTTAAACAAGCATCAGTTTTTTTTTAAAGCTTCTGAGGAGTAGTAATTTAGATTGTGCAGTATTATGGGAATTTGGGAATATCAAACCATTTAGTAAATTCTGGAACTTGAGTTTCTGCCTGGAGAGAGGGGGAAAATTATGGGAAGATGGTCATGTACAGGTTTTTCATGTATATGGTGAGAGTTGACAGGTTTTGATATGTGTGGTGAAGCTTTCAGGTTGACGTCTTTTTGCTTGAATCTGATTTTCAAGCAACAGAGAGTTTTGTTGATGATTATTATCAAGTAGAAGGGTGGATGGTGTATTGGAGGGGTTGGTGAAGGTTGCTGGAAGTCACCGGAGCAGTGGAGCATTTGCACAGAGTTTGGTTAACTCTGGTGAACTTGGGTGTGCAGGTTTTGGGGTGACTCGAAGTCAACCTCGTGTATTCTGAGTTGTGACCCGAAGTGAGTAGGATTTTTACCCGAAGTAGTTTGATGATAGTCTCGGGTTTAGTTGTGCAGGTTGTAAACCTGAATGTTGTTTTTTTTTCTGGGAAACTCAAATCTTTTTAAAACTATGATTTAAATTTAAGTATAGTTTGAATTAAATTTAAGTGAGTTTATGAATTCAAAAAGTTTTAAAATGATGAATTTAAATTTAAATAAGGGTTAAATTCAAATCTGAAATCAAGTCTGAATATAAGTTACAGGTTTATTTGAATTCCAGATTTTATTTAAACCAGTTTTGTTTTTTTTTAAATATGAAGGGAATTAATTTTTTTTTTTAAAAACAAAGATTTAAATTCAGATATAAGTTTGAATTCAAAGTTAAAATGAAACTTTTAAATTGTAAGCCAGATCTAAATTTGGTTTTGAAATCAAATTAAATATGATTTCAGATTTACTTTGAAATCTGTTTGAATTTAAAACAGTTTTGGAAATTTTTAAATATTGGACAGCACATGTTTTAGTAGAATTTAAATATGAATTTGATTTCAAATAAATAAATTTTAAAAAGAATTCTTTACTTTAAGTATTGAAATAAAATTTTGATATGTTTAACTTTAAATTGAAAAGTTAAATAATCTATCTATTTTCAAATGTTTGATTTCTTAGTAAAATTAAGTAACATTGATTTTTAAACTTTTCTTATATAATAATGTTAGTTCTTTACCTTTAGGTTATTAATTATTTAAATTTGGAAATGTTTATATGGTTAAACATTTTTAAATCTTAAATTTTTAAAGTGGAAGTTGAATTAGATTTTAGAAATGTATTATTTAAATACATTTTGAATATTAATTAAGTTATAAATAAGTAAATGAATTATTTTGAAAATAATTAAGAATTTACTTATTTGTTTGATTTTAAATAATAACTTGAATTTATTTATAATTAAAGATGATTAATAAATAATTAATCTAAGGTAATTTCTTAAGTAAGGAATTAATGGAAATATTGTTAATTAAATAAGAAAATTACCTAAGGATAATTAAATAATTAATTAATGTGATTAATTTTGATTAATTAATTAGATTAATTAATTTAAGATAATCAATTGTAATTTGATGAGTACAATTACTTTATAAAAGTAATTAAGGGTTAATTACTTTTTGTAATTAATTATGATAATGTGCTTTGTTAAATTAATTAATTTAGTTTAATTAATTTAGGAAATAATTTAATAAGTTAATAATAATTACATAATGTAATTTATGGAGCAGGATTACTTAGAGAAGTAATAATTACTGGATTGTAATTATGGAAAGATGTTTTATTTTAATAAAGTAATTTGAATAATTACTTTTGTAATTAATCAAGGATTAATTAATAAAGATAATTAATTATTGGATAATTAATTTATTAATAAGTAATTAAGGGTAGTTAATTACTGGCTTTAAATATTAATCAAGGTGATTAATGATTAGATTAATTACTAAATGTAATTAATTTTTAATTGGGTAATTAATTTAAATATTAATTAGAGATCATTAATTATTATAATTAATGATGTAATTAAGAATTGTTTAATTAAGTAATTAATTAATTAATTAAGTGATTAATTAATTGTGATTAATTAAGGTAAATGTAATTAATTATAGTTAATTAATAAATGAAGTAATTAAATGTTAATTACTTATGATTAAGGTTAATTAATTTGTGAAAATTAATTAAAGACTAGTTACTTATCGTAATTAGTGAATGATTAATTATAGATGTTTAATCAAGTTAAATACTTAGTGAATGGTTATTTAACTAGGTTGATTAATCAGTAGAATTATAAGCAGGATTTATAGGTGAGTAATTAATTTAATTTATTTTAAATTAATTAAGGATAGAAGTAATTAATTTAACTCATTTTAAATTAATTATAATTGATGGATAATATATCATTGCTTATGGATGATATTGATATATCTTTTGGATGGTTGTGATCTCAGAAATGAGATGAGTAGTATCTATAGGATATGGATGCTTGGTTATAGTATGATGGATGATTTTGGTTGTGATGATTGACTATTGTGTTGATTATTTGTGGTGATAATGTTATGGGTTATCTATATGATAAATGTAGTTTATCTATCTGTGTGAAATAGATACTAATGAAGTGAGTTAATTGTTTTAAAACCCTTAAGTATAACTTGGACATTAAAATGGCATTTGGTTTCGGTGAGACCGGGATCGGGTTTCCATATTTGGATATCCGAAAACCACATCGATTCCAATTAAACGTTAGGTCGTTTATCCAAGTGGAGCAAGTGAAGACTCGAAGTGTAAGGGCTATACGTCAGTATAGCTCTGTGGGTGATTCCGTAATGAGTTTGACGGAATAGTACTTATAGATTCGAGATGGCGATTTAGAGTGCAAGGGTTATCGTCGTTAACTCTGAGGGTGATTCCAATACGAGTGTAACGAGATAATGCCTTCGGTTTCGTTCGAACCCGGAACGAACTTGTATGGATTGAATGCTTTCAGAACATCGTCAGGTGGACGATGAGCATTCTAAGATAAATGTTTTCTCTAAAGGTAATCGTAACCTCAAGCCTCATCAACCGGGAATGGCTAAAACAGGGGAGGTGCAGCAAGGCTTCGTGGGTAGCCCCCACTTGAGAGTGAGATTTACCCCTGTCTAGAGGTCCCTTTTATTTCGGCTGTGTGGACGGTTGAGAGCTCCAACTGTCGGGGTTGTCTTGTTCGGAACTATTCAGTAAGGAATGGGTCCGGCCTTGTGTTGCAGAGGATGAAGGGAGTAATCCTCGGTACGGTGATCTAGGCCACGTACTATGACGGGCGGTACCCCAGTAGCCCTGCCATTGATGGAATCCATAATTCAGTAAGTGCCTGTACGGTTTTGATTGTGCCCAACTACGTTGGAACGTGAGATGTAAGCATTCCAGCTATTTCTGTATTTTATTTTGAAAACCCTAGACACTATTATAATATCACTAGATTTCCTATCAAATGCTTTGGTTAGCGTAAGGTAAAAACTTTTCCATGTTTATGTGTGGGAAGTCTTACGTGATACCTTTTGTTTTCAAAAGATTTTCTAAAGTTAAGCAACTTTTAAACCGTTTACTCACACCAGACCCCTGTCTGACCCGAATGTTTATTTTCTGTTTTATTAAACTCTTGGGTACTCATATTACGTATGAGTAGTCAAGTGATTCAGGATTGCTTTGACGAGTTCTGGAGGAGATAATGGAGTAGGAGGCTTCAGCGTGTAGATATATATAGTGGTTCCGCTGTGTTTGAGTTGTATCTGTTTTTCTCTGATGTTCTTGAATTGTAATCGCTAGACAGATGTTTATAACTGTCTAGTTTGTGTTGTATTGGCTGTAAAACTCTGATGTATATGGTACTATGTAAAGTATTATGTGATATAATATAATTTATTCGTTCCGCTGTGAGATTCTGATGTTGTCTGTTTCTTTCCTTCCTTTCTTTTCTCTTTTTCTATCCCTTTCTTTCTTCTTAACGATGCGACTTCCTGGAGTTTGGAAGTTGGGTCGTTACAAATTCAATGTATCATACACGTTCTTATTTAAGACAGTAAACCCCTCATAACTATCATTTAGCCGATGTCATTAAGGGTTATTAATCATGGTTCATCATTTCCATAACATTACGAAGTAAACTTAGCATGACAACATATATTGGATTTCTCTTATAAACTATAACAAGAGGGTAATCTAGAAAACATCATCACAAATCATGTTGTGATTTGAGTAGCACCATTTTAACATTGATAATCAACATATTATATACTATAATGACTAAAGCACAAGGTACAATTAAACCATATATACCAATGTTAACAAACAATATTGCATGATGCTATTATAAATTCCTCAACTCATGATTCCAAAATTAAACGAGTGTTGTATATTTAGTCTATACCAATAACTTGTACACATAATATAATTCAACTATATCTCATCATCAGCCAAACAAACACACTAATACAACTACATCGATGTTGAACCTAACTTTAAATATATATGTGTGTATAAATCATTGAAATATACAAAATAGTTTGTATATAGGAAAAACATATATATACATAAAAAATTTGTATGAATAACAGAAAAAATAAAGTAAGGAAGATTTTATGTTAATAAAATATTTTTATTTTCGTTTTTTCCTTCCTTTCTCAACCTGAAGCAAAATGCTCGGGATTTAATACAAGCGGTCAACCATTTAGGGTAGAAGTGATCGATTAGTTATGACCTTTCTTGGGGAAGTTCACTCAAGAGAAGCATAACTAATCGATCACCGTTCAATCCAAATTCCCATGTTATTCTTTCTTGATTTCATCTTAGTTTACCGGCATGCATTCATATCATCACATGTGTACGAGTTATCATCATATAGGTAAGATATGTGATTATACTATAGAGTTATTCATTATTATGATGAGCAAACACACATTCAACAACCAATTTCAAACCAAAAAGCCTTAGTTCAGGTATATTTCTGCATAATCTGACCTCAAACAACACACGCAAGCATCAATGTCACACACATACGTTTGTGTGTGGATAGGGACCTTACTTGCCTAAAAACCATGCAAATAGCTTGTTACCAACACCTCTAACCACACAAGCCCTCAAATCCTCTTCTTTTACTTAAGATCTGATCTAAATACATAACCATATTTAAGAATTTATGCTTCTAGGTTGTTAATTAGGTGGTGGGAGAGGTTTTGGAGGCTCTTACCTATGATTCAGAACTAAAATGGGTAAGTTATCTTGCAAATTTAGCAAATGAGCTTTAGTGCACTACTGAAAATAAAAGCGTTAAAGGCATTTACATATGCCCCTCTTGTTCTAAATAGAGGCCAAATACTTCCTTAAATTGCCCTTATTATTATGAGAGGAAAAATAGCTTCTGCCCCAAAAAATGCCGCCCCTAAAGAAATATAAGGGAAGATATTTCATTTAATTTGCCTCTACTACATTATGTGCCACGCAAGCAAGAAATAAACTGCAACCCTGTTAGGGGCAAATATAAGCGCCTCTAAAACTTACAGTACAACAAACATGCAAATGCCTCTCTTGCATCATTAAAGCTTCAAATGTGTACGCAGACATTGGCAAAAATAGTTATCTCTAATGAGCATTATAATCAAATAAAAATATCAAACAAAGATTATAATAAAATCATATGAACTTCCATACTGCAAACAAATCATGCTACAACATATTATTATACATATTATTCAACGAAATGAACATATTTTAGCATTCAATATAATGAACAAAATAATGTAAAATGACCACACTGGCTATGCATAACTAGCATCATAAAAAATGTTATACATTTTCATCTAGAAAAGCATAAAAGAAAATTTGAATTTCCATTGATACATGACACAACACTAGAAAATACAATAAAATTTTCTTCTTACAGAAATATGCTTCAACTTCACTAGAATCAAAATATTTGAAGAAGATCAAATTGATATGTTCCACATATGATGCAACCAGTTTCTTGTCCGATGTCGGGGCACACCTTGTTGTTGAAAATCAATATCATTGAAACTCAATATAATATTTCAGATTAGGTAGGATTGTGGTGCTTATAAGCCAAACAATTTGAATGATGGCTAAAAAAAGTGAATAAACTTAGACATGCATAAAATGAGGTTAGTGCTACTTAAAATAATGTACTGTGTATTTTGTTATGTATGGTGGTATGTAATGGATGAACTAAGTAGATATTCTATATATGTAGATATGCTACTGCGTATGGTTTTAGTAGTTTTAGTAGCGTATCATACTGATAAGTAGGAAACTTATTGTATTTCTAATATCAAATAACTTCAATGGAACACATGAAGTATATGTAAGCTATAGTATTAGGGAATTGTTCATATTTATAATAATATTAATTAATGTAATAACATAAACTATTGAATACTTTGCATTACATATATATGCATATGTATAAAATTAATAGTATTATAATATGCAAAAGAACTAATGTCCTGTATAATTTACAAACTACATGCATCACAAAGAATAAAAGTATGATAATCTTACCAATAATACAGTTAATATTATTTTTATATAGCTTTAATAGTAATTATTTGAGCTTAGAAGAAAGAGAGTTTCTTAGCAACGTAAATAAAATATCTTATAAAGAAATATAAAATGGTGGCCAAATAGATATCGAACTTACAATGTTTATGCCGACACAATATTAAACCAACTTCAATGTTTATCTTTTCCCTTGCGAACCAAATCAAAAGCCTCAACCACGTCATAATAGTGACCATGCTTTTGTTTGTGCTCCAAATAACAAAAAAGTAATTTTAGAATGTTATAACAAACTAAATGATCATATCAAATATTTTTAGTAGAATCCACTAGTTATACTAAAAATTGTCTCTTCATTTTCGATCGTATAATTCTTATGTACCACAAAACAAGATATGAGTACTTAGTTATTAATCTTACTGGAATTTTGGTTACATTGGCAAATTTAATTGGTTACTAAAATTGTGATGGTATACAACACTACAAAGAATAGTGAAATTTACGACGGAAGCTTCTTACGGTCGTCGACAGCTCCATCATTATGTTGCCGACGGTCAATCAACATATTTACTTATTACTTTATTATTCCATATTAGTTAAATAAGTTGGAAATTTGGTTAAATATATAATAATTCAAATCCTAAGAATTTTTTAAATATATTTCTATTCAATTATTCAAATTTACGATAATTTCTAATTAATTAAATTAGTATTGTCGATAATCTTTTGTGTTGTATAATTACATTCGATAATTAACTTTATTGAAAACTGCAAGTTTAAGTCTATCAACTATAAAATTTCGATGAAATTTATGGTACATGATAGTTTTATGAATTTATGTTGTAAAAATTGTGTCTATAATACAATTTAAAATTTGTAAATTAATTTGAAAATGCAAGTAAGAGAGGCTATAATCATTGATATTTATTTCATATCATTAATAACTAATATAAACCATTCAATTTTTTCTACAAATTAAAATTTTCAAACAAACTAATATATATTAAATTTATTTTAAAAGGTGTGAAAATGGAATATAAATAATTAAGTAGCAGTTGGAAGCATCGCTAATTAAAGTCGTAGATGGTTACCAACGGTAAATTCCAACGGCTACCAACAGTAAATTCCATCGGAAGCCATCAGAAAGTCATGTACATTCAGCCGCCAGGCCGAGACCTACTTCATTATATTTGCCTTCCCCTAAATTCCACAAAACCCTAGCTGCTCAATCCCTTCTAAGTCGGCGGCAAATCTGCACCACTCCCTAACTATCAACAAGTTCACCATTGTCCACTCTCCACAACCCTAGGCCAGTAATTCATCTCCAATCAGTTTTTTCCCTTAACTCTAATTAATTTTCATTTGCTAATATAGGGTAAATTTATGATTTTAGTTATTTATATTATCCATTGATTGCTTATTATACCTAATTGAATGTTAAATACAGTTTTTAATATTTAAATCCGAAAATTAACGTATAATTTAATCCGAAAATTAATGTATAATTTAATGTATGTGTATTTGCGTTAATTAGAGTATGTGTGCATTAGGGCTAGCTTGGATTAATTAGTGCAGATACTTATAATCTAATGTATGTGCGTGTTTTCTAAAATGTCAAAAATAATAATTTATTTACATGATCGTTTGTTAGTTTAGACCCTTAATTATGTATAAAATCTAGTTTGTTAGAATGTTTGACATGTGATAAACTAGTTTATATCGTAGTTTTTTTAGAATATAATATTATATTCAAAATTCGTTGAATTTGAAAACATGAAAGATTTTATAAAAAAAAGTAAAAATTATATAATATATTAATTAATAAAACATTAAAATAGAAACAAATTATTGTACAAATGCTAATATGTTATATAATTAATAAAAAATTATATAACAGCAATATATAAACAAATTGGTGCATAGTGTGCTTTATTTTTTTAAAATTTCTTAGAGAGTTTTTAGAAGAGATAAGTCAGATTGGTCAGCAGTTTTAAAACAAAAGCAAGATTTATATTTGATGGAAAGAATATTACAAACGAACAAGCTTGTCAAGCAGATATTGAGAAAAGTAGCGAAATTATAATAACCAACGATTATACTGATTTTTGGACCTCTAAATGATGAATCAAATGATTTAGTAAAAGCATTCGAGACTATAGAAAAATATATAGAGTATGAGACCGAGTCTGAATCAGAATTACAGAATGACGAGGACTGATTAATAATTTACATTTTGATAGAAGTAAATTTATGTGATTGATAATGTTACATTTTTCTCATAAAAAATGATATGTTAATATCACATACCTTGTGTTCATGACTATATCCATTACAAAACTCTATTTGTAACGATTATAACCATTGCAAATAATCAACTATACCGTGGCGATGTTGAAACAATAGGGCGACATTGTACAATCACACCATATGAGGTTACATGACAATAAATCATCATCCACTAGAAATTTCAGTTCTGCTTAAAATTTGGTAGCCATTGGTATTATGAAATTCAAAGGTGGATTTTGATGCTAGCAGAGAGTGAAAATACTGTTCACAGTTTAAGTCCTTGCTAGTAATTCTAATACTGTTAATGAATCTACAAACAATTTTTTTTTGTGTGTGATATAAGATCGCACTCCATGCACGGGATGACATCAAATTAATCAGATACCCTTGTGTCAAATTATTCAAATTGAAGAGGAAAATAAAGTAAAATAATGAACTTACCTAATATGTACAGAAATTGATAAACAAGAGGTGCAATAGTCAAATCGAGACATCATTCATATTCCCTTGACCTCCTGACCACACAAACCTATCACGCTGCAAGAGTTTCCATAAAATTCGTTAAACCCTAATTTTGGCTTCAAAAGGGAAAAAGAACTGAACTAGGAAATTTTAAACAACAAAGTTAGAAATAAGGAGAAATTGAGGGCAGAAGAAAATTTGCTCTTAATCCACTACAACGATTTAGATTAAGAGCATGCTAAATTAATCCTATCATCTCTACTTTGTTATTTTTTCGAAAGAGAATATAGAAAATAAATGATGTGATTTGGACAGGTGGAAAAGGGAAGCTAAAAAAAGAGAATTGTGCGCCAGTAATAGGAAACACAAAATAACGCAGTAATTTTCCCTCATGAGCAGATTGTGAGGACAAACTAGTATGAGACCCAAAGCACACTGGAAGATGGCACTTATATTTAATGTAAATTGCAATTATTTTGACATTAAATTTGGGTTATATTTTACCGAATGGCTATGCAGAAGATAGGGTAGAGAAGTTTGCTTTTGCTAGTCAAATTTACTTGAGAGAATTAGTAGCGATATTGTAAGAGAAGGAGATGCAAATAGTAATATTACATTAAAGCACTTGACTGTTGGGTATACATGCATATAAAAGGGACTGATTAAAATAGTTGTTGTAAAATTAGGCAGAGTAACATGCATATAAAAGGGATTGATTAAAATAGTTGTAGTAAAATTAGGCAGAGTAACGGTAACAGGTCTGAAAATTCCGTAATTTGACTCAGGAAATAAAAAAGCATGAAGTAGGCCAATGCATGCACATTCCATTGAACATGCAATAGCAAAAATAGTTTGTTTGCAATGTAAACAACATTTTGTATAGAAACAAAGAATAAAACAGGAAACATGATCAGCGCAACCTTTTTCTAATGAGAAATAAGTATGTTACAAATTACTATTTAAGATAGCACATGTTAACGTACAAATATAAAATGAAAAAAAGATTTGGAAAATAAATAAATCATGTTATTGCAGTAGAAAAGCGGTAAAGTTGTCCCTTAACTTATCCAGCACCATATGAAAACAAACCATAATCTACCTGATACCAAAATGCCGGCACCGTGGAAAATAGTTCCTTGACTCACCTAAGTCGATGAAAAGCCATGAGACCAACACCAATATAACATTTTCCACATAAAAACTAATGAAGAAATTTGATTAACTATATATGATATGATTGTTGTTTGAATGCGCGAAGAAATCTTAATAAGAGTGAAATTTGATATTACATTACCTCCAGAAATGGGAAAAGCGAGTAAAACTTTCGAAAGTGGAAAATTTTCAAATTACTAATTGATTTTATTCCTTAGATAAATTAAAGAAATTAAAAGAAGACGGAGATTCTATTGAATTTGGGATGAGCTGAGAAGTGCAGGAGGTAATGGGGTCTAGGTAGATGTGGTCTAATGGTGGAAAGTACAAAAGTACTTCTCGATTTAACTGCACATTATCCAATATGCTTTTTAAAAAGATTCAAACCGAGGTTTTTTCATTCGTTAAATTCAA
Organism: Allium cepa; assembly: GCA_030765085.1. Taxonomy (NCBI): domain Eukaryota; kingdom Viridiplantae; phylum Streptophyta; class Magnoliopsida; order Asparagales; family Amaryllidaceae; genus Allium; species Allium cepa. The sequence continues at coordinate 428,168,092 of CM060935.1, forward strand.
GATCACATTAAAATAAAGTTTTTTAAAATAATTATATAATGTAAATGATTATTATGAATGAATATTGCATACCTGTCGGTAGAATTGTCGGTGGTGGTTTGACATTCTGGCCAATAATAGACTCTATCTTTTTCCTGAGCATCTGATTTACAAAAAGTAAAAGATAGGGCTTTATTTTGTAGAACTCTTTAGCTTCATGAAGGTAGCATGATGATATATTGTACATGTAATCAGCAATGTGAATGGGTTAAAATAACTTACATTGCTCAATGCATGTAGAATAAGTGTTAAAACCAACAAAGGTTTCTGAATGGACTTATCCAACGGTCTTCTTTACATAGATCATCCATTAGATGTGCGACATTAGTTTCAGCTTTCTTTATCGCCTTGGAGCTTTCTCTATTTGCACTATTACTTTGAACTGTAAGTTTTGAACAGGTTGGACTTTCCGATCTGGCAGTTTTAAAGATAGTGTGGTATATCAGTAACGTGAATATTAAACTACTAAGAAATATGGTCATTTATGATTAGTTAATAATTTTTTAACAAAAGGCCCGCTATTCTAAGGTTAAAATCGCGTAAAATCTATAAGGTTGCATGATCATAGACATTGCATTAGGTAGTTAGTTATTTGAATAAGTTAGTTAAGTTATTTAAGTTTAGTGACTGCCTACCCTCCCAATTTAGAATATGAGAGGTTAACCTCATATCTGCATTTGCCTAGTAACAATAGCTTCTAAAGACTATATGGGTATAACTTTGCTGGAACCACTTAAAAGTTGTTTTAATTTATAACTTAAATTAGCTCTAAATAAATAGAAAAATCAATTAAATATCCCTTTTTATTTATTATTCTTAGATGGAAAAACTACCATGAAGAGTCTCGACGGGACCAGTCTTCTCATAAATAATTAAAAAGTAACGTTAAGCTGAAATCTTTTATTAGTTTTAAGTCAATACTCAAGTATTTTGATAGTTTAAGTTGAAACTTTGGCTAATGTCATTGAAGGTGCAAAAGAATACACGTAACAGTTTTATACTTATAAATTTAACAACTTAATAGATCGATTTAAGTTGTTAACGAACAATCTAAGTAACATAACTTGAGTTATTTTCCATACTCCTGAATGATGAAAAACATCCATAAAGTTCTTTCCTTTTGTCTTTACTGCATCATTTGCATGTAGCAGCTTTACCTATATTAAAATTATCATTTCACTTGGTTGTGAGATTCTGAGAATTTTCTATCATAATAGAGACTAGAGTACATTAACTTTTATGTTAACTTTTATGAGTATAGTTTCCAGGTGATATCGCTAAATTTATCTATTACTTCATATTATATAATAGATTTCTATATAAAATAAATCGTCTACCCTCTTGTATCATATTTGCACATTCGGTTAAGTGCAATTTACCCTTTTTGTTCAACAATTTCTTGTTATGCATTCTAATACCTACAAACATGTATCGTTTTAATACTCATTAAATATTATAGTAGATTTTGTACTATTGCTACAATTCCTTTCATAAGACCTAATGAAAACATATCATTGGCAGCAAACGTAGAGTATGTGATCAGAAAAATCTAAATTTAGAATTCAGTATGAAATAAGGAATAATCAATTTTCTACAAACAACTTCGACTGTGAAGAAATAGGTAACAATTTGATCCAAACTAAATACGCAAATCGCGGTACAGATCTTAGTTTAACCTTAGATCTACACATAACAATGGAGTGAAAGAAATGTAATCTGAATAGATTAAAATATAAATTAAGGCAAGGAGAATCAATTACCTGGATCGAAAAAACTAACGGACGGAAGAAGAAAGAGAAAGAGGCAACGGAGTCGTTCATTCATTACTGTGGAGATTTAAGACAGTGAATAGTGAATTTTATCAAACGGTTGCTGAGAATAAGCAAAATCAATGGAGGTGAAGCAGTGGTTAGGCTATTTATTGGAAAAGAAATTTCATGTTAGTTGGTTGGCTAATTTGGGGATGACAATAAGGAGCGAAAAGAAAAGTGGGAGAGGAACGGAATTTGTTTATTTTGAAATGTTGGAAACCAGGATAACACGTTGGCTATGCGTTGTTCTGCATAAACAATAGATACGGGCATTTATAATGGCCGACCTTGTTAATATTAGGGACCAAAAATTTATTTGCCTTTAATGAATGATTATAGGGGCACAATTCTTCATTAGCCCTTAATTTGCTGCCTCTAATACTTGCAATTTTGATAGTGGTGTTTTCTAAAGAAGGTACTAATTTCCATTTTTGTTTTCTTTAGCTTAGGAGAAGAATGAAAGAGAAAATGTAGCTATATCTTCTACTTATTTACTGAATGACTATAGGGGGATGAAGAAAATGGAGGAGAGGGTTACGTGAGTTAGTTTAGGATATGTTGTAAATATATGCTTTTTTTTAATATTATTATTTTTCGTCTCCCGGTAATTGCTCAAAATCAAAAAATGAGAAGGAGCGGAGAGCATCACGTAAATAGAAGAGAGAAGTGCATGAAGGCTAATAAATGCATAAATGAGGCTGCGTACGCAAAGGATGTAGGCTGGAAAAGAAATGAATTCAAAGAAATGAAATGAACGAAAAGGTGATGGGTAAATATCCATCGGGCCACAGTCATGGACACCTATCTTGTCCATTTAGCATTTACAACGGAAGTCAAAATATGAAAATAAATATACCGCGGAGATCAACGTAGCAAGACGAATCCAACAATGTTCAAAAATCTTATTACGACATTGTAACAGAATTCTATATATCGCCACGGTTACCGCTTCGAATTTGAATGACAACGACAATTCTTGATAAGTGGAGCTACAAAGGTCGGAATTGGACGGAACGAACTTTGACGTTTTAATCAAATTTTTTTTTAGATCCTTTCTATTTAAAAATATTTATATTTCAAAATTTGGTAATCCGTACCGAAAAAATATGCTGACCAGTTTCGAACAAATTTTGACATAACATAAATTTTGTTGGCCTCATTTCAATGGATGCATTTCAAATATCTATTTTTCGTTGATAAAATTTATTATTAAAAATAATTTTTTTTTTCAAAATCTTCGTTGAAATTCTTGTTTTAAATCATTGAAAAATTCAAGCCATTACAATCTCCCAAACTCAAAACTTTTTGTCCTTGAAAAGTGTAGGATCTAGATTAACCCTAGAGGGGGGTGAATAGGGTTATAGCAAATTTTCTCACAAAAACAAACTGCAGAGAAATAAATATGCTGAAAAGTAAATCACACACAAAATTTACCCAGCTTCGGCAACCCCTGCCTACTGCTGCATTCCCAGATTTCTATTAGAATTAAACAGTCTTCCGCTTACAAACACTCTAACAAACTCGCACACCCTGCTACCGCCTATAGAGTTTTGCAAACTCGCACACCCTGCTCACTGAACTAATTCTAACTAGACAATCTGACACAACCTAAAACCTAGGTGGTTATTTACCAAGATTTGAACCTTAAAAGAAAATTTAAAACAAACTTAAAAACAATTTAAAACTAAAAACCCTAATATCAACTAAAGCCCTTTTATATTAAAAACAAGCCGGCCCAATTCATTTCTTCTCCCCGTTCCCTTTTCTTTTGCTATTGTAAAATGGCGGCCTTGCTCTGAAATTAGGTCTTGAGTTTTTGATCCAAATTAGGCTTTTTATGAAGCGCGCCTATGTTGATCGATTCTCTGGTTAGCGTGTTGCCTTGCTCGCTGCTTCTTTGATGATCGATTCTCTGGTTGCTTTACTTGCGCTCGTTCGCAGCTGTTCCTCTGTTGATCGAGTTCTATAGTTTGTGGTATGTATTCTCTTCCCTTTCGTTGCTAGTTTAATGCTTGCTTGAACTCAATGCCGATGATGAATTTGGGTGTGGTATTTATATTAATTCCGATACACTTGAATTTGTTCGTATTGACTTCATTACTTTCCTAATTCTTGCTTTCCTGATTTCTGTGACTTGATGCGCACGGTCTTGATTTTGTAGCGTTCGATTTATCTTGTTTGATACGACAGAAACTTTCCTCTTTTACTTTTCTTGACTTTTTCAAAGATACGCACTTGAATTTTATACTGCGTTGATTATTTTGCGTCTGCATTGTTATTCTTCGACTTGTTTACTTCTTGATTGTCACGGCTTCGGCCACCTTTGTGTTCATCCCTGTGAGCTTCGTGAATTTCTATGACTTGACACCAGTATGCTTCCTTGCTTGACTTGATGCCTTGAATTTGAGACATTTGATTACCACTGGCTTTGACTTGGTTACACTGCTATGTACTTGACAGTCTTGTACATTTGTTGTTTGCATTGCATTTTGTATGCTTGCAATTTTGGTTTTACATTGCTTCATCATTCTGCATACTCTGCTGTTGAGTTGCTTTATTATATCACTTCGAGTTGCATACTTCTTGCAGTCTATTTGATCACTGTAGTTGCATTCCATTTTGCATAATGGGTTGTATTGAGCTCGACATGCTTTATGTTGCCTTCATGTGCTGTTGACATGTGCATTTGTCACTTGCATACTGTTGCTTGTTGCACGTGTGTACTTCATATACATGTGTGCCTGACATTGATACTGCCATTCCATGATTTGCTTGTATCAGTTCTCGACCACACTATTTCCATTGCTATGCCTTGAACTTGACTGTTTGGTTTGAGCTTTGCCTCCATGTGTTTTGCATTTGTTTCACTGGTGCATTGCCTTTGTAGTCTTCATATATGTGCATACATACATTTATCTTTGAGCCTAGGGAGTTTGGTTTCTTATTAGTCACCTCTCTTGTATCATTGGTGTTTCTTACTTGATGTTGTTAGTCTTCATGTGCCCAGTTGATGTTATCTGGATATTTGCATCAATTCTGGTTGGTCTGACCTGAACTTGATTTCGTTGTCTGCCTTGTTGAGTTCCTGTAGTTGCATTCACTTCATGTTTGCATTGTTGTTCACTGAGTCTTCGTTCAAAACTGCTGTGTCACTGCATACATGTGTACTTGCCTTGTTTATCCAACTCATTGAGATTGTAGCTTGCTGTACATATGAACTTGCATTTCTTCGAGTTGTATTTACACCACTTTCTGTTGCATTCATGTACACTGCATAGTCGTCTTGTTGCAGTTTTAGTCTTGCCTCCATGTATTTCATGTAGTATGGGTTCTCTACCGACTTGTAGTGTTCATTTGAGTTGGGCATTGTTTTAGCATACTTGATGGTCATTTTGTACTTCTGGTCTTTGTTTGGTTCTTGATCATTTCATGTTGATTTTTGAAATTTCACTTGAGTTGAATCCAGTTTCAAAACTCGGGTTTGACCTTGTGCTCGTGTCGTGATTTTAAATATATTGCACGTGAGTTGAACCCGGCTTTTCATTTGGGTTTGACCTGTGCTCACCTGTCCCTGTAGCATTATCAAGTGTATATCCATGTGCACGGCCTTGTGGCATGTACAGTGATACACTGTTCGTGTGTGATGAATTCAAATGTGAATGATGACGAACAACCCAAATAACTGAGGCAAATAATATTTTAAAAAATCCATATTTTATTTTATATTGCAAAAATATTTCTTTTTCAATTTTACTGCGTTAGTGAACATTTTTGCAGATTGCTCAGATGCTGGATTCTAACTGGAATGAAGTTGAAGATAAACTACGAGTGTGAGTGATATGTAGTGAGGAATTTATGTAAATTGAATTGTGATGTAATCAGAATCAAAATTGTATATGTATAGTGAGAGCTTGAATTTGTACTATTCAAAATTGTAATAAATATTTGTTTGAATAAAATTTCTGTTTGAATTCAAATTCTGTGTAATTTATTTTATTCAACAAATATTTATTTAATCTATGAAAAATAAAATAGCACATTAACAGATACATTTAAACGAATATATATATATGTTTATTATCATCAAACAAAATTCATATAAGCGCATATTCAACAATCTCCCCCTTTTGATGATAACAAACATATATTTAAGATTTTGACTGTGTTAAATGTATTTGATCAATGATATACAGTTCTAATTGCTCCCCCTATTTAAATGCTTCCTCTCTACACGATGCTCCCCCTACATATATGCATACAAATAGAAATATACAAATGAGCCTAGATGCAAATGGAAAATTATTTGACCTTTGCTTGATTTCATTTGACAAAATCTTAACTTTTCTCTCCCTCTTTTGTTATCAGCAAAAGAATAATAGTGTTAGAGAAAATAGAGATAAAGTGATCGATATTATTCCAACATTAAAACTCAATTTGAATATAAATATTAAACTTCAATAAAAAAATCAAACAAAAATCATAACTACACTTGTTAGGCGCATATTCCACTTTTAGAATGAATGGAAATGATGTTCTAATAAAATCATACCGTTGTATCTAATTGTGGTACATTTATATCAGGAATTTGAATATATACTAATCATGCATAACCGTTAGGACTTTTAAATGAGATTAGTAGTATTCCGGTTTAATTTTTAAAAATGAATTCAAGTATCTTCTAACCACGCATGACCGTGAGGACTTTTAAATGGGATTAGAATCAACTTGTCTATTTAAACAATCAAATTTGATATGCCTTCCATACATGCATAACCATGAGGAATTTTAAATGAGCATGGAAGCACATAATCGAAAATCCAAGTAATTCACCCCTGCATAACCGTGAGGACTTTTAAATGAGAGTGAATACTTTGGTATTTATTTATTTTTACAAAAAAAATGTGAAATGAAAAACAAATGATCCCTGATTATAGTACCACATATCGACAAACTATATTATAAACAATGGTCGATAGAAATATGATAGATATAGAAATGGTCATGGAATCTTTACCCAACAAAAAGTTTTATAACTCTTGTTTGAATTCCTAAAGAAATTTTCCAAATATACTGTCTTGAGTAATGTATGTTAAATATCAACACTTATCACCTTTTCAATCACTATTTATCTTTTTGATAATTAGTAGGGAGTCGGATTAGTCAAAATTTGTCATTTAAAATCAAATAAAAATGACTAATCTGAAAATATGGTCAAAAAATGATTTTCTTGAAGGGGTTATATGAGCAAAAAAATTCTGCTATTTGAAAATTATTTGTAATGAAAAATATGCAGATATTTTCTTTGAAAAACGATGCAGTTACTAAATGTCTCACCATAAATCACGTTCAACTAGTAAGTTTTCTGTCAACTAGATTACCAGTATGATCTGCATCTGAATTTCTCTTTCACTCCAAAATATCACTAATTAAATTTGATAAACCAGACCACGAAGTGTGCATAAAAACTCAAACTCAATTTTTAACAGCATTCTTGAACTTGAATTGAAGTCGTGTAGATAATCAGAAACTGTGAATATAGAGTTAGCCGTATTATAACCCAATGTATTATCATCCAACAAAACACTATGTTTTATCCAAACGTATATGTATGAAGTAATTCAAAGAATAGTGTTCTTGGCATAAATATAATTGGCCAACTATGTTGAACAAGTCAGAATCAAAAAACATCATCTTTACAACATCTCAATATTGGCTGATTACATTCAGAATATGGTGTAGATTACCACATTTAATATATCGATCAAATAAATATACCTTCACCTATTTTACCTTTACGATAATTTTTCATGGTTGCCCATTGTGATTCTGTCACCTTTGTACTAGGCTAAGGAACTTTGCTTTGTTGCCCGTTGTGTTTCTGGAATAGCCAAAATCCAGAGAACACTGTTGTTGTTCCTTAGCCTGCCACCATACCTACACGATGAAAGATTTTTGTGACCTATTTGTTTTTATAGGTCCATGATAGTTAGTGGCTGAAGCATAGTGAATAAATAATCCCTTTGGAACCCAAACTTGTTTAGTCCTTTTATTCTTGTTCCAATAGACATGAAATTTGTTTGTAGAATTCTTAGGAACCCAAACTTGTATAAATTTTGTGTTCTTGTTCCTACGACTACAATTTTCAACACGATATCCAATTATTTCACATCTATCAAAGACACTCTTACCTTTTGCATTACCATCAACTTGTGTTTTCCCAAAGCCGAGTCCTTTTCTGTTGTTAGCAAAAATTTGATTTCTCAATAACATGTTGAATGATTTTTCTCCTCTTGAAAAGTTATTCAGAGATTTCTCAAGATTTTGGACTTTGGTTTTTAGTGTTGTGTTTTCAGTTACAAGTGAGGTGCATCTATTTATAAAATTCTTTTTCTTAGTGTCAATGGTTTCCTTAAGACTCAAGTTTTCTTTTTCAAGATTCTCAAAGCTATTCTTAAGTCTTGATAATTCTGAATCTAAAATTTTACATTTTTTACAGTCTAGGTTTTGAATATTTTCAAGTTCAGTTTCTAACCTAAAATTTTCACGAGCAAGTTCTCTCCTATCAGATTTCAGTTTTTCAATTTTAGATTCAAGAGTATCAACTACTTTAGTAAGATCACAACACATAAAAACAAGTTCTTTATAAGAATAGTCACCTACCTCACTAGATTCCTCTGAGCTTGCTTCTGAATCCGATTTTGCCATAAGACACAAGTTAGCCTCCTCTGAGCTATTATTCGAAACTTCCTCTCCTTCCTCTCCTTCCTCATCATCCCAAGTTGCTGCAAAGGCCTTCTTCTTCTTTTTCTTTCCTTTGTTGTTTTTGAGAAGTGGGCATTGTTGTTTGAAGTGGCCAGGCTTGTTGCAGTTAAAGCACGTCAGTTCATTATCGGAATTGTCAGAATCTTTTGACCTATTACCACTTGTTTTCTTCTTGCGTGGCTTGAATCTTGACCATTTTCTAAGATTATTGACATCCATTGCAAGCTCTTCAATTGGATCCTCTTCTTCTTCATCGCTCTCTTCTTTGCTCTTTAAGGCAATCGTCTTCTTCTTTGGTTCAGAGTTGTTGCGTTTCTCTTTTGCTTTTAGCTCAACCTCATATGTCATCAAGTTACCGATTAACTCCTCCATGCTTAGTTTACTCAGATCTTTCGATTCTTGTATTGTCGTGACTTTTTCCTCAAAGCTCATCGGTAAGACTCGTAGCACCTTCCTCACAAGCTCTATCTCAGTGAATACCTTCCCAAGCGCTCTAGCGTTGTACACCAAAGTTGAAAAGCATTCAAACATGTCCTTTATGCCCTCGCCTTTATCCATCACAAAGTTCTCGTATTCATTGCTGAATAAGGCTAGACGAGACTCCTTGACTTGAAAAGTTCCTTCATGTGTCACCTCCAAGGTATGCCAAATTTCCTGTGCAGTTTTACAATGAGAAATTCTATTAAATTCAGTTTTATCAAGAGCACAGATCAAAGCATTCATGGCTTCAGTATTTGTAGTTTTTAATTTCTTATTGTTAGCATCCCACCTATCCTTAGGTTTAGGAATCTCAGTATCACCAACAGTTATAGTGGGAGATTTATAGCCAGTTTCAATAATGTCCCAAACATCATAATCAATAGAACTAAGATAAATTCCCATCCTAACTTTCCAATAAGCATAATCATTCCCATTAAACATGGGTGGCCTCGCAATAAATTGCCCCTCAGAAAAAGCATTATTTGGTGGATTCATGACTCTAGAGTTAAAGAAAAATACCGTGCTCTGATACCACTTGTAGGATCTAGATTAACCCTAGAGGGGGGGGGGGTGAATAGGGTTATAGCAAATTTTCTCACAAAAACAAACTACAGAGAAATAAATATGCTGAAAAGTAAATCACACACAAAATTTACCCAGCTTCGGCAACCCTTGCCTACTGCTGCATTCCCAGATTTCTATTAGAATTAAACAGTCTCCCGCTTACGAACACTCTAACAGACTCGCACACCCTGCTACCGCCTATAGAGTTTTGCAAACTCGCACACCCTGCTCACTGAACTAATTCAAACTAGACAATCTGACACAACCTAAAACCTAGGTGGTGATTTACCAAGATTTGAACCTTAAAAGGAAATTTAAAACGAACTTAAAAAAAATTTAAAACTAAAAACCCTAATATCAACTAAATCCCTTTTATATTAAAAACAAGCCGGCCCAATTCATTTCTTCTCCCCTTTCCCTTTTCTTTTGCTATTGTAAAATGGCGGCCTTTCTCTAAAATTAGGGCTTGAGTTTTTGATCCAAATTAGGGCTTTTTTTGAAGCGCGCCTATGTTGATCGATTCTCTGGTTTGCGTGTTGCCTTTCTCGCTGCTTCTCGGATGATCGATTCTCTGGTTGCTTTGCTTGCGCTCGTTCGCAGCTGCTCCTCTGTTGATCGAGTTCGATAGTTTGTGGTATGTATTCTCTTCCCTTTCGTTGCTAGTTTAATGCTTGCTTGAACTCAATGCCGATGATGAATTTGGGTGTGGTATTTATATTAATTCGGATACACTTGAATTTGTACGTATTGACTTCATTACATTCCTAATTCTTGCTTTCCTGATTTCTGTGACTTGATGCGCACGGTCTTGATTTTGTAGCGTTCGATTTATCTTGTTTGATATGGCAGAAACTTTCCTCTTTTACTTTTCTTGACTTTTTCAAAGATACGCACTTGAATTTTATACCGCGTTGATTATTTTGCATCTGCATTGTTATTCTTCGACTTGTTTACTTCTTGATTGCCACGGCTTCGGCCACCTTTGTGTTCATCCCTGTGAGCTTCGTGAATTTCTCTGACTTGACTCCAGTATGCTTCCTTGCTTGACTTGATGCCTTGAATTTGATACGTTTGATTACCACTGGCTTTGACTTGGTTACATTGCTATGTACTTGTCAGTCTTGTACATTTGTTGTTTGCATTGAGCATTTTGTATGCTTGCAATTTTGGTTTTACTTTGCTTCATCATGCTGCATACTCTGCTGTTGAGTTGCTTTATTATATCACTTCGAGTTGCATACTTCTTGCAGTCTATTTGATCACTGTAGTTGCATTCCATTTTGCATACTGGGTTGTATTGAGCTCGACATGCTTTATGTTGCCTTCATGTGCTGTTGACATGTGCATTTGTCACTTGCATACTGTTGCTTGTTGCACTTGTGTACTTCATATACATGTGTGCCCTACATTGATACTGTCATTCCATGATTTGCTTGTATCAGTTCTCGGCAACACTATTTCCATTGCTATGCCTTGAACTTGACTGTTTGGTTTGATCTTTGCCTCCATGTGTTTTGCATTTGTTTCACTGGTGCATTGCCTTTGTAATCTTCATATATGTGCATACATACATTTATCTTTGAGCCTAGGCAGTTTGGTTTCTTATTGGTCACCTCTCTTGTATCATTGGTGTTTCTTACTTGATGTTGTTGGTCTTCATGTGCCCAGTTGATGTTATCTGGATATTTGCATCAATTCTGGTTGGTCTGACCTGAACTTGATTTCGTCGGGTGCCTTGTTGAGTTCCTGTAGTTGCATTCACTTCATGTTTGCATTGTTGTTCACTGAGTCTTTGTTCAAAACTGCTGTGTCACTGCATACATGTGTACTTGCCTTGTTTATCCAACTCATTGAGATTGTAGCTTGCTGTACATATGAACTTGCATTTCTTCGAGTTGTATTTACACCACCTTCTGTTGCATTCATGTACACTGCATGGTGGTCTTGTTGCATTTTTGGTCTTGTCTCCATGTATTTCATGTAGTATGGGTTCTCTACCGACTTGTAGTGCTCATTTGAGTTGGGCATTGTTTTAGCATACTTGATGGTCATTTTGTACTTCTGGTCTTTGTTTGGTTCTTGATCATTTCATGTTGATTTTTGAAATTTCACTTGAATTGAATCCAGTTTCAAAACTCGGGTTTGACCTTGTGCTCGTGTCGTGATTTTAAATATATTGCACGCGAGTTGAACCCGGCTTTTCATTTGGGTTTGACCTGTGCTCACCTGTCCCTGTAGCATTATCAAGTGTATATCGATGTGCACGGCCTTGTGGCATGTACATTGATACATTGTGCATGTCACACTGTTCGTGTGTGATGAATTCAAATGTGAATGATGACGAACAACCCAAATAAATGAGGCAAATAATATTTTAAAAAATCCATATTTTATTTTATATTGCAAAAATATTTCTTTTTCAATTTTACTACATTAGTGAACATTTTTGCAGATTGCTCAAATGCTGGATTCTAACTGGAATGAAGTTGAAGATAAACTACGAGTGTGAGTGATATGTAGTGAGGAATTTATGTAAATTGAATCGTGATGTAATCAGAATCAAAATTGTATATGTATAGTGAGAGCTTGAATTTGTACTATTCAAAATTGTAATAAATATTTGTTTGAATAAAATTTCTGTTTGAATTCAAATTCTGTGTAATTTATTTTATTCAACAAATATTTATTTAATCTATGAAAAATAAAATAGTACATTAACAGATACATTTAAACAAATATATATAAGTTTATTATCATCAAACAAAATTCATATAAGCGCATATTCAACAATCTCCCCCTTTTGATGATAACAAACATATATTTAAGATTTTGACTGTGTTAAATGTATTTGATCAATGATATACAGTTCTAATTGCTCCCTCTATTTAAATGCTTCCACTCTACACGATGCTCCCCCTACATATATGCATACAAATAGAAATATACAAATGAGCCTAGATGCAAATGGAAAATTATTTGACCTTTGCTTGTTTTCATTTGACAAAATCTTAACTTTTCTCTCCCCTTTTGTTATCAGCAAAAGAATAATAGTGTTAGAGAAAATAGAGATAAAGTGATCAATATTAATCCAACATTAAAACTCAATTTGAATATAAATATTAAACTTCAATAAAAAAATCAAACAAAAATCATAACTACCCTTGTTAGGCACATATTCCACTTTTAGAATGAATGGAAATGATGTTCTAATAAAATCATACAGTTGTATCTACTTGTGGTACATTTATATCAAGAATTTGAATATATACTAATCATGCTTAACCGTTAGGACTTTTAAATGAGATTAGTAGTATTCCAGTTTAATTTTTAAAAATGAATTCACGTATCTTCTAACCACGCATGACCGTAAGGACTTTTAAATGGGATTAGAATCAACTTGTCTATTTAATCAATCAAATTTGATATGCCTTCCATACATGCATAACCGTGAGGACTTTTAAATGAGCATGGAAGCACATAATCGAAAATCCAAGTAATTCACCCATGCATAACCGTGAGGACTTTTAAATGAGATGAATACTTTGGTATTTATTTATTTTTACAAAAAAAATGTGAAATGAAAAACAAATGATCCCTGATTATAGTACCACATATCGACAAACTATATTTAAGATTTGATAAACAATGGTCGATAGAAATATGATAGATATAGAAATGGTCATGGAATCTTTACCCAACAAAAAGTTTTATAACTCTTGCTTGAATTCCTAAAGAAATTTTCCAAATATACTGTCTTGAGTAATGTATATTAAATAACAACACTTATCACCTTTTCAATCACTATTTATCTTTTTGATAATTAGTAGGGAGTCGGATTAATCAAAATTTGTCATTTAAAATCAAATAAAAATGATTAATCTGAAAATATGGTCAAAAAATGATTTTCTTGAAGGGGTTATATGAGGAAAAAAATTTCTTCTATTTGAAAATTATTTGTAATGAAAAATATGCATATATTTTCTTTGAAAAACGATGCAGTTACTAAATGTCTCACCATAAATCACGTTCAACTAGTAAGTTTTCTGTCAACTAGATTACCAGTATGATCTGCATCTGAATTTCTCTTTCACTCCAAAATATCACTAATTAAATTTGATAAACCAGACCACGAAGTGTGCATAAAAACTCAAACTCAATTTTTAACAGCATTCTTGAACTTGAATTGAAGTCGTGTAGATAATCAGAAACTGTGAATATAGAGTTAGCCGTATTATAACCCAATGTATTATCATCCAACAAAACACTATGTTTTATCCAAACGTATATGTATGAAGTAATTCAAAGAATAGTGTTCTTGGCATAAATATAATTGGCCAACTATGTTGAACAAGTCAGAATCAAAAAACATCATCTTTACAACATCTCAATATTGGCTGATTACATTCAAAATATGGTGTAGATTACCACATTTAATATATCGATCAAATAAATATACCTTCACCTGTTTTACCTTTACGATAATTTTTCGTGGTTGCCCATTGTGATTCTGTCACCTTTGTACTAGGCTAAGGAACTTTGCTTTGTTTCCCGTTGTGTTTCTGGAATAGCCAAAATCCAGAGAACACTGTTGTTGTTCCTTAGCCTGCCACCATACCTACACGATGAAAGATTTTTGTGACCTATTTGTTTTTATAGGTCCATGATAGTTAGTGGCTGAAGCATTGTGAATAAATAATCCCTTTGGAACCCAAACTTGTTTAGTCCTTTTATTCTTGTTCCAATAGACATGAAATTTGTTTGTAGAATTCTTAGGAACCCAAACTTGTATAAATTTTGTGTTCTTGTTTCTATGACTACAATTTTCAACACGATATCCAATTATTTCACATCTATCAAAGACACTCTTACCTTTTGCATTACCATCAACTTGTGTTTTCCCAAAGCCGAGTCCTTTTCTGTTGTTAGCAAAAATTTGATTTTCCAATAACATGTTGAATGATTTTTCTCCTCTTGAAAAGTTATTCAGAGATTTCTCAAGATTTTGGACTTTGGTTTTTAGTGTTGTGTTTTCAGTTACAAGTGAGGTGCATCTATTTATAAAATCCTTTTTCCTAGTGTCAATGGTTTCCTTAAGACTCAAGTTTTCTTTTTCAAGATTCTCAAAGCTATTCTTAAGTCTTGATAATTCTGCCTCTAAAATTTTACATTTTTTACAGTCTAGGTTTTGAATATTTTCAAGTTCAGTTTCTAACCTAAAATTTTCACGAGCAAGTTCTCTCCTATCAGATTTCAGTTTTTCAATTTTAGATTCAAGAGTATCAACTACTTTAGTAAGATCACAACACATAAAAACAAGTTCTTTATAAGAATAGTCACCTACCTCACTAGATTCCTCTGAGCTTGCTTCTGAATCCGATTTTGCCATAAGACACAAATTAGCCTCCTCTGAGCTATTATTCGAAACTTCCTCTCCTTCCTCATCATCCCAAGTTGTTGCAAAGGCCTTCTTCTTCTTTTTCTTTCCTTTGTTGTTTTTGAGAAGTGGGCATTGTTGTTTGAAGCGGCCTGGCTTGTTGCAGTTAAAGCACGTCAGTTCATTATCGGAATTGTCAGAATCTTTTGACCTATTACCACTTGTTTTCTTCTTGCGTGGCTTGAATCTTGACCATTTTCTAAGATTATTGACATCCATTGCAAGCTCTTCAATTGGATCCTCTTCTTCTTCATCGCTCTCTTCTTTGCTCTTTAAGGCAATCGTCTTCTTCTTTGGTTCAGAGTTGTTGTGTTTCTCTTTTGCTTTTAGCTCAACCTCATATGTCATCAAGTTACCGATTAACTCCTCCATGCTTAGTTTACTCAGATCTTTCGATTCTTGTATTGCCGTGACTTTTTCCTCAAAGCTCATCGGTAAGACTCGTAGCACCTTCCTCACAAGCTCTACCTCAGTGAATACCTTCCCAAGCGCTCTAGCGTTGTACACCAAAGTTGAAAAGCATCCAAACATGTCCTTTATGCTCTCGCCTTTATCCATCATAAAGTTCTTGTATTCATTGCTGAATAAGGCTAGACGAGACTCCTTGACTTGAGAAGTTCCTTCATGTGTCACCTCCAAGGTATGCCAAATTTCCTGTGCAGTTTTACAATGAGAAATTCTATTAAATTCAATTTTATCAAGAGCACAGATCAAAGTATTCATGGCTTTAGCATTTGTAGTTTTTAATTTCTTATTGTTAGAATCCCACCTATCCTTAGGTTTAGGAATCTTAGTATCACCAACAGTTATAGTGGGAGATTTATAGCCAGTTTCAATAATGTCCCAAACGTCATATTCAATAGAACTAAGATAATTCCCATCCTAACTTTCCAATAAGCATAATCATTCCCATTAAACATGGGTGGCCTAGCAATAGATTGCCCCTCAGAAAAAGCATTATTTGGTGGACTCATGACTCTAGAGTTAAAGAAAAATACCATGCTCTGATACCACTTGTAGGATCTAGATTAACCCTAGAGGGGGGGGGGTGTGAATAGGGTTATAGCAATTTTTCTCACAAAAACAAACTGCAGAGAAATAAATATGCTGAAAAGTAAATCGCACACAAAATTTTCCCAGCTTCGGCAGCCCCTGCCTACTGCTGTATTCCTAGATTTCTATTAGAATTAAACAGTCTCCCACTTACAAACACTCTAACAGACTCGCACACCCTGCTACCGCCTATAGAGTTTTGCAAACTCGCACACCCTGCTCACTGAACTAATTCTAACTAGACAATCTGACACAACCTAAAACCTAGGTGGTGATTTACCAAGATTTGAACCTTAAAAGAAAATTTAAAACAAACTTAAAAACAATTTAAAACTAAAAACCCTAATATCAACTAAAGCCCTTTTATATTAAAAAAAAAGCCGGCCCAAATCATTTCTTCTCCCCGTTCCCTTTTCTTTTGCTATTGTAAAATGGCGGCCTTGCTCTGAAATTAGGGATTGAGTTTTTGATCCAAATTAGGGATTTTTTTGAAGCACGCCTATGTTGATCGATTCTCTGGTTTGCGTGTTGCTTTTCTCACTGCTTCTCTGATGATCGATTCTCTGGTTGCTTTGCTTACGCTCGTTCGCAGCCGCTCCTCTGTTGATCGAGTTCGATAGTTTGTGGTATGTATTCTCTTCCCTTTCGTTGCTAGTTTAATGCTTGCTTGAACTCAATGCCGATGATGAATTTGGGTGTGGTATTTATATTAATTCCGATACACTTGAATTTGTTCGTATTGACTTTATTACTTTCCTAATTCTTGCTTTCCTGATTTCTGTGACTTGATGCGCACGATCTTGATTTTGTAGCGTTCGATTTATCTTGTTTGATACGGCAGAAACTTTCCTCTTTTACTTTTCTTGACTTTTTCAAAGATATGCACTTGAATTTTATACTGCGTTGATTATTTTGCGTCTGCATTGTTATTCTTCGACTTGTTTACTTCTTGATTGCCACGGCTTCGGCCACCTTTGTGTTCATCCCTGTGAGCTTCGTGAATTTCTCTGACTTGACTCCAGTATGCTTCCTTGCTTGACTTGATGCCTTGAATTGAGATGTTTGATTACCACTGGCTTTGACTTGGTTACACTGCTATGTACTTGTCAGTCTTGTACATTTGTTGTTTGCATTGAGCATTTTGTATGCTTGCAATTTTGGTTTTACATTGCTTCATCATGCTGCATACTCTGCTGTTGAGTTGCTTTATTATATCACTTCGAGTTGCATACTTCTTGCAGTCTATTTGATCACTGTAGTTGCATTCCCTTTTGCATACTGGGTTGTATTGAGCTCGACATGCTTTATGTTGCCTTCATGTGCTGTTGACATGTGCATTTGTCACTTGCATACTGTTGCTTGTTGCACTTGTGTACTTCATATACATGTGTGCCTGACATTGATACTGCCATTCCATGATTTGCTTGTATCAGTTCTCGGCCACACTATTTCCATTGCTATGCCTTGAACTTGACTGTTTGGTTTGAGCTTTGCCTCCATGTGTTTTGCATTTGTTTCACTGGTGCATTGCCTTTGTAGTCTTCATATATGTGCATACATACATTTATCTTTGAGCCTAGGCAGTTTGGTTTCATGTTGGTCACCTCTCTTGTATCATTGGTGTTTCTTACTTGATGTTGTTGGTCTTCATGTACCAATATTATCTGGATATTTGCATCAATTCTGGTTGGTCTGACCTGAACTTGATTTCGTCGTGTGCCTTGTTGAGTTCCTGTAGTTGCATTCACTTCATGTTTGCATTGTTGTTCACTGAGTCTTTGTTCAAAACTGTTGTGTCACTGCATACATGTGTACTTGCCTTGTTTTTCCAACTCATTGAGATTGTAGCTTGCTGTACATATGAACTTGCATTGCTTCGAGTTGTATTTACACCACTTTCTGTTGCATTCATGTATACTGCATAGTCGTCTTGTTGCAGTTTTGGTCTTGTCTCCATGTATTTCATGTAGTATGGGTTCTCTACTGACTTGTAGTGTTCATTTGAGTTGGGCGTTGTTTTAGCATACTTGATGGTCATTTTGTACTTCTGGTCTTTGTTTGGTTCTTTATCATTTCATGTTAGTTTTTGAAATTTCACTTGAGTTGAATCCAGTTTCAAAACTCGGGTTTGACCTTGTGCTCGTGTCGTGATTTTAAATATATTGCACGTGAGTTGAACCCGGCTTTTCATTTGGGTTTGACCTGTGCTCACCTGTCCCTGTAGCATTATCAAGTGTATATCCATGTGGACGGCCTTGTGGCATGTACAGTGATACACTGTGCATGTCACACTGTTCGTGTGTGATGAATTCAAATGTGAATGATGACGAACAACCCAAATAACTGAGGCAAATAATATTTTCATAAATCCATATTTTATTTTATATTGCAAAAATATTTCTTTTTCAATTTTACTGCGTTAGTGAACATTTTTGCAGATTGCTCAGATGCTGGATTCTAATTGGAATGAAGTTGAAGATAAACTACGAGTGTGAGTGATATGTAGTGAGGAATTTATGTAAATTGAATTGTGATGTAATTAGAATCAAAATTGTATATGTATAATGAGAGCTTGAATTTGTACTATTCAAAATTGTAATAAATATTTGTTTGAATAAAATTTCTGTTTGAATTCAAATTCTGTGTAATTTATTTTATTCAACAAATATTTATTTAATCTATGAAAATAAAATAGTACATTAACAAATACATTTAAACGAATATATATATGTTTATTATCATCAAACAAAATTCATGTAAGCGCATATTCATTTATTATTATTAAAAATAAGTTTTTTTTCAAAATCTTCGTTGAAATTCTTGTTTTAAATCATTGAAAAATTCAAGCCATTACAATCTCCTAAACTCAAAACTTTTTGTCCTTGAAAAGAGCGGAATAAGAGAACAAAATGATAAACAGAAAGATAGAAAATTATTTTATAACAAAATTATTTTATATCGATATAATTTTATATTGAAAATACTTTTGATAACTCGATGTTTCAACGAGTTTGTCCTCGTTCTTATAGAATCTAGCAATACATTGACAGACGTAAGACTAGAAATCTCTAAGTACTTAGTAGACCCATTTCAACACTCAATGAAAATACTTGAAAAACTTTAAAACAAATATGGAAAGTACAATCCAATCACTGAATCAAACGAATGAGATCGTCTGGGAATGCAGTCCCTAAGGTTTCTCTCTCGCTAAGTCGAGAGGACAAAGCGATGAGGCCTCAGGTGACTTTAGGCAGTCACTGCCCACGTCTTATGCCATGATATCCAAAGCGCCCACAGATAGCAGTTACACAATGGTTTCGCCAGGATTTCTTAGGTAACATCCGTACATATGAGCAATCACTACTCTACGAATTATGCTATGCAAAAAAATCGCATGGATCGTAGTCTACATAATAGTAACACTGGTGTTTACATCACTATCACCCATAGACTCAAGCCAATTATCTGCCCTCTCGAATTATGCCATGTGGACCGTAGATACACAATGATTTCGCCTGGTTCCCTCAGGAAACATTAATACCTTAGGGAAAACGTTCTACCCAAGCGGATTAGGCCGAAAACGACCATAGATCGCAGTTACACAATGGTTTCGCCTGTATCCCCCATGTAATATACGTAACCGTAAGCCTTCAAAGCCCTGCGAATTTTGCTATGCAGCCATGTTGATGGAAACTCATGTATTATGTCCAGACAACCTATATCAATTAGGACCCATTTTTGGATCCACCAAGTCCATCTGGGATCAAATCAAAGAATCAATAGAATGTATCACAAGGTGGCCACAAGGTGAACAATCAAGTAGAAGGTACTTCCCATATCTACAATTTCAAAATGTATATCATACTATACATAGTACATTTTCAAGTCATCACTTCAAAATCATACTTATATGAATTCCGTTATATATAAGATCATCACTTTTCAGATCGAGTACCTTTCAAAGTTAATAGTTTTCGAATTAACTTCATACTTATACAATTCATTTTATATAAGTTTGAAAACTCTCAAATCAATTTTTTTCTTTTATTTTACAATCGAAGGTTCTCGAAATTAGTCACTTTCAAATATCGGTTCAGCTTCAAATTCATATATGATTTCAACAATCATTTTCCTCAAATCGGATATCATTCAAATTCAATTTTCATAATTACAAATTAATAACTTCAAAATTTTATTTCAATTACATGTTTCGTAGTCATATCTATAAAAAATCAGCTTCCTTTCTAAAATCACTTTGTAAGTAACTAAGTTTTAAAACAACAATTTCTTTTCAAAATCAGATACTTTACAAAAAATCCTTTATACATAAATAACCTTATAAATTTTTATTTATTTATTTTATTATTATTATTATTATAATTTTTCTTCATAAACATTTCTCAAACAATTTCATTGTAAAACTTTTCAAAATTAGATTTCGTATTTGTATAATACGAAATAATCTTATTCATTTTACTTATGAAAATACTTAACAGTTTAAAACTTGTTTAAATTATATCATCCTTTGACTTACGAGTTATAACTATTATTATTTTCCAACACCTTATAGGACAATTTCAAACATTGGAATCCCAATCCTCAAATTCTCATATTCAAATTTTTCCTAGTCAAAACCATTATTATATAGGTCATTTTCTAATATAAAATCATTCATAATTGTATATATACTCTTAGGTTAATTACACAGCCTATATTACTTCAAAAAAAAAATTCCCGCAATAGTACAGTCTCTAATTAATAAACGGTATTCATTCAACATGTCGTCATAGATAGATTTGCCTCCAACGTTTTGTCGAAAGATTATAACACATACTATTTTTTATTTATTTTCGATTTCTTCTTTGCTTAAGGATATTTCTAAACCTTTATCATATGGAAAAACATTAAGAATTAAATTATACATGGCATTAACCTTAGCGCATCAACTACTCAAAAAATAAGAATACAATGGGATCCTATATCCCATACACAAGGTTGCATCAAAAGAAAGGGCCTTGACCTGGACACAACGAGCTAGAAGTTAAGAGATAATGAGTCCTACACGATTTCCCTATGCAGCGTTTCTCGTTCCTCTATTGCTTCTTCCCGTTCCTTACGGGCAAGTGCTCTTCGTGCTAGACATTCTGCTTTCTGCTCTTCAGATTTTTCCATCATATAAGTGGACAAGGTATTCTAATAGGATATTACTTGAAATCCGATGGTTCCTTAATTTAACAGGTCATGCTTATAACATACTCAACTCTTCTATAATTTTTTTCCCAAGAGTTTTAAGTTATAATAAGTTTACAAAATACTAGTGTGTGTGTGTATAAAATACAAATACATTCTCTCAACTCTTAACTCATTCTAGGATACTACTGACCCTATCTCTAATGAGTTAATCCCCACCAAAGCCAAGGTTCTCGCTTAATCTTAAGCTTTGATATCAAGTGTTTCGACCAACCTTTTTGAGCAGTTCAAGTCGACAATAAACCACATATGTCCAACTGAAACCGTTTAAAAGATATATTGTCAATGGGCTTATTTTTAAAGAAATAGAAGAAAAAAAGAAACAATAACAGAATCTCGCAGCGAAACGACAAAATATCATAATCAAATAAATAGTTCATGAAGCTGTTTAACAAATATACATTTGATTTCCCTTATAAATATCAATCAGAGTTATATAATATTACCAGAGTTACATAATTTATATAGAAGGGATAAAATAGTGCAGTGGAATAAATAATAGTATATACGATATACCGAAACATCATCTTCGTCCTCTAGAATAACTGTCTTCGATAACTGAAAAACTTGGTCTGACCCGAGCATAATGAAAAACAAAACACTCGAATCAGGACTATATATTCTTATGCAAGTAAATTCAACTGGGAGTAAATGCGAACACATTATTATAATTAATAAATTAATATAATATTAGAACGGGAATTTATTCTGTTAAATAAATGTCACTAATGAAGTATAATAATTTAACTATGTAAACTGTAATTAAGTTCAGTTACTAATTTATCACTATTTTATACTTCATAGACACATCCAACAATTTTACTAGCGTGTTCTATTTGTTAATAGGAATTCAACGTCGAAATCTGCGGATTAAACGGATTCTGTGTAGGGTAGAAAAACCTTTTTATAGTTAAGCAACTTTAATTTACTAATCAACATAAGTGAACTATAAAGTAAAACCCTCAGTCTATTACCAAGCCCACATGGCCTAACAACCTGCTCTTCTTTTTTTCATTCAACAGTACTCACGCTCCTTTCCTTCATTTCTTACGCATGTCTTCCTCTTCACATGCTTGTACTCACCTTTCCATTCGTCTACACTCACCGCCTAGGTAACGAGATCAAATCCTCTGTACCAAGCCCCCTCTGTTCCTCTATCCCAACCAATTAGGAATATCGATTTTTAGACATTCTACAATTAAACCTCTTTTTTTTTTTCTGTTGTCGGGGGTTTAATTGTAAAATGCATGAAAATCATTGTTCCGGATTGGTTGGGGACAGAGGTACATGAGAGTTTGGTAAAGGTAACATGCTATTGCACCACTCCTCTCCCGTCTCCATGATTGTACACGTTCTCCTCTTTTTTTACACTATTTCCTCTCTTCCTGCTCTGATTCTTTTCTACTTTATTTCTCCTACCGCACTTCTTACCCATGCCTGCATGTGTTCCCTCACTAATGGCACTCCTCCTTCTCTTCTCCTAAGCCTGCGCACGTACACACTCCTTACCTTCTCATGACTGCACATCTTCACACAAGTAACAAATGCTTCAATCATGCACGCATGTCACCTTCTCCATTTCTCTCTTCCCCTTCACATCGTGCATATGTCCACATGCCCTTTTTTCCTTTTTTCAGCCATGCACGTGGCTGCACATGTTTACGAAGTATGAACACTCACTCACCCAAACCTTGCCTGCCTCTCTCATGTGTTTCTATACCCATTAAGCTACTCACCTACAAACACTTGAACATGCATATATATATATATATATATATATATATATATATATATATATATATATATATATATATATGCACACCACAAATACATGCAAAGAAAAGAAAGATAGAGAGAAAACGAGGTGAGAATGTACACAAAAATGAATTAGAAATGAGAAGTTGGCCTTTTTGCTATTTTGCTGAGAAACGCAATCTTAAAAATAGTTTCCTGTTCGTACTTTTTCATATCTCCAATACCATGCTCATGAGTCTATATATTCTTTTTTTTTGGGCTTGGAACCACACATGCATGCAACCGTACGAATGCATACATAAGAAACCATACACTTTGAACCCACGCATATATAGAGATGTATGTTTTTATGTTTTATTTTACGATGCTGTATGAAATTTATGTTCTGAAAGTAAAGAAGGAGAGCCCTGTTCATTTTCTTCCCTTTGTATTTCCATGTACTCTGCACTCACGTTTCCACTATAACATGCTTTTATGCATGAAAATATTTTCATGCAACGTCACTTGCAACAAGTTACTGTATCTCCCAGTGTTTTCATGACCCAACACTGTCATGGTCCAACATCGAATAACCCTGAATCTTGGAGCATCACGGTCCGGAACTCAATCGGACCTCATTTATCGATGAACTTTGGTCAGACCTTTAAACCAACTGTTCAACCGTCAATTTTACCTGCTTGAATCACGGTTCTTTTGTTTTTTTTACATTCTCATCATGTAATTCTCTTTTATTTTCATTGCTTTGAAGAAAATAAATAAATATATAAAAATCATTATCGTTTCATTAACTGTATGAGACTTTATGAGTTCTTGTATTGGTCTCTTTGAGGCATCAATAAAATTTATCACTCTTCAAAAAAAAAATCATTATCGTTTCAAATTTTAAAATACTAACTTCATTTTGTTCTTCACTGTTGCAAACTACTCTAATACCACTGTAAGACTCATCCAGTTTTTATACCTTGAAGGCCGGCCGTCTACAGCTTGTGTACATAACATTATTATTTCAATATTTTTGTGTATAGTTTGTAGATAAATGTGCAAATTTTTCAAAAAGAATTCACGGTTCCGACGGTTCGTCCGGTTGAACCATTAAAACCTTAAACTTTCAATCATCACGGCTCAAGGCACCGCACGGTCATGAAAACTAAGGTATCTCCTTCTTTTCCTAATTGCAAAGTTAAATATTATTAAATAAGAAAAAAGTAGCTAACTATTTAAAATTTACCAAATTAATTTAAAATAAAATAATTTATAACTTAACTAATATAGACTAAACTAAAACATTTCAAACATATAAATATATGTTGCGAGTTTTACGCTCACCTTCTGTGGATAAGGAAATGGGAACGAGTACGACGAATCGACATGGATTTGGATACAGACTCTAGGATATGTGCACTTGCAAACCAACAAACAAGCTCAGACGAGTTATCGACTTCGACGGAGCTTCAACGGTGAGATATGGCTTGCATAACTGGACATGTGCATTTTCTTGGCTGCGATGACCTCGACTGTTTGGAGGTTGGCCGAATGGAGCAAGTGGGTGACTCGGGTGGTTTGGCTGAGCTAGGTTGGTCGTGGGTTCGGTGCGGGATGCGGGTGGTTGGAGAGCAGGTCAGGGTGCGGGATGGACTAATTCGGGCTGAGGGTGGTGGACTGGGTAGGGGAGCAAGGTCGATAACGTGGTGTGCTGGATGGAGCAAGGTGGTTATTGGTCGTGACTGGGCAAGGTGGCTGGGAGGGCGAAGCAGGTTGCAACCGAGGGGAACAGAGGAAGTTGGTTTTGGGTTTTGGGGAAGCAGGTGGAGGAAGTCGGGTTGGTGGCTGGGCTGGGGTAGGTGGCGAAGTGGGGTGCAAGTCTCGGTGAAGGGCCGACGGAGGTTGGGTGGTTGCGGACTGGGTTGTGGGTGAGGTGGCTACGGGGAGGGGAAACTGGGTAGGGATAGGTGGCGGGTTCAGGGTACACTACAAGGAAAACCGGCATTTGCGTCGGCTAATAACTGACGTCGGCCGTCACTAGCCAACGCAAGCCGATTCTAAAAACCGACGCAAAAATAGACGTCACCACCAAGCATTCGAGTCGGCTTTTCCGTCGGCTTCGTCACCACTTTAGTGTCGAGAAGTGACGGCGGCTATATCCACGTGACTATTTTTTTCAAAATTCTGTTGGCCGTAACCAGGGCCGGCCCAAGTAATTTGGTTGGCCTAGCCCAGATTTTAAGTAATATAACCAAAAATATTGCACTTTGCTGGGAATTGAACATAGGTTTCACCATTGTGCAAACAATGCAATTGCCACTCCACCACACACTCAATTATTACCAATCTTCTACAAAATATTTTTATCTTCATAAAATTCTAAACAACCACCACCACTGGTTGCCCTTGCCGGATCCGTTGCCCTAAGCGACCGTCTTGCTCGTCTTGCCCTAAGGCCAGCCCTGGCCGTAATAAGCCGATTATAACCGACGTAATCCTGTAACCACAAAGCCGATTCTAACCGTCACTAGCCGACGCCATCCTGTAACCAAACCACAATATAAACAATTTCCGTCGAACTATAACAACATTCAATCTTTCAACACAAGTACAACAAAAACCTCTCATCAACCAAACATAACATTCACAATTTTCTGTCAAATATCAACTACATATCCAAAAACTCATCGGTCAAACTCAAAGTTCACTAATATACACCATACCCAACAATACATATAAGTACTATCAAATAAATCATACATCATTGTCCTCCTCATCATCATACAACAAACAACAATAAGTTCAACACAAAACAACACAATAAGTTCAACACAAAACAACCTTACCTACTCATCATCTCCAGACGCATCCTCTCCCGGTATTCTTCCATGCTTTGCCAGGTATGCCGCGATATGCGCATCGAGCTGCTGTGCAAAAGCATTGCTCTTCTGCCAGTCATTCATCTCCGCAATCTGCCGACGCAACAAAGCTATCTCCTCCTCTGCGTGGGATCTCCTATAAGCCCTCTGGGACGATATTGCATGTGAAACAATTAATAGCTAGTTACAATTTATGTTTCATATCATATTAAATGTATATATTAGTTAATGAAGCAGTTTACCTCCATAACTATATCGTCAATTTCGCGTAGGCGGATCTACAATGGCGTCCCAAATATGATTTGACTCCTCAACGGTCAACTTCTCACGTCCGGTAGTCTGCGCCACACATGTCCGCTCCGTCTCATATGACTCCTGCGATTATAAATAAAAGTTTGAAACGAAAAAAATTTAATTTACGATTTTTTAGCTGTGAAATAAAGTATTATCAAACACTATCATTACGGATAAGCATGTTTACCATTACAGATTGAGATTTGGCATCTGTCCATCTATACAAAACATTTCATTCCTCGTCTGTCTCTTCCACCGCATATGTGGCAGTAAACAACTCAGCCATTGTAGGCTTGCGATTGTACTTCTTAGACTAAAAATATACATATGAATGAACAATGTTACCAATATGATTAAATAATGTTATAGATATTTATAAATACAATTTATAAATTTACCAATTCGTTTCTATGTTGCCGAAAAGATTTCGAGCCACCACGATGTACGGCAGGATTCTTATTCCTGTTTTTGCGATTCCACGCCGATATTTCCTATACATTTAAAAACAAGGTTAACTATATTAATGCAACTAATATACGAAATCTTAAAATTTTTAAGTTACAATTCAAAAGTGGATAGCTTACTTTGAATTCAGGAGTATCCCAAAATCGAAGAAACTCACTATATACGTCAGCGCTCATCCAACTTGGTTTTTTTCCCGCACTCTTTACTTTAGTTATCGTGTTTCTATAATTTTTTATCATTCTTTGATTCCAATGATTTCTAAACACATCCAGATCCAGGGGCTCAACACGTACGACAGCCTGCATATTGAAATTAACTTGAATTATAAACATTCTATTGACATTCAAATCAAATAAAAATTTATACTTAATTACCATCAAATCTGCCCATATTGCGTTCTTTACAGGCGTTGGAATGTCGTCCCACCGTGGCCAACAGCCGGACATCCTACTCATAAACGCCTGTCTCGACGTTTGTAAAATGAAATATGAAGGCTCCACCTCAAAGCCCCTGTATAAATTTTGATGTACATATTTAATATATTTTAAATAATATACTTGAAATATATTCGATATGTATATATTCGGAACTTACTCAGCAATGGGGCGTAAATCCGGCGCACTGCCACTGGCACCTGCGTCGGGAGAAGGAAAAGGCTCAAACCTACTACCGTGTCTCCTGTAAGACATATCTGACACAAACATATCATATCATATATACTATATCATATCAGAACATATCATATCATATTAGAACATATCATATCATATCATCGCATAAAACATTCCACTTGATTCAGACTTTAAATATGACATATGTCATAAAAATACATTATACAACATGCAATTCAAATATTTACATATGTCATATTCAGACTCTAAATATTACATATGTCATAAAAATACATTATACAACATGCAATTCAAATATTTAAAATTATCAGTCTTCTTCGTTCTCTGATTCAGACTCGGTCTCGTACTCTATATCATTTTCTTCAACACTTTCAAATGAAACTACCAAAACATTTGATTCATCATTCAACAACCCTACATCAATGTCATCGGTTATTATTACTTCAGTATTTGGCTCAAGATCCGCTTGATACGCTGTTTCGTTTGGAATATTATTTCCGTCACATGTAAATTTTGCCATTGTTTTAAAAACAAACGACCGATCCGCTTTATCTCTTTTCAAGGATGGATACGGAGCAACATAAACCTATAACGCTTGCTTGGCCAATATGAAAGGATCATATTTATAGTAATGTGAGGTATGTTTTATTTCAATAAGTTTATAATCTTTGTGCACATTGATTCCAATACCAGGAACATTGCTAAACCAGTTGCATTTGAATAAAAAACTTTTTCTACGGTCATATGTAATATGTCAGTTCTAAAACCTGCGTTAGGACGTTGTAAAAATCTTTTATATGTTCATCTGGATCGTCACTACCTTTGACAAATACACCGCTGTTATAAGCCAATTTTTCGGCACCGTAATTTTTAGTGTTGAATTTAAACCCATTGGCGAAAAATATTGGATACGTCTTGACATTTCTTTTTGGTCCGATCGCAAGATGTCGTAATCCTTCGTCAACGACATAGTTTATTGGATCATAAACGTAATTTGAAAACCATTTAGCAAATTCTTTACTGAGATCGCCAGATGGATGCAGTGATTCGTATATACTGCAAATATGTAATATGTTTTAATATAATTAATACGTAAGTATAATTGAATTATATATGAATTTATAATTACCTGACAAATGGTGCAACTTTTGGAAAATTTAGAAGAACAAATGTGTGTGCTACATGGTGATCTCTATCGTCTAGCCATATTTCCACACATTTTCCAGCATGTCGGCCATGTTGTCTAAAAATAGATAACATTGCTTGAGAAGAATCATGTTCAACGACTTCTTCATTACGAGGAACACTTACAAACGATAAGTTCACATGATCACTAAAATACCGAGAGAAAAAGAATGAAGCTTCTTCTTCAAGATATGATTTACAAATCGAACCTTCAACTTGTGATTTTTGCCTAATTTTTTTCTTCAAATGATTCAAGTACCTATTACAAATTTATTTTAAATTTAGGTATATAAAACTGAATTTTAAACGAACATAAATATTGCCGATATTCAATATTACCTCTCAAATGATACATCCAACCATATTGAACAGGACCTCTAAGAAGTGCTTCGGATGGAAGATGAACAGGTAGATGCTCCATTACATTAAAGAAACCCGACGGAAATATTTTTTCCAGCTTGCAGAGTAGTATAGGAATTTCTACTTCAAGTCTACATATACGGTCGACTTTTAACGTCGTCGAACAAAGTTGTTTATAAAACAAACTTAATTCTGTTATAACGCTACATACTTTTACGGGCAACAGTTCTTTGAGAATCACGGGTAATAGATATTCCATCGTGGTATGGCAAATCGTCCTTTGTTTTCCCTTTTACATTCATAACTGTATTAAACACATTATCAAAAACATTTTTTTCATTGTGCATCACGTTAATATTATGTCGGAGTAGGAGATCTTTCCTGTAGGGTAACTCCCAAAATATACTTTATTTGCACCAATTATGAATGTCTGATTTACCTAGAATTTCAGTCTGCACTCCAGTTTCACGTATCTTCGGATACTCCTTTACAATTTCATATATTTCTTCGCTTAACCAAATCTTCGCCGGTTTCATACTCTCTTCTCTATTAGCTATAAAGCTTTTTCTATCTCTTCTAAAATGATGATTAAGATGGAGAAAACACCGATGACAATCAAACCAAGAAATTTTCTTTCCATACCGTAGCGAAAACGCCCATGTTTCTTCCATGCAATAAGAAAAGCTAGAAGACCAACCGTACTCCAACCTGAAAGCATCCCGTATGCAGGAAAATCACTAATAGTCCACAACAAAGAAGCGAATATACGTAAATTATTTTTTCTCGAAATGTCGTACGTTTCAACTCCTTCATTCCATAGCGTTTTCAACTCTTCAATCAATGGTTGTAAATAAACATCGATTCCATGTGTTGGATCATCAGGCCCATGGACGACAGTAGTGAGAAATATATATGGAGTTTTCATACACATCCATGGAGGTAAATTATAAGGAGTTACGATAATAGTCCATGATGAAAATTTACTACCAAACCGAGAGAATGGTGCAAATCTATCCGTACATAAACCTAGTTTGACATTATGGCTTTCGGCAGAAAATGCGGGATAAGTCCTATCGAAATGTTTCCATGCTTCTCCATCAGATGGATGTATCAAAGTTCCTTCTTCCGGTGTTCTCACCCTGTGCCATCGCATATGGCACGCCATAGCAGAAGATGCATACAACCTTTGAAGTCTGGGAATGATGGGTAAATAATGCATCCTCTTGTATGGAACTTCTTTTCCTCTTTTTTTCTTGGTTTGTATCTTTCTTCGTTACATATTCTGCATTTTCTAAGCTCAATGTCATCTTTTCAATACAACATGCAACTTACACATGTATCTATCTTTTGGTACGGCAGATCGAAAGCGGACATAAGTTTTTTCATTTATAGGGTGGCATGTGTTGTTTTGCTGCTTGTACAACCGCTGTAAATCCAGCTTCTGTAAGGTTGAATTTTGATTTCATAGTAATGTATTCGGCGGTTACTGATAATTCGGTTCCACTTTTACAACCATCCCACAACGGCCTTTTAGCAGAGTCCAGTAAATCATATATATTTTTAGCTCCCACGGTCGGTTCTTCTTCGACATTTATATCTTCATTGTCATCTTGATCAAACATTGAAAATATTGATCGTGCTGCATCTTCCACCATATTTTCTACTGGATTCATCATAACATTATTGTCATCTAACGCTATAGGATTAGGTGTGGGTGCAAGAAGTTCTCCATGACGATCCCACAAGTAATAATTCGGCACAAAACCATTTTTACACAAATGTACTTCAACTAATCTGCTTTCCATTGCTTCAAATGTTTGCACTTACTACACGAGCGACGAAGTTCTTCGTTATTACGGTCATAAGATTTAGCGAATCTAATAAATTCATGTACACCGTTACAGAAATGTTTCTTTATTGAACATTTCATACCAGTCTGACTTCATACATTCAACTACAGCCGAGAAAATAATCGAACATTTTTCCTGGTTTGAAAATATATGTTAGAAACACAATAAAGTTTATCGTTTATTAATCCAAATAATCAATTCGATTTATTTTTTGCTTTTTGCTTTATTGTTTTAACTTTGATGGTTGACCATCCTACTTCCCATTACAAATAAAATAAAGTAATTACATTTCATAAATCATATCATTTTAAATGGTTCATAAAATTTCGGCAGCACTTCCCCTTTGTTCCTTGTATCATACACAAATATGTGTACACAGAGAACAAAACAGAAGTGCTATCGAAATTTTGTGAACCGTTTAAAATGATATGATTTACAAAATGTAATTATACTTTATTGTATTCGTAACTTGTCCAATATAGGGACAAATCCAACAAATATTGTATCAGATGAATAAAGATGTCCGTTCTGTGAAAAACCGAACAACTATATAATGCTCATATACAACACTTGTCAAACGGGGCCAAAAATTCTCTAAGGAGTTTAAAAAATAAAACTTTTATAATTAACAATATTCATTCAACTATTTAAATATTTATTAACTAAATTTGAAATTTTACAACATAATTTAACTTTCGTTTAACTATTTTAATTTTTAATTTGCCGATTATGTAAACTAAAATAAGTTGTTCACACATATAATTTGTAAAAATAGATTTTTTTATACTAAATCAACTAATACCTTTTATCATCAACTAATGTACACCATTAACATCAACCCATACACAATAATCAACAAATACAAATTGATAATCGACTCTTTTCCCTAATTTCCCTAATTTCAAGCCGACAATGTCAAAATTGTATTTCCAAACCAATCTAGAACAGTAATATCATCGAATAATACCAACCAATCATCAATTTCTAATCTACCATCAACTAATTTCAAAACTTAGGGTTTAAATCATACCTCGAACAAACTGACTTCGGGAGGAAAGGAGATACCGGAGAGCGTTGGAGAGCGTCGGGGGCTAGATGTTGACTGGAGACGGGGTGACGGCAGGCGGCCGCGGAGGGTGACGAGGGGGAGGGTTTTGGAAGAGAAAATGGGAGGGAAGAGAATGAGGAAAAGGTTCGCGGGCTGATGCTTCTATAATGCGATATTGCGTCGGCTAGAATCGGCTAGAATTGGTCGCGTTTTTTAGCCGATTCTAACCGACGCAAGGCCTGAACAATATACAGGCCGATTCTAGTGGTGGTAGCTTAAGGCGGAGGGGAAGGAGGTGGAAAGATGGGAGCTGATGCCTGTATAGGGCGAGGGTGGGGGGAGGAGGGATAAAGAAAATGGAGGAGAGGGTTAGGTAAGTTAGTTTAGGATATGTTGTAAATATATGCTTTGTTTTTTATATTATTATTTTTCTTCTCCCAGCAATTACTCAAAACCAAGAAATGAGAAGGAGTAGAGAGCAGCACATAAATAGAAGGGAGAAGTGCATAGAGGCTAATAAATGCAGCATATATTAGATGAGGGTGTGCATGCAAAGGATGTTGGCTATCTCGTCCATTTAACATTTTACAATGGAAGCCAAAATATGAAACGAATGTTTCTGGAGATCAGCACGACGAAACAGATCCAACGATAACAAAATTCTATATTTCGCCACTGTTACCGCTTCGAATTTGGACGACAACGACAATTCTTGATAAACGGAGCTACAAAGATCGAAATTGGATGGAACGAACTTTGACGTTTTAATCAGAATTTTTTTTAGATCCTTTTGATGTAAAAATATTTATATTTCCAAATTTGGTACTTCGTACCGGAAAACATGTTGACCGAGATTTGAACAAATTTTAACGTAAAATAAATTTCATTGGCCTCATTTCAATGGACGCATTTCAAATATCTAGTTTTCGTTGCCAAAATTTTATTATTAAAAATAAGTTTTATTTCAAAAACTTTATTAAAATTCTTATTTTAAATCGTTGAAAAATTCAAGCCGTTACAGGACGATTCATACAAGATCTCTTACATATACTTACTATGCGAGTCTTTCCACTCACATAATCTACCAGCTCCTTGGCTTAGGATACATAAGGGTTTCTTACAAACCCATATCATGTATGGTTTTGTAAACTAATATTTGGATGATATTAAATTTAACCTTGTGTATTACCCATAAGTGCACACCTTATAGAAAGAATTTAACTTAAGTTCGCTCATCATTAACCATGTGTTTTCCAACATAGCTCTATTAGTTATTATCAATGCATTACTATGTATTATAGGGAGGAGTAACCATTGAGACTGAATCATTATTCATATTAGGTACATATGGACCTTTTTTCGATGTACTCACTCATTTGTTCAAATCGAATCATTTATGTCACAAGTTATATTATTTACTTTCATTTTATATTTTATAAGCTTATCAAAGACTTATTCATGCGTTTCAAATACACGTATCAGTGTCTATGATAACTCATTGGTGAATATTACGAAGTACATAGAGTCATTATGGTGTTGATAGAATTACAATTGCATTTATCTATATGTATCAATCTGAAGAATTCAACAACTCTTATGATATTCCTACTAAATAGGTGCGTAATCCTCAATTGTTTGTGATATAATTAATTAGTATCCTATGATTCATAATCATATAATAAAAAATTATTTCTCAAACCTGCGGCTAAGTCTATAATTCCAAAATAATTGTAAATAATTTTAGATACTTCAGCATTTTTCAATGCATCACTTTTGTTATGAAAACAAATACCATATTATAGTTTTTCATAATGAATACTCATAATATTCACATTGAAATATAACTATGTTTATTTTTCAATCAGTACCAAAAAATAGTCATTATTTCATAAATAATGTTCGATACGTTTGCAAAACAACTTTCGTACTTCAATGCAATCAATAAGTGCTATATGACATGCTCTCACTATTTTCGCCATTACTATAATAGCTTACTAAATTTGGAGGTATATCATCCATACACTATTTATTTCATATGCTACAACTAGTTTACAATAGAGAATTCTTTGATCAAATATCTTGAACTCAAAGAAATATATCTCATAGAAAATAATATTCTATATGAATATACATTTTGGAATAGAAATCATATCTCTCATTTCAATGTTAAGTATAAATTATTATTATTATTACAATTCTCGTTTTTCATATTTCTTTATGAAGAAGAAGCGACTATGTACACTCTTTATCCCAATTGTACCTTAAATCAAATCTACTCTTATCCACTCGTTTTCTTTCTAAATGGTCAAATCAACCAAAAGAATACCCTTACAACAACATCATAATGAACTCTTTACAAAAATACACTCAATCGTCCTTAACGTTTAAGGACATCAAAATATGTTGCACTTGTAAGTCTAATGGATCATATATTATCTAATTTGTGCATAATATGCAAATGTATGAGCTAATGCTATAGTAGACAATAGATTGTAAAGTATAAAAAACACACAAACCAGAGTTTTTATACTGGTTCGAACCTCACGTCCTACGTCCAGTCTCGAAGCTCTCCTTTAATATATTTACTAAATGAAAAACCTTCACTTTACTCGGAGGAACGGGCTTAATACAGAAGTATTTTGTTGACAATTTTATGTTCTATATAACATGGATACTGACTATATAATACATTCTTCCTATAATCTCCTTTGAGTGATATTGTTTATATGCACTTTTGATTTTTAGGAAGCATTATAAGCAAAATATAAACTTTAGTTATTTGAATGATTGAGAATATTGAATCGGTGAAAGCATAGAAGTAAGAATTTAGAGCCTCAATCATTTAATTGTATTTATAAGATTCAAGAGTTGTTTCTCGAAGAGAAGCAACTATTACCTTTTAAAGAGTGGCGATGTTTAAGTGAATTTAATGTATTGAAAAATTCAGAAGGAAGCAACCTTTCATAAAAATAGTCATTAGTTTCAGAAATAACGTCATAAACATCTGTGGAAAATCACAGAATCTATTATTATAGGTTTTAATTTTCCTGTGTATCGTCACAAACATCTGTGAATTTAGTTTTTCATAGACATCCATGAATTTAGTTTTCTTAAGATAAGTTCTGTTTTAACATGAAAACATGCATTTGTGTTTTGTGAATCACTCAAGGAGATTTTACAGATTTTGTCTAAGACTAAATACAACCATACTAGTAATAGTCTCTCCTTGCTTGTCTTCTAGCCATGAACTTGTTGTGTGTACCTACTATTGATGATGTTTATATTTATAGTGTGTTTATATAGTTGTTGTCATCGAAACGAAGAATGGAGGTTCTAACATTCACCCCTTTTGGCAACTACACAATCACTAACGATGTACAATTATGTTTTTACTCCCCCTATGTATGTGATCTCTCTCTGTATATATGCATATCTTTTTCTCACCCTTTGACACTATCAAAAAAAGAACATTATAGATATATGAAACAAAACAAAGAAATCACATCACAATTATACAAATAATCTCAAAAAATATAACCACATTACGATAACATTGATAAAACATAATCAAGATCACATACATGTTTCAAGCAGAATAAACATAATATACAAATTAGTGTTTTAAAAAAAGAAAAAAAATGAAATTAAGCAAATAAGAGTTTTGAAATAGAAAAAAAATGATTATTGAGAAGAACAAGAGAAGCCCCTATAGTTCTCATAATACTCCCAATATGATGATGGATCTATTTTAAAATCTCCATGCTAATGATTTTGATCAGTGTACTCCACATTCTCCTGTAAAGTCAATCCTTGCATCACCATATAATCCTGCTGAGATGTAGATTGGACGGCAACCGAGTTTGGCCATGGAATACCATCACACTCTACTTCTTCTTTATCCTTTGAAACCATAATTTTTTTCGTATATCTATATGCGATGATTAAGGAGGGGAATGTTGAGAACGATAGAGTGGTGTTTGTTGATGATGAGGAGGTGTTGGAGACGATGATGAAGATTTAGACCTACCTCGAATGTTTCTCATAATTTTTACGAATGCAGAAATGATTTTTTCTAAAGTCTTTTCAACTTTAAATTTGAAAAAGGTCGTTCCAGTCCAATCATTCTCTTCTCCAGTTTCTTTTGATTTTTGTGATGATAGGGATTTTTCACGGTCGAAAATCAATATCCATACTTTACATCGTACTCGAATGCCGTAGATTCGACCGTTCAAATCCGAGTCGCCGGAGCTTATAACACAATTAAGTAAATAACACAGCGGAAAAAAAGAATAATACATTGAAATACAGCTTTTATACAATATCTGATACAATGATCAACAGATATCAATATACATCAGAGATATGATACAATAAAATAGCAGCGGAAAAGAAAAATAGATAACACTAGCAGCGGAACAAATAACTCTAAGATAGTCTTCAAAAGAGAACTCCATCAATAACAGCTCGATCCAACATCACGATGCACAAAGATAAGCAAGTGCAGTCCGTATCCAAAGACTGAACTAGCTCCAGATAATCTATTAAACCTGACTATCTGAAAAACCCAACTTTAAACTGCTTGTGTAGAAAAAATTTGAGCATCCAGAGTTTAGGAAAGAAACAATAAACTCCAGATCAGTCATGGGACTGGTGTGAGCAACAAAAACAGTTTATCTTTAAAAACAAACAACGAAATATTTTAAAATCAATTCGCAATGCTTTTTAGAAATGAGACTACCATAAGGCCTCCCGCACACACACACAATGCAAACGCAGAATCGGATGAGATTTCTCCTTATGATAGTCAAAGATGCTGGATACGCATTAAAAAGAAACATTTGATATTATTACTAGTGCATAGTGTAGTAAAAATCATTTCGAAAGTAAAGATATAAATCTTAGCCAACATAGGCATTTCGCACTTATGCCTACTATAGCTACCATGTTCAATAGCAAGTTACCGCCACATTCCATGACAGGTTATACAATTGCAATCGTAAAAGTTCGTATTGGATGAATGGATTTCCAATAAATGGTCGGGCCAAGGAACTTCCCATTGCCACATGGAAACGCCTCTGGAAAAACGTCCCGAGAACCAAACCGGATCTCTACCAAACAAGGCCGACTACCCCCCTTCCCGGGGAATATACAAAACCTCAGATATGCCACCCCCGGTCCTTTGGGACCTTTATACGAGGCGCCTCTAAACCAACAACCACACAGAAATAAATATAGTGTGTCCACATGAGTAAGTATCAGGGCTCCATACCATGACACTACCCTTTTCCAAAAGGAATGGTCATACCCTAGGGAAGCTACCCCTGAAACCTTGCCGCACAATTCCTGTTTCGACCATTACCAATTTGTGAGGCTCGACGAAGTCACGTCCATAAAGCTACGCTTTTTACAAAAGCCATGCTTCGATCAACAAATTATCAGCAGCACTCAGCATGCCACATTACCAAGTTGGGAACATATCGCTAATAACCTTCAACTACATAACCTCTGAGCTCGTACGTCTCAGAGAAGGGTGTTAATGCTAAGAGAATAAATTCTCCACCACCAACAGAAATGTATTTGAAAGAAATCTGCTTTATATCTCAAAATGTAATGTCAGACATACAATCTATACAAGTCTGTTCTGGATTTAGAACAGAACCGAAGGCACTTCCAAAGAAGCCCTTGCAATCCGGGTATTCACAATCCCGATCGAACTTCCCATCACTTAGGGAATCTCTATACCGGAGTAACTCAATGCAGAGACAATCGATAGGCCATCCTATCGTTCTCGCAAATACCCGGTCTTCACCACCGGTCTTCAAATGCTATCCATAACGACGTATCACATATTCGGAATGGGTTATACGACCCAAAGGTCCTTTCCCAGCTAACTCGAATAGTGAGCGCAACATTTAAAACATATGGATATGGGATTTCAATTAAGTCACAACTTAATAATTCAAAACTTTCTTTCAAATGGTTTAAACAAATTACCATTTTCAAGTCTTTTAAACAAAAGATTTATTTCACTAAGTTCATCCATTTTCACAAAGATTCATTCCCGGATTTCGAAACAATTTCATCTCAATTGGATTAATTCATTTAAATCTTTAAATCAACATTTTATCTTATAGCTTTCAAACAGTTTCGATAACTTGGGAAATCATTTTCATTTTTAACTTGAAATCCTTTTTAACACAATTTGGAAGTTCACTTCCTATATGAAAACTTTTATTATTTGGAAACAAATAGTTTTCGTCTCAGAAAGATCCAATTTTATTTACACGAGTTAAAGCCTTTGAGTTTAAATTCAAATTTTCAAATCAATATCTTTAAAATAGTTTAACCCATATAAACTGGTATAACATCTTTAGTCCCTAGTTTCCAGATCATAGAATTCAATTTCAAATATTTAATTCAAATTTAAATCAAAATATTTAAATTACAAAATTCAATCAAGTTATTAAAAATAAACTTCATCTTTGAAATTCCATTTCAAAAGTTTTTCACTTTATACCCAATCCATTTCCAAAACATTTGAATTCAAATATTCAAATTTAAAACTATTCAAAAATCCGTGACTTAATCTATTTTCTTGTGAAATCCATATTGGTGTGTGTATAAGTGTGGTCCAGGGGTTTAACACAATAATGCAATATCATTCAATCATCACAAATCAAACACAGAAAAATAGTTGATAAGCGATATAAACTATAACGCTTATCGTCCATTCACAAATTCACAGATAATATACAAATGTATATAAATAAATGAATAAATTTCACACAGCTCAATTTACAAAACAAAATATTACAGATCAGATAGGACAATCAATTCAAGGCATCTCATATAATATAAACATCCATAAGTAAGGTCATTTAATAATCATTTATAAGCAGGATTAATTTAATTGTTAAATCCTAAATAAATTCAATTTATTTCCAATTGAATTAATTACTGATGAATTAATTATCCAATTCTGATTTATTAATTACAAATTATTTTGATTAATTATCCTTTAATCATTTATTTATTAAATATTAATAATAAATTAATTAACCTATAATTAATCAACCTTTAATTCAAATAATTAACCTTTAATTATTTAACTCGCTTTTTTATTAATTATCTTTAATTAATTAATCCTTAATTAATTATCCTAATTAATTACTAATTATAAATTAATTAACTTTTATTATCTAATTAACAATTCTTAATTACAAACTAGTTAAACATTTGATTATTAATTTGACAAATCTTTAATTACAAATTGATAAATCTCTAATTACTTAGTAAATTCCAATTATTAATTAATCATTCTTAATTACCCTTTTTGAACAATTCATTAATAATGATTATTTATCTTAATCAATATTTCAAAATCTTCTTCAAACTTTGAAATCAATTTATTACTAACTTGAAAACTAATGGCAATTAAATCTCAACACTTGTTTTACATTAACTACTTAATTGAAGTATTAATTGGATTTTAAAACTTTGTCAAGTATTTACTCAATTCATTAACTTGTAATAAGGTCTTGACTTAAAATTGTCATACATTAATTAGTCATCACCACATAAATTTTGTTTATTACTCAACTTACTATTATTACTTTGCAGGATTGTGAATCAAATCCGAACAATCCCTATGTTTACTCAAGTAAACAACTCGGTTCTCTTTACTTTTCCCCGAGACCTCTCTCTCTTCCTCAAATACGTTTCTTCTTCTTTCTTTTTTTTCCTCTTATCAACTGTTGTAGCACGCGAACAGACTCATGCACCCAGGTTTCACCCGAGGCAATCTCTCCCCTTACCCGAGTATATACTCGGGGACCCAATCTTCCCGAACACCAAGACGTGCACGAAATCACCGTGCACGTACACCATCACCAAACTGCCTCTGACCTCTGATGATTTCTTCAGCAAACAACTTATCACCCATACTTGCGATCCCTACCTGCGAATTACACGCGCGAGCTACAGATTGAAATCGAGACCCACAGATGAAACAGGAAAATACGACGTCTCCGATCACCGGAACACGCGAAGCCTCGGCCATCACCTCGTCACTTCAGCCTCTACCCTCCCCTTCGATCCCACGCAGCTCGATCCACCAGAGATAGAGGAAACACCTCATCTCCGACCTCAACTAAAAACAATAGCTAAAACCTATACTTCATTCGTTCCTTCAATCCTTTCAATAGAAAAATTATTTAGCATTTTTCCCATTATAATCGATTACCAGGCCTACTTCGTGCAAAGTTTCAACGATCGAAATTCATTTAATTACTGGGAATTGACAAAAATCCAATTTTTGTTCAACTAACCACTGCTTCCTAACCCCAACATTAAAAATCATCAATATAGTTTTAAAAATCCTATTTTCGAATAAGTATTCATGTGATGTATTTGAAATGACAATTCAGCATGTTCGAAATTTTCATCTTGATAAGTTTCCTGTAAAATTTTGAAATTTCATACTGTATATTATTGTTCTTCTTCTTGAACTATTTTTATAATAAAATTCTTGCTCAAATACACATCTTTTGTTTTGAAACCCGAGCTTGATAGTGATCAAAACATGTGGGATCGAATTTTGTTGTATTTGTTTCATACTGAACTCCAAGAACAGAGGAGGGAATCAATTCACAGAGCTTCAAATGTTTAACAGCATGATTTAATTATCACAGCAACTCAATCTAACATGGTCGTAGATAAATAATGTTTGGGTATGAAGGATAGCTTGTTTACTCACCTGATTCTTTTTGAAATGGACAGAGTTCTTTTATGTTGAGATAAGCAGTGAGTTTGCAAGCTGAAGCCCTCCCTCTTGAATCTCTGGTTTTCAATGAGGTTGTATGTTTTGTTTTTGTTTTAGTTTGAAGTATTGGATCTCTAAGGTTTCAGGTTTGTTTGAGTTGCTTTTGAAGTTGAACTTCTAGATTTGAATTGATTTATTTGCTTTGAATTGTTTAAAGCTTCCAGGTTTG
Source organism: Allium cepa (assembly GCA_030765085.1). NCBI lineage: Eukaryota > Viridiplantae > Streptophyta > Magnoliopsida > Asparagales > Amaryllidaceae > Allium > Allium cepa. The sequence goes on from CM060935.1 coordinate 428,208,925, forward strand.
AAACATTTTCTTTTCTTTTCTTAGCTTTTGATTATCAAAACTAAGATGAGGAAGGTTGATATTGATATATAGGAAACAAGTTACAGGTTATTATATTGTTTTTTATAAGAGGATCATTTTTCTTTTCTTTGTTTTATCAAACAAGATCCCGATTGTTGATTTTATTTTTGTACTAGAAATTGTTTATAAATCTTTCATCAGAGATTTTCTAAGTTTTGTAGGCTATGGTACTCCTACTTTTGTATGCTAGAGGTATGGTATTTAATGCATATGTACCCTATATTTCTATACTTATCTTATTATTTGTTTGTACATATATATTTTACTTTGTCAATGTTCTTTTTTTGTTAGTGGGAGGCTGCTGCACTATTGCTATCCTCATGTGTACTAACTTGTCTTTTTTTTTTTCCTTCTTGAATTACACTTCGTAATAAGAATGCATTTTTATTATCTTCTCTGTTTTATGCTTGGTGGTTTAAGTTTAAAATGATCTTTACTTTACTTCTTGTTTCGGCTGATAGAAAATATGTTATGCTAGCATTTAATGCCAGAGGTATGTTGCATTTATTACTTTGTACAATATACTTATTTTTTTCCTTTATTTCGGCTGTTAAAGATCTATGTGGTGTGCTACATTAATTTATTTTGTTTGTTTTCTCAAGTCTTTATTTTCACGTGTACCTACTTTTTATATTGTTCCTTCTTTTGCAAGCCATTGAATATATTTACAATTCTTCTTTTTTGTTTTGCAATACTTTCATATGTATGTTTCATATTTACTTTACAGGCAACACTCCATTGCTTTGTTATTTATATACTTATATATATAGATATAGAGTCATTTTAGTCATTGTTATAAATTTTAACTTAGGTATTTAGTTCTATTCTAATATATATGCTTATTATTTCTCTTTTATTTTTCTTCAAACTTAACTATCAACACTTAATTTACTTATTAATTATACTTATTATTATTTCATAAATTGATTCCTAGTTAAATCATTCAATTTAAACCATTTACTTAAACTTTAAATTCAATTGATTTAACACATATCTTTTTATAAGAAATTCAAATTAATTTACCATTATATTTCACAGTTTTATTCAAAAATTAAATTAATTATAAATTCAAACACAGAAAAAATCTGGGATCGTTACAATTTTTGATAACGATTCCCTGATTTTGTAAAACTACACCGCGACCTGATTCACTGTGATAAGGGAAGCTTGGGCTTCTATGATGTCGAATCTGAATGGTATCTCTAAGGAGAATGAGGTGCATAAGGATGAGAAGAAGATACGGGCTTTTTTTCTTGTCGATGTCGGTTCCGAAGTTTCCACTGTTCAAATGGAATAATGGAAGGAGGAACTGTTGGGAGTTGAATTAAAGACAAAAATCTCTTCCCACTATCCTTGATTCTTTATGTTGTGACATATATGAAGGCACATTTCATTATGTATGGAGCATAGATAATAGGCCTTTTGTGTTGAATCCAATTTTTTTTTGATCATGTATGAATTTTCCTAATTGATAGGAATTGAGCATACATAACACATAATGCTATATGCTCATTTTCATGAATTTTCTTATGACTACCTGGTCTAGGAATAATGATATTAATTATCATTCTAGTAAGTAGATGAGCTCTTGGTCGAAGGTAGATTGACCTCCATTGGGGCATTTCATCTTCCCAAAGTTGATGAGTTACTTTGTTTCTTGGTAGCACACTATAGTCGAGAATTTCTTCTAATTCTATATTTTCATACGAATATTCTAGGATTCGTCCTAAGGTGAATATTTTAATTTTTATAGTTTTTCCTTGTATACTCATCCATAGACATCCATCGTCATTTTCAGGTTTCCAAATATTTTCATACAAAAATTTGAGTATAAGAATTAAATTGCTAAAGGATCTATTATTACCTTATTTGATTTAATGTCAATAAGATTTCTACAGCCGACATTGTAATCAAGCTATAGATATCATATTCTATATTGGCATGTATGTTATAGAATGGACTTGTATGAAATCCTTTGTTTGTTAAAGCTAGGAATCTAATGATGGCAATTTCCTTATTTCTTAGCCAATTTGTGATTTGAACTTCATTCACAATTTGAGTAGCTCCGAAAGAAGATTGAGCGTCTTTTTGTTCTTTTTGAACAAGGTTATTTTGGGAGCCACTGAACGGGGATTTAGAAGTTTGAAGGTTTTGGATTTGGAGTAGAATGAGTGGAGGCTGATAAAAAAATGAAAAGATGGGGGTAAAATCATTTATATAGAGGAAGGAAGAACAGTTGCTCGAGCACATCCATAGATGTTTATGGATTTCCACAAAAGTCCATGGTTTCAGGATTTTGAAACCCGAATTTCGTCACAGATGTTTGTGATTTTTACATATGTCTGTGGGTTCAAGAATAAAATACCCGGATATTGTGACAAACATCTGTGGATTTCCATAGACGTCTATGGATTTGTGGATTTCCACAGACGTCTGTAGTTATAGGAAATCTTTTCTTGAACCTTTCCACATACGTCTGTGATTTTCCACAGATGTCTGAGCTCTGTCTGTATATGATTATGATTAGTTTTTGAATATTTTTTAGGATACAATCACTTTTTATTTATATAAACAAACACGATACAAGGTTTGAAGTAAATAAAAATAAAAAAATAATTTTAAAATTACTTAAATAATTATAACTAGAGAGGTTTGAGACTGCAGAGATGTTTTTTTTTTGTCTTCGTCCGAGTTTGATTATTTTTGTTCTTATAAGTCCTAAGAATTCGATTTATATTTTAGTGGTGATCAACTCGAAGTATCATATGTACCATCTATCTTGGTATTTTCAACAAACAGACGGAGAGGAGACAAAAATGAGTGAGATGGAGTGCGTGGTGCTTGCTTTTGATTAGACAGACCTTCTCCCCATATGTTTCAGGGAGTAATATTGTGCGGTCTAACTGATGTTTCTGTTTGTCGAGGTGATTTTTTGTGGAGACAATCCTTAGTTGGAGAGTGGCCACAAATAGCCAGTATGCACCTTTCCAAGAAATTTAGATGGCTTCCTTATTGTTTTTGTTCGTAGTACATTTATCTTTGTACTCCTATTATCTTTTGTTGATAATGGAAGATTTCATCAACTTTATTTTCCAAAGATGTTGATTCAAGATTAATCGCTCTTTTCACTTTCTTTTCTTTTGGTGAATATCCAGTGTGTTAGACATTTTTAGACATAGATTTATTCAATGAAGGAGTCGCAGTTTTTGGAGAGACATGTACACTTTTTGATGACGATGAGTTGAATTCTAAAGTGAAGTACATTGAATTGTGATTCGAAGACATGTTGAATTCATAATATAAATGGTGGAACTTAGAGAATATTTAATGATAAAGTATTTTGATATTTATAACTAGCAATCTTTGTTCCTTAGATATTCCTTAAGTTTACTAAATTTAGGTATACAATATTTGTGATGAAAATCATTATGACTGCTAAAAACATTAAATGGAATTTTGCTTAAAAAACTAGTGATTAGAAAGTTTAAAGTTTATTTTTAGCTTAACTAACATATAGAAGTGTTTTATGTTTGTATCCTTAGTATACAAGAGGTTTTGCTATGAATTATACAGTTTTAATTTATTGATTCATTATATGAGCAAATTCTTAAATCTTATCTTGGTTTGATAAACGTTGTTTCGCATAATGGTTTTGCAAAAATATCGACTATTTGACTTACGGTATTTACAAATTCAAGAGTGATTATTTATTTTTCAACATTATCTCATTAAATGGTGATGAATATCGATAAGTTTTGTTCGTGAGTGATTAATTAGATTTTTAGATAGGTTTATAACACTACTATTATCGCAATATATTGGAGAATTGTCTTTTTTCCCATAGTCTTTAAGTGTTTGCTGCATATATATTACATGAGAGCAACCTAAGGCAACAGAAACACATTCAGCTTCACATGTCGAAAGAGAAACAAAATTTTGCTTTTTACTAAATCGTGAAAATAAGGATTGACAGATAAAGTGACATGCACCACTTGTACTCTTTCTATTCGATTTGCATCCACAGAAATTTGTATCACTGTAATATACAAGTTTAAATGAACTGCCTTTTCTATAAAATAGACCGTAATCATTATTGTTGGTTAAATATCGTAAAATCCATTTACCGTCCGATGATGTGATTCCTTAGGTTGTGCTTAAAATCTTGCACGTAATTAAACACTAATCATAATATCCAGTCTACTAGTTGCTAAGTATAGTAAAGTTCTTTATCATGCTTCGATATAGATTTTTATCAATATCTTTTCCATGTTCTTCTTTATAGATGAATAGTATTACTCACTGGAGTGGGTTAACGTTTTAGTAATTCTCTACAGTATTTTCTTGATTTGTAAAGATCCCATTATTTAATTGTTTTATTTGTAATCCTAAAAAGAAATTTTGTTCACCCATATAAGACATTTCAAATTCGTTTATCATTATTTTAGAAAATTTATTACATAAGTTTTCGTCAATAGATCCAAATATAATATCGTCAACATAAAGTTGAACAATTAATATATTCTTCTGTTCCCTTTTAATAAATAATGTTGTATCTATTTTACCAATTTGAAACCGAAATTTATTAAATGTGGGTTTAATCAATCACACCAAGCGCGAGATGCTTGTTTTAAACCATATAATGCCCTTTTAAGTTTAAAACATGATATGAATATTTTTCATGAACAAATTGTGGTGCTTGTTCAACGTAAACATTTTCGTTTATAAAACCGTTCAGGAAAGCACTTTTAACATCCATTTGACATGGCTTAAAATTATGATGACATGCAAAAGCAAGTAATATTCCTGTGGCTTCAAGACATGCCATAGGTGCAAAAGTTCCTTCATAATAAGTTCCTTCTTCTTGATATATCCTTGTTCCACTAATCTTGCTTTATTACGTACAATATTTCCATTTTCGTCTGCTTTGTTTTTAAATACCTATTTTGTTCCTATTACTGATTGATCATTGGCCTTGGTACTAGTTCCCGAACATTATTTTGTTCAAATTGGTAAAGTTCTTCTTGCATTACTAAAATCCAAAAATCATCATTTGATGCATCCTTGTAATTTTTTGGTACAAAATTAGATATAAAAGCTACGTTACTCATTTGATTTATTTAACTTCTAGTCGAAACTTTGTTATCTAAATTTCCTATCATGTTATTAATAGGATGATCTTTTAGAATATGAGGTGGTGATTTAATATCAATAGCTTGATTTTGATTAGTGTCAAAATTTCTTCATCGTCTTTATTCATTATATTTTTAAAGTCTTCATCAAACGAGGCATGAAGACTTTCCTCTATAACATTTGTGAGTTTGTTAAAAATTATGTACACGTTACTTCGATCGAAGTAACCAACAAAAATTGCTTCATCGGCTCTAGTGGATCGTATATTATCTAACTTGTTTATAATATGCAACTATATGAGCTAATTCTATAGTGGACAATAAATAGTAAAGTATAAATAACATGCAAACTAGAGTCTTTATACTAGTTAAGACCTTCCGTCTTACGTCCAGTCCAGAAGCTCCCATTTGGTATTTACTAATCATAAAACTCTCACTTCGATCGAAGGAACAGACTTAATAAGAAAGTATTTTTTTGACAATGTGTATTATGAATAACACAGATATTGACTGTGCAATACAATTCTTTCTATAATCTCCCTGAGTGATATTGTTTATGTGCACTTTCAATTTTCAGGAAGCATATAACCAAAATATAAATTCTAGTTATTTGAATGATTGAGAAAATAAAATTAGTGAAAGCAAAAAAGTAACAATATGGAATAAGAGTGTAGAAATCAAGGTAAGTGTTAGCCTCAATCGTTTAGTTGTATTTACAAGATTCAAGAGTTGTTTCTCAAAGAGAAGAAACCATTACCTTTCAAAGAGTTGCATTGTTTGAGTAAGTTCATGTATTGAAAATTCAGAAGGAAGCAACCTTTAATAAAAATAGCCTTTATGTTTCAGAAATAACATTACAAACATCGTGGAAAATCACAGACATCTGTCATTACAGGGATTAATTTTCCCGTGTAATGTCACAGACATCTGTGGTTTTTCACATACGTCTGTGAATTCAGTTTTCTTAAGATAAGTTTTGTTTTAATTTTGAAATATGAATTTATGTTTTGTGAGTCACTCAAGGAGATTTTACATATTTTATCTAAGATTAAATACATCCTTACTAGTTTTAGTCTCTCCTTGCTTGTCTTCTAGCCATGATCTTGTTGCATGTACCTACATATTGATTATATTTATATTGTATATGTGTGTTTGTTTAGTTGTTATCATCGAAACTAAGAATGGAGGTTCTAACAGCACTTTGCATAAATGGATCAATCTGACATTCAATGATTGAATTCTTAGATCAATATTGTAGTTTTGGTCTTGTTTTACATTTAACACAACATGACCTTTGATTATAATCAATCAAACTGAATACTCGATCTTACACTATGGTTTATTTGCTTATTCGAGATGAACTAATTTCATCGAAATATCATACACTACGAACTATGACGGTTCATCATATAACATTTTTATGCGATTTTATATGGATCAAATATGCATATTCTTGCATTTCTTTTGAGTTTGGAACTCATAGAATGCAATACACGATCTTGACCAAAAATATACACAAGCGGCCGAATTACGAATGTATATAGTTGTCGTAAAATCAAGTGCCTACATGGGTGCTGAAACGTTAACATGCAATAAGCGTTTATTAGTAAGTATATGTTATATTTCTATTTACCAATCTTCAATTCAGTTCAATTATAAATCTTTTTGATAAACATTTTATCAATTATATTAAATGCACAAGTTTATCAAACATTATATAGTGTATGTTATTACAATGTTAAAAATGTTAAATCTTGTCATTTCATTTTTATGATAAAATTCTCACTAGTCTTTTATGTTTCACCAAACCCTAAATCGAAACGTAAAATTTTTTCGACTTCACTAGTGGATGTTAAGCTCATCCGTCATGGGATTCCGACTTGTGTTTGCTCAACAAGTTATAGCTCCACAGATGACGGACAACTCCTTATCTATTTTATCAAATACAACTCCTAGCCTTTGGTATCTTATCCTAATTGTAACGACCCAGAATTTTTAATAATTAAAATTTGAATATTTAATTAATTTTAAATATTAATAAGTGAATTTATAAGTCGAATAAATTTTATTTTGAATTTTTGGATTTAATTGGATAATTAAATCGATAATTTAATACGTTAAATTATGGAAATAATTGAAAATATAGTTAAAAATGATTGAAAATGATTTGTAAAATTTTATTATATCATATTGAAGTTAGAATGATATTTTAGAACTTTTAAAACCGAATTAAAAGTTAATTTGTGAAAATTGAATATTTTAATATTAAAAACGACTAGTGAAAATAGTCAATTTTTGAACAGTCTCAGAATTGAACGAAACCAGTTCCATTGGATCCGTAATAGTTAGTTATTACCGGATTTCAAATTTCGTGTCAATTGGAGTTATCCTTTGATCGTGGCAGCTCGAAACGCATCGAATTATTTTTAATTTAAATTTGGCGAGTTAAAATAGCCATTTTTCAAAAAGTCTCGGATTTCGACGAAACTAGTTTCATCGGATCCGTAATGTGATATTATTGTAAGGTTTCAAATTTCAAGTCAATTGGATTTACCGTTTGTCCGGTACAAATTAAAACGCCTAGAAATCGACTTAAATCGGTTTAATTCAAATTGAGCGTTTACAGCCATATCTCGCACAGATGTCCGAATTAGCTTCCGAAACCTGTTCCATTGTGTCCGGAACGCAGGGTAAACCCTAGAAACGCTAGTTACGGTGCGTAAATCGGAGTTCGGAATTTTCGGGATGAATAGTGTCGAACGAAACTCTATAAATACACACCCACACCCTTCATAATTAAAAATAAAAATAAAATAAAAAGAGTTTATAAACCCTAGCCGCCACTTTAAGAATCAAAGGCCAGAATTTTCCCACCTTCCTCCCTCAATTACTCCAAATCCGTCGACAATTAGCCTTAGGTTTCAACTAGAGAATGGAAGGGGACGACGAGATCTTGAAATCCATACGGTCGAGATGGTGTTTGGCGTCGCGTGGAGGTGAGAAAGTGGCCGTGTTCGGGGCCGTTCAACTTCGTACGCACGCGAGAGGAGGTGGCCGAGTGTGCCAAGCTTATGGCCGAGTATGGAGCTAGTCGTGCTCTTCAAAACGCAAGTCCCCGATCGAGTTTTAATCGAGTGAAGAAGCTTGAAATTTAAACCCTAAATTATGCTTATGGGTTTAGGTGTGCGGCTGTTGTCTGTAACTTGCGTGAATGGGAGGGGAAGATGGAATGCACGGCAAGGATTTGGAGGCCTAGGATCTAACGGCTTTGAATTAAGATAGGTTAAAATAGTTTATTTAGTTGTAAATTATGAATATAAATCGTGTACAAACTTATAAAAATCATAACTTTTTCATACGAGGTCGAAAACGCGCGAAACCAGTTGCGTTGGAATCGTATGGACGAGCACTACGCGATGGAGTTGGTTTGGAGTCGTTTGGAGTTAGTGAGAATTTTGGGTAAAATTAAACGTCCGTTTAATGTTATTCGAAATAAATCGCTAAAACGGAATATAAAATCAAGGTGAGAACTTCTCACTCAGTCGATCGAATCAGTTTCGATTTTATTTTAAATAGTTAGATTTAAAATATTTGAATGCATGTTTGAATGTTGATTAATATCTATTGATTGTTAAAATAGACATTATACGCCGTTAGTAAGCGGATGTTATTTAATAAAAACATATACCGCGAATATTTCATAAACAGTGAAATTGGTATTATATATAGTAGCAATATATATATATTGGCATATGTATATATTGGAGTTATTGATTTCCCGCATTTTTTTGTTTAGCGGATGAGACCCTATTGCGCCGTTATTAAGCGGATAATATTTAATAAGAACATATACCGCGATAATTTCGTACTGGAGCGAAATTGGTATTGTGCTAATGTTTGTGGATGCAGGAAAACAGGTTGGAGGGATCCAACTGGATTCCTCAACAGTATTTATTTGATTATGGATATTTTGATATTCGTTGATTATCATATACGATATGTGATATCGTTGTAGTCGTGATTGACTATTTGGTGTGTAGCATCATTGGACCCAGATTTTGGGATTTTAAAATGATTTTAAAGTGATTTTTGAAAGTATACATTTATAAAATATTTTTGGAATTGATTCATTTTAAATAAATAAACGTTATAATTTTTAAAGTTATAAAAATTATGATTTTTGTGAAATACAGTAAAAAACTGATTTTTGAGAATATGATGCTATTGAGTTTATAAAATAGTTAAATCGAGATATTTTAGAATTATTGTGAAAAGTTTAAATATAGGATTTATGAAATTTAATTATTTTATGAATCAAAAATGGTGAAATAATAAAGGAGATTAAAGAAGTTTTAAAAGGATAATATAAATTGATTTATATTAAGAGATTTATAAATGGATATTTATAAATTGAAATATGGACATTATAAAACGAGTTTTTATAAGTGTTTGAATGAAGTGAAAATGAATTTCATAATTGAATGGAATTTATAGAATTTTATACGGTGAAGTTATAAATGGAATTTTATAAGCAGTAGGTTTATAAAATTTATTAAGTTATTAAAATAATGATTTTGGATAAATGAATGAATCTTATAAGTTATAAGATTTATAATTTGGGAAGTTAAAAAGAACGATTTTGTAAAAATAATCGTTTTATAAGTAATTAACTTATAATATGAACTTTTAGTTTATAATTAAGTTATAAACTGGAATAGGTTAATAAAAGAATTTATAAAAAGGAAGTTTTTATAAATAAATAGAAATGGAATTTATAAACGTTGTTTTATAAATTCGCAAATGACTTATTTTGACAAGAAAATTTGTTAAAACCTATAAGTGGAGTTATATTCACATTTTTGAATAGTGAATAACCCTTTGAATTAAAATGAATAAAAGGATGAAATTTGTTAACAAAGAATATTCACGTTTTTGAATAGTGAATAAGATGTTAAAGAAATTGTTTTGAATGTGATATTTTAAACAGAATTAAAACGATCTAACGATGTTTTAAAATGTGTTTAGATTCGAAACCATAGATTTCAACATTTATTGTTGAAATAGACGTTTTCGAGAAATAGAAGGAAATAATGGACTATAACACTGTTGTTATAGTAAATGATTTCCGAAAGGAAATGTTTTGTATAGTATTGGGATTTATATATATCTATTCTAATTTCGAATCCCTATACTAGTGATTTTGGGTTGTCGTAACGATGTTTTACGCAACATTCGTTTTGGCCCAAATAAATATGTTTAAGAGAATGATTTCCTTAAAGAATGAAATTTATACTTAATTTCGATTTAAGTATATTGAATATTTTCTAAGTGTTGAAAATAAATAAAATTTGTGAATTACTTATGAATAAATAAGTATGGAAATGTTTTCCAATATAAAGTGAATATTTTGAGAATTTATCTTTTTGAAGATAAATTGAAAAGGAATATTGAAATGAATAATTGAAATCGAATATTCATAGATATTTTGGATTATAAATTCGCTAAGGAATTTATAAAAGAAAGTGAAATTGGTTTAAAAATAAATATTGATTTATTTTTGAAGTGTTGAAAATTATATATCTAGTGAAGATATTTTTGGAAAATAAATAATTTGGAAAATTATTTGGAAACTGGTGATGTGTGCATATCCAGTGATAGTTCAATAACCGACTATCAATATTTCCCTTTGAATGGGTAATTGATGTGATTTGTTTGAATGTGAATGCCACACTTATTTTTAAATAAGCGCTCACTATTCGGGTTAACCGGGAAAGGACCATGGGGTCGTATAACCCATTCCGAATATGTGATACGTCGTTATAATTGCATTGAAGATCGGTGTTGAAGACACGGTATTTGCGAGAGCGATAGGATGACCTGTCGATTTACTCTGCACCGAGTAGCTACGGTATAGAGTTCTCCATATGTGATGGTGAATCCGATCAGGATTGTGAATATCCGGATTGCAAGGACTTCTTTGTAAGTGCCTTCGGTTTTGTTCGATCCCGGAACAAACTTGTATGGATTGTATGTCTGACGTTACAAGTTGAGATATAAAGCCGATTTCTTTCAAATATATTTCTGTTGGTGGCGGAGAATTTATTCTTTTAGCTTAACACCCTTCTCTGAGACGTACGAGCTCAGAGGTTATATAGTTGAAGTTATCAGCGATATATTCCCAATTTGGTAATGTGACATGCTGAGTGTTGCTGAAATGATCATTGTGTTGATTATTGTGATAGGATCGTTTATTTGATCGTCTATCTTAGTGATCATTGTGTTGATCAATTGTTGACCAAAAGCATGGCTTTTGTATAAAGTATGTTTTTGTGGACGTGACTTCGTCGAACCTCACACCCCGGAAATGGTCAAAACAGGAAAGATGCGGCAAGGTTATGAGGGGTAGCACCCTTTAGGGTATGTACATTTCCTTCTGGATAGAGGTGGTATCATGGTATGGAGCCCAGATATTTAACCTATGTGGTTACTACGAATTTATTACTTTGTGGTTGTTGGCTATCGGGATCCCGTGAGAAAGGTCGTTTACGATCGGGGAATGGCGTGCTCGTGTCAGTAGTTACCCAGTTAGGGGTAACCCAGCCTTGTGTTGGCAGAGTTCCGGTTTGGTTCTCGGGGATGTCTTTCCAGAGGCATTCTCATGTGGCAATGGGAAGTTCCTTGGCCTGACCATTTGTTGGAAATCCAATTCCCAATACGAAACTTGTACGGTTTTAGTTGTAGAACCTGCCATTCACTTATGGTGGTCACCACTGTTTGGATGGTAGCTATAGTAGGCATACGATAATGGTCGTATGTTGGCTAAGATTTATATTCTACTTTCGAAATGAATTTTTCCTACACTATGCACTAGTAATAATATCAAATGCTTCTTTTTAATGCGTATCAAGCATCTTTGACTATCATAAGGAGAAATCTCCTCCGATTCTGCGTTTGCATTGTGTGTGTGTGCGGGAGGCCTTATGGTAGTCTCATTTTTAAAAGCATTGCGAATTGAATTTAAAAATATCCCTCTATTTTGATTTTAAAGATAAATAAACTGTTTTGAGTTCTCACACCAGTCACATGACTGACTTGGAGTTTATTGTTTTCCTTCCTAAACTCTGGGTGCCCACCAATTTTCACACGGGCAGTCAAGAGTTAAGGTTTATCAGGATATTCTGGAGTTGCTGGAGGCAAGCTGGATGGCATGGCGTATTACTTATATAGTATTTATTTTTCCGCTGTTTGTTTGATGTTGTACAGTCTGATGATATGATGATATGATGTAATGTGATGTAATGTAATAACTGATATAGTTCTTTGTTTAAAGATTATTCATTTATTATTATATGTTGTTCCGCTGCGAATTGTGAGATTCTGATGTTGTTCTTGTTTTCTGTTCTGTTCTATTTTCTCTATTTTCTTTCTGTTCTCTATTCTCTTTTTCTTCTATTTTAAAAATTTTCTATTTTCTCTTCTCTCTATTTTCTAATCTTCCATTCTATTCTCCTATTTTCTTTCCTCTCCATTTTCTACCTTTTTCTCTCTTCTTTTCTACTTTTTCTTTTCTTAAATTTTCTTAAAACCCCTAAGGGTTCGTATTTTCGTTCATCTTGAATTAATCAATGGAGATTAGTGTCTATTCAAGGAGTACGGACTTACGGGTCTTTACAGTTGGTATCAGAGCTTATGGTTAAGCGACAACCATGGTTCTGTTGGGTATTACTCGTTAGAGATAGAGTCAGCAGTACTCTAGAATGAATTTGAGTGTAATAATAGCTATGAGAGCGTATTTGTTAGTGAATATAAAAATTGTTTTATATTGTGATGGTTGGTTTATTGAGTGGCATATGAACCTTCGTCAGCACGGTATGTACAACTATGCCGAAGGGGTTTCTAAACACTAGAATAGAACAATTCGACACGTTATTGTTTTAAATTGGGTAAATGAAATAATTTTACCTTGATTATATTTTATATATAAAGAAATAATTTTTTCAGAATTATTAAAGTGTATATAAGTTGATTGTTTAGTTGTTTGAATAATCTAAATAAAAGAATAATTGTATAAGCAAAAGAATTATACGAATTGAATTATAATTAAAGTGATTTACAATTGTGAAATAAACTTATATATAAGAAGTGAAACTATATGAATATAACTTAAGTGATATGGAATGAAGTTGATATTAGTATCAAAGTAAATTAATAAAATTAAGTGATAGATATGAACTTGAGTTATATAAATGAAATTCAACTTTTGTAACAGAATTGAATGAATGGATTGAATGTTAATCAATTAAATATGAATAATTGATATGAAATAATGAATGTATGTGTAATTCATTAAAATCTAATGTTATTAGAAAGTTGAATAAATTGGAATGGAAATCAATTTAATGTTAAACCAAGATGAATATGAGCAAAGGAATTTGGTTGTAATGAATATACTTTGGTTGTTATATGGTTGTTAGTTGATTGTATATAATTCATTAAGTGTTAATGAAATTGATTTAATGAAATTGAAAGCTAAAGTAATTGAAATTCGATTGGAAGTTAAATGAATCTTAAATAAAATTGAATTTGATTTGGAAGTGAACCAACTTGAATATAAATTAGTGAATATAAACTAATTGAAAATGAATGTTAGTAAAGAACATCCACTGTAATGAATCACATATGATTTAAGTTGAAAACCATTTCGTTGAATATAAATGAGAATATGAATGAATATTATTAGTTATGGATGTTAGTTAGTTGATGGTTGAATATATATTGCATATGTTGTTTAGTTGCATTGGCTATGTGACATATATAGTTATTATGTTGCTATATGATTGTATATTGATACTATTGTCATATATGCATGTTCTCATGTTGTTTGTTGAGTAATTAGTAGGTGCGGATCGCGTTTGCTTCGCATTTGGAGCTCGCTTTTGCGCTATATTAGCCGTATATGCTTGCTAATAAAATATAAGGTACATATCTCGGATTACATACCGTACTTTTACACTTTTTTCCCTTTGGGATGCCTCATTACTTGATGAGATGTATATTTGTGATATATATACTGTCATTTTTTTTTCGGATCGAGCCGCGCAAAGGAGACTATGGCGAATTTTTCCGAAAATTTAAGGCGTTAGAAAAATTTTGAGAAAAATTGGAAAATTTTGAAAACTTAAACTTTGATTTTGAAGTTGAAAGTTAAACAATAGAAGTTGTTTTTGAAAAGATAACTAAGTATGATTTGAAAACTTAGTAAAGATTTGTAAGAAGTTTAATTTTGAATTTTGGGAAAATTAATAGATTCTGTAACTTTTCTTACTTATAATTTCGAGGACGAAATTCTTTTAAGTGGGGAAGATTGTAACGACCCAGAATTTTTAATAATTAAAATTTGAATATTTAATTAATTTTAAATATTAATAAGTGAATTTATAAGTCGAATAAATTTTATTTTGAATTTTTGGATTTAATTGGATAATTAAATCGATAATTTAATACGTTAAATTATGGAAATAATTGAAAATATAGTTAAAAATGATTGAAAATGATTTGTAAAATTTTATTATATCATATTGAAGTTAGAATGATATTTTAGAACTTTTAAAATCGAATTAAAAGTTAATTTGTGAAAATTGAATATTTTAATATTAAAAACGACTAGTGAAAATAGTCAATTTTTGAACAGTCTCAGAATTGAACGAAACCAGTTCCATTGGATCCGTAATAGTTAGTTATTACCGGATTTCAAATTTCGTGTCAATCGGAGTTATCGTTTGATCGTGGCAGCTCGAAACGCATCGAATTATTTTTAATTTAAATTTGGCGAGTTAAAATAGCCATTTTTCAAAAAGTCTCGGATTTCGACGAAACCAGTTTCATCGGATCCGTAATGTGATATTATTGTAAGGTTCCAAATTTCAAGTCAATTGGATTTACCGTTTGTCCAGTACAAATTAAAACGCATAGAAATCGACTTAAATCGGTTTAATTCAAATTGAGCGTTTACAGCCATATCTCGCACAGATGTCCGAATTAGCTTCCGAAACCTATTCCATTGTGTCCGGAACGCGGGGTAAACCCTAGAAACGCTGGTTACGGCGCGTAAATCGGAGTTCGGAATTTCCGGAATGAATAGTGTCGAACGAAACTCTATAAATACACACCCACACCCTTCATAATTAAAAATAAAAATAAAATAAAAAGAGTTTATAAACCCTAGCCGCCACTTTAAGAATCAAAGGCCAGAATTTTCCCACCTTCCTCCCTCAATTACTCCAAATCCGTCGACAATTAGCCTTAGGTTTCAACTAGAGAATGGAAGGGGACGACGAGATCTTGAAATCCATACGGTCGAGATGGTGTTTGGCGTCGCGTGGAGGTGAGAAAGTGGCCGTGTTCGTGGCCGTTCAACTTCATGCGCACGCGAGAGGAGGTGGCCGAGTGTGCCAAGCTTATGGCCGAGTATGGAGCTAGTCGTGCTCTTCAAAACGCAAGTCCCCGATCGAGTTTTAATCGAGTGAAGAAGCTTGAAATTTAAACCCTAAATTATGCTTATGGGTTTAGGTGTGCGGCTGTTGTCTGTAACTTGCGTGAATGGGAGGGGAAGATGGAATGCACGGCAAGGATTTGGAGGCCTAGGATCTAACGGCTTTGAATTAAGATAGGTTTAAAATAGTTTATTTAGTTATAAATTATGAATATAAATCGTGTACAAACTTATAAAAATCATAACTTTTTCATACGAGGTCGAAAACGCGCGAAACCAGTTGCGTTGGAATCGTATGGACGAGCACTACGCGATGGAGTTGGTTTGGAGTCGTTTGGAGTTAGTGAGAATTTTGGGTAAAATTAAACGTCCGTTTAATTTTATTCGAAATAAATCGCTAAAACGGAATATAAAATCAAGGTGAGAACTTCTCACTCAGTCGATCGAATCAGTTTCGATTTTATTTTAAATAGTTAGATTTAAAATATTTGAATGCATGTTTGAATGTTGATTAATATCTATTGATTGTTAAAATAGACATTATACGCCGTTAGTAAGCGGATGTTATTTAATAAAAACATATACCGCGAATATTTCATAAACAGTGAAATTGGTATTATATATAGTAGCAATATATATATATATTGGCATATGTATATATTGGAGTTATTGATTTCCCGCATTTTTTTGTTTAGCGGATGAGACCCTATTGCGCAGTTATTAAGCGGATAATATTTAATAAGAACATATACCGCGATAATTTCGTACTGGAGCGAAATTGGTATTGTGCTAATGTTTGTGGATGCAGGAAAACAGGTTGGAGGGATCCAACTGGATTCCTCAACAGTATTTATTTGATTATGGATATTTTGATATTCGTTGATTATCATATACGATGTGTGATATCATTGTAGTCGTGATTGACTATTTGGTGTGTAGCATCATTGGACCCAGATTTTGGGATTTTAAAATGATTTTAAAGTGATTTTTGAAAGTATACGTTTATAAAATATTTTTGGAATTGATTCATTTTAAATAAATAAACGTTATAATTTTTAAAGTTATAAAAATTATGATTTTTGTGAAATACAGTAAAAAAACTGATTTTTGAGAATATGATGCTATTGAGTTTATAAAATAGTTAAATCGAGATATTTTAGAATTATTGTGAAAAGTTTAAATATAGGATTTATGAAATTTAATTATTTTATGAATCAAAAATGGTGAAATAATAAAGGAGATTAAAGAAGTTTTAAAAGGATAATATAAATTGATTTATATTAAGAGATTTATAAATGGATATTTATAAATTGAAATATGGACATTATAAAACGAGTTTTTATAAGTGTTTGAATGAAGTGAAAATGAATTTCATAATTGAATGGAATTTATAGAATTTTATACGGTGAAGTTATAAATGGAATTTTATAAGCAGTAGGTTTATAAAATTTATTAAGTTATTAAAATAATGATTTTGGATAAATGAATGAATCTTATAAGTTATAAGATTTATAATTTGGGAAGTTAAAAAGAACGATTTTGTAAAAATAATCGTTTTATAAGTAATTAACTTATAATATGAACTTTTAGTTTATAATTGAGTTATAAACTGGAATAGGTTAATAAAAGAATTTATAAAAAGGAAGTTTTTATAAATAAATAGAAATGGAATTTATAAACGTTGTTTTATAAATTCGCAAATGACTTATTTTGACAAGAAAATTTGTTAAAACCTATAAGTGGAGTTATATTCACATTTTTGAATAGTGAATAACCCTTTGAATTAAAATGAATAAAAGGATGAAATTTGTTAACAAAGAATATTCACGTTTTTGAATAGTGAATAAGATGTTAAAGAAATTGTTTTGAATGTGATATTTTAAACAGAATTAAAACGATCTAACGATGTTTTAAAATGTGTTGAGATTCGAAACCATAGATTTCAACATTTATTGTTGAAATAGACGTTTTCGAGAAATAGAAGGAAATAATGGACTATAACACTGTTGTTATAGTAAATGATTTCCGAAAGGAAATGTTTTGTATAGTATTGGGATTTATATATATCTATTCTAATTTCGAATCCCTATACTAGTGATTTTGGGTTGTTGTAACGATGTTTTACGCAACATTCGTTTTGGCCCAAATAAATATGTTTAAGAGAATGATTTCCTTAAAGAATGAAATTTATACTTAATTTCGATTTAAGTATATTGAATATTTTCTAAGTGTTGAAAATAAATAAAATTTGTGAATTACTTATGAATAAATAAGTATGGAAATGTTTTCCAATATAAAGTGAATATTTTGAGAATTTATCTTTTTGAAGATAAATTGAAAAGGAATATTGAAATGAATAATTGAAATCGAATATTCATAGATATTTTGGATTATAAATTCGCTAAGGAATTTATAAAAGAAAGTGAAATTGGTTTAAAAATAAATATTGATTTATTTTTGAAGTGTTGAAAATTATATATCTAGTGAAGATATTTTTGGAAAATAAATAATTTGGAAAATTATTTGGAAACTGGTGATGTGTGCATATCCAGTGATAGTTCAATAACCGACTATCAATATTTCCCTTTGAATGGGTAATTGATGTGATTTGTTTGAATGTGAATGCCACACTTATTTTTAAATAAGCGCTCACTATTCGGGTTAACCGGGAAAGGACCATGGGGTCGTATAACCCATTCCGAATATGTGATACGTCGTTATAATTGCATTGAAGATCGGTGTTGAAGACACGGTATTTGCGAGAGCGATAGGATGACCTGTCGATTTACTCTGCACCGAGTAGCTACGGTATAGAGTTCTCCATATGTGATGGTGAATCCGATCAGGATTGTGAATATCCGGATTGCAAGGACTTCTTTGTAAGTGCCTTCGGTTTTGTTCGATCCCGGAACAAACTTGTATGGATTGTATGTCTGACGTTACAAGTTGAGATATAAAGCCGATTTCTTTCAAATATATTTCTGTTGGTGGCGGAGAATTTATTCTTTTAGCTTAACACCCTTCTCTGAGACGTACGAGCTCAGAGGTTATATAGTTGAAGTTATCAGCGATATATTCCCAATTTGGTAATGTGACATGCTGAGTGTTGCTGAAATGATCATTGTGTTGATTATTGTGATAGGATCGTTTATTTGATCGTCTATCTTAGTGATCATTGTGTTGATCAATTGTTGACCCAAAGCATGGCTTTTGTATAAAGTATGTTTTTGTGGACGTGACTTCGTCGAACCTCACACCCCGGAAATGGTCAAAACAGGAAAGATGCGGCAAGGTTATGAGGGGTAGCACCCTTTAGGGTATGTACATTTCCTTCTGGATAGAGGTGGTATCATGGTATGGAGCCCAGATATTTAACCTATGTGGTTACTACGAATTTATTACTTTGTGGTTGTTGGCTATCGGGATCCCGTGAGAAAGGTCGTTTACGATCGGGGAATGGCGTGCTCGTGTCAGTAATTACCCAGTTAGGGGTAACCCAGCCTTGTGTTGGCAGAGTTCCGGTTTGGTTCTCGGGGATGTCTTTCCAGAGGCATTCTCATGTGGCAATGGGAAGTTCCTTGGCCTGACCATTTGTTGGAAATCCAATTCCCAATACGAAACTTGTACGGTTTTAGTTGTAGAACCTGCCATTCACTTATGGTGGTCACCACTGTTTGGATGGTAACTATAGTAGACATACGATAATGGTCGTATGTTGGCTAAGATTTATATTCTACTTTCGAAATGAATTTTTCCTACACTATGCACTAGTAATAATATCAAATGCTTCTTTTTAATGCGTATCAAGCATCTTTGACTATCATAAGGAGAAATCTCCTCCGATTCTGCGTTTGCATTGTGTGTGTGTGCGGGAGGCCTTATGGTAGTCTCATTTTTAAAAGCATTGCGAATTGAATTTAAAAATATCCCTCTATTTTGATTTTAAAGATAAATAAACCGTTTTGAGTTCTCACACCAGTCACATGACTGACTTGGAGTTTATTGTTTTCCTTCCTAAACTCTGGGTGCCCACCAATTTTCACACGGGCAGTCAAGAGTTAAGGTTTATCAGGATATTCTGGAGTTGCTGGAGGCAAGCTGGATGGCATGGCGTATTACTTATATAGTATTTCTTTTTCCGCTGTTTGTTTGATGTTGTACACTCTGATGATATGATGATATGATGTAATGTGATGTAATGTAATAACTGATATAGTTCTTTGTTTAAAGATTATTCATTTATTATTATATGTTGTTCCGCTGCGAATTGTGAGATTCTGATGTTGTTCTTGTTTTCTGTTCTGTTCTATTTTCTCTATTTTCTTTCTGTTCTCTATTCTCTTTTTCTTCTATTTTAAAAATTTTCTATTTTCTCTTCTCTCTATTTTCTAATCTTCCATTCTATTCTCCTATTTTCTTTCCTCTCCATTTTCTACCTTTTTCTCTCTTATTTTCTACTTTTTCTTTTCTTAAATTTTCTTAAAACCCCTAAGGGTTCGTATTTTCGTTCATCTTGAATTAATCAATGGAGATTAGTGTCTATTCAAGGAGTACGGACTTACGGGTCTTTACACTAATTTTACTTCGACCTTAAGTTTGCTCGATAAATAGAAACGAAATTACTTACTTGTACCTACCATAACGGGACGATCTAAGTATAATATATGTACTTTGATTTTGCTCAACAAATACGTACAGTTATCTTACCTCATTCATTCAATATATTAATAATACTACACATAACATCTCTAGCTTGAGTTTACTCAACAACTAAGAAGTATGAAAGTAATTTATAAATATATATGGTAGAGGATAACATTATATTGAGGATTCATAATCTTCAACATATTATATTGAGTAATATAGATTTATGGAATAATGTATTTCTTATAAAATACCAACACGATTCAAATGTCGAACACATCGAAAATCATGGTATATTTACATTTACGTATGTATTTATCCTTAAGTCTATTTAGTGTTTCTTAATGTTCCACCTTTTACTTGTACATTTATATTGTATAAGTTTATTATTATATAAACTTTTATATTTCATATTACTTATATAATAGTCTTATAATATTATATTAATTAAATCTTATTTAAACTAATTTTAATTAAAAACATTTTAATTAAAAACATTTTAATTAATTTTGTAGTATCTTAATATAACATTTATATTAACAATTTTTTATATACAATAACCTTTATAGTACAACACATATGTCATATATATTGGTATATTTTTAAATTAATTAACCTTTTAATTAATCTATTTGATTAAATAATTTTATTTAAATTTATGTTAATTTTAAAATCTGTTTATATACATCATGTATACTATGTTAATTTAACATTTTAAAACAACATAACATATAACATAATGTATAATACATGTATATATTAATTAATTAATTAACTTACTTAATTACTATATTTTATTAATCTTATTAATAAATTTGTAAATTTTGAAATTAATTTATACTAATTTTCAAACATTTTGAAATTCTTTACTATATTATAACATTTATAATTTTTATATTTTATTTTAAATTTAACTATTAAATCTAAAATATTATATTTTTAATTTTCAAACAATTTTGAAAATTAGCCCAAGACCCAATTTAAACCGGGCCTTTTCTATTGGGGACAACCTTTGGGCTCACATATCTGTTCAAGTCAGGCCAGTAGCCAGATTGGACAGAATACTTGATTACCCAAAATCAATCCTTCGACATTACCTTTCTTAGACACCCTACTAGTTGGGTTATGAGCTTAATTGGTTAACCCTAACATGACTAATTTAAACCACATAGGTATTGGGCTATGTACCGCAGTTGGAACAAGGCAAAGGCATCGTGAAAGAAATAAGTGAATTTCAATTTTTTACCATATTGGATCTTTATTAGGCCTGTGAAGTACTATTTATTTAGAACATTTCTAACTTTCTTTTAAATAAATATTTATTTTATTTAAATTTATAAAATGATATTGTGTTACGTAATTTATGTTATATTATATATACATATGTGTATCATATGCACACATTTATGTGCGTGCATGTGTAACATATCAATCCGTGCAAGATATAACATGCTCGTGTATAGGTGATGTGACTTACATCGCAACGAACATGTTAACTCATCTAATATACAAATGTATTGTCCATATGTATGTTTATATATATTTTTATATAAATATAAATGTTAAACATATATATTTAAACTAAATTTTATTTCAATAATTTTTTATACAAATGTATATATATGTATGTTTATTTATAAACATATGTATGAAATATAAATATTGTATACATTTATATCTTTTTTAAATATATTTAAATTATTTAAAAAATATATAAAATTATATTATTTTTGCTATAAAATCAAAACCAGTACATATATTAATGTATGTTTTTTAATTTATATTACTAATTACATGTGTAGAACCTTTCTTTTCAAAAAATAATAATTATATGTGTGTGTATATATGTATAATAATAAATATAAACTATTACTTATAAATACATAAAAATATATTTTAATAAATATATACACACACCAGGTCTTGCACAAATCTCAGATATAATTTTTTTTTAAATTTAAAATGTATTTTGTATTAAAATCCATATGGAATTTTTTTCTAAAATTAAGAAAAAAATATTTTTCGAAACAAAAATTTGAATTTTAGATCTCCTATGAATTCTAAATGACAATTTTGTATTTTTGAAATTTATTATATAATTTTATAATTTAAAACCATATAAAATTCTATTATTAAATCTAGACTAATATTAAATATTTTAAAAATATAAAAATATGATTTTAGCTGAGCGTATAATATGTGTTAATCTAATTTTTATAAAATTTAAAACTCAATTTATAATACACATACACATATATATGTATATTTATATAATTAACTGGTTTAAATATTATATAAATAATATATAAAAATATTTTGTTACTTATGAAAATATTATATCTATTAAAATTTATGTATAAAATTATATTACCATATTTAACATAAATAGGTGGTATTTAAAATAATATACATATACATAAATATCATATATTAACTTATTTAAAATAAAAAGAATTTTTTTAACATTGTACCATGCTGCATATAGGTGTACATACGTGATAAAACCTTTTTTTAATACAAAAAATATATATAGACATACAACCAATCAATTTATGATAATACATTCATATATCGGTATTGTCACATAGCTAACAATATAATATACATTAAATAACAAAACACATTAGGAGTTGCCTTACTAAAAACACATGTTAGGGGTATACCTTATAGCGAAAGCCTATATGTAAACGTTGAAATGATGAAATTTGCTCCTTGAATAGATTTCTAATCCAGTAGATTGATAGTATCTGACTCATTGACTGTCAGCTATCAAATATCACTTGAGTTGATTTGATTTGAACTTGAATTGATGGAGGAGCATTGTGTTCAGCTTGAAATAGGTTGGGATGAAGATTTCAAAAATCATCATAAAAATGTGGATAGAGATCTTTATATAGAGGAAGAAAGGAGAAGAGTTAGGTCATTCTCCTTCCAATTTATCCATACAAATCAAAGCCTCTCTAGCCCATCATTTAGCTGCCTATTACCACTTATTGGAGCCGAACCTACAATTCCCTTCATGGGCTTATCCATGTAGAGCACAAACAAATATTTTGCATTTAAATTTGATTTAAATTCTTGTCGATATCGTATATTGATTAATATATTTATAACTATTATAAAAAAATTACTAATATTTTTTTATCAAATCAAAATCGAATTTATAACTAATATTTCAAAAATATAATTAAGTAATTAATTTATAGCCATCATAAATTAACTAAATTATTTGGTCAAAGGAGTATTCATCATTTCGGTTGTGTGACCCATTAGGTGTAAAACTGGTCAGTGAGTAATATAGAGCTATTCAAATATTAATGTTCACACGTCACTAAGCACTTTATGGGACATTTTTGTTGAATATGCGATTATATGATTTTTGTTTGATGATAATAAACATATATATATATATATTCATTTAAATGTATTTGTTAATGTACTATCTTATTTTTCATAGATTAAATAAATATTTGCTGAATAAAATAAATAACACAGAATTTGAATTCAAACAGAAATTTTATTCAAACAAATATTTATTACAATTTTTGAATTGTACAAATTTCAAGCTCGCAGTATATATATACAATTTCAATTACAATACAATTTTGATTACATCACGATTCACATTTATATTTGACCTTACTACATATCACTCATTCACTCAACTCGTATTTTATCTTCAACTTCACTCCAAATTGAATCCAGCATTTGAGCAATCTGCAAAAATAAATATTGACGCAGTAAAATTGAAAATAAAATATTTTTGCGGTATAAAATAAAATGCGATTTTGAAAATAATATTTGCCTTAGTTATTTGGGTTGCTCGTCATCATTTAAATTTGAATTCATCATACACGAACAACTTGTGACATGCACAGTGTATCACTGTACATGCCACAAAGCCGTGCACACCGATATACACTTGATAAAATTACAGGGACAGGTGAGCACAGGTCAAACCCAAAACGCCGGGTTCAACTCAAATGCAATAAAAATAATGTCACAATATCAGCACAAGGTCAAACCCGAGCTCCAAGCTGGATTCAACACAGGTGCAAGTTCATGAAAATGGTCAAGACAACTATAACAAGCCTCGACCAAAATCCAAATGCACAAATGCAATATGAACCAAACAGTGCACAAATGCAGTGGTACAAACTACATGAAGACAATGCACAAACATATATATACATATGTATATACACATGTATACATACATGTGTGAGAAATGCGGATTACGGATCTTAAGGCTAGGATTAACACTAGAGGGGGGATGAATAGTGTTAATAAAGAATTACTAAATCTTTTTGAGTTTATGTTAATTTAGACACTCATGTATGCAATATGCAGACACGGATATGATCACAGAAACAAGCACAGATGCAGAAATAAAATAAAAGCAGTGAAGGAAAGAACACACCGGATTTTATATTGGTTCGGAGTTACCCTACATCCAGTCCCACAACTCAAGTACAGATTTCCTTTCAAAAGCAATTGTACAATTACACCCTCGGTTTCAAGGCTTTGAGGTACACCCTCCAGAATTTCTATCCTCTGGGTAGAGATACTTGACTTCCGGGCCACAAGTTTACCCAATAGATTTACCAAGGCTACAATCACACCTTTACTCTCTTGATTGATTTCCAAGGCTACAATCACACCTTTTCTCTCTTAATAGATTACAAAGAAGTCTATAACTCTGAATAGCACTAAGATCCTTGTAGAGATAGTGATAGAGAATCAAACAAGCAGTAATCGAGTTTGATTCAATGTTGATTTCGGCAGAATAATGGTAAGAATATGTATTAAGAAATGTGGAATAAGAAGAGGAGTGAAAAACAAGAAAATATGATCTCAAATACGTTGAAACTAACCCCTATTTATAGAAGAACAACAGCCATGTCCATTCATGAAGAGTTATGGCGAATAGACACTTCTTTTGAAATTTAAATTTTGAATTCAACTGACACCATATCGACATGGTTACCCTAAGCATGTCGACATCCCAAAGCAATTTTTGGTGATTTGGTTTTCTTTGAAAATAGCCTTTATCTTATATTAAAACTATTTTAAACTTTACAAATATACTTGACTATAGTTAAAATTCATAAGTAAATATAGAGAATAATATATATAGATTTTAACTATAATTTTAAAATTAAATCTAAGTATAAAAGTTAAATATATAATTCAAAAGGATAGTTTGAAATCAGGAGTAATTTGACTTTGAAATTAAATATAATTTTGAGGCTAAAATTATTTAAAATCAGGATAAAGGGTTTTGATGTTTTTAAAAGGAAAGTTTTGAAATCATTTTGAAAACAAGATAGTTTTGTAAAATCATTTGAATTAAAATTAGTGCATACAAAACAATGTTCCACTAGATTTTCGTAGGTTCCATTCTACTTAGGGTTCCATCCCTTTAACAGGCTCGAAGTGGATTCCATTCCACAAATAAATTGGATTTTAAGATGCCAGTGTTTTTCTACGAGTTTTAACAAAAAATTCTAATAAAAATACTTATGCTTGAAATCTTGAACTCTTGATAATCTTGATACTCATGAGTCTTCTATCTCAATATCTTGAATCTCTATACTGTACAGTCTTCATTCTTGGTACCTACATGGTTAAATCCTGCATATACATATATATCTAAACTTATAATGCCAGTATTTATATTTTATAATCTATTCTAAGGTTGTTGTCATCAAAACCAACATCTCACGGACTAACAATCTCCCCCTTTTTGATGATGACAACCTTTGTTTATAAAATATTACTTCTATCCTAATAACTCCCCCTAAAACTAATAACCCCCCCTTAATTTATGCCTAACTACCCTATTTTATATTTCTTCCCCTTTGTCATCAACTTCCCTCATTCTTGGACTTCAATACCTGCATTGATAAACTATACAATGATATATATAATATATAGATTAAGAAATAATTATACTTATGATCATGATAACTAATTAAAGACTATATACCTTTCAATGTATATATATATGTTTTATACAACAAACTTCAAACCAATATCAAGAAATCAATTCACACAGAGTATCAATTCAAACCAAAACAAATCAAACAAAGTAATGAAATCAAACGTTACGAGGAACTTCCACCCATCCTTCTACTCCAAATATAGGGTCTGCTTTAATTGCATCCCAATTTTCATTGTCGTTGGTGAGAGAGACAGGAGGATGTGCTTCGTTATCATATTTGTGCAAAGAGGAGATCATCCATCGTATCGCATAGAAGTGCCTTTCTTGTTCCTTGATCATCTGCATTTGACTCAATTCTAAGTGACACTGGTTACGTAGAATAAACGAGAGAATATTCTTGAACGAATTAAGGGTTTCTTCAAGATTTTTGGATAGATTGTGAATAAGATTAGCCATAGTTGAATTTGTGAAAGAAATAAAGGATATAGATGATAAAAAATAAAATTTAGTGAAGAATTCTGGAAGAAACAGATATTTATAGGTGCAGAAATTCGTTTGAAATGAATAGACATTTGATAGTTATTCAAATTTCAAATTCAAAATCAATTGTCATTTCTGACCAGTACATGTCGACATGGTCATATAGGGGATGTCGACATGGATTAGTGAAAACTTATGACTAATTTGATTTTGTGAATAATTTTGTATATATATATTTATATAATATACTAACATTTATTCTGGAGATAAGATAAGGTAGATAATAGAAAGGAAATTTCATTTCATTGCATACTACGATAATACAACGATTAAGCACATAACAAACTACATGAATATTCGAAATAAAGCAAACAAAAACAAATACAACACGATACGAGAAGATAAAACTAGTTAGAGGATGAAGATGATGAAGATAGTCCAAGTTTCTTGCTGACTTTTGAAATGGACTTGTTCATCTTCGAAGAAATATTATCTAACTTTTTACTAACGGATCGTTTAAGAATCCGTTGATTCTCAACAATAGTCTTTTGGTTTATGAGAAGGGTTTTGGTGGACGGATTTGGAGGATAGTCAATACTTTCCAAAGAGGTTTCACCTTCTTCTTCTTCTTCAATTTCCATTTCATTCCCTTCTTCTTCTTCTTCCATTTCCTCATGAGCCAAACGCTCTTCCTTTTCGGTAAGGGTCTCATAAGGTTGAAAAACGAATGGAATTTTCGTAAGCGAAATGTTGGAATGATTGAAAACCTTTTTAGAAACAAATTCTTCGTCTTTGAAATCCACTCCAAAATAGTTAAAAATCCGAGTGAGATAAATTCCATGATATAAAGTATTCTCACCCATTTCAAGATTTTTGGGATGAAGTTCATCCAAAATAACTTGCGTCCAATTTATGTCATAATTTCCAAAAATAGCAAACAGTGCTTTGCAAGCTTTTGAAGTAGGATTGTTAAAATTCCCCGATCTTGGGGTCAAAGTATGTTGCAAAAGAAGATTGACCAATTCTTGCTTTTGGTCGAAAATTTCAATTTTTAGATTCAAAATCATCATCTCTTTCGAAAATGTGATGAAATGTCCCACGATCATGTTCATCGATTTTAAAGTTAGAAAGATCCATTCCCGAATTCTTAAAATTGAGAATAATACTCAAAAGATCACAATTCAAAACAATTCTAGTGCCTTTGACACTACTCCAAATTTTATTCTCATTACCATCATAAAATCCGTGATTTAAATTCGCATAGAAAACTTTGACAAGATTAGGATAGCAAACAAAATCATTTTAAGAAACATCAATAAGACTAAGAGCTCCATTATTTGCAAAAAGAGAATCAATTTAATAAGAAGAAAAATCTTGAAAAATAGAAAAATTTTCAGGATGGACTTTGGCATAGTTAGCATAATTGATGTATTGTTTTATTGCCTCCGGATCATTGAATAATTGCTCTTTGATTTTTCTGGAAATTCTCATGGTGGATGGGTTGCTTGAAGAAGCCATTAAAGTAGAGAGTAGAGAGCTTGAAGTTATGAAGAGAGAGTTTGAATTTGAAAATGAGAGTGAAAAGGTATGATAAATGATAGTGAATAAATAGATTCTCAAAAGACATATTCTCTGGTCAAAAGGTAGCTTTCCAAAGAATTGAATGAAGTGAAAAGGTGGAGGGAAATTCAAACATTTGAATTCAAATTTTGAAATTCAAATTTAGGTACCCATGTTGACATTATGGAAGGGACCATGTCGACGTGTGCCTTTGAATTTTCATGAATTGTTTTTTCCTAAGCTCTCTAATATATATATGTATACATATTATTTTTAATGCCTATATATATATCTGAAATATTATTAAACTTCAAGTATATTTCAGAAAATATTATTATACTATTAAAAAATAATAAAAATAATAAAAATAATAATGAAATAATGAAATAATAATAAAAAATAGAAAACAAAATTTAAAATTCAAACAACACACCAATTCAAAATCAATCAATCAAACAATCAAGCAACTAATTCTAAGCAACCAATTTCAACCAATTGTATTGTAAACGTGTACCTTTTTCTGAGTCCGTTTCTTTGAATTCGTCGGAGTCATGAACAACTGTGAAACACAAATTCAAATTATCCGTCTTCTGATCATCATCACTTGAGGATGAGTTTGAGTTATCTAGAGTAGAAGTAAATGCACGCTTCTGTTTCTTTGCTGGATCATTGATCATAGGAGATTTGCCTATCTGGATATGGATAGTCTCTTTTGAAATGGCCTGGTTTATCACAGTTGTAAAATTTGTTATTATTTGGCACTACGTTCTGATTTTCAGGTTTTAGTTATTTCTCTTGACATTATTCATCTTTCTGTATTTTAGGATTTTCCTAAAATTTCTGGTCATAAAGGCCATCTCTTCATCATTATCGCTGTTTGAGTCTTATCCATCGGTCAATGCATTGAATGCCATTGATTTCTTTTCATATGCTTTACTTTCTCTTCTCCCGATCATTTGAACTTCATACGACATTAGATTTCCAATTAATTCTTCTATCTTTAAAGTACTGATGCCATTTGCCTCTTTGATCGCAAGTGTCTTTTGATCCCATTCTGGAGTTAGAGAATTCAAAATCTTTCCGACTTGATCTTCTTCAGAAAATTCCTTGCCCAAAGATATAAGAGAATGCACAATATCGTTAAATCTACTATACATATCTGAAATAGACTCATTAGGATTCATTTTAAATAATTGAAACTGATTTGTGAGCATGGAAATTTTGGTATGTTTAACTTTGCTTGTTCCTTCGTGAGTAACTTGCAAAGTTTTCCACATTTCATATGCAGACTTATATACTGACACTCTATTGAATTCATTTCTATCTAGTGAAACAAAAAGAATATTCATAGCCTTAGAATTATTTTGTGCAACTGTCTTTTGCTCAGCAATCCACTGTGCGAAATTAGTTGTGGATTCAGAATATTCAGTTTGTGTGATACTCCAAGTATCTAATCCTATAGACTGTAAATGTATTTTCATCCTACATGCTCAATATGCATAGTTACTGCCATTAAAAAATGGTGGTCTGACAGTAGACTGACCCTCTACAAATGAACTAGTGACAGGGATACTATTGTTAGTAACAGTACCATTTTTGGTAGCCATTCTGAAAACGTTTCAAAAATCAGATTATGAAACTTTGAAAACCTTGCTCTGATACCAATTGTGAGAAATGCGGATTACTGATCTTAAGGCTAGGATTAATCCTAGAGGGGGGGTGAATAGTGTTAATAAAGAATTACTAAACCTTTTTGAGTTTAAGTTAATTTAGGCACCGATGTATGCAATATACAGACACAGATATGATCACAGAAACAAGCACAGATGCAGAAATAAAATAAAAGCAGCAAAGGAAAGAACATACCGGATTTTATACTGGTTCGAAGTTACCCTACATCAGTCCCGTAACATAAGTACGGATTTCCTTTCAAAAGAAATTGTACAGTTACACCTTCGGTTTGAAGGCTACAAGGTACACTCTTCAGAATTTCTATCCTCTAGGTAGAGATACTTGATTTTCGGGCCACAAGTTTACCTAATTGATTTACCAAGGCTACAATCACACCTTTTCTCTCTTGATTGATCTCCAAGGCTACAATCACACATTTTCTCTCTTAATAGATTACAAAGAAGTTTATAACTCTGAATAGCACTGAGATCCTTGTAGAGATAGTGATAGAGAATCAAACTAGAAGTAATCGAGTTTGATTCAATGTTGATTTCGGTAGAGTGATGGTAAGAATATGTATTAAGAAATGTGGAATAAGAAGAGGAGTGAAAAACAAGAAAATATGATCTCAAATACGTTGAAACTAACCCCTATTTATAGAAGAACAACAGCCATGTCCATTCATGAAGAGTTATGGCGAGTAGACACTTCTTTTGAAATTTAAATTTTGAATTCAACTGACACCATGTCGACATGGTAACCCTAGGCATGTCGACATCCCAAAGCAAATTTTGGTGATTTGATTTTCTTTGAAAATAACCTTTATCTTATATTAAAACTATTTTAAACTTTACAAATATACTTGACTATAGTTAAAATTCATAAGTAAATATAGAGAATAATATATATAGATTTTAACTATAATTTTATATTTAAATCTAAGTATAAAAGTAAAATATATAATTCAAAAAGATAGTTTAAAATCAAGAGTAATTTGACTTTGAAATTAAAGATAATTTTGAGGCTAAAATTATTTAAAATCAGGATAGAGGGTTTTGATGTTTTTAAATGAAAAGTTTTAAAATCATTTTGAAAACAAGATAATTTTGTAAAATCATTGGAATTAAAATTATTTGATACAAAATAATGTTCCACTAGATTTTCGTAGGTTCCATCCTACTTAGGGTTCCATCCCTTTAACAAGATCGAAGTGGATTTCATTCCATGAATAAATTAGATTTTAAGATGCCAGTGCTTTTCTATGAGTTTTAACAAAATTTCCTAATAAAAATACTTATGCTTGAAATCTTGAACTCTTGATAATCTTGTTACTCATGAGTCTTCTATCTCGATATCTTGAATCTCTATACTACACAGTCTTCATTCTTGGTACCTGCATGGTTAATCCTGCATATACATATATATCTAAACTTATAATGTCAGTATTTATATTTTATAATCCATTCTAAGGTTGTTGTCATCAAAACCATCATCTAACGGACTAACAACATGTAGTGACAGCAAAACACAAACCATCCATGACATGGAAGCAAACCAGACCAGTTCAAGTTAAAGCAAGCTTATAGTGCAACAGGACAACACAATGCAATTGAGCAAGCAAGTGCACCACAAACCAAACAAGGGAAAAACTGCAAACAAAATGAAACTGCAGCAAACACATGAATACAATAGTTCAAGTTCAAAAATATCAAGAGAAGATGACAACAGTGATGCAGTAAAACCAGACGAATGCAACTGATTTCAAGTGAATGGCAACAAGTGATGCATCAGCACAAATGCATATACATCAGTTTACACACATGCACACAATGCTACAACAAAGATGAACACAAGCTTCAGACTAATGTACATATGAATGCCATCATATGTACAAAATCAAGTGCAAGCCAACATCAAAGACACAGCAGAATGGAAGTGTACAAACAGTGGTGAATGCAACTACAACACATCAAATGAAATAGTTGCAAACAACATATATGTCAAAATCATGAAATCAAGTAAATCAGTAAATGATACAGTGGTGACAAGTTCGAACAAATGCATAAACACAATACAGTGAACTACAGAAATCCAGGAACACAACTAACTTGATACAAACCAAATAGAAATGAAGACTGTGTGCCAAAAGGTCAGAAACAATGCAAGTGCAGACTCAAGTGGTACAAGACCGAACCGGACACAATACAACAGAGGGTGCAACTCAATACAACAAGTTACAGCATAACACAAATGCTCAAAACAACTCGAAGTCAGTGATACCAGATCACAATGTGCACAGGAAACAAGTTCGAACAAAGACAGAGGAGATTTCAAAATGTAGCTCAAAGTAAAACCAAAGTCAGAGACATAATGGCCGAAGCCAATACACGAAGCATATGCAATGCTCAAGTACAGGCCGAGACAAAATCAAGTTTAAAAAGTCAAGGCCGATGCCAACAGAAAAATGCACAAAGTCAAATGCAGCTCAAATCAAACTGTGCCAAAGTCACGGATACCAAATAAAAATAGTCCAAGCCGTGGGTCATCAAAGTAGTTTTCTAAGTAACAGTAATGGTGACAGCAGAATATCAAGTCAACAAATACAAAGAAAAAAATCATCTTCCCAGTAAAGTCAGAGCCTTGGCAATCAAGGAATCGAACCAAGTCAGAAATCAAAACCGTGTTATTCAAGTAAATTGAAAAAGTCAGTAACCAATCTCAAGCATCCAAATGAAGATTGAATGGCCGAGCATAGTTTTGACGAAATCAAACAACTATCAGACGAACGTAAATATAGGAATTCGACTTCTATAAATACCATTCATCATCGGCAGTTTCTGTTCGTCGACGGAAATTCTATCGGTTTAGAAAACCGTCGAACGAATTTTGAAATAAAATTTACCGCAAGCGCACGGCGTACGAATGTAGCACGCGGCGAATACGGGTCGATCCATAGGGAATTGATGATTTAAATTTCCTACTCAATCAAATTTTACCAAAGTCGAGAGTGTATTTAAGCTAGAAAATGAGAAAATGAACTAACTAACAAAAAGAAAAGAAATGCAAATATGAGAGTTAATGACAATTTAGAGAATAAATCCACTCTCTAGATCATGTAGTTCAACACATGAAATCATGATCTCTCTTTCATGGTCATTAGTGTTTTAATTGATGTGTTTATCATAAGTATGGCATATTTGAGTTATTGATTAGTCAACATAAGCCATCAAACTATAACACACCCCTTAAAACACTTACTAACTTTCATGAAATCTAACAAAGAAAATGAAAATGAAATCTATTTTAAGTATGGCCTATTAACTATTGATTAGAAACATAGACCATCAAATTTTAATTTCAAATCACTTTCTTATGCCATAATCATATATTCATGAAGAGGCATTTGTGTTAGTGATTGTTTAAGCATAGCATATTTGGTGTCAACAATATAGACTATCAAATTCAAAGCAAAGACAACAAATTAAACCACTTCAATCATTCTCATTAAGCACAAAAAGAGAGCATGAATTGACAAAATGTTAAAGCAACATTAATTAGAGAGCTTCATTACCCCCTAAATTGAAGGGGTTTAGCCTCTCATATTTGTCATCATATGAACAAATGTAGCAAGCAACATTGAATAAAAAGAAGAGGAAAAAGAGAGCAAAATGAAAGGAAAAATTATTCTACTTGCATAAAAGAGAAGAGATCTACACTACAACATGAAAGTAAATGAACATGAAAAGGAAATAGCATGTATTAAATTGCATAAAAAAAGATTACATAAAATAAAAATGGCTAAGTAGCCATGAAAAGAGAAAGAGGAGCTTTCATTTTATTTTTGATCTAAACTAAAGTGGAGGCCTAAGAGAGACTAAGAGAAGAGATGATTACATGAAACATATGGGTATTTATACATGTATGAAACCCTAATTCATATTTTTGGGGAATGCCCAAAATGCCCCTTAGGAAGTGTGGAGGCCAAATAATCATTAACATGTCTTAATCCCCCATTAAGTGTACATGAAACTATTAACTCCAAAAGCATGTGCATTAGCCTTTAATTTGTACATTAAGGTAGGTGGGTATGTGGGGTCCTCCATGATCTTCACTTTGAATTATTTCCATCTTCATTCCTTTGTATTCTTTATGCATGCATATTTCTTCATGAAACCACTCCTATTTGAGACCAAATTCCTACAAAAATATATAAGAAAATTTTCAATTAATTTTTCTCAAAGAAATATATGCACACAAATGACCTTTTTGCCCCTATATGAAGATGGATATGTGATAATTTGGAATTAATATGAATTTTGGTTAAAACAAGTTAAAATACCCAATATGATCATTTATTTAATTTGAATAGAATAAATATCGTGGTAAAAATATGCACATTTACGTGCACATCAAGTACCCCCACACTTATCTTTTTATTCATCCTCGAATAAACTAAAACTAAGATCAATCGGTTTTCGTAGGAAGCACGATTGCATTGAGCATATGCAACAAGCCGTTAAACCTCTGGGTGTCCCCAGTAGGACGAGTGTTGTCTCGTGAGGGTTTTCAGCGGATACTACCCACAAAATTCAAATGCAGGATGAAAATATTACAAAATTCAAGATTTATTTACAAAGAGATGGATGCTAGTTTTTTTAAAAATATTTAAAAATGAAGGATTTATCTTTAAATCGACACGAATAAGTTAAATATAGGTTTTGGCTATTATCTTGAAAATTTATGTTACTTACTCATCAAAATTTCCAACAAAAATCAAGTTATCATAACAAATAGACTATAGTTTAACTCGTTGTTTTGGTTAATAACATAGTGTAACTATGAAATGGATCCTTAGTTGATTATCAGAGTTTACCAAAGTGGTATGTTCATTAATTTTCAATAACAAATCAAATCAAATAAGTAAAAATAGTGCTTGGATTTCAATTGCTTGCTCTCTCATTATTTGCAAGAAAAATTACACACCTAGCTCAGGTAAACTGAGGCCAGATGTACAACCCATGCACTGCCTTTCAGGCTTATGTGTGGGGAGTACAGAGCATAGCGAGTGCACACACTTTCGTGCATACACCTATTGACCGTAGGTGGTTTTTATTAAGTTTGTTTTTTACATGTGTTCCGTACATGCATAACCGTGTGGACTTTTAAATGATTATGAAAGCACATAATTAAAGATTCCAAGTAATTCACCCATGCATAACCGTGAGGACTTTTAAATGAGAGTGAATACTTGGATGTTATTATTATTATTTTTTAAAGAGAGAGAGAGTTTTGCAAAATCATTTTAGCACCATTTAACTTAGAAGACAAAAAAATGTTATACCCTTTACTTTAAATCAACCACTTTTTAAAACAAAGATTTTCAATCAAGATATACTTCATAATTAATACTTATGAATCTTCCTATATACTAGTTAAACCATTGTTATTTGTAATCAAACTTCATTTTTATTTTTGTTAAGATAAATAGACTTTCAAAAATTTCAATTTAATAAGACAAAACCATATATTTATCCTATAGTGTTTCTTTAAAAATAAATCAAAAGAAAATTTGTTTTTGGGATTTTTTTTTAAGAAAAGGCAAAAGTAAACCATGAAAAAGAAAAAAAAAATTGAAGATGAGTTCCCCCCCACACTTGATTTTGACTGTGTCCCCACAGTCAACCCAAGTGGAAGGAGAAAAATAAAAATCCAATATTTACATGAAAGATTATTATTTACAAGAGACGAGAAAGTATACAGTCAAAAAGTAAATGAAACGGTCTTCTAAAGACCGATTCATTTATCTCGTCAAATGTGTGAGACACGGTTTAAGCACGAAAAACCAAACCATAAAAGATTTCGAAGTTGAATATTGATTTGGAAAAACGAATTTCGTTTTATCGAAAATTGAATGAGTTGTTTTATTTTCAATGATTTTCCGGGTTGATAAAACAATTGCTTTAAATTTATTTTCACCAAATTCAAGTTTACCATTGATTTCAAAATCGAAATGGTGATTCAAATCGTCCCCTTCAGAATTTAGCAACTCATTTTTAAAATGTCCATAAAACTCATGTTCGAAAAATTCGACTTCCTTTGTTGGATTATCAACAACTTCATCGCGTAAATCAAGTTTAAAATCCAAAGTTGTCGTATTCAAATTTTCGAAATCGAAAAAAGGAAGATCGAATTTTAAATTTGGTTCCATATCTTCAAAAGAATTGAAATCCAACTCCGTTACCGTCTTTTCAACAACTTTGTTAAGATTGTCATTTTCAATTTCAAAAGTTGTTATTTGAAAATCATCGAATTGGATAAAAGGTGGATTATCACTTGACTTGTCACACGTTGAAATTTGATTTTGTTTCTCACGAAAATTTTCCAATGTTTTAATCAACAAATTCGTGTGATCATCGTAAATTTCATTCATTTGCTCAACAAAGTCAAATTTGTAGTTATTAACTTGAAAATTTTCGATTTGGACTTGTTGAGAACAAGAATTGTCAATTTTGATAAACGGTAGATTATTATTTGATTCTTTGCAAGTTGAGATTTGATTATGATTTTCACGAAATTTTTTGTATTTTTCAAGTAATAAATCCCCGTTATCTTTTTCCATTTGGTCAACAAAATCAAAGTCATGATTATTAATTTGAAAATTTTCATTCTGAATTTGTTGACAACCAAAGTTTTCAATCGTATCGTTATTGAAACTATTCCCATTGCCAAAATTATTTGAAAATTGGTTCACATTTTCGTCTTGATTTTGAAGTTCATTTTGAAGCTCGAAATTGAATTGGTATGGGTTACACTCGAAATCATTTGAATTTTGAATTGAATTCAAATTTTGATTATTTTGCTTGAACTATTGCACAAATATGAGTTACACAAATCGTTTATACTTTGATTTTGTTGTGTAGAGAGTTCAAGTAAAGAAGATATGTTATTTTCGAGATTTGAGGGTTGCTCGTTATTTTGAAAATTTTGTGGTTCGAAATTTGAATCATTTAAATAATAGTTGGGATTAAAATATCCATACAAATTCGGAGTGAAATCATATGGATTATATTGATTTTCACAACTATTATAAAATTCAAGTGAATATGGAAATTCGGACATTTTCAAGAATGTTTTTGGTTTTTTTTTATAAAGGAAAAATATTTACAAATAGAATTTATTTTTCAAAATGGAAAATTGATTTTTGTTTTGTTTTTGGATTTTTTTTCTAAATTTTTTTGGATTTTCGAAATTTTGATTTGAAAATTTTTAAAGGAAAAAGAAAAAAAAAACTAAGTTAAGAACTATTTACAATTTTTTAGTTTTGGATTTTGAATTTTTCGTTTTTTGTTTTTAAATATGCATGAACTAATGCAACTAAATGAATGCAAGGGTCTAATTACAATTGATTAATCTTAAGTTAACCCAAAATTGTATAATCACACATTGTCTTAAATAAACAAGATAGTTCTCAGCCAGGTAACGGACAGGATTTATCGGTGCACCACGAATCACCGTAGCAATGCAGCCGAAGATTTAAGTACCTTCAGAGGAACAACCACTATAATATTTACGAATCACCGTAATATTTATAAATGGTTATTACTCTGCCGTAGCCTAGGCACCAAGAAATTAAATTGTTCAAAGAAGACAAACTGTCAATATACAATTAAGTGTTATCAATGCTAACCGTTATTACTAAACAAAATCTAAGATGAAATGCAAAACAGAAATTAAACGTGTATTAATAATGCAAGTACGAATGAATTTTTGTTTGTGAATTTTTTTTTGGAATTTTTTTTAAATGCAAGCAAACAACAAAGCAAATAAAAAATAAGAGATAGAGCAAGCAAGTAGCTTAATTAATTTTTTTGGGCACGCTAAGCGAAGCAATTATTTTTGGCAAGCGGTTTCCTTTTGGGTCTTTGCTTTAGCAACCTGAAAATTTGGAAAAGATATATACAATGCTTTTATCAAAAAAAATTAAAACAAACCAAATTACAACAAAACAACACAAAATTTAAGTTTTTTTAAGGCTAAAGCTAAACGAAACTAAAACAATTAAAACAAAACAAAGTCAACAAAAGAAATTTTTTGGTTTTTTTTGGAGTAAAGTTAAAAGCCAAATATAAAAAAACTAAAAAATTAAAAAAAATAAAACAAACCCAAGTTACACGTTCAGCCCAATTTGATCCACCACAAGCCCAATACCATTTTTAAAAACAAAATCGACTCTGTATCACAAAACCGAACACGCTCTTTTCTATCTGCAAAAATCGCGATCGTTTTCACAAATTAAAAATGAGTCCAAAGTCTTTCCTCCGCTCTAATCACAAATCGAAGATGAATCGCGAGTTCTGTGTGGTTCTGGAGGAACAGATGTTGGTTTCGTGTTCGAGGCAGCTATAGTTCGCGAGTGGTTTGGTTCGCCATTTTGGGTTGAGGGTGGTCGGTAAGTTCGAATTGCCGATTGGGTTAGGGCGATTGCAAAGATTGTTCGAGTGGATGATGGAGGCGGTTCGATTCGGTTGAGCGATTGGTGGTCGAAACAAGGTCGATGTAGGCGAGGCGGAATTGTTGAAGGCAAGTTGAACTGCTGTTTGTCTGGTGGAGGTGGATGTACAGGTGACTGTTGCAGTTATTTGTATATGGTGGTTAAATGGATGGTTTGCAGTGGTATGATGGAAAAATAGGATGTGAATTGTAGGGTTTTGATTTTTTTTTTCGGTTGGGACTGTATTGAGATGAGGAAGGAATATGCAGGGTGTCAGTTGAAATGTAGTGTGGCCTGTTAATGTTTTTGGGTGATTTGAAGGAGTGGGTGTTTGCAGAGTGATGGAGATGAAGCTTGTAATCACCGTTGTGGTCACAGTTGTGTGCAGAGAAGGAGGATGTTGTGGTCACAGTTGTTTGCAGAGTGAGGATATATACGATGAAGTTGTTGGATGTGGGAGAGGTTGAATTGTATGTAAGGGAAGGATATGAAATTGGAATTTGATGGTTGAAGTTTGTCGACTCGAACTGTTGACGGAGAGATTGGCTGACAGCGTTTGTATGGAGTTATAGGAGATTAAAATGAAGGCTTTTGGTTGATGTTTGGGGATAGTTGAGTGCAGTGGTTAGTTTATGGTGATTGGGTTTGAGGAATTTGTCCGACTGGAAGTGTAGCCGTGTTTATACCCTTTGTGATGGAAGAATGTGGTCTGGTGGAGGATGTTTGAAGTGATTGACTATGGCAGCAAAGAAATATTATCAGGGGAAGAATACTGTGAAGGGAGGTTGCTATTTTGTGCGCAGAAATGGGGGCTGCAGTTCGGTGGCTGTGATTTTGTATCAGGGAAGTTCTGAAGGTAGGAGGGGAAGTTTGTGATGATTGTAGTGAAGGGTGGTTTATTGTCGGGAGTTGTAGTTTGTTTGGATTGTAGAGGCAGGGAGTGAATGCATTGGTTCATGCACTGATATGCACAGGAGGAGCAGTGATGTCAGTAAGGTCTGGTGATGGTGTATAGGAGTTTGTGGTGACTGGACAGAAGAGTTGTAGCTGTTGACAGAGGGAGGCTGATGGTTTGAATGTTGAGGAGCGAAAGCAGTGATGTGATTTGTGGTTGTTGTGAAATGGTTGTTATGGCGGAGCAGAGGAGGTGTCAGAGGCAATTCAAGGGGGCGGTGAGAAGGCTGTAGTGGATGCACAGTTGCTGGTGGATGTTAGATGATGTGAATTTTGTTGAAGGCAGGAGGTGGAAGTTGAAGTGGAACTTTGTTAGCAGTTCAAAACTGAAGAGAAGTGGAAGCAAGTGAGAAGTAGAAATGAATAGAGACTTTGAACAGAGAAGTAGAAATGAACTACAACTGAACAGAAAAAGAAATGCACGGAGTGGAACTATTTGCAAATGTAAAAGATAAATTCGTGAAATCAAAGCAAAAATTACAGATGTAAATGAAATAATTTTTTTTTTGTATGTTTTTTTTTTAAATATGAAACGCAAATGAACAAATCACTAGAAAACAACAACAAACACACAAATAAAATGCAAACAAAATCAAACAACAAACACGACACAATTTTTTTTAATGCAAACAAACACAAAAAAAAAACACACAAAACCAAACAAAAATAATTCAAAAAATAGAAAATAAAAATCAAATCAACTCCCCGGCAACGGCGCCAAAAACTTGTTCGTCGACGGAAATTTTATCGGTTTAGAAAACCATCGAACGAATTTTGAAATAAAATTTACCGCAAGCGCACGGCGTACGAATGTAGCACGCGGCGAATACGGGTCGATCCGTAGGGAATTGATGATTTGAATTTCCTACTCAATCAAATTATACCAAAGTCGAGAGTGTATTTAAGCTAGAAAATGAGAAAATGAACTAACTAACAAAAAGAAAAGAAATGCAAATATGTAAGTTAAATGAAAATTTGGAGAATAAATCCACTCTCTAGATCATGTAGTTCAACACATGAAATCATGATCTCTCTTTCATGGTCATTAGTGTTTTAATTGATGTGTTTATCATAAGTATGACATATTTGAGCTATTGATTAGCCAACATAAGCCATCAAACTATAACACACCCCTTAAAACACTTACTAACTTTCATGAAACCTAACAAAGAAAATGAAAATGAAATCTATTTTAAGTATGACATATTAACTATTGATTAGAAACATAGACCGTCAAATTTTAATTTCAAATCACTTTCTTATGCCATAATCATATATTCATGAAGAGGCATTTGTATTAGTGATTGTTTAAGCATAGCCTATTTGGTGTCAACAATATAGACTATCAAATTCAAAGCAAATACAAAAAATTAAACCACTTCAATCATTCTCATTAAGCATAAAAAGAGAGCATAAATTGACAAAATGTTGAAGCTACATTAATTAGAGAGCTTCATTACCCCCTAAATGGAAGGGGTTTAGCCTCTCATATTTGTCATCATATGAACAAATGTAGCAAGCAACATTGAATAAAAAGAAGAGGAAAAAGATAGCAAAATGAAAGGAAAAATTATTCTACTTGCATAAAAGAGAAGAGATCTACACTACAACATGAAAGTAAATGAACATGAAAAGGAAATAGCATGTATTAAATTGCATAAAAAAAGATTACATAACATAAAAATGGCTAAGTAGCCATGAAAAGAGAAAGAGGAGCTTTCATTTTATTTTTGATCTAAACTAAAGTGGAGGCCTAACAGAGACTAAGAGAAGAGATGATTACATGAAACATATGGGTATTTATACATGTATGAAACCCTAATTCATATTTTTGGGGAATGCCCAAAATGCCCCTTAGGAAGTGTGGAGGCCAAGTAATCATTAACATGTCTTAATCCCCCATTAAGTGTATGAGACCATTAACTCCAAAAGCATGTGCATTAGCCTTTAATTTGTACATTAAGGTAGGTGGGTATGTGGGGTCCTCCATGATCTTCACTTTGAATTATTTCCATCTTCATTCTTTTATATTCTTTGTGCATGCATATTTCTTCATGAAACCACTCCTATTTGAGATCAAATTCCTAAAAAAAAAATATAAGAAAATTTTCAATTAATTTCTCTCAAAGAAATACATGCACACAAATGACCTTTTTGCCCCTATATGAAGATGGATATGTGATAATTTGAAATTAATATGAATTTTGGTTAAAACAAGTTAAAATACCCAATATGATCATTTATTTAATTTAAATACAATAAATATGGTGGTAAAAATATGCACATTTACGTGCACATCAGTTTCAAATCCATTGAGTTCAAGAAAGCAAAAACAGTAAAGCAAAAGTACAAATTACGTATCGAAGCAACTTCGAACTCGATCAATATTGAACGAGCCAAGTGCAAAGAGAAGAAAGCATCGATTTGAAGTAGCCGAAAACGATCGACAGGGAGAAGAGAGGAATCGAAGCTTTAGAATTCAAGCGGTGCACTTCAATTTTCCAAACCGTAATTTCAAAACCAAAGAGGATCGACAGCCATTGTTAAACAAAGGAACGGGCCAACATAGAGATAAAAGAAAAAGGGGTTTAAGTTTATCATTTTGGGCCGACCTTAATATTGGTTTTGGTTTATAATTATATGAGGCTCATAATTATAATTAGGGTTTTGTTTTGTTTTTAAATTGTGTTTAAATTGTATTTTGTTTAAACTTGTGTAATTTCTAGTCGTGTGACTAGGGGACAAACTACGTGGCGTAGTTTGAGAATTCGCAACTCCGTGGCTGAGTTGTGGCAGGGTTTTGAGCGTAGAGTTAAGGCTACTCGATAGCGGGTGTCGCAAGTTTACATGTGTAAGCGTCTGACTGCTTAATTTCTAGTAGAAATCTTGGGGGCAACATTTAGGCAGGGTTTTGCCAAAGCTGGGTAAATACTTTGTCGTTCTATTTCTGCATTTATTATTCTGCTATTATATGTGCTGCTATTATTTTGATATATCTATGTTGAAATAATTTTATAAGCTTCCACAATAATTTTTGTAATTAACATCATCACCCTATTCACCCCCCTCTAGGGTGAAATTGATCCTACAATTTTGGCCAAATTTATCGCTTACTTATTTTCAATAAAACCCAATTTTACTTTGTTAAGCGTTATCCAACTATGACTATTATTTATATCAATTTTTGTTGTCAAAACTATATCTCTTTTGACTTATAGAATTTGTAA
Organism: Allium cepa; assembly: GCA_030765085.1. NCBI lineage: Eukaryota > Viridiplantae > Streptophyta > Magnoliopsida > Asparagales > Amaryllidaceae > Allium > Allium cepa. The sequence goes on from CM060935.1 coordinate 428,251,577, forward strand.
TGATAAAAAATTCAATATCGTCCATATTCAACTTTATAGTTCAAACACAAGATCCTTGGTTCAATAATAATAATAATAATAATTAACCGAACTGGTCTTACAAGATACTTTCACTTTGAGTTGATTTTAGTTGACTACGATACTAACCTCACATAACCGAGGAGGCGTATCTTCTCTTGAATAGTATTTCACTTTCAGTGCTTCCGTTCGACCTAAGTATAGTCATACGACGGATGCCATGCCATGATTTAAATATAATCGATGAAAATCAATGATATTCTTAAGTCAAGAGAACATTGTAATTTTATCACATCGATATTTTCTGTTTGACCTTAGTTATACTAACCAACAAAAAATTGTCGAGTAAGTCATTCCATAGTTATCCAATAACTATCAGTACGTAATCACTTGTTTCTCCCATCAATCACAAGTAATACACTGTCCAGCACTTGGAGAGCATTATGTATTCTAGTCACAACGGATGTATTAATATCTAGTCTTGATACATCTTAAATAGAATTATTTAAAATGGTATATTTATTTTCATTGTGATAAATTACTCATGGTTACAACACCTTGTAGCTACTATCACAAAACATGTCATTTATGGATTTTCTTTTAAATATACTTTTAATTAAATTAATTAATTAATATAGCACCTTATATCAAGTATTAATAGAAGGAAAACACCTTTTATTTTCGAACAAGATTGGTTATCGAATTAGATATATGCAACAAATTACATAATTACATCTAGGGAATTCCCCTAAATCTATCACTTTTTTCCTCGATTTCCTCCTTGGAGGTGGTTTTCATGTATTTTTCTGTACCTTGCATGGCAAGGTAAATATTTTCAACCGAATCATCCAACAGAGTATAATCTCCTGGTCTAGTATACCTCATATGCTTCTTGGTGTTTTGTTTTTTACCACCTGTATCATAGTTATTTCTATGAGCATAGTATTTTTGAACAGTCATTGCAATGTTTCCAGTGTATCACCACTTTGTTTGATAGTAACGTTGCTCTGCACTACAACAATTGTTCCCTATTGACCATCAACAACTAACCCGGCAGCCAAATCCGCCGCTTTCAAGCATTGAAATTAGGATATTTTCTTTAAAAACTCTTCCATGGTAGATGACCACTTTCTCTTGAGCCACTTACCGTTATCCGTCCTTGAGTCTGATATGAAGAAGATGAACTCTCTTCCTTGGAGTCAGAATAAGTTGAATCCTTGTGGCTCTTCCTGCACCTTTGGGACAGGTAGGACCTCATGATAAAACTCTTCTCTATCCTCTCCAAGGTGGCATTTTGGCTCTTCACCATGCTTTTATTCATTTCAGTCTTGGTCCAACTCGGCCCTTGTCAATGTCTCTAGTGCATTTGGGGCTTCTACAATAGTTAGTTTATTCATCTCCTCTCGATATTAAGAACCTTCATTTTTTGCTTTAATGATGGGTCTAGAAGTACTAGGTTTCTCTTTATCTTTCCTAGGATCCATATCTTCTTAGATCCAATGATAGATTCCTTCCAAATTGAAGTAACATGGGATCTTTGATACAAAAAAATTTAGATCTAGCTTTTAGATATCCTCCAATTCATAGAGAGCGAAAATTTATCCTTGAGATTAGTCGTACCAGCAATAAAATATTTGCCCCAAAAATGGGAAAAAACACTCGATCAAAAAACAAAAATAATTATGAATCAAAAGAGAGAAGAACACTCAAATTTAAAGTGCTTCAACCAAAATCAATAGCCTACGTACACTATTAACTTTTTTACTAATAAGTTCACAACTACAAGTGAGCCGCAAAGATTTCGAGATTTAAACATTTAGGTGAGAATCCGCTAGAGTTCTATGCAAAAATTAGTAAACCAAAAGAATATCAATTACTCATTGCATTGGCCTTGGTATTTATAGACAAAATCGACCATTAATATTATGGAGATCGACCTAACCACATTCTTATGTCCTGGTCCAAAGATTTAGCCGGACAGATTAGTCAAAACATAAATATCATGAACATAAAGGATTGGTATCGATTGTTTTGAATCGGTACTGATCTATTTGCTTGTGCTATCTTGTACTTCTTCCTTGACTTGGTTTTCATCTTTAACAAAGCAATGATGGTCCACTTTATCAACCATTATGGTTAGGTACCGATCGTTATGGATCAATACCAATCTATTCTTTAATTTGTGTTCCATCACTTTCCTTAGCTCCTCATCTTCTTGCTCTTTAACATGACTTAGTTTTTTTAGCTTCTCATAAGGATCGGTACCGCTTCATCTTGTCTTTCTACACTCAACCATTCTTTGTCCTTGATACTTTTGAATTTTCTTGGCTTATTTCATGGTCACTCAATAGTCCAAATCCATCAAGATATCACTTGGTTCAGTAGGTTATTTCAATATAATACTCAATAAATTTTATGTTACTAATTTATGAATCTTGAGTTAGGATAAGGCATCTGGTAATGGAGATATTCCATCAGAAGCTAAGCTAAGAGCATCAGATATGAAAGCAATTACGAGGGTTAGCATAGATTGAATGTGATCTACATGTGATTAAGGTAGAAGAGTGAAAAAAAAGTTAAAGTGGAAAGAAAGATGTACCCACGCATATAATTTTAAAAAGAGTAATAAGATACTGGATTGCTTGAGTTCCAACTTATGCATAGCCTCCATTCCCAGGAATAGCTAAAATTTTGATCATGGTAGATTTTTGCTTTCAACCCCAAAATTGTTTGTTATGTCCAAGAAAATTTAAAACGAAAGAAAATTTATCCTAGTTTCTAATGAATTACTATGAATACCTAGATGGTTTCAGAATCATATCTATCATTTAAAATGAGTTTATCTTTTCTGCAATTAAGTTTTCAGAGAGTGGCCAAATTCTAGGTTATAGAGTATTGAATATAGTTAGGGATTCAAAGTTCAAAAACAATGCTATTTGTTTGGAAGCAAGCAAAGTAACGTTGAACAAAGAGAAACATCCACCTGAGTTTGCTAGGTGGATTATCAAATGCAACAACTAAATCTTTTAAGGCTATCAATACATCTTTTACGTTTTTTGGCCATGTAAATCAAAACAGAAGTGGTAACATATGTATATATGAACAAATATATAAACATAACACACGCACATACAAATATATCTATATATATATAATTATTGGTTTAATAGCACTTTTTTGCATCTTAGCATAGTCCATTTAATCGATTCAGCCATAGGTTATGGATAACGCTAAAGTGAAAATAATTAATGAGGTAGCCAACAATAATATAACTGATACTTGTAAAAATCTAATGGATTAAATTGGCATACAAATAGCGTGATAGACTTGAATGTATCATTTAATCTATCTTATATGTAGGCAGGAAGCTAGGTTTAATGAAACTTCATAAACGGATTCATTCAATCGATGGCCATTGATTATTAGCTAGTTCTTACCATTATTTATTATATATCTATTCTATTTTATGTATTCTATCTACTCTATTATAAACAAAATTGAACAAACAATCATTTGCATTCTTGCACTATAATTACTCTCATCTCAAATACTTAAAATAATAGAGGATTGAGTGGTTTTTTGTGTGATAACATAGATAAACCAGAATTACTCTCATCTCAAATACTTAAATAATATGGATTTTGCACAGAAGGGCCCTATTTTTGATGTTGTTATAAGAAAAATCCCTATAGCTCCCCATTTTTTCTAAATAAGAAAACACAAACTACCTTGCGCTTTTTTGCTAGAAAGCGCAAGTTAACTTGCGCTTTTTTGCTAGAAAGCGCAAGTTAACTTGCGCTTTTCGAAAAATTCAATTTTCTAAATAAAATTTCACAATCAAAAACTACAAACTAGCTTGCTTTCCTAATAGAAAGCACAAGTTCACTTGCGCTTTTCAAAATTTTTAAAATTTCAAAATCAAAAGGCGAAAATCCCTCTAGGATGCTATTAATGATGAAAGAAAGTGAAAATTAATTTATGCATTTCAAAATTTTCAAAAAAATGCAAAATCAAAAAAGTTCAAGTTACCTTGCATTTTGTATCAGAATAATGTAAGGCACCTTGTTTTCTTTACTTGTCAAAAGGAGTGACCAAATTTACATAGTTATTTCTATAGGGCCTTTTCTTATAACAACATCATGCTAATTTCTTGTTTATAATATCCCTTTCTTCTACGACTTTTTCCCTTTGTTCACGACATACCGATTTCTAATTATTTCAATTTTGCTTTGTTTACAGTTCTGATTTGCTAATTTCATTCTTTTCCTTGGTATGTTTTAGTTCAAAAACTATCTCCGTTGTCGTCCCAAGCTGGATTATCAATTTTTAGCTAAGATATTTTCCTTTTAGCTCGAGTATTTCAAACTAAACCCTAATTTGTAATGCGATCATGCTAATTAATATCATGCTTGCAACTTTACCTTTTCATTTCTAACTAAACCCTAAGCATGCTAAATAATTAGGTTCACTATAAAACATGCTTGGTTTAGTGACGATCGCAAACGACGGCTAGTGACGACTAAAAAAGGCGGCCGTCGCCAGTTGTTGCTAAACGCGGGATATACCCCCAGGCCGAGAGTAAAACATTTTCACTTTCCCTCTTTTTTCCCCAACCTATGGCCGATTTTTCCTCCCTTCGCCTCCAACCATCTCCAACCACCTCCCGCAGATGCGAGCCGCCGCCAAAAGCCATCGTCGCCCTCCGGTGCTGCTGTGTTTCCTCCATCTTCTTCAATTTCTCAATTTCTAGGTATAACCTCTAAACTTTAATTTCTAAAAATAATTCGATTAAGGTTTGAATATGTTATAATAATTGATATTGGTTGATGGTAATAGTTTATTAGTTGATTTGGGGATAAAATTAAAACCCTTATTTAGAAAATTAGTTGATTATGGATTTGAAATTGATGATTACTACATATGTATTAGTTGATGATAATGATATGTTAGTTGATTTAGGGAAGTTAATAAGTGGTTTGATTATTTAATTTGTGAATAAAAATTAGGGTTGACTTAAAACTCAAAAATTAGTGTGTAACCGTTGATTAATATGCTTATTGATAAGTGTAAATTTTTTGATAAGTGTGAATGAATTATTAAATTTTGAAAGGATCATAACAACAACAAATACTTTAGGGAAATGGATTTTGTATAAAAATTAAGCAATGAATATAACAACAACAAATAATTCTACTGAAATCAATTTTGTAATAAAATTAAGAAATGAATATTACAACATCAAATATTCTTCTAAAATTTATTTTATAACATGTTAAGAAATTAAAATAACAAGAACAAATATTATACTAAAATCGACTTCATAAAGAAATTTAGAAATGAATATAACCACAACAAATATTCCTTTGAAATTGTTTTTGTAAAAAATATTAAGAAATGAATATAAGAATAGTTGAATGAATTATAAAATACATTTTAAATTTTTAGATTTAATTAATAAATATTTAAATAGTTGAATGACTTAAAAATAGTTTTTTTAGTTGTTAAAATAGTGATTGTAAAATGCGTTTTAATTTTTTTAATCCCTTAGAGGGATTTTGACCCTGTTTGATAAGTGTTGTATATGATCGTTCTATGGATATTCGCTTTTTAACCGAAGGGACATCTGATACAATATTTATCGAATTTGTCTTTGTATTGGACAAGTTACAAACTTAATAAAGTAATTGCATTTTATAAATTGTTTGATTTTAAACGGTTTACAAAATTTCGACAGCACTTCCTTCTCGTTCCCTGTGTACATGCATTTGTGTACGATACAGGGAACAGAAGGGAAGCGCTGCCAAATTTTGTAAAAATAGTTTAATCTAAAATGATTTATAAAATGTAATTACTTTATTATGTTTGTAATGGGAAGTAGGATGACCGACCATCAAAGTAAAAACCTGAAACGACCCAGCATTTCAGCCATTTGAAATTCATATATTTAATTGATTTTAAATATTAATAAGTAAAATTTGCAAGTCGAATAAACTTTTATTTTGAATATCTAGGTTTAATTGGATAATTAAATCGATAATTTAATATTTGAAATTACAGAAATAATTGGAAATTTGGTTTAAAGTAATTAAAATATGATTTATAAAGTTGTATTAAATCATATTGGACTTAGAATGATGTTATAGAACTTTTAAAATCGAATTAAAAGTTAATTTGTGGAAATTGAATATTTTAATACTTAATGGACGAGTAAAAATAACCATTTTTCAAACAGTCTCGGATTTCGACGAAATTAGTTCCATTCGATCCATAATATTATATTTTTGTATGGTTTCAAATTTCGTGTCAATTGGACTTATGGTTTGTCCGGGGCAAGCTAAAACGCATATAAATTAGTTTAATCGATTTGATTTAAATTTGATCGTTTATCTCCATAACTCACACATATGATCGAATTGGCTCTCGATACCTATTCCATTATGTCTGGAACGCGGGTTAAACCTTCGAAACGCCGGTCACCGCGTGAGATTTGGTGTTCGGAAAATCGGATAAATAGTGTTTTTCGTTGCATTTTCTAAAAAAGGACTTCATAACTTTGTTTTTACTCTAATCCTAATCTTTCAAGCTTCAGCCGCCACCAACAGTATCAATGGCCGAAAATTTTCAATTTTCTTCCCACGATCTCTTCCAATCCATAGACTTTCATCAAAAACTCTCTACTGCAAAGTTGTAGAGGCCAGCGAGCTCTACATATTCAACGGCTATGATCGAATTTGGAGCAGCGGATCATTGGCAAGCTCGAACGATCGAACTTCGTGCAAGTTTTTCGACGAAGGGGAGTGACCGAGTGGAGCCGGTCGGCGGCCGATGGGGGTACGCGTAGTGGACTTTGATGAGAGGTGGTCCGATCGTCTTCTATCATCACCGGTTAGTCGCGTAAATTCAAGAAAAAAAGGCGGCATGGGTTTGTTCGATCGTGATATTGCCTGGGTGAGAATGAACTTGAGGGAGATGGAGCAAGTGCGGCCCAGATCTGGTCAAAGAAAAATCGTGCGGTCCAGATGATTTAGGGTTTGAAATTAAAAAGAAAATTGTATATTAATTATTTTATAATTCGTTCAAACTTTAAAATATCGTATCTTTGTCATACGAGGTCCGTTTTGGACACAACAAGTTGCGTTGGAACCGTATCGAAGAGCACTAGGTAATGGAGCTAGTTTGGAGCCAATTGGAGCTAGTGATAATTTCGGATAAAATTAAACGCATGTTTAATTTTATTCGAAGTAAACGCTGAAACCGCTATTGGAAACAAGGTGAGAACTTCTCACTCAATCGAATTGTTTCGATTTAAATTTTAAATAGTTAGATTTGAAATTGCTTGATTGTGTTGATTGTATGTTTGAATGATAAATTATTATTTATTGTTTTGAAATAGACCCTATACGCCGTATATTAAGCAGATGTTAATTATTAAACACATATACCGCGATATTCCATCTTGAAGTGGAATTGGTATTATTTATGTACTTGGAGTTGATTTTCCCGCATTATATAGCGGATGAGACCATATTGCATCGCATAATAGCGGATATTATTTTATATGAACCCATGTACCGTGATATCCCGTATTGGAACGGGATTGGTATTGTGCTAACATCTGTGAACGCAGGGAAATAGGTTGGAGGGATCCAACTGGATTCCTCACCCGTATTGATTTATTTACAGATATTGTGATATATTCTGTTATCATATGATATATGATGTTTTGGATGTCGTGATTGTTATATTTAGTGATGTTGCAGCATGGGCCTATTTTTGGAGTTTTAAAAATGTTAAAGTAACGATTTCGAATGTAAAAGGATTTTAAAGTGATTTTTTGAAAGTATACGTTTTATTGAATTTTGGAACTGATTCATTTTAAATAAATAAATGTTATAATTTTAGTGTTATAAAAATTATGATTTTTGAGAAATATAGTTGAAAATTGATTTTTGAAAATATGAAGTTAATAATTTTATAAAATAGTTTAAATAGAGATTTTTGAATTTATTATAAAAGCTTTATATATAAGATTTATAAAATTTGATTTTTTATAAATCAAAGTGATGAAATTATAAAGGAATGTTGAAAATGTTTTAAAGTGATGTTATAATGGGATTTTATAAAAGAATAGAATCTACTATTTTGAAGTTATAAAAAGAATGAACTTTTAAATAGAGAATTATAAGAAATTTTCTTATAATTTGGATATTGGCGTGTAAATGGGATATGGATAGAATTTGTTCATAAAGTGCTTTTATTAGTTGAAGTTGTTATAAAAATATAAATGGAATTTATAAACATTGTTTTATAAATCCGAAACCGACTTATTTTGATAAGTTAATTATTACAGTTTATTAAAGGTGATGTATCCATGATTTTGGACAGTGGATAATCCTTTAAATAAAATGTGTAGAAATGTTGAATTTGCTTAACGATTTATGTTCACGATTTTGGATAGTGAATAATATATTAAAGAAATGTTTTGGAGAAGTGATATTTTAAATAAAATTTAAACGATTTAAAGATGTTTTAAAATGTATTAAATATCGAAACCCTAGATTTCAACATTCATTGTTGAAATAGATGTTTTCGAGAAATAAAAGGAAGTGGTGGACTATAACACTATTGTTATAGTAAATGATTTTCGAAAGGAAGTGTTTTATATAGTATTGGGATTTATATATCTACCTTAATTTCGAATCCCTATACTAAAAATTTTGGGTTGTCGTAACGGTGTTTTATCCAACATTCGTTTTGACTCAAATGAATGTGTTTAAGAGAACGTTTTCCTTAAAGAATAAAATATATACTTAATCGTGTTTTAAGTATATTGAATATTTTCTATGTATTGAAAATAAGTAGATTTGTGAATTATTTATTATTAAATAAGTATGGAAATGTTTTTCCAATATGAAGTGAAATGTTTTAAAATTATATCTTTTAAAGATAAATTGAAAAGTGATTTGAAATTTGTTTTCAAATGGTTGAAGTGTGGAAAATTATATATCTTGTAAAGATATTTTTGGAAAATAAATTATTTGGGAAATTATTTAGAATCTGGTGATGTTGTGCATATCTGTTGATAGTTAAATAACCGACTATCAATATTTACTTTTAAATGGGTATTTGTTGTGATTTTCCTGAATTTGAATGCTACACTTTTTTAAAAATAAGCGCTCGTTATTTGGTTTAGCCGGGAGAGGACCTTTGTGTCATAAATCTTATTCCGAATAATGATATGTCGTAATGGATAGCATTTGGAGACCAGTTTTGAAGACCGGATATTTTTGAAAATGGAAGGATTACCGTCGAATGACTATGCATCGGCTGATCTCCGATATAGAGATTTATCGCCCTTTGTGATGGGAATTCCTGACGTGATTAGTGAATATCCGAATTTCAAGGGCTTCTTTGGAAGTGCCTTCGGTTCCCTTCAATCCCGGAACGGACTTATATTGATGTGTGTCTGACGTTAAAATTTGAGATGTAAAGCTGATTTCTATCAAATATATTTCTGTTGGTGGCGAAGAATTTATTCTCTTAGCTTAACACCCTTCTCTGAGACGTATGAGCTCAGAGGTTATGTAGTTGATGGTTACCGGTGATATATTCCCAATTTGGTAACGTGGCATGCTGAGTGTTGCTGATCATTTGTTGATCAAAGCGTGGCTTTTATGAAAAGCGTAGCTTTGTGGATGAGACTTCGTCGGACCTCACACCTCGGTAATGGTCAAAACAGGAAAGATGCGGCAAGGTTATTAGGGGATATCACCCCCTTAGTGTATGTCATTTCCTTCTGGATAGAGGTGGTATTATGGTATGGGGCCCTGATACTTAGCCTATGTTGTTGCTGCAAACTTATTATTTTGTGGTTGTTGGTGAATCCCGGGATTTAGGTCGGTTGCAACCGAAGGATGGCATATTCGTGTCAGTTGTTACCCAGCTAAGGGTAACCCGGCCTTTTGTTGGCAAAGATCTGGTTAGGTTCTCGGGGCGTCTTTCAAGAGGCGTACCCATGTGGCAATGGGAAGTTCCTTGGTCAGAGCCTGACCATTTATTGGAAATCCAAAGAAACAATACGAGCTTTGTACGGTTTTAGTTGTAAAACCTGCCATTATTTATGGTGGCTCCCCACTGTTTAGATGGTAGCTATAGTAGGCATACAATACTGGTCGTATGTTAGCTAAGATTTATATCATACTTTCGAAATGTTTTCCTACACTTTGCACTTATAATAATAATATCAAAGAAAATTTGCGTATCAAGCATGTTTGACTATCATAACGAGAAATCTCCTCCGATTCTGCGTTTGCATTGTGTGTGTGTGCGGGAGGCCTTATGATAGTCTCATTTTCTAAAAAGCATTGCGAATCAATTTTAAAATATTTCCTTGTTTATTTTTAAAGATAAACTGTTTTAAGTTCTCACACCAGTCTCATGACTGACCTGGAGTTTATTGTTCTCTTCCTAAACTCTGGGTTCCCATCATTTTCCACACGGGCAGTCTAGAGTCAGGTTATCAGGTCATTCTGGAATTCAGGAGTTGCTATGGAGATCAGGAGCAATTTGGATGGCATGGCGTATCAACTAGTATATAGTATTTCTTTTTCGTTGTTTGTTGTTGTAAACCCTGATAATGTAATGTAATGTGATGTAATGTAATAACTGATATAGTTCTTTGTTTTAAAGATTATTCATTTATCTATTATATGTTGTTCCGCTGCAATTGTGAGATTCTGATATTGTTCTGTTGCTTTTACTTTCTTTCTTCTTCTAACTTTTTCTTCTTCTTAAACCCTAAGGGTTCGGTTTTCTGGCATTCGATTGCTCGGCAATTGATACAGTGGACGTATTAATGTCGACTTTCGGAAGTCGAAGAATCGGGTCTTTACAAAACCAATGAACTAAAAATAAAAAAATAAAGTGAAGTGCTTATTTGAGTTTTCTACGATGGTGAAGTGTTTTCAATGATGAAGTGTTAAAATTATTTCTGCAGTTGAATTGTTTACTTGAACCTTCTAACATATATTTTCAAATCAGGAAAAAGATTCAATTATTTCCTCGATCGTAGTTGGATGTATAAATGGTAAATGGAATTGTAAAGAAACTTACCTAGTATTGTATAATCCAACAATTGAAATAAAAATAACTTATTTAAGCTATGAATGTAAATTAATAAAATGAAAGAAAATGACACTATATGAATAAAGGAGGAATGAACTTTTGTAAGAATAACGAATGTAAATTAATGAAAATAAACATTATATGAATGAGAAAAGAAAAGTAAATGATAAGAAAAAACGAAAGTCAAACTAAATAGTAAATGCGAAGTAAACTAAAATAAAATGTATACAAAACTTCAATAATGAATTCATATATGATTCAAATAATTGAAATGGATATAACTTATGTAAGTAAAGAATGTAAATTACTAAAATAAGCCCTACATGAATGAATGAAGATTAAATTTTTGTAAATAATGAATGTGAATTAAAGAAAATCATTGTATGGAAAAAAATGAATGATAAATGACGTGAAAAAGATAAATAGAGTAAAATTAAAAATGTTTTGAATTATTGTTCGTTTGACTTATGGGTTGGTTGGGAAATGATACTACTATTTTGTGTAGAGATGTGTAGATAAGCTATTGAGTCTTATCTACGACTGTTGAGTGTATGGTTTACTTAGTAGTTTATTTATCATTTTTATATGATTAGAAGTTCTGAACCCGAACAAATCATTTGTTTGGTTGAAATGGATGGATTATTGTTTTCTTTGTTGAAATGATGTTTGTACTGTTTGTTTGCAAGTGATTGTTATTACTTGAAAACAACTTAAAATATTTCTCTTTTACATAATTATTAACTATATAAGTGAAATACAGGTATGGAAGCAATAGCTACTGCTTTTGGTTTCATAAAATAAGCGTTATTTTGCCCGACAAGTAGGTACATTCTCGGATTACGGTTTTCTTGCGATATTATATTGTTTTTTTACGTTGATTGGAATATGTTATTTTGAAAAATAAGATATATATTTTTATTATTGATATTATTATTTCTCCCAGCCCTCTCCGTACAAAGGAGACTCTGTCGAAATTTCTCATGGATTTTGGACTTAAAAAAATTTGTGAAATATTTGCAAACTTTTGTTAATTTGAATATAAAAGGATTTAATTATTTTTAATTGATATATTTTATTTAAATTATTTAATTATGTAAATTAATTGTTATAGATTTAATATTTTGAATAAGATTTGTTGATTTCTTAATTCCGTATTTTCCCTCCTTTTTTCCTTTTCGAGGACGAAATTTTTTGAGTGGGGAGAGTGTAACGACCCGTAATTTTTGATAAATAAAAAATTTGTTAGTTTAATAAAGTTTTGTGATTTAATATTGGAAGAAATAAAATTTGTGATTTAATAATAAGGATAGGATTAGATTGAAATGTAGTAGTATTACATTAAGGAAATTGATAACCACCTTAAATGAAAATTCCGATCAATTGAAATGGTTAATGAGTTATAATTGGCAATAGATTGTAGATTAATTGTAATAATGTGTGTGTTAATTTATAAATTGATTTAAAGAGTAATTGACAATTTAAATGTTGATTAATTTATGAAATAATGTGTAATGAATTGTAATTGGATAGAACTGGTATTGAGTAAGTTGTTATAACTTTTGTTTGTAAATAATAAACCTACAAATGTTATCAAATGTAGAAATGGTGAAAATTTTTATTTGTTACCAATTCATCTAATCAATTACAAATAAATGTAAATAAATGTTACATTAATTGAGTTAATACAATAGTTGCAAATTGTGAATGTAATAAAATGTATAGTAATTTTAATTATATTCATAAGGCAATAATTGAATTTATAAAAGAGAAACCAAAGATAAATAAATTTACTGAGATTTTAAATTATAATAAAATTGAAAAAAATTCAGTGTAATTGAATTGCTGCAACTAATATGATATAAGATGACAAATGGATAATATTAGTGTAATAAGATATAAACAAAAGTGAACTAGGCCCGTAAAGTAATAATTGATTATATAAAAAAATTGAAATCAAATTAAATCAATTCATTGGAATTAATTTATAATTAATTGCATTTAATTACAGTTGAAAGTGAACAGTTGAAAGTGAACACTGTAACTAGTGTAATATTTAACATTCAATTGGATATGTAAATTTGCTTTAAATTATTGTAAATTTCTATATAATCAAAAATGATAAAAATGGTTAGTTAGCTAAATTGAATATGAAAAGTGATTTAATTAATTTAATATTAATATATTTAAATAACGTAAAATTAGCATATTGGCCACAGTCTCAGATTTCGACGAAACCAGCTTCATCAGATTCGCAATACTGAATTATTGTAGGATTTCAAGCTTCGTAGCGATCAGACTTGTCGTTTGATCGTATGGGTTCGAAAAGCGTAGAAAATAGGTTTAATTAGATTCAATCGAAATCAATTCGAAATAAACTGATTTTATGCTAAATTCTTCATACGATGGAATTTGGATTTGAAACCTTTTCCATTGTATAATGTTGAAAACAACTATTTTGATATATGGGATGGCCCATTTCCGTTTTGTTAGTGAAACGAGCTTTTCGGGTCGTTTATCGTTCAATTTTCAAATCGATGTAGCCCATTCATTCCTATTTCTGATATGCCTATTTATAGTCAGTTATAAACCTTAGCTATTTCTTATTTCCATTATTCTGTACGTATAATTATATCCGCTTCTATCTATCCAATGATAGACAAACCAAAACCAACTCCCAATTCCAAATTCAATTGCGAATCGAAAATCAAACTTCTCCAATCCCTAGCATATTATATATCATTTGAAGCACTCAACGAGCGTAATTCACTGGTGCAATTCGTTTTTGCCATCGAATCACCGTTTTTTCAGAAATCGAGATTGAAACTCGGCCATTCATTTTGGGTTTTAACGATCCAACGGTGGATCTTCGTTCGATCGACGATCGAAAGGTGGCGTGAGAAAGGTGTTGTCGAGCAGGTCCTTAAGGGGGTGCTCGTGTGAACTGGAAGTAGAGGAGATGGTCGAAAATCGTGCATTTGTGTCAGCAATGATCGTTTCTGGTAGGCCTGGGAGTGGCCACGAGTTGGCCGAAGGAGGAGGAAAGGGAGGCGGTTTCGCTGGTAAGGCCGGATCTTCGAGATGATGGCTGGAGTTAGTATGGAAAATCAGCAGATGGTGGCTTGGGTTCATGGCAATAAGGATCGAGCTGTGGGTTTGTGAAGGGTGGTAACGAAATTACTATCGTGCCTTTATTCTATATTCTTTTAATTTAGATTTTCAACTGCTCTAATTATCATAACTTTTGCGTACGAGCTTGGATCCGGACGAGGTTTTCTCCATTGGGATCATGTCGAAATTTTCGACGACATGGAACTAGCTTAGATGAATTTTGAGATTTTTTGAATTTTGGGCCTAAACTGGATTTTAATTCGATTTAAAATCGAAGGTGAGTGTTTTGACCCAATCACAACTACTAGATTTTCTTATGTTAGCTAAATTAAATTTATGATATGATTAGAAATCTATTGAATGATGTTTGGTACTTTTAAATTTTTATTCTGGTTAAATTTGACTTTTATTGCATTTAATCATCATTTAATTTAATATTGAATTTAAATGATCAATTTAATACCTGTTATTGATTATCAGTTATCTATTGATGTTTATTGATTGATTTGGATTATGATTATGATGGATGTTTGATTGTTGATATTGGATGACTGGATGTTGTAATTTATATTGTTATAACACTGCAAGTTCTCTATGAGTTAAAATGATATATACCCGAATGATATATAGATTAGGGAAATATCATTATGGGCTGAAATGATAGACTCGTGCGATTTTATGGATTTTTATTTAATTCAATTCGGGATTGCGGTTTGAAATGATAAATAACCGTAAAATGTTAAATTGCAGATTGAAATGATAAATATCCGTATCACTTGACCCTAGGGTAGAAAATTTCATACGGACACCTGATTGGTTAAATTAAATGATTTTTGAATCTTTAAATTTTGAATTCAGTTAATTGGTATTTTGAAATTGAAATTGATTTATATAAACTGAATTATTTTCGAAGGCCAAGAGTAAATGTTAAAATTGGAATAGATTAAATGAAATTGTTCAAAGGATTTAAATTGGAATTTCAAAGTTGTGGTGTCAAATATAAATGAATTTATCGAAATAGAGATATTGAAATGCTTGGATATACCTTTGAAATCTATTTTAAATTAATTTAAAATATCTTAATCAAATTTAAACTATTTGAATTAATTTAAACTATTTTAAATCAATTTAAACTGTTTTAAATCATTTTAAACTATTTTAATTTATTTTGATCTATTATAACCCATTTAATGAAATTTAATCTATTTTAGATATTTTAAACTAATTTAATTTATTTAATCTACTTTAAATCTATTTAATATAATTTAAATCCATTAAATCTATTTTAAATTTATTTAAACTATTTTAAATCTACTTAATATAATCTAAATCTATTTAATCTATTTTAAATCTATTTAATCTATTTTATATCTATTTAAATCGTTTTAAATAGTTTTAAATCAAATTTAAATTTATTTAAATTTATTTTTACTATTTAAACTATTTTAATCTATTAAAACTATTTTTAAACTATTAAAACTATTTATAACTATCTAAACTATTTTCTATAATTCCAAACTATGTAAAGTTGAAGTATTTGTATTTAAATTCTTGATGGTGATACAACCTAAATTCGAATTTAGAATCGATACCTTTTGTAAAAGGTTCATATTTTAGTAAATACAATGATTTTGTAACGAAGATTTAATTAACCTATCTTATCGATAATTTCAAAAGCGAATATGATTTGAAAATGATATGGTTTTGAGAATATGATATTTTGATATCAGTTGTAAATTTACATTTTCAATTGTAAAAGAACAATCCGGTGTGAAATAAGCATTTGGTTGTTAAAGAGATCTGAATCAGACATTGTCATACTCTCTGCCAATACCAAAAACCATTTTAACTACTATGTACGTGGTGGAGATTCCAGAAATGAAGTAGGACGGTTCGGCGAACGATTCTGTATGAGGTATTTACGTGACCCTGACTTCTGTGAGTTAGCTTGATGTGCCTAAAACAGGAGCTATGCCAGACCAAGTGAGATCATTCCTTCTATCGAACACATTTCTTTGATACTATTCTATTACTTTGTGATTGATCTGGTGGCCATCCCTTGATTTCTATTTGGGGTGTGTTTCGAGGTGGGCGATAGTAGCTGCTATGTGTTACCACCAGTCCGGACCCGTAATTGGTACATCTACCCTGGTCATTGCCTCGAGCGCCTTGTCGCATGCTTATCGCGCCTTCTACGAGTTTGTTTTGTGTTGTATCTATGGAGTGCTCCTTGATAGCCCACCTACGGGTGGAGTTTACAGTATCTGTATAGACAACGTCATTATATAAAATGTATTAAGGGGGATATGCGTAACGCATTAACGCTATTTTAATACTTTACTTCACTGTAGACATATTATAATAGAGTATGTTATAGTAGATTGTTTAACGGATCGTTAGGAGATGGAAATCCCGAACATCTCTTAAGTTATCGCACTCACGTTAAACACTGGATAGGAGATGTAAAACCCCGTAAACATCTCTGATGTCGTTTTTAACTTATATAAGGTCTTTTAGTTCCGACTCGAGTATTTGATCTTTTCAATTCGCTGGAGTCAGTCTGAGCTTTTCAGTTTATTGAACACTGCTTTCTGGAGGATGAAGACGAAAAAATTGTATTATTATTACTTATTTATGTATTCCGTTGCATCATGATGTTCTGCTGCATTATTTATTTATTACTGCTGTATATAACTCTGATTTTGTGTTGTAAAGGAATAATCAAATGTATTTATAAAACAGCTTGATGTATTGTTATTTGATTATTATATTTTGTAATTTAGCTATGAGATTATGTATTTTTTCTTTCTCCGCCTTTTCTTATTTACCCCATTACAATCTACCATTTTAAATGGTTTGAGTCTGGCGTGTGTCGTTTATCGTCAATTTAAACTGTCCAAAAAGGTAGGTCGTTATAGATAGATACATGTGTGAAAGGTTGCAAGTTGTATTGGAAAGATGACGTTGACCTTATAAAATGCAGAATATGTAACGAGGAAAGATACAAACCAATAAAAAAGAAAGGAAAAGAAGTTCTATACAAGAGAATTCATTATTTACCCATCACTCCCAGATTTCAAAGGTTATATGCATCTTCTGCTACGGCATGTCATATACGATGGCACAGTGTGAGAACACCGGAAGAAGGAACTTTGATACATCCATCTAACAGAAAAGCACGGAAACATTTCTATAAGACTTATCAAGCATTTGTTATAGAAAGCCGTAATGTCGGACCCAGTTTATGTATGGATGGATTTTCACCATTCTCACAGTTTGGCAGTAAATATTCATCCCGGCCAATTATCATTACTCCATATAATTTACCTCCATGGATGTGTATGAAAACACCATATATATTTCTCGCTCTTGTCGTCCCAGGCCCTCATAATCCAATACAAGGAAGCGATGTTTATTTACAACCATTGATCGAAGAGTTGAAAAAACTATGGAATGAAGGAGTTGAAATATACGACATTTCAAGAAATTTTCTTTTTCGTATGTTCACTTCTTTATTATTGACTATTAATGATATTCCTGCATATAGGATGCTTTCTGGTTAGAGTACAGTCAGTCATCTAGCCTGCCTTTATTGCAAGGAAGAAACACGAGCATTTTCTTTGCGACATGGGAAGAAAGTTTCTTGGTTTGATCGTCATCGGTGTTTTCTCCATCCCAATCATACTTTTAGAAGAGATAGAAAAAACTTTATAGCTAACAGAGAAGGCAATATGCAACCAACAAAGATTTGGTCAAGCAAAGAATTATATGAAATTGTAAAGGACTATCCAAAGATACATGAAACTGGAGTACAGATTGAAATTCCAAGAAAATCGAACATTCAAAATTGGTGCAAACAAAGTATATTTTAGGAGTTACCATATTGGAAAGATCTCTTATTCTGACATAATATTGACGTGATGCGCAACAAAAAAACGTGTTTGATAATGTGTTTAATACAATTTTGAATGTAAAGGTGAAAACTAAGGACAATTTGAATTCAAGATTTGATATAGCAAACTATTGTAAATGCCGCAAACTTCATATAAAGCCCAATGATAAGAACAACCCAAGCATGCTATGAGCTAGACAGCAAGCAAGTAAAACTCATGCTAAAGTGGTGGAAGAACTAACATTTCTCGATGAGTTTCTTCTAATCTTCGTAGATGTATCAACTTTAAAAATAGTAAATTGAGTGGGATGAAAAGTTATAATTGTCATATCATGGTGGAATATTGATTACCTGTGGCTTTCAAAGAACAGATCCCCGTAAAAGTATGGTGTGTTATAATAGAATTAAGTATTTTTTATAAATAGCTTTGTTCGACGACATTAAAAGTAGATCGTATATGTAAACTTGAAGTAGAAATCCTCATACTGCTTTGCAAACTGGAGAAAATATTTCCACAAGGTTCCTTTAACGTAATGGAGAATTTACCTGTTAATCGGTCTTGTGCAATATGGATGACCGTGTCCATTTGGGAGGTAATATTGAATATCTTCAATGTTTATGTCAGTTGAAAAATTCAGTTTTCTATATCTAAATATAAATTAAATTTATTTTGTAATAGGTGCTTGAATCATCTGAAGAAAAAAGTTATACATAAAGCATGAGTTGCAGGTTTGAGTTGCAAATCATATCTTCAAGAAGAAGCTTCATTCTTTCTCTCATTACTTCATTGACGATGTGAACTTATAATTTGTAAGATTTCTTCGTAATGACGAAGTCGTTGAACACGATTCTTTTCAAAAAATGTTACCTATTTTTAGATAACATGGCCGATCTATTGGAAAATGTGTGGAAATATGGTTAGACGATAGAGATTACCATGTAGCACACACATATGCTCTTCTAAATTGTGCTAAAGTTGCACCATCTGTTAGGTAATAATAAATTCATTTGTAATTCACTTATATGTACATATTAATTATAAGCCATATTACATATTTGCAGTATCTACGAATCACAACATCCATCTTGCGATCTCAGTAAAGAATTTGCTAAATGGTTTTCCAACTACGTTTGTGATCCAAGAAACTATGATGTTGATGAAGGTTTATGACATCTTGCGATCGGACCAGAAAGAAATGTGTAGACTTATCCAATACTCTTCGTCGGATTTAAGTTCAACACGAAAGATTATGGAGCTAAAAAATTAACATATAACGGCGGTGTACTTATCAAAGATAGCGATGAACCAGGTGAACATATAAAGATTTCTACGGCGTCTTAACACAGGTTCTAAAGTTGACAAATTATGTAGAACCTATAGAAAAAGTTTTTTTTATTTAAATGTAATTGGTTCAACAATGTTCCTGGTTCTGCAATCAACATGCACAAAGATTATAAGCTTATTGAAATAAAGCATACCTCACATCACTATAAGTATGATCCTTTCGTATTAGCCAAAATAGCACTACTAGTTTATTTTTCTCTATATCCATCCTCAAAAATCATAAACCAGGTTGGTCAACTGTTGTTAAAACAGAGCCAAGGGTACGTGTGACGGAAAAAATATTTCAAACGAAGCAGCGTGTAACCAACCACATATTATACGATTGTATATTTAAATATTTTATTTAAATATAGCATCGTTAGTTGGATTAAAGTCTGAACTGTTACTTTTGCAAACAGTCGAAATAGGACTCTAGACCACTTCCATTAAGTCGAAAATGGCGTTTGCGACCTTTCTGGGTATAAACATCAATACGTTTGGAGTTGACTAGAATTTTGCCCTTTTTTTATTGGGCTTTGGGTTTGGGTTTTAGCTCACTCACTCATCTAATACCCTAACTTCCTCACTCTTCATTCATTCATTCTAATTTCCTAACACTCTCAAGCTAAACGAAAGAATGGGGAAAGAAGAGGAAACTAAAATTCCTAAACCCTAGATTGCTAGGAAATTCTAGATTCAAGCTCCAAAATCAAAGAGAAACTTTAGGTAAGCATCCTCTTCGTCTTCTCCATCTCAATCCCTCTTCCATTTTCAGAAATTCCTAAACCCTAATTTAGAAAATATTTTTCTTATGGGTTTAGACTGAAGCTTCGTGGGTTAAAATTGAAGAGTGGTTGTTCTTGCCTTGTTTTATAGCTTCTCAATTGTGTTTTTGGATTTAAAAGTGAGTTCTTGAACTCACATCTATGTCTATAACTTTCTTTGTTGTTAGGTATGAATTCCTAACATCTATTCATGTTCATTTGCTTTTGATTTGAATTGATTTGATGAACTTTTCAATTTTTGGTTTTAAAGTCAAATTTTATGAAAAACCTACTATGGATGTTTGGATATGTCATTTGGGGTGTATCGAAGAGCCTATAAGGCTGGGTTGTCGCTTGGTATAAATCCCTAGTCTCCGTTGCTCGTTTGATAGCTTCCAATTCGTTTTGGCCATCAAGGCCTAGGCAAACTGTTGCCCAGACTAAGCGTCCAGACGTCTGAAATTTAGGTTCAGACGTCTGGTTATGCAATCTAGAGAAAAAGAAAAAATGACAGAAAATAAAAATGGCAGTGACTAATTTCAAACGTCTGAGTTATAGGTTCAGACGTTTGAAAGGGGTTTCAGACGTCTGCTTTGAAATTTCAGACGTCTGGGTGGTTTTTTGGAATTTTTCCAAAGACCAAAACTAGACATCTGGATTGACCCACAGATGTTTGGAACTGTGCAGTTTTTCCTATTTGCCTAGTTTTTGAGTAAATTTCCAAGGTTTATCGATTTTTGTTGATCCGATTAGTTGTTATCACTTGCATCGACTTTAATGACTTCTTCTGGGTTTCTGGGAATATCCATTTTGATGGATTTGGTATCGATTTCTTTGGATTTAATTCACGTCTTCCTATGTGAATTTTTGATGATTGATTGTTTTTACAATCATTTCTATGGTTTGTCACTTTAAAATGCAAAGGTTTCTATACTATTAGTAAATATTCAAACTCTTTCATCAAAACGATTTCAATATTTACTTTCAATATCAAACTCGCTTTTAAAACCATGTTCTAGGGTATTAGTATATACAAATCTTTACCTCATTCGTTCGAAAAATCCAATTAAATGACTTAGCAAAACAAGTAGTATGAAATGATTGTGTTTACTTTGTCGGTTAATTTGTAGACTTGTTCGATTGAAACTCTTGTGACAATTTTAGAGTGGAAATATACAATTTGTTCGTAAATATTTAAGTTAAGCCAGTGGTTATGGGACATGAAGCTAAACTCATTTATTTACTAGCTTAGTGTAATTCACACTTTTTATTGATCATTGTTGATCATTTTATGGTTTAGACTAGCAGTGTGCAATGTCTCTTTGTCCACCTGGGGGACTGTACCTCGTTTTATTGAGCTTCATCTCATTTCTTTTATAGGCTAACGACCTATGGGTTCTTTGGAGTCTCATCTTGTTTTTATGGGCTAGCGACTTATGTTCTTTTATGATGTTCAGTTCGTCGGATGTACTGTTATTGTACTACATCGATGTCCCGGTTATCTAGATCAACGGAGGTACCATTATTATAGCACATTGTTGTTACGGTTTATCAGGTTCATCGGGCGCACCATTATTGTACTGCGCCGTTGTTTCGAATTATTGGAGTTTCAGATCCATCGGGCGTACCGTTATTGTACTACGTCGATGTTCTGAATTATTCAAGTTTTAAGTTCCTCGGGCGTACTATTAATATACTACGTCGTTGCACCGGTCTTATGGTTAGCGACCATGGGACAGCGACCCATTTGTGATGCACGTGTTGGTGAGTTTTCATGCTTCCATTTATGATAGGCCTCCCCCATTGTGATTTCTGGATTCCTAACTAATGATTTCAAGAATTTGTGTTTCACTAATTTTTGCAATTGGCATTGATATGATTGTCAATATTCGTAGTTCGGTGAATGAAATAAAGAATATGACATTCTTTTTGGTGTTTGAGATTCTCGAGATATTGTATGATTTTTGTTATTGTTAAAAGTATACTTGTCACAATATGGCATTATTGTTATCATATGTTTTTGTCATATCTCTTATTCTATCTTATTTTATATGATAATTATAGCTTGACTGATCCATTTATTATTTTCTTTTAAATAATACTTGGGTCAGACCGAGGTATTTCAAGTTCTTCGCCTTGACTTCTTATCATGACCCTACATCTGACTTTTAGGCTAACTACTTAGCTTGGTAGTTTTTGTTGTATACATTCGAGATAGAGACTCCTTTATGTATATATATTCTTTTGTGATGTAGTGGATCTTACATGATCACTACTTTGATGTACACTTTTACGTGTTATATTCATATATGTTTCTGCCTTGGTGATATGAATATCTGTGAGTAATTTGTGTTATGCTTATTATATATTTGTTTTCGAAGACCACATAGCCACTTTGTAGTAGCTTTGAGTTTGTATCGGTATGTTGAATTTCCTCTTGAAATGAAATGCATGTAATATTATCTGGCATATCAATATTCACACAAAGAAATTCCACAGATGGTCGCTCCTCAACAGCTTTATTCTTCACGCTAGTTGACGGAATTACTCTGTAGTGTCCTTGGCTAGTGTGAGCATAGAGGTGGGGCATTATGGCTTGGTATCAGAATCAAACTTTGAACAATATAGAATTTTATAGAAAGGATCATCGTCCTAAGTCTCTCTTAGGAATCGTGCCTTAGGATTTAATTCGAGTCATTGGACCCGTTCTATCCTATTTTCTTTTATGATGCCTTGTTTTATCAATCATGATTGTTTGATATTCATTCTAAGAATAAACTTTTTCTTCCTCTTTCTTTCTTTCTTAAAGAAGAGAAATGGTTAGACCAGGCCATCGCAATGCCGGTTAATCCTGTGCTACTCCTCAGGATGGAGTATTCATGTCTGCTCAGCAGCTTTTAGATCTTGTAAAGAATGCTCAAGCCTTCAGACCTATTCCAGAGCATAATCATCCTAGATCCGAGTTTGCATGCTTGTGCAAAGATTATACCGATTTGGGTGGAAGGCCATTCAAGGGATCCGAGAGCGTTATAGAAATTCAAGCTTGGCTTAAATCGTATGATCGTATCTTTTCTTGCATGAATCTTGTTGATAGACATCGAGTCCAAGTGGCTTCTAGCATGCTCCAAGAAAGAGCATTAGGTTGGTATGACTTTTGGTTTCTAATATTATTGAAGAGGGTCTTACTTGGGAGCAATTTCGGGAAAGGTTCGAGTTGAAATTTGTGCCGGAAGCTAAAAAAGAACTTTAGCTCGACACTTTATGACCTTGTTCAAGGTGAATCTTCTGTGACAGACTATGTTGCATCTTTTGAATCTCTCTGTAAATATCGGATCGAGATATTAATACCCCATTGAAGAAAAATCATAGATTTGTTTATGGGTTGAATAAAAACCTCAAAAATCCTTTACTCCCAAAAATGTAAGTTTCTTTTGATCAGCTTGTTGACGTCGCTCTTCGACTTGACGAGGTCGATAAAGAAAATGATGTTGAAGTTATGGGTGCCAAACAGAATTTCAACAACAACAAGAAGACGCCTATTAAGTTCAAGCCTAATCCTAACAAAGGAAAACAAGTAACTTCGGTAGCAAAAACTCCTACCTCTAGTCGTAGGCAACGCTACAATGTGGTTCTAAGGACCATTATGCTAATAGATGTTCGAAACCTCTCTTTTGTCATTATTGCAAAAGTTTGGGTCATCTTTTATCTTCATGTACCATACTTACGAGCAAGAGGGAGGGAAAGCTAAATGTTGTGCAAGCGCCCAGTAACACTTCTCTTAGTCAAGGTGTTTCTCATTCTACCCTTGATGACATTATTATGTTTCGTGATCATCCTACTCGAGTTTTTTTTGATATAGGTGCATCCCATTCTTTTATATCAAAAGAACTTGTTGATACCTTATCTTTAAGTGTTATGGCTTTAATGATTTCACTTAGAATTGCGAATCCGGTTGGTGAATCCGCAACACTCAGTTTACTTTGTAAAGATGTCAAGATTATTTTATGTGATTATTTTTTCCGAGTCGATTTGCATGTTATACGTTACTTAGGCTTAGGAATGATTTTGTGAATGGACTGGCTTAACCGTTATGAAGCCCACATCCAATGTCCTGAGAGGACTATTCATCTTCGACATCCTCAATCTATTAAGTAGATTTCCATTGTTCTTAAAGATTCAGATTCTAATTCGGTGGCATCCTTATATTCTCTAAATCCTCGTGATGGCAATAGTGATGATGAGGAAGATGTCATTTCCCTCATTCATGTTGTTCGTGAATTTTCCGACATATTTGAGCCCGTTTTAGGATTACCCCCTAAGCGAGCAATTGAGTTCAGAATAAATTTAATCCCTAGAGCTCTACTTATCACTCGTCCTCCTTATCATATGTCCAATAAGGAAAATAAGGAGATGCGTAAACAATTATCCGAATTAGAAACAAAACGATTTATTCATTCTAGTTCCTCTCCTTGGGAAGCTTTGGCTATTTTTGTGAAAAAATCCGATTGTACACTTAGACTTTACGTTGACTACCGCAAGCTTAATGATTTCACAATCAAGAATAAATATCCCTTTCCTCGGATTGATGATCTATTTGATCAACTTAGTGGTGATAGAATCTTTTCACAATTAAACTTGGTAACCGGTTTTCATCTGCTTCATATTACAGAGGATAGCATTCCTTTGACATCGTTCTGTACTTGTTATGGATCTTATGAATGACTTGTTATGCCATTTGGTTTAATGAATGATCCAGCTTATTTTGTTGACCTTTTAAATCGAGTTTTCAAAGACTTCATTGATTGGTTTGTTCTTAATTTATAGATGATATTTTCGTTTATTCTAAAACCGTGGAAGAGCATGAGAAACATCTTCGGATTGTGTGGAAACTCTTAGGTGCAATCGATTGAAAGCAAAATTTTCTAAGTGCCACTTTTGGCAATTCCATGTGAAATTTCTTGGACATTATTTCTGAATCCGGAATTTCCGTGGATCCTTCAAAGATTGGAGCGATTCAAAAATGGAAGAGATCGGAGAGTGTGACGGAAATTCGTAGCTTCGTCGGATTGGCGGGCTATTACCATTGGTTTATAAATGACTTTTCTAAACTTTCTACGCCTCTTACTAGTTTGACAAAGAAAGGAGTTAAATACATTTGGTTAGACAAATGTGAAGATTCTTTTCATAAATTAAAAGAACTCCTTTCCGATGCTCCTATTCTTGTGATTCCCGAGGGGAACCAAGACTTTATTGTTTATACCGATGCTAGTCGTGTTGGTTTGGGTGTCGTTCTCATGCAAAGGGAATGTGTTGTTGGTTATGCTTCTAGGCAATTAAAGGCCGTCGAGACTAGATATACCACTCATGATTTAGACCTCGCAGCTATTCTTTTCACCCTTCGAATTTGGAGTCATTATCTTTTGGGAGATAAATGTTCCCTAGACCGACCATAAATCTTTAAAGTATTTATTTTCTCAAAAGGAACTTAATTTGCGCCAACAATGTTGGATTGATTTCCTTGGATCTTATGATCTTGATATTCTTTATACTCCTAGAAAGGAAAATCGTGTTGCTGATGCCCTTCGTCGAAAGCAACAAGCGGTTGTTTCTATGATGATATCTGAATGGAATGATCTCGAGACTTTATCCACTTGTAAGATTCAAGAACGTGAATCCGATTCATGTTCATCTCTTGTTCAATATATCCTTACGGCTCATCCTTCTCTTTTAGAACGCATTCTTGAAGCTTAAAAGCATGATCCCGAATTGGTTCTTCTTAGCCAAAGTTGTCGGGATAGAAATAGTGATGGTTTGAAAGACTTTGAAATCGATGCTCATGGCGGCATTTAAAAATTTGGTAGACTTATCGTGCCAAATATTAATAATCTTCGTAAAGACATTTTAGAAGATTCTCATCGTTCTAAATTTAACATTCATCCTGGTAGTAGTAAAATGTATGTGGATATGAAGCGATTTTATTATTGGGATGGAATGAAATCTGATATTGCTAACTTCATTAACCGTTGCATGACTTGTCAGCTCGTTAAGGCCGAGCATCAAAGGCCCGATGGGTTATTGCAAACTTTGGACATTCCAGTTTGGAAGTGGGATCAAGTCTCCATGGAATTCATTGATGGTCTTCCCCGTTCTCGATCGGGTCACGAGGGTTCATGGGTGATTGTTGATAGACTTACAAAATCCGCCCGTTTTATTCTCGTTCGGCCTAATTGGAGCGTACCTCTCTTGGTCAAACTCTATGATAAAGAAATTATTAAATTGCATGAAGTTCCTACTTCTATTGTTAGCGATCGTGATCCATTATCTACTAGTGGATTTTGGAGGAGTCTTCAAAAAGCTTTGGGAACGAAGCTTAATTTTAGCACCGCTTATCATCCTCGGTCCGATGGACAAACCGAGCGCGTGAATCAAACTCTTGAAGATCTTCTTCGTGCATATGTTCTTGATTTTGGTGAAAGTTGGGAAGATCATATTCTCTTGTTGAGTTTTCCTATAATAATAGCTTCCAATCTAGTATTGGTATGGCACCTTTCGAGGCACTCTACGAAAGGCCATACCGATCTCCTTCTCGTTGGCTTGAGGCCGATGAGAAGCTGATTTTAGGTCTAGATTTTATTCATGATCCACAAAAAGATTGACCTTATTCGTCATAGGATGAAAGAAGTTCAAAGTAGACAAAAATCCTATGCCGATAACCGAAAAAGGAATTTGGAATTTTCTGTGGGAGATTTGGTGTTTATTCGTGTTTCACCTATGAAGGGTGTTATGCGTTTCAGTTGATTGGGAATATTAGCACCTCGTTATATTGGCTCATTTCCTATCATCAAACGCATTGGTTCCGTGGCTTATCGCCTTTTATTACCAGCTCAATTTTCTACTATTCATGATGTTTTTCACATCTCTCGACTATGGAAATGCCTTAGGGATTCCGATCTATTCTTGAGCCCGGTGTTATTGAAGAAATTGAAGTTTCACCTAATTTTACTTATGAGCAACATCCTATTCATATCATTGCTACGAAGGTTAAATGTCTTCGTAATAAAGATGTTCTACTTGTGAAAGTTCAGTGGTCCTCAAATCCTAAGGATTGTTCTTGGAAATCCAGAGAATTCATCGACCGAACACATCCGGACTTATTCTTTCTTGCTATTTGATGTGAACTTCTTATTTAAAATTTCTTTGTGTTGTTATGCTTTTATGGTTGTTTCTCTTTGTTTTCCTCTTAAGTATTGCGAGGACGCAATTTCTTTAAGGAGGGGAGTCTGTAACAACCCGCATATTTTACGATTGTATATTTAAGTATTTTATTTAAATATAACATCGCTAGTCGGATTAAAGTCCGAAATGTTACTTTTTGCAAACAGTCGAAATAAGAGTCGAGACCTCTTCCATTGAGTCCAAAATGGCGTTTGCGACCTTTTTTAGTATAAATATCGGTATGTTTGGAGTTGACTAGAATTTTTCCCTTTTTTATTGGGGTTTGGGTTTTAGCTCACTCACTCGTCTAATACCCTAACTTCCTCACTCTTCATTCATTCATTCTAATTTCTAACACTCTTAAGCTAAAGGGAAAAATAGGGGAAAAAGAGAAAACTAAAATTCCTAAACCCTCGATTACTAGGAAATTATAGATTCAAACTCCAAAATCAAAGAGAAGCTTTAGGTAAGCATTCTCTTCAACTTCTCCATCTCAATCCCTCTTCCATTTTCAGAAATTCCTAAACCCTAAATTAGGAAATATTTTTCTTATGGGCTTAGATTGAAGCTTCTTGGGTTAAATTTGAAGAGTGGTTGATCTTGCCTTGCTTTATAGCTTCTCACCTGCGTTTTTGGATTTAAAGGTGAGTTCTTGAACTTGCATCTATGTCTATAACTTTCTTTATTGTTAGGGATGAATTCTTAACATCTATTTTTGTTAATATGCTTTTGATTTGAATTGATTTGATGAATTTTCCAATTTTTGGTTTTAAAGTCCAATTTTATGAAAATCCTACTATGGATATTTGGACATGTTATTTGAGGTGTATCGAAGAGCCTAAAAGACTGGGTTGTCGCTTGGCATAAATCTCTAGTCTCCGTTGCTCATTCGATAGATTTCAATTCGTCTTGGCCATCAAGGCCTAGGCAAAGTGTTGCCCAGACCATGCATCCAGACGTCTGAAATTTAGGTTCAAACCTCTGGTTATGCAATCTAGAGAAAAAGAAGAAACGACAGAAAATAAAAATGGCAGTGATTAATTTCAGACGTCTGAGTTGTAGGTTCAGGTGTCTGAAAAGGGTTTCGGACGTCTGCTTTGAAATTTCAGACGTCTATGTGGTTATCTGGAATATTTCCAAAGACCAAATCAAGACGTCCGGATTGACTCCCAAATGTATGGAACTGTGCAGTTTTTCCTATTTGCCTAGTTTTTGAGTAAATTTTCAAGGTTTATCGATTTTTGTTGATCTGATTAGTTGTTATCACTTTTATCGACTTTGATGACTTCTTCTTCTGGATTTTTGAGAATATCCATTTTGATGGATTTGATATCGATTTCTTTGGATTTGATTCACGTCTTCGTATGTGAATTTTTGGTGATTGATTGTTTCTACAATCAATTCTATGGTTTGTCACTTTAAAATGCAAAGGTTTCTATACTAGTAGTATATATTCAAACTCTTTCATCAAAACGATTTCAACGTATACTTTCAATATCAAACTCGCTTTTAAAACCGTTTTCTAATCTATTAGTATATTCAAACCTTTACCTCATTCGTTTGAGAAATTCAATGAAACGACTTAACAAAACAAGTGGTATGAAATGCATGCATTTACTTTATCAGTTAATTCTTAGACTTGTTCGATTGAAACTCTTGTGACAATTTTCAAGTGGATATCTACAATTTGTTCTTAAATATTTAAGTTAAGCCAGTGGTTATGGGACATGAAGCTAAACTCGTTTATTTACCAGCTTAGTGCAATTCACACTTTTTATTGGTCAATGGTGATCATTTTATGGTTTAGATTAGCAGTGTGCAATGTCTCTTTGTCCACATGGGTGATTGGTCCTTGTTTTATTGAGCTTCGTCTCATTTCTTTTATAGGCCAATGACCCATGGGTTCTTTAGAGTTTCATCTCACTTTTATGGGCTAGCGACCCATGTTCTTTTATGATGTTCGGTTCATCGAATGTACCGTTATTGTACTATGTCGATGTCTCGGCTTATCTTGATCAACCAATGTACCGTAATAGTACTACATCGTTGTTACGGTTTATCAAGTTCCTCGGGCGCATTGTATGTACTACGTTGTTATTCCGAATTATTGGGGTTTCAGGTCCATTGGGCGTACCGTTACTGTACTACGTCGATGTTCTGAATTATTCAAGTTTCAGGTTCCTCGGGCGTACTATTAATATACTACATCATTGCACCGGCTCTATGGTTAGCGACCATGGGATAATGATCCATTTGTGATGCACGTGTTGGTGAGTTTTCATGCTCCGTTTGTGATAGGCCTCTCCCTTTATGATTTCTGGATTTCTAATTGACGATTTCTAGAATTTGTGTTCCATCAATTTTTGCGATTGGCATTGATATGATTGTCAATATTCATAGTTCGATGAATAAAACAAAGAATATGACATTCTTTTTAGTGTTTGAGATTCTCGAGATATTGTATGATTTTTGTTATTGTTAAATGTATACTTGTTACAGTATGGCATTATTGTTATCATACGTTTTTGTCATATCTCTTATTCTATTTCATTTTATTTAATAATTATAGCTAGACTGATCCGTTTATTATTTTCTTTTAAATAATACTCAGTTCAGACCGTGGTATTTCAAGTGCTCCTGCTTGACTTCTTATCATGATCCTACATTTGACTTTTGGGCTAAATACTTAGCTTGGTAGTTTTTGTTGTATACATCCGAAATAGAGACTCCTTTATGTATACATATCCATTTGTCTAGCTCTTGTACCTATTCTTTTGTGGTGTAGTGGATCTTACATGACCACTACTTTGACATACACTTTTACGTGTTATATTCATATTTGTTTCCGCCTTTGTGATATGAATATCTATAACTGATTTGTGTTATGCTTATTTTATATTTGTTTTCGAAGACCACATAGCCACTGTGTAGTAGCTTTGAGTTTGTATTGGTTTATCGAATTTCCTCTTGAAATGAAATGCATGTAAAATTATCTGGCATATAGGTATTCGCACAAAGAAATTCCACAAATGGTCTCTCCTCAACAGCCTTATTCTTCGTGCTAGTTGACGGCATTACTCCGTAGTGTCCTTGGCTATTGTGAGCATAGAGGTGGGGCATCACACATCGTATCAAGTGGGTCTTGAACAAAATATAGAAATAATAATAACCGATGACATTGATTTAGGACCGTTGAATGATGAATCGAATGTTTTATTAGATGCATTTGAAAGTATCAAAGAAAACGAGATAGAGTATGAGACCGAATCTTAATAAGAAAACGACAAAGACTGAAAATTCTAAATATTTACATCGCTTATTGTATAATGTATTATTCTGAGCTATGTATAATTCTGAGCTATGTATTAATAATGATGAATAATGATGACATGTTCTTAGTTATGTACTATTTTGTTTTGAAATTTCTATAGATGTATTCATGAGATCTTGTCCCATTTATTATAATTTAGTGGAAGTTTTATGTGATGATTGCTGAAAAATGCTTTGTACTAATAAATTTATGTCCTTTTGTTCTTTGATATTATTTGTTTGTAGTAGATATGTCTGGCAAGAGACACAGCCGGAGATCTGAGCCTTCTCCTTCTTCCAGTGCATGTGCTAGTTGCACGGCACCGGATTTACACCCACTTGTGGAGTTAGTTTCAAAAAGCGCAGGGTAAGTATAAAATTTATTTGAAGTATATTTATTAAAATTTATTAAGTATCTACATCAAAATTTATACAGGGGTTTTGAGGTGGAGCCTTCAGAATTTGTTAACGCTTAAATTTAAACGTCAACACCCTAGTGTATAAGATGTGATTGTGAAAGCACCACCCACTTGTATGGGAATCAGAAATAAGCAGAAAGTATGTAGAAAAACAGTAAGAGACGCAGTATTTATAGTGGTTCGGCTTAGGATCAAGCCTACGTCCACTTTGAAGCTCTTTATTGTTTATTTAGATACAGTTTTTTTTACAATCAACTCCGATTACAACACACTTAGACAAATATCTCAAACCCCGATGTAGAAGAATCCTTTGAATGCATGATGAATGAGTTATTTTTCTTCACGAGATTTGTTGAAATGTCTTTGGTGATTGGAGTGATAGAAATGTTGCTTGAGTGTTGCTTGAAGTCGAGACAATAGCAGAGTAATGGCCCGTAGGAAGTCCGTCCCCCCCAAAAGTCCTTTGAACGTTGGAAGTGGCTACGTATTTATAGGCAAACTTCCTAGGCTGAAATCGCAGAGTCATGAGTCGTGACCGACTCATGATGAGTCGTGACCGACTCATGATGAGTCGTGAGTCGTCTGCGAGTCACCCCTTTGCAGCATGATCTTGAACTTGCCTCTGAGTCTTGTGTTGTGTGTCGGCTTATGCTTGACCCGTGGCTGAGTCATATTAAGTCATGGCCGACTCATTGGACCAAGCCTCTGAGTCGCTTCCGAGTCATCTCCCGCTAGCATAGGTTGTTCGGCAATGGACTATGGCTCAATGGTTTTAGGTCGTAGACAAGCCATGATCAGTTGTGAGTCGCTCCTTTGAGTGACCTTATAGGATGAGTCGTGGGCCAGTTGAGTCGCTGGGTCGGTAATGAGTCGGCAACTTACTGAGTCGGCTATCAAATGAGTCGGTGTCCCTCATGAGTCATTGAGTCGTCATTAAATTTAGGTCGGCAACAAGCTAAGGCTACTGAGTCGGTAATCATCTTGAGTCGTGAGTCGCTCAGTCCTTTAACTCGCGCGGCCTACCGATCCATTGAGTCGCTACGTGCCTTGAGCATATGAGTTGATCCAATCCTTCAGTCATAAACCCACTGAGTCGTTAGGTACTTCATGCTGATGAGTCGTGGATAGCTCTGAGTCATTCACTCATATGAGTCGCTCCCTGTTGAGTCGGTAACTTCTATGAGTCGTGAGGTTTCTTGAGTCGGCAGCTCAATGAGTCGGTCTGTATCATTGAGTCGCCACCAGTTGAGTCGGGGATTCTTTGAATCGGTCCTTTCCTTAAGTCGTAAGACACCTTAAGTCGTAGGTCGCTTCAAACCTTAACCCGTTGACGCTTCTAACTCGTAGGCCTTTTAACCCGTATGCTGGAACGGGGTTAACATTTGCCCCTCGAAGCACACGCTTAAATCGTAAGTCGTGTGCTTCGACTCATCATAACCCGTGCCGATTCGAGTTCCAATATTTCCAGGTATAAAAGTGCTTGAGTCGTTTCTCCTCTTTCTCACTTCTCATTACTTATCCCAGAGCCGCATCTGCCATTAGAGACCTTTCAATCTTCCGAAGGCGAATCCAAGTTAGCCGATCATCAGTCCATCCTTTCCACTACATTGCGTAAGTGATTTCGAACTTCAATCCAACAACGACCATTGCTAAGGCACAAATTTCCGTTTCCTATTCCCAAATCACCGCCGCATGTCTCACTTGGGCTTTGAGTTGAGTTGTGAACGACTCTGATCATTGTTGGGTGTGTTGTTGTTGTGATCCTCTAGATTATAGCATCGCACTTGATTCGTGGCAGCTTCATGACAGTTTTGGATCGGTGTTTGATGAACTGGTGGGATAAGTGAGTAATAGGCTTAGTTGAGGGGATGACGGATCGGTGTTATTTAGGCGATGGCGGGTATCGGGTTGGAGAGGAGTTAACTGGTTCAGGAGTTTGGGAGAGATGAGGGAGGCTTTAACGGGTTAACCGGGTTAATGGATCCTTGGCTTCACGGGTTAACTTAAGAGATGGTGTGGCAGTGTGTGAGTGGAGAACCGACCTTAGGGGCCTTTGCAGAGTTACTCATGCACGACTTAATGCCTTAACCGTGTTAATTCATATGACTCAGGTCTTAGGTCGTATGAACGACTTAACCCTTTAGGTCCTTTTGACGACTTATCCTTTTAAACCGTGCACGACTCAAACCATAAGCCGTGAACGACTCAGCAACTTCCATGCGACTCAGTAGCCTTTACCATTGACTTTAATCCGACCTAGCAAGTTTTACGACTTAAACCATGAGTCGTAACCGAGTTAGAACTTAGAGGATTTCTTGTTGCTTTGGACTGGAGCCCCCCTTCTGTTCCTTGACTTACGACTCATAGAACTGCCGACTTATAACATCAGCGGTTTAGAATTGAAGCAACCTAACTTAACTTGCCTCACTTTCCTTAGGTCGTAGCCGAGTCATCCAAATAACCAATGACTTAGCTTAACCCATACAAAGAATCATTGTGCCGTTGACGACTTAACACTTGTAAATTTTGTTTGAACTTTGAACTGTTGAACTTTGCTGCTTTCTTTTACAGGTCACTCTTGCAAGCTAATAACCTGTCTAACACAATGTTTACAGAAAATTGGGACGAATATACTGCCATTGACTGCCCACATCAAATGACAGATTAGCTTATAGATAATTAACTTGAATGAACTGCATATATGAAGTGCCTTTAATATATCTATTTCAAACAAAATATCAAAGCAATGCTGAAGTAGTCAATTGAAATCGACTTGCTTGCACTAATATTATGTTTGAACTTTTAAGTTAACAAGTTCTGAAATGTTTACCATCGATCAAGCATCGATTAGTGTAATCCTAGTTATATATACTTGTCACTTTTCTAGTCTTGCACAACACTTCACACTTTTTAGGAAACGCGCACCTTCGCATTTGAACATCCAGTTGCTTGTGTAGACTGACTTCTCATCAAGAAGAGCCGATGAGTCAGACTGAAGATACCTTTCCGGTAGCTATTCCTGTGGATAACCCTCCAGAGAGAATACCAACAACTCTGAATCAACGGACGTTTAATCAATTGTGCGTCCAGTTTGGCATCGATGATGCTGACGCCTTACTACCGGGGCCAAATGATACTGCCGATAGGCCACCTCTTGGTTTTGTTGCTGTCAATCGCCAAATGTGCTTAAATGGCGCTATTCCTCCTTTTAACGACTTTCTTCAACAGTTCTTGCTTCGGCTGTCTATCTCTCCATTCCAATTACACCCCAATGGCTATGCTATTCTGATGGGGTTATGTGTTCTATTTAGGAGAACCTTGGATCGACTACCAAGCTTCGGGGAGATCTGTTATTTCTGCTCATTTACAAAAATTAAAGACCATCCCTCCATTGTGGTTATAAGAAGCGCTCGAAACCGCAAACTTATTACTGATCTCTCCGAAAGCGCTCACGGATTTTTGAATCAGTTTTTCTTCGTTCGTTGCCCTCCAGGGTTTTATGCCATCTGGAGAGTAGGAAGTAAGATTTCCTGTCTATATTCTTTCCGCTTTGAAGCCATTTTTGAGATCCGAACTTTTAGTTGCTAACTTCATTCTTTGTTCCTGTTTTAGCGCTTCCACCCCCTACCAGGGACCCAAGTTTTAAGCAAATTTTAGAAAGATTAAATGCTGTGCCGGCAGAAGAAAGGAGCATAAAGTTTCTGCTAAGCGATGAATTTTTACACCAATACGGACTTCTCCATCCCTCTCGCTTTACTCAGCCTCATGAAGTCCCGACTGAAGTTCCCGATTCTCCGACGAAAACTCTCGACGCCTCGGTCTCCACTAAAGATCGTGTGCAGGGAGAAACTTCTACTGGAACTCCATTAGTGAAGTGCTCTACTCCACGAGACGACACGGGGCCATCCGAAAAGTCCGCGCTTCCCCCCATTACTGAAGAAGAAGAGGAGCAACCTTCCCAAACTATGAAAAATGCCGATAAAGGAACTGATGGAGGGAACCAGGCTAGGCATGACGATGATGATTTCTTTGGGGATTTAAGTGACTTATTTATCTCTTCCCAAGAGCTCTCTAAAGATGATCCTGCTCGTGGTAAAGTTTTACCTCCAACAATTGAAGTGACATCTGCCCTCCAACTGACTCCAACTTCTTTATTCCAAGAATTGCCACCGATAGCGAAACCTATTACATCCCCCCAACTGAGAAGTGGTTCGTTAGCCCAATGCGAGTAGTTTGCACTTCACACACCACTTAAGAATTTTCCAGCACACTTATGCACTTATCTTCTTATGCTTTAAAGATTTCTGAAGCTTATCTTTTCTTATTTCAGATTCTCCAATGACACGCGGTGGATCATACTATCAAGATTTTCAACGCTATGGTGGGCGTGGACAGTATAATTATGGGCGCTACTTCTCTTCCTATAGGGAGTCTGATGAAGAGAGGGCTGCTCGAAAAGCTCGGGAAAGGAGGGATAGGGATGAGCATCGCGACTCCCCGCAGAGAGGTGACGATTCCTATAAAAGGAAATCACACGATGACCGGGGAAAAGGTCATGTAGTAGAAGATTCGAGCAAACGAGCTCGACATGGTGAGAGACATGCTTCCACCACTCCCGACAAGCCTACTGCCCCTGCCCCTCTTGATATTTCTTCCGACTCTCCTGCTCTCGGAAAGGAGGACATCCAGACAATAATAAGCAGGCCTAAATTTCAAGTGGGGCCTGGCCCAGCCACCTTACAAAGTCGCTTTCCACAATGGTGCTTAAAAGGCGTGAGATTCGATCTTGACCTGGTTCCAATCGACAAGCCCGCCATGCTGCGAAATCTTGACGCTGTTAAACTTGACATCGAGAGGATGTCAAACTGGCAGAAGCTTGTTGATGAGCTTCAACGAGTTAACCGCGCCAACTTAGAGGCCATGCTCACCATGGAAAATGATAAGGCTGAGTGGCAAAAGGTCCTTGAGCAGCATGATACCGAGATGAGAAGCATTACTTCCTACAACGAGGAGCTTGAAGCAAAGGTCGAGAAGTTGAGAGATGAGCTTGCTGCTTCCTCTACCTCATATTCTCAAAAAGAAGAAGTGCTTCTCAGACAGGTAAGAGATGCTCATGCCAGCCAACGGGATGCTGAGGATAGGCTCGAAGCTCAGAAAAGAATTAATGAGGGCTATATTACTGATGTTGCGGAGCTCCAAATGAAAAACAAATCCCAGGAAGCGGAGATACAAATGCTCAAACTTCAGCTTTCTAAAACGGAGAGGGAGCGCGATGAGGCCGTCGCCGGCAGAATCGCAGCTGAGGAATCTCACGAGGAGACTAAGAATAGCTTTGGTTCGACACTATTCGACTTCTACTTACATAGCGTCTTGGGGCGTGGAAGCCTTGCTTTTCTAGGTCCCAAGTACGAGATCACTTTAGCCGAAGTGTGGGAGGCTGCCCTCGATATGCTTGGTGCTGAGGGTGCTGGTTATGATGAGTCAGCCTTGGAAAGGCATTATTTTGATGAGGACGCTCGCACTGCTCTCGCCAGGGGAAAGGAACAACTTGCAAAACTAAGAACCGAAGCGACAGAAGGGGGGCAGGTTGAAGGAACTACTTCAACTACCCCGGTTCAGCCACCTTCTTTGTCCGAAATCAACATCATTGGTTCCAGTTCCCATTTTGCTTCTCCTACTAAAATTACTACTGAGATTACAAGTGTACATGGTGGAGATGAGGGCGATGAGAGCGCTGACGCGCAAGCATATGAAGTTGATATCAGGAGATCAGCTTCACCAGGTAACCTCACTGTTAATCCCGCCACTGTCAATTCTGTTCAAGCGGGTTATTCATTTGCTTCACATGAGTTTCATGAACTCCTTGGTTATCTTCTCAATCTCGATGAGCCTTCATCTCCTCTCTCTACTAACTTTATTGGTGAGCCTTCATCTCCTCTTTTTACTGACTTTAACCTCTTTTCTTCTGTAGAGAAAGCACCAAGTACTGCTCAAACTTCTACTCCTCCGGTTATCCTTCCTCCATCTCTTCAGGTGGCGCCTCCTACTGCCTCGCAACCCAGATCACAGGAAGAACAAATAGAGGCTCTTCACGGCTTGGATGATCCCGTCGCTTCGCAAGAGCAGAAAGATGAGAGACTTGAAGGAGGTGATATATCCCCGGAGCGAACTCCTTCTGACGACGTTGTTCTATCTAAACTTGTCACTCCGGGGAGTGAGTCTTCCTCGCAAAGGAGAAAGAAGCGTGGGACATCCAAGAGGAGGGGGAAGAAAATCATCGCCACTGAAGAGGAGCCGGAAGTTGAACCGATTGCGCCTTCCTCTCCTACTTCCCTTATGCCCACCGATCGTCCTGAAAAACTGATCATCCGGCCGGGTAAAGGGTCTAAAGGCAGCAAAAGAAGTGAAGATCTTTAGTTTCTAGTTTTTTTGTGTTTTGCATGTACTGGCTGAGAATTGTGCGGGTACCGGCCCCCGCTTTTCTTTATTTTGAAACCTGTACCTGCACTATAGTTGAATAAAATGATTCTTCGTTTGTACAAACTTTTGTTTGAGTTTGAGAATACATTTATTATTCATTTTGGCATGAGTTTATTTATATGATATTGCAGCGAGCTTATGGCATGTCACTTGAGTGTTACCTTTTGCTGGTTTGGCTATACCATTTTTATGTGTAATTATACCATATTGCCCCCATTCCATAAGTTTGCTGCAATATTCTATACTTCGAGGGGACTTGCACTCTTATTTGCTAAAGAATAATTATTTTACTCTTTAAAGAAAATTTTTGTAGAGTACGACCCCCCTTCGCTTAAGTTTCTGCATTTTGCCCTTTGAAGAAATCACTCCTTTCTTTTGCTTAAGTACATTTTTTACCAAGTGAATTCTTTTATGCGGCAAAGCGGACCTCTGAAGGGTACTTTAACTCCCTCTTTTCCCCTTTTTTTTTTGAGGAAGATCATTCTCTATAATAGGTAAAATACTCTTCCTTTGGAAGTTAAAGTATGCCCTTGACGAGGATTTTTTATATATAGAAAGTTGTACCTCTGAGGAGGGATTTTTACGTTTCAACACTTGGAAGTTTTATTTCAATCTCGGCGAAACGTGTACCTCCAAAGAGTTTTGCCTTAGAAAGCCTTTCCACGTTTCAACACTTGGAAGTTTTATTTCAATCTCGGTGAAACGCGGGCTTCCGAAGAGGTCTTTCTTCTTGATCGTGCCTCCGTAGAGGTTTTTCATTTTGTTTGCATTTCAACTTTGGTGAAGTGAAACTCCGAAGAGTAACTACTCCGACTCTTGGTGAAATGTGCCCCCGAAGAGGTCTTTATCCTCTGAAGGGTTGTGCCGTTGAGTAGGGCTTTAGTTTAAGCTTCAAACATGGGAAGCGTGCCTCATTGGAGGGCTTTAGTTTACACTTCAGACTTGGGAAGTGTGCCTCATTGGAGGTCTTTAGTTCGCACTTCAAACTTGGGAAGTGTGCCTCATTGGAGGACTT
The DNA here is from genome assembly GCA_030765085.1 of Allium cepa. Lineage (NCBI taxonomy): Eukaryota > Viridiplantae > Streptophyta > Magnoliopsida > Asparagales > Amaryllidaceae > Allium > Allium cepa. The sequence goes on from CM060935.1 coordinate 428,290,245, forward strand.
TAGTTTACACTTCAAACTTGGGAAGTGTGCCTCATTGGAGGACTTTAGTTTACACTTCAAACTTGGGAAGTGTGCCTCATTGGAGGACTTTAGTTTGCGCTTCAAACATGGGAAGCGTGCCCCATTGGGGGACTTTAGTTTGCGCTTCAAACATGGGAAGCGTGCCCCATTGGGGGACTTTAGTTTGCGCTTCAAACATGGGAAGCGTGCCCCATTGGGGGACTTTAATTTGCACTTCAAACTTGGGAAGTGTGCCTCATTGGAGGACTTTAGTTTACACTTCAAACTTGGGAAGTGTGCCTCATTGGAGGACTTTAGTTTGCGCTTCAAACATGGGAAGCGTGCCTCATTGGAGGACTTTAGTTTGCGCTTCAAACATGGGAAGCGTGCCCCATTGGGGGACTTTAATTTGCACTTCAAACTTGGGAAGTGTGCCCCATTGGGGGACTTGAGTTTGCACTTCAAACTTGGGAAGTGTGCCTCATTGGAGGACTTGTGCCTCCGAAGAGGGCTTGTGTGTTTTCTGTCTGCTTGCCCATGCCTCTTCACCATCTGCTCCTTAGCGATTCCTCGTTATCTTTTCCACAGCCATGTTCTTTTCTTTGCCAGTTATTTGTCTTTTTTTTTTTTTAGAGGAATGCTTCTCATTGTTAAGTGAATCCATAGGGTAGACCCAAACTACCTGACTAGATGTCTGTTTGCACAAACGAACTTTGTCGGTTGGTGAGGGCCTGAACTCTTCGCGTTGGGAAGGTGCCCTTTTGGTTGTATCAACTGTTCGTGAGGAACATTTCTTATGCAGGAATTCAATTTGGAACCTTTTCTGGCTTGACATTTATTTGCTCATTGACTTATAGGAATCGCTTTGCTTTGCGAAGTGCTGACTAGGTAAGCTTTGCTTTGATTGCCTGCAATATTAAATCGATATTTTAGCAATATATTCAAGATAATTGGCATATCGAAATGAAACAGGTCTTTTATAGTAATAGAAAACACAAGATTTATAGTTCCTATGTTTCATTTGCAATGCTTTTACAATGACTTTTAATATGAGAATGATAAATCCATCATTCTTTTACAATTTGTAACAAAGCCTTAAAGTAAAACATGGATGCAAATCATTGCTGTCCCAAGCTTCCTGGGATCGAATCTCCGGTGTAAGAACAAGAGCATTCTCTCCCTTCGGGGTTTTTCTTAGAGCACGAGCGTATCCTTCCATCCCATCATGATTCCTGCCCGTCGGGTGAGAGTCTCCCCTGATTGGATGAGGATGGGTCATTCCTGTCTCTTTTGACATATTGCTGGAGTTTATTCTGTCTCAATAGTTCTTCAATCAAATTCCTTAAATGACGACATTCGTTGGTGTTATGACCAGGTTGGTTGTGAAACTGACAGAACCTCCCATTACGCATAGCATTTTTCCCAACCTTCAACTCAGGTGGCTTAGGATAATCAAAAGTATCCTTAGTTGCGAGAAAGATGTTTTCCAGAGTATCAGCTAAGGGGGTAAAGTCTGAAGGTTTAAAGCGGCGAGCTTTCTTCAAGTCTCTCTGCTCTTTTCCACCATCATTCTTCCTTTTCTGACCTCTAGATTCTCTTTTATCAGAAGTAACACTGACATTCAAGATTTTGGCCTCGATTGCTCTTGATGTCGCAGGGAAGCTTTCCAAACGCATAAATTCATCAGCCTTCTTATAGAATTTCTCAAGTGAGTTTGGCTCCTTCATTTTTAGCCATTTACCGAATTCACTCGATTTATCGATAGCCCGCATTAGATAAGTCAAAACCATCCTTGGCTCTGCGTTCTCGACTTCAGCTAGGGCTATATTGAAACGATTTAAGAATGATCTGGTAGATTCTCCGGGGTTTTGTTCTAGACTCGAGAGGGACATTATATCCTTGGCTTTTGTAGCATATAGCCTGAACTGATCCTTGAACTTCCGTGTTAAGTCAGAGAATTGATCCACGGATCTAACTGGCAGCTTTGTGAACCAAAGTAAGGCCACTCCCTCCAAGTATACCGGAAAGTAACGGCACTTGATCTCATCAGTTGCACTTGCCCCAGTCATATGCCAATCATACTTGTACAGGAAATGGTTAGGGTCGCTTGCCCCTCGATAAGCCGGGATGGTAGGAGGTACAAACTTCTTGGGAAACTCTGCCTTCAAGATTTTTTCGGTGAAAGGTGTCTTACTCGGGGCAAATCCCCAATCATTTTCATCCTCTTGCCTTTGCATGCTTTCTTTCATAATTGAGCGAACCATCCCTGATAGGTACTCCTCATCGTTCAAAGGTCTTGCCGGGCAGACGTCTGCGTCCGCTGTTCTTTCGGAAGTTTGCCTGGGCAAATATTCGCGAAAAATTGGTTGCGGCCTTGAACCTTCAGCTTGGGAAGGTCCCCTTGCGGTGGTGTTGTCCGCTTTTTGAGGAATACCTTTCTCTTGGGGGTCACGGGCATCTTCAGCATAGATTGTTTCATTATCCTGTCGTTGGTGATTTGCCTCAAGTAGGGCGTTTAACCTATCCATAATCAAGGCATTCTGGGCATTCTGGGCTTCCAACTGCGCATTTTGAGCATTCAATTGCTGATTCAATCCCAAAACTATGGCGTCCAATTCTGCTCGTGTAATTCCAACACTCGGAGCTGCTTCATTTGGAGCAAGAGAAGTGGTAGTATTTTCATGAGCATCACCGGATCTATCAGATCTAAGCTGTCTTCCAGTAGCCATTATCTCGGATAAACTTCTAGTCCTTAGAGAGATTCTTCCAACAAACTTTCACGAAGCAACGGTGAAGGTATTCCTGAGTTCAGTTCTCAGTGAAAGCACCAAAATGTTAACGCTTAAATTTAAACGTCAACACCCTAGTGTATAAGATGTGATTGTGAAAGCACCACCCACTTGTATGGGAATCAGAAATAAGCAGAAAGTATGTAGAAAAACAGTAAGAGACGCAGTATTTATAGTGGTTCGGCTTAGGATCAAGCCTACGTCCACTTTGAAGCTCTTTATTGTTTATTTAGATACAGTTTTTTTTACAATCAACTCCGATTACAACACACTTAGACAAATATCTCAAACCCCGATGTAGAAGAATCCTTTGAATGCATGATGAATGAGTTATTTTTCTTCACGAGATTTGTTGAAATGTCTTTGGTGATTGGAGTGATAGAAATGTTGCTTGAGTGTTGCTTGAAGTCGAGACAATAGCAGAGTAATGGCCCGTAGGAAGTCCGTCCCCCCCAAAAGTCCTTTGAACGTTGGAAGTGGCTACGTATTTATAGGCAAACTTCCTAGGCTGAAATCGCAGAGTCATGAGTCGTGACCGACTCATGATGAGTCGTGACCGACTCATGATGAGTCGTGAGTCGTCTGCGAGTCACCCCTTTGCAGCATGATCTTGAACTTGCCTCTGAGTCTTGTGTTGTGTGTCGGCTTATGCTTGACCCGTGGCTGAGTCATATTAAGTCATGGCCGACTCATTGGACCAAGCCTCTGAGTCGCTTCCGAGTCATCTCCCGCTAGCATAGGTTGTTCGGCAATGGACTATGGCTCAATGGTTTTAGGTCGTAGACAAGCCATGATCAGTTGTGAGTCGCTCCTTTGAGTGACCTTATAGGATGAGTCGTGGGCCAGTTGAGTCGCTGGGTCGGTAATGAGTCGGCAACTTACTGAGTCGGCTATCAAATGAGTCGGTGTCCCTCATGAGTCATTGAGTCGTCATTAAATTTAGGTCGGCAACAAGCTAAGGCTACTGAGTCGGTAATCATCTTGAGTCGTGAGTCGCTCAGTCCTTTAACTCGCGCGGCCTACCGATCCATTGAGTCGCTACGTGCCTTGAGCATATGAGTTGATCCAATCCTTCAGTCATAAACCCACTGAGTCGTTAGGTACTTCATGCTGATGAGTCGTGGATAGCTCTGAGTCATTCACTCATATGAGTCGCTCCCTGTTGAGTCGGTAACTTCTATGAGTCGTGAGGTTTCTTGAGTCGGCAGCTCAATGAGTCGGTCTGTATCATTGAGTCGCCACCAGTTGAGTCGGGGATTCTTTGAATCGGTCCTTTCCTTAAGTCGTAAGACACCTTAAGTCGTAGGTCGCTTCAAACCTTAACCCGTTGACGCTTCTAACTCGTAGGCCTTTTAACCCGTATGCTGGAACGGGGTTAACAGAATTCATCTTACAAGTTTCCAGGAAGGCATTTATTAGTAAGATGTCAGGCTGTTGCCTCATTGGGATGACATTCCACTACATATCAAGAACACTATATTGGCTGATGTGCTGGTAAGTATAAGTTTGTATTTCAATTGAAAATTAATATAATTTACATAATTCAAACTAACTTCAATATGCAGGCAGTCATGCATGTAGACCCAGAGGATATGGATATTTTTACCAATCATTGGAACAAGAGGATGAGAAAAAATTATATAGACACTCTGTCTAAGGCTAAAAATGCAGGAAAAAACCCAATTGGATGGGCGCTGATGTGTGGGCTGAGTATCTCCAACTCTGGAAAACTCCTAAAGTGAAAGTAAGTTATGTACTTTTGCATTATTGTTATAATTTTTTTAAATTTCGTATGTTAGTTGCAATAATTTAGTTAATCATGTATCTAAATTTGTAGGAATTTTCTGCTCGGAACAATGCAACTAGTAATAAAAATCTTGCTTTGCACCGTGGCGGCTCCAAATCCTTTCAAGAACATAGAAGAGAGTTGGTAAATTTATAAACTATGTTTATAAATATCCAAAATGTTATTTAATCATATTTGTAAAATTCTTTACTCATATGTATATATTTTCAGGCAGCGAGGTACAATCGCGAACCTACAATGGCTGAGGTGTTCACGGCCACGTATGCTATTGAGCGGACAGCTAAGAGAGGCAAAGTTTCATATGAGTGGACATGCGATAAATCTAGATCCGTAATGGTAAATATACTTATCCATAATGACAATGTTTCATATATTTTTATTTCACATTTCATAAACTTTAATTTGAATATTTATCGTGTTAAACTATTGTTCGTAATCGCAGTAGAGATATGAAGCGAAGCAGGCATGAGTAGCGCAGTCCACCTCAGGCAGAGTTAAACTTTGAGGAGTCAAACCGTATATGGGATTCTATTATTGATCTGTCTTCGAAAATAGGCGGTACAGTTATGGAAATCAAGAGGTAAACTTCTTCATTTACTAATATATAAATTTACACATGCAAATGAATTTAAACTTAAGTGAACAAATTATAAATTGAATAAGGAACCTAAATAAATTGAAATAAATAGATTGCAACCAATGTATAACATTTAATTATAAATATTAGCCGCATAATTAATCAACATCTTTGTTTATACCGTTTAAAATGTTCATAAATTATAATTAGATATCAACTATTTTACAGGCGTTAATATCTCAGAGGGCTTACAGGAGATACCAAGCCGAGTAGGAGATTGCTCAAATGAAAAAACAACTGGATGAGATAAATGGTTGGAGAAGAGTGCATTAACGCACCAGCTAGACGAGCATATTGCAGCATACTTGGCACAACATGGGATGCTGCATGGAGAGGATGGGTCGGATGACGACGATGATTAGGTATGCTTGTGTTTCTATAGGATTTTCATCATCTTGTTTTGTAGTTATGTGACATTTATGTGTATATTTGATACTTGTTCGTTAGTTGTGGTGTTTGATGAGTTAGGGGACATTTGTGTATACATGTGATTGATGGATAATATTTGTATGTATGGTTAATCTGTTTGATGGTTTGAAATGTTCCATTTGATTGGTATGATATATTTATATGGTGGTGATGAAATGTTTATGTAAATTTATATGTTGCGTTATATATATATATATATATATATAATTATTTGTGATATGTATGAGATTATATGATGGATGGAGTGGTATTAATTGTGAAATTGAATGTATATGTGTTGAAAAAATATATGAAATCAGTTGTGTGGTTGGATGAATCATAGAGCATAATTGGATATGAAATTTGTTCCAGTTTAGCGACGGCTAGCAACGACCTTTTGGTTCCAGGTTTTGATTTGAGGCGCCATCCTGTTGTTAACTAATTTTCCACGTGTACAGCGATGCGTCGATAGCCGTCGCTATATTTGTGACGAAGCCGTCGCTAAAGTCGTCGCTTTACTGTGTGGCGGCGGATTATTAACGATGACTTTTAGCGACGGCTTGGGATGGCAGGCGATGCTTTTTTGCCTCACTAAAACCATCGTGTTTTATTGTGGTTGTATTTCAATAGCCAAAGGAATCTACAATGCTCGCCTCTAATTCAACCACGTATATATATGTTGCAATCCTCCTTCGCTAGCCTTTTTCCACAGTTGTTCTCACGTTGGCCTGCATTTTATATACTTTTAAAACGTTTATGTTCATCTATTTCCTCCGATTACAGAATTTATTTAATTTTTGGTGTAAATCCTCTTCCTTCAACTAAATTAAATTTATATGTTTTCACCATTTTCTTTGTCTGCGTATGATTTAAACCCGCTTCATTGGCTTCAAACGTACTTCAGGTATGCTTTCTGTTTACTACTATATTTTTAAAGCACTATAATGTCATCAGAATTGAGTGCTTGCCTTTTAATTTTTTTTAGTGAATGTAAAGTTTTATCCACTAATTTATAGTAGACGTTGGATTTTCACTTTGGTTGGCTTATAGATTTTAGGTACAGTTTATTTTTGTTCTTGGGTTTATCCAAAAATGCTCTAAGTACCTTATTTATATTGTTTCCATTTACTTCAGCTTTTCGTTCATTGATATATACATATACATATATATGTATATGTATATTTATATGTATATGTATATGTATATGTATATGTATATGTATATGTATATGTATATATATTGTTTTTTTATCATCAGACTGGAGTACTAGCTATTTTCCTTAATCCACGAATATAGACTTTAACTCAGGTTTATTATTTGTATCCACTCATTTATGGTAGATGCTCGACATTCCCTATAGTGGTCTTATAGTTTTTGGATACATTTCTATTTGTTCTTGAGTCTATATACTTCATCTTTCCATTCATTGATATTTTTTAACCGCAATGTTACCTGATCGAGCTTAAGGCCTAGCAATTTCTTAATGGAGGATTTTAAGTTTTCACTCATTTTGTTACTGTATTTTATATGTGACAGTTGGAAGTTATCAGCGTGAATTATTTACTACGTAGGAAGGCCTTAAATTCTTTAGCATTTAGCCTTTTTTCCTTTTCTTTTTATTTTCAATTTACCACCGCTTAAACTTAAAAATTAAGTGAAAGAAATGTAATGTAAAGCTTCCATGTTTAACAAAAACTTCAACGGTTTTCCGTGGTAGTTATAGAAAAACGAAAAAATTTCAAAATCTAGGGTTTCCTCTCAAGGCATGGGGGAAAATCAATTCCCTCATCAAATTTCTCTTACTCTTCTTCTCAAATCAGACCACCTAAGGCTTCTCACATCAGTAAGCCACCAGGAGTTATCAACATAGATGATGATGGTTTTAAATTAGTCCTATCCAAACAGAAAAGAAAGAGAGAGGCCAAGAAATCACAGGAGTTGCTATTGGCTCTCAACAGAGACAATAAAAAAGGCAGAGATGGTCATCATATAACCATCCACACTGCAAAGAAAGATCAAATGTTACTGACATAGAGAAAACCGATAGCCATCTCACTGAATAGAGAGCAAGGCCAAAAATCTTGGGCTGATATTGTTGCTGATCAACCTCAAGAACCCAATGATGAAGATTGCAATCTAGAGCATATTGTACCAATCAAGATTAACAACAAGAAGTATGGTCTGGTAAGGAAGAGGTACGTAAAATGGCAACTAAGTAATGGAATAATTATGTTCATGTGTATGTAGTGGGTACCAAACCATACTACATGATTTTTAAATCATATATTCAAAGAGTTTGGAATTCGATTGGTGAATTTGAATTTTTTACTAGAGAGAACGGATTCTTTCTAGTAAAATTCAAAGAATCCCAAGATTTCTCTTTAGTTTTAAAAAATGGACCTTATTTTTACAAAGGCAAACTCATCATAGTGAGAAAGTTGGTCCGATTCTTTGAAAATGGACAGAGACTTGCTAATGTCTATGCCGATTTGGGTAAGATTACCCTGCGTTAATCTGAAGTTATGGGACAGGGAAGCCTTTAGTGTTATGGAAAGTATAATAGGAAAACCCATTAAATTGGACGTAGCTACTATCTTAAAGACGAGATTGAATTACGCTCGCGTTCTTGTGGAAGTATCTACGACTGATGAACTTCCAGAGGAGATCAATATCACTCTCTAATGGTGAAAACATTATGCAAAAAGTGGAATATGAATAGGTTCCATCGAAATGTAATATCTGTAAATGTTTCATCACACTAGAGAGTCGTGCAACCCAAAGCAGATGTGGATACCCAAAACTAGTAATCAAAATAGAGACAATTTTCAAGAAAACAGTTCAGCTGAAACTCAAGAACCAAATATCAATAAAGAAATAACAAACCAGCCGAAAAGGCGAAAAGAAAATGATCGAATCTACCAGGATTTTATAATTTTCGATCAAGAAAATAATCCTGAGGTGCTCACCGATCAAGATGATCAGATCACAGCTATGGAAGTTCACCAGTTTAAAGACTATGAGAAAAGTTCAACTGTTTCAAGTCAACATGGTACAGAGGAGGGTAATATTATTAAAAAGATCTTTAGCTTTGAAACCCCTCCTATCTCAGAGCCATGTTTAGTTACAGAGAATATTGGTACAAAAATATACAATATCTTGCATCAAGTTAATAGCTAGATAGGGAACAGTCGAATGCAGGAGGAGTCTTTTTTGGATTTTGCTGCAGAAGTTGAGGATAGGGTAGGCATCAACTCAACATTGCCTTGCAAGAAGGTATCTCCCCCTAAGCAGGTTGCAATAGCAGATCCTAGTGACTAAGCCATGCCTCGCACATCTAATTTTGATATTTCTCTGATTAAGGTTCCTGAATCAGAACAAAAGGTAGAAAATGAATCAGTAATGGCTGAGGCCGCTGACCAGTTTGATATATCTAATCTATACATTCCAAACCAAAAGCTACTGGTAAGCTAAAGGGAAGTAAAGAGAAGAAAGATATCAAACAAAAATACATTTCAATCAATCCAGAATGGGATGAGATGTCTACAAGACTAAAAGCTACGAGTGTAGATAATAAGAGGAGAGATAAGGGTATTATAGTGTCAGGTACCATTTAAATTTCCTTTTATTATATACATATATATATATATATCTGTGTGTGTGTGTGTCTATATTTGCTTGGAATGTTAGGGGTATGAGTTCCCTTGCTAAACAGTCTGATATTTTCTGTATGATTAACACTTATAAACCTACTATAATTGCTCTCTTAGAAAATAAATTGAATGATGAAAATTATGAACTTTTTTGTCTTAAGCTGTCTAACAACTGGAAATTTGTAAATAACAATGAGTGTAACTGTAAAGGTAGAATCATACATATATGGGATTCTAATATTTGGACAAACATAAAAATTAATAAAGATAAGCAGTTTATAGATTGTCAATTTAAAAATACAGGTGGCTTTCTTATTCAAATTACTAGTATTTAAGGTAGTAACTTGGAAAGTGAAAGAAATGATTTGTGGTGTAAATTAAAAAATTTAAATTTGAAATATAAATTCTCTTCGATTATTTTGGATGATTTTAATACTGTTTTTCATGTATCAGAAAAAATTGGAGGTAATAAAATTCCTCAAAGTAAGATTGAAAGGTTAAATAATTTCCTTATGGACACTGGTCTTATAGAACGAATTATTAGTGGGAATAAGTATATATGAAAATCTGGATTAGCTAAGAACATCCATTGTAAGCTGGATAGAATTTTAATTAATAAAGAATTTTCTAACATTTTCCCAAATTTTGTTTGCTCCACTTTGGAACAAAATTCTAGTGATCATACACCTTTAATTGTTAAACTTTTTTCCACTAAAATCTCAAATAATAAAGTTTCTCCTTTCAAATTTAAAAAACAATTGGGTGTTAGAAGAGAATTATAAAACTTTGATGGATAATAGCCTAAATTTTTCTTGTAATGGTACTAAATAATTTCAATTTAGTATGCTTCTGAAAAATATAAAACATAATATTAAAAATTGGGATAAAAATAATTATTTGAATAATAATAATCTAACTAATTTAAGAAAGGAAGGAAAATGTTTACAAAATTTTGCAGATGATAATCCAGAAGATATTGGTATAGCTAGCAATTTTTTTCAAGAATCATGAAAGGTTATCTACAAAATTATATAAAAATGCAGTTAATGCTAGACAAAAGGCAAATGTAGACTAGCTAACTTTAGGTGATGACTGTATAAAAAAAATTTATGCTAAAATGAGTAGCAGAAAGCATATAAATCATATTGGGAACATTATTGATAATAGAAGCAATCTTTCCAATGATTATGGAAAAGTTGCTAAAGAAGCTATTGAGTACTACGAGAATTTATACCTTTCTGAGAATATTGAAAAAAAATTCCTCATATTATATGCAAGCATACCTTGAAAGATAAAGCTGTTGATATTTTACTTGCTCTTGTGTCATTAGAGGAAATAAAATATATTATTTTTAATGCTGGTGATAATAAAAGTCCTGGCCCTGATGGGTTTAATGCTAAGTTTTACAAAAATCAGTGGGACAATTTAAATAATCAAATTTATGAAGTCGTAAATGAATTTACGAGCAAAGGTAAAATTTTGAGAAGTATCACTCATACTTTTATAACTCTGATACCTAATAAGAAATCCCCACTAATATTAGTGACTATAGGCCCATATCTTGTTGTAATTTCATTTATAAAAGCATATCCACTGTGCTAAGTAATAAAATAAAAATATTTTAGCCTTTCCAAAGTTCTGAAAACCAGAGTGCTTTTGTACCTGGTAGATTAATATTTGAAAATTCTATGCTAGCACATGAGATAGTGAGAAAATTTAATACTAAGAATTGTGATAATGTGTGTCTCAAAATAGATTTACAGCTTATGATAAAGTAAATAGACATTTTATTTGTCATATACTGAGATGTATGGGGTTTCTTACTAATTTTGTGACCTAATTATGGAATGTATTAACACACCCACCTTTTCCATTCTTATTTAAGGTAAACCAGAAGGTTTCATAAATAGCAATAGGGGTATTAGATAAGGTGACCCACTGTCGCCCTATCTTTTCACAATAGTTATGGAATAATTTTCTATATTAATGGAAATAGAAACTACTGAGGGGAATATTAACCCTATTAATAGAGTTCAACCTTATATAAGTCATCTCATTTATGCTGATGATCTAATGGTGTTTGTAAAGGCTAATATAGTAAATGCAGTATCGATTAAAAATGTTTTTGACAGGCTGAATAATAATGCAGGGTTACAACTTGCCATAGATAAAAGTAAAGCTTATTTTAGTAAGTATAGCAGATACAAAAATGACTTTTTAAATGTGTTAAAAATTACCAAGGGCAATCTTCCTGTGAAATATTTAGGGCTACCTTTGTCAGTAAATCAACTCAAAGATTCACACTATTCCATTTTATTGGATAAAATACAAGAAAGAATGGAAACCTGGTCTTGTAAACTTCTCTCCATTGCAGGAAGATTGGAGTTAATCAAAACAGTGATCTATGCTATTATTCTTTACTGGTTACAAACTTTTCACATTCCTGTAGCTTTCATTAAAAAAAATGAAAAAAGATGCGTTGATTTTTTTATGGAGGGGTAAATATCATAAACTCAGTTGGGATAAAGTTTGCAAACCAAAAAGTGAAGGAGGGCTTGGTATTAGAAATATGAATGATCTTAGTCTTACATGTCATTTAAAATTATTGTGGAGATTTTTCAGTGCAGACTCTTTATGGGCTAGATGGATGAAAGCTAAGTATCTGAAAAAGGGTAATTTTTGGAACATAGTTCCAAACAATAATCAGTCTAACACTTGAAAACAATTTTTAATTGTAGAGAAATTGCTAAGTCTCTTTTAGAAAGAAATTTTAAGCTAGGTGAAGAAACTAGCCTATGGTTTGACCGTTGGTACAAAAATGACTATTTTGTTAATAAAGTAGGCTGGAGTAATTTAGTTATTTTTGGTGACCCTAATGTAAAAGTGTCCTCTATTATTAAAAATAATCAACGGCAACCTCATCTTCATCCCATTGCAAACCATCATAAAGATGACATATATAAAATCCATATTGATTTAAGTGCAGATAGTGATTACTAGACTTGGAAAGTAATCAATAAAGGGAAGTTTTCTTTTAAACATACTTCGAACAGTATTAGAAATAAAGTAAACAAGGTTGATTGGTATGATTTCATTTGGAATAAGGTGAACAGTCCTGAGATGACATTCTGCACTTTATTTGCATTAAATAACAGATTGCCAACTTGGGACAAAATTAACAAATGGTTCAATAACTCTAGTTCACTATGTTCCCTATGTAATCTAGGAATTGAGACTTCTCATCATCTGTTTTTTGAATGCAGTAATTCATATTTCATACGGAAGCGTATACAAGCCAACCTGGGTATTCAAAATAGTGGACAAATGGATCTCAAACAAGTTATCCATCTTATAAATTTCAAATTTAAAGCAAAATCCGTGGAAAGGGATTTAGCTCACATATTAATTTACTACGGCTGTTTACCATATATGGAGGGAAAGAAATGCAAGTTCCCATAATAAAACAAGAAGCAGCAAAGAGCAGAAATGGCAGATAATAGAAACAGACAGTAATATTCTGCTACATAAATCGAAGAAAAAAAATGAAAGATCTAACCAAATTTGCAAATTTAGCTGAAGACTGGAATACCGCAGCAGGGAGTAAGCATCTGGAGCTATTTTTAGCCTACCCGAATAACTTACAGACGAGCAATCACTTATTTGAAGTTTATACTTCTGATGGTGTTTCTAAAGAGCTCATATGGGCCTCCAGAACGGCGACATAACAGATCGGAGAAGTTCTGACCACAAATCAATATATTTTTCCAATAACTTATCTTGGAGATTACACTTCTAAAAAACCTCAAATCGAGATCATGGTACCTTTCAAAGGAAGGAATCAATAAATCTGAGTCGTATTGACTACAGATCTGCTGATTTTCCTAGACTTAACCCTACCCAAAAGAATATCTTCATTGATGAAGAGCTGGATGGTATGAGGGGAAAGTTTAACGAGGGGCTGTCATATTGGGAAAGAGGAGAGGCGAGCGGAGTGAAGAAGGATGGAAGAGAAGAATGAATTTTAGTGAACCGCTATTATTTTTCTCTGAAGTAGCAGCGGCGGTGAAATGAGTTTTGAAGAGTAGATAGTTTCTTTTTTTAGGGTTTGAAGTGTTGTTGTTTTCGGGTGTTTACCGTTTCATTATTATTTGTTATGGGCCGGGCCCTATTTACCTTGTATTCAAAAAAAAGCTTCCATGTTTAAATGTGGATGAGCTGCCATACCTTCTTACTTCTTGTTGCAGAGGTATTAATGAAGTACAAAAATTCTAGAACGACCGGTAGTAAAAGTACGAATTTAAGGCGAATTCATCTTGTCCATTTACCCATATCAGACCCTTTGATATACGCTATTGGATACAAATTCATATGCCCCTGTACCCCTAATTTTGATTGAAGTAGCAATGCTCATGAAAGTATATTTTCTCATCCTGAAACAGTTGAGGGAAAGCCATTTTTTAACTCTATTTTATTGTCCGCGTTTCAGCTTACACTCATTTTAATATAAGTTTTCACTTACTTACAATAATTAACTATATATTTTCCATCTTTTTTACGCTTTGCATTCAAGATGTTTCTTATAATATATCTTTTGCTCTCTTTGGATTGGAGGATATCCTCTCGATATTCATGTGTTGCTTACAATATGTCTTTCTTCTCCTAAGATAGTTGAGGTCCACTATATTTTTTTAACATTTGTATTTCATTTTTCTCTTATTTTAACTTAAGTTTTCAATTTAATTGCGTTATATGCTTTAGGTACAAACCAGTTTTTTAAGGTGTTTGAACTTGAAAAAAAATAAAGAAAAATTATGAGGTTCTGCAATTGTATATTATTTTTAATTTACTAAGTTTGCAACATTTTGTCAGTTTTAATTTTTTAGCATTATAAACTGATGTTTTCCAAAACAGTTTCTAATTTCTTAATCTTTATTTAACAAATTATCCATGAGGTTCAAATTCAGTAATCCTAAGTTTCATACTTCACTTTTTAGAAGTAAAATCTTAGGTAGGCAGTTGAAAATAAAATTTCTAGTTTGAAAGTATTTTTAGTGAAAATTGGGGTCACATCCCTAAAACCAAACGTAATACACAAAAACTCCTTCCGATTGAAACTTTATAAATCCGGTTCCTATTTTTACATCGCATTAATTCTTTCCCATAAATACCCTCGTTTATTCATTGCATTTTTGAAATCTTTGTTTCCATTTATCGATTCACTTTCTGAAATCATATAAATCATATTTTCGATTTATTAGCAATAGTTGCATTTCTACAAATATGCAATAGTTGCAGAAATGTCTGCAACCATATGCAATAGTTGCAGAAATTTCTGCAACTATACCATATAGTTACAGAAATTTCTACAACTATATGCAATAGTTGCAGAAATGTCCGCAACTATATGCAATAGTTGCAGACGTTTTTGCAACTATGCCATATAGTTGCATTTCTGCAACTATATGCAATAGTTGCAGAAATGTCCGCAACTATACGCAATAGTTGCAGATATTTCTGCAACCATACCATATAGTTGCAGAAATTTATGTAACTATATGGAATAGTTGTAGACTTTTCTGCAATTATACCATATAATTGCAGAAATGTCTGCAATTATTTGCAACTTTTGTGCATTTGAAAAAGAAATTGTTCAAAAATTGCTGAATTGTCTGCAAATATTTTAAATAATTGCATCTTTACTGCAAATATGAATTTTTGGTATCAACAATGGATCTCATTTTAAAGATCATAAAATTTATGATTTTTTTGTGAAAACGGTATGTTGATCCGGATTTTGTACATAAAGTTATACGTGTTTGAAGAGTTAAAAACATAAAGGGTATTTGGGTCTTTTTGCATGCATGAATTTGAAAATAGAGGGTGGAAACGTAAGTGTTGGTTGTGAAAGATGTTTTCTCTATTTTGAAACTTATTAGGGATGTGATTCAAACTTACCCTATCTTTTTAAGTTGCCTAATCTTGCTGCTTAAACTATCTTAAATTAAATGTAGTCTTACTTCACAACATATCGACTTAAAAATCTTTGGTTTGAGGTAAATATCTACTAAGATCAATAATATGATTGAAGAATTGTTAATACCAGTTAGAACAAAAGCTACATGCTATTGACATATCATCCATCTCTTTCCAAAGGCTGTCATGTTTAATTTGATCTTCGGATGCATCCCAATTTTGACATTTGACCTAAACAGACTTCAATACAATTTATTTATAGGAAATTATTGTAAAGGACAAAATTTCACAGTTTTTTATCCTCAAGGACAGACCTTCAATATTTTATCCTGAAGGACAACTTTCTGTAGGTATCAGTTTTTAGTTATTGATAGCAGTTTTTAGGTATCAGTTTGTAGTTATCGGTAGCAGTTTTTAGGTATCAGTTTTAGCTTGGTAGAAGTTTTGTTGTCCTTATGAATAATTTTGGAAAATGATTGTCCTTATGAATAATTTTTAGAAGAACGTTTGTCCTTGTGGTAAAAATATTAAGGTCGTGTTCTTGAGGCAAAAAATATACAAATTTTTGTACTTTAAAATAATTCCCCCATTTATTTAAGGGGGAATTAATTTAAAGGTTAAAGATTGTATATTTTTTGTCTCATGGACACGACCTCAATATTTTTACCATAAGGACAAACATTCTTCCAAAAATTATTCATAAGGACAAACATTTTCCAAAATTATTCATAAGGACAACAAAACTGCTACAAGTTAAAACTTATACCTAAAAACTGCTACCGATAACTACAAACTGATACCTAAAAACTGCTATCAATAACTAAAAACTGATACCTACAGAAAGTTGTCCTTCAGAATAAACTATTGAAGGTCTGTCCTTGAGGCTAAAAAGCTGTGAAGTTTTGTCCTTGACAATAATTTCCTGTATATTTAATCCATAACTTCTTTTTCAGTCCACTTGAAGTTTTATTTTATTTTTCTTTAATAAATTTTTAAATATGTAACTAATTTCTACATCCTTTTAAGTAGTAAGATATGCACCTTGCAAATTTTTATTTGTAAATTCCATTATATTTGTACTACAAACCTGACATCGCTTCAGTCTGTCATTCTGGCTGTTACACGGGGAACTGCATTTAATTATTAAATCTACTCAACATAAAGTGCCATAACCAACTTATTCTGATATAGGTATCGTTGTATTCTCTGAAATTCCTGCAAAACATTAACCATTAGAATTTGGACAAACCAAGTTAGCAGTTGAATAAGCTTGATAAATGCAAAATCAAAGCTGATAAATACATAAATAATGAGGAACTATGAGTTGCGTAGATAATAAATACATATAATTTTCATATAATGTTCATTGAAAATCACAACACAAAAGTGTCACCACATTCAACTACCATGTAAATCACCTTATGTGGCATTGGATAGGTTGGTTCATTGGAGGAGAATTTATATATGTACATATATATCTATGTATCTACGCACACATATATATATATATATATATGTGTGTGTGTATGTACATATATATGTCTATTCTCTTAATACATTGATTTTCTAAGATTATTATAACTTACTTCACTATTGGATCAGGTATTCTTCCTTATTGATAGACTGCTAATGTTGTTTTATATTTTTTCCTCTAAGTTCCAAATAAAATGTTTACCACTACACAAATACGGATAAAAATCTCATAGTGGAAATTATGATTCACCCTTATTTTCAAACTTAATACCCAAAAATCCTTCTTAAAAATAGGTTTAACGAAGCATCTCCGTATTTATTTTCAGGGAAAATGCGTCGTTTACAATGTAACTATTTGCAGTTAAAACTGCAAATATTTGAATTGTAGCTTGCAAATTATTATATAATAAATATTTGCAGTGTATGCTGTAAGTATTTGTGGTATGGATTACACATCTTACAGGGTTTTTTGCAAAACCTATTTTTGAAAAGGGTCAGAAGTGAATTCGGAGCTTCGAAGGGTGTTTGACATAACCGTCCCGATCTTATAATTATACCTATTATAAATGAAATTACACCACATCCTTTAGCATTAAATTCTTTTCCTCTGACTTTCCTTTATAATAAGAAATATTTAAAAATGTTACAACTTTTAATCACTTTTATCCATACGTGATGTTGTCTCTGTAATATTTTGATATACTCTAATTAAAAATTGAAAACTACATTCTTAGTAAGGAAATTATTATTTCATGCAACATTTTGTATCATTTGGCTCCACGCTTTTTTCATTAACTTATGATCGATGCTTCCGTAAACCTATATGATAATCCAAAATTGATGCAACCATAATATTTCTAAATATAATAGATTTATCATGCTATTTACTGGTACATAAATTTGTAATGCGTTCTTATGTTGAAACAAGATTTGTTGTGGTTGATATAAGTTATTCACTGATTTGTTTCATTTAAATATTAAATAACAGTAGTGACTACTAAATTAATGGCTACCTTCTGCAACGTTTACTATAATCGTGACTACTAAATTATTTCCTTCATTTATTCTCTGATTTGACGATATCTTTATCTGAGAAATATTTATTTAGTTACCTTTCTTTTAGCAAACCAGTTGATTTGACGATATATTTATTTGAGAAGTATTTATTTAGTTACCTTTGTTTTAGCAAATCAATTGGCTACTTTGTAGCCTATTTTAACTCTTGTAAAACATATATATATGATTGGAAGTGGAATACAATGGCAAGCAAATTGATTTCTAAATAGATTTCTATCATGGTATCAGAGCTATTCTACTTACCCTAGCCTCACCTATCTTCTTCTCCGTTCTTCTTCTATCTTTAATTCTTTTTCAGGACAAACTCGTCCAAGTTTCATCCCGCACTCACCATCACTAATGTTAAATCTCTTATTTCATAACATTAGACAATGAGCAAGGCATGTATCATTCTTGGGCTACAATGTTTACCAATCTTGCTATAGTTCATGATCTTTACGATCACTTGGTTCCACCAATGGAGGAGAAGGCTATGGCTGCCTATGTCCAGACTAAGTCCGCTGATGCAGCACTTTGGAGGCGTTTGGATGTTGTTGTCTTGCAATGGATTTATAGCACCATTTCTTCTGATCTTCTCCTCGCTATTCTCAGACGTAATGACACGGCAGAGGGGGCATGGAACCGTCTTGAAGCTCTTTTTCAGGACAACAAACCCTCTCGGGCTACCCATCTTGAGGAGGACTTTACAAATGCTGTTTTTGAGGCTTTCAACTCGATCGACAATTATTGTAATTATCTCCAATCCCTGGCGGATAGGTTGGCTGATGTTGATATTCCGGTGACAATTGGTCGTCTGGTTTACGTCTCACCGGGTCCTTACCAGAAGCGTATAGTGGTACGGTGGACTATATACAAAATCAAGAGCCTTTTCCATCCTTTGAGAGTTGTCATTCAAGGTTGAAAATGGCTGAGCGTACTATCAAGGCTCGTCAAGCTCGTGAAATTGGTGGTTCTGGGAGTCGGTCCAGTGTTGTTGTCATGGTTGCCACTGATTCATCTACAAGCAACAAGCGCAACAACAATAATAAAGGAAGGAATAATTTGAAAAACAATGGGAAGAAAAAGGTCCACCAAAGTACTAATGGTCCAATCCTAGCCAGCCGCCATATCAGCAAAACTAATGGCAGCCACGTCAGCAGGCCCCAGCACCGCAGTGGTAGCAGCCTGGTTGGAGAGGGTGGACTATTCCTCCTTGCCCATTTCCCACATACTCTTGGCAGCCAAGGCCCAATCTAGTGGCCCAACGTCCCTCCTCTTCTGGGTCAGGCTTACTTGGGTCCAGACCTCAAGCTTTCAATGCAGTTGCTCCTCCTGCTCCTAGCTACATGCCCACCGACATTGAGGCCGCTATGCATGCTCTTTCGTTCTCTCTATCAGATAGGAACTACTACATGGATGCTGGTGCTACATCTCACATGACGGCGGATGCAGGTATTCTCTCTTCTTATTTCAATTCAAGTAATAAGCATCATAAAATTGTTGTTGGTAGTGGTCATTTAATTCCAATTATTGATCACGGTCGCACTACATTGCCTCCACCTTATCCACCATTTACCCTAAACAATGTGTTACATGCTCCTAGGCTCACTAAAAATCTGGTTCCTATTCGTAAATTTACCACAAATAATATGGTTTCTATCTCTTTTGACCCTTTTGGTTTCTCTGTTAATGACTTACATACGGGGAATAGACTAATGAGATGTGATAGCACTAAGGGCTTATATCCACTTTTCTCAAACTCTCAAGCCATTTCTTTCAACAATCATTCTATTTTTACTGCTTTGCCTTCGAATATTTGGCACAATCGTTTAGGTCATCCTGGCAATGCTATTCTTAGGTCTCTTTGTAGTAAAAAGTTTGTTGATTGTAATAAGGTTTGCAAAACTTTTTGTTCTTCTTGTCCTCTTGGGAAACATTCTAAGCTACCTTTTTATGATTCAGTGTCATATACTTTTCTTCCGTTTGATATTATTCATAGTGATCTTTGGACTTCTCTTATTATTAGTACTTCTGGCCATTGTTATTATGTTCTTTTTCTTGATGACGATAGCAAATTTTTGCAGACCTTTCCTATTGCAAAAAAACTCAGGTCAAACAACTTTACTTAATGTTTCATGCTTTGGTCAAGACACAATTTGAACGTAATATTAAGACTTTTCAGTGTGACAATGGCATGGAATACATTAATGGCACTTTTAAGGATTTTTTCGAATAACATGGCATGCTTTTCTGTCTCTCATGTCCTCATATATCTCCTCAAAACGGTAAGGCCGAAAGACACATAAAATCCATAAATAATATCATCCGGACTATTCTTGCTCATGCATCTATGCCACTCTCCTTTTGGCATCATGCTCTCTCCATGGCTACATATCTTCTCAATATCATTCCTTCCAAGGTATTGAATTACCAATCTCCCGTTCAAATCCTCTATCAAAGTGATCCGGATTATTCAGGTTTGCGTGTTTTTGGTTGCTTATGTTTTCCATTATTCCCCTCTTCTACTATTCATAAATTAAAAGAAAGGTCGACTCCTTGTGCTTATTTAGGTCTGTCTCCTAATCATCGTGGCTCCAAATGCTATGACATGTCTAGTGGTAAAATCATAATTTGTCGTCATGTTCGTTTTGTTGAAATAGAATTTCCATTCTTAAAACTCCATAAAACAAAACCTTCGGATTATGATTTTTTGAATGACAATATTAATCCTCAATTAATACATCATTTATCTCAAAATACCACACCATAAAATATGCAGCTTGATCCAACAACGCAGCCCAACGACCCGTCCTCTCTTCCTCAATCTGGGCCACAGTCTCACACATGCCCAAATTACACACCTCCCGTTGTTGTCCACACTCGGTCCTCTATTTCCTCCTCTGATCCATCCTTTCTTCACCACAGTCCAACCCTGTCTATGGCCTCCCCAACTTTGACCATTTCTCACACCACCCCAATGCCTCCCAACCCCATTTCAACCCGCATGACCACTCGTACATCAAATGGCATTTTTAAACCCAACCCCAAATACTCTTATAACTACCATACTACCACCACTACAGATATTTCTCCTGTTCCGAAAAATCCTGTTAGTACGCTTAGTGACAATAATTGGAAAAGTGCAACGTTGGATGAATTTAATGCTTTAATTGACAATAAGACTTGGGAATTAATGCCTAGGCCGCCTAATGTTAATGTTATTCGGTCTATGTGGATTTTTCATCATAAATATAAATCTGACGGCTCTTTTGAGCGTTATAAAGCTTGTCTTATAGGTAATGGAAATACACAGCAACATGGCATTGATTATGATGAAACGTTTAGCCCCGTGGTTAAACCGGCCACCATTAGAGCGGTTCTCAGCATTGCTCTTTCTAAATATTGGCTCATTCATCAAATGGATGTCAAGAATGCTTTCTTGCATGGTCATCTCAATGAAGCAGTTTATATGCATCAACCCATGGGTTTTCGTAACAAAAATTATCTGAATCATGTTTGCCTTTTGAAGAAATCTTTGTACGGATTAAAACAGGCTCCTCGAGCTTGGTACCAAAGATTTGCTGATTTTGTTGCTACCATTGGGTTCTCTCATAGTACATCAGATCACTCGTTATTCATCTATTAGAATGGTTCTGATATTGCTTATATTCCGTTATATATGGATGACATTATACCTACAGCTTCTTCTGATCGTCTTCATAAGTATATTATGACTCTCTTAGCTTCTGAATTGGCTATGAAGGATCTAGGTCCTTTGAGTTTCTTTTTGGATATCACTGTCACTCGTCATGCCCATGGTCTTTTCTTATCTCAGATACAGTATGCTGCAAAAATTATTGAACGTGCCAGAATGTCTAACTGCAGTTCATGTCCTACTCATGTTGACACTAAGTCCAAACTAAGTGCCACTGCAGACACTCCTTATGATGATCCGACTAAGTATCGTAGTCTTGAATGTGCTCTTCAGTATCTTACATTCACTCGACCAGACATTTCCTATGCCGTGTAGCAGATCTGCCTTCATATGCATGCCCCAACTAATGAGCATATGAAAGCTCTTAAGCGTATCACGTGCTATCTTCATGGTACCCTTTCTTCTGGTCTCCACTTGTACAAATCCAATATTAATCGTATTATCTCATATACAGATGCAGATTGGGATGGTTGTCCTAACACCCGTCGTTCTACCTCTAGTTATTGTGTATTCCTTGGAGATAATTTGATTTCTTGGTCTTCGAAACGGCAACCTACTCTTTCCCGTAGTAGTGCTGAGGCAGAGTACAGGGGTGTTGCTAATGTTGTTTTTGATTTGTGCTGGATGAGAAATTTTCTTCTAGAGTTGCATTGTCCTATTCAAAAGGCTACTCTAGTTTATTGTGATAATGTGAGTGCTGTATACTTATCCGGCAATCCTGTTCAGCATCAACACTAAACATATTGAGATGGATATTCATTTCGTCCATGAGAAAGTAGCTCGTGGTGAAGTGCGTGTGCTTCATGTGCCGTCCCGTTACCAAATTGCTGATATTTTTACAAAAGGGCTTTCGCGTGTATTATTTAATGATTTCAGGGACAGTCTAAGCATAACGATAACCTCCCGCTTCGACTGAGGGGGTGTGATAGAATATATTTTACATATATTCTAGGCATTAGAATATTTTCTGATATTTCCTATATTTATTCTCTGATTTGACGATATGTTTATTTGGAAAATATTTATTTAGTAACCTTTCTTTTAGCAAATCAGTTGATTTAACGATATCTTTATTTGGAAAGTATTTATTTAGTTACCTTTGTTTTAGCAAATCAATTGGCTAATTTGTAGCCTATCTTAACTCTTGTAAACCATATATATATGATTGGAAGTGGAATACAACGACAAGAAAATTTATTTCTAAATAGATTTCTATCAACTACAATGTTTTCTTGTTGGGTTTTTTTTGCATCATAGACGTTGTCAATGCCATTTTATGCACGGGTGTGTACTCCTACCTACAGAATACATATAAGGAAATTTCTTGCCTAGTATTCTATCAAATAGACATTTCTAGCTGCATTTCTCTAACATTATTGTGAGTGCGCACGCGTGAGCATTACATATTTCTATGCCTTTATATTATGTTTAGATGACTCTTTACATGCAATAGAGTGTGTGTGTGAATGTATCACCTTATCAAATTGTTCTATGTATTAAATGTAGATTTTGATAGTTAAATTTTTTTCTTAAAAAGGATGCATGTTTTGTTTAAAGATGCAATGGTAGTCTCCAGTTTCTGTATCCATATTTTCCTTAAATAAATATATTCAAAATGGGAACGCCCAAAGTTGTAGCAATATCTAAGGTGTTCATGTTTGTTCTAAGCATGTTATATAAGGTTCTCTTTTCTCTGCGACGTATTTGACAAGAATATTGTGTATTGATCATGAATAATTCATGAACTCATTGTTTAAATGTTAAGTATTCATTACTATTCTTTTGAAAACTTCCAAGAGTTATTAATTCAAGGTCAAATGGCACAAGACAATTTTGACATTAAGCTTTAAGTTGTACCTTCCCTAGCCAAGTAATAGTTATCACCATAGTTCAAAACCGATTTAACAAAATATTCGTAGGTCTTCAGAAAGGAAAAACGAAACTGGAAAAATAAACTAAAGTAAATTATCTATGAGAAAATAGATGTGATGACCCAAAGACATGCACAACGTTTGGCCTCTCTTTCAAAATATTTGGCAACTATATTTTAAATCTATACTTAATTTAGCGTCTAATTCTAGGTTTGAGGAATTTTGTACACGTTTGTTCTCTTTATAATGCAAACAAAAATAATTAGTGGTAGAACAAGTTCCTTTGTCCATATAAAACAATCCTCCTTACTCCAGCCCCTCCCTTAAAGTTCTTTATTGTGATTTGGGTTATACAAGTTCCTTACTGTAATTTGGGTTAAACCTTCTGAATTAGTTTGGTAGATACTTCTCATAACAAATGAAAAGACCCAAGTATAATTTTGCAAGATAATGAACCAAATAATGTTCAAACCATGAAATACTATACCATATCTAGGTACGAAAACATTATGGTTGGAGGCTATAGTTTTAATTTGTGTTGAATTTCTAAATTTAGCATATGTGTTATAATATAAGTCATATTACAGTTATAAACTACATTTTTTACTTGTAATTTCAAACTTTTTAAAATTCATATAACTACAAATATGGATATTTGTCGTTGGGTGTATATGACAACAATCTAAAGATCTCCATGTGCATAGCACGATTTCGTACTAGTTGTTGTTATTATTATTATTATTATTATTATTATTATTATTATTATTATTATTATTATTATTATTATTATATATATACATAAAAGAGAATAAGTGACTATTTGTATTCTTATTTCTTATTCCGTCTGAAGTCATGTTGAGATTAGTCCCACAAACGACAATTTATAACATACCTCCCTTCATATTACCAATTGGTTTTATGATAATACATGATAGAATATATTTTACATATATTCTAGGCGTTAGAATATTTCTTGCATTTATTCCCCGATCTAACGATATCTATATTTGGCTAGTTTTTATTTAGTTACCTTTGTCTTAGCAAATCAGTTGGCTAATTTGTAGCTTCTTATTTGGTTAGTATTTATTTAGTTACCTTTGTTTTAGAAAATCAGTTGGCTAACTTGTAGTCTATCTTGACTCTTGTAACCATATATATTATTGGATGTTGAATACAATGGGCAAGCAATTGATTTCTATCATGGTATCAAAGCCTCTAATGATCCTATTCTCCTTACCCTAGCCTCACGTGTCTTCTTCTCCGTTCTTCTTCTTCTATCTTTAATTCTTTTCCATGGCAGACTCGTCCAAGTTTCATCCCGCGCTCACCATCACTAATGCTAAATCTCTTATTCCTGTAACATTAGACAACGAGCAAGCCATGTATCATTCTTGGACTACTATGTTTACCAATCTTGCTAGGGTTCATGATCTTTACGATCACTTGATTTCACCAACGTAGGAGAAGGCTATGACTGCCTATGCTCAGACTAATCCGCTGATCTGGCTCTTTGGTGGTGTTTGGATGTCGTTGTCCTGCAATGGATTTACAGCACCATTTCTTCCGATCTTCTCCTCGCCATCCTCAGATGTAATAATACTGCAGAGCGGGCATGGAACCATCTTGAAGCTCTTTTTCAGGACAACAAAGCCTCTTGGGCTACCCATCTCGAGGAGGACTTTACATACGCTGCTTTTGAGGCTTTCAACTCTATCACAATTATTGTAATTATCTACAATCTATGGCGGATAGGTTGGCTGATGTTGATGCTCCGATGACAAATGGTCGTCTGGTTTTACGTCACACCGGGTCCTTACCAGAAGCGTATTATTTAATGATTTAGAGATAGTCTAAACATACGAGAACCTCCCGCTTCGATTGAGGGGGTGTGATAGAATGCATTTTACATATATTCTAGGCGTTAGAATATTTCTTGCATTTATTTCTAGATCTGACGAAATCTTTATTTGGCTAGTATTTATTTAGTTACCTTTATTTTAGCAAACTAGTTGGCTAATTTGTAGCCTCTTTATTTGGTTAGTATTTATTTAGTTACCTTTGTTTTAGCGAATCAGTTGGCTAATTTATAGCCTATCTTGACTCTTGTAATCATATATATTATTGGACATTGAATACAATGGGCAAGCAATTGATTTCTATCATTGGTTTTGTGATAATATGTGGTTCTCTAGCATGGTATCAGAGCGGATTTAATTGTGTCACACTTCACCCTCAATGAATGTCCACGTGTTTGGCTGATGATATGCTACACGTGTAGGGGCATGTTGAGATTAGTCCCACATCGGACAATTTACAATATAAATCATGCATAAATACTAAGAGACCTTCCTTCACATTGCCAATTGGTTTTGTGATAATACATGGTTCTCTAACAAGTCATATACTCATCCCTTCTTGATTGGAGTTAACAATTCACAATAATCCCCTCAAATTATTTTGATCCACTTTTAGCCTACCCATTTTATTTGGTGCCTATACACACACACACACACACACACTCTCTCTCTCTCTCTCTCTCTCTCTTCTCCATCATTCAAGTAACTATTATTGTTTGGTCCAATATTGGTCACAAACAACCGATATTGATAATTCACAATCACAGATCTCAGATGAATAACAAATATGTAAATCACTCAGAAAATTCAGAAGAAAGCGATAAACAACACAGAATTTATAGTGGTTCGGTGACCTTGCCTACGTCCATTCTGAAGCTTATGACTTTATTGATTCACTTGATGATTTCAATCTATTACAGCAGGTTACAGTAGATTACAGCCTTGAAGTTTGAATACAATGGTGATAGAAAGATGTAGAATTGAATTCGGCAGAGTCTGGACGTCGAATAGCCAAAAAGATCCCTTTTCTGTAGCTTCGGGGGGCTATTTATAGGCGTAGGAGGCTGATATCACACTCAAACTTCGGGAGACTTCTTCTGGCACATGACTGGGCCCATACGACCGGTCCCTCCAAGTTTTTACTCGATCTGTGATCGGTGCGAATTAATTTCATATCTATCAAGAAATTATCCAATCGAGCTGAAACTTGGCAGAGACATTCTTTAGCATGTACGCAAGCTGTTGAGAAAATTTCGTTGCATTTGGATCTGTGGTTTAGGAGATAAGATCGATACGAGATGGAGTTTCTCGGTTGGTTGTTTGCTTCGAGTCGATCACTTCGAATCCATGTCTTAAAATCGATGGATGCACGTGACAATGCGGCGACGTGGCACACATATCTCGCATCGATCCGCCTTTTGCTTCGAGTTGGCCGTGTCGCATCCATGAACTTCGCCTTGTTTGTGTCGATGACCGTTGCCTTGTTCGATTCGGTAACAAATTCCAATACGTATCGATGGAAGCAGGCTTGTTCGTATCGATAAAAATCGGCCCTGTTCGTATCGATCAAACGTGATGGGTACGATTGATGGATACGAACAAACGAGCCTCGATGGGTTCGAATAATGACTTTGGATAGATCGATACGTGCAAGCGTACTCCTTCGATGGATACGAAATGGCGTATCTGATCGATTAGAACAAACGCTTGCCAATGGATACGAAGTCGACCGATGTAATTTATACGAACAAGGCTGCTGAGAGAGCCCTTATCGATACGAAGTGGTCGAGTTCAATGGATTCGAACAGTGTGATGGTGGTTCGATTCGAACGTGATGGATTCGAATTGATCGAGGCGGACTCATCCTGATGGATTCGAATCTGATCGTTGCGAGTAGACCATCACCTTGACCTTCTGATGGATATGAGTATGACGGATTCGAACCGATCAATCAGATGGATACGAACAACATATTTTCTCCAACTTGCATCAATCATATCTCATTCATACAAACTCCGATTAACCTAAAATTTGAAACGCTGACTTTTATGGTCTTGCTTGTCATGTCTTGTCAATTGTGGCCCGATCCGGACTCGGAAAAAATTCATCGACATCCATAGCGAAGTAGTGTATAACCAATCTTCGAGACGAAATGTTTTTGGTTTTCGATTAATCTTTTGGCATCACGGCCTTGCCAAAAGGCGGGATAACACTTGCCCCCGAAAACATGCCTTGCGATAGGAAGGTGTGTTTTGTAATGCCATAAGCAGTATGTTCACATCCTATCAACAATCTATAAAGAACTCGATAGTTTCATATGACCTTGAATGACGATCGTTCGGGACCGTATGCCATTTGAGGTGAAACGGGACCATTCGCGTTCGATGCCGTTCGTGGAAAATGATGGAATGGGACCGTTCGTTGTCGGATGTTGTTCGCGGCAAATGGTGAAATGGGACCGTTTGCGGTCGGATGCCGTACGGGGAAAAATATGATCGTTCGCGATCGGACATCATATTAGTTGAATTGTGACCGTTCGCGGTCAGGTCCGCATGAGGCAGCGTGTGATCATTCACGATCGGGTGCCGTACGAGGCAGAATTGCGACCGTTTGAGGTCGAGTGCCATTCGAGGCAAATTGTGATCATTCGCGATCAGGTGCCGTTAGAGGCGAACTGTGACCGTTCGAGGTCGAGTGTCGTTCGTGGCAAATGAGTGTGTCCAGGGGGGACTTAGTATCATCGATACCAGATTTCACGTTCGAGTGGGTTTCTGTATCGTTTGTCAAGGCGGTTTGTCGCTATCTCAGAGCATGCCTAAGGACCGTTCGCGACCCCATACTTGTGTAAGTAGCTTAGTCATTTCAGAATTATCAAAACTAAATATCCATTCAACCGAGATTTTCAACAGAAATGTCCAACAAAGTCAAATCCAAACATGTGTAAACAACTTAATCACAGCGGTGCGGAGTTTGCCACTCGTCCGTCATTATTTCAATCAATTGATAATCAGTTGACGCCTCGATCCTAAGCCATCTTCCGTTGGTGCAGGCGGTGGTCGTTCTTATTCCACCGTTGTGGCTCTCCTTCTCACATACTGATAGCAAGCCATTTCGGATATGTCCCTCGATTTCGTCTTTCAAGTGTCTGCAGTCATTTGTGCCGCGACCATTCAACTCATGGAAAGAGCAATACTTGTCTGGCCTTCTCTCGTTGCTAGTTGGATCTCTCCTCATCGGCTTTTGATAAGGAACCTGTCCCCTGGTGTCCTGGTAGATCCATTCCAAAGTTTCGTTCAGCTCCGTATATGAGGTGAGTCTTGATTCTTTTCGTGGCCGTGTTGATCTATCGTTGTTATCCTCAGTCTTTCGCTTCCCTTTGCGTGTTTATGCACCTTTTTCAGTAGGATTTCCACCTTTAACCATGTAAACATCAATTCCCTCTTCTCTTTCTACATTAGCATCCTCCAATCGTAAAAAAAATTTGGCCTCATGATAGAATTCTCTTAGATCCATAGGCGGATCTTTATTTAACGAATTTTTGAACTCTGTGCCATCAGATATTTCGGATACAGCCGCCATCATTACATGGATGGATCTGGTCGATCCACCGATGCTGCAGCCGCATTAAATCGTGTCAAAAAACTCCTCAAAGACTTCCAGCTTTCTGCTTTACAGTTGCCAAACACATCACATTCTTGGGTCTTGCGATGTGAACCCTAAATTGCCTCATGAACTTCTCGGCTAAATCAGCCACGTTCCTATGGAATTTCTCTCTAGCTGCCTAAACCATATTGCTGCAATATCTATCAGATACAATGGAAAGCACCGGGCCATGACTTCTTATGATGCCCCCAGCACTTCCATGTGCCTCAAATACTTTGTCAGATGGACCGCGGGATCCGTCCTCCCATCGTACATCTCCACTGGTGGTAACTTGAACTCTGGTGGGTTCCTAGCCATCCTAATTGCAGGAGAAAAGGGACTCCTGTTTACATCTTCAAGATCTCTATTTACCAATCCGCCCCTCATGGCTCGCCTGACCATCTCTGCCAATCTGTCATTGTCTCCAAAATGTAGTCCTCGTTCATTGCCTTCGACCTGCCCCTCGAGTCCTTGAGAGCTTTCAGGAATCTGCCCCCTGGCTGAGCGTTCATGCTTCTACTACCACCAGGTTGCTCAGATGCCCCTGTCTCTCTCCTCGGGATTAGATCAACATGCTCCAAGTGTGTGCCTCCTAGTCCTAGTTCTATGTCGGATGGTCCTGCTCCATTCTGAACTCCATCTGCTCCTCGGTTCTGCGCTCCAAGTTACCCAATCTATTGAAACAAATTCTAGATCATCTCCTCTTATCTCTTCATCATTGCCTCCATCTCATCCCTGGTGATGAAGATCAATGCCTGATTTGCGCCTGAAGAAGCCTCTTGACTCACTTCATGCTGACTCCTATCAGCCCTTTGTCTTCTACTTGATTGTCTCGTCATGACTCCTCTGATCTGAATCTCTAAACCTTCTGATTCAACTCTCAAATGATAGAACTCCTTATAGCCTTCTCAGTGAAAGCACCAAAATGTTTGGTCCAAAATTGGTCACAAACACCCGATAGTAGATAATTCACAATCATAGATCTGAGATGAATAACAAATATGTAAATCACTCAGAATATTCAGAAGAAAGCAGTAAACAACACAGAATTTATAGTTGTTCGGCGATCTTGCCTACGTCACTCTGAAGCTTATGACTTTATTGATTCACTTGATGATTTCAATCTATTACAGTAGGTTACTGTAGATTATAGCTCTGAAGTTTGAATACAATGGTAATAGAAAGATGTAGAATTGAATCTGACAGAGTTTGGACGTCGAATAGCCAAAAAGATCCCTTTTCTGTAGGCTTCAGGGGGCTATTTATAGGTGTAGGAGGCTGATATCGCGCTCGAACTTTAGGAGACTTCTTTTGACACATGAGTGGCCCATGCGACCGGTCCCACCAAGTTTCGGCTCGATCTGTGATCGATGCGAATTGATTTCGTATCGATGAAGAAATTGTCCAATCGAGCTGAAACTTGGCAGAGACATTCTTTAGCATGTACGCAAGCTGCTGAGAAAATTTCATTGCATTTGGATATTTGGTTTAGGAGATATGAACGATGCCAGATGGAGTTTCTCGGTTGGCTGTTTGCTTCGAATCGATCACTTCAAATCCATATCTTCGAATCGATGGATGCACGTGACAACGCAGCGACGTGGCACACATATCTCGCAACGATCCGAGTTGACCGTATCGCATCCATAAACTTTGCCTCGTTTGTATCGATGACCGTTGCCTTGTTCGATTCGGTAACAGCTGCAAATACGTATCGATGGAAGCAGGCTTGTTCGTATCGATAAAAATTGGCCCTCTACGTATCGATCAAATGTGATGGGCATGATTGATGGATACAAACTAACGAGCCCGATGGGTTTGAATAATGACTTTGGATAGATCGATACGAGCAAGCGTAGTCCTTCGATGGATATGAAATGGTGTATCCTGATCGATTCGAACAAACGCTTGCCAATGGATACGAAGTCGACCGATGTAATTTATGCGAACAAGGCTGTTGAGAGAGCCCTTATCGATACGAAGTGGCTGAGTTCAATGGATTTGAACAGTGTGATGGTGGATCGATTCGAACGTGATGGATTCGAATTGATCGAGGCGGATACATCCTGATGGATACGAATCTGATCGTTGCGAGTAGACCATCACCTTGACCTTCTGATGGATACGTTATGATGGATTCGAACCGATCAATCAGATGGATACGAACAACATATTTTCTCCAACTTGCATCGATCATATCTCATTCATACGAACTCCGATTAACCTGAAATTTGAAACGCTGGTTTTTAGGGTCTTTCTTGTCATGTCTGGTCAATTATGGCCCGATCCGGACTTGGAAAAAATTTATCGACATCCATAGCGAAGCAGTGTATAACCGATCTTCGGGACGAACTGTCTTTGGTTTTCGATTAATCTTTTGGTA
Organism: Allium cepa; assembly: GCA_030765085.1. Classification (NCBI taxonomy): domain Eukaryota; kingdom Viridiplantae; phylum Streptophyta; class Magnoliopsida; order Asparagales; family Amaryllidaceae; genus Allium; species Allium cepa. The sequence continues at coordinate 428,321,505 of CM060935.1, forward strand.
TCATGGCCTTGCCAAAAGGCGGAATAACAATTATGCATTTATTTTATTTTTCCTTCCATAATCTTCAATTCATGTCTATGCATTTTCTCATGTTTATTTCTCTTATTTTTCTTCTACTTAAACATAAAAATCATTTATTTCATATTTCTTATCAAATCTAAGCGATTTCAATAATTACATTATTTATTCTCTTAATATTCAATGTTTCAACATTAAATAATAAAGTGGAAGAGAATTGTTATGAGAATTCTAACTCGAGACCACTCAAATCAAAATCACGAAGCATAGCGGAAAACGAGATTGTGATAAGATATGCAAAAAAAACCAATCAATATCTCAATCCAATTCTCGATCCGAATCTTAATCTAATCCAAAACCAATCACAATCACCAAACAAGCAATAAAGAAACAGAGCAATAATGATAAAATAAATCACACACCGGTTTATAATGGTTCCACTAACGTCTTGTTAGTGTACATCTACTTTGAGAGAGAGCCTTTATTAATAGCAATGAGAAGAGTACAAGAGATTGATTATAATGATCAATATTCAAATAGAATAGATTTGTGAAGAAGAGAATTGAAGAAAACTATGTTTTGCTAAACCCTAGTTAATGGAGGATAAAACCCTTGATTATAACCCTTGTAGTCCTCAAGTCTCTTCTTTCGCTAAATCCTGAAAATAGCTAATATAGGAGAGTAGAAAACCTAGGCAAATTCACGAAATTCCCCTTGAACCTTTACAAATCATCACAAAATTGACCAAGTTGAAAATAGGATGAAAGTCATCACAGGCATCTATCACATTATGACAAACATTTGTCATAATTCTCAGGAAAGCATTTTCTGTAACTGCAGACGTCTGTCATAAACCCAAGTCTCGGATTCCAAATCCTGCTATGACAGACGTCTGTCACTTTATGACAGACGACTATCACTTGATGTTGACCATAACACTTCACCTTCTTCATCATATCTTAATCCTTCGAGCTCCGATTTGTTAAATTTTTTCCCTGTTACCACGCTATTCTCATCCTCTTCAATCCTCTATATCGTATCGCCAAAATTTGACACTCCACCTCGATGCTATATTCATCTTTAACTCCAAGAACCGATAGTGCCAAAATATCACCACTTCTATCTTCAACCAAATAAGCTTGAATGCTTTCTCAAAAAGCTCCGACAAAGCCACCGCCCATTGTACTCCATCAACGAGCTCCAGCAAAGCCACCACCTGCTAATGAAGTGTTGAATGCACCCAAATCTAAAATCATCTCACCAAAAGACAAAGCACTATGGAGTGTAAACTAATACTCACTAAGAAGATAGAACCACAATCTCTCATCAATACCCTTCCTCATCTATAACCAAGCTCCTCCCTCAACCGTGCCACTTCGTGACACCTAACACTTCAACAAGCGAATAAAGTTCAAGCAATGCTCAAACTTTTCAACCGGAAATGCCTCGGTGAACATATCCTCAGTGTTATCCTTTGTGTGCACTTTTCGAAGATATACTTGCTTATCTTAATACATGGCTACTAGAAATGACTCTCTCATTTCAACATGCTTAGTCCATGAGCTAAACGACAAATTCTCTGCCAATTAAATATCACTCTGATTATCACATCGAACATCGACACTATCATGCTCATATCCCAAGTCACATAACAATCATCTCAAATAAAGTGCCTTCTTTGCCGCCTCCACCGAGGCTATCAACTCCGTCCATAGTGGATAAGGAATATACGGTTTGCAATCTTGATCTCCAACTTATGGCCATACCACCAAGTGTAAAGACATATCCGAAAGTTGATTTTATTCGATCTCTATCACCGACGTAGTCTGAATCACAATAACCAACCAACTTGCAATTCATTCCCTCACTACCGTAAAAAAAAGACCATGAGATGATGCACTTCTAAGGTTTCTCAATATAAGCTTCAAAGCTCCCCAGTGGGATTTCCCCAGATTAGCCATATATCGACTAACCATCCCGACGGCATTTACAATATTTGCCTTGTACACACCATAACATACATTAAACTTCCAATTGCACTAGCATATAACACCTTTTCCATATAAGCCTTGTCTTTCTCTACGATAGATGATCCCTTACTCGAAAGCTTCATGTGCAAAGGTAAAGATGTATTTGACGTCTTTGCATTCTCCATGCTGAACCGACAAATCACTTTCTCAATGTGCTCCTTTTGAGTCGATTTCAACTCAAAACGCTTTCAATCCCTTTCTATTTCTATGACTAATATCTTCTATACTTCTCCAAGATCCTTCATTTCGAATTCTGATTTCAAACACAGTTTTAACCTATTGATTTCTTTCTTATTTTTTGAAGCAATAAGCACGTCGTCCACATAAAAGAGTAAATACACCGAACAATCATTTTCCAACCTCTTGAAATAAACACAAGCATCCTTAATGCTTCTATTAAAAACCATTTTCAAGAATAAAATGATCAAATCTCTTCTACCATTATCTAGGTGATTACTTTAAACTATATAGTGACTTCTTTAACTTGCAAACCAAATTTGACTTAACATCTACAATAAAACCTTCTGGATGCTCCTTGTAGATATCATCATCCAAGTCACCATACAAGAAAGTGGTTTTCACATCAACTTGCTCCAACTCCAAGTGGTGAATAGCAAGTATAACAAGTACTATCTGGATTGAAGTATAGCGCATAATCGGTGCGAAAATCTCATCATACTCATTTTCCTTCCTTTGTGCAAACCCCTTAGCCACTAGCCTAGCTTTGTATCTCCTATCGTCCTTCGCCTTGTATATCCATTTGCACCTAGTAGCACAGCTTCCTTTAGGAAGTGGAACTAAATTCCAAGTTTGATTCTTCAACAACGATTGCATCTCTTCCTACTTGGTAAAATCAGCTTCGAGCAATCACTCGACTCCATGACATCATCAAGGTCCATCGTCTCATCTTGAACTACATGAAGTGCATAGTCCAAATTATCTAAAAAACTAAGATAGTTCCAATCACTATATCTTTCGGGTGGCCTTATAGCACGACGACCAACCCGATTAGCAATACCATCACCCAAACCTCCTTTGGCTCCATCTTGAACCGAATCCTCTCAAGAATCATGCACATCACCAACACTACTAGAGGAGCCATGTGAACTATGTGATGTCACATCAACCGCTTCATCCTTACAAGTATCAACTCTATTCCTTGGACAAAATGTGGTTAAACTTCCTTCTCCTTTGATTCACCATGAACTAAATCCGGAACATCCGATGAGCTCTCGTTCTCCTTGAACAAAGCCAACTCTACTCCTTCGATCCACTTTCAGTCTAACCATTTTATTTGGTGCCTATTTGTATTCTTAGTTTATATATATATATATATATATATATATATATATATCTATGTGTGTATTATTCTCCATCATTCAAGTAATTATTATGCATTCATTTTCTTTTTCCCTCCATACTCTTCAATTCATGTCTATATATTGTCTCATGTTTATTTCTCCTATTTTTCTTCTACTTAAACTTAAAAATCATTTATTTCATATCTCTTGTCAAATATAAGCAATTTCAAGAATTAAATTCCTTATTCTCTTAATATTCAATGTTTCAACATTGAGTAATAAAGTGGAAGAGAATTGTTATGGGAATTCTAACTCGAGACCACTCAAATTAAAACCATGAAGCATAGTGGAAAATGAGATCGTGGTAAGAAGTGTAAAGGAAACCAATCAATATCTCGATCTAAATCTCAATCCAATCCAATTCAAAACCAATCACAATCATCAAACAAGCAATAGAAAAACATAACAACAACGATAAAATAAATCAAACACCGATTTATAGTGGTTCCACTATCGTCTTGTTACTGTACATCCACTTTGAAAGAGAGCCTTTATTGATACTAATGAGAAGAGTATAAGAGATTGATTACAATGATCAATATTTTAATAGAATAGATTTTTGGAGAAGAGAATTAAAGAAAACTAGGTTTTGCTAAACCCTAGTTAATGGAGGATAAAACCCTTGATTAAAACCCTTACAGTCCTTAAGTCTTTTCTTTCTCTAAATCCTGAAAATACCTTATATATGAGAGTAGAAAACCAAGGAAAAATTCCCGAAATGCCCTTTGAACCTTCACAAATCATCACAAAACTGTCCAGGCTGAAAATAGGCTTAAAGCCATCACAGATGTCTGTCACATTATGATAGATGTCTTTCATATGTCTTAGGAAAGCATTTCCTAAAACCACAGACATCCATCATAAAGTGACAGACGTCTATCCCAAGACTCGGATTCCAAATCCTGCTATGATAGACGTCTGTCACTTTATGACAGACGTTTGTCACTTGATGCTGACCACACCCCTCCACCTTCTTCGCCGTATCTTCCTCATCCGAGCTCCGATTTGCGAACCGTTTACACTATTGCCAAGCTATTCTCGCCCTCTTAAATTCTCCATACATTGTCGCAAAAATTTAAAATCATTTATTTCATATCTCTTATCAATTAAGTCATTTCAAGAATTAAATTCCTTATTCTCTTAATATTCAATGTTTCAACATTGAGTAATAACATCCAATTATCAAATTTATTTATTCTGGATTTTATTTAACTTTTTGATTGCCGTTCTTAAATTCTTATTTAATAATGATGATGGTGTAATTATCAATCCAAGACAGTCTTTTATTACAAATTTATGTATTTTATTTTGATCACTTTCTCTCCAAGAGTAATTAGGTGAATATCTTCATAAAAATAAATAACTTAAATGGCAAGTTTGTAGCCCAACCATTTATTCTTGGATTTTGGGATAAATTTTATAGATTGATAATTTTATATTAAAATATATTATGGTTTAGCAATTGTGTATCATTCTCTGTTATATGCAGAATCAAACTGTTGACCTTTATTTTTCATTATACCTACTTTTAACTATTATCCATTTATGTTTATCTGATTTTGTCGTAATAGATGTCTAAATTAGCTCCTACAATTTTGAAATTTATTTTTATTATATTAAGTTATGAAAAGTTAATTTATAAATCTAAGGTTACATTTTCAAATTTGCAAATTTTGTTATGATTTCTTTTTAGTTTTTGCAAAACCAAGTGAATAATTTTTTTTATTAATTAATGACATGATTTTTGTGATTTTATGATTTTGTAATGAAATTATTATTAAATTTTTTCATGATTGTGTTCCCTTTCGTACCATTTACTCAAATAAATCATTACTTTGCGGTTTCTTTCATATCAACCACCATTAACTATTATGCATTTATATTTGAACTGCTATTATACTAAAAATATATCTTCATGGTAATAGATGCCTATAAATACTAATTGCCCATAAGTTGTGTGTTATTTCAATTTTTATATTCGTGTTTTACACAATAATTACTAATTGTTTTGGTCTATTATGAGATATATGTGCTACTTATTCTTAATGTGGATACTATCCAATATTGTATATGAATGAATATTTTCCCAAGGTTTCTTCTTCTTTATTTTCTAATTTTGTGTTGTATTTGCTAATTTTTTATATTATTATTGACTTTATATTCAAACCTTTATCTTAACTTTTTATTTTCTAGAGCAGGGTTGGCTCTTTATTAGTTCCATGCTGATTGGTTCAAAGGGAGAGATAAAAAGTAACAATAAGAATTCTTGTAACTAGTAAGACCATTACTATTCATTGTAACTTGTTATAATTTAAATAATTTATTTCATATTACGCACATTTGCTTATTTTTATTGTAATAAATACCTTTATTTCAAATAAATGCATCTATCTATTCATTCTAATTTAATCCAACTATGGGCTTTTCCACTTCTTAGCATATTTATTACTAAAAAATTCCTATTTCCTTAATTTCTCCATCAATTTTTTACTAGAAATATTTTCTAATCTTTATTTTATTATCAACTTTATATTCAAACTTTTGTCTTGACTTCTTATTTTCTATAATAAGGTTGGTTTTTCAAGAATTCCATGCCGATTGGTTCGAAGGGAGAAATAAAAAATAACAATAAAGAATTCTCATAAATAGTAAGACCATTACTATTCATTGTAACTTATTATAATTTAAATAAGTTATTTCATAATACATACATTTGCTTACTTTTTTAGTAATAAATACATTTATTTCAAATAAATGCATCTATCAATTCATTCTAATATAATCCAACTAGGTCTTTTCCACTTCTTAGCATATTTATTACTAGAAAAATTTTTATTTCCTTAATTTCTCCATATTCAATTTTGTTATCCCTCCTTTAACAATTGTGTTTGTTCTCTGTTTCCGTCTTCATACAAAAATTCAGTTTTAAATTAGAAACAAATTTGAGGTTCTTTCCAAATAGTTTATTTCCTTATCTTATAATTTTTTAACATGATTATAATCTGATTGATTGCATCAATAGTTCTTCATCTTTTGTATCCACCTTAATTATTTTTTATTTTATTCACATTATGTAGTTTTTGTATTTCTACCTTTTGCTTTTGGGATACGATTCATATAGATTTTGGTAATCATGCTTATGCATATTTACTAATTATTTTGGTCTACTATGAGATACATATGTTACTTATATTCTTATTATAGATATTGTCCAATATTATATATGGCCGAATATTTTCTCAAGTTTTATTCTTCTTTATTTACCGGTTTAGTTATACTTGCCAATTTTTAATTTTATCATCGACTTTTTATTCAAACCTTTGTCTTAACTTCTTTTTTATTGGGTTTATTTTTTGAAAATTCCTCGTTGGTTGGTTCAAAAGGAAAGATAAAAAGTATTTTTTTTGAAAACCCAGCGGGCTGGTAAACTTCTAAGGAGGGTATAGTAAATCCGTCCGCTGATCCATTTGCTTACTTTTCAACGTAAATAGTAAGGCCATTACTATTCAGCGTAACTTATTATAATTTAAATTATTTATTTCATAACACATACATTTTCTTACTTTTATTGTAATAAATACATTTCATTCATAATAAATTCATATATACATTCATTCTAATTTAACCCAACTAAGGTCTCTTCCTCTTCTTAGCACATTTAATACTAGAAAAATTCTTATTTCCTTAATTTCTACATCTATGTTTTGTTCTCTCTCCTTTCTCGTCTTCGACTTTACATAAAAAATTCAATTTTAAATTAGAATTTTTTTTGAGATTCTTTCTAAATAATTTATTTACTTATCTCTTAACTTTTTCGACATAACTATAATTTGATTGAATACGTCAATATTCTTCATATTTTTATTCACCTTAGTTGCTTTTTTTATTTTATTCACATTATGCAGTGGTTGTATTTCTACCATTTGATTTAGGGATTAGATTCTTATGGATAAATTATCTAAATGTTGCCAAAAGACTTTAGCTTATTTAATCAACAAGCTCGATCTAAATGTTAGATATTTATTTTAGTATGTCTTTTCTTTTAATTCAAGTTTGAACTATTTGATTTTAAATCATTGATTCTAATTTTTTGTCCCAAATTTTTGTTTTTCTCTTATTTTTATTTCTATTAATATGGTTATGAATTTAGGTTTTCTTCATTTATTATGTTGGATTTCATTGGATATATTAATTCACAACCATCGTAGAAGCTTATATTATATTATAAAATCTACTACATGTAACGTTGAGTTATTTCTTATTTCACATACTTTATATCAATCATACTTTTGTTATGAACCAAATAATAGTCTCCTTTATAAGGTAATACCTTGTAATGGGAGTACTATTGGACGGTAATTTGTTCTCTTTACTTCATTTATTTTGAAGTGATTTATTAGCAATTGAAAAAATCTTTAATTTTTTCTATAACTAGATAAATGTAAAGTCGAGTTTCATTCTCAAACATATGCATAAAAGAAAATCAAATTGGAAGAAAAGCATAATATTACTGTAAGAAATTTAATATAAATAAATTTCACACCATATTATAGGGATAAGTATGAATGTATAAGCAACAATTCTGTTATGCTTCCAATACATAATTCTAAATTTTGTTAAAAGTTTGATATTAAATACATGTTTGAAAATTTATTTACTTTAAATGTTTTTTGAAGTTTTGGTCAATCTAAACTTTTTTTTCTAAATTCTAACATTGTTCTTCTGGGCCAATATAGACTGCTAATATTTATCTATTGTGTTATTTAATAGATTATTAATCATTTGTATATAAAACACATTCATGGTTATCATCAAAAACTTGGTGATCTTATGCAACAATGAGATGTTTTGAACTTTACTTAATTTGGTAGTTTTTATAAATAGTTATAAATTAGAGATATAGTTATTCATAATTGATATATGCGAACCATTTCAACTAAGGATCATATTAAATATTTCTATCATACAATAAATGAAAGTAATTAATTGATTTTAATTTAGATCAACTTGAATCGAAAGTAATTTCAGAATTGGACTATAATCCAATCTAAGAAGAGAATCAATTACACATTTAGTCTCTTTGATGCTAATCGATTACAAGATTAAAAGTAGTCAATCATTTTTTTTATCCCCTTTGTGGGAAACATTTCAAATGTATTATAATACTAGAAGCTTCTGTAATTCTTTAAAACTACTACATCTAAAGTTGAACTAATTATCCTTTCTTATGTTTTATATCAAATTATCTATCAATGTTTTGCTTTTTATTAGAAAGACTAGGAATTTGGGTTCTTCCCTTTATTTTGTACGGAGTTATTAGTTCATTAATACATACATACAAAAAACCTTAATTTTCCTATGTAATCAAATAAAGGTTATGTTGACCTTTATTTCATTCTTACACATTACATAAGAAAATCACGTTGAAAGGAAAACATTATATTTGAAGTAAATAATATTCAAATAACAATTTCATACTCTATTATTGGAAAAAGTATAACCGTATAAGCAACACATTTGTTCTTCCTTCGAAATATAAATTTAAAATTTGTTGAGTGTTGTAATATACATTAATAACAGGGATGAATATGCTAAATAAGAAAGGGCATTATTGTAATCTGCACTGCATAAGGAGTCTATAAATATGGAGCTTGATTGTATTGTAAGATCTATCTCAATTCAATAAAATTGTTCTCTCTCTCTCTAATGGTCTCCATTCTCTTTATTCTGTAACACGTTATCAGCACGAACTTTCTATATACTGCATTCTCAATATTCTGCAAAGGAATGCGAATCAATTATTGTTCTCAACCTGTTCACCTTCAAACTTTCCAACTTCTCAACAAGTAATTATATATTAATTACTATGACTGTTCCACTTCTGACCATTCCAATTCTAAGGCTATTCATATTCAAAATCCTATTATATATTGGAGCAAACGAGTCTTTTATAATATATCTACATACGTTCTATTTCTTATTTCCTTTAAAACAGCAAGAGGTAAAGGAATTGTTCTTGCATTTCTTTAAACTCGTTATTTTTCCTCTCTACAAAAAGGTAATTGTCAATATCATGTTTTTTTTGATAAATCTATCTAGTTTGGGGTTCGCTTCTATATTTTTCATGTCTTTTCTTGTATCACTCTTATTTTAATTCTTTGGCTTCTAAATTCAATATTTCTTTTTTTCTTTGTGGATCTGTTGCCAAATAAAATTCTAAAGTTTGCAATGGAATATACGCAAAAGCTAACTTTCCTTTCTTATATAATAAATACATGAAAGTTGCAAAATCCAAATGTTTGGTTTTGTTGATACATATTTTTGGGGTACAGTTGTTTGATAGCATGAATGAAGACTTTCCATTTTTCTATTTTATTTTTTACCTTTTAGCTGGAAACAAACAAATAGTGAATGCTGTTGTGGCGAATATTTTCACCTTATGCAATTTATTTTATGAACAGTTCACAAAAGGGCAAACATCGCCAAGCTTGAATTTAAAGCTTTGGATATATCTGGAGACAACTACTTATCATGGATACTGCACGCTGAGATTCATTTGCAATCTCAATGCTTAGAAAATGCCATTAAAAATGGCAATACTATGTCCCAGCAGGACAAGGAAAAGGCTCTAATATTTTTAAGATGCCATATCCATGACGATGTAAAAATAGAATATTTGACTGAAAAAAACCCTCTCCACTTATGAAACTCCCTGAAAGAGCGTTATGACCACCAGAAGACGGTCATACTTCCAAACACTAGGCAAGAGTGGTTGAACCTAAGGTTTCAGGACTTTAGGTCCGTAAGAGAATATAATTTTGCAATGTTTAGAATCACTTCTAAACTGAAATTATGTGGAGAAACGGTGGATGACGCACAAATGCTTGAAAAGACTTTCTCAACATTTCATGCCTCGAATATACTCCTGCAGCAGTAATATCGAGAGCGTCATTTTACAAAATATTCTGAACTTATAGAATGCTTACTAATTGCTGAACAAAATAATGAATTGCTTATAAAAAATCACTCCTCAAGACCAACTGGTTCGACTGCATTACCTGAAGTTAATGCTAATTTTGCCCACTCTGGAAGAGGTAGGGGTCGAGGTCGAGGTAGAGGACATGGTCGTGGACGTGGATATAACTCTAGCAGAGGAGGTTATGGTGGTTTTAAAGGTAACAAAACCACCAACTTTAAAGAGCAACAAAAGAAAATTGAGCCTGTAAAAAAACAATGATTCAGCTTCAGAAAATAAAAGGCACAATGAGGAAGTTTGTTATAGATGTGGATGATCTGGTCACTGGTCACGTACATGTAGATCATGAAAGAAAACAATTGAAGAATATCATCGCTCGAAGAGTATTGAGGCAAATAATGCCGAAAAGTTATCTGAAAACACTAACCTGAAGTTAGATGATTTCTTCGAAGATGACAATGGAAATTTCATTAATGATGAAAATCTAAGTGCAATGATTAATGATATGACCGAGTTGATCAATTAGAAATATCTTGAAGTTTGTTATGTGGCTTTTGTTTTATTTCATCATCTTGCATCAATAAATCAGTTTGAAGTTTGTGTTCGTTTACTTGTATTTCCCTTTGCATCACTAGTTAAAAATAATGTGTAATGTGGTTGTTGTTTTTAATCAGTAACCTATTTTAATCATATTACTTTGTTTGTTTACATTACATTTATTTATGCATACAAATTTTTAATGATTGACTAATTATTGCCTTTAATTCTTAAGGAATGGAACGCCATTTGGGTGATGATATATGCTTACTAGATAGTGCAACTACTCATACAATTTTGAAAAACCAGAAATTTTTCTCTGAACCATCTGAAAATTTCTCAGCTAAAGTATCCCCTATAGCTGGATCGGCTAATATAATTGACGGGTCCGGAAGAGCCCATATAATATTACCAAATGGTACGCATATCTTTATTCAGAATGCATTATACTCAAGCAACTCTAAAAGAAATTTGCTGAGTTTCAAAGATGTAAGAATGAATGGATACCATATTGAAACTATAAATGAAAACAACAAAGAATATCTTTATGTTGTTTCTAGAAGTGAAAGCCAGAAGCTTATCCTAGAAAGATTTGGTACAATTTCAACTGGTTTATATTTTACAAAAATTGGCATAGTTGAATCTCACTCTATAAACATGAGCCAGAAGCTCACAAATACAAAGACATTGATTCTTTGGCATGATCGCTTGGGTCATCCTGGATCAACTATGATGCGTAAAATTGCCAAAAACTCAAATGGACATGATTTATAAAACCAATTGAATTTACCAAGTGATTACCTATGTGCCACATGTGCACAAGGAAAATTAATCACTCGACCTTCATATAGTAAAATCACATCTGAATCTCCAACATTTCTATAAAGAATTCAAGGTGATATATGTGGCCCAATCCACCCTGAATGTGGACCATTCAAATATTTTATGGTATTGATTGATGCATCAACTCGTTGGTCACATGTATGTTTACTTTCTACAAGAAATTTGGCATTCGCCAAGCTACTTGCTCAAATAATAAAATTGAGAGCACACTTCCCTGATCATCAAATTAAATCAATTCGAATAGATAATGCTGGAGAGTTTACTTCTCAAGTATTTGATGATTATTGTCTATCATTGGGAATTGAAATTGAACATCCAGTAAGTCATGTTCATACTCAAAATGGTCTAGCAGAATCATTAATTAAGCGCTTGCAACTTATTGCAAGACCATTGCTTATGCAATCAAAACTACCCGTTTCAGATTGGGGGCATGCAATTTTGCATGCATCGAAATTGGTTAAAATTAAACCAACAGCTTATCATCAGCTTTCACCATCACAGCTCTTAACTGGATCTCAACCAAATATTTCACATTTACGAAAATTTGGTTGTGTTGTGCATATACCTATTAATCCCCCACTTCGCACTAAAATGGGTCCTCAACGACGGTTGGGAATTTATGTAGGATTTGATTCTCCATCGATAATTCATTACCTTGAACCCCTTACAGATAATGTCTTCACTGCAAGATTTTCAGACTGTAAATTTGATGAGACAATCTTCCCGCCGTTAGGGAGAGGAATGACCGTTCCAGTAGAACAGAGTGAAATATCATGGAATAATCCATCTTTGTCTTATTTGGATCCACGTACCAAACAATGCCAATATGAGGTACAAAGATTTTTGCATATTCAAAATATTGCAAATCAACTGCCAGATGCATTTAGTGACACTGTAAAAATAACTAAATCTCACATTCCAGCAGCAAATGCGCCAGCAAAAATTGATGTCCCTGAAGGATCAAAAGTAAATATAGCAGCAAATGAATCTAAAGCAAGACAAAAACGTGGAAGGCCAATTGGTTCAAAAGACTTGGCGCCTAGAAAAAGAAAGTCTAATGAAAAATCATCAATTAAGGAACCTCCTGAAGAGGTTATAAATGATCAAAAGGATCACTCAAATGAAAATCCCAATTCTCCTAGAATTATGGAAGGAAATATTATCCCAGAAGAGATAAAAGAAGATTCCAACGATAAAATGGTACCTAATAATAATGAGATCTCAATATTTTATACGAACTATGGAGAAATATGGGATCGAAGTAAAATAATAGTTGATGATGTATTCTCATTCGTAGTAGCTACTGAAATAATTGAAAGTCATGACCATAATGAGAATAATGAGAATGACGATAATGAACCAAACAGCATAAATGAATGTTGAAAAAGACACGATTGGCCAAAATGGAAAGATGCTATCCAAGTGGAATTGGATTCACTTCAAAAACATGGTGTATTTGGACCAATAGAGAAAACACCGGAAAATGTTAAACCGGTAGGTTATAAATGGGTATTCGTTAGAAAACGAAATGATAAAAATGAAGTCGTTAGGTACAAAGCACGACTTGTCGCACAAGGTTTCCTGCAGAGACCAGGTTTTGACTTTAAGGAAACTTACTCTCCTGTTATGGATGTCATAACATTCCGATATTTGATAAGTCTTGTAGTTTCTGAAAAAACTCGATGTAAGATTAACGGATGTTGTGACAGCTTATCTTTACGGTGAATTAGATACCAATATTTACATGAAAATCCCAAATGGATATAAATTGCCTAAAGCAAAATCAAAGTCCATGTACTCATTAAAACTAAGACGATCACTATATGGCTTGAAACAATCTGGAAGGATGTGGTATAACCGTCTTAGTAAATATTTGGTAAAAGAAGGATACGAAAACAATCTCATTTTCCATGTGTCTTTATAAAGAAATCGGTAAAGGGATTTGCTATCTTAGTAGTTTATGTTGATGACATAAATTTGATTGGGACTCCAGAAGAGATTGATGAAACAATAAATTATTTAAAGACGGAATTTGAAATAAAAGATCTTGGCAAATCTAAGCACTGTCTCGGTCTACAGATTGAGCATAGTACTAATGGCATATTAATCCATCAATCAAACTACATTGAGAAAATTCTAAAGCATTTTCAAATGGATAAAGCATATCCACTTAGTACGCCGATGGTTGTTAGATCGTTAGATATTAAAAAGGACCCTTACCGTCCAAAAGAAGAAGATGAGAATGTGCTTGGCCCGAAAATGCCATATCTTAGTGCCATTGGTCATTATTATATTTGGCCCAATGCATAAGACCAGATATTGCATTTTTCAGTAAATCTTCTAGCAAGGTACAGTTCAGGACCAACAAAAAGACACTGGAATGGTATAAAACATATCATGAGATATCTTCGTGGAACGACAAATTTTGGTTTGTTTTACTCTAACTCAGGCAATAATCCAAATCTAGTTGGCTATGCTGATGCAGGTTATCTTTCTGACCCACATAAAGCAAGATCACAAACTGGATATGTGTTTAATAACAGCAATGCAGCAATTTCATGGCGATCTACAAAACAAACATTAGTAGTAACATCATCCAATTACTCTGAAATACTAGCACTACATGAAGCAAGTAAAGAATGTATTTGGTTGATATCACTAATTGAGCATATTCGAAAAAGCTTCCAACTTCCATCAGTAACAGAAGGGTCAACCATTATTTATGAAGACAATGCAGCTTGTGTAGCTCAAATTCAAGTTGGTTACATTAAGGATGATAGGACGAAACACATTTCTCCTAAATTTTTCTTCACACATGAGCTACAAAAGGATAATAAGATAGAAGTGAAACAAATCCGATCCCAAGAAAATCCGACGGATTTATTCACAAAGGCGCTTCCAAAATCAACATTTCAGAAGATGGTGTACAAAATTGGTATACGTCGGCTGCATCAACAAACTAATTGAATAATGCGTTATAATTCAGGGGGAGTGTATAAAATACGCTATAATGTACTCTTTTTCCTTCACTAATATTTTTTCCAACTGGGTTTTTATTAGTAAGGTTTTAATGAGGCATTATCTTGATCCAGAAGTATCAACCCTCATAGTAACATTATAAAATATATGTTACTTAAAGATGAAGTCATGTTGTACTTTTTCCTTGTTTATGATTTTTTCCCACTGGGTTTTTCATAACAAGGTTTTTAATGAGGCAATTACTCTTATCATCTTTACATACGCATATTTAAGGGGGAGTGTTGTAATATACATTAATAATATGGATGAATATGCTAAATAAGAAAGGGCATTATTATAATCTGCACTGCATAAGGAGTCTATAAATATGGAGCTTGATTGTATTGTAAGATCTATTTCAATTCAATAAAATTGTTCTCTCTCTCTAATGGTCTCCATTCTCTTTATTCGGTAACATTGAGAATTTAATGTTAAATACATTTTGTGACAACTTATTTATTTCTAAATGCTCATTGCACACATAATTATTGTAAACTTCATCTTTGTTACCAAATTCTAAAATTGCCCTTCTTCATTAATTTAGGCTTCTAATGTTGATCACTACGTCTTTTAATGGATTATAAAATCCATTAGCAACATACATTCATGGTATCATTAAAGTCTTGGTAATCTTATGCAGTAGTTAGGTACTTATCAATGATTTTTGTACGTCACTTTGAATTGTTTGAAGTTTTAAATTGTTTATGGATATGCATAACTATAAATTAGAGTACCATTATTCATAATGGTTCCAATAAACTATTTTAAGTAAGATGGTTATATCTTACATAATTACCCAGCTATAAATGAGTTAAATTAATTGCTTTTAGTTTTGATCAATTTGAATTCAAACTATAAACATTAATTCAAACTAATGAGAGAATTAATTACATATCCATTCTCTTTAATGCTAATCAATTATGGAACTAATATGGTGGGTAACTCTACTATATCAGGGAACATGCAATATGAACTATTGTGTAGATTTAACGAATGGATTGTCGATGTAATAAATAAATGTATTAAAGAGAAATAGTAACTTCGAAACTCATTAACTATTTAAAATAAATAGTATCCTTTTTCTTTAAAAAAGTTGGTGAAAAAAACTAAAAGGATCGTGAACAAATATATTTATTGATAATTTTCTTAGCAAACTTACACAGGTAATACTTATGCTTTTATAACAACATGCTATTTTTGACATATTTTTTTATGCATGAAACAAAATGTTATATATTTAGATATTTCAAAACACAATTTAATTTTTGTCTTTACATGCATAACAATGGTGTTGGGTTATAAATATTATATAATAATGATGTTAGATGTAAAATTTTTTTATAAGCATTCATAATGGCATATAATTGCATGGTATTCTAATAGTTTGCTACATTGACTGTATTTTCTTATACCATTGATCTTATAGTCATCTTCAAGATTGTATTACCTACATATTTTATATGTACCTACATGTAATTTTTCTTTTGGTAATTTATTATTTTTACTTGGATTATGCTAAATTATGTATTATTCAATGCTGTACTCACTTAAGAGTGAATGAAATTGTTCGATTTAACTATGCGTGCGGCATAGTGGAAAGAAGGCTTGGGTTCTTATAAAAGGACCCAGGTTTAATACTATCATGCACTTCCTTATCCTATATAAATTTACCAGGGGGTATAGAGGCTTGGATCAGTTGACGGTTTTATTATAACCTCCTCGGGAGTTTACCGGCCCGCCGGGTTCTCCTACGCTTCAAAAAAATGCTACGTGTAATAAAAATATAACTTTTTTAGATACTTAAATAATTTGGTTAGTATTGGATCGTGTAAAATAGCCCACTATTGCAAATGTTAGAATATTGGTATTCAAATTGACTTTGAAACATTAATTTTCTTTTAGCATGATTTCTTTGTGTCATATATGGAACACTATTATCACATTAAACGTGCACATATTTAGATTTCATTTTATATAAGATGAATCTATATTGAGCTTATGCATCATTTAAAAAAATAGGCATGCTCAATAACGTAATACTCAACAAATAAAGAACAATTAGTAGTTGACATTAGTGTTTTTTCGGTCCATAAACATGCGTTCTCATTTCCATATTACTACAAAAATAAAAAAGATTACACTAAATAATTATGTTGTGAACACCGTGTACATAGTACGGGTTCGTACTAGTTATATATAAAGTTCAATATGTATCCATTTGAATTCTTTCTCCACATTCACTCTTATCTCTAATACTTAATTCCATATGATTTAGGGGTAAATTCTGCATTTAGGTGCTATATTTCCTCCATATTTATTTTCCAGATGAAACATTAAACCTTTTTCAAATCTCAAATTAAATGTCTAGGTTAGCCATCGATTTTCAAAGAGAAACGTTGCATTTTTTATTTCTCTCTTAGGTTCCTTCATTCCAGTGTCTCGTTATTCTTTGTCATTCTATGACAATTCGTATTTTTATTTTTTAAAACCATGGCTTTCACCAAGATCACGATGATTCTTAACATGATTATCATTTAAAACCCTAGCTCCAATCTTCTCAACTTACAAGTAATATACATTTTCAAAATGCTTATTGTTGGGAGAATTCTCACCACCGGTCCAACCCTAGCCGAACCAAATACTGTCAACCATCCATGTCCTCTACCGAATCGGCTCCCACCGGACCAACCCTCACCGGATGTCTTCCCACCGAACCAAGCCCCACAGAATCAAGCACCGAACCAACCATCACCGGATGGCTCCCCACCGGACCATTCACCATCGAACCAAGCAACGCCCTCGCTACCGAACCAAGGCCTTGCCGATCCAAGATTGCCAGACCTGGTTGCCTCAGTCCAGGCCCGTCAGCTGCAATATACATCCAAGACCCCTGCCTCCAGCCTCACTCTATAAATAGAGAGGCAGGGGTACAACAATGGCAGACAAGTTTGAGAGCTCAAGCACGGAAGGAACTTTCAAACAACTTTCATATACTTGTATACCAAGCTTTGTACTTGTAATCTGAAAGAAAAAGGAGAATAACATATAAAGTGGATGTAGGCACGTTCTGGCCGAACCACTATAATCTGTGTGTCTTTTACAGTTTAGTCCCTGCTTTTCATATATTTGTGTAAATCCCCCAAATCACTAGAAACAACATAAAATCAACTAATTCATACGACTTGGAGGTGTTTGCCCATTTTTTGTGCAAACATTTTTGGTGCTTTCACCGAGAACCGAGCTAGAAGCCACAGCTTCTCCTACTCAACCTTCTTCCTCCCAACATCATTCCTTGCTCTGACAACATGACTTCCAGGCAGAGGAGAGATGTTAACAAAGGAAAGAACGTCGCAACTAGCAATATCCCAGATCCAGTGGCCCCAAATCAAGAGAATCATCCCATTTTAACAGCAGTACCAGATGAAAATCAGGCAAATCCAACAGCCCCCGCTGCGGAACAACCAATTACTAGGGCAGATCTAGACAGGGTTGTGGCTGAAGTAACTAACCGCTTCGCATCTTAGCAAGAAGCCTTGGTGGACCAACTCATGTCACGCCTAAGGGATGCTGAAGAATCTAACCGCAACACCGAATCATGGGGCGAGTCCCAATCTGGAGGATCTGGAAGGAGACAAAGACATTTCTTCTTCGAAGAGGTTAACAACAGATACAGCCATGGTAGGAGCCGAGCTCGGACTCAGCCCGAAGTCCGACCCGAGGAAACACTTGGAACCGAACCCAACGGGGGAGGTGCCAGGCAAGGGTCGGATGTAGCTGAGCCTGTCATGCTACCTAACCATGAAAACACCAGTAGACGGGGCCGAGCTGAAGTCCAGCCTGAAGTTGGACCCGAGGAAGCACTGAGAACAGAACCCAGCAGGGGAAGATCGAGGCAAGGGCCAACTATGGCCGACCCCAGCATGCCCCCAGAAGAGCAGAGGCAGCCTTTGGAGAATGTTAGGAGTGACAGACGATACCATCCCTACAAGTCGTCTGGACGGACTCAATCCCGCAGAGAAGAACCAAACTCATTTCTATCCGCTCCAAGTTCTGATGAAAGGATGGCGTGATTGTTCAGAGAGTGCGTCCAACGGGAGCAAAGGGATCGGGGAATAGGCGCTAGGGTAACCAGCCCCTTCACCCGCAATATCGAAACTGCCATCACCCCCCGGGAATGGAAAATGCCAACGATGGAACCTTACAAGGGAACCTCTGACCCCATCGTACACTTACAGAGATACACCCAGCATATGCTCATGAGCGGAGCAACAGAGGGAGTGTTATGTAAATGCTTCCCACTATTCTTGGCAGATCTAGCTACCTCCTGGTTCTGCCACCTACCCCAAGGGTCCATCAGCTCATAGGAAATGTTGAAAGAAAAGTTCTTCAGTCAGTTCCGCATTCATGTGGAGCAACCCAAGGACGCTTATTCCTTATCTAATATCAAACAGAAACCCGGAGAGACATTGCAACAATATCTAACCCGATTCAACGCCGCGGCAACCGCAGTCCAAGATGCCGACGAGAAACTTATCCCAATGGCCCTCTGCAGTGGTGTTCATCTAGATACTAAATTTGCTAGAAGACTAACCAAAGAAAAACCAGCTACGTTACCTGATTTCTTCCATGAAGCTGGAAAGTATATGAGACTTGAAGACGCTGCCACTGAGAGGCAATCAGGGCAACATGCTAAGATGGCTACAGGCAGGTTCCCCGCTGCAGCAAAGGATGTTCGAAGAAATGACTCTAGAGACAATGCTGGGGGCAAAAAGGGAGAAAAGCGCTTATATCGACCAGGACCAAGATTTGACTCTTACACTCCTTTGAATGAAACGATCGAAAACATCTTCCTAGCCACTCAAGACGAAGTTAGATACAAGCGCCCCCCGCACTAGAAGGAGTCAGATAGCGCACTCAAATCTGGGAAGTTCTGCCGCTTCCACGAATCCCACGGACATGATACCAATGAATGCCACCATCTCCGGGACTTGATTGAAGAACACATCAGAAGGAGGAGACTCGAGCGCTATGTAAAAGGCCAGAACAGGACTTCAACTCCTGCCAATGAGAATCCTGGACTACCCCCCCCAGAAGCAGGCGGGGAAATCGCAACACCAGCGGCTCTAGTCAAGAGAAGATAGTGGTCCACACCATATCAGGAGGACCGCACATTGCCGACAGAAGTTGGGCAGAGATGGAAAGATACGGTAAGTCACTAAGGAACGCTGAAGGCTGCGTTAATTCTGTTATGGAAAAACGCCACCCGAAACGGAAAGAGAATGACGACATCACATTCAGTAGGCATGATCTAGAGGGAAGACAGTACCCGCACATGGATCCTATGGTCATCTCTGCCTGGTTCGGACCATCCAAAGTTTTTCGAATTTTAATAAACACTGGAAGCTCGGTGAATATCCTATTCAAGCATGCTTTCGACAAAATGAAGCTATCAATGAAGGATGTGTCTCCCTGCAACAAACCACTACATGGTTTCACTGGAGATGCGAAGATGCCCCTCGGGCAACTGGACCTTTTTGTTGAAATAGGAAGTCATCCTCGCTCCGCTGTGCGAAAACAAACGTTTGTGCTAATAGAAAGCCATTCGGCCTACAACGCCTTTTTGGGAAGACCAGCCTTGTCTGACTTCCAAATTGTCCTAGCCCCGTGGTGCCTGAAGATGAAATTTCCAACCGATAACGGAATAGGAGAAATAGAGGGAGATCAAGACGCTGCTCGAGACTGCTGTGTAACTGAACTTCGCAATAACCGCAGAAAAGATAAAGGGAAAAATGCAGAGACTACTCTCTGCATGAAAAGCTTAGAAGCATAGCAACTAAAGAAAGCCCATCCTCTTCGATATACCAGTGATCCTTTCAATGAATTGGACCCTAAGGACAAAGAGGAGGAGGCCACCGCCGAGCCTGCAGAGGCTATGGAATTCGTATCTGTAGACAAACACGACCCAAGTAGACTACTGAGAGTCGGGTCTCAGTTAAAAAGAGAATTAAAGAATCAACTCATTGATTTTCTTCGCCGCAACATGGATGTATTTGCATGGACGCACGCTGACATGACGGGAATCTCCCCAGACGTAGCATGCCACATGCTGAACATAGATCCCACCAAGGTGCCAATGAAGCAGAAAAAGAGGAGCATGGGGGCAGAACGATTAGCAGCCCTCGAGGAAGAAGTAAAGAACTTACTTGCCGATGAATTCATACGTGAAGCCATCTACCCAGAATGGATCGCCAACCCGGTACTGGCAAAGAAAGCTAATGGGAAGTGGCGAACATGCATCGATTTCTCCAACTTAAATGACGCTTGCCCGAAAGACTGCTTCCCACTCCCCCGAATCAACCAACTCGTGGACAGCACAGCCGGACACGAACTCTTATCCTTTATGGACGCATACTCAGGATATAACCAGATCCCTATGCACGCCGCCGATCAAGACCACACTAGCTTCATCACTGACCGAGGATTGTACTGCTACAGGGTAATGCCATTTGGACTTAAAAACGCCGGAGCTACTTATCAACGCCTCGTCAACAAGATGTTTGCAAAACTGATAGGGCGATCTATGGAAGTTTATGTGGATGACATGCTGGTAAAATCGAGAAAAGCCAACGACCATATAAACCACTTGGACGAGATGTTTCCAGTACTTCGCCAATATGGAATGAAACTGAACCCTCTAAAGTGCTCCTTCGGAGTATCATCGGGAAAGTTCTTGGGATTCATCGTTCATGCCAGGGGGATTGAAGCAAACCCCTAACAAGTTCGAGCTTTGCAAGATATCAAGATACCATCCACTCGAAGAGAGATGCAAAGCCTAAACGGGAAAGTGGCCGCCCTAAGTAGGTTCATCTCTAAAGCAACCGACAAATGCATCCCTTTCTTCGAAGCTCTAAAGAAAGACAAAGGAAAGTTCGAATGGACTGACGAATGCTCGACAGCCTTCCTTAACTTAATCGGACACCTCCAGAGACCACCGGTGCTCTCAACTCCAAATGAAGGCGAGGAACTGTACCTATACCTTGCTGTATCGTCCCACGCTTTGAGCGCCGCTTTGGTGAGAGAAGACAACCGCGCGCAGCGACCCGTATACTTTGTAAGCAAGAGATTCACATGGTCAGAAGCCAGATACCCTAAACTTAAAAAGCTAGCATACTGTTTGCTTATCACGTCACGAAAACTGCGACATTATTTCCAGTCTCATTCCATCAGAGTTTTAACCGATCAACCGCTAAGGCAATTGCTCCATCGCCCCGACACTTCTGGGCGATTACTTAAGTGGTGCATCGAACTAAGTCAATATGATATCACTTACCATCCTCGCCCCGCTATCAAGGGGCAAGCCATAGCTGATTTCATTGCCGAATTCACTACTAGCGAAGGTAAGGACCAATCTGAAATAGCAGAAGATATCAAGTGGAATCTCTTCGTAGATGGAGCGTCGAACGAACAAGGCTCGGGGGCAGGTGTTGTGATAATCACCCCCAGGGGAAAGAAGCTGCACTACGCCCTAAGATTGGAATTCGCTGCCACCAATAACGACGCAGAATACGAAGCAGTGATAGCCGGATTAGAACTTGCACTGGAAATTGGAGTTAGTTCTTTATGTCTCCATAGTGATTCTCAACTTATTGTAAATCAAATACTGGGAGAATTCCAGACTCGAGGAGAACGACTCACAGCGTATCTAAAGAAGACCATGCTACTGCTTAATCAATTAGATCACTATTTAATCAAACACATTCCCCGAGAAGAGAATCAAGAGGCCAACGAACTAGCAAAATAAGCTAGTATGAAGAACATCACTATTTTCGGAGCATTAACCATCTCAAAACAGCTGGCACCAAGTTTCGAGCAAGTGAATCTGATAGCTGCGATCGACGAAGAAACCTGGATGACTCCTATACGGAAATATTTACAAGATGGCACACTGCCCGACAAGCGTAGCGAAGTCAAGAAAATCTTGAGGAAAGCTTCCCGCTACACATTACAGGAAGGCATCCTCTATCGACGCGGCTTCTCTAATCCGTTATTAAGGTGTATCGCTGGAAGGAAAGTCAAGGAAGTCTTATCCAACATCCATCAAGGAAGTTGCGGAGATTACACTGGAGGGCAGACTCTGGCAAAGAAGATACTCCGATATGGATATTACTGGCCCAATTTAAACAAAGATGCCTTGGACTTCGTCAAGAGATGCGATAGATGTTAGAAATTTGCCAAGATTCCTCGACTACCCACAAATGAGATTGCTCAAATGACCAGCCCTTGGCCCTTTGCAGTATGGGGAATTGACTTGATTGGCGAACTGCCAGCGGGCCGAGGCGGAGCCAAATATGCTATAGTGGCGGTTGACTATTTCACCAAATGGGTGGAGGTGGAACCTCTAAATAAAATATCCTCGGCAAAATTTATCAACTTCATGATCAAAAATATTTTGTGCAGGTACGGAGTCCCACTCAAGATCATATCAGACAACAGACTTCAGTTTGACAGCGAAGAATTCGCCGATTGGTGCCAAGAGCATGGAATTCACAAAAGCTTCTCATATGTAGCTTATCCTCAAGCGAACGGACAAGTCGAAGCTGTCAACAAGATTCTCAAAACCTTAATCAAGAAGAAATTTGAAAAGTCGAAAGGCACTTGGGTGGACGAGCTTCCTACGGCACTTTGGGCCTATCGCACATCTTACAGAACTTCAACAGGGCATACTCCTTTCTCTTTGGCATATGGATCGATGGCCATGCTCCCAGTTGAAACTATAGTGCCCTCTCACCGCAGGATCCACTACAACCCGGAAGAGAACGAAGAGCTCCTCCTCACGTCTTTGGATCTAATTGAGGAGAGAAGAAACGATGCAGTACTCAAAGCAGCAGCTCACAAGCAAAAATTTGCAGCACAATACAACTCCAAAGTCAAGCACCGCAGCTTACAGGAAGGAGATCTCGTCCTCAAGCGGATCTTCCCGCGCCCCGGAGCGCTAGATCCAATCTAGGACGGACCCTATGTAATTCATAAAGATCTCCACAACGGAGCTTATATTTTGTCAACAGTGGACGGAGAGGTGTTCCAGAGGGCATGGAACATCCAACACCTCCGTCGATACTTTTCTTAACTTGTACTGCCCATATGAAGTGAATTAACAAAGAGAATCAGTGGACGTAGGCATTTTCGTGCCGAACCACTTTAAAAAATCTTGTCTCTTTTTAACTTGTTCCTTTATAACTTGGCTACTTGTTAACTGTATCCTTTTCTGTTGAACAAAATTCTGTGTAATGGAACCTCCATTCAAGCCACATCAAGGCACGGCCTCATCTGGACAAGGCCTAACAGGTACTATGCGATTCTATGCACTCGCCAATGAGACACTTTTGCTCCAGCATCCCTCTGCTGCGGGTTAACTCGTTGCTCGCGACTGCCCTTAAAGCCAACTGTAATGAGCCGATTATAAGCCATTACGAAGGCCGACTATAGCCGATGGCAGCTCATTATGGCGTTCGGCTTGCCGGCAACTGTGAACCTACTTTAAGCCCCAACATAAGGTGTGGCCAGCCAGGGGTAGTTCACGGTTGACGATCGGCACCCACGCTAGACGGCCATAGTAAATCGAATAATACCCATGATTACGGGCCATAATGGCTCGGGTAGTTACTGTGCGCAATCTCGGCTCTGATATGTCTTAAGTGCGGTTGTGGTAAAAAAGAAAACTCACCGCGGAGGCGTAAGATGGGTGACAAATGTCTCCAAGACCCACAGCTAGGGAAAGTGACTACAAAACCCGTTTGCCACGAACTTAAGCACATCGACGGCCTTCCGTGACTGGAAGTTTTACTTTTCCTATATTTCCATTCCATTTAAATACTTTTCTCCTATCCTGTATAACGGTCCCTAAAGTACAGGACACCGACTAGGAGACATTCGCTCATAAGGATCGGAGCCCGCAAACTGGATAACAAGGCACTCTGCTGTATCCATGACCAGTTACACAAGACGCTCAAAGCTACCCCCTGCAACTAAAACATGAAGGGCGGTACTCTCTTCTCTTGTACATAAACATGTAACTATAACTTATTCATACATCACACCAACATTGCAAAACATGAAATTATATTTCAAGCAAGAGCTTAGCATCAAACACAACTAAATCACAGGCACATGCATAGTTATACTTCTTATGCAGCACATCAAAATAATAACAACATTCAAAATATAACAGAATCAGCTTGTGTTATAAACTTACACAAAGTCGTTCAATGACATAATTACAGCTCGAAAGTACATTAATGTTTTGAACTAGCATATACAGGAATGTCAAGCAGACCAAATAAAATAACCAGCTGCATAAGTGCTAACCACTACGCCTCAGAACCAGCTCTCCGAATCTACTTGGTTGCTGGATCGGAACTCCCAGCATGTTGACCAGAGGTCCCACCTATCCAACTCAGGAGAAGAATCCATCAGATAAACAGCGAACGATCAAGTTATGAAAAGCTAAAAAGGGAAAACTCACGAACACCCACTTCTTGGTCCTCATCCCCCAACTGCACACCGGCTTCCTCCGCAGCAAGTAGCCGCATCCCCTCCTTCACCGCTACCTTCTCCTCCTCCAAAGGCCGGAGATATATCCTAGCCATGATCCGGAGATAGTCATCCATCCAGGATAGATTACCCTGCTTCCAAGTACGGAAGTACATATCCTGCAACATCTCATCCATCATCCCCTCATTCTCCTCAAACTCCCTCACCCGGGCCTCGGAGGACAGCAACTTAGCAACGGCAACATCCCTCTCCGATTGATATCTTAAGCGGTCAGCCTGGAGAGACCTCCTCATTTCCTCCATCTCTTCCTTTAGCCTGGCCTGAGCAAGCTCTGCGGCCTCAAGCCTCCCAGATAACACCTCTACCTGCTCGAGATCCGCCCTCCGAACCTCGTCCACCATAGCAATGGCTATGTCAACCCGCTCCTTGCAGGAGGCCTCCATCTTTCGCAACTCAGCCTTGCTAGCCTCCTCCATGGTTTTCTTTAGTTGTCGGGAGGCCGCCTCATGCTGAGATATCTGGATAGCCTGATCGGCAAGCTGTTTGGCCTGATCAGAAACCTGTAGCCGCAACCGGATGTTAGCACTTCCGATTTCCTCCCCAGCCCTGGCCAGTCGAGCGTGATGCTCCATTAGCCTCTTGGTTTCCTCAGCCACCCGATCGATGCTTGCCTTGGCCTCATTCCCCATGGTCACAATCCGAGTAGTAAGCAAATTGAGGTCTAACGACTTAGCCTCATCAAGCACCCGTACCATGGGATTGCGAGGAAGAAGATGCTCACCCGTGACCTCATCAAAAGAGATATCCTGAAAACTCGGCTCCAGATCCGGGTGGCCGGAAAATGGGTTGCGATCCAAACCTGGACGATCTATCGGAGTGACGGTTGGATTTTCGGACAGATGGGGGGAAGGCATAAACCCAGTATCCTCCTCAGTAATATCATGGATAGGCTGGACTGGAGGCTGAGGGCCAGGTGAAGGTTCAAACGAAGATCGACCCCTCTTCCTCTTTTGCATATCTTCTTCAATAACTCCAAAAAGATGGCGATATCTAACTACATCCCCAGGATGGCTAGTTGGCGGCTTTGGTTTGGCAGAAGCTTTGAGTAGCTTATACTGTTCGAGGCGGTGCCGAATATCTGATGTCTTGGCCGCCTTACCTGCTCCTGGAATAGAAACCAAGTGTTACGAACATACAATGATCCATAATTCAAGAAATATGTTAAGTTAAAAAGAATGAGAAGGCACATCTGTTATATAAACCCTACGGAGGAGTGGGATACTGCAATAAGTCCTGAATCTCATTCCAGGACGGAAGCGAACCATAAAATATTCCTAAGTCCCTATCGTAAATGGAGTCTGCAGAAGTCAAAAGTTCACCTTGAATCGCTGGAGTCGCCTTAGCTGAAGAACTCTCAGAGAATGGATCGGTGCCAGCCCCAGTCTTGTCAACCCCCTTAGCCTTCTCAACCAAAGCCGATCCTTCCTCCGACTCCCCAAAAGCTTGACGGAAAACATCATCCGTCCACTCATGAATCTCTCCCGCTTGCCCGGAGGTTAAGGCACCAACGCCACTACCGCTCTGTCCATCTCCTCCTTCACCCTCACCTCTATCTTCCTCCACATCTTCCTCTCCCGGAGCAATTGGGCAAGTGCTAGGAGAGGGACCATCAGACTTCTTAAGCTTCTTACCTCCGACAACGGGAGGCTTTGTAAAAGGTTCCCTCTTGCCACTCTTCACCGTGGCCCCTTTCTTGGCTTTGGCAGCCTTCTCCTCAGCCGTATCTCTCTGCTTAACCACGGACTGGTGTGGCAGGATCAAGTTGTGCTCCAGGAGAGTAGCATTCCTGATCAGGAAAGAAGCCGACCTGTCCCGTCCCGAAATGGCCTTTATTTCCACAGCCATATGGACCAGGGAATCACTTTCTACGACTGCAAAGCCACCTGTCGCTAGCAAGAAATAGAAGCATATCAGAAGAAGCACTGCAGTCGAAACAAGGAAACTGTAAATAAAATTCAACTTACAGCCAGAAGTGAAGAGGCGGAAGGAGGCAGAATCGTCCTTGATAAAAAACCATTCTTTCTTAAACATGGTGAACTTTGAGTATAAGTCCAAGACCGGATTGAAGGGCACGGCCGCTTCCAAACTAACATACGGAGACCCCTTCTTGTAGCCTCTCAGATTATACAAGTATCGAATTTCCCGGTTAGAAGGAGGGCGCCCATACCTCCTCTGGAAGATAACGAATAAGCACACCAGAATAGCATAGGAATTGGGCTGGAGCTGGAGAGGGGCCACCTTCAGATAGGTAAGGAAGCTGACTATCCATGCATTGATCGGAGGAATGGCCCCACACATACAATGGTATCTGCTGTAAGCAAAATATCCTTCAGGAGGGTCATATGGCATAACCCCCTCTCCCGGCAACAGCATGCGAGCCCTGTCAATCCCGAAGGAACGAGAGATGACATCAAGCTGCTCCTTCCTGAGGGAGCTAGGAAAACAATCGGGCGAAGAATTCAAGAGCTCCTGGGGGCCATACCCATCTACTAGCGATCTCGGAGCAGGCCCAGGACGTTCGGCCCGAGCTGGGGGCACTATGCAGGACTCTGCACTGTCCTTGGACTTCCGTTTATCTGATCGGGTTTCCACTTTGTGAGACATTTATCTGCAAACACAAAAGCAAAAGCACACCGTTAGAACAAGGAGTATGGAAATATAAACCAATAGTTTCATTCGGTATTGAAAGTTCAAGTTTCATTCGGTATTGAAAGTTCAAGTTCCATTCGGTATTGAAAGTTCAAGTTCCATTCGGTATTGAAAGTTCAAGTTCCATTCGGTATTGAAAGTTCGAGTTCCATTCGGCGGTAAAGGATGATAGTTCCATTCGGTATTGAAAGTTCGAGTTCCATTCGGCAGAAGGGAGCTCACCTGGTCCGGCAGTTGAAATGGGCTCGGCACGATAGTTGATTCGGCTGTTCAGAGACGGATTCGGCTATTTTGTTCGATAAGGAATAACGAAGGCCTAACGCCCCTATTTATAGGCAAGCACAGGATACCGGACCCACTGGTTCGGCAAATAGGGACCGAAAGAGGATAACCAAGAACAAAGCGTGACATATGCAGGCACATGCCCCACTTTGGGGGGCAAATGTTGGGAGAATTCTCACCACCGGTCCAACCCTAGCCGAACCAAATACTGTCGACCATCCATGTCCTCTACCGAATCGGCTCCCACCGGACCAACCCTCACCGGATGTCTTCCCACCGAACCAAGCCCCATAGAATCAAGCACCAGACCAACCATCACCGGATGGCTCCCCACCGAACCATTCACCATCGAACCAAGCAACGCCCTCGCTACCGAACCAAGGCCTTGCCGATCCAAGATTGCCAGACCTGGTTGCCTCAGTCCAGGCCCGTCAGCTGCAATATACATCCAAGACCCCTGCCTCCAGCCTCACTCTATAAATAGAGAGGCAGGGGTACAACAATGGCAACAAGTTTGAGAGCTCAAGCACGGAAGGAACTTTCAAACAACTTTCATATACTTGTATACCAAGCTTTGTACTTGTTATCTGAAAGAAAAAGGAGAATAGCATATAAAGTGAACGTGGGCACGTTCTGGCCGAACCACTATAAATCTGTGTGTCTTTTACAGTTTAGTCCCTGCTTTTCATATATTTGTGTAAATCCCCCAAATCACTAGAAACAACATAAAATCAACTAATTCATACGACTTGGAGGTGTTTGCCCATTTTTTGTGCAAACACATATTTCATTATAAAAATGGATTATGCTTGATTTTTTTAGGTAAGTTACTAATTTTTATTAATACTATTTAATTAGTTTAGTGATTCGTATTTAAATATCATATAATGGATATTGATTGTGCAAAACGACTTTGATATTTGTAATTATTATTAACCATATTCAATATTTTAAGTATATTTTGCGACCCCAAGTACTACTAAAGTTTGTATGTAGATTTATTTGATCAAGATCTTTATTTGCCACTGTGAAAATGTTTTTGATGATTATCTTATGAAGATGTGAAAAGACTAAGTGGGTAACTTCAACCCTAAAATATTTTTCCAAGAATTAATTCATTGTAATTCTTCATGATTGAGTACTTTCGACATTGATTAATTGTTTTTTTATAATGAAACAACTATAGGAATTTATTTAGATGCTCTTGCCTACTTTACTTAAATGTGCATGTATGTTCTAGCCATGAATATTGCATGTGAATTAGCTGAACTTTTTCAAAGATTACGTGTTAGTAATTTTATTGTTATACTATATACAGTTGGTTACTTTACACTATATTATAAATAGAGCGTCTAAATCATAAAATTATATATTCTTATGACTTATTTTGTAAAATTCATAACCGATATGTAACAGAAAAAATTTCATTAGACATTTATAATCTGAATAGATTTCATTATATCCAAATGAAAACAATTTTTTGAATTTAGCTAAACTTATGACTGCTACAGGTATTTTCTAAAAGCATTTAATCACTATTATATTGCTAGAATAAAATTTATGCCACATGAATTCTTACTACACTACCGAAGCTTTAAATTTTTGCTAAGTTAATTTTTTTTATTGGGTAAACAGTTTCAAACCAATCAATTCTACTCATTTCCAATTAACATGATCAAGTAACTATGATTAACCTACAATGATTTTTACAAGAGATATTTATGTCAACTTGATATACAGTTTCAACCTTTTATTTTGCATTGCGCCTTCATTTTTATTCTCAATAATGCAAAGGTATTTTTTTTTAAATGATCTTCTATAATTCTTCCATTAATGATCAAGACTTTTTCATAAAATGATCTTTTATCATACTTTCACTAAGAATTAAAAAACTAAAAAAAATTAAGAGAACCTTCTACTATATCACTTTAGTTTAAGGTAATGCCATTTTTTCTTTTTATAATTTAGTTATTTGATTTATAATGTATTTTTTCTCTTTTCCAAGTTTTCATTTTTTATATTTTATTTGTACATATGTATTACTTTCATCTTCACTATAATGGATCTACCAACACTAAGATTTCAGGATATATCTTGATTTTAGGTTTGTTTTAACTTTTAAATCATTTGAAAAATATTATGCTTTAAAAGGGGTTTTGAACTTTTATTTTATTTATTTTTTACATGTTACTACAGAGAATGATAAATGTATCTGACTATACGAGGATGAATGTCGATTAATTTCACAATCATGAATTTTTATCTCATAAATGTTCATAATCTGGTGTGATTATATATACGTCGGTAGTTCTAATAAGAATGAAAATTTATTGTCATTATTGTAAGTATCAACATATCATTATTGCTTTTATAATTAATTTGCACTTTTACTGATTTTTTTGGTTTTATATTTAAATTAACGATTAAGAGTACAATAATACTTTTGATTATGTATTTCCAATCCTGATATTGTATATGAGACCATGTCTTACTTAATTGATTAAAGGTGATAATCTTATTATATTTCGCAAACCACAATCTATTTTTGTTTCTTATCAAAGGAAAATAGTAAACATAAAATCTTATTATAATTTTTTTGATAGAAGTGAAAAAATACGAATTGTATGTAAAATATTGTAAAAAAAATGAAAAATAAAAAAAAATGAAAAATTAGTTTATGTAATTAGGCAAATAAATTATAAGAGGAATATATACATATTTATTTGATAATATGAATGGAGCGCAAAATTCATAAGAATATAGTAAACATAATTTAAACTAGAACAATTACCAAAAAATAAAGAAAGATTATATTTTGAAACTCAAGGTCAAGAAACGAGCCTTTTGGCATTTATTACTTTCAAAATTTTATATGGAAATGTTTAAAATATAACAAATTATTTAGCCTTTTGTATCTTGATTCCTCATTCAATCTAAAGTCATATATGAATCCTCATTCATTTGGCAAAAACTTTTTCATACTTATCTCTTTCACCAATTCCATTATTGCTATTAGTCCCCTTTAAAATTTGAAATATGACAAGTTATTTCAACTTTTCAGCTTTTTACATATTTTTCATTTCTTTGATTGAGGTAAATAATTATTTTATCACCTTTTATTTTATATCGCTTCTTTCATATCATCCTCTACAATTTAAAGGTAAAATAAAATATTCATAAAAATAATCTCTTATTATTCTCCAATTAACAATAAAAAAAATTAAATAATGAGAAAAACTTCTATTTGAATTACTTTTGTTCAAAGTATTAAAAGATTTTCCTTTTATTAGTTTAGCTTTTTATGTTTATTAGTTAAAGGTAATAACTCTTATTGTCCAATTTTTACCCTTATTGAAGGAAAATGCAACGACTCGAAATTTCCCACACTTCGTATTTAAACATCCAAACTATTTAAATATTTGAATCTTTGTTTTGATGTCATTAAAATGATTTAATTAGCATTTTTATCTCCTTTAAATCATAACTAATAATGGTAAATTTGATTTAGAAAAATGTTCACAAAAAATATATTCTTTAGAAAATTATAGATAATACACTACTAGAATAACATTAAATAGCAAAGGAGCCTTTTGATGGCCGCCGACGGCTATTTTCGATGGCTTGCCATGGTTGTCGATCTCCTAGGTATTTTCGTAAACAAAATATAATAGCCGTCGCAAGCAGTCGAAAACCGACATAAAAATACCATCGGCGGCCGTTGCTGGCCATCGAAAGTTATCGTGTATACAGGCTTCGGGCCGAGAGCAGCTTCATTATTCCTCAATCCCCCAAATTAGCATAAAATCTAACTCCACCACCTCCTCCCTACCGTCAGCCAGCCGTCATGCCTCCTCTAGCATCTCCATCTTCATCAGTCTCCTATCTCGACAAGCCTAGGCCCTTCATCAATCTCCAATTAGGCTTTATTTCTAAACCCTAATTAATTTATTAAATTAGGGATAATTTATTGTTATAGCTGTATAATACCCCATTGATTGTTTGGTATACCCCATTGATTGTTAGGTATACCCTATTGAATGCTAATTATATTGTTATTATAATCGTTTATCATTGAAATGTTGGGAGAAAAATTGTTTAATGTATATGTGCATTAATTGGTGTGTATGCATTGATTAATTAGTGCATATGCGCATTAGGTCTAGTATGGATTAAATAGAGTCGATGCTCATGATTTAGTGTATGCGTTTTCAAGATGACGGAAACGATGATTCAATGTATGCGTTTCTTAGAATGTAAATAAATTATTGTAAAAATTGTTGTATAATACGATTTACTTTTTATAAATCCCTTAAAGAGTATTTGGCCCTGTCTGACAAGTGTTGTATACGATCGTTGTATGGATGTTCGTTTTTACACAGAACGGACATTTATATTCATCTGATATAATATTTTTAGGATTTGTCCTTGTATTGGAAAAGTTGCAAACACAATAGATTAATTATATTTTGCAAATCATTTCATTTTAAACGGTTCATAAAATTTCGACAACACTTTCATTTTGTTCCCCGTGTGCACGCATATGTGTATGATATAGAGAACAAAGGTAAAGTGCTGCGAAAATTTTGTCGAATCGTTTAAAATAAAATAATTTGCAAAATATAATTACTCTATTGTGTTTGTAATGGGAAGTAGGATGACCAACCATCAAAGTACAAAAAAATAACCTAAAAATTATAGATTATATTCATATAATAATTTGTGTAAATCTGTTTGAAAATAAAATTATATAGACTAATATTATATATTTACGAAAATTCAAACGTATGATTTAATTGAAAAATAAAATGTCAATAAGTAAATGATTAATATGTTTTTATGTTTCAAAGCAGGAAAAATGGTCAATTATTTTATCGATCGGAGCTGGATGTACCAATAAAAAAGAGAAATTGGAGGCTCAATAAGTGAACATTTTCAAAATGGTATACACGTCTTTATTGAATTCGCCTTAAGTAATAATGGAAACGATAAAGAAATTCGTTGTCCATGTAGTAGGTACAATTTATTGAAGCATTTGATACCAGATATGGTAATAGTTCATTTGCGCTAATATCGAGGATATCGAGGAAAATGGTGAGGATACCGGATACAGTAGTAGTTCATTTGCTCCATACACAAATTATTGAAGCATTTGATACCGGATATGATTAATACGTTTAATGGAAAGAATATTCCAAACGAACAAGTGTGCCAAGCGGATATCGAGGAAAATGGCGAAATTACAATGACAGATGATCACTAGATTTTTGACCTCTAAATGATGAATCAATTGAATTAGTAGAAGCATTTGAGATGGCAGAGGAAAATTATATAGAGTACGAGATCGAGTCTGAATTAGAAAATGGCGAGGACTTATTTAATAGTATACATGTTGAAAAAAGTTAATTTATGGAAGTATTGATGTTACACTTTTTTGTATATCATATGCGATTATGATGTTAAATCTTGATATGTTTACTCATAATTGAATGATATGTTCTACCATAATAAAATAATATGTATATGACAGATATTACAAATGTCTTTCTTTAGGTGGCTGAGTTCTTCGCAGTCCGGTTACCCCTCTTCATCTCCGAGAGGGATCGTTCGTAGCGGAGGTGGTGGTAGCAGGCCGTCTCAAGAGGCGCTGCATATGGTAGTTTGATTGCTACCGAAAGCAGATGGCTCGTAAGTATTAAATTTACTTCAGTATTATAAATATTTTGAATGATATATTATTCGTGATTTGTCTATATCATATTTAATGTAGGGATTTGGAGCTTAAGCCTTTCAATATAGTTCTCAGCACATCTAGGCAGGCATACATGAGCCATATGACTGCATGCTGGTCAAAATGGAGTAGGATCTCTGAGCATGTCTAGGAAAGCATCTGGCAGGACTTCCTGGTAAGTGCAAAATTATATATCATTATATTAATCACTTCACAATTTGCTGAATAAGTGTGTGTATATATATATATATATATATTTAACTTATATTTTTTCAACGTATATACATAGTGCGGTATATCTGCAAGAGGAGGATGTTGCTCTTTGCCAGCGCCATTGAAACTTCAAAGTTGCAAAGAATTACCGAGATACGATGTCGACCATCAGAAAATCCGGTAAGAACCCAAACTGGATGAGTACTAGTGTATGGAATGCTTGGGTCGCATGGTGGGGTAGCGATGAGTTCATGGTAAGTCTATCCATTGTCACCTTAATTTTTTCAGTAGATAATACATAATTCATACATGTAAAATATAATCATAATTTTTATTTTGCAGGCGGAGTAAGACAGGAACTCGACGAACAGGCAAAAAAAATCTGGTCACACACCATGGTGGCTCGAAATCATTTCAGCATCATCGCGAGGTTCTAGTAAATTGATTAATTGCAGTTACGAACATTTATTACATTTTTGGTATAAATTTGTATGAAAAACAATAATATACATCAATTATTGCAGGAAAGAGCGTGTGGGGCTCCTGTCTCGTATATGGATGTATTTGCACATACCACTATAACACAATACCCCTTTTACAACGGGCAATGCCATTTTAATAGGGGTTTCACAACAGGCCTAGGCCTGTTGTATTATGCGATGTTGTAATAGAGTGGATGGATTTTATAACGGTTATTGCCCATTGCAATAAGGGTTTTTTCCAACGATTTTTGCCCGTTGCAAAAATGTCTTTTACAACTATTTTTGCTCGTTGGAAGTATTCCTTTTACAATCGTTTTTGCCCGTTGCAAAAGAGTCTTTTACAACTGTTTTTGCCCATTGTTAAAAAATTTCAAATGAGAAAGAAAATAAAACTACTGTAATGCACGTGTAAATTTTAAACTAATTTGAATTGAAACAAAATTATTATACTAATGACAATCATATTTATTCATATTTGCTAAAAACAGCAAAAGAAATTCATATTTCAAAATAACAAAGGGATTCATCTATTCACATCATTCATAAATTTTTACATAGTTACAAAACATCGAATACAACTAGTACATACAAATAATAACAAAAGATTTAAAATTTAGACTGAAAGACATTGAAACAAACCTTGAACCATAATATTTTAGTTAATCAAAACCCACATAGCACCTTTTTTCTTCAAATATTCCGTTGCTTCTGCTACGTCCTGCAATACATACAAAGATAATCTAAATTACATACGTACATATATTTTGAGTCAATTTATTTATGAATTTGTGAAATCAAATTTATAGATTTATTTGAATTTATTTTTATTTTGGTAAATTAAACATTTTTTCCTTGTATTTACACTGAAACCTGTAGAATTAAGCAAGGGAGATATATAAAGTACTCATTAATAATGTGATTCAATGTTCAGAAAAACAAATGTGTTGTATTTTAAAGATAAATTGCATTGAATTGTTAACTTTAAACGGCTACAAAACTGCACTGTGCTTCAAATTCAACTGCAATATCCAAAAAATTTACAGAGCAATTTTCGAAAGATGTGTGAAACTGATAAATATGCATTTCATAGCTACTTTTATTTACAAACACAATCATTGCATGAATCGTAAACAATTAAGGAAGTAACCTCAAAGAAGGCTGTTATTGTGCATCCTTCACCTCTGACATCAGTCTCTCTAAGCCATCAAGGACCTTAACTGGAACAGTTCTGGTTAGGCTGCAAGCTCAAACTACAAGCTCATAGTTAGTATAAAGAGGCTAACCAATGAATTACAAACATAGCCTCCAAACCAATACTCTGGTTAATGGGCGGTTGTAATGAAAATCCTGCAAAGAAAAAAAGGGCATTGAGAATTATGTCATCTATTCAGGACATTTGTTAGAGTTAAACATATTATTCCTATTAATTTACTTTTAGACCGATGATTCAAACATTAGTTTGCAAAGGAGTTTTCAAAGCAATCATTGGGTCAATTGCTTTTTTAGCTTAGCACTTCTAATATGTATGTTATGTTTCTAACCTGAAGACCATTACTTCTTATATTCATTGTTTCATACATCATGGCATCAATAATTCCAACACCAGTCCCTTAGCTAACCAAATCAAAGACAATATTCATTTAACCCATAGAATATATTACAAAAACTAATAAATAAAAATAACTAACTTGTTTTTGAGAAAAGATGCAAAGCTTGCCCTGGTAAATTTATTTTCTTGATAATTCAAGAGCAGCACATCCTGCATCATGGTAAAATGGATATGCATATAGTTGAGGTTTCAACACAGTCAGTTATTGGGTTGTTCGTCATCATTTAATTTTGAATTCATCATACACGAACAGCTTGTGACATACACAGTGTATCACTGTATATGCTACAAGGCTGTGCACACCGATATACACTTGATAAATCTACAGCTACAGGTGAGGACAAGGTCAAATCCAAATTAAAAGTCAGGTTCAACTCAAGTCAAATAAAAATAATGTCACGACACGAGCACAAGGTCAAACCCAAGCTTTTAAGTTGGAATCAACACAGGTGCAAATGTACATATACAGTAACATATGAACACGAAAGCCAGTGCTAACATGAATATGCAACAGAGAGTGCAATATGTATGGCACAAAAGCATAATCAATGGTGGAGCAATGCAACACCCGTGTACATGTTCAAACAAAGCTACAACATGAACCATTGGCCATAAATGCTCCAGACCGAACCAACAAGAAACAGGAAGTTCGATAGTAATAAAGCTTCATCAAGTATACTCAAATTGAATAGTGCAAATACAAGTCGACGAAGAAGATTATCAATTTATACCAGACTTATACATGAATGACCAGACCAATCAATAGTGAAAATGGAATGCATCAGAGTTTGAACATATCCAAACCAGATGTGAAGGTGACAGCATTTACACATGAATCATGGCAGTGTGCAAATTCAGGTGCTCGTACCACAATGCATCAGATGTCAAGACCACGAACATACCACACGAAGTCATGGAACCGCAGTGTCAAACCAAAAATATTTTCATAAGGGATTTCAAAAATAGCCGAAGTCATAGCATAAAGTTCAAACCGAAAATAAGGTCGCAGGGGATTTCAACAAGAATCAAATGATGTCTACAGAGAATTAAACACCGTGGTGGCCAAGCAAAAGTCAGAAATCACAAGCCGTGGGAATCAAGTCACAAATAAACGAAATTGACAAAGTCAGAAAAATCTCAAGCAATCAAACAAAATCGAATGGCCAGAGCATAGCAGTGACGAATTAAAACAAATTTATACGAACAAAAATATAGGAAATTGAATCCTATAAAAATCCTAACATCATTGGCCGTGAAATGCATTCGAGTTCGAGCAAAACAAACAAACAATAAATCAAATAAACAACTCGAATCGAAGTCGAGCGTAATTGAAATCAAAGAAGCATCACGTACCAATTTATATGAAGCATACACGCTCGACAAATTGAAGCTGTCACAAGCAACAATCAGCAAGCCAAATCAAAGAACATTGAAGTCTATAATCAAACAATATCAAGCGGTGCTTCAATTTAGCAAAACCCAAAATCTGGATTGAGGAACGAACGAATGAGGAACGGCCGCCATTTTCACAAAAAAAAGGAACGGAGCAAATAAAAGAGAAACGGGCCGAAGATATAAAAGAAAAAGGGGGCCGACCATTATATTGGTTTATAATTTTATTTGGGCTTAATTTTTAAACTAGGGTTATGTTATTTAAATTTGTTTTAAATTTAAATTCTTCTGTTAAACCGTTTTAATTTCTAATCGTATGACTAGGTGACAAACTACGTGGCATTGTTATCCAACAAAAATAACTACGTATATGAATTTAGATCCGTAATTTGTTAAAAAAGATTGTGCACATTGATTTGGATTTGTAAATAATTTGTATAAAATTTGTGAACTTATTTACACAGAAAAAAGTGATGGAATTCACATACCAGAATAAAATTGAAATTTTAAAATTTTTCGAAACGGGACCAAAATTCCAAAAATTAACAGTGTCCAAAACGAAAATGGAAAACGGAATTTCGAACCTTAGTTCAGATCCCAAATCCTTATTTCTAACACGGCTTTAGAGAATCATCGGCCTCATCACGGCATTAGATCCCAAATCCTTATTCCTAACACAGCTTTAGATAATGTAATATTATTAATTATTAATTATTAAATTAAGTATTAAATACCAAAAGTAATTATTAATTATCTATATATTTATTACTAATTTTAATTACTAAATATTAAATTAATTATTGAATATTAAAAGTAATAGCAATTATTTAACATTAAATGCTAATAGTAATTATTGAATTTTTTTTGATAATTTATAAATTTTAAATTTATTCAAAAATATTTTGAATTTTCTGATAATATTATTAATGATTAGTAATTAGTAATATAATATTATAATTAGTAATTAGTAACATATGATTAATATAATATTATTAATAATGATTAAATATTAAAGATTAATAAATAATAAATATTAATTTTAAGAAAGCATTATAATTATTAATTATTGATTGTCGAAAATTGGCAACAGACATTTATTACATTGGCCATTTTATGATTATTGTAAAATTGGCATTGGTTAATATAGGCATTTTAAGATCGTTGTAAAATTGGCACCTATTACTGCTGATATTTTAGCCCATTGTAAAATTGGCACTTATTACAATAGGTGTTATGAGCGTTGTAAAATTGGCACCTCTTACAATACGCATTTTGTGACCGTTGTAAAATTATCATCTATTACAACGGGCATTTTGTGAACGTTGTAAAATTGACATGTATTACAACGGGCTTGAAAGAACCATTGTAATAGCATTCTATTACAACGGGCTATCATCGCCGGTTGTAAAAAGGGCATCTATTACAACGGGCCTAAATGGACCATTGTAATAGCCTTCTATTACAACGGACAACCAATGCCCATTGTAAAAAGGGCGTTGTAATAGGGTATTTTTGTTGTTGTGTACTCATGTCATCAGGCAGACCGGCGACGAGAAATCGGTGACGTATGCCTGGGTTGAGGATCATAAAGCATATGCCACACATGTAAGTATATTTTAAGTTATAAGTTATTAATAATGATTATTTTAATTAATTAGTAATAAATTATTATAATATTGCCATACAATATTTACTTGTATTTGATTTTGCGTTGTAGAAAAAATTTATTCAAGCACTTGTGCAGATGCTTGAGCATTCGGGACAAGAGTATTTGACCACAAATAAGGAGGACACTATCTTTGACTCTGTTATAGACCCAGCATACAGAAATAAGTGCTATGGCTATGGCAATCAATCGGTAATTTATAAACTAACTAAGTTGTAAAAATTTCTTAATTTTTATAAAAGTTACGCAATAACTTAAACATATTTCGACTTGTTTTGTAGGCTCGAGCCTCACAAAAGGCCTATCAAAAGACTTAGAACAACGCTGAGATTAATGAGCTTCGCTAGCAAATTGCGTAGCTGCAGGAGCACGACCTCCTCCGAGTAGTGCAAATGGAGCAACTGAACCAACATTTGATCAAATATGTGGAGCGTCATAAAGCAATCCCTTCGTTTGGTGGTTCCGGAGCCGATGATGAATCATGAGGTACGTTTTGCGGTTATTGTTTTTAAAAATTGTGTATATACAACAAGAGATGGTGAGGTTGATTTGTGAACATTTTTGCTTTATATTGATTTGTGGGGTCTGATGTTGGATGTATATATTGTACATTGGTGTTGGATTTACACATTATGGGGTGATGATCGATGGTTTGTATTAATTGGAATGTTTGAGTTTGAGATGGGATTGTTTGAGTTTTATTATTGTTATTGATATTGATTTTAGCTTATATGTATGATATATATATATATATATATATTGATTTTGATGTGTTGTGATATATATTGATATTGATGCGCTGTTGGACTGTTAATTTTTTTTACCCAGATTTCTGACAGCTATCGATGGTTTCCGATGGCTTATAGGTCAAAATATTTCAACGGCTTCCAAATGCTAACCGATCGTATATACCGACAGCTTCCAACAGTTTTCTAGTGTGTTTTTAAGCCACGTGAACGTCTTCACCGTTAGAAAAAACGTCGAAACTGCCGTTGGAGGCCATCATAGATCTGTCTTCGTTTCCGTCGAAAATGGACGAAAGCCATGTTCTATATACTAACAGCATTTTTTTTCCGACAGCCACCGACGGCTTGGAGCCGTCGGAAATGACCGTATTCCTCGTAGTGATATGACCGAAATCATTTTATCGATAAACGGCTATTTTTTCAATGAAAGTTGTTCAAACTTTTTACACACGTCTAAGTAATCATTATGTAAATAATTAGCTGCTAAAAATATTTTCATATTTATGGCTAACTAAATAGGAAAATGAGAAAACAAGGAAAATGAGCAAAAATGAAAATAATTAACTCTTAAGCTAATGATCTAATAAACACGTTAGCAACTAATTTAATACTCTCCTCTTCATACACGCTTGGAAGGTTCTAGAAGCTTCCTATGGAATAAAAGATATTATGGTAAGGGTATAATGGTAATTATCCTAAAAGGGATAGTGAAATAAAGTAAAAATGAGTAAAAATGGTAATACTTCAAAAAAGAGCTATGTGGTGTAAAGCGTGAAGTGATAGAAGCAATTGTGACATTAGGGTTCCGAGGGTTATTTGATCTTTTCCCATCATCATTCCTAAGCCTATAAAAGGTGGGGCATATGCTTAGGAAATAATCACAAAATTCCTAAGCTCCTTTAATGGCTTCTTCATCTCCTTCTCTACCTCTCTAACTTTCTCAATTCATATCCAAATCAACTCCAAATCACTTCAAACTTTGCCATAAATCTTAGTAATTTATTAAAACACCTTCCACCGAGGCAAAGTTGAAGAAGCAAAGCCAAACTCCCAACACTCCTGTAGCGATCCTAATTTCGATTGACATTATTTAATACATTTAATTAGATAAATTAAATGAAATAATGTAAATGATTAAGGGATTGAGATTTGTATAATTAGAAGGTAGTCATGCCTAATGAACTAATGAACTAATGAACTAAAGGGAAATAAAATGAAATAGATAAGGGTATTAAGATTAGGACAAAATAGGAATATGTTATATTCTAAACCCTCATGCCACTTTTATTTTCCACGTTCATAAACAAAAAATAAACCAAGCTTGGCCGGCCACCATAAGAAGAAAGCAAGGGGAAGATAAGAAAGAATCAAAAGAAGGAAGCTTAATCAAATCAACTCAAGAGAAAATCTTAACTCCTTAACCACAAGCTAAGGCGAATGATAGATTACATCTCATATTTCTTGTTTTTAGCCCTAGATCAGATCCAAATATGTTTTGCAAAGTATTATGCCATGTTTTGAATGTTATATATATATATATATATATATATATGTATGTATGTATGTATGTATATGTATATGTATATGCTTGTTAATGAATTTTGTTGGCTCATATAAATTTTATGATAAGTTTTAATTTGAAAAACCTATCAAATGACATCCACATGCCTTGTGCTTTTAATATGATGTCAAAAATAGAGATGGGTTTCAAGTTTCATAATTTTCTGAATTAATGTGGATTTATTATGAATTTTCTAGTAAAGAAAATAGTTTGATTGGGTTTAAATTAATTACGGCTATTATATGTTAGCTTTAAGCTAGAAATTTAAATATGTTAGAAAACATATTAACAGTGATTTATGGGAATTTTTAAAGAATTTTCCTAAGTATTTTATTAAAGATATAAAATTATTTAAGCTTTGAGACTTAAATGTTTTATATGTTTATAAAAGAAGAAGTGGCAATTTGTAAATGCTTTAAATGTTAATTTCTGAAATTCAGTAGCACTTTTAGAAATGATTTTGAAAAAGAATTGGAAACCAATCATATGTTGACAAACAATACAAGTTAGTTGGATAGAAATTGCTTCAAAAAGTTAAAAATCAGTTTTATAAAGTTCGTCACTTATAGCAGCTACCTTTTGACCTCATACTATCACCTCCATCTAAGTCGAAACCAATACACATGGTATCAGCTTCGGTACGTAGTGGATTGGGATTCGGCGAAAGGTATGGAGTCAAAACAGGCTTTTGAAGGGGTTGAAGTAGCTTTAATAAACTTAGAACTATCTTGGTTACAAATGAAGCCTTCGAAGGAACCAGCTTTTGACTTGGTCAAATGGTTTAGAAAAAGGGCTTTCGAAAGAGGTTGCCGCCTTTGTTTTAATGAATAAGCTTTTGAAGGAATTGAAACCCGTACTGCCGCTTTCTACCTTTCAAAGCAATGCCTTTGAAAGGGTCCTTTTGTTTTAAACCTTGAAGTCACTTCTCCATGCTTTCAAAAGGGTTGGTTTCGACACTAGCTACTTTCTTTTATTTAGGAAAAATGCTTTTGAAAGAGATGCTTTCGTCCTAGTTATTTAGAGACCCTTTGATATATTGAAATTAAACCCAAAGGTTTCGAAAGGAATGATTTTAAATTGTTTCGAAACAATGTTCCACGAATTTTGACTTGAACCCAATGCTTTCGAAAGGTTTGTATTAATTAAAGGACTTTAAAGCTTTCGAAATGTAACTAATAAATGTTTCGAAGAGGTGATACCCCAATGTTTTTGAAAAGTTTGCCATTGAATGGAAGGTTTCCAATGTTTTCGAAAGGCAAGTTTGAATTTTTTTGAAAAGAGGATGTTTAAGGTTTTATAAAGCTTTTGTAGGGACACTTTCAATGGTTTCGAAAGGTCTATTATAAATGGTTTCGAAAGGTATGTTTTGGCCTTTCGGCCTAATGTTTCAAAGTTAAGTAGTTAACGAGTTTCGAAAGGGGTGCTTTCAAAGGTTTCGAAAGAGATTGTTTAAAGTTTTTAAACAAGGGTTTCAAAGGTTTTCATCAACAATGTTTTGTGTAAAGCATATATCATGGCAAAGAGATTTGAGTAGAGAAAAAGTATGTTTTTCTTGTTTTGGTCTGATTTAAAGGGTTAAATCAATTTGAAAAATGTTTTCAAGGAAAATTTGATGGATAGTTAACCCGAAGTAAATTAAATATTTGATTACCAGATGGCAATGGTACGGGGTCTTACCCTATACATTAGCTATAACCCCTATCTAATTTAGTCAAGAATTCCAGTATGTGGGGCTTAGTCACAGGTAAGACATAAATGATGTTACACACAGATTGGAATATACAGAGAAGGAGGATAGGTTATTGGTGAGCCCGTAAAACCATTAGGATCAGTTGACCCTGGGAGGAGTAAGTTAAGGACAGACCATCCAGAAGTATGTTCTAACAGATATTAGATTATTTATTT
This sequence comes from Allium cepa, assembly GCA_030765085.1. Lineage (NCBI taxonomy): Eukaryota > Viridiplantae > Streptophyta > Magnoliopsida > Asparagales > Amaryllidaceae > Allium > Allium cepa. Next base: position 428,365,132 of record CM060935.1, read on the forward strand.
TTTCTGGTAGGCCCGAGTCAGCCAATGGTTAGTAGTTATCCAAACAAAACTATATTGTTAGGACAGATAATCCATTTATTACCTGATTTACGAGCATATATGATATTGCTATTATCATTTTAATTAGTTTAATATCAGGATTCGGATTTGCAAAAAGATATGTTTTAAAAGGATATTAGTGAGGGAAAACCCGTTCCGCTAAGCGGCGTGGTCTCACTTAATATTAGTAAACCGAGATGTAGTAGTATTATTCACACCAGGCTTTATCTGTAACTCAAAGTTTATGTTTTCCCCCATAAACTCTCGGGTGCTCAAAATTCAATTTGAGTAGACTGAGAGTTAAGGTTTTTTAGGTTTAGTGGGTTGGACGAATAAAGCTTCCGAAGACGTGGAGAAGGTAAAGCTAGTTATATAGGAGCTATTTAGTCTTATTTCAACTATGATATATTAAGACTGGTATGTCTATTTAGGACTCTGATCATCTAAGAGGGAATCTTCATATGTCACTCTTGGCGTTATTTGTAATAATTATATTTGATCAAAAACCTAGGAATCGATTATGGGATTATGTAATTGAATATGAAATATTGATTTGGAATGTAATCGTTAAAGTTGTTTTAATTTGTACTGATTTTATTTCATATTCATGTGCTTCTGATATTATAGATATCATTAATGTTATCGTATTTTGTCACCGGAAGTTAATAATATGGATGATTATAGCATTTGTAACGCTTCTCTATGGGCCTCAAGATAGAGGATGTTACAGCTCCTCATGGTCGTGAGCAATTTATGATGGGGAAAGGCAATGGAGCAAGGTAGAAGCAAGGAAGGTGGAAGGAGAAGGTGCTTGCAAGGATGTGGCTTGATTTTAGTTCTTGGATCTTGGTTTTGGTTGGATAAAAGGTGAGTTAACATCTCACCTTGAATGGAAAATATAACAATGTTGTGTTTGATTGTAGGTAAGTGGTGTGAATTATTAATAAAAACTTTGGTTGTAGCTTTATACTTTAAAAGTACGTGACATATGTGATCTATGTACATTGACTCGAACAAACTTGGTATGGACTTGAATGGACTTATATGACATGTCAAAAGACCTTGAATAAAGCATATAGGTTATAAATGGACTTTGGTTTAGATTGGACTTGGATTTGAAAGTGCACTTATAACGATAATCACTATAGAAGCAGTTGTGAATTGCCTTGTTTTTGGCAATTGTTATGAAACTTTATAGAGAGATTCTTAGGGATTTTCTCACCATATTTAGATTTCTCTAGATGTATGTTTATTGCTATCAAAAGATTGAATAGTAAAATTTTAAGTAACATTTCGAAAATGGTTAAACATCATTTGTGCAAAACTGTCCTGTTTAACCTTGATTTTTGGACTTCAAATGTTTCAAAAAGGACTTTAAGCTTGAGCGAATTGTTTCATTCTTTTTAAAAGTATTGCCTAACTCTTATTAGAGTATTTTAAAAGTATTTTGAGATTTATATGAATTTTTAAGAATTAGTTGTGAATCGTTAAAGGAGAGATATTTGTTAAAAAATGTCGTTTCCAAGTTTCTAATGATTATTCAAACTTGTTATTTTCAAGTGGTATGTTAAAGGAATATTTTATTTTAAGTATTTTGGAGTATAAATATCTTGAGAAATATCTTATATCTTGGAAAATATATTATGTAAATATCTTGATAATATCTTATATAAATTTATTGGAAATTATCTTATATAAATATCTTGTTTTAGATTATAAACAAAAGGTTAGAAAAGGGTTAGTAATTGCTTGATGGCCAAACAGATAATTGTTTAATTACTTATTTTACAAGTAATTAACTATGCTTAACTTAATAAGATAATAAAGTAATCTTATGTATTTATGAGAGTTATGATTGATGTTGATAGGGATGGAGCAATAGAGCTCTAACCTACCGTGCTTCCCTCTTAAAGGAGGAATGGGTAAGTGAAAAATGTCAAAAACGTGTTTATTGAGTTGGTAAAATGACTGCCTTACACCTGTGATGCATAATGGCAGTCAAAGGAAAGAGAAAGAAATAAGATGAAGATAGAAGAGAAAAGAATGGAAAAGAACAAAAATGAAGCATGAAATAACCCAATTACCTATCGCATATCTCGCGTCGCATCAAAGTAAATATAATAATCAACATAGGTATAAAACAATAGAGACTGTAATAACAATGTGAAATAATCTTCTGAGTATAAGAACCATAAAGTTATACCACACCATAGTAGAGTTTATACAATGGGAAACTAAACTCAACGGGTACATTGTCTCGTTATAGTAAGTCAACACCGTCGAGCCTCCACAGTGTCATATAGCGGAAATATAATAACGAATGCACATATAAGTATAAATAACTTTACCTCCTATCGGTCCACCTGTAGAACTCCATATGTCATCCACCTACTCCCAATCTACTCATTTTTGAGTATCCGGGATAGTAAGAAGCAAAGCATAAAACCTTGAGTCGGAAAGTAGTCTAGTGTGAGCAATATAAAATCTCAAAATACTATAAAAGTCAATAATATACAAAACCGTGCGTGTATAAACCATACCTAACCTGTCTTTACAATTACAGAGTCAGCACATAAACATAAGTAATATGCTACTTTATAATATCGTAAAAAGGATATATCGTACTCAGTATCTATCAGGGTGCCTAGGTATCCCCACCTATAGTCCCTACTTCATACTAAGTAAACTTCAAGTATCTAGGTATCTCCATCCATACCTACTCACACTAAGTAAAGTCAGGGTATCTAGGTGTCCCTACCATGATACCTACCTAGTGTGACATTCTTAGAGTGACAGGTGACTAATGAGCAACCATAACAAACATAACATCCATCATATAATACTAACTTTCGCCCAATGTGCCAGATATATGATGACTCGTATAACCCACTGCAACTGTCAAGGACTAGTGGAAATCCTGGTTCTCTATCATACTCACGTACAGATAGGTCTACTTCAACTCCGTTGCGGTGCCATAACCGAACACTCTCCCATACCTGCTTGACACTAGACCCACTCGGGATTGTCCAGGGTACACAACCATCGCTACCAGCCTTTGGGTATCACCCGCATATAGTAACCTTACTTCGAGCATGACAAAAAACACTCCGAGTCATCAATGATCCCTAGGCACAAACACGTCCAACGAGCCCTACTTACTCGATACAGATTCGAACCCTACTGCTCACTATAGTTTCTGGGCACGAGCTCTAACACTCATCCCGGTCCACTATCCCCAGGCTCACTCCAATCCGAGTTGCCATCCTCGATCCCGCTCTCCGCCTAAGCTCTTTATCGAAGAACTCTACTATCATGCCATTTGAAGCCCGATGTCTAGCATGATCCATACAGTCCTAATACTATCATCCTCCGAACCTATTCCAAATATTGTCAAATCACCATCCGAAGTACCAGATTACCAGATCGAAGCATCACATTATTGCCTCACCATCAAAATCGCTTGATATAGAGCAATAACATCCAATCTATTAATCGGTCGCAAGAACAAACCATCACTTCGTGCACCATGAGATCGTGTCAATGTCCAAGCCAAAGATTGACCAAATTTCCAATCAATAATAATGATAGACATTGACCAATCTACAATGGTCAATATCAACCACCCTAGTCTTGTACTTAATCGAACGGATAAGTACAAACCAAACGGAAATGTCCGGCATCCATCCTGAAGTTTGAAGCCATGTCCTCTACCTTATATCCATCGGTACATATCCAAACCCTCCTCTACAGCTTATATCATTCATTAGGTTTTCGCATGTGTGAAACTCAAATGTACAAGATACTACCTAAACCCATCATCGTTAATCGACGTTTTCAACCAAAACAATCAAATAAGTCAAACAAGCCAAACAACCAAACATACTTCCAACCACCATACATCCATCCAAAACAACATACATACAACATAAATGATCCATCCATATCAATCAATGTGGAAAATCATACCAATAATAGCTCTAATATAATAATTCCCTAACTATGGCACGACGATGGAAAATATATACATTTCTTTATAAATCATTTTAAAATATGTTTATTTTCTTTTATATATATAGTTGTTGTATAAGTATAGTAATATCACAATTTAAAACAAAAAACAAAATCATTCCCGGGCGTCAATCTAATACTATCCAACAAAACATAGTTTAATGAGAGACTGTATCACTCACCTTAGCCAAATCTATCCATACCAATGCAAAGATTTAGATCTCGCCATCATAAGCATAACACAAGAAATCGTATCCAAAATGGACCTCGTATGCAACAGATATGGGTTAAATACGATTCGAGATTAACTAATTAATTAATTAACCAATTAAAAGATAATTACCATTTTAAATCTAATCTTTCTTCCTCAATAATATGCTTTTTACAGGAACCATGCATTTTCATGCCATGACCACACCTTAACCCATTTATTTCTCCACCTACAAGCCACAATTCTTTGATCCATCTTCGCCAAACCGCTTCTCTTTATGTCCTCTTCAATCTGCACTCAATCACCTCATCTCCAACATCTCCCATCAAATCGCGATTGGAAGAGCTTCTCATGACATGGCTGAGATGCGTTTTGCTATGTTTAATTGATCGTGAACAAAACTTGGGGAAAAATGCCCCATTGTACAAGAATTACAACGGCAATCTCCGACGCCCATCGTCGCTCTAAGATCCGACAAGATCGAACCTTAATTCACGGCTATAGAGTCGATCTCGACCAATGACATCGATCAAAAATTCTGCTCTGGTCATTGCCTGCCCTCATCCATACGATCTCAATGGATCCAACCTTATATTTTATCATCAAGCAGATGTGGAGAAATTAATTTTTGAATGTGGATAAATGGGTTCGGCCATGATTTGTTCTTCAGCCATGAATAGTAAAGTGAACTTGAGAAATGGAGGGAGATCCAATTTGGGGTTTAAACCATAATATTATAATAATCCGTTTATTCAAATTTCCAAATAAATAGTCGTACATTTCAGTCCGTACGATTACACAATGTGTTCGATCGCCAAGAAACTCGTCCATGCACATTACCTCATTTTTTGGATCCAATGGTACAAGTCTCATTGCCATCTGAGACTGTGCCTCGGGATGCTAATTTCGCATATTTCCATATCATTTTGACCATTAGATCATTAGATCTTCAAATATAGCAATTCTTATACTAATTTTAATTCGCAACGTCAATCTGAACTCAACGGAAGTAGTCTCGATTCCTAATTCAGCCATACGCGAAAAATCAAATTTTTGGCACTTCATTTAATTAATGATTAAATATTTAAATAAATTATTTAAATATCCAACCATTAAAAATATGGTTCATTACAGTTGATTCCTTATTGTTTATGGAATTCATTAATACTATAAGTAACATTAGAAATCGACGAGGTGGACTTATCTATTTGTGAGATTCAAAACTGAAGTGTCTAGGAAAGGCTTAGAGCAACCAGTGCCCAAACTTACCGGGCTTCACTCTTGGACAAGAAATAGTTGAGTTGGAATGTCAAAAATGAGTTTGGCATACGAATCATGATTTATATAAGCAATCGTCTTTTGAACTTGATAGTTAACTAGTCCATACTGAACTTGACTGAATGCAAACTTCGATCTTTAAAACAATGGTTTGTAAAAGATAGTAACAAGTAGGAGAATGATCTGGGTTTGTTGTGACAATGTGTTAATCGCATTCGCCAATAACCCTTTCTGATTATACTTAATGATTTATGATCTATCCGAGAAACAGGAATTCATTTGGGAATTCGATCTGTTCTAGATGAAGGAATTCATTTAGGGATTTGTATTCTGTTTGAGTGATGAACATGCGTGTGAAAGATACCGACCATGACCTCGAAATCTAAAATGGCTAAAGGCAGAGTATGAAGCGTAGTCTGGGGTTTTGCAAACCCGTGATAGGGTATATCAACTCCGTATCTAGCGTATGCTTATCGATATGTTACGTGTGGGAGTTGATGGTACTTGGTTCCAGTTGTGCGGGTTCACTCACTCGGAAATGGGCCAGCAATGTTTACCTTATGGTATATTTTATCTAGAGATATACGATGCTCGAAAGGTATTTTCTGATCCTTGTGCATAGAGTTTGGATTTGGCTTCCCTGAAGAGATCTCCGTGGAAAATCCATTATGCAAACATTCCTTATTGATTTTGGTTGTACCCATATTATGCTGGAATGTAGTCAATGTAACCATTTCAGCTATGATTAATATTTATTTTAAACCTTGCATTGTTATAATATCATTGGATTCTCGATACACAATTTGGTTATCATAAGGTAAAATCCCATCCGTGTTTATTGGCGGTGTAGTCTTACGAGATACCCTTATTTTAAAGGGTTTAATATATAATAAATGTGTATGATTGAGTTTCTCATGCTTGTTTACTAGATTGATCTAGGTGTTATTTTCTTAATGCTCGGGTTAGCCCCGTGCATGTTTCCAAATTTAGCTTTGGACGCTTTGAAGATTCTAGAGAAGAGTTGGAGTTATACCTACCATAGTATTTATTTACACTACATTACTTTATGTGTCTCATCGGCATTTTTAGGATAGGTTGTTATAACTGTTAGGGGATGATTACTATAACTCCAAAAAACTTTGTATCTTAGGATGATAATTTGTAATGTCTTTCGATAATATATATGATCGTTCCATTATGAGATTCTGGTATTGTGTTCCTTCTTTCTTGTTTTGTTTTTTTCCTTTTATTTTATTCTAACAATTCATCTTTTCGGCACTTGGGTGCTTGAGACATGAACACTGTGGATGTACTAGTGTCAACATTCGGTGGTTGAAAAGGCATACTGTTACAGAAAACATGAATACCCATAATAGTTTTATATTCTGTTTAATGTACATAAAAAGTTGAAATTATAAGAGAAATATTATTGAGAGATGAAAGGGAAAATTATGGAAAAATAGAAAATTGAATGGTATAATCAAGAAAATAATTTGCAGAGAGAAATAATAAACATTTGATATCAATGAAATACGAACTTTTGAGTAAACATAATTTAGCTAATAATAATTACCAACAATTATAAAGAATAACAAGCAGTTTAGAATTTCAAACTTAATGTTAAGAAACTCCTATTGTGGCATATGTAACCTTCAAAAGTTTGGATATGAAATTCTTCATGACTTATATTACGCGTGGATTGTCCTATATGTTGGTATGTTTTTCATGCCAAAGGTTTTGAGCTACATAAAAAATTTCTTCCTGTATCTTTTGACTCTTATGATATACTTTGGTTTAAAATAATTCTCTTAATCATAATTAATTTTTTATCCGTCGATAAGGTGATACTCGGTTTTAACCAATAAAATCACTTCGAAATTAATATGGTTGAATTTGACTTCAAATGGATTAAAAAAAACAAGTAACGTGGAATTTATACATAACATCCTATGAAGTACCCATAGACCTCGCGGGATGAATTGAAAGATAGCTAACTAGTTATTGTGTGTAATTTACGTAGTAATGAATACCAAATGTCACCGTAGATTTAGTGTTTTCTAATTCTCCATTTCAATATCTTAATAGAACAATTGCCATAGAATTTCATGTACCCACCGTATACAAGTTGCACATACAACGTTATAGTATTTCAACACCATAATTGGTAGTAAATTATTTAATCTCATTCAATATTCTTTGAGCTCTAATAATCTACTTCTGTTTTAATTCTTCAAATTTTTACATTTTTTTTTGCATAGTATTATACTTCTTAATCTCAAATTTTTTCCAGTGAATTAGATTTTACATGTACATCTATAATAAAAAGTTATTTAGGACTTTGAAAGCCATTGATGTGCAAGGAAGATATATTTAACATATTTTATCGAAGATTGTGATTATCATGTTATTTGATCATATTACATCCTTAATGGTATTCATTTTTTAATAAGTATGTCATAATGAACTTTTGGAATACCTACATATGAAAAAACTGATAATTTCATTGAATTATGATGTCTATAAATCTTAAATTTACTTTGGATATGTGTCCCATTCAAACGAAATATCTCTTAAGTTTTCAACTAATATTTTCTTAACAAAATATAGACAACATGTTCGAAATACTTGTTTTATTTTGTTTATATAAATATTTTTATGTTTTTGTTAATTTATTAAATTACTAAAATACATTAGCAAATTGATATTCATTTTTAGTTATGCTATACATAAGTAATCAAATTGAACATCTTCTACCTAGAATTTAACATTTCTATATATACAAATTTGGTTTCAACTATTCCGTGACTCCATGTGTGAAGCATGGATTTGTACTAATTCATTATAGATGTTTCATCATCATTAGTAGTTGACAATGCCATAGTTAGGGATTCAATAAAATGCTAATGGTATGACTAAAAATTAGCATATGAAAGTGTTGAAAATGATTATTAATCATAATCAACATTATCAAAAACTTCTCAAATTTCTATCGAACATACTAGGAGTTATATAATACATTAATCACATGAAATAATAGCATAACAATAAAAAAAATTACCGATGTTATAATATATGTATATTATGAAGTGAATATGCTTGTACATTGTTTTGTTTAGTCCCATATCGTGGGATAAGTTCAGTCCTTACCTCTGAAGCCTTTATATAAAGTAGGCCATGTAATGTAAATATATATCTATTCTCTGAATGAATAAAATTGTTCTCTCTCTCCAATGGCTTCTATTTTCTTTATTCTATAACACGTTATCAGCACGATGTTTTATTCTTAAGATTTTCTTTATGCATTTGAGATCTATTTCTTTTCTCTTGGGATCTAATTTTATTTCATAGATCAAATTTCGTTTTGTAAACATTTGTTTTGATCTCATTTCTTTTTCCTGGATCTCATTTTGTATATCTTATAATGTTGATCTCATTATGTGAATCTAACATTATTTATTTGTGTAGATCTAACTTTGTAGACTTCATTTTTCAGATCTCATTTGTAGAATTATTAAATTGATTTTATTTTTAGATGTTATTATGTTGATCTCAATATGATCTAATTTTTCTGATCTAATTCTATTATAGATCTAATTTTATAGATCTATAACATTTTATATTTTATATACTGTTGCTTTTCTTTTCGATCCACAGCCCTAATATGGTATAATGATGATTTTAGATCTCATTGATCTTTCATTATTTTTAATTGATATTCTTTGTAATGAAGGATTTTATATTAAAAAAAAAATCTACCAAATTAATGCTGATTATCAAATATCTACATGAAATGGTTTTGATATTTGTAGCGTGTATAATTATATGTATTATTGCTGATTTAATAATACAAAGAGGTTTGAGTTGCAGAAGAAGCAAGCAGATTAATTTCCAATGACTCCAGTAATGGATATCGAATCGATGGTACTTATATTTTTGACTTGTTCCATTTTTCATTCGTCGATGTATAAAACACGTTTCCCTTTAATGGAAACACGCACTTTTGCTCTTGCTATGAGATTTCTGGTTTCATTCACGCATTGAGTAAAACAAAGTTCCGTGATGTTCCTATTTTCATTTAGAAATAATTTAGAATTTATATGATTATATCTGTTTTTTTTTTTTGAATTAACCATATTCAGATTGTCTAGTGATTTAACTGAAAAAGAACATCTTTACCTATGGAACTCCCTGAAGGAGCGTTATGACCACCAAAATATGGTCACACTTTTAAACACTAGACATGAGTGGTTGAACTTGAAGTTTTAAGTCTTTAAATCTACTAGGAAATACAATTCCTCTATATTAAAATTACTTCTAAACTAAAATTATGTGAAAGGATTGTCTAGTGATGCTAACCTGAAGTTAGATCATTTCTTCGACGATGAAGGAAACTTCATTAATGATGAAAATCTAAGTACGGTAATAAATGATATGGTCGAATTGATCAATAATAGCAGCCTGAAGTCTGCTATGTGGATTTTATTTTATTTCAGTTCAGTAAATCAGTTTAAAGTTGGTAAAACCCAAGTTTTGATAATCTTTGGGTGTGTTTGCCAAACTATATATTTGAAGAAGTACATTTTAATATTCTCAAGAAGAGATAATCCATATGACATACTCTTGAAGAGATGTATTATGATTTTTATATTTCAAAATCCAAACATCCTAGAAGAGATGTTGTAGAATTATGTCAATTATGTAGAAAAAGATATTGATTATTGATGACATCCAAAAAACAATGCATATAAAGTATCTTTAGAAGTGATATGTACCACTCTAGAAGCGGTGTTTATGAAATATCCCCAGAAGTGATATTATATCATCATAAATGCACTGGCTACGGTAAATTAAATGATGTTGTATTTTTATGTTTGGAATAAGAATAGACATATGGTTTATTATATGGTGTATTCATTTTGGCAAACAATGCTCGATATAATGAAAGAAATAAGTTTGAACAACAACCTGAAGTTGTGCAAAGATTTTCTTTTCCAACCAGAAGTTGTATAACTCAAAGTCCAAGACCTGAAGTCTTGAATTATGAAAAGATTTATGATAAACTTTACAAGCTCGAATTCTAATAGACTTTTATTTTGTAACAATATGGTACAAAAAAAAAGGGAGAAGTTTACACAAAATTTGAGAACCTGAAGTTCATAACAAATCAATGAACTTGAAGTTCATGAATTAGAAGCCCGAAGCTCTATTGAAATTATGTAAAATGATAAGGTTGTGCTTCCTGAAGAAGTTAAAGAAAATTAATAAATAATCATATGATAAAATGATGATGCATTCAAGAGATTACAAATATCTCCAAATGAGTTATACCTTACTTTATATCTTAACATTTGCACTATATTAACCAAATATCCTGAAGATATTATGTTACATGATATTTCAAACATCATTGGATGCGTATGTGTGTATATTAATCTCTTGAAAAGATGATTTAAAGATTTATATAAATATAACATCCTAGAAGAGATGTTATAGGAATTTTATCTTTGTTACATTGCAATTCCTTAAAAGAAAACACTATATTCCCTGAAGGAATAACCATATTTTTTTTTTTGAAGCAACAACAATAATTTTTCAAAAAAAAAAGAAAAAAGGACATTGTATGCCAATATTACACTCCAGAAGTAGTGGTTTTATCTCTTACATCTTACTTTCATTTGATGAATCTAATTTTGTTATTGTATTTAAAGTTTGATATGTCATTTCAAAGATAGTTACAACAAAAATCTCCAGCAGAGATATCTTATGCCACTATAAAAGGAGTAATTATGTAATTTATATAAAAGAAATATTGTATATTGATATGGCATTCCAATAATACATATATTTATCTCTTGAAGAGATAAATTCACTCCAGAAATAGTGATAATAAAATATCCCTAAAAGAGACTAATAAATTAGGAAATGATAACATATCTCTAGAAGAGATTTGCTTATATGTTTGGTAATTTTATTAAACCAAATAAATGCATAGAAATTTGATTATAAAGGATCCTAATTTAGTTTAGATTAGATCCTAAAAGTATGAGAGCTATACATACGGTCCTGAGGAAATCCGTATCTGTAACATTCCAAGTATCCAGAAGATACTATTATTATTTTTGCTCTAATTTTTTTACGGAACTCTCAATAGAGATGTGTAGAAATGTCTATATGCAATTAAAAATTATTCCTTGATAAGTAATCATAATTAGTGTTCAAAAACTGATATTTGAGATATAATTGAGGAACAAAACTAAACAACTTGAAGTTGTGTATATTTTGTTCGAACTAGAAGTTCGATATGGTTTCAAACCAAATTTTTTGAACATTATCATGTGGTTTTGACAGGTTTGCATTGACATTTATTTATAAATAGAAATTAATAGTTTGGATGCTTGTAATAGTTTGTTCTAAGAATCACTAATCCAAATGAGAAAGAATATGAAAATTTTATAATATATATGTGATACGTGGACGCACGTATACATCCATATATTTAAATATTTAGCTAACAACCTGAAGTTTGTTATAAGCTCATCTTATAGATTACGCATAGATATTATTTAGTGATTTAAAATTCAATCAACATAAATGTTGAATGACCTGAAGTCATGTATGTATTCAAATGATCTACACAATAAGTAAATTCCTCCAATTGCTTAGATCAATGAATGAGAACAAACTCTAATAATCAATATCAATTGAATGCATCTTATCAACTAATAAAAGAATTATCCTCCTATTATTAATATGTATGATGTATTTGCTAGTAGCAATATCATAATGGATCAAAATGAGAGTCCAAAGATGATTATTATTTAATGTGGCAATGTTTGTCAACATTGAGGGGGAGGATAAAGGAATACAAGTTCATTTTGATCATCAGGGTTAAATATTTATTAAAATATACAGTGATGCAAAATATTATCAATATTATCCCTAGTAGACTTTCTCCAATATAGATTTGAATCCCTGAAGGATCAAAATTTGTAAACCATATCTGAAATATGGTTCAAAAGTCAGTTCAAAATATTTTTGGAGTAAGTAATAAAGATGCCAAATAAAGGAGGTGGGTGTTCTTGAAGAAACACTTAAGGATGCTCTGAAAGAGATCCATGACATGATTCACAAATAACCCTAGAAGTGGGTTAGGTACCTAAAACATAATTAAAGAGATCTCAATAAATCATGTCTAGAACTGACAAGAAATAATCATCGATGATAAATTTGCAAATAATAAAGCGCTTATATTTATAAATAGATTAAGAATCTTAAATTAGGGGAAAACATGACTGGCCATCATGAATCCTTTAATAGTAGAGAAATATGGACATGTAGTCCGCAAAGTACCGAAAGTACTTGAAATGCTTAATATACCCTGAAGGTATAAATGTGGTTTAAAATCATATTAAATAATGAAAGTATACAAATTCCTGAAGAATATAAATAACTTTCATTGTTATAAAGAATGCAAAGAACAAGGAGAGTAAATTTCAACCTACTTTTAAGTATTGTTGTAATGAAAATCTTGATATAATTCATGATGAGTAGATTACTTCCTATTTTTAAGTATCGTTGTAATGAAACTCTTAATATCCATTGAAGTGATAGTTGCGATATGCAAATACTTATTAAAGTATACAAATTTCTGAAGAATATATATAACTTTTGTAGTTATAAAGAATGAAAAAGACATGAAGTCTAGATTACAAATTTCTTCTAAGTATTGTTGTAATGAAAATCTTGATACATCAAGATGAGTAGATTACTTCCTGCTTTCTAGTAATGTTGTAATGAAATTTTTAATATTCATGAAAGATGTATAATTGCAATGCGCAAAACTAATTTGAGGCACAAAAATGAAAGCACATGAAGTGTGTTTCATAAAAGTAGCATACAAATGCATAAAATGCAAACCATATTTGGAAGAAACAATCTTAGAAAATTTGATTGTATCGAAGGAAACTATTAATAAATTGTATTGTTAACGAGATACATATTTATGGATCCAGAAGTATCTATAACCAATTTAAGTTATCGAAAGACGAATATGAATTCAGAGGAAAAGTTAAAATCAGGGGGAGAATTCATAAGTATTTTATAATGCACTCTTTTTCCTTAACTAAGATTTTTCCCACTGGGTTTTTATAGTAAGGTTTTAACGAGGCATTATCTTGATCCAGAAGTATCAACTCCCTAGTAACATTTCAAATAAGCTATAATGTACTCTTTTTCCTTATTTAAGATTTTTTCCACTGGGTTTTTCTTATTAAGGTTTTAATGAGGCATTATCTTGATCTAGAAGAATCAAACGTCTTTTCAAGAAATAACATCTCAAATATGTTATTTAAGTTAAATTATATTTTTATCCTTGACTAAGGTTTTTCCCATCGGGTTTTCCTTTGTAAGGTTTTTACTGACGTATTAAATTGATCCAGAAGTATCAAACTCTATCTGATGTAGTAAATTATTGAAATATGACATACTATATTGTACTCTTTTTCCTTCACTAAGATTTTTCCCATAGGGTTTTACTTAGTAAGGTTTTAATGAGGCATTAGTTTGATCCAGAAGTATCAAGCTTTATTTAAAGAAATAAGAAAATAAAATATGTCATTGTACTCTTTTTCCTTCACTAAGATTTTTCCCATTGGGTTTTTCTTACTAAGGTTTTAATGAGGCATTATTTTGATCCTGAAGTATCAAACTCTTATAAGAAATATCATTTTTAGTATGATATTTATGATTTCACAAGTTGCACTCTTTTCCTCGTTCAAGGTTTTTTCCCACTGGGTTTTTCTAATAGAGGTTTTTAATGAGGCAAATCTATATCGATTGAATCGATAAATGCAAGCGAGATAATAATAAGGGGGAGCAATCATCATACATGTTTCGAAACGGAAATTTCCAAATTATCCGAGCATTCAAGATTTTGAAGACGCATATTCAAGGGGGAGTGTTATAATATATGTATATTATGAAGTGAATATGCTTGTACATTGTTTTGTTTAGTCCCATATCGTGGGATAAGTTCAGTCCTTACCTCTGAAGCCCTTATATAAAGTAGGTCATGTAATGTAAATATATATCTATTCTCTGAATGAATAAAATTGTTCTCTCTCTCCAATGGCTTCTATTTTCTTTATTCTATAACAACCGAATAATTAAAGATTTAATTTTCTCTTCAAAATGACAGAACTATTAAGAAAAGAGATGATCAGAAAAATATTATTAGAAAACAATGCAGATATTTATGATTAACATGATAAAAGGAATGTAACGTACTGATTCTGGTAACAAACGTAGACATGAATAGGAAGTGACCAAGGCTTGGTCTTTCTCGAAAACCAAGTCTGACATAGGAGTAGAGCCCCTCTAAAATGAGCTCTTCAATGTTAAGTTCCTAGTAATGCTGTATGATCAATTTGCATTTATAAATTAATTTGAAGAAACATTCATAATAATAAACGTTGCATGGCTTTTTTTTTTATTTTTTAAAAGTTTTAATTCATCTGGAAGAGCGGGAAATAGAGTTATAGAGTTATTTGTATGTCATAAAAATTCATAACCATGATAACTCATTTGTAAGCATGCACCCTAACTTCAAAATATCGGCAACTTCAAAAGCTTCTAGGGTGGAATAAATATAATTTATAGAATTTTATTATCTTAACAATCAGTTTGAAGGGAAAGTAATTTAACCGTACCCTACAAAAAAAGCACTATCTAAGTTTTATTTTCTTAGCTAAGCTCTCAAACCATTAATAGGCTCAAAATGCTCCACCTTATTTTCAATAGCATCGTTTATGGGCACTGTGCAATTTGTAAAAAAACTCAATCTAACTGATTTATCCATAATAACATAGCTTGGAGAAAAAGGTATCTTATAAACCTTAAGACATTTTTGTACACTGCATAATTTTTTAATACTAACATAAGCTGATCCTTAGGATCTAACTTTTATGACTATGATTATATGTTGGCTCCATCCATATCCAATATATCTTCTAAATACTTCCAAGTTTATTATTTATGGTTAACAATAAATTACCTTAGTTAAACATTCATCTCCCAAATTAGTTGTTCCTAGAGAATGATAAACTCATAACAATGCAAGTTAGAGATGAAACATATGATCGAAATCTCTCTTTTTAGTAACTTGCATCAGAAACTCAAGACAATACACAAATCTAAGTGCCTAAAGCATGAAATTTGCAATCAATGACTAAAATAAACCCAAAAAATCATGATTCCGTTAAATCTGAAAAAGATGAATTAGGTTGATTCATTGACAAAGGGGTACCTAAGGTATTAAAGGTGAATCAAGGAAGTGACAATTGACAAAATTGAAGACAAGAGCAATCTAAAGGAAATAAAAATAAGGGAAAATGAAATGAAGGAGAGACGAGGGAAGGGCAGCAAGTGAGATGGAAGAACTAAACTTTTTGGAAATCATGATGATAGAGGCGACAAATATTTTTGATAGTACAAATTTTTGGGAAAGTACCATTCTCAACGTTTAAATGAAAATACTTTTCATTTTAAAATATCTTTTACCGAACTTACCATTTAGAAGCCGAGAATAAATGAAGTCAAAAGTAAGATTTCTATTAGTGTTGGTTGATTATTGTATGGCGTGTTGAAAAATAACTAAAAGCAATCTAAATTATTTACACACACGATAAATGTGAATAGTTTACATTTAATAAACATAGGAAATCCATTTGTAGAAAATACCAAGATGTGAGTATTTGGTGGACTAAGCTACTACCGAAAGTGACACAATACATGCGCACATACATATATGTATTCTATTATATCATATATATCCTAGTTTAGATATGGCTTTCATTTCATTTCGACGTTGTATAAAAATTCCTATGTGTCCACATGTCTAAATAATGTAATTGTTCAAACATACTTTTTAGCATACCTGTAACCCTACGGTTATTCTCGAACCCTGTAAACGTATTTTCTTCCATCACCATTATCCCCATTTTGATACTTTATATTAATTTTTATAATTTATCTATGTCGATTTATTCTCTTTAGGGTTGTTTTTAGGTAATTATCAAAGTTATCACTATAGCCGACAAACAGAGGTTTGCACTTTCATGCATCTACCGTTCATCCTATCTATTGCCAACTTTGTTTCAAGTGCAGCTCCGTTTCCTTTCATCTATGAAAAACACAATATCTATCAAACTCATAATCCTTCTAATGCCTTAATTTTCACTTCCTTAATATTAAAACAAAATATAGGAGTGAAAAATGCAAGAAAAATATTTTCTCAAGAAAAGTAATAGAACCGAGGTCTATAGCTTCATCCAAATAATGTCTTCCCTTTTTGGTTTAAAGCGGATATTTGGTATGTGCCTCAATTGTTCTCCTTCCACTAATAATTATAAATTTTGGGTTCCAATGTTTCAAAAAATTAGTTCTCCAAATGATGCTTTAATATTGTTCTGTGTACAACTAAATTGATATGATATTGTATATATTTCTTTATTTGTTATGTATTGGCACATTATATATAGTAGTATAGTGGAAATTAGCTACAAGGGCCTCTTTAGCAAGTGGAATTAGTTTCTAGGATACACAACTGAAATAATTACTTTCAAAGACAAAACACAAAATAACTAGTTTGCAGGGACTAAAAACCTATGAAATTATGTCCTTGAAAGTAATTGGACTGCTTACATTGTCCTTGAAAATAATTTCTTCAAATGTGTGTCTTAGAAACTAATTGAACTACGAAGTTTGTTCTTCTGGTGAAATGTCCCTTATATATATTAGTTAAATGATATTATCTATCCAGATTAGATAACATTAAGAATTTTCTTTAAAATAAATGTTTTTCTTTAATAAGTATATTAGAATCTAATACTAAACCCATTCAGTTTCAAGTATACTTAATCTTATTACTGGTTGACTGAATTCAAAATAGCAACATACAGTGGAACATAAAATAAATACCTTAAAACTTACGATTTAAGCATAGAAAGAGATTTATAAGACTTATACATTTTAAAATGGTCAATGATTTGATAGGCATGTCTTATTATCATTCGTAGATCACAATGGTTAAACAATCATAGTGCAAGTACTCTAAAAATGTTATTTAAAATGGATTAATATTATATTACACAAAACCTAAGGTATTACCACTATAAACAATATTATTTGTCTTAATGTATTTTTTATCACCCATTCAATGTTTTTAGATACTAAATATTAATTCTTTTCCAAAATAAGTAAACATAATTATATAGGTAACTACACTCATTTCTACTGCAGTGGTATTTGCTTATTTTAAAGGGTACTTTTGACACAGGTCCTTATTAAGTTTCAAAATTCACGAAACGACCTTCACTAAATTTCAGTGTAAATTAGGTCCCTGTTTTTTTATTCACGATTATTGCAGAGTATGATGCAGCTTTTTATAAAAGTTGCTGACATTTTCCACAACTTTTCTGTACGCTGTCAATATAGTGTATGAAAGTTGTTGAAATATCAGCATTTATTTATAAAAGTTGCTAACATTTCAGCAACATTTATGTACACTGCGAACACAGTTTATGAAAGTTGCTGAAATATCAGCACTTATTTATAAAAGTTGTTGACATTTCAACAACAATTTTCTTCGTTTTCAGAAAACAGGGATCCAATTTACAATGAAACTTTGACAGGAAAATTTGTTGAAATATCAGCACTTATTTATAAAAGTTGTTGATATTTCAGCAATAATTTTCTTCGTTTTCAGAAAACATGGACCCGATTTACAATGAAATTTTGACAGGCACCCGCTTTACAATATGAAAGTATGATAGGGATGCCTCCCGAATTTCCACTATTTTGAATACACATGTTTTATTCATAATTCACCCGTCACATTGCTTAAATAATGTCTTTTGTGAAATGTTATTTCTACCAATAAACAAAATAAAGACATTTCATTTATATCCATCTACATTTTCAAATTTGTTATGAAAAACCCATAGGGTGACATAATGGTAAAGGTAAGCCAAATTAACATGAGGTCATGAGTTGAAGCCCCATTATTGGCATCGACATGTGATCCTTGTAATATAATTGGATTATGCTTTGTAGTTTGATGTATACTTTCTCAGAGTTTATAAGAAAAACTTGATTCTTTGGGTTTCAAAATAAATAAAATGCTATACTTTTAGAAAAGTGTTATTTAAATGGATTGGACTTATAATATGTCATACGATAATTTTCGTTTCGTTATATTCAATTCTTATCTACAAAAGCCTAAATGAAAAGAGGGATCACCATACTCATAATCCATGAATACCAAAAGGTTACAACTCTTCAGCTTAAACTCAGAGGCTCTAGCATGTAAATGACTTCTTGTATAGGGTAAATATCAATGCATACATTGGCATCACAAGACTTTGTTTGGTATTTTATTCCAAAGGATAAACCTTCATGTTGAAGCATAAACAATGTCTAAAGGATAACCACCAAAAAATTGAAACTATGGTGATAAGACTCAAACCAGGGACTACACATTTCACTCGTATCGAATGCAACATTCACCCAACTGACCTCAAACAAAATACATAGGCCTCAAGATAGGACATCAACCGAAATACTAAAGACATCAATGCATGCTATAGTTTTGTTGCTATGTACTGCCTTCAAATTAATAACGAGATTTTCCTATGGTCATTACCTAAAGAAACAACTTCAAATAATCATAACCAAGTATGTAGCCCGACAATGCCTAATTCAGCATACGAGACCAAAGTTATCTCAAGATCTAAAGCGCGTCAGTGCAAAACCAAGATCAATGGCTAAGAGCCCTCAACTATACAATAGTTTAGATAACCAAAAGTGTATACAAAGCATATGGGTTAGAATGCCCAAAGCAATATATAGAGTTGCCACTTCATCAGTCTGCATTAATTCGCATGCAACCATATGATGAAACATGGCCAAATCATAGTACTACAAGTGAGTCAAGTCAACAATCCAAGAGAAAATATTTGCACTGATGACAAAGTTGCAAATCAACTAAAAATACAAGGCATAGATCCCCATATAAAGAATTCGAGCTCTAAAGACTGACAAATACATTTGACTCATTTGTGATCAGCTTAAGTTTTCTAAACTTAAGTTTTTTGGAAAGAGTCGTTAATGGTAGAACCATCCTTTTACGCCTGGTAAGCCAATCTAAGGTCAATTGACTAAAGTAACAGTGGCCTTCTCAACGGTGGACGTAGGGACCCCCCTCCTCCCGAATCACTATAAACTCTTCCCATCTTTACTTTTAGTGTCTTCTTATTCACTTCTTTTAGGTCAGGTGTCTTGCCTTCACCCGAATCCCATTCTCATATTACTGCTTTCGGATCATTTCTGAAATCTGAGATGTTAGTTTATGACTAAATCAGGCTAACATTTCTGGCGCCAGAAGGAGGGACATCCGACCTCCGCTCCAGCATATTAATTTATATTACATGACTCTAACTGTTCTTTTTTTTTTTTTGAAAATATCATGTCAACGAAAGAATCCTTAGTCTCTTATGGTTGAGGAAGCATTCTTGACTCACCAACCAAAATGATGAGCCGAACTATTGGTGGAGGGATCTATCCCTTCGTTTTCCACCAATAAACAATTTTAGCAAATGATTTGAAAGCACAACTAGAAGCGAGGATGAGCACCGAGCTGAAATGAAAAGAACATTCAAAGAAAGAAGTGGTTCTGCTTTCATTAAGAAAGAAAGTCGGCCCCTGATAGTTGATTGAAACCCTGACAATGGAACATGACCAAGGAAGAATTCATGGCTGATTTTGTTAGGGCAACACTCTTTGAGCTAGTCTCGAAGCCTCTCAAATAGCTAAAGAAGATCAACCCAAAAGGGTTGTAACACTGAGTTCTAAAACGGTATGCCTTGACGGGCCTGCTATATTTTGGCCCAAATCCTGAAACTTCGGTAGAACCAGTTAACCATTTACATCTCATTGATGATCGAAAATTAAAAAAATTATTGCTAAAGCTGTCTGAACAAATGTAGAAGCTTTAGAAATAAAAATCACGTTCTTACGTGGAACCAAAAATCAAGAAGATTCAACCATTTTCTTTTGAGCTTATAAGGGCTCCATTGCCATGAGATTTCTAACCCAAAATTATCTTATGATACGTTGACCAACTCTGAAGGTCATACTTCTTTATAGTAAATATATATTCAAGCTATTCGAGCCTTTGATGAGGGCAAACGCATATTTTTGTTGGCCATGTTTACTAGACCAGCTTTGAAATGGTTCAGAACTATCTTCTAAACTTGATCCACTCTTAGGATCAGTTAACCATGGAGTTTGTGATTAAGTTTTTAGCTTTAAGAGATACTCGAGATAGGTTGAGTTTCCTTGCGAATATTTGACAAGGGAAAGGGGAATCTCTTAAAGATTGCTGGCAAATATTTAACGACGTTGCCGCTAAAGTCATATGCATGTGAAATGAGTCGAAACTGATAGCTGTTGCTTTCGGGTTATGGAGGGGCACTCCATTTTGGAATGACATAATAAGATAAGAATGTAAATCGTTGAATGAATTGTTTTTCAGTGCCTAGGGAGAAATATGGATTGAGTAATCAAGAAAAGCTTTAGGACAAAGCTGGGCGTGGGTAGATGAAGATCAGTGCTTCATTCTGTAAAAGAAACTGGAAAGCCGGTTTAATGCCATAAAAACTCACCCTTTGAACCATTCATATGCTCAAATATATGCGTTGACTAAAGATAGAATACTATATTTCTAACCAAAAGAGTCAAATGATCCAGAGCCCAATCGAGGGGGCCGATATCACCCTTATCACAAGTAGAATAGATACTGAACCAAGGTGTTTATATACTTGAAAAATTCATTAAGGGGCTTGTAAAAACCCACACCTTAAATGGCCTGAATTTGGACTAAATCAAAACCCAAGTTCATTAAGATACAGATCGTTGGTTTTGGTGACACGTAATAAACACATGTACATCACAGGACGAACTCACAACAGAATAGTAAAATATTATAGAACATACACGCTGAATAAGGCTACTACCTTGAAATCAATATCATTCAATTAGTATTTGATTGCCTTGCCAGCGTCGAGCATGAATGCGAAGACTTCGCCATCTACAGTTTCCATCTTGCACAAGTAACATGTCCCTCTAAATCAATCCTACGGGTTGTAATGAGAAGTGGGTCAGACCAACATTTTGGTGACTGAAAAATCACATACTTTATTCATAACACTAATTTATCCCGATTGATTTCTATTTAAGTATTTTTTCCATTATTCACCGCTATTCTGTATGATTTCATCTGCGCATATGATATATCTAACATTCTCCAAGATATAACTATACATGTGTACCTGTATACATATATATCTAAATGTTTTACTACGCAAAATAAAACTTCGGCCACTTAATACTGCTTAAATGGAGAGGAGACAGACTCATCAGCCATTTAATCCTCAACCCCAAAGAGACTCATCCATAACATAATCGCTAGTTAGTTGGCATTAGCTATAGAGACCGATGACTCATAGATATGGCTCTATAATTTAGTTTGTCATATTACTAGTGCATCCTAAAGACATATCTATGTGTTAACCAGTCCACCACCGAAAAATAAATAAGTAACCAATAAAACTTTGAGGTCTTTGCATTTTTTATGCGGATTCTACTGTAGTAGAAAGCGAAATCCATCAAGGTATAATCCAAGTCTTTGCTAACGACCACTAAGGACTGTTGGTAGTCATAGGCCAGCCCACTATTAAATACCAGTCCAACAACAACACCGACATAGTCTACGACCTTCCACAACCGAAATCCTATTTAGACTATCGTAATGTAAGTCAAGGAAAAAAAATACCCATCCTAGTTATTTAATATATCATGTTAGAAATAAAGCAGACCCTATTTTCCTTTTAGGTACCGTCGTAGGTTATTTAAGACTTCTGGTGTATGAAGGAGGTTGTAACAACCCGCACCTTAATGGATCCAAATTTTGACAAAAATTGAAATCCAAGTCCATCAAAGCACAGATCGTTGGATTTGGTACTGCAAATAAGAATGAGCATTACTAGAGATTGATAGAAATCTAAACTCATAGTGGAAATAATAATAGGATAAGAATACCGACTATGACCACTACCTTGGAATAAATGGTACCTTGGATAGAAGATCGTCACATCAACATCAAGCATGAGAGAAAGAAGACTTCTCCAACAACAAGGCACATCCAGATCTAATGACTTGTTCCTCTAAATTCTATCCTTTGGGTTTTATAAGAAGGGGTTTAGAACAACGTTCTGGTGATTGGAAAAAATATAAATTGTCCATGGCATAAACTTATACCGATAAGTATTCATTTAATTGTTATGCCAATCAAGCTTAGCAATTCTAATCTAACCCCGCATTGCACACACGGTCACTTACTTACCCCTTCCCAAGGTATAAAAATACAAATGAAGCCGTATCAACCATCCAATACTTCCAAACCCATTAGCCACTTAGTACTTCAAATATGAAGCATGCTTCTATAATACTTTTAAAAGAGAAATAGGTAGACTTTGTCATCTACGACCTTAATTGAGGTAGAACCCATCATTTAAGACCTATTCTCAAGGAGGTATCCTATCAATGTTGTCAATGGTTGGTGGGTCCTAGCTACAAGACCTCTAAACACTATTTAAGGCAGCTAACATTCAATGTTTAACTATAACTGCATCTATTACCGATAAAATCATAGTCATGTAATAAACAGTATCCAAGCTATTTTATACCTTTTATTAGAAAATAGGCAGATTCTAGTCATTTAAGATCTTAACTAAGGTAGACCCCATCATTTAATACCATAAGGCGTTGTTTTAAATGGTGCTATTATTATTACGGACTTAACAATGTAAGAGACTGTACCCATGCCACTTAAGACTTCGCGATGGAAAATAGGTAGATCCCGTCATTTAAGGCCTACTTCGAGAAGCGTGCTCCTCAATGGTACTATTTAGCTGTAATTGCTTGGAAATCTCATTTGGCTACTTAATACTTCTTTTATAGGAAAGAGGAAGATCCTATAATCACTTAAGACCCTAAATCTAAAGCAAACCCTCCCTGAAATATCAACTATCACTCTTAATTATAAATATGGCATCTCATTAGGTTAATTCTTTCGATAGGGAGGCGGACCCTTCAGCCACTTAAGACCTCGATACTAAATTAAATCCTTTTTAGAGAAATTCTTATTTATTTATTTGGAATCTCACTAGGTTACTTAATACTTCCGTTTAGGCGAGAAGCGGACCCTTCAACCAGTTAAGACCTCAAACCAAAAGCGAACCCCTATGGAGATATCCCCCGCTACTTCTAATTTTAAATTTGGACCATTTACTACTTTCCCATTTAGAAAGCAAGCCCAAGCTCTCACATCGTCATGCGCCCTAGATTAGTAATATCTCACATCAGTAGTAAGTACACCCAATTTTTGGTAGCCTCAAAGAGAATGGCAGCCTTACATAGAGTGACTCTATTGACGTCGCATCACTAATCTACTAAGTCCAGTTAACCATCCTAAGTCTTTAATTATACTAGGTAGACATTGAACTTAGCTTACTAATTCCCTTTTTATTTAAGGCAATAAGATTTACCTCAAAATATTTATCTATCCATAAATCCCCGTTTGATGCTCATAAATGTCAATTTGTCCATAAAATCCTAACAAACATTTCCTAAGACATTTATGTATGATTACCAATTTATAATTAGTAAACTTTTATAACTATCCCGTTTTTATCAGTCTCATCAATCCATTTACCCTATCAAATTATTGAAACTCCCATATTTATTACCATTTATTGGAGTTACAACCTTTTAAATTCTTTTCATATTAGTTAATAATCCTAAATGCAAATGTTACGTGCAAGCATCGTTATTAGGTTTTTATTTAATTATTATGAGCGCGGTAATTACGCACTGATATTTGCTTTTAAATATGTTCTACTTATATATCTTCACTAGAATATACTTCTCCATTTTAAATTGTTGGAATCGTATCTAAAATGATAATCCACTATAATTCCATAAATCGATCCAAAACAAAAGATTTAACTTTAAAATATAAAAGATTATATCGTTTGAAATTACAAGGATAGATCATTTCTTTTTATCGTTGAAATAGATAATATAAACTACAATGAATTCATACTTTACACGTCTTTTTCTCGTTTTATTTGCATATGTTCCTTGCTAGATCAAATGCTGTATTTTTTAAGGGAAAGAAATCAAACTAATTTATAAATATTAAACAGATCTAAATTCCAACAATTGCAAGTATAGAAAAGTCTACATTTCAATAAGGTTAGGTTAATAATCCAAATTTATTACATTATTATACAACCTGTATCAGATTTGGAATAAATGTCATTTAAATCAATATTCTAAATTCATACTTTTAGGACAGATTTCAAGATCAGGTTGTATACAATGCTAAATCAATTCATAAACAAGAATATGTAGGCGATATTTATTATATTCAAATCATATTCAATTACTTTTCTACAACTCATATACAATTATCCAATTAGATATAAAAATCAAATAAACACTTATGGGATAATTTTTATATTATAACAATCTACAAATTTCCTACTCACCTTTGAAAAGTGATCCAAATCTCCAGATATGGATTAGAGCCATTTATTCATCTCCAAATCCTTTTTAATCCAAGAGATATGTATGAAAGAGTATATACATGCATTAGAATTATAAATCTGAGAAGAGATTTAGGATTGATAGAGAAAGTAGATACAATATATATAAATATATAAATTACCTTAAATACGCATATGGTTGATTCTCTTCTCCTTTTTATCAGATTTATACTCTTCTCTGATTTGTATGAATATAGATATAATTATCTTATCATTATAATTTAAAAAAAAGTGAAGAAAAACAAATGACAGAGCTTCACTACTGTCATGGTAAAATTATGAGAAGAGAAGGGAGGGCTGGGCCTGAATTTATAGGATCTAGAATCAACCAGAACCGTTAGATAGAAATATATTGAATTTGAGCTGCTACGGCCAAGGTTGTTGGAGTCGCCAGGTCGCCACTAGTCAACCACCCTTGGGTCATCGGTCGACCGTCCCCAATAACGGATCGGCCTTTGGGCCGGAGTAATTAATATTAAAACGCTAATTTCTTCTTATTTAATTATTTTCATCCCAAAATTCGTTTTTCATTCGTACTTCTTCATTTGAACTCCGATCACAAAACTCCAAATATGAAAGTTGCTTAGAATTTTCCATGAACACAATGGTGTAAGTTTTGTGGTCAAATTCCATCATTTGCATAAAATTCTCATTTTGGAGCCTAATTAATTACTAACTAATTAAATAACTAACGTCAAATTATGCGGTGTTACATTCTTTCCCCTTAAATAGAATTTTGTCCCCAAAATTTTCATCAATAACTAAGTCATGGTTTTGGCTTCAAGTTCTCCTAAACTACACAACTAATGAGTGTACGATCAATTTCGCAACCAAACGTGCACAAATGCACAGTGTATTACTGTATCACCATACAGAAAATATATATGTAGAATGATTATAAATCAGATCCTCCTTTATGAATGCATTTCGTTTGAAAACATGATGCAAACAACCTACATATAGAAATATGAAGCAACCAATTTTGCATCCATTTCCTATCATCCAATAATCTAATGCACCGAAATATCGCTTTCTAAATTTTACTCCTATGCTGGATAAAGGAATTTAGGCAAGAATTTAACATTCTTACCACACTATAATCTTCTTATTCGCATAGTACAGTGAAAATTTCTTCGCTGCCTCAGATTTACTTCAAATTTTCCACGCACAAAACGCATAAGAAGGCTGATTTTCAAACTCTAAAACAGAATTAGGTCTAAAAATAGAATTGCGCGTGTCGTCGACAAGGTACGAAGATAGAAATACCATGGATAAAACAGTTTTTCCCTTGTTATCGCTTGCTTTTATTGCATCGTCGATCGTAATGCACCGCTAAATTCGCAAACTATAACTTTGTTTGCCTTCCCTACGCCTAACATATAGCCTTCAAAATCAAAGTTCTCACTAAAATCTTTCTCACTTTTCAAACTTGTACATGTTTTGGAAAATAAAATCTCAAAATATTTAGATGCACACTTTCACTTGAAACCAATTTTTGAATAGAAACTCTAAAAATAGTTTAAATGTCAAAAATAACTGAAACATGAAACTTTTTTTTAAACAATGGAACTTCAAATCGAGGGAAAAAAATTCAAACTATTTTCCTTCTCAAAATTTTGATAAATTAAGCCAAAATTTCATCGTAGTCGAAAGTCAGTTATGCGCTAAACGCATAAACCAAATTCCAAAATTCTGTAGTTAACATTTACCCAAAAATTTGATATTCCATTTAAAAATGTCAACATATCTTTTATTCAAAAAATTTAGCTTTTATGGAACATGAGCAATGACCAATGATACTAAAACAACTTTATAATGTCATTCGCTAAAATTTCTAGCTATTCTAAACTTCCAGTCTTATATTGCTTTTACTGTTTGTTAAGTGTCTTTATGTGATTCCTATATTTATATTGTTTCTCTATTATACGTATATATAGGAGTGGTTTGCATATCTAGAAACAATAACATGGAAAGTGAATAGAAACTCATAATATCGTGTATGCTTTTATAAGGGTCAACTAACAGTTTTAAACCCAATAACCCAAAAGAAAAGGACAAATGTCGAAAATATAAAGATATAGCAATCCTAAATAAAACACCCCCTAAAAACTATGAGAAGGTCTTGCTCCGCGGTTGGAGCTTGAGCCATTGCTGCAACCGCGGAATGGTAGTGGCATGGCGGTTATGCGTCCAATTTCATGCCATTGGCGCTGCCGGTGTTGCTGACGACTTCATAATTACCATCTTCCTAAGGAAGGATCTAATGATGGCGGAAGGAACCTTCTACTAAACTGCCTCTCCATGTAGGTTTACCTGTAATACCTAAAGACAAGAGTGGATAGGTGAAAATTCGAAAAGTGACTCTATGGAGTGCAAATCCTTGATCAACAAATTCAATCAAAAGGGTGCAGGTCCAATTGACAGTGATGTTGCCAATACTAACATATGTGGTCTTCTACACCAAGGAAGAAATATGGTCAAAACTTCCCATCTTAAGGATGATGTTACGTCGACTGGTGCATGTAATCCCATGGAAAATCAAATGTAGATTATTCATCTTCCAAACACAAACATCCTAGCAAAAGATTTGCTGCAACATTTGAGTCGGTCACATCAAAATCATCAAGTCTGCTTCCTTCATAGAGGCCTTCTGACGCAGCGTGGGAAGCTAATTCGATGATGTAAATCGAATCTGTCTAGGATCTCACACGATTAGCGGAAATAATCGGTGATAAATCGATGGATTTAAGAATACTGAAAGGCCCAAATCCGTTGATCACGAAGATACCGGATTTTAACAATCTTCGACACGTTGATCGCGCACGATACCGTGAAGAAAGATCTACAATTCTTTGAGCGTTGATCAAGCGCACTTGATTTCGCGAATTGGCTTCAACGTTCGTTGATTCGAGCGCACTCAAATACCAAAAGTGGAGATAGGAGATAACACTCAACTACCAATTTAATGGAGGCACAAAGCTTCACAAACAAAATTTTATTCAAAATTCAACAACAACTTTACAAATGACACAACCCCCCATATTTATAGGCAGTTTACAACTCAACACTGACTCAGCCGACCTAACATAGACAACACAACACCAACTTCACACGTTACAGCATAGGACATACATATTTACAACACAATGACCTAAAGTACAACTCACGTGACCTAAAATCAATGACTAAAACAATCAGCGACTTAGGGATACAAAGCATGAGTTAAACGACCTAACTTCTTTAAGGTAGCAGCTCAAAAAAAACAGCGACCTATATTCTTCACGCGACATAATAACCTTCACGTGAGCTAAGGAAGTTCGGCAGCGACCTAGAAAACAGAGCTTCGCGACCTATTGAAACTCGTTCACGCGACCTACTGGAGCTCGTAGCTCGTTCGCGCGCGACATACAGAGGAACAGGCGCTAGCTCACTCACGAATTAGGGTTGGGAAATCGCGGCGGCTTGTTCGAAGGTCGATCGCGACCTATGGTGGAGGGCGGCAGCGACTTGTAGTGGGTCGTCGCTCGCGACCTAGAGGGAAGCAACCTAGGGTTTGGTCGGCCGCGACCTATCGAGGTAAGCGCTTCATCATCCTCCCCTTGTTGGAAGGAATTCGTCCTCGAATTCACAATCTCGTCATCTTCGACAAGTTCCTCTTCATAATACAGAATTAAGTGTTTGACATTGAAAACATCAGACGTACGAATTTCTTCCGGCAACCTTAACCGGTATGCGTTATCATTGATCTTCTTTATGATTTCTAAAGGACCAATCTTTCTAGTAGCTAGTTTGTTGTAAGTACCAACAGGAAATCGATCCTTGGTCAATACTGCATATACAAAATCTCCTTCTTTGAAGACAACACTTCTTCGTTTCTTATCCGCCATTTGTTTATACCTCTCATTTGTCATCTTCAATCGTTCTTGAACGATTCTATGGCATTCTATCAATCCATCAACAAAATCAGCAGCCCTCTTAACTGTCCCCTTCGGTTGTGGTACTATTGTCAAATCCAACGGCCCCTTTGGCAAGCTTGAATATACAATTTGAAATGGACTGAAACCTGTACTTCGGTTAACTGCGTGATTGTGTGAGAACTCATCTTGAGACAACTTCAAATCCCAACTCTTCAAATTGTCTTTCACCAGACATCTCAGTAAATTTTCCAATGATCGGTTAACCACCTATGTTTGCCCATCAGTTTACGGATGGTAAGCGCTACTAAAATTCAGCTTCGTTCCGACCATCTTCCACAAACTCAACCAAAAATGACTTAAAAATCTAGTATCTCAATCAGAAACAATAGATTCTGGTAAACCATGCAATCGATACACCTCTTTAAAGAATAATTAAGCCACTCGGACGGCATCAATTGTCTTCTTACAGGCTATGAAATGCGCCATCTTCGAAAACCTGTCCACTACAACATATATAGAATCATTTCCCCTCTGAGTTGTCGGCAAACCCAACACAAAATCCATGCTAATATCAACCCATGGTTTAGTAGGCACGGGTAATGGCATGTTAATCCCGCATTCGTCGCTGTTCCCTTCGAAACCTGACTGATATGACACCTCTTCACAAATCTCTCTACCTCTTTCCTCATTGACGGCCAAAAATAAGATTGTGAAATTAACTGTAAGATGCGATCTCGTCCAACATGTCCTTCTTCATGCAACTCTTTAACAATCTTCATTCTCAAGCTACAGTCTGGTATGCATAGTCGATTCCCCTTGAACAAGAATCCATCAACCAACACAAATTCATCAGTACTCCCATCCTTAACTTTCTCAACAAACTTTGCAAAGTAAGGATCCTCTTCAACCAACTCTGGCAATAGTTCAAATCCTATTACTTCAACTTTCAACGTTGTCAACAAGTGATTCCTCCTGCTCAAAGCATCAGCCACACGATTCGACACCCCTGATTTGTGCTTTACGACAAATGTAAACTGTTGTAGATACGCAATCCATGATGCATGTCTCGCTGAAATCTTGTCCTGACCTTGTAGATGTTTCAAAGCCTCATGGTCAGTATATAACACAAACTCCTTCTGAAACAGATAATGTCTCCAGTGCTTCACAGCTTGAACAATCGCGTAAAACTCTACATCATATGTACTATTTCTCATCTTGGCTCCAGACAATTTCTCACTGAAATAAGCAACTGGCCTTCCATTCTAACTCAATAATCCACCAATCCCAACCTTCGACGCATCAGTATGTAACTCAAACAACGACTGAAAATCCGGTAAAACTAGAATTGGCGCTGACGTCAATAGTGTCTTGATCTTCTCAAAAGCTAACTTTGCTTCCTCTGTCCACACGAACTTCTTTCCTTTCATGCAATCGGTTACAGGTGCCATCACACTGCTAAAGTGTGGAATGAACCTTCGGTAAAAAGATACCAACCCATGAAAACTCCTTACTTCAGTAATTGTCTTCGGTTGTAGCCAACTTCTGACAGCTTCCACTTTGCTTTCATCCACTTGAATACCCTCCTTCGACAGTACATATCCCAAAAACAAAACACTGTCCGTTATAAACACGCACTTCTTTGCTGCTGCATAGAACTGCTCCTGTCGTAGAATCAACAGTACTTCTCGCAAATGTTGGATGTGCACTTCCGTACTCCTACTATAAATCAAAATATCATCAAAGTAAACAACCACGAACTTCCCAACAAATGGTATGAAAATCTGGTTCATTACTCTCATAAAAGTACTAGGAGCGTTTGACAAGCCAAATGGCATAACCAACCATTCGTATAAACCCTCCCTGGTTTTAAAAGCAGTCTTCCACTCATCACCCGGTCCAATACGAATTTGATGGTATCCACTCTTCAAGTCAATCTTGGAAAACACAACAGCCCCACTCAACTGGTCAATCAAATCATCAAACCTCGGCATAGGAAATCTATATCTCACAGTGATCTTATTTAGAGCCCGACTGTCCGTACACATCCTCCACGTCCCATCCTTCTTCGGTACCAATAAGGCTGGCACGAAACATGGACTCAAACTCTCCTGAACACGCCCTTGTTCTAACAATTCCTCCACCTGCCTTCTGAGTTCTTCATGTTCCTTAGGACTCATCCTGTAATGTGGCCTATGAGGTAATACTCATCCTGGCACAAGATCAATCTGATGTTGAATGTCCCTCAACGGTGGTAACTCCTTCGGCAATTCTTCTGGAAACACATCTATGAATTCTTCCACTACTGGCTTTACCTCCTCTACAACTTTAACAGATTCACTAGCCTCATGTCCAATCAACAAAAACACCTCTGGACTCTCCTCTACTTCTTCAACAAATTCCTTTAAAGTCAACAAAGTTTTAAGCTCCTCAATCTCTTCTGACTTGCTCTCTCCCTGCTGTCTCTTCTTTGGAACTAAAATAATCTTAATGCCTTCAAACATAAAACTGTAGCTATTGGTTCGACCGTCATGCTGCACTGCTCGATCATACTGCCACGGTCTTCCCAAAAGCAAATGACAAACATCCATCTCAACTACAGCACACCAAATCTCGTCTTTATATTTCTTCCCAATAGAAAATGGAACTCGAACTCGCCTGTTCACCTTCACCTCTCCTCCTTTTCTTAGCCACGCTAACTTGTAAGGATTAGGATGTTTCTCCGTTTTCAACTTCAACTTTCTCACAGCTTCGGTAGAAATGATATTGTCACAACTCCCTTTGTCAATTACAAACTTTCAAACTTTTCCCAGTATAGTGCATGTCGACTGAAAGATGTTACTACTCAACCAACTAGCCTCATCCTCTTGTTTCGGTGTTAAACAAGACCTCCTCATCATTAGATTACATCCTTCATCTCCTGACGCGATATCATGTTCATCTTCCTCCACTGGACTAGAATCACCTTCACCAACATCCTCACCTTCAACTTCAGTAATCATCGTTCTCTTCTTTGGTTTTGGACATTCGTTACTTTTATGACCCACTTCCTGGCAATTATAACATTTGAAACTGTTGTTGACCTTTGCCTTCGCAGCCTCATTCACAACCGGTTTACTGACAACTTTAGAAACATTGGAACTCCCACTGGCACCCTTCACTTGATTGTTGGAATTTGTAAACACACCACCTCCTCATCTTCCCTGCTTCTCCCAAGCCAACGCTTTCTGGTGCGCTTCAGCCATAGATCTCGGGTCAAACATATTAACCATATCCTGGATCTGCATTCGCAAACCTCCAACAAACCTAACAGTCAACTGTTCCTCTGTCTCCATAATGTCATTTCGAGCAATCAGTTGATAAAACTCGTCAGCATAATCATTAACAGTCTTTGTCCCTTGCCTCAAGTTTTGCAATCTCCGATACATGAGTGATTGATAATTGTAAGGTAAAATTGTAGCTTTCATCAATTTCTTCATTTTCTCCCAAGACTCAATCTTTGAATTCCCCATCCATTCTCGTGTAAGTTTGGTTTGTTGCCACCATGCCATGGCTCTCCCTCTCAAACGAGTAGCAACCAACTTTACTCTTCGATTCTCGGGAACCTCCTTGAAATCAAAGATCTCTTCAACATTAGACAACCAATCAAGAAATTCTTCTGACACCATTCCACCCTTGAACTCCGGAATTTCCATCTTCATCCCTGATTCCCATCTACGATCGTCTTCTTCCTCTCGATACTGACGTCGTACTTGGTTTCGATCTCGGAAATGAATACTTCCCCTATCACCATCAAATTCCTCATCAAAATCTGATGTATATCGATGTCGATCATAACCACCAACATCTCTACCACCACCATTTCTACCACCAACATCCCTTCGATCTACATTCCTTCGATTTCGTTCATCAACATTCCTATCACGATCGTCAACATTTCTACGACCATGATCTTCTCTTCTCTCCCGATCTGAATGTGGTGAAACTCTACTTCCCCTATGACTCGATTCAGGTAAAACCTTTCTTCTACTTTGATTCATTTCAAGCATCATTCTCTCTAATCGACCAATTCCTTCATTTAACTTCTCAGTGAAACTTTCGTTGATTCGTTGCTCCATTTCATCGGCCTCTTCTCTTCCACACAAAGCATTAATGTTGCGATGACCTTGAGCTCATCTCGGAGGCATGATTGAACTTCAAACAAACTCAAAAATAAATTTCAAACACTTTTCGAACTTTGATCCAAAGTGAGATGGATCGAAACTCCCAACTTGTTGTAACTTCACGATGAACACGATGAACACTAAACTTCTCAACAATTGCAAATCTGAACTCCAAACTACAAATTCTCGAAACCCAATTCTCCAAATGATACAAACTTCTTGCGATCTAGCTCTCATACCAAACTGACACAGCGTGGGAAGCGAATTCGATGATGTAAATCGAATCCGTCCAGGATCTCACACGATTAGCGGAAATAATCGGTGAATCGGTGATAAATCGATGGATTTAAGAATACTTAAAGGCCCAAATCCGTTGGTCATGAAGATATTGGATTTTAGCAATCTTCGACACGTTGATCGCGCACGATACCGTGAAGAAAGATCCACAATTCTTTGAGCGTTGATCAAGCGCACTTGATTCCGCGAATTGGCTTCAACGTTCGTTGATTCGAGCGCACTCGAATACCGAAAGTGGAGATAGGAGATAACACTCAACTACCAATTTAATGAAGGCATAAAGCTTCACAAACAAAATTTTATTCAAAATTCAACAACAACTTTACAAATCACACAACCCACCATATTTATAGGCAGTTTACAACTCAACACTGACTCAGCCGACCTAACATAGACAACACAACACCAACTTCACACGTTACAGCACAGGACATACATATTTACAATACAATGACCTAAAGTACAACTCACGTGACCTAAAATTAATGACCAAAACAATCAGCGACTTAAGGATACAAAGCATGAATTAAACGACCTAACTTCTTTAAAGTAGTAGCTCAAAAAAAAAATAGCGACCTATATTCTTCACGCGACATAATAACCTTCACGCGAGCTAAGGAAGTTCGGCAGCGACCTAGAAAACAAAGCTTCGCGACCTATTGAAACTCGTTCACGCGACCTACTGGAGCTTGTAGCTCGTTCACGCGCGACATACGGAGGAAGAGGCGCTAGATCACTCGCGAATTAGTGTTGGGAAATCGCGGCGGCTTGTTCGAAGGTCGATCGCGACCTATGGTGGAGGGCGGCAGCGACTTGCAGTGGGTCATTGCTCGCGACCTAGAGGGAAGCGACCTAGGGTTTGGTCGGTCGTGACCTTTCGAGGTAAGCGCTTCATCACCTCCAAATCCTCGGCAAGACCATCATTAGACAGTTTAATCAAGACATCCTTCACCTTCGAACAAATCAAACTATCGACTCCAACGAAATTATGCCCAAACTAGACATCAAAAAGGTAGATGCAGCACGGGTAACATTCCACTCAAAGGTCTCGAAGCAATGGATCAGTGCAAATCCCACCACGACGAATAGCTCTTCCATCCCAAACGCGGCGAAACCTTCTTCTTATTTTGGTCCATCCAATTGGTCCCTTGAGGGTTGAAACCTTAATGGGGTAAGGGAAAACCAGTAGTGTGGAAAAATGTCTTAGACTAAGAAGTGGTTGGAGGGAGGAAAAAGAGTTTAGATCTGGAGTAGTGGTGGGGTGAGATCTAACGAACAAAATCAGCATGAGGGAGAAAGGCGAGGCTACTGCTTCTAGGAGAGGGAGAAAATGACTTCACCAAAAGGTGGAAGAGAGGAGAGAGAGAGGTTGATATTTGGATGAGGAGGAAGATGGAGATTGGGTTCAGCTTGTTAAGGAAGGAGGAACAAAAGAATGCAATAGAGGAAATCAAACGTGACTTTTATAGTCCCGTTCTAGGTTCAAGTTGTGGCAAAACTCATTAGCTTGGTAGATCATTCTAGATTTACTCATAGGTTGTCAACCACTAAATGGGCTTTGGGCATTAATTAAACCCAAACCTAATTAGTGTTGAATTATGTAATACTAATCATTTTGCATCCTCTCCTTCGATTCGAGACGATAGAAAAAATTTGTGTCCTCATCACGGTAACGTTAAGGCCTACCAACTAGTCTCGAGCCATGCTCCAGCAATTTATAGTAGCCCCAACAAAATTTCTGCGACCAACAATGGTTCCAAAAACCTAAAAAAATTGCAACTGCTATTTCCTGCCTACTTTAAATGGAAATATTTATTCCAATAGCCGTGGGTACAACAACACTTCGAACTACATACCCTAATAAAGTTGAATGTCATTCCTATTTTGTCCGTACTTTAAAACGAGAAAATATAAAAAAAATTGGATTTTATGAACCGAAAAATCACTAAGCCATATATATGCTCCTTTATACTTGTTTCTAAATAATAGAAACCATTTTATACCAAAAATTCCCTTTAAAATCAAACTTATACATATATAAATATCTCAAGGTTTCCAAAAGCCTTTTAAAACATAAATTTTGCAAATTGGAAAACTATTTTCTTGCTAAAAATCAATATCAATCCTTTAGCAATATATACATATTAATATTTAAGGATTTAAAGAATTAGTCTTTTATAAACCAAAAATTTCTTAGCACAACCCACCTAGTGGTATACATGTTTCTTTGATAATTAAAATTTTAAAACTTTCCCAAAACAAAATTTTCAAAATAAATCTTTGGAAATAGAAATCCTTTGAAAACCCTTTTTTTCAAAAATCTAAGGCCTTTCCAAAATATACTTTGTAAAAATTCCCTCATAGGTTTTACACTAACGAATTGACATTAATTATTCAATAAAAATTTGATTTGCCATCAATGAGGTGATCAATGAATGCACCCTAACAAAACTTTCTTCTAGATAGTTGTTACTTACGGAATCTAATTTCCCATCCATCTGGAATAATTAAGTGTCTTCGACTAGATTTCAAAATCAAAATCACAAGGTAGTTGGAATTTCAACCGTCAAATCGAGCACCACCAGTCTTTGGGATTCCTCCATACGTCATACTCAAGCTCTTCATCAATGGAGCTTTACGCATCGCTGTCACTCCATAGAGTACTTCAGGACCGGCTTGAAAATCTTTACTCTAAGATATTTCCAACACATAGGTGCTATGCCCGTATCTTCAGAGCGGAAGTACAACTACTTCTATAGTTGAAACTCTTATAATCTAGCATAAAAGTATAATACTACTTGACGAGAAAGTATGAATATATTCTCTCAATTTATCCTAATTCCTATGATCTACTAGCCAAGGAACTAATGCTAAATGTATTAACGTGCACGTCAATGGGCCCAAATTTCGACAAAAATCAAAATACAAGTCCATCAAAGTATAGATTGTTGGATTTGGTACCTATAAATAAGCATGAGCATTATCAGAGATTGACAGAAATTTAAACTCATAGCAAAAACAATAATAGGATAAGAATACCGACTATGACTGCTACCTTGGAATCAATGGTATTCATTGGATAACAGATTGTCACATCAACATCGAGCATGAGAGAAAGAATATTTCTTCAAAAACAAGGCACAACCAGCTCTAGTGACCCATTCTATCATGTGGGTTGTAATGAGGAGGAGGTCTGTTTGCGCCAAAATTTGTCACAAACCCCAAAAACCACGAAAGCACCACTGTATATGCACAGATTCACAATATTCCAACACAGATCTCAGATCCAGATAAAGTGGAGAATAAAAATAAAAGAAACAACAAAGTTCAAATGGAAGAAAGAAAAAAAGAATACAAGGTTTATAGTGGTTCGGCGATCCGACCTACGTCCACTTTGAATCAATCCTTTTTATTCCCTTTGTATTATAGTTACAATTACAAGCCTTTAGTATCAATTCAAAAAAATTCAGAGCTTCAGCATCAGAGAAGGAGAAGATCCCCCTTTTAGTTGCCATAGGACTCCTATTTATAGGCGTAGATCCAAAAAATCCACCCCCAAAACCTGGAATACCTCTTCTCTTGCGCAAATGGGCCCATCGGACTGATCTAGAGTGATTTGAGATCGATGCATGTTCATTTCGTATCGATCCAAATGTGGTCCAATCGAGCTGAGATCGATCATGGAGGTTCTCGAGTGTATCACGAAGCTCCTCTGAAAATTTTGTTGCGTTTGGACTTGTAGACTATGAGATATGATCGATGCAATTCGTAGTTTGCATGAAGGTTAAAGCATCCGCATCGATACTTGTTCGTATTGATCCCCTTGATCATGTTCATCTCCCATTTTCAATTATCCACCGGTCCCCATATCAATAGCCGTAACCTTCGAATCGATCTGACCTTCACACGCTCTGATCCATATCCTTCGCTCCACTTGACCACTTCCTTAGTATCCATCGATACGAAGTACAGAGCCTTCGTATCCATCAGTATGCACCCTTCATATCCATCTTGCTTGCACCTACCCTTCGCATTGATCCGAGCTTCGCTTCTTCATGTCCATCCATCTATCAGCTTTCGTACCCATGCTTCATATCGATGACATGTTGCTACTTCGTACCGATAACCCTTGGCCCATTTCGTCTCGATAGTGGAAGCCTAGTTTATATCGATCCGGAGTTAATCGATATGAAATGTTGTGAGTAGCGGATCGATACGAATTGGACCAATCATACAATCGCCGATCGATACGAAGTTACCTAAATTGGATCGATACGAGTCCCATCGATATGAAGCGAGCTAAATTGGATTGATACGAGTCTGATCGATATGAAGTGAAGCATAATGTGATCGATATGAGTATGTTGGATACAAAGTGAAGCCGATCCCTCTGATTTTTCATTGATCATATCTTGAGCATACGAACTCCGATTGACTTGAAATTTGAAACGTAACCACTCCAAGCCTTGTCCATCATTCCCGATCGATCTCGTCTTGATTGGAGCCCAACCAAATTTTGACGACATCGATCATAGCCTTGTTTCCAATCAATCTCTAACCCTGATATCCATTATTTCCAGCCAATTTGTTGATATTCCGACCTTGGCCCAAAAGGTGGGATAACATTTGCCTCTCAAACATGCCTTGTGGTAAGAAGGTGTGTTTTGAATAGTTTCAAATCCGATATTCGAAGTCTATATTCCATCCATAGCCATATCATCCGATTCATAATCCAATCCATTACCAAACCGTCCTATCCAAGTGCCATAGCCATAGCCAAGTCCGCGACTGCTCCGAGTCGATGTCCAATTCAAAGTCCTGTAACCATAATCTTAGCTAACTTCGTAGCTATCCCAATTCATCAACCGAGCTTTAATCCATTCATATCCAATAACCAAATCCATGGCCGCTCCGGGCCAATATCCTATTCAAACCTTGACTCTTAGGTCATGGGCTTTTATGTTCTCCGGCCTCTGCTCTCCTGCCAAGGAATTTTAGACTCTCCGGCCTTGACTCTCCGTCCAAGGACCTTTATATTCTCCGACCTCGCCTCTCCGGCCATGGGCTTTTATATTCTCCCGCCTCGACTCTCCGGCTAAGGACCTTTTATTTTCTTCGGCCTCGACTCTTCGGCCAAGAACATTTTATATTCTCCGGTCTTAGCTCTCCGATAAGGACTTTTTAATATTGTGTTTAAGCCCATTACATCGTTCTTCAACGAACGGACTCGTGACTTGCGATCACTGCCCCGTTTTTCGATCGGGACCATGATAGCGAGACCTGTATCATTTATTACATTGATCTAATTATTCAAAATAAGAGTTTTTACAGCCAGGGAAAACCAAATAAATTCTATTCATTCGAGGAAAAAACCAAAGTTTTCAAGCAAACAAAAAAGAAGAACAGGGTTTAATAGACTTGGGGCAACACGGTTTATCATCGCCTTAGAGCATGCCTTGGGACCGTCCTCGATCCCGTAAATGTGTAAGTGACTTAGCCGTATTACTTTGAGTTCTATAACTTATTCAAAGTCATAAATCATTTAGTTAATGACAAGCCAGCGATTCCTAGATCCAGTTCCATCCTCACTCGAGGTGGGCGGTGGCCGCTCCTGTTCCATTGCCACAGCTCGATTCCTTATATATTATTGTAGATAACCATTCCTTACATGCTCCTCAATGATATCCTTCAAATTTCGGCAGTCGTTCGTGTTGTGCCCATTCAGCTCATGGAATATGCAATGCTTTTCCGATGCCCACTCATACTCAGAAGGTTCCCTTCTTGCCGGCTTTTGATACTAGAGGTGCCCTCGAGTATCCAAGTATATCCTTTCTAGAGTTTCAGTTAAATCCGTGCATGAAGAAAACTTTAACTCCCTCCGTGGCCTTTCAAAGTGCTACTATTGTCATTCACTTTCCTTTTTTTCCTTTATCATCTTTATCTGGATCCTCCCTGGGTAGACCTCCACCCCTTACTACGTAAGCTTCAGCCTCTCTCCCTTCCCTCTCAGCCTGTGCATCTTCCTGCCTTAGAAAACTTTCTGCTTCATGGTAGAACTCCACGAGATCCTTCAGTGGGTCCCGTTCCAACGATATCTTGAAATCTAAATTGTCTGCAATTCGCAAAACTGCTGCCATCAAAACCATTGACGGATCAGGCCGATCCACCGAAGCCACTGCCGCATCGAATTTGGTCAAAAAATATCTAAGCGATTCTCCCTTCCACTATTTCATCGATGTCAGGGTCATCACATTATTGGGTCGGACCTTGTGGACCCAAAACTGCCTTATAAACCTTTCAATCAGCTCCGTCCATGTGCCAATAGAGCCACTTTCCAGTTGTCTAAACCATAATGCTGCAATGTCTGTCAAATACAAAGGGAAGCGTCGTACCATGACCTCCTCTGATGCCCCCAACACCTCCATGTGCCTCATGTACCTTGTCAAGTGAATAGTGGGATTTGTTCTCCCCTCATACATCTCCGATGTTAGCAATTTGAAATCTGGCGGGTTCCTAGCTTGCCTGATTACGGAAGCAAAAAGACTTCTATTCACATCCTCCAAGTCTCTATTCACCAATCCGCCTCTCATGGCTCGCCTAAGCATCTCTGCCAATCTATCGCTGTCAGCAAGCTGCAGTCCTCGTCCCTTGCCTCCAATTTGCCCCCCAAGCTCACGGGTGAATCCTGAAATTTGCTCTCCTGGTCGAGCATTCATTCCTCTATCAGTGCCATGTTGCTCGGCTCCACCTGGTACTCTGCCGGAGATTGGATCATGCTTTGGGTGAGTGCCCCTAGTTCTGGTACTCCGCAGGAAGGTCCTGCTCCATTCTAAACTCTGGTTGCTTCATGCTCCCAATCCCTATCTTTAGCATCTAATGTAGTTGCGCTAACTTGATTTTGCACTCCAACTTGTCCAGCTTGTCGAAGTAGATTCTGCATCATCTCCTCTTGTCTTTTGAGCATCGTTTCCATCTCGTCTCTAGTGATAAGGATTGACGTCTAATTTGCTTCCGACGAAGCCTCCTGACTCCCTTCATGATGACTCCTTTCAGTCCTTTGTCTTCTTGCTAATTTCCTTGCCATAGCTTTCCAAATTTAAATCTTCAAGCTTTGAAATCTAAAATCCAAGCTTTAGAATTCCTAAGTGCTAGCATTTCCAGTGAAAGCACCAAATTGTTTGCATCAAAATTGGTCACAAACCCCAAAAGCCATGAAAGCACCAATGTATATGCACAGATTCACAATATTCCAACATAGATCTCAGATCCAGATAAAGTAAAGAATAAAAATAAAAGAAACAATAACGTTCAAATGGAAGAAAGCAAGAAAGAACACAAGGTTTATAGTGGTCCGGCAATCCAGCCTACGTCCACTTTGAATCAATCCTTTTTATTCTCTTCGTATTATAGTTACAATCACAAGCCTTTAGTATCAATTCAAAAAAGGCAGAGATTCAGCGTCAGAGAAGGAGATGATCCCCCTTTTAGTTGCTATCCCTTTTGTGTTTCAACCTTCTAGTCCTATGATTTACTACGGTATTAATAACTAGTCATCCTAGTTATAACTAATATGAATATCATCGTATATTATGCTATATATCTATATTTTTAATTGGTAGGCACGGTTATACATGTGTGTGTATGTGTGTGTGTGTGTATGTGTGTGTGTGTATTTTTAACTCATTAATTCCTACACTTAGGAATTCCTTTATATGTACATCTGTAAGGAACATTTATTTCCACATTCCAATATATTAGAGCTATCCTTCCTAAAAATGATTACTGTTATAACTTTCCATAAATTACCAAAAGTGAGAATTTTGCTCCATTTGAAATTACAAGGAATTATCTATTTTCTTTGATTGAAATAGATAGTGAAAACTATGGAGGAGAATATCTATACTTCACACATCTCTTTTCTTTTGGTATATCCCTTATTGTTTCAAACGACGCAGTTTTTATACAAAGTTATGGATTTGGAAATTACACATAAATAAATACTACTAAATTATACCTGCAATTCTTCCAATAAACTAAAGTGTAGAAATTCACATTCCAAGTCAAATTATGGCAATCTAAATTTATACTAACAATTTACTACCCAACTATCATAAATCTAGAATAAATCTTACAATCTTATAAACACTAAACTTTAA
Organism: Allium cepa; assembly: GCA_030765085.1. Taxonomy (NCBI): domain Eukaryota; kingdom Viridiplantae; phylum Streptophyta; class Magnoliopsida; order Asparagales; family Amaryllidaceae; genus Allium; species Allium cepa. Next base: position 428,406,922 of record CM060935.1, read on the forward strand.
TAAGTTTAGGGACTGATTTCCAAATTCCGAAATTAGGATATAATACCATTCATATTCCAATTAAATACGCTCCTCCTACGCTTATGACTCCATAGATCATACATAGGCATACTAATTAAATAAAATTAATGATACATTTGTTAATGTTATATATAAATCATATAATTTCCCACTCACCTTTCTAGCTTTCCAAATCTCCTAAATCTAAATTCATCCCTTTAATTGACTCCTTTTCCTTTCCAATCCAAAAACATGTATAACAAGGAATGTATACATAAACATTAGGATTATAGATCTGAAAGGATATTAGAATTAATTGGAACATAGATATCTAATTATACAACTTACCTTTTCCCTGTATTGATTCGCTCCTCTTCTCTTTTATTTTCTACTCTTATCTGATTATATATGTATAATGTTTTATAATTAATAAAAATAGTGAAAAAATAGAAAATGGAAGATCTTCACTGCTTTGATCAAAGAATAAGAGAAGAAAAGTGAGGGGCTATGCCTGTATATATAGGCGCTAGTACCTTTCGTACCCGTTAGATTAAAAATAAATAAATCTAGATAGTTCAACCAAGGTTCAACCCTAGCTACCACCTTTCCAACTAGTCTACTACTCCTTTATAGGTGCTCGATCGCTAGCGGTCGACTAGCCTAAGGAGGGGGTCGTCCAGTAGGGTCCATGTGGTTGATATAATTTATTTTCTTTTTAGTTCCTATTTAGTTATTTTTGTTTCGAAAAATTCAAATGCTGGTAACATCTTTGCTTGAACTCTGATCGCAAAACATCAAAAATGAAAGTAGCTCAGAGAGTCGCCATGAACACAATGGCGCAAGTTTTATGGTAAAATTCTAACATTTGATCAAATTCTCCAATGACCTGTATTTTTAACTATTTTAAATTATTAAATTTAATATATTTATTGAATAAAAAGAGTTAGAAATTAAAAAATGATTTATTAATGTAATTTATTGAATATAAACTTGAATAAAATTTTGAAATAAATAATTTCTAAGCTTTAGGCAATAATAAGTACTGAAATAAAATTCTATATATTAAAACTATTTATAATTAATAGCTGGACTTGAATAATACATGTTGTAGTAATTAGATGTAAACAAAATAATTGTTGGATAACAAAAATTCATTTGAAATCTAATATTGGAATTTATCGAAATTGGATTATTGGAAATTATTTAAATAATTGAATCCTGAATTTAATATGAATGAAAATGATTTCAAAAGTTGATTTAAATTTTATGAAAATGAGAATGAAGATTGTTAAATTTTAAAATTGAATTTAAAGCAACTAAATTAATTTTTGGAAATTTCTTGTTTTAATTAATGTGTAAAAATGACCATTCGGGCAACTTTCTTGGATTTTGGTAAAACCAGTTTCCTCGGATCCGTAATAGTGAATTATTATAGGATTTCAAGTTCCGTAGTGATCGGACTTATCGTTTGGTCGTGCGAGTATGAAAACACGTAGAAATTAATTAAAGGAATTTAATTAAAATAAATTGATTTTGAAAAGCTATCTTCTGAATATGATGGAATTGGCTTCCGAAACTAGTTTCATTGTGGTCAGAATAAGGGTATGTTATATAGAAAGCCAAGCGGCATGCTTCGTTTGGAGTTCGGAGTTTTCTCGGACAGATTGGGTCGGAAACTTATATAATAGGACACGTTATATTTCATTCATTCGTTAACTCTAGAGATAATATTAGCCGCGCTTCTCTTAAATTTTTTAATGGTCGATGTTCACCGGTCTTCCTCCCTCATCTTCTCACCATCCACTTAACGTAATTGCTCGACCCCAAAAGGCAAAATGTAGAGCTCTACACATCGTACAGTTGGATTATTGGAAGCATGCACGAAATCGCCAAATTTGGAGTTCGACATCATGCAGTTTTTTTGGGTTTCTGGTGCTTTGCTCACCTGCACTCGCGGCTAGAGGATGCTCGGGGTTCGCCGGTGCAACACTGGATCTGGGCGGCATGGTCCAAGTGGTGTGCGTGCGTCGATAATCATTCATGATTTGTGGGTTTGGTGTTGTAGCATGCTAGCGGGAACTAGAGGTAACCGATTAATTTAGTTAATTATTATCTTAATTTATTTAATTAAAGTTTAATTGTCTCAATTATTAATAAAATTCATATCTTTTTCATACGAAGTCTGATTCAAATGAAACAAATCGTGTTGCGGCCGTATCGACGTCGTTTACAGCATGGAATCGAACTGGAATTTAATTGAAGCCGAAATATTTTCAATTTTGAATAAAAGGTGAGTGTTTAAAACGCTCACGAAGTACTAAAATAATTTTACGTTAGTTAGATTTAAAATCATGAAGTGATTTATTTTACTGACTGTTGTTTGGTAGTTTAACCGACATTAAAATTGACATCTGATTTGAACTGATAGAAATTTAAATTGATAGTTAAATTGAATTGGAATTAAATTGCTAGTAACACTCCTGATTATTGATAACTAGTTAATTGTTGTGATATTTTGACTGTTTGGATGTTGATTATGGTGGATGGTTGTTGGTTGATGTATTGGATGATTTGGGTGTTTATTTATTTTATATTTTCCTGTTATAACCCTATATATTATTTGACAGTATATAAAAATGTAAATAGGATTATTTCAAATAAATTAAGAAATAGGTTGAAATGATATATACCTATGACACTTTGATTTGGATTGAAAAGTTATATATCCATCCCTAAATTAAATCGAAATAACTGATTACTTCGCCATAGAATAGAAAATTATATACGGATACCGGATTGGTTAAATTAAATAATTTTAAATTTTTTGGTTTGAAATTATTTAAATGATTTTGATCTAAAGAAATAAAAATCGAATTTATGGAAATTGAATTATTTTCGTACTTGAGCTCAAAACGTTGAAATTGAAATTGTAAACAGGAATTGTTTAAAGAATCGAATTTGAAATTTGAAGTTATAATCAAAATATGATTTGAATTATGGAAAATTATTTGTTTAAAATATTCGACTTTTATTCGAACTTTCAAATAAATCCTAGCAAAAGTAATTTAAATGGGTATTTCAAATTTGAATTCGAAATTGAAATATTTTAAAGATATGAACATCAAATTGAACATCAAAGTTAAGTTTAATTTAAATTATTTAAATCGATATTCTAAAATTGAACTCGAACTTTATATAAACAGAAATGGTTAGAAATTGTGAATTGAATTGAAACTTAAACCATTTGAATAGAATCAATAAAAATCAGAACTAAAATTAGTTTGAATTGAAATTGAAATTGAAATTAATTTGAATTAAAATCAAAATTGAGTTGATTTGAATTTAAATTGAGTCAATTTGAATTGAATTGAAATTAAAGATGATTTGATCTGAAAGATTTGGAATTGAATCATTTTGACTCTAAAACTATTTTCGAATACATTATTTAATATAAACTGTTTAAAATGTATCTTTTTATATATTCAAATTATTTTGATTTTCCAAACTATTTTACGATATAACCATTTTAATACTCATACCATTTTCTATCAAGCTATTTAACTATTTTTATGCTATCTAAAAAATTTCAAACTATTTTCTCAAAAAATTCAAACCGGTCAAGGTGGGAACTGTTTATAATTAAATTGTTGATTTAAATGAGAATTGGGTTAAATGAAGTTATAGCCTAAGTTGAAATTCAAAACGATTTTGGAAGTGAAATTGAAATATTGGAGCGAAACGATTTCAAGTGAAATAGCATATTTGAAGTAAATATGATATTTTGAAATAAAGAATATTTTTGAAGCGAATATGATATTTTGACATCAAATATGAATCATTTGCGAAATGTAAAAGTACCAATCGGTGTGTAAAATGACTTTTAGTTGTTAAAGAGACCAGGGTCTCTTATTGTCACACTCTCTGTTAATATTGGTACCACCTTAACAACTGTGTATGCGAAGGCGACTCTAGAACAAAATGGTTGAATTGGCATATGGCACGGGCAATAGCTACTTTGTTTCCATTCTGGATACGTATGGCCTTTTGCTGGATTTCTAGAAAGAATACGATGATGGATAGACCCCGGCGCTTGTGTCCATTTGAAATGACTAAGACAAGATGGCTTGACAAGGCCAAGCTGGCTAGCTACCCCTAGCGGACATCCCTTCTTCAATTTTCTCCTTAAAGTTGGTCCCTACTATTACTTTTGTTGTTGGTTTCGATTGGTGCACCTTAATTTGGGATGACCTCCCTTTGACTCGATGTGGGATTAATGGACGCGATGGGCGATCGTGGCTATGATGCGTTACCACCAGCCCTACGATCTAAACTGCTAGTATCCTACCTTAGGCAATGTCTCATTTGCCTTTTCATATTTTTATCCCTATACGACGATTTTTTTTAGTGTTGTCGTATCACATTGCATCCCCATCCCCCAACGTGCTACTGGGACGTTATATGCAAACTGTACGACAACGCTTAAAAACGCGGTGAGGGGGATTAATGTAAAGCCTTAACACTTATAAAAAATATTTATTTTAACCACTAGAGATTACATGTATAGCGTATTCTACTATATATAAATATTTTGATGGATCCTTAAGAGATGGTAAATCCCGTAACATCTCTTGAGTTATTGCACGTACGTTATACGCTGGATAGGAGATGTGAAATCTCGTAAGCATCTCTGACCCTATTACACTCATGTTATATATGATATTGATTCAACCCACAGAAGGATATTTTAGTCCTAACTTGAGTATTTTGTCTTTTCATTATGCTCGGGTCGGCCATGAGTTTTCAGCACCTTGAGGATTATTTTTTGGAGGACAATGACGAAGATTTGGTATATTATTATTACTAATATTATTTCACCACATTGTTGTTCTGCTGCATTATTCTATTGTTATGTTGTAAATATAAATCTGATAAATGTTGTATAAATTATAGTCAAATGTATAGTATAAACAGCTTCATGAAATGTTTATTTGATTATTATTTTTGTCATTCCGCTGCGACATTCTGTATTTGTTTTCTTCTTTTTCTTAATTAACCCTGTTGATTATCTGTGTTTCATATTATTTGAGTTGGACATATATGGATTATTGTCGATTTAAACTTTCAAAATGCAGGTCATCACAATTGGTATCAGATCTTTGGTTTAGCGATAACCTTAGCCTTGTAAGGTTTGACTCATTAGAGATAGGGTAGTAATACCCTAGAATGAGCTTGTTTGAGTGTACGTATATGAGAGCGCATGCTAATTCGTGTTATTAATTGCTTTATATTGTGTTTGCTTATCTGTTAAGTTGTTTATGAATTCTGGTCGGTGCGTGGGACACAATTTTATCGATAGGGGTTTCTAAACACATAAACGAGGCAAGTCGACATAATATTGTTTTAAAAATTGGGTGAATGAAATAATTTTACCTAAATTAAATTTTATATATAAAATGATGATTTCCTATATGATTATTAATGAATGTTATTTGTTAGGAGATGATAATATTTAGCTATCATCGATTATTGGTTGAATTAAACTGAAAACAAATACTTTGTGAACTCTACTTCATGAAGCGTTCGATAATCAAATTGAATTGAAATCTAATTACAATAAGAATTGTTTGCTATAAAAAAGATGATAATTAATGAAACGTTTTCATAATAAGGTAATTGAATTGAATAAGTAAATCTATAAGTCAGCTTATAAATAGAAAGGATTCAAAAATCGAGATTGGGAACTTGAATTCGGGTGCTTTTGAAAGAAAATTATGAGATTTTGAAAATAATATTAGTATTATCAAAAAATATTTACTAATGAAGTGTTTCTAAGGGAAGAAAAAGGAAATGAGTCATGTACACCCCTCTTTTATTGCTGGAAAATAATTTTGATGGTGATGGCTGCATCCTCGACATTCATTTTTGAATCTCAAAGTGGTGGAGGCCACTTAGTAGCTTTGCTACGCATTTGGTTCGATAAACAGATTTTGATTTAAAATTTTCAAATATAATTTGATATATATAAAAGATGAGTATATATATATATATTATTTCAAAATGATTTGAAATAAACCCGATATTTGAATTCTTAAGTTCCTATTAATTAATGATTTCAGTTGTAGAAATAAGGTGAAATATTTTTTGACAATTGGAAACTTCTAAAATGAGAAATAAGAAATTTAAGCTAAGTGTTTAAATGAAATACGAGAATTTAAATTATAGCTCTTAAATTTCAAGATAATGGAAATTTAAACTTGTGTAATTATTGAAAATTCTTGTTAACTCAAAATGAATAAGATAAATTTGTATAACACTCAATTACATTCTAAAGACATATATAAATCTTGCCAGAATGTTTAAAAAGTTGAAATGTTAAATGAATATGTAACGGAAGGGGATTTTCGACCCTCGAAAATAGACATAATACATCCACTGTATAAAATGTTGAGCAGCCGAGTGCCAGAAATACCACTTCATTAGGTGTGAAGAAGAAAAAGGTAGAAGAAAAAGAACATAGCAACACAAAATCTCACAATCACAGCAGAATGAAATATAATTTATAATAAAAGATTTTTATACAAAAGAATCTGTACCCATTTAATACTTACAACCATCAGAGTACAAAATCATTACATTAATTCTGGACAGTTAGAATAACTTGTCCGCATATAGCGGAAATAACCAAGTACGTGATATACTTTGAACTCCTCCAGCTCGTCTCCTGAATCTGTAATACTCGATCTGACCTGAGCATCATAATAAAACAACACCTGAGTCAATATGGAAAACCAGCGTGAGAAAACACACTCAACTGGAATTGTTAACTTTTTCAAAATCCTTTGAAACAAAGGTATCTCATGAGACCACGTCACAAATAAACACAATGGGTTTTTTTCCTTACGATGACCAAAACAGTTTATATCAAATCATCTGATATTATAACAATGTCTATAGAAAGTTAATAGAAAATAGCTGAAATGCTTGCATCACACGTTTCAGCATAGTTGGAAAAAATCAAAATCGTACGGCGCTTATTGGAGAATGGATTCCAACTGAATGACTAGGCACTAGGGTACCACCTGTCATAGTACATGTCTAGAAACATAGTATCGAGATCGAACCTATCGATCCCTGCCAACACATGACCGGACTATCCCTGACCTGGATAGACCGAATATGCTATGACCCCTGGTGTTCCCACCCTTTCCGAGCTCCTTTCACACGTAATGATAATATCCAAGGTTATCTAAAAAGGTGATAAACATACCCTACTTGGGTGCTACCCACTTAGTCTTGCTGCATCTCCCTTGTTTTTTTAGTCATTTTCGATTGATGAGGCTTGAGGCTACAATTAAGTTTTAGAAATATTCACTTAGAATGCTCATTGTCCTCCAATGACGATGTTCTGATAGCATTCATCCATATAAGTTGCCCTGGGACTGGACAAACCGAATCACCATCTTCATCATCTTCATAGTATTCATTCATAACGTTCAAACCATATCGAAGTGGTTTTCGTATAATTAATTATGATCCCGGTCTCTTCGAAACGACTAACGAAATTGGCAAAAATTGGTAGTAGGTTATTTAACTATCAATATACATCTATAAACAATCATCTGGCCTTATTATAAATTTTTCGAAACTTATCTCGAAATATCTCTATAAGATATTATTTCCAGTTCCTCAACATTTGAAAACTGTTTTCAAAATCCTTTTTATTTTCACGGAACACTTCCAATCTTTCCCAATACTTTGAATATTTCCGTCACTTCATTTTAAATTCAACACTTATAAAATATTCCTTTTATTTCCCATTTCACTTTCTCAGAATCATTTATAATTTTATTTGTAAATTTCCTAACTCGTTTTACACGAATTCTATAAATTTTGGAATTCCTTAATTAATTCCCTTAATATTTTCAAAACCAATTATACTTGCATATAAACTCAATTCCCTTTGTACTTCTTTATGAATTTTATTTTCATTTTCAAAGTTCACTTTTATCCAACTTCCTTGAAAAAATCCTTACTTTTCCCAATTTTCGTTTTGAGAATTCTCTTATAACTCCATTTGCTAAATAACCATTTTTCAACTCTCAAGAAGGTTTATAAATACATTTAAACCATTTTCAAAACTATATATATACATATGTAAATAAAAATAAGTATTTAAAGAAAAATAATAATTATTTATTTTTAAAACGTGTTCAAATGATTATCTAATATTGAAACATTTTTATAACATCAATTTTCAAAGCTTTAAATCTAGGATTTATTAAGATAAATATTAAGTGTTTGGAAATTTACTTCTGAAGTATTTCCGTACTAACTAACTTTGAAATTTATATAGTTTAATAAATAAGAAATTTCCTTTTAAAATAAAGATTTAACTCACAAATAAAACAAAATTTTAAATCCAAATAACCAAATTTTCAGTTTATAAATCTTCTTGATTTTCACCACATTACTTCCATTCCAGTCCCGTTAACCATTTCACTTTAAAAATCGTATCCACTACTTTTCTCTCACCTTATTTTCATATTCAAGTATAAATTCTTCCAGTAAATTTATCTTTCCAATTTATCATCCGATTTTGATTTCTTTTATTTATACACATCGTTTATAAATCATTATAACTCCTTTAAGTTCACCAAAAATAACCTCATTTATAAAATTCCATTTTTATAAATTCAATTTCTTATAAATTCCATTTATTTGTGCCAATCTATTTTTAGTATCGATTTTAACTTCTTTATATATTTCTCGAATATCATTTTTAATATCCAACCTCAAAAAAATTCCTTTATATATTTTATTTAAAATTCTCCCTTTAAAATATTTTCCCCGCATTATTTTATATGACCAAAAATCTATTTTTGCTTATTCAAATCGGCCTCTTTTAAATAACCCGAATTTTTTGATATATATTTCTATCTTAAAAATCTCTTTTTAATTCCTTAGAAATTTAAAGTAATATTTATGATATTTAATATACCAAAAATTAATTTCCAAGCTATTATAACATTTAAAAATTTACAACATATAATAACCCAGCATTTTATATATACAAAATATAATAACATATTTGAGGAATCTAGTTGGATCCCTCCAACCTATTTTTCCTGCATCCACATATGTTACACAATAATTAAAATACTAATCCACTTCGAGGGGGATATCGCGGTATATGGGGTCATCCGCTAATATGCGGGGAGCATAGGGCCTCATCCACTATAATGTGCGGGAATATCAATCACTCCAATATATATAAATATACTACCATATATAATTAGTCATCCAACCAATAATTTAAAATTTATAAATCCAACCAGCATCCAACAATTTAAATTCAACATTTAAATTTTAAATATGGCGATCAAAAAATGAGTGAGAAATTCCCACCTTTGATTTTCAATGGCGTTCCATTCCGATTTTCGACATGGTTTCCCTATTTTCAAATCTCGTATAAATTTTTTTAGAATTTTATAAGATCTTCCATTCAATCGGTAAATTTACCTACACACAATTAAAATAAATATACCCAAATAAAAACTCAGTGCCATCTCAACTTGATGAAGTCGCGTCCGACAGCCAGCCCTCTTCCATCGATGCAAATCATCCACAGTTGCGCCTACTGCCAAACCACAAGCGCGAGGACCCTACTTCGAGCTTCGCCAATGCCCCAATCCCACAGACAACCTCTCACTGGCCTCCACCCTGGAGTTGCTACCACAGCCTCCATGCAACTTCAGATTATCGCTCGCGACCTCCCCACGTGCGGCGTCGCCTCATCATCGACAACCCACGTTGCCAACTAGTTCACACACCTCGTCCCCACAGCCAAAACACTATTTCCCTATGGCACCTGTAGCCGCTTGACCTCTTACCCTCTAGCTGCTGCTTCTCCTTCCTTCGATCATGACCCTGAATCGAAGCTCGTCGAGATCGATCTTTTTCCCCTCTCTTCTTCGGCCGTGATTTAATATTCATTCCCTCTTTTTTTGTGAACAAACAAACTCGATTTGAAAAAAATAGAGAGGAGAAGCATGCGATTTCGAATTTTTTTAAAAAAAAAGCAGAAGAAGATAGCACGGTTTAAGAAGAAAGAGGGAGGACTTGGATGTGATTTACGAATGAATGGTTGCGTGTAAAGCTAAGTGTACAGTAATTTGAAAAGGAAGGAAATCCAGCTGATGTGAATTAAAAGGTCACGTCAAATATATATATATATATATATATATATATATATATATATATTGTAAAAAAATTCAAGTGTCTCAATTCACACAAATTAAAATCTCGAACCCTATCGAGACATGTCGCTAGGCATTTATAATATTATACCCCTATTCCGAATGCTTTGGAAAAGGTTTCGAGTTCTAATTCGATCGTATGGAGAAGATAGCTTTTTGGACCCAATTATTATATTGTTTTCGATATTAATTTAGACGCGTTTATATCCCATACGACCAAATGATAACTCCAAAAGCTATGAAATTTTAAATCTAATAATAATACAATATTACAGATCTAATAGAACTAGTTTCGTCGAATTTCGAGACTGTGTCGCAAAAGGTTATTTTTAAATGTCTATTTAAACGATATGTTTTAATTTTAATCAAATCACTTTTAAATTCAATTTTAAAAATTGCATTGTCTTTAGTATTTTTATTAACATAAATTTTATAATCCTTTAAATTATTTTTTTATCGGGCTTAAAACTCAAGATACAAAAAATTAATCAATATTCAATTATATACTTCAATAACTAAATTATCCAATGAATTGCTATGATCAAATTCTGAATTTATTTTATAAATAGACCCAAATACTCATATCCAAAATCAATTTATAATTCAAATTCAATATTCTACCATCAAAAAATCTGGGTCGTTACAGAATAAATAATAGAATATTATGTAATTTTGAACTTAAGTAATAAAAATGTTTCAAATTGAAATTGTGTTTAAAGAAATGTTTATAAAAAAATTAAATTAAGTTGTTATAAGAAATGTTGTACACTTAATCCATGTTCTAAGAAATATCAAATGAATAATTTGAATATTAAAAAGAAAACGCTATTGGATATGAACTTAAGAGAAGGTAAACAAGTAATAATTAAATCATGTCTTTGTAAATTGTTTGTAAACCAAAAAAAAAAAAATTTGCTAAGGCTGTTTTAAGCTTTAGTTGTAGCATTCTGAGATAATTATAATTTGAATAATAATTTGTAAAAGAAGATACGTCTGTATAAAATAATTATAAACTTGAGGAACGATTAAGGAAATAAGAAAGTTGAAATTTGGATTACGAAATGAAATTTTACTTAAGAAAAGTTGAATTAAATTAGGTGTAAAAAGAAAATTTTATTAATATGAATTTGAGTTATAAATAAAAATTTACTTAAGTAAAATTAATGATATGAAGTAAAGAAATAAACTAATAAGGTGTATCGATGAATTAATATGAACTTAAGTTATAAAGTAAAAAAAACATGAGTTGTGGTTTATAAAATGTGTATGATAAACTTAAATGGTTTATAAATGATATTAGTATTAAAGAGAATATACTAAGTGATAATGAAATAAAATTTAACTTAAATAAGATTAAAAGAAATGATTTATAAAATGGCGCAAAAATGGATTTATATGAAATATGTTGAAAAAAAGGGAAATAATCGAAATTTAAATAAATTGAATGTAAATAAAATAGACATGAATAAATCTGAAGCAAACCAATTAGATATTAATAGAGAATGGATATTAATAAGAAATGAAGTGTATAAATTAACTATGGACATTGGATAATGTGGATTTATATAGTTATAAATTAATTGGATGGATATTAATGGTTGAATGGTTTGTTTTGTTGCAAACGATTGTTATTGCTGCTTTTGATTGCATAAAATTGTTATGGTTGTGTATTCATGCTCGTGTTTATGGTTTGGATTTAGAATTCATGTTATATAGTCTATTAACCTAATACATGCTTTCTATATCCTTTATATGCAACTAATATTCTAAATTGAGTTGAGATGGGTACGTACGAAGACTGTTTGGACGTATACGCCGATTTGATTTGTTTTTGCTTGCTTAATATGAGCGAACTCGCTCGTAATATTAATAATAAGGTACATATCTCGAATTACATGACGCGCATATATAATTTTCCCTACAATATGCTTTATCATTGAGATGTATATTTGGTATATTTGTAATATATATTTGTGTATTATAAATTTTTACAATTGAGCCGTGCAAAGGAGAAGCTGTCGAAATTTTCCGTAAATCCGGATGTTAGAAAAATTTAGTGATTTTAAAATTTTATAACTTGTTTTTAAAAATAAGTTGTAATTACCGTAAGCCGATATCGGAGTGGCGTAGTAGAAGCGTGGTAAAGGTTTTCTGATAGATTTTATATTTTATAAGTTGATTATTTTGAATAAAATATATCAAAAGTTAGATTCCTCACATAACCCATTTTCGAGGACGAAAAGTTTTGAGTGATGGAGATTGTAACGATCCATATTTTTAACTATTTTAAATATTTAAATTTAATATAATTATTGAATAAAAATGGTTAGAAATAAAAAATTTACGATTTATTATGTAGTTTATTGATATAAAAGGCAATAATAAGTATTGAAATGAAATTCTATGTATTGAATGTGTTTACAGTCAATAGCTGAACTTGAATAATAAATGTTAATTAATTGGCTGTAAATAAAATAATTGTTGGATAATAAAAATTCGTTGAAATCTAATATTGGAATTTATTGAATTGGATTGTTGGAAATTATTTAAATAATTGAATCCTTAATTTAATATGAATGAAAATGATTTCAAAAGTTGATTTAAATTTTATTTAAGCGAGAATGAAGATTTTTTTTAAAATTGAGTTTAAAGTGATTAAATTAATTTTTTAAAATTTCTTGTTTTAATTAACGTGTAAAAATGGACATTCGGGCAACTATCTCGGATTTTGACGAAGCCGGTTTCATCGGATCTGTAATAGTGAATTATTATAGGATTTCAAGTTTCGTATCAAACTTATCGTTTGATCGTGCGAGCTTGAAACGCGTAGAAATTGATTAAAGGAATTTAATTAGAATAAATTAATTTTAAAAAGTTATCTTCTGAATATGATGGAATTGGCTCTCGAAACTAGTTTCATTGTGTTTGAAATGGGGGTATAACATATAAAATGCTAGACGGCATGTTTCTTTTGGAGTTTGGAGTTTTCATAGACAAATTGGGTCGAAAACTTATATAATAAGACACGTTATATTTCTTTCATTCGTTAAACCTAGAGAAAATATCATATGTGCTTCTCTTAAACGTTTTAATGGCCGATGTTCACCGATCTTCCTCCCTTATTTTCTCACTATTCACTCAACATATTCGCTCGAACCCAAAAGGGAAAATGTTGAGCTCGATAAGCTCTACACATCGTACGGTTGGATCGTCACAAGTATGCACGAAATCATCAAGATCGGAGCTCGACGTCACGCGGTTTTTTGGGTTTCTGGTGCTTCGCTCACCTGTACGCATGACTGTAGGATGTTGTGGTGTCGTAGAGGCTCGGGGTTCGTCGGTGCAACATTGGATCTGGGCGTCGATGGTCTATGTGGCGTGTGCGCGTCGATAATCGTCCGCGATTTTGGGTTTGGTGTTGTAGCGTGCGAGCGAGAACGAGAGGTAACGAATTTAGTTAGTTATTATATTAATTTAGTTAATTATGTTTAACTATCTCAATTATTAATAAATTTCATATCTTTTCCATACGAGGTTCGATTCGAATGAAACGAGTCGCGTTGCGATATCGACGTCGTCTACGCCATGGAACCGAAGAGGAATTTATTTAAAGTCAAACTATTTTCAGTTTCAAATAAAGGTCGAGTGTATTAAAATGCTCACGAAGTACTAAATTTTTTTTACGTTAGTTATATTTAAAATCATGAAGCGATTTATTTTACTGATTGTTGTTTGGTAATTTAAGTGACATTTAAAAATTGACATCTGATTTGAGATGATAAAAATTTAAATTGAGAGTTAAATTAAATTGGAATTAAATTGCTAGTTAAACCCCTAATTATTGATAACTAGTTAATTGTTGTGATGCTTTGACTGTTTGAATGTTCATTGTGATGGATGCCTATTGGTTGATGTATTGGATAATTTGAGTGTTTATTTATTTTATATTTTCTTGTTATCACCCTGAATATTATTTGATAGTATATAAACTGTAAATTGAATTATTTCAAATAAATTAAGAAATAGGTTGAAACGATATATACCTATGGAACTTTGATTTGGATTAAAATGATATATATCCATCCCTTAACTTAAATTGAAATAACTGATCACTTGGCCATAAGATGGAAATTATATACGGACACCGAATTGGTTAAATTAAATGATTTTAAAACTTTTGGTTTGAAAATATTTAGATGATTTTATTTAAAGAAATAAAAGTGAATTTATGAAATTTGAATTATTTTCGAACTTAAACTCAAAATGTTGAAATTGAAATTGCTAATAGGAATTGTTTAAAGAATTGAATTTGAAATTTGAAGTTATAATCGAAATATGATTTGAATTATGGAAATTGATTGTTTAAAGATTTGAACTTTTATTCGAACTTTGAAATAAATCCAAGCAAAAGTAATTTAAATGGATATTTTAAATTTGAACTCGAAATTGAATTATTTTAAAGATCTGAACATTAAATTGAACATCAAAGTTAAGTTTAATTTAAATGATTTAAATCGATATTCTAAAATTAAACTTGAACTTTATATAAACATAATTGGTTTAAAATTGTGAATTAAACTGAAAATTAAACTATTTGAATCGAATTAATAAAAATAAAAATTGAAATTAATTCAAATTGAAATTAACTCGAATTGAAATCGAAATCTAAATTAATTTGAATTAAAACTGAAATTGGGTGGATTTAAATTTAAATTGAAATTGAGTCAATTGGAATTGAATTGAGATTGAAGATGATTTGAATTGAAAGATTTAGAATAAACTAGTTTGACTTCAAAACTATTTTCAAATAAATTATTTTAATATAAACTATTTAAAATCTGTCTTTTTAAATGTTCAAATTATTTTGATTTTCCAAACTATTTTATGATATAAACCATTTTAATACTCAAACCATTTTATATCAAACTATTTTAACTATTTTAAAACTATTTAAAAAATTTCAAACTATTTTCTAACAAAATCAAACTGGTCAAGGTGGGAACTGTTTATAATTAAATCATTGATTTAAATGTGAATTGGGTTAAAATGAAGTTATAACCTAAGTTGAAATTCAAAATGATTTTGGAAGTGAAATTGAAATGGTGGAGCGAAAAGATTTCAAGTGAAATATCATATTTGGAGTAAATATAACATTTTGAAATAAATAATGTTTTTGAAGCGAATATGATATTTTGATATCAAATATGTATCCTTTTCGTAATGTAAAAGTACCAAAGTGTGTGAAACGACATTTGATTGTCAAAGAGACCAGGGCCTCTTATTAGCATACTCTATGTCAATATCGAAACCATTTTAACAACTGTGTGCATGAAGGAGATTCCAAAACGAAGTGATTGGGTTGGCATACGTTTGCTGGATTTGAAGATAGAGAACGATGATATATAGACCCCGACACTTGTGCCTATTTGAAATGACTAAAATAGGATGGCTTGACAGAGCCAAGCGGGCTAGCTACCCTTAGTGGACATCTGTTCTTCGATTTTCTTCTTGTACTCGCTCCATACTATTACTTTTGTTGTTGGTTTAGATTGGTGCACCTTGATTTGATATGATCTCCCTTTAACTCGGTATGGGATGGATGGATGCGGTGGGAGATCATGGCTACAATGCATTACCACCAGCCTTACGACCCGAACTGGTAGTATACTATCCTGGGAATTACCTCACGTGCCTTATCTTACCTTTATCCATATATGAGACCGCTACGATTTTGGTTTAGTGATGTCGTATCACGATGCATCCCTATCCCTTGACATGCTACTAGGGCATTATATGCAAACTGTATGACAATGCTTAAAAACACATTAAGGGGGATTAATGTAAAGCCTTAATGCTAAGAAAAATATTTATTTTGCTAATTGTACATTACATATATTGCGTATTCTATTATATAAATATTTTGACAGATCCTTAAGACATGGAAAATTCTGCAACATCCCTTGAGTAATTGCATGCATGTTATACAGTGGATAGAAGATGTGAAATCCCATAAACATCTCTGACGCTATTACACTCATGTTATATGTGATATTTGATTTGACTCACATAAGGATATTTTAGTTCTGACTCGAATGTTCTGTCCTTTCATTATGCTTGGGTCAGCCTTGAGTTTTCAGCGCCTTGAAGATTATTTTCCGGAGGACGAAGACAAAGATTTGGTATATAACTATTGCAAATATTATTTCACCACATTGATGTTTTGCTACATTATTATATTGTTCTGGTGTATATATAACTCTGATAAATATTGTATAAATTATAATCAAATATATAGTATAAATAGCTTCATGAACTATTTATTTGATTATTATATTTTGTCATTCCGTTGCGAGGTTCTATATTTGTTTTCTTCTATTTCTTAATTAACCCCATTAATTACTATGTTTAATATTGTTTAAGTTGGATATATATGGATTATTGTCGCTTTAAACCTTTCGAAATGCGGGTCGTAACAAATTCCTTTTTGACCCTTAATAATTATTTATTAATTATTGTTTATTCTATGGGGTGTCAAAGGGCTCATGAAGCTGGGAAGCTAGACAAATTTCTAAGGATTAAAATTGTGTAGAGGCACCCCCTTGGCTAAACTAAAAAAACATGCAACAAGTAAATCAATTGTCGAGAATTTTACCAGCACCTTGCAACTTTATCAATGTGATATTGAGAGGCCCAGATTTGGTGGATCTAGCAACAACAGCTGGAAAAGGTTCATCAATGAAGTATAAGGGGTTAAAAGAAGCTGTGTTCGAGGTTGGAAGATTGAAGAAAATAAGAAAGCTTGAGCCAAAGGTTAAGTATGGGGACATTGATAAGAAAGGTGTTTGCCACCCTTATAATGATCCCTTCATAATCAACGCTCATCTTGGTCTATTGGAAGTATCTAAGAAAATGGGACTACTTTAAAATATAATCAACCCAAGCCAAATACCTATTTGTGACTTCAATGATGAAGGCTATCTCTTTGCTGATTGCAGTCTCATAGAGGAAGTCAGTTATTTATCATGCTTTAAAAAATTTAAAGTGTTTTTACTGTCATGGATGTACCTTCGATTTATAAAGCCTTCTTTTGGAGGCCTACCTTACACAGGAGCGATGGGTGTGTACCAACAAAACACTTATTACTTATGTTTCCCACTAAAGGCGATGAAGGATGATCGAGAGGGCACCAATTAGTCTGGAGACAATTATACTATGAAATTTTGGACATGGTTAATAAAGGGAAAAGTTCATCTTGTGAAAATGGCGTTAAGACGAAAGAAATTTCTACTTTTTCCAAAAATAAAGGAAAGTTGAAAGATCATTTGATAATGCTAACTTCAAAGTACGAAACGCAATTGGAAGTACCTCAGAATCCTACCCACATGTGAAAATACAACTATAGGGACGATAATTTGGGTGTCATGTGTCCAAAGACAGTTTCACAAAATACAACTAAGCAAAAGCAGTAAATCCTTCAGTTGAAAGAGAAAGTATGCCTATGTAATACAAGAGGTTCCAGATGAAGAAGAAAACTATAAACTCGACTTGGATCCGAGAATCGAAATAGAAAAGCCTCGGCTATAAATACTTTGGAGGAAATCTACATTGATAAGACCAATCCAAAACTATTAAGAATGGAACCTACCTTCATCCATCAGTCTGAGAGGAACTGATAATCTTCCTTTAACATAGTTTGGATGTATTTGCATGGTCCCATAATTTGGTAGGTATAGACCCTTCGATCATATGTTATTGCTTAAATATTGATCCTAAGTATCCCCTCATAAGATGAAAATGATGACATTTTGATAAGGCCTGATATGCCGCCTTACAAGGAGAAGTGGAGAGATAGCTAAGAAATAATTTCATAAGAGATGTCTAACATCCAAAGTGGATTTCCAATCTGGTATTAGTAAAGAAGCTACATGGAAAATAGAGAACTTTATTGCCTTCACAGACTTAACAAAGCTTGCCCAAAGTACTGTTTTTCTTTACTAAGAATCAACCAACTAGTCTATGCTACTAATGGACATCAATTGCATTCGTTTACGGATGCTCATTCTAACTACACCCGCTACCTATGTTTAAACCAAATGAAGAATAGAGAAGCTTCGTTACTAATATGGGATTTTTTTGTTGTAAAGTGATGCCTTTAATCATAAAAAAGTGGGGGAACCTATCAAAGACCGGTTAATCAAGTTTTTACAAATCAAATAGGCCAAAACATGGAGGTCTTTGTTGATGATATGACAGTGAATCCAAACAGTCTGAATGACATGTCTCAGACTTTGGCGAAATGTTTGAGGTCCTCCAAAAATACAAGATAAAGTTGAACCCTCAAAAATGTTCTTCCAGAATTCATAGAGAAAGTTACTAGGCTACATGGTAAGCGCAAGTGGAATAATAATCCATCCATACTAAATCAAAGCTATAACCAACATGAAAACTCCGATGAATGGAAAAGTGCTTATGAGTTTAAACGGGAAGATCGCCACTCCAAATAGGTTCATAAGCTTATGCGCAAGGGGAATAGAAATTAACTACACCAAATCAAAGTTATAACCAACATGAAAGCATTAAAAGTACGATTACCACCCTAAATAGGTTCATAAGCCGATCAACCGATATGTGCATTCCATTTATCAAACTACTCAAAAAGCATTTCACCTCCGAATGGAATCATTAGTGCAAAAAAGCCTTCAAAGGTTTATAGAGGCATCTCAATATGCCTCCAATACTATAAAACCCGATATATAGGGAAGATCTTTTCCTTTATTTAGTAGCATTTGAATAAGTTATAAGCTTAGCATTAGTCTAAGACAATAACGGAATAGAACATCCAATCAATTATGCCAATAAAAGATTAAGTCCATTTAAGAAGCATTATCCAACCATCAAAAAGCTTGCCTATTACTTGATATCTATAGCCAGAAAGCTTCGGCTTTATTTCCAAGCCTATCCAATTAATGTTCTAACAAATCATCCTTTATGGCTAGTATTTAGCAAACCCAAAACTTTCACAAGACTAATAAAATTGGCTATAGAAATTAACAGATATAACATCTCATATATATCTTGAACTTCCGTCAAAGGACATATACTGGTTGATTTTATTTCTGAATATACAGTTCTAATGTCGAAGCCGTAATTAATGACAAAGCCAACAAGTCTCTTGGCGACTTTATGTAGATGGAGCCTCAAATGAGCAAGGGGAAGGGGCAGGCTATTTACTAGTCACCTTGGACAACCATCAAACTTGATGCTATCAAAATCTAATTTTTCATGACCAATAATATGACCAAATATGAATCTTTAATAGTAAGCTTAAGTATGGCAATATCAGTTCATGTCCTTGAGATCAAAGTGTATATTGATACCTAACTTTTTGTTAACCAAGTTCTCAACAACTATCATGCTTGAGATCTAAGACTCTCTTTATATGTAAAATAAGTCACGCAACTCCTTGAAACCTTTAAAAGCTATGATATTGAAAGCATCCCTCAAGATCAAAATGCAAGGGCCGATGCTTTATCAAAACAAGAAAATTCCTCAAATGCACAGAAATATATTTTCATTCTAATAGAAGTCCTCGAAAAGCCAAGCATACAAATGCCGAAGAAAGTCCTAGTTATAATTTTAGCTTGACAGAATTAGGGGTATGCCCTAGGGGCAATTATATAAGTTTTTACATATTCTAGCTCAACAATCGATATTGTTCATAATAAAGGTATTTGATTTCTATAATTTACTTTCTTATATAATGTTATAATTAATAAAGCAACTGATTTAAAGTATATTAAATAAAATATCCTTAAATATTGTGTTATATGATAGTATTTACAATATGTTGTAATCATAAGAAATTTATCACATTAAAAATAAAATATTATTTTAAATATTCCTAGTGAAGGTGTTTCAAGATATGATATCGATATATCTGTTGGGACTAGAGTATGTAACGCTCTCCAAATGTTGGACAGTGCATTACTCATAGCTGTTAGGGCACCAAGGGGTTATACAGGTAGTTATTAGATAATATACATTGACTCACTCAAGAGTTTCATAGAGGTTAATTATAACTAAGGTCAAATAGGAGATCTCGAAGTGATGATGTTACACAATTATCCTAACTTGAGAACTAAAAATCGGAAGCCATTTCACACCAGCAATAGTCCTATCGAGGGATGAAAGAATAGAAGTTGTCACATGCTAAGAAATGAAGCTATCAAGTGGCAAGAATTGGCAAGCTATCGCATGTCTACAATAGTACTTTTAAGTTTCCAAAATGCCACTATCGAATGACTAAAAATCAAGCGAAAAATGCTTAATGAGCCACATGGTAGCTCTTTGTTATGCCATGTCATCATGAAGTGCAACATAAGTTATGCCACTTGTCACTTCAACAATGTGCAATGTTTGCAAAATCTCAACCGTCCAAGTTTAACCAGTGCCACATGTTGAAAATCCAAGGATTTAACTTCTCTATAAATATGCATGTATCCCTAGCTAAGAAGGGGTGAATTCAAAATTTTACTTATTCCTTATTTTTAGTTTTACTCAAGCATAATAAAGAAATTATCTTTGGGACTTTAATGGCTGCTTAGGTCAAATCCAAATTTGGGCTTGACTATCTGCATATTTGACCTTCTAATGACATGATGACATGCATACTTGACCAAGAGACCAATCTCTTTCCCAAGTATCACTAGCTCTTCTTGACTAAAGACATAAGTTTGGCCTAAATTTTGATCTAACATTTTTGGTGCTAAAGATTACCTATTTACCCTTACTCTCTTTTGAAGAATGGGAAGAGAAGAAAAAAAAGTTAATGTCCAAGTGCAATTGGCCTTGCATTGTACTAGTCTTGAGAAAAATGTAACCCTGCAATTCAATGTCAAAAACGTTGAAACAAGGCAAGCATCGGTACTAGTTGTTACAACGAATGAAGAAGCTAACATCAAGTCCATGTAGAAACAACTCCAAACTAGGCATAAACTAATTAATATTCTTGTATCTTAAAAATCTTCAAGAACATCACGAAGAACAAAAGGTGACGGCAAGGAGGACCCTAAAGGAATGTTGATGCTTCAATCTTGAGACGTAAAAATGTTGGGAAAAGCACTTTAGAACCTAGAAAGAGGAAATTGAAGCTGCCAAGCAAGTAGTCAATATCAGTATCGGATATGTATCGGTCATATATTGATATAAAATATCATGATAATGTCAAATAATATCGGTAAAATATTAGACAGGTATGGAATATGTTATAATGATATTGTACCGTGTTATAATTTTATATTGATGTTAAGTATTCAAATACTTGGATAATAATTCCAAATTATTATCAAATACTGACTGCATACTGGGTATAGATTATAATCTGTTTATTCAAATATTATATTTAATACGAATTATAATATAAGCTCATAAAAACTGAGAAATTCATATAATGTACACTTATAAATTTGTATTAAATAGAATAAGCAAAGAAATAATAAAGTGTGCATTATAGTGATCCGGTCTTTAGTCATTATAGTGAACAAAGAATAACTAAAAAGAGAAGTGGCTCTTTCATGATCCTAGCTTTAGTGATAAAGTCTTCAAGGAAAATAAATCATATAAAATAATGGAATAAGTAGAGTTTTATTTATTGAAAGACCAATGAAAAAGCCTAAAACGGTATGCTTAAAACTAAAAAATTAGTGCATTGGGAATCTAAAAATTTTCATTAACCACTTACAAAAAACAAATATTGAAAATG
Source organism: Allium cepa (assembly GCA_030765085.1). Taxonomy (NCBI): domain Eukaryota; kingdom Viridiplantae; phylum Streptophyta; class Magnoliopsida; order Asparagales; family Amaryllidaceae; genus Allium; species Allium cepa. The sequence continues at coordinate 428,428,939 of CM060935.1, forward strand.
TGAAGATATTTATGTGTAAAGATATTTTCTCCAACACATACAATAATAAACGATATTTTGAAAAAATATCAGATATTCTCACTAGATATCGGAGCAATATATCAGCAGATATCAAGCGCTATATCGGTAACGATATTTTAAGTGATATTTTGAAAAAATATCAGCTTAGGAGCGGTATGAGATATGTCGACGACATATCAGCAGTATTATCCAATATTAACTACATAACTGCTAAGTTTGCAAGAATTTTCACCAAGCCTGATTTAAATGAAGGAAAGGGATTCGAGGCTGAAAATTTCCGAACCCATAAAATAACCATATAACCAAAGTATTCGTTAGTATAGTCTGCAAGATTGACTTCTTGAATAAACTAGAATGAAAAGATTACAAGGATAATAGTCATATATGAAGGATTTAACGAAAAATGGTTAGGATTTTTGTATTTATAAGGAAAGCAAACAATGGATCCTAGAGTTAACAATAATATAAGGAAATTTCCATTTACTAAGGAAATAAAGAGTATTTTAATGCCTTCATATATAAAAATTCCTTCGATAAAATACGATGGATAAACTATCTGGGTCACCATTTGCAAGCTTTTGAAAATTAGATGGACATTTATGATGCTCCCGAATTGTTGACATGTAGACTATTTACCACAAACTTCTTTGGCACAGTTGCAAAATGATATTGACTTTACCATGAAAAGGCGATCTATTCATGGGATCAATTTGCATATGGATTCTCCCTTAGTTCTGCACCTCTAAAGAGCCAACTATAGATGCGAGTCTTTTGGCTAACATATCATAAAAACCTAAGGAGCTATTGATAGATTATGTTAAGAGATTCAATACATAAGCTTAAAATGAAAATGACAAAAAATTTAATGGTGATAAAATCTGGACTAATAGGGAACCATTTTTTGAAAGAATCCCACCTCCATTGTTATAGAGACATATAGGGTTTCCGTTTCCAGGCTAACAAATAGATTCACATCGATTAAAATTTTCACGATAAAAGAAAGTCAATAATAGGGAACAAAATAAGAGGCTTGGATTCTCAACTCAGAGCAAGAAAAGAAGGTGGGATGAGATATCAAAAGCCAACTATGTTGACTTGAATCAACCTATCTCGTATATTTTTACTATAATAAAAGATGAAATGGAATATTGCTTATCAGAAAGGCCAAGAATTACCAAAAATCTAACAAAGGGGGAGACTATTGCACTTCAGTGCTTTAAGGGATGTTTCTCATATGATTTTCCCTATACTATATCGAAATATTCATCATCGACCTCGTCTTCTCCTTCTTCCCCATTTTCTCCTTTCTCTCCCTTTTTCAGTTTCTCCCTTGCCCTTTCTCCTTCACTCTCTTCATCTTTTTCCTCCACCACTCTATCTAGGCCTTCATTGATGTTTACTTCATCTTCTTGGCCTTCGTTGCCACCTTGGACATCATCACTAGAATCATGAGTGGGGAAGAAGTCCTGATTGTAGTTCTTTCTATCTTTAAGGGAAACTCAAGAGAAATAACAAATCGTTCACGATGTATAAGGCCGTGATGGCAAAGCTTTTTGTAATACCCTTAATTTTCGATAACATTATTTAGGAGATTTAATTAGATAAATTAAATAGAATAATATAAATGTAAGTGATAAGGGGATTGAGACTTGAATTAATTTATTAAGTGTTAAGCCTAATAAACTAATTAATGGGCTAAAGAATGGGTTGATTAAACCATATAAGGGTTATTAGAAAATTGTTGTCTCGCACCCTTATATATATTGTCGTTCCCACTATTTTCTACCCATTCATGTCATTTTTGAAAATGCAAATTAAAAGATAGAGGAATGGTCGGCCATTAAGAGATCAAGATAAAAATCAAATTAAAGCTAGAGAATCAAGCTTAGGGGAAATCAATCTCAATCCAATCCCCTAATTTAGAGAAAGGCAAATAATAATTCCATCTTTATTTTGTTTTAAATCATATATTTTCGCATTTAGGGGATAAATTCTTTTTATGATATATTGGATAATGATATGCTTGATTCATGAATTAATTGATTTAAACTAGGTAGTTTAAAAGAGTTTTGCACGGTTTTAGGTCAAAACTAAGATTTAATGTTGTTCAAATGCCATGAGAAAATTTCATGTTATGAGAAACATGATTTTGGAGTTAGGTTTCAATTTTGATAATTTTTCAAGCTACGGAAAATTATTATGAATTTCCAAAGGAAAATATAATTATTTGGGTTTATAATTTATTTGGAAATTATATTGACAATTTGGATTTGAAATTTTGATATGTTAGATAACATGATTAAGATGAATTTCTAGAATTTTTGGGGATTTTTCCAAAGTGATTTGCTATGCAAAATAATTTTTTTAGAAGAGGGACTTCTTTGCACAAATCGAAAGGGCGTAATTGATTAACTTAACCATGGTTTAGATTCAGATTAGCAGTAGTTAATTTTGAAAAAGAATTTGAAAAAGTTACGGCAACCAATCTGGTATTGACACGTGACAGGTTAGTTTGAGAAAAGTTTGCTTAAAGTGGTAAAAACCAGATTTACAAAAGAAATTTGGTTCCGCTTACTTAGGAAAGTGTCTTTTGACAAATTAGTTTCTGCCTTCATCCTTGTTGAAACCAATTATTCTGAAACCAATACACAAGCTATCACTATGATGGTATGTAGGGGACTGGAGATAGGAAAAAGGTAAGGTGTAGAAAGCATAGCTTCCAAAAGGGTCGAAACCTTGGTTTGTTTTTAAAATGAAAAGCACCTGCCTTAGTTTTGTTTTAAGCCTTCGACAGTGTTGAAGCATTTGGTTTCGAAAGAGGATTTAAAGAGGTGTCGAAAGGGTTTCCATTATCTTATAATTGCTTTCAACAGGGTTCTTTACTTATGAAAGAATGTTTTGAAAGAAGGGATTCCGACCTAGTTGAAACCCTGTTATCGTTTTATTGTCGTTAAATGGTATTGAAGATATCAATATTGTCGGAAGGTATTTCGTTTCATAAAGTTTATGCCATTTCCTATAGCTTTCGAAAGGGGATAGGGGTTTCGAATGTGATGGTTTTGAAAGGGATTTCGACCCCCACCTTCCAATGTTTTACCAAGATGTTTAATGCTTTCAAGGTGCTGACACCATCATGTTTCCCTATTGTTTTATAAGTGATAAAGGATGGTTTCGAAACAGATGATTTCTTCAATATTCACTTTGACCTAACTAATATTTTAATTATAAATCTAATGCTTTCGAAAGGGGTGCTTTCAATGGTTTTGGAAGGATTACTTTCATAAATGTCGAAAGGGGTATTTTCAAATGATTTCAAAGCTAAGCTTCTAATGTTAAAAGCTAATGCTTTAATGTATTAGAAAGGTTTCAATAGGTTGCCTTTAAAATATTATACGGCAGGAGCCTAATGTTTTGAAGATAGATTTTTAAGGCTTTCGGAGGATGCTATCATATGAAGTCGAAAGCTAGGTTTTAAGGGCATCGAAAGGTTTTATGACCCGAACTCTATTTTTTAAAAGAAAAACCATGGAAATATTAATGGAGTTTTTATAATGGTTATGAGAAGAAGCTATCTTTTATAAAGTAATAAGTTAAAGGGATTAACCATGTTTTTATTAAACCCATAGGAGAAGTATTGCTATATTGTTATGTTGCTTCTTCTAATTGTTAGGAAATCAAATCTACGATTTCGATGACAACAACAACTATACAATGGAAATCAAATATTCACATATATTTTTATTTACATGTAATTGCTAAAGTAACATCACTAGAGAGATAAGAACAAGGCTCAAGGAATGTTACAAGAGACTACAAGTAGATAGGATCAATAGAGCAATGTCATAGATGCACAAAAGCAACATGCACAAGGTTCAGACGTCTGGGTGCACTAGCCAGACATCTAAAAAATTCCTCTGGATTATGAACCAGACAGGATCGGACGTCTGGTTAATGTACTCAGACGTCTAAAAGGCTACTATATATAAAAAAATATAGCCAGACGTTTGAAACAAATACCAGACGTCTGGTACTGAACTCGGGTTTTGAAATTCAAACTACAACTGCCGCACTTGAAAAAACATCTTTGCTTCTCTTCGCTACAACTCTTCATCACCATCAGAAGCGACTATAGAACACTTGTTAATGGATGCAACTACTCAAGGAATCTCTCTACAACTATAAATAACATCAGGAATCAAAGAGAAGAATTTACCTTACTTACTTGCGCTCTTTACTTTTATGCTCTGATATATTCTTGATCTCTAGCAAACTACACTTATATTTCACTCTTCCATATATTCAGATCTCCTCAATCAATATTCTATATATATATATATATATATATATATATTGGAAGCATTTGTACTTAATAGTCAATATCCGTGTTGCAGAACACATACTTGACAAGAATAAGCTATAGTAACCAAGCCTATTCCTCCATGCAAAGTGAGGGTGTTTGATATTCGAATTTTGAAAGAGAGCTTGGGGACTAGACGTAGGATGGAAGGTCCGAACCAGTATAAAATCCTGGTACGCTTATTCTATATTTACCTAGATTAATTTTACCTTAGTTGCATCATATAATTAGTCACATATACTTGCATATACACTATACGATCCATCCTATAGACTTTCAATTGGTATCAGAGCAAGGTTTGATCAAAGTAAAGTAACACGTTTTTGAATCATTTTAATATGGCAAGTAGTTTTCAAGGACAATCCACAGCACGACCCCCACTTTCTAATGGCTCTAACTATGCGTATTGATCAACACGTATGAGAATTTTTATGGAAGCTAATCGTTTAGAAATTTGGTCAGACACTCAAGATAAATATGAAGCACCTACTACTGCTATGAACACATGGACCGATGCACAAAAAACATTAGCGTCTAATAATGCCAAAGCTATGAATGTTTTATTTTTCTCATTCGATAAAAATGAATTCTCATGTGTCATGTTATGTAACACTGCATTTGATATTTGGCGTACCTTACAAGTTACACACGAAGGCACAAACCAGGTTAAACAAACTAAGATTTCAATTTTACAAAATCAATTTTCATCATTTAAACAAAATGAACCTATAGTAGATATGTACTCTAGATTCCAAACCATTCAACATGATTTAACGGCACTTGGAGTCAAATTCATAAATTTTGATTTAGTATCTAGAATACTCGATTCTTTAACTCTAGAGTGGAAAAGAAAAGTATTAGCTATCGAAGAAGTTAATGATCTCTTAGCACTCTTAGTTGAAGAGTTTCATAGGAAATTTAATGCCCTATGAAGCTAATTTGTAGGCACGAAAAGAATTAAATTCGAAAAGAAGAACAGAGCATTCCCAACAGCAAATGAAGACTCCAACTTTGACAAAGAAGAAATTGTATTTATTCCTGAAAATTACAACAAATTCAAGAAGTTTCGGAAAATGACTAAATTTCAGGAAAATCAAATTCAACAAATCAAACATCAATCAAATGCTATGAATGTGATCAATTTGGACATATGAAGAAAGATTGTCCCAAGCTCAATAATGATAAAAAGAAGAGTAAATTTGAAAAGGTCAGAAAGAAGAAGGCTTTCAAAGTAAAATGGGATGACTCAGATTCTTCATCATCTGAAAGTGATAGAGATAGTGATGGAGAACAAGCTAATGTGTGTTTTATGGCACAAACTAATGAGGTATATCTCGAACTTAGCTATGACGAATTATTAGAACTTAGCATGGAATTAGATGATAAGTTTAGAAAAATTAAAAAATTGAACAAAGAACATATAGCCAAAATAAATAGAATAGAACTTGACGTAGGAATGTTAAAAGATGAAAAAAATATCTCAGAAGAAGAACTAGAATTATCTGAAGAAAAAATTAAAAAAATTTGATTGAATATGAGGCTATTGATATTGATTTTGATAAAACTAAAGTAGTAAAGGATAATTTGTTAAAAGAAAATGTCAACTTGAAGAGTAATATTGGAATATTAAAAACTGAAAATTTAGAATCAAAAGAAAAATTAGATAAAATCACAAATAATGTTTCAAAATATAATAAAGGAAAACAAGACTTGGAAAATCTTATCAAAAATTCAAAACCATCAGGTAATAGAAATGGAATAGAATTTAAAAATATTCCTAAACAAAGAGGAAATGATGCTAAGAATTATGGTTATAAAAAGACTAAGAGTTCACCTAAGTCTAATATGAATACCAAAAATATGAAAATTTGGATTCCTAAGACAAATAATAATTTGATTAGACAAAAACATATTAATAATTTCTTAGAGAATGTAGTCTATAATAAAAATTATATTTATAAAGGTACCAAACCATCTGGGTATGGCTACCTACTTCTTCTAACATCTAGGACCCTAACAAAGTATATGGGTACCAATTAAAACATTTTTTATTTTGCAGGTACCCAAAATAAAAAATAATGAGAAATGGATACTAGATAGCGGATGCTCCAAGCATATGATCAGAAATTCAAAAACGTTATCAAATATAACACACATCGATGGTGGAACGGTAACCTTTGAAGATAATTCAAAAGGATATGTCGTAGGTATTGGAGAAGTCATCAACTCTCGTATTTCTAACTCTCCTATTATTGTTTGCACCAAAATTGGGCAACACTCTTCGAAAGTTTTTGAAGAGATAATAAATGAAGAAATCAAATTGAAAATGAGGATTATCTAACAAAAATTCCAAGTCACAGAAAAGTAAATTGCACGGAAGACAGTAATTTAGAGTGGTTCGGCGTATCGCCTACGTCCACTATGAAGTTTTATCACTTTATTGCTCGATACTTGAAGAATACAAGTTTCTTATAGCGAAGTACATCAGATAATAAGCTTAAATTCGAATTCAATGGCAGTGATGATGATATGGAGTGATTCTGGCAGCGTCCGGGCGTGCTTTTTCTCTAGAATTCGCCGATCCCCTTTCTGAATGACCAGGGGCTCTATTTATAGGTGTAGGATGCTGATATTTCGCTGAAAATCCGGAAGACCACTTCTGGCATGTGAGGGGTCCCACAAGCCCAGCCTCAAGGAATTTGGGCCCACTTTGGGATCGATTCGAAGTACGTTCGAATCGATCAAAAAATCATCCAATCAAGATGAAATTTGGTGTGGACATTCTTCAACATGTATGCAAGCTTCTATAAAAATTTCGTGGCATTTGGACTTATGGATCTCGAGATATGGTCGATTCGAAATCGTGTTCTCTGGCCGTTCGTCTCATTCGAATCGACTCCTTCGTATCGATTCCTTTGAATCGATGGTGGTTCATGGCTTCATGATGACGTGGAGCGAAACTTTCGTATCGATCCGCTTTCTTCGCCTGTTTGACCGAGTCATCTCGGAGACTTCGCCGCCTTGACCCGATGGATTCGAAAGGCTTCAAACACCCCTGGATTCGAACAACAGGTCATTTGTATCGATCGTGTCTTGCTTGGGTTGATCGATACGAAATGACGGCATAGGATGGATTCGAAGTGAGGTGCTTTCATGGATTCGAATGACCGTGAGTTTGATGGGTTCGAACCAGATGGAGGCGAGGCTATCTTCCTTTCGACCATTTCAAGTGTTACGGACTCGAAGGTTGATGTTACTGATGGACTCGAACATCACCCTTTTGATGGATACGAAGGAGGAAGCTTCGATGGATACAGAGTAGTAGATCCGAATCGATTCAAATGAATTGTTGCTGGTGGTTGTGAACTAGATGGAGTCGAACCGATGGATACGAACAGAATTTCTGTCTATGGATTCGAACTAAGGTGTAACCTATGGATTCGAACAAGGACTATCTCCTTCATCTTGAATCGATCATAACTTGAGCATACGAACTCGGATCGACTTGAAATTTGAGATGCTGACTTCCATGATCTTTCTTGTCATGTCCTATCAATTGTAGCTCAATCTGGACTCGGACAAAATTCATCGATATCCATAGTGAAGCGAAGTATGACCAATCTCTGAGACGAACTGTCCTTTTCTTTTCGATCGATCTTTTGGTATCACGGCTTTGCCAAAAAGTGGGATAACATTTGCCCCCCAAAGTACGTCTTGTGGAAACATGACGTGCTTTGAAAAGCTGCAATTTCCCTCTGAACAATCATTGCTCTTTTGTCGAAGGTTGTAACCTTGCGTTGATATGATTGATTGCGGTAGAATAGTGCTTAGCTGTTTGTCGTCGTAATCGTAATGAGATGTGTATTCGATTCCTGTGAATGTTTAAAATCAAATATTAGTCTAACATATATGCACATATGTTAATTTGGCTCTCATTAACGTTGTGTGCTCACGAGTTGTTGTTGGTTTTGTTTGTTATTGAATTTCGTATCGATTCTTTCCTGAACCGATTTTGGAAATTTGAGTTGAAACAACGCTTGATGGTTGTTTTGGATTATCCTCTTGTATCGATCCTCTCCTGAATCGATGTAAAAGGTTGAAAAGTAGTTTTTTATGTCGATGCGGGTCGAATTGATAGATACGAAATGGTCTTTCGTATCGATGGGTTTGTTGGATACGAAAACAACGTTCGCATCGATGAACCGGTATTGCTGCGAGTCGATGGTTATACAATAGACACTTTGAATCGATCAGTACCGCATCGTCTCATATCGATGGACCCTGTGTTGTTGGATGCGAAATGCTCATTCGTATCGATGCTCATGTATAGGCCATGATGGATATGAAATTGTCGTTCGTATCGATGTGAAGTGGATGGAGTGGTCAACTCGCTAAAACGAACATGAGCATTGAACCATTGGGACTCATCGTCTTTGGTTATCTTCGTCGCTCGCATCGAATCGATGGATCCGTCGTCTATTTCGAACCGATAGAAATTTTGGTGATGGATTCGAAACTACCGTTCGACTCGACGAGATAGTGGACCTGGAATGACCGGTTGCATCTGACCGGGATACGAATCGTCCCTGTTTCTCCTTGGACCCATATAAATACTAGGGGACTTGGCCATTTTCTCTCTTTTTACTTTTTACTGCCTCCTTCTATCTTCGTGTCGATCCAGCAGCTTATTAAAAGAAGTACTGCACTTCGCCTTCGAATCGATCGAATATAGTTTTTTCATCTTTCGAAATCCAATTTTAATTTAGGTAATTATCAACCTTGACCAAATCTGAGCGACGAAGATCGAAACTCAGATCCATCCTGTTCTCGTTGGCTATCGATTCGTTTTGGCCATTGGTAAACCAGATCAGGTTTGGAGAAGAAGGAGTGTTGAAGGGAAAAAATCCAATCTTTTGAGTCGATCTGAGGCGCTTGCGTCGAATCGATATAGGAGATAGTGTTTTATTTCGAAGTTCGTATCAATTCCATGAATTTAAAGGGGAAATGAGGTAGTTCGTATCGACCAATATGGTGAGAAAACGCGTCGATATGAAATGATCGATGCGATGCAATCGGTACGAAAACCTTGGCTTTAGATCGATTCGAAACATATCACTACGATCGATACGAAGAAGTATCGAGTCGAACGCGATCGATGTGAAGCCGAGTCTCTCTTGACCGATACGAACCAGCACACCCAGGATCGATGCGAAGCTACTGATGTTAATCGATACGAACTCAAGTGTAGACGATCAATTCGAAGTATGCTCCCAGAGATCGATACGAACTTGGATCCTGATGGATTCGAACAAGCTTCCTGTGATCGATTAGAACCCTTCCTTTGATGGATTCGAACAAACTTCCTATGATCAATTCGAACCCTTCCTTTGATGGATAAGAAATTTTTAGCAATCGATGGCATGATTCCGACGAGCTTCATCCTTGCATATCTGGATTTAACTATTAAACTATCCACTTGATTATCCTCTCAAGCTCATCGATGGAACTATAACTTAACGTCGTGATAACGAACTTTAACTCGAATCGATTACCAACATCTGGATGGTACGGTTGTGACGGTCAGCGATGACGGTCACTCCCACTGAGCTCCGACTATCTTTGTCGCTTGCAAGTTCTCTTTAATTTTGCAAAAAATCTTTTCAAGTAATGCACAACACAACACATTCATACTCTTTTCACTGGGGAATGCACGGGCTTTTTAGCATCTAATGATGATTTCTGATGAGTTAACCAGTTATGGAATCTCCGAGCTCCCAACAGCAAGAGGTATAGAGTTCGCCCCCTCCTGCGCTTGAAATTCCTGATATTCCTGCCGAAGTAGTTGATCCGGCTCCGGATGAATTGCCGGATGCTTTATTTATCGAGAACCCTATTGACTCTGTCTAGTCCAATATCTCTGAATCTTTGCTGGGTCGGATATGTCTGAAACATAACCTATCTCTGGATGATGTGTTGTTACCGGGTGTTGATGACAGACCTCATAATCCGCCCGAAGGGTACACTGCCTTCTACCGTCATGCTTGTGCGGCTGGAACTCTTCCTCCGTTTAATCAGTACATTAGAGAGATGCTTTCATTTTTAGGAATTGCTCCCTCACAACTTCATCCTAATGGACACGCGTTGCTGAATAGTGCCTTCATCATATTTATGGATTGTTTCTTTCGCCCTCCAAGATCGTCTGAGATTAGATAGATATTTAACTTCAAAAGTAGGGGTGATAGCCCATATTTTACTTTTCTGGAAGCAGTCAGAAACTGCCAGGTTTTGACCGGGGCTTGGACTAGACTTAGCTATTTTAAAGCCGAATGGTTTTTTGTTCAGTTCCCCCAAGGGTTTGATAGGCGATGGCTGTCTAGACGTAAGTGTCACAAGTCTTTCTTGAATAGCTATCCTTAACACTTGTACTAATACTTTTTCCTTCTTATAGCCATCATTTCGAGGCCTGACGGTGGATATTACAAAGGCATTGTTCGGAGCTTACAAGAGGTCCCGAGCGACTTAAGGCATATCGTCGGTGTTAACTGACGACAACTTAAGGATGCTGGGTTTAATCGAAATGAACCAGAGCATTATTATTGAGGGGTTGGCGAAACCGGCTTCGAAGACAAAGAAGAAAACTGTGAAAAGAAAACCCGGCATAGTAATAAGAGAAGCAAGCGACGATGAAAGGACGCCCACAGATACTGAGCTAGCGGTTGATCTTTCCCGAATAGAAGAGAAGCGGAAAGGCAAGGCTGTTGTCCCTAAATTTAAGAGACGGAAGTCTGTAGTTGTATCTCGTTTGATCCCCGGAATTACTATCTCTGATGCCGCTCCTTGTCAATCAGGAGATGTTTTTAGAGGGCTGGATGACATTCCCATCCCGGAGTACGTATCTCTCCACCATGAGTCTAGGTTGGAAGAGCTCCGGGAAGCGTTAGAAATAAGCGAGCCTTTACCCGTTAGTGCAATCGACACTTCTGGTTGGTCGGGGGTTTTGCACATTTGCATACACTTTCACAACACTACATGACTTCCACATACATCGTAATGCCTTCACTTGGTGTTTAATTGAGTTGTTTCTCTTTTGCAAGTGCTATGTCTGGCCGTCCATCTACACTGGATAAACTCCGAAGAGTGCATCATCCTTCATCCTACTATGAATCTCGTCGTGGGGATTCCGATCGCGATCGCGAACGGAGGTATCATAGGCAAGAATATTATGCGGGGGACTATCCCCGAAGCTACTCTAGTCAGGAACGCTCGGATAGAGATCGGCGATACCGTTCTCCTTCTCGCTCTCCCCCGCCACCCAAAAGCCATACACATGTATCTGAGCCTTTGCGACAGCAGCCGTCTTCACAAATTTCGAGGCCTGAGTCGCATCGTTCTAGGACTGAAGTTGTTACGACCACAGCTGTGGAGGAGTCTCCTATTGAACCATCCGGTGAAGGAGCCATTAGACTTGCCCAACTGAAGAAAGACTTCCCGAAAATATGCTTTGACGCTTGCATCTTCCCTCCTAACCTTAAAAGAATTCCTGAAGACGCTGTGACCATAGCACTCAGTTATACCCGCGACTTCTACGCCCAGTACAAGGAATGGTACAAGGCGGCCGGTAAAGCTTCAAAAGCAGCCTTCGACCGAGCAAAAATCATTGAAAAACTGGAAGCCGACTTGGCCCAGAAGAATCGTATCGTCGAGGTCCTTCAATCTGAAGCGGAATCCTCCCGTAGGGCCGAAGTTGAATCGCTAAAAAAGGTCGATGAGACGTTAGTAGAGATGGCAAAAATGCAACAGGCACATTGCACCTTAGTAGAAGACTTGGGCCATCGATACAAAAATGTTGAGGCCGAGCGGGATGCGGTAGTTAGAGAACTGGAGGAGTTAAAGGCCAAGTTCGTCGACATAAGTAAGGAAAGGGATGATGCCAATACGGCCGCTCAAGAGGCATGTGAGCAAGCCGTGTCTTTTCGGGCTGAGCGCGATGCAGCGGTCGCAAGGGTCAAGGTGACGGAATCAGAAGCGGAGGAGAAAATTCAGGCGGAGCGGTTCAAGATGGAGGCTAAGTTTAACGAACTCCTAGATACATACAATGCTAATGTGTTAGAGCACAGAAATCTCGCCTGGCTAGGAGATTACTCTATGCTTCTCTACAGTGCTTGGAAAAAATTAGTGGAGAACAAGAGGATATCTTGTCCAGATGAAGCACTGGACGAGTTTGAACTTGAATCACGTCTGCTCAGTGAGGAAGAGAGAAGAATTCTTTATGAAGCGATAATCACCGTCGACAAAGAAAAACTCGGTATTCAGCAGACGGAGATCGGCGAGGGTTCGGGTGTTGCTCATCACAGCGAGAGTATTGAAATTTCTGTCCCGACTTCGTCTGAAGTTACTGCCGCGATTGATCCACAAATCGTTCCTGTCTACAATCCGGATCAACCGAGATTATCTCCCGCTAAGACTGTTGTCTTCGAACCCGTTCAAGCTCTGAGGCAAGGCAAGGAAGGTACTTCGATTACTTCCCTCGTGTTTTAAAACAACGATTTTGGAGTGAATTTATTGGACTGACTATTTTTGCTTTTCTTTGTTCAGTGATTGAAAGTGCTGCGCCCGTGCCCCCAGTTCCTCCGGTCCTATATCCAACGCAGGGAGCTATCGTTACCGAAGCAATTACAACTGCTGCCATGACCGGCGACATTGGAGAGGGGAGCTCGATGTCATTTGATGCTCAAATGATTGAGGAGCTTCTTGGTCATTCTCTTGAACCTATTCCTGATCCTTCATTCGTAATGGGCGGAGTTGCTTCAACTTTTAGTTCTGTCACGTCGACCACCAGCGTATCCAACGCGGCTCGGTTGTCTCGAGAAGAAGAGATAAGCGCTGAGATGGGCGCGGTGACAATGGTCGGTGGTTCTGGAAGCGGCACTGCCCCATCAAGCCTATCTTCTCTAATGGTAATTTCTTCTAGCGGCACGGTGACCGTCTCAAACGTTGCTGCCCAGACACCTGTCACAGCTCCTATGCCTTTAGTTCGCCTTTCCAAAAGAATCTCTGTCCCTTCCAGCTCCGTGGAAGATATCGATATCATGCCAGATCCGGAGGATGAACCGAAGAAGGGCAAGAAATCTCGAAGGAAATCTGGCAGTGGGTCTAGTGGCTCGACTCTAAAGAAGAAGCCTCGGAAGAAGAAGGATTGAGCTTCTTGACTTGTAATGTAGTTGTTAATAGCAGTTCTTTTACTTCTTCTTTCGTTCTTTTAGAGCCGTGTATAAGTGTGGATTCGGCCTCCACTTAATCGAATTTTTTTGATTTGCCATGTAATCAAACTCCTTTTTCTTAGTTGATGAAATGAGAAATTGTTTTTTTCTTTTGCTTAAGTATTGTATTGACTGACTCATGATCACATATGTCATAAGTCTTGAACGTGCGTCCGCACTCCGGGGACTTAGAGTTATCGGCTGCACTTTAGTTCGCGCTCTGGGAACTTAGAGTTGATAATTATACTCTGATTTACGCTCTGGGAATCTTGACTTAGTGTTTATGCTCCCATTCGCACTCTGGGAATTTAGAGTTAGTGGTTGCACTCCGGTTTGCACTCTAGGAACCAAGATTTGATATTTATACTCCAATTCGCGCTCTGGGAATTTGGCTTGGTATTTGTGCTCCAATTCATATTCTGGGAATTTGGAGATAGCATGTGTGTTTGGGTTTGCACTCCGCGAACCTGTAATTTTATGTTAATACTCCAACTTACACTTTGGGAAGTTGGAGTTTGCATTGATGGGTTGGTTCGCGCTCTGGGAACCTGGAATTTTATACTTCGATTCACACTCTGGAAAGTTGGAGTCAGCCGATAGATGGTCAGTCACACCTATTTGGGCTTTTTAGGAATTCGTTCATACTCTGGGAACGATGGATTTGATATTTATACTCCAATTCGCACTCTGGGAATTTGGAGTCCGTTTGCACTCTGGGAACGATTTATTTGACGTTTATACTCCAATTCACACTCTGGGAATTTGGAGTCCGTTCGTGCTCTGGGAACGACTTATTCGATGTTTACTCCAATTCGCACTCTGGGAATTTGGAGTCCGTTCGCACTCTGGGAACGAGTTATTTGATTTTTATACTCCAATTCGCACTCTGGGAATTTGGAGTCCGTTCGCACTCTGGGAACGAGTTATTTGATGTTTATACTCCAATTCGCACTCTGGGAATTCGGAGTCCGTTCGCACTCTAGGAACAAGTTATTTGACGTTTATACTCAATTCGCACTCTGGGAATTTGGAGTCCGTTCGCACTTTGGGAATTTGGAGTCCGTTCGCACTCTGGGAACGAGTTATTTGATGTTTATACTCCAATTCGCACTTTGGGAATTTGGAGTCCGTTCGCACTCTGGGAACGAGTTATTTGATGTTTATACTCCAATTCACACTCTGCGAATTTGGAGTCCATTCGCACTCTGGGAAAGAGTTATTTGATGTTTATACTCCAATTCGCACTCTGGGAATTTGGAGTCCGTTCGCACTCTGGGAGCGAGTTATTTGATGTTTATACTCCAATTCGCACTCTGGAAATTTGGAGTTAGTGGAAGGATTGTCGTGTATCAATCCTTGTAAACGCTGATGTAGTGTTCTGCTCCCGAGCTCGAGTTTCAATTAGTAAGTGACCGATCGTATCACAGTCACACCCTATTTGAATAAATCCCACCGCATGATGGAACTTAGCTCTCAGTGCATCGTGATATTGTATGTCACATTCAATGAATCACAGCTCTAGCTCGAAGAGATGGCATTTTATTACTGAAATGAAAGAAGCATGGCAAAATCAATTGCCTTATTACAAATTCAAACTTCGAAATGTAAAAATAAAATGCAAAGGAAGAAATTGACTAAAATAGATAAATAAAGCCTGTCATGTGTAGTAGCGACGGAGACTTTCGCTATTCCAAGCTCTCGGTAAAGTAAGACCGTCAACGGTCGACAACCTGAACGTGCCATCTCCGAGCTTTTGTGAAATCACATACGGCCCTTCCCAATTTTGTTTCATGTGCGAAGGGACCGGATGAATTCTCTTGAGTACAAGATCGCCGAGTTCAAATGTTCGCGGTCGGACCTTGGCATTGTATATTCGGGCGACTCGACCTTGATATGCGGCTGCCCTCAAATCAGCTTCTTCACGCTTCTCATCGAGTACATCCAAAGATTCAGCAAGTAGCATGGCATTCGTTTTCGGATCATAATATGTCACACGATGAGAGTGACTTCCATTTCGACTGGAATAACGGCTTCAGAGCCATAAGATAGAGAAAATGGAGTGTGCCCGGTTGTAGTTTTGTGAGTCGTCCGGTAAGCCCATAAAGCCATAGGAAGTTCATCAACCCATTTGCCCTCGGCCTTCTCCAGTCGTTTCTTCAAAATAGATTTGATAACCTTATTAACAGCTTCAACTTGACCATTCGCTTGAGGGTGCGCTACTGCAGAGAATTTCTTATAGATGTGGAATCGTTGACAGAAATTCTTGAATTCAATACTGTCGAATTGGGCTCCATTATCGGTGATAATAGTATGCGGGAGGCCAAACCGACAAATGATGTTGCGTACTATGAAGTTGATTACTTCATTTGTTGTGATTGTTGCAAGAGGTTCAGCTTCAGCCCATTTGGTGAAGTAATCAACTGCGACGATGGCGTACTTCGCGCCACCTTTAGCTAAAGGCAACGCACCAATTATATCAACCCTCCATATTGCAAATGGCCACGGATTGACCATTTGGGTTATCTCGGTAGGTGGGTCTCTAGGAATCCGAGCGTGTTTTTGGCATTTATCACATTTTTTAGCATAGTCCATAACATCGCGATTAACAGTAGGCCAATAATATCCATATCGGAGTATTTTCTTGGCAAGCTCTTACCCCCCAGTGTGATCGCCACATTCTCCTTTATGCACATCGTGTAACACTCGTTTGACTTCGTCGTGCGCGATACATCGGAGTAGAGGAATAGAATACCCCCTTCGATACATAACTCCATTCTGAATGAAAAATCATGAAGCTTTTCGTAGAACTTGTCTTTTCTTGCTCCGACGCTCAGGTAATACACCGTGCTCAATGTAATCTTGATAGGGGGTCATCCACGACTCCCTACTAGAAGTAGCTTCAAATGTGAAACCATTCTCCATTCGATCAATGCTCGGAAAGGATAGAGTTTCAACAGGAACGAGTCCCAAGTGTTGAGCTTCGCCCGTACTTGCCAACTTTGCCAACGAATCAGCTTTCTGATTGTGCTCTCGGGGTACGTAGAAAATGGTATAATAATCAAACTGATCAAGCATCTCTCGGACTCGGGTTAGATAAGCAGCTAGTCTTCGATATTTGGCCTGATATTCACCCCGAACCTGACATACTACCAACTGGGAATCATAGTAAATTTCAACAGCGATAATTCTTAGGTCATGGGCTAACTTCAACCCAATAAGCAAAGCCTCATATTCAGCTTCATTGTTGGTTGCACGGAAATTGAACTTTAAAGCGTAGCATATGGATCGGCCCTCGGGGGTCTCAAGCACTACCCCTGCGCCCGAGCACCGATCGTTGGATGCACCATCAGTGTACAGCTTCCATATGTATTCGGGAGATTTGCTAGTCTCAGGTAAGTCTTCAGGAACAGTGAATTCGGCAATGAAATCTGCTAGGACTTGACCGTGTATGGCCCTTCTCGGAGTATATGTGACGTCGAATTGACTCAGTTCAATGTTCCATTTCAGTAACCTGCCAGACGTCTCAGGCCATGTGAGGACCTATCGTAATGGCTGATCGGTGTACACAGTAATGTGATGAGCCTGAAAATATGGACGGAGCTTCCTCGAGGCGATGACTAGGCAATATGCCAACTTTTCTAGCCTTGCATAATTTCTCTCGACTCCGGTTAATCGTTTACTAACATAGTAGACCGGTTTCTGCACCCGGTCTTCCTCCCGAATTAACGCAGCACTGATTGCGTTTTCAGATACCGCCAGGTAGAGATATAACTGTTCATGGCCAACAGGTTTTGAAAGGATCGACGGTGTGGAAAGATGTTGAACTAGTGATTGAAATGCGCCCTCGCATTCCGTAGTCCATTCGAAGTTTCGTTTCCCTTTTCGGATCAGATCGAAGAAGGGTATGCATTTGTCAGTTGATTTCGAGATGAACCTTCTCAGTGCTGCAACCTTCCCATTAAGAATCTGAACCTGCTTTATGGTCCTTGGAGTTTAAAGATTCCCGATAGCCATATCTTTTCAGGGTTGGCCTCTATCCCTCGGGCGTTGACGATGAACCCAAGGAATTTTCCGGATGCGACTCCAAAATGACATTTTTGCGGATTAAGCTTCATCCCGTATCTCCGGAGGATATTGAACATTGACTCTAAGTCTTTGATGTGATTAGTGGAGTACCATGATTTCACCAACATGTCATCTACATAAACTTCCATAGTCTTTCCGATCTGGTCGGCAAACATCTGGTTAACTAAGCGTTGTTAAGTTGCTCTGGCATTCTTTAATCCAAAAGGCATGACCTTGTAGCAGTATAGTCCAAGATCAGTTAAAAAGCTCGTATGTTCTTGGTCGGGCACATGCATGGGTATCTGATTGTAACCATAGTAAGTATCCATGAAAGATAGTGATTTGTGTCCGGCCGTTGAATCCACAAGTTGATCAATTCGGGGAAGTGGAAAGCTGTCTTTCGGACAAGCCTTATTTAAGTCAGAGTAATCAATGCACGTTCTCCATTTCCTATTTGGTTTTCGGACTAGTACAGGGTTGGATACCCACTCCGGGTACAGAGCATCCCGGATAAACCCATTCGCCTTTAGCTTCTCAACTTCTTCTTTGAGGGCGGAAGATCTCTCTGGACCCATATCGTGTCTCTTTTGTTTGACCGGGATGTACCGTGGGTCAATATTCAAGGTGTGGTTCGCGATGTCTGGCGAGATTCCACACATATCAGAGTGCGTTCAAGCGAATATGTCTAGATTTGCTTAGAGAAATTCGACCAATTCCTGTTGTGCTTGTGGGTTTAATTGAGACCCAATTTTCAACATTTTTGAATCATCATCATCACCGATTGGAACATCAATCGTCAGCTCGGCTGGGGAAGCTTGACTTTGTTTAGATTCATCATTATCTTCATTGTCTCTGGGGTCAAGATCCCTCTGGAATTGGTCGTGGTGCCCGAGCCGAGGCCCAGGCACTAATTGTCAATCGTCGGCGAAACGGACACAGAGAGATTCCTCCATGCCCTTTCCTTTTTCCTTTCGCTGCGCTTCTTGCAGCTCAGCAACATAGCAGGCTCTCCCAGCTGCCTGATCTCCCTGAATGACTCCAATCCCACGATCAGTGGGGAATTTCAAAATTAAACACCACGGGGCAATCGCTGCCCTGAATTCGGCAAGGGCCGGTCGGCCCAAAAAGGCACTGTACGGAGAGTGGGTATCTAAAGCAACAAACTGTAACATTCTAACTCTTCGCGTTCTCCGACTCCTAACTCCGCTGGCAACTCCACCACTCCAGTGGGTATATTAGCACTTCCATCGAAGCTATGGATTCTAGATTGACAAGGCTTTATATCTTTGGCTTCCATCTTCATTTGGTCATATGCTCTCTTAAACAAAATGTTTACCGAACTCCCACTGTCCACCAGGATCCTCTTCATCCAAGCAGGACCAACTTGGGCAGATATGACTAGTGGGTCTATAGTTGGGGCTTCGACCCTATCAGCATCTCGATTTCTAAATACGATGTCGTCTGCCATCGTTCTCTGTTGTTTGGCCGGGACCCCTTTATCAAGCATACTGCAATTCTCGAAATCCACATGCCTGATCGAATTGGCATATGATTCCATTTCCCTCCAGCTTCGGTCCGCTGGATGGGGACCACCACTAATTGTATTAATAACCAATCTCCCGCCTGTACGAGCGGGCTCCTCCTGTCTCTCTTAGTTTTGCGCACGGTTTTGGTTTGACGGGCCCACACCACTAGCCTGTGGCGCCCGCACGAATTGATCTAACTTCCTCTCCCTGATCAATATTTCAATGAGGTCTTCCAAATGTCTGCAATAATTGGTATTATGTCCGTAACTCTCGTGGAATCTACAGAACTTTCCTGTTTGAATCTGTCTCTCCGACGATGGCTTCGGAGCAGGCATTTTATACTGCATCGCGTTACAAGTCTGTAGATACACGTTCTCCAGTGACGTATTCAGTGGTGTATAGCTTTCAAACATTTGTGCCCTATGCCACGGGCCACGATTCTGATCTTGCTTCTTATTTCCATTATCACCGTTCCTCGGCTGGGTTTGCATGTTTTGAATATTCAGTTGGACTTTTCCAGAGCTCTCCCCTGACTGTTTAACTGCCACATTGGTTTGAATCCCTTCATTGCTGGGTCTCGCATCGTCCTGTTTCCTAGATTGTTTCGCATCCTCACGCCTTAAGAATTGAGTGGCTTTGGGGTAGAAACGATCCAACGATGCGGGAGGCTTCCCAGCTAGCCAATTTCCAAATTCAGAATCGGGGTCAATCCCCTTAATCAAGGCCATCAAGGTTGAATTATCATTGGGGTTAGTGATCTCCGCACAAGCGTCATTGAACCTTTCCAAATATCGCCTAAGTGTCTCTCCAGGAGCTTGAGTGACACTAGATAAAGTATTAACGTCTTTAGGCCTGGCAATGTGCATACGAAACTGTTCAACAAATTTCGTAGCCAACTGATCAAATGAAGAGATAGATCGTGGTGGTAATCGTGTAAACCACATCGTCGCAATTCCCCCTAAAGAAATGGGAAAACTACGGCACTTTACTGCATCGTCAGCTCTTGCAGCAGTCATCAACCATTTGTATTTCAGAATATGCTAATTAGGGTCGGAACTTCCTTCATACATAGGCAGAGTCGGCATCCTGAATCACCGAGGAGGTTCAGCATATAATATGTCATCAGTGAACGGAGTATGACTTCAGGAGATTCCCCAATCGTCATTTGTTAAGCCCTGACTTTCGCGAATCATTTGGCGTACCATGGCTGAGAGGTCAGGTGTTGCTATATTCGAAGGGTGGTGAGCCAAAGTGTGGTCGGGTTCCACAGTGCGAGATGGGATCGGGCGCTGTCGACGATCCGTATCTCGCCTCCTTGGCTCGATGTCTTCTGGGACATATGGTTCTGGAGCATGTTCCTGCTGGTGGTAGTTCTGATTGGAGTGATTTCGAGTATCAACTCCTATGTCAACTGCAGTGGCGGTGGCATGGTTATCCGTGGTATACTGTGGAACAGTGCCTCCTCGAGAGGAGGGTCCTGTATGAAAACTGACAGAAGGGCCAACTCTTATCTGCCCAATAGTTAATGCCTGCTGGTGACCAGCAGCATGTGCATGACTCCCATCTAGCCTGGGACGAGTAGATCTACCGCTGTAATCAGAGGAAGCGGAACTTTCAGTGGAAGAATGAGGGGCGTGATCCCTTCTGGATCTTCTACGCCTTTGGCGGTTTAGTTGATTAGTCAACTCAGCATTGGCGCGCAACTGTTCAGTCAGCTGTTGCCGACTTTGGGTTAGTTCCTGGAGTAATGTCTGGAACTCTTGTCGAGTGACCGGACCTGATGGATCTGAATGTCCGGTATCATCTTGATTAGGTGGAGGTAGTTGCACGGGATTCTTTCTATCCCGTCCTTCTTGACCAGCGGCGGTAGAAGTGGTTCTCGTGCTAACCATCTTGAGGTGTAAAATCCTTTCCTAGACTTTGACAAATCTGAATAGTACGGAAGGAGTCTGAAATTGAAGTCTGGATCTCTCTCTTAGATTTATTCAATCCGGTATTGATGATAGATCCAAAGAGCAGGAGAAAATCTGGGTTTTCCCAGTGAAAGCACCAAAGCGTTTGCACCAAAATTGGACAACACTCTTCGGAAGTTTTTGAAGAGATAATAAATGAAGAAATCAAATTGAAAATGAGGGTTATCTAACAAAAACTCCAAGTCACAGAAAAGTAAATTGCACGGAAGATAGTAATTTAGAGTGGTTCGGCGTATCGCCTACGTCCACTATGAAGTTTTATCACTTTATTGCTCGATACTTGAAGATTACACTTTCTTATAGTGAAGTACAAAAGATAATAAGCTTAAATTCGAATTCAATGGCAGTGATGATGATATGGAGTGATTATGGCAGCGTCCGGGCGTGCTTTTTCTCTAGAATTCGCCGATCCCCATTCTGAATGACCAGGGGCTCTATTTATAGGCGTAGGGTGCTGATATTTCGCTGAAAATCCAGGAGACCACTTCTGGCACGTGAGGGGGACCCACTAGCCCAGCCTCAGGAAATTTGGGCCCACTTTGGGATCGATTCGAAGTACGTTCGAATCGATCAAAAAATCATCCAATCAAGATGAAATTTGATGTGGACATTCTTCAACATGTATGCAAGCTTCTATAAAAATTTCATGGCATTTGGACTTATGGATCTCGAGATATGGTCATTTCGAAATCGTGTTCTCTGGCCGTTCGTCTCGTTCGAATCGACTCCTTCGTATCGATTCCTTCGAATCGATGGTGGTTCACGGCTTCATGATGACGTGGAGCGAAACTTTCATACTGATCCGCTTTCTTCGCCTATTTGACCGAGTCGTCCCGGAGACTTCGCCGCCTTGACCCGATGGATTCAAAAGGCTTCAAACACCCCTGGATTCGAACAATAGGTCATTCGTATCGATCGTGTCTTGCTTGGGTTGATCGATACGAAATGACTGCACGGGATGGATTCGAAGTGAGGTGCTTTCATGGATTCGAATGACCGTGAGTTTGATGGGTTCGAACCAGATGGGGGCGAGGCTACCTTCCTTTCAACCATTTCAAGTGTTACGGACTCGAAGGTTGATGTTACTGATGGACTCGAACATCACCCTTTTGATGGATATGAAGGAGGAAGCTCCAATGGGTACGAAGTAGTAGATCCGGACCGATTCGAACGAATGCTTGCTGGTGGTTGTGAACTAGATTGAGTCGAACCGATGGATACGAACAGAATTTCTGTCTATGGATTCGAACTAGGGTATAACCTATGGATTCGAACGAGGGCTATCTCCTTCATCTTGAATCGATCATAACTTGAGCATACGAACTCGGATCGACTTGAAATTTGAGATGCTGACTTCCATGATCTTTCTTGTCATGTCCTATCAATTGTAGCTCAATCTGGACTCGGACAAAATTCATCAATATCCATAGTGAAGCGAAGTATGACCGATCTCTGAGACAAACTGTCCTTCGTTTTCGATCAACCTTTTGGCATCACGGCTTTGCCAAAAAGCGCGATAACAATTATTACAAATATTTTATTAGTATAAAATCTAAAACACAACCTACTAAGTATTAGTCAATTATGCGATAAAGGTTTTCAAATCAATTTTGAAAAAGATAGGTGTAATATTTTCGATAATAACAAACAACTTAAATTTGAAGGTTTTAGAAACAAAAATATTTATGTCTTAAACATGAATATAAATAAAAATTCAAATTTGTGTTTAACCGCCAAACATGACGATCCATGGTTATGGCATAAACGATTTTGTCATATCAATTTTAAATATATTGATAAATTAGAAAAATATGAGCTACTTAGATGTTTACCTAAAATAAATTATAAAGTAGAAAATATATGTGACGATTTTCAAAATGGAAAACTAAGGAAAAGTTCTTTTAAATCCAAAAATAATATTTATACAAAACAACCATTAGAATTATTACATCTAGATTTATTTGGTCCAATGTAAGTACGATCTATAAATCACAACAAATATGTTTTCGTAATAGTTGATGATTTTTCGAGATATACGTGGACTTTATTTTTAAAACATAAAAATGATACCTTTGATATGTTTAAAATATTTGCTAAAAGAATTAAAACACAAATGGACTTGAAAATTAAAAATATTCGAAGTGATCACGGTGTAGAATTCGATTACAAATTTTTTCAATAAGAAAGGAATAAGTCATAATTTTTCTTTTCCTCGCACACCTCATCATAATGGTGTAGTAGAAAGAAAAAATCTTACGTTAAAAGAATGTGCATGAACACTACTAAATAGTAGTGGTCTACCAAAACATTTTTTGGGCTAAAGCTATTGCCATAGCTTGTTATGTGCAGAATTGAGTAACCATACGTCCTATGACTAAACAAACTTGTTTTGAAATTTTTTTGGAATAAAACCTAAAGTATCATACTTTAAAACTTTCGAATCAAAATGATTTATATTAAATACAAAAGATAATTTAGGAAAATTTGATCCAAAGGCCGATGAAGGAATCTTTGTTGGATATTCGGATCGAAGCAAAGCATATAGAATTTTTAATAAATGAAATAATACCATTGAAGAAAGTTTATATGTTTCATTCAACGAAAATTTTCTTAACCATCATACTAATGATGATGAAGAAATAATTCCAATAACAAATACAACAAAATCTATTAATAATGAGGCAAATATGCAAAATAATACTTTGATACCATCTCTTAGAATTCTTAAGGATCATCCAATAGATAATATCATTGGAGATCTTAATTCTAGAGTAACTAGAAATCAACTTAATTAAATAAGCCATATAGCATTTGTGTCAAATTTTGAACCAAAAATTATAAAGAAGCCTCAAATGAAATTTTTTTGATAATAGCTATGCAAGAGGAATTAAATCAATTGAATGTAATAATGTTTGGAAATTAGTACCAAGACCAGAAGATCATCGGTTATAGGAACAAAATGGGTATTTAAAAACAAAGCAGATGAAAACGGAAATATTATTAGAAATAAAGACATTTAGTTGCTCAAGGTTATAATCAAGAAGAGGGTATCGACTATGACGAAACCTTTGCTCCAGTAGCAAGATTGGAGGCCATTCGTACATTACCCATCTTTGCAACTCATTATAATTTTAAACTATTTCAAATGGATGTCAAAAGTGCTTTTCTAAATGGTTTTATTAAAGAAAATGTATATGTAGGACAACCCCCATTATTTGTTCACTAAAAATATCCCGACCATGTTTTTAAATTACACAAATCATTATATGGATTAAAACAAGCTTCTCGTGCATGGTACAAACGTCTTAGAAATAACTTAATTACATCTGGTTTTCAAATAGGCGAAATTGATACAACTTTATTTATTAAACGGGAAAATAATGATATTTTAGTTGTACGAATTTACGTTGACGATATTATTTTTGGTTCAACCAACGAAAATCTATGTGATCAATTTTCAAATATTATGAAAAATGAATTTGAAATGTCACACATGGGAGAGTTAAATTTCTTCTTAGGTTTACAAATAAAACAAATTGAAAATGGTATTTTTATTCATCAAGAAAAATATTGTAACGATCTATTACGTCGTTTTGAAATTGATAAAACTTCAAGCAAACTAACACCAATGAGTACTACTGTTCATTTAGAAAAAAGATGATAAAGGAAAAGATTTCGATGAAAAATTATATCGTTGCATGATTGGTTCTTTGCTCTATTTGACGGCTAGTCGGCCCGATATTATGATGAGTGTACGTCTCTGTGCTCGATTTCAAACAAAACGAAAAGAATCTCACCTAAGAGCTGTCAAACGTATCTTGCGATATCTATCTAGCACTAGAGATTATGGTTTGTTTTACCCTAAAGGATCATCGTTTGAACTAGTTTTATGTAGCGATGCGGATTTCGGTGGATGTAGAGCAGATCGCAAGAGTACTAGTGGTACATGTAACTTTATCGGACAATCATTAGTTTCATGGTTTAGCAAAAAGCAAAATTGTGTTTCTTTATCTACTTGCGAAGAAGAATATATTTCAACAGCTTTAGCATGTGAAGTGATATACACGCAACAAACACTTACGGATTTCGAGAAAATTATCAATAAATCTCCAATATATTGTGATAACACTAGTGTAATAAATTTATCAAAAAATCCTGTAAATCACTCGCGAACTAAATATATAGATATACGACATCATTTTTTACAAGACATGTTGAAAAAGGAACTATTTTATTAGAATACGTAAATACCGAGATTCAAATAGCAGGTATCTTTACAAACCCACTAAATGAACAAACTTTTATTAAACTCCGTCGCGATTTAGGAATTTGATCTCTTCATGATCTGATCACTTAATAATCACTCCTTTATTTAGGCTATGGTTAGTTATTAGTTTTCTATCCACAAATTGCAATTAATAAATTCTGCACCTTTGATTTTTTAGTTAGTTAGTTTTTACAAATTTTCTTTAAATGATTTTTTAAACTTATATATAAACAATCATATAACAATCCTTTCACAAAATATAGTCATGGCTTCTGAGAATTCTTATATATCCATCTCGACACCTACAACGGATAGCTCGGCTGACACACCACAACGGTTTCCTACACCCACACCAAATCAGGAACCGACGTATAGGTGGTCCTCATATCACACGGGATTCACTCCTGATAGCAAGAAGATCAAACGATCTTTATTTGTCTCTCCTAACACGAAGGAGAAAATTGATGAAATTCATCACTATCAAAAAAAACAAATAGATCTACAGCAAGAACTATATTTTGAACAAAAATTTACAGTACGTCGACTAAGCTTTCTGGAGCAAGTAGCGATGAAGTTTTGTACTTCACGGAAGAAAGATGTCCGTGAACCACTTTCGATGCCTTGCAGTTCCTTGGATCCCTCTTCCTCGTATCGTACACCTTTGGACCCTTCACCAAGGCAATTCTCTGGTTTCTCGAGAGCCCACGAATGTGGAAATATATAGACTCCGCTCAAACCATGGAGGGATAACAAGTCAGAAGATCACAAAACTCCATCGCCATCTAAATAGATTATATTTTTTATTTTATATGTATCTATATTTATTTTTAATTTTGTTTCACACAAATAATAGCATATTTCGTTTAAAAAATAGAGAATCGAGAAATAAGCAAAACCATTAAAATTTAGGCTACCATTAGAAAAACTGCCTGTTTCAGACGTCTGGATATGGACCTCAGACGTCTGACACTCTGATATACCTCGAATTTTTTATCACTGTGCATACGTAAGACGTCTGTTATAATCCTCCAGACGTCTGAAAATTTGTTCTGCCTCCTATAAATAGATATCAGACTATTTCAGACGTCTGAACTTTGATCCAGACGTTTGAGTTATGTCTCTGCCACCAAGTTTTAAAAAAACTTGACCTATTTCATACGTCTGATATTTTACCTAAACGTCTGAAAAAACTCTCTGACTATCATATTTTTAAAAATCAACCAAACCAGACGTCTAGCAAATAAACCAGACGTCTTAAATTATCTACTGTGTTTGAATTAGGGTAAACCAGACGTCTGAATTTACTTCCAGACGTCTGAAATTGAATCGACACTTTAAAAACATCCAGATAACGTCATTTTTTTGTACTTTCATTTCTATTTTCAACTACGAATTATCTATAGACGTTTTTTTTCCAAAAATCTTTTCTTCTTACAATCGTTCGATCAAAATGCCTCGTAGAACTAAAAATCCTAAGATATCCAAAAGAAAACAAAACCAACCAACATCATCCTCAGATCCTCAAGTTTGCTCAGATGATCAAATGAAAAGATGGATGAATAGAGCACCACACTCAATCAAGAGGTACGAGGATATACAAAAGAAGAGACTTCACACAGGTCCATTTTATAACCTACTTAAATTTCCAGTGTATGATTTGGATGAAATGTGCGAGAACGCCGGTCTAGACACATTGATATCATTTACTCCCAATGACAACCAAACCGATCAATTGGCAATATTTCTTTTTTACGCAAATTTAGATAACCCATCAGTATGGAACATTGAAGATGAAGACAATTGGCTATGGTCTAGCGTGTATGGAAACACGATTGGACTCACTCCTAGAATAATAGGTAGACCTCTAGGATGTTCTGACATGGCGCGAAGATTTATACAATATTCTCGATATGCGCTTCAAACCAAGGAATAGTATAACACATTAGATTTGAGAGGATGAAATGCCAAAATTTACCTCTGACTATTTACGACCAAAAGCAAGACTTCTTACTCGAATGATAATCAATACCATCATTCCACGTCTGGGAAGTCATAAGCAGATAACCGAGCTAGAACATAAAGCTTTATATGCTTTATTTAGCGGAACAAGGGTCAATTGGGCCAAATTTATTTTTGAAGAGCTCAAACATTTTTGGACTCGATCACGACCATCAATTATCTATCCCACATACATCACGAGACTTCTACGTGCACACAACATTCCTTCCTACCGATCAACTTTTGAAGAAATCTCTCCAAAATATGCTTCAACAAAGTTTTTCTTACTAATGCACTTACCGGAAATTCCCTCGGAAATTCCCCCGGAAATTATCTCTTTTGAAGATTGGACACATAATCATTAAGAGAGACAAGTTGGGACTCCACCTCAACCACAAAATGAACCATCAAAAGAGGTGGAACAACATCGTGAGACAACTCCTCCTCCTGCACCATTTGATCATCCAAGCCAAGATGAGATTTTGGAAACTCGAACAGAAATAAATCCAAATGAAAGTGTTCAAGATCTCACACTCAAAAATCAACATATATTGTCTCAAAATCAAAAAGTTTTGGCTAAGCGAATTGATAGCTTTGAAACTTCTTTTTCCACACACCTAGCAACAGTTGAAGAATCACTTTCAACTATACTATCGGCTCTTAAAGAGGTACTTCAAAGGGTTCGTGGTTCGACACCTCCTTTTGAGGATTGGACAACCCTAGTGCCTTCTCCTCTCACAAAACATCCAAACTTTTTGAGGATGAGCCTTTAAAACAAGCTTTGACATCTCCTACGAAGCCTAGCTCTTCCTAAAAAGAAGAAAAAGGAGATGATCAAGAAAAAGCTTCTCTAAATGACTCATAGATTTTAGGCTTGAAACTTATGTAACTTGATAATATCTATGAATGTACTCAATTTTAAATTATTAATGAAATTTTCTTTTTATGTGTTATCTTTGATGATTGGCTAAAATTCTATAATTCTTTTTTATAATGCCAAAGGGGGAAAATATAAGTATACTTATAAAACATTTGATATAAGCACATATTCAGAGGGAGATTTATAAATTATATATAAGTACATTGTATAGTTGTCATCATCAAAAAGAGGGAGATTGTTAGGAAATCAAATCTATGGTTTCGATGACAACAACTATACAATGGAAATCGAATATGCATATATATTTCTATTTACAGGTAATTGCTAAAGTAACATCACTAGAGAGACAAGAACAAGGCTCAAAGAATGTTACAAGAGACTACAAGTTGATAGGATCAATAGAGCAATGACATAGATGCACAAAAGCAACATGCATAGGGTTCAGACGTCTGGGTGCACTAGCCAAACGTCTGAAGAATTCCTCTGGATTACGAACCAAACAGGATCAAACATCTAGTTAATGTACTCAGACGTCTAAAAGGCTACTATATACAAAAAATATATATAGCCAGACATCTGAAACAAATACCAGACGTCTAGTACTGAACTCGGGTTTTCAAATTCAAACCATAACTACCGCACTTGAAAAGATATCTTCGCTTCTCTTTGCTACAACTCTTCATCACCATCAGAAGCGACTATAGAACACTTGTTAA
Organism: Allium cepa; assembly: GCA_030765085.1. Classification (NCBI taxonomy): domain Eukaryota; kingdom Viridiplantae; phylum Streptophyta; class Magnoliopsida; order Asparagales; family Amaryllidaceae; genus Allium; species Allium cepa. The sequence goes on from CM060935.1 coordinate 428,458,002, forward strand.
TGGATGCAACTACTCAAGGAATTTCTCTACTACTATAAATAACATCAAGAATCAAAGAGAAGAATTTACCTTACTTACTTGCGCTCTTTACTTTTATACTCTGATATATTCTTGATCTCTAGCAAACTACACTTGTATTTCACTCTTCCATATATTCAGATCTCCTCAATCAATATTCTATATATATATTGGAAGAATTTGTACTTAATAGTCTATATCCGTGTTGTAGAACACATACTTGACAAGAACAAGCTATTGTAACCAAGCCTATTCCTCCAGGTGAAGTGAGGGTGTTTGATAGTCGAATTCTGAAGGGGAGCTTCGGGACTAGACGTAGGACGGGAGGTCCGAACCAGTATAAAATCCTGGTGTGCTTATTCTATATTTACCTAGATTAATTTTATCTTAGTTGCATCATATAATTAGTCGCATATACTTGCATATACACTATACGATTCATCCTATAGACTTTCACTTATATGAATATATTCACTTTATAATGGACACATAACCGCATTTTAGGGAGAAAAGGTAAGAGAACCAGTTAGGTTAACCCAGTAGTGAATATAAATTGAATAAACTACTGAATGAGTAGAACTGCATCCAAGAGGTCAAGAAGAGTAGATAGGATGCTAAAACATAAAGGAAAGATATTGGCAGTGGCCAATAGACTTATAGTAAGCCCATGAAAACTGTATGATATTGGTAGGGGCCAATATGTTCATAGTTAGCTTATGAAAACTATGTATAAATGAAGATGTCAGATAGACAAGTTCATAGTTAGCCCATGAAAACTATGTATAAAGGAAGATGTCAGATAGACGGGTTTATAGTTAGCCCATGAAAACTATATGTAAAGAAAGTTGTAGATAGATAGGTTCATAGTCAGCTCATGAAGACTATAACTGGATATTGGCAGGGACAGTAGGTTTGTAGTTAGCCTATGAAAACTATATCCGGATGAAATATTGACAGATGTCAATAGGTTCCTAATTAACCCATGAAAACTAGGGCAAGGATAAGAACAATATTGGAGTTACCAATAGGTACATAATTATTCCATGAAAATTATGTAAATGGACAGGGAGTCCATAAATGTTTAACCAGTTATTAGTCAACCCATGAAAACTAATTGGTTAATAGTAATTCTATAAATTGTAATTAAGACAGATAGTCTAAATTGAATGGGGATGGGTAATCCAAAATTAATTCGATTGTTTTGCATATCATCATATTATACTGTTTTGAATTGTTTTAACCATTGTGGATGCAGGGGCATAGTACATGGTTTTATAAAGGTTTTGAGATACTAGTGAGGGGAAACATGTTCCGCTAAGCGGCCTGATTTCACTAGAATCTAAATGATATGGGATGGTAGAATATTATTCATGCCAGGCTTTATGTCTAACTCATAGTTTATGTTGTCTTAAACTCTCAGGTTCTCAATTAATTTTGAATAGTTTGAGAGTTGAGGTTTTTAGATACCTCTTAAGATGAATAAGCTTCCAGACACGTGCAGGAGGCAAGATAGATATTTAGAGTTCTCTTTCATTTGATTCCACAGTGTTGTTTATAAAGGCAAAGTTTTTATATTGCCTGTATGTACTCTAATCATCCAAGGGGGCATCTTCATATGTCGCTCTTGGCGTATGTTGTAATAAATATATTTTCTCTGAACATGATTTGCGAATTTGGGATTTGTAATGAGTAGGAAATATCTTGGAATGAAATGTGATATTATTGAAGTTAATTTTTTTTCCATGTTCATGTTTTTTGTGTATCAATGAATCTAACTTCGCCGTATTTGGTCAACGAGGATTAATAACTATGGATGACTGCAGCATCCGTAGTCATTAGTTTTGGGCCTCCAAGTAGGGGGTGTTACAAGTTGGTATCAGAGCATAGGTTAACGAAACTTTAAAATAAAGTTAAACCTAAAAGATTTTCAAACATAATCCATTGAATTTAGAAATATGTTCGAAGTTCAAGTTAACTGCTATAGTAACGTACTTGTATTAGATATATATACATATATACATACATATATATACATACATATATATAAGTACATGTTCTCCTCTCTCTTAGACCGTTCTCATGTATCTTACAAGTAAGTATGGGCAACCACTAACTCCTCATTTCTTTAGCCAAAAAAGATGTGAAGAAAGATTAGTTCGGTTTAATATTCAAGATGAAATGTCTTTTAGAATGGTGGAAGGAGTTAGTTTAGACAATTATTATTAGAATTGTGTCCCAAACTAAAAATATCTAATAGGAAAAAAGTTGCTTCTCTTGTATGAGAAATGTATCACATGGAAAAAGCTAAAATTATGACTGTAAGAGGGAAACAAAGAGTTAGTATTACAACAGACACTTGGACATCCGTACAAAATATTAACTACATGGTGGTCACGGCTCATTTTATGGATAGTGATTGGAAGCTACACAAAAGGGTAATTAATTTTACTAAAATAACTAGTCACGTTGGTTTGGGGCTAGGCAAAAGCTTAGAGACTTGCTTGAGGGGTTGGGGAATAGAAAATGTGTTGTATTATGGCAGATAATGCTAGTTCCAATGAGCCGGAAATCGAGCATGTAAGGAAAAGACTAAATGACATGAATGGGGTTTTTTCTATGGGAAACATATTCATATGAGATGTGCTTGTCATAGTATCAATTAATTATTAAGGATGGCTTAGAAGAACTTTACAGGTCAATTAAAGCAATCCAAAATTGTGTCAAGTATATTCACTCATTTCCTTCACGACTAGAAAAATTTAGAGTGTATGCATGTATGCTTAAAATGGATCAAATGTCCAATATACCAATGGATGTATCTACTAGGTGGAATTCCACCTATAGAATGTTAGAAAGTGCGGAAAAATATCAAAAAGTGTTTGCTTTGATGGAGGAAGATGTTCTTCCTATCATTTATTTTTTTAATGAAAAAGAAGGTAGGGAGCAAAAGTGGGTTGGACCACCATGTGTTGACTGTTGGGTGAAAGCTAATGCCTTTATGCACTTTTTAGAGAAGTTTATGAGTCCATATTGAAGCTTAGTGCATCAAAATCTAGTACATCTCATCTCATTTTGAAGATGATGGCTGAATTGTTATGGGAGATTGATTTGAAGATTGTTGACAGTTCCAATCCAGTTTTACAAATTGTTGCAATTTACACGAAAGAGAAGTTTATTAAATATTGGAGAGATTTTGAATCTGTCAATAAGTTGATATGTGTTGCTCATATTTTAAATCCTAGGTGGAAGCTTGATATCATTGAAACATGTTTTGAATGCATTAGATATAATGAAGTCAATATATCTCATATAGTAAATGAAACTAAAAGAACATTACTCTCTCTGTTTAATGAATATAAAGGGGTAGTTAATAATGTATCTTCTTCGTCGACAATCCAAATCCCTACATATTCGAACAGCATCTCATTTGGACTTTCGTCGTTTGAGTTGCAAGTCAAATGAAGAAGAAAGGCCATTAAGGTAGCCGATATTGCTAATGAAGTTGATAAATATTTTTCCGATCCTTGTGAAAAACTCAATGGCGATTCTTTTGATCTTTTGAGCCGGTGGAATGTTAACCAATCTTGGTATCCAGTTCTTTCTAGAGTGGCTAAAGATGTACTGGCAATCCCAAGCTCCACTGTAGCAAATGAAAGTGCATTTAGCAAGGGTAGAAGAATAGTGGATCCATTTAGATCTTCACTTACTCCCAAAACAGTAGAGGCTCCAGTGTGTGCGAGTGATTGGATTAGAGCGAAAGACTTCAACTTCTACATAGAACCAAGCGAAAATGAAGTTCGGTTGTATAAGGAAATTGAGGCTCTTGAAATAAGTAAGAAATTTCATTTTTTGTATTAAATATTGCCATTACTTATTCATATGGTTTACTTCCTGTTTATTTGATCATGCATTAGGTAATTTGAAATTGATGGCTCCTTCAGTAGATGTCGACCCAAATGCAAGTTGATGCATTATGAATAGGTACCTAATTTTTAGTTTCTTTACATCTTCAATAAGTGTTGTTTGGTTATTATAATTTATGCTATACTGGACTATTTTCTTACTGCCTACAAAATCATTTGGTATGCTTTTGGTTTATATTGAATATTACTACATCAGTTTATAGTTGCTTTGTAAATTTGATGTATATTAAGCCATTACATCATCACAGTATATATGTGCTAAATACTGAACATTACATCATTTCAAATTAAGTTGTGGTATGTATATTACGTTACCAACATCTTGTTGTTTGTATCTATAGACATTACTAGTAATCTAAATTATGTAAACTGACATATAGTTACAACATTGAACCAATACTTCATTACATTACATTACATTATCATTTCATTGCATCACATTAGACATTTATAAACATGTATTTTTTATTCTTCAGGCTTTTGGAATTTTTGTTGCAGCTTATATATGGACCTACGAAGTCATGTGATGATAATTGCTAATTGCTGTTGTAATGCACCACATGGAATTGGGCTCCATTACAAATAGTCTACTCAATCTTTATGGAGAATGAAGTCTGTAGACTGCATAACAAGGTTGATCAGTGGGGACTAGAAAAAATTTGGATGCTGCACTACGGTTCTCCAGAGAAAGAAAAAGAATTACTGCGATGTATAATGAAGTAATGAGTAAGACTAGTTGTACAAATGTAAGCCTTGAACTCTATTTAGTATTTATAGTCTCTTATGTACTATGTTGATTGTGAGTGACTACTAAACAAGTGAATTATGAATAAGTGAACTATGGAAGTTTGTTTGCTGAGTTATTTATTAGCATTTATTGATTATCAGTAAACATTAAAGTGATTATTTACGACTGAAGTAATTATTGATGTTTAACAAAATTTGTTATAATGGTTGGAGCTCAACCATACCATATCGGATGCGACGGTAACCGCATCGTTTCACTGTAAACCATAACCGGCAATTGACGGTGATGGTTGACAAAAAAGTCTTACCATCAAACAATGGTATGGTAACTATTGGCTTAAATTTTAGACATTACCGCTCCGCATACATCCCTAGTGTAAACTGTCAATAATTGAAGGCTGAATATCAGAAGCCGAGTGGGTTACTTCAACCTCTAGATATTCCAGTTTGGAAATTGTATTCGATATCCATGGATTTTATTGATGGCTTGCCAAGGTCAAGAAAAGGAAATGAGAGCATATAGGTTATTGTGGATAGATTGATCAAGAGTGCCCATTTCATTCCAGTAAAGTCGACAAGGACGGCCTCAGTTTTGGTGAAGTTGTTCATGAAGAACATGGTTAGACTTCATGGAGTTCCTAGTAGCATAGTCAATGACAGAGATGATTTATTCACTAGTGAATTCAGAAAAGGTCTATAGGATGTGTTAGGCACTAAGCTCAAGATGAGTACCGCATATCACCCATAGACGAATGGGAAGACAGAGAGTCAATAAAATGCTCGAGGATTCGTTGAGAGCTTGTGTGTTGGATTTTGGTGGATTGGGAGGATCACCTGCATTTGATAGATTTTTCCTGTAATAATAGTTACCAAATTAGTATAGGAATGGCGCCTCTTGAAGCTTTGTATGGAAGGCCATGCAAATCCCCTGCATGTTGGTTGGAGACTGGAGATGGATTGGTCTTAGGTCTAGATTTGGTAAGGGAGGCGTTAGAGAAGATTGAGTTAATCTGAGAACGGATGAAGGAAGCTCAATCCAGACAGAAGAGTTACGCAGATAAGAGGCGTAAAGACCTGTAGTTCTTAGTGGGAGACAATTTTCATTAAGGTATCACCGATGAAGGGTGTGGTATGCTTTGGAAAATTGGGAAAGTTGGCCTCAAGATATGTCAGTCCATTCTAGATTATAGAAAGTATTGGAAAGCTCGCAGACATAGTTGAGTTACTGAGCAGTATGAAGGTGTCCATAATTTGTTTCATGTGTCTCATCTTCGCAAGTGTGTGCATGATGTAGTGGCTAATATTCCTTAGACAAAGGTTGAGGATTTGGTAGCAGAACATGATTTGACCTTTATTAGACAACCAGTTTGGGTTATAGCGAGAGATGAGAAAAGATTGAGGAATAAGACATTCAAGTTGGTGAAAGTTTAATGGAGCGACAACAAGAAGGATTGTACTTGGGAGACATAGGACAGGATTCGAGATACTTATCCTGATCTTCTTTGAGGGTATGTCTATAATAGATTTGTATAAATAATTCCTAGCCAGGTAGACTACTATGGTGGTTAGAAGTCATTACAGATGATTTCTTTATTTAGTATGTAGTCCTTACTGAATTTCGAGGATGAAATTCTTCAAGGAGGGGAGCCTGTAACACCCCAAATTTTTTGATAATATTATTCAAAGGATTTAATTATATAAATTAAATAGAATAATGTAAATGTAAGTGACAAGGGGATTGAGACTTGAATTAATTTATTAAGGGTCGAGCCTAATAAACTAATTAATAGGCTAAAGTATGGGTTAATTAAACCACATAAGGGTATATTAGGAAATTGCCGTCCAAACTCCCACCTTATATATATTGCCATTCCCACTATTTTCTTCCCACTCACATCGTTTTTGAAAATGCAAATTAAAAGAAAGAGGAATGACGGAACATTAAGAGCTCAAGAGAAAAATTAAATTAAAGCTAGAGAATCAAGCTTAGGAGGAATCAATCTCAATCTAATCTACTTATCTAGAGCAAGGTGAATAATAATTCCATCTCTAGTTTGTTTTATATCATATATTTTTGGATTTAAGGAATAAATTCGTTTTTAAGATATATTGGATGATGATATACTTGATTCATGATTTATTTGTTTTAAACGAGGTTGTTTAAAAGAGTTTTGCACAGTTTTTGTTCAAAACCGAGATTTAATGTTATCCAAAATGCCATGGGAAAATTTTATGCTATGAGAAACATGATTTTGGAGTTGGGTTTCAATATTGATAATTCCCAAACTATGTAAAGATTATTATGAATTTTCAAAAGAAAATATGGTTATTTGGGTTTATAATTTATTTTGTAATTTATATTGGGAATTTAGGTTTGAAATTTTGATATGTTAGATAACATGATTGAAGTGAATTTCTAGAATTTTTTGGGATTTTTCCAAAGTAATTTCTTATGCAAAATTAATTGTTTTAGAAGAGGGACTTCTTTGCACAAATTGGAAGTGTTTAATTGATTAACTTATCCATGGTTTAGTTCTGGACTAGCGGCAGTTAATTTTGAAAAAGAATTTGAAAAGGTTAATGCAACCAATCTGGTGTTGACACGTAGCAGATTAGTTAGAGAAAAGTATATTTAAAGTGGTAAAAACCAGATTTGCAATAGAAATTTGGTTCTGCTTACTTAAGAAAGTGCCTTTCGACACAGTAGCTTCCACCTTCATCCTTGTCGAAACCAACTATGCCAAAACCAATACACAAGGTATCACAAGGTAACAAAAACATAGCCTTCAAGGGGGTCGAAACCTTGGTTTGTTTTTAAATTTAAAAGCGTCTGCATATATTTTGTTTTAAGCCTTCGACGGTGTCGTAGCATTTGGTTTCGAAAGAGGGTTTAAAGAGGTTTCAAAAGGTTTGCCATTATCTTATAATTGCTTTCGACGGATTCTTTACCTATAAAAGAGTGTTTTGAAAGAAGGGGTTCCGACCTAGTCGAAACCCTGCTTCCATTTTATAGCCTTTCGGTGGTATTGAATATATCAATGCTGTCGGAAGGTACATTGTTTTATAAAGTTTATGCCACTTCATATAGCTTTTGAAAGAGGTTAGGGGTTTTGAAGGTGATGATTTCGAAAAGGGTTTCGACGTCAACCTTTCAATGTTTTACCTGGATGCTTTATGCTTTCAAAAGAGATAGTGCCGACATCATCATGTTTCCCTATTGTTTTATAAATGATAAAGGATGGTTTCGAAATAGATGCTTTCGTCTATATTCACTTTAACCCAAATAATTTTTTAAGTATAAACCCAATGCTTTCGAAAGGGGTGCTTTCAATGGTTTCGGAAGGGTTACTTCCATAAGTGTTGAAAGGGGTACTTTCAACTGGTTTTGAAGCTAAGCTTTTAATGTTAAAAGCTAATGCTTTAATGTATACGAAAGGTTTCGAAAGGTAGCTTTTAAATTATTATAAGGCAGGAGCCTAATGTTTTGAAGATAGATTTTTAAGGCTTTCGAAGGAGGCTATCCTATGAAGTCGAAAGCTACGTTTCGAAGGCATCGAAAGGTTTTACGACTCAAACTCTATTTTTTTAAAAGAAAAACCATGGAAATATTAAGGAGTTTTTATAACGGTTTTGAGAAGAACCTATCTTTATAAAGTAATATGTTAAAGGGATTAACCATGTTTTATATTAAACCTACAGGAGTGGTATTGTTATATTGCTTCTTTTATTATGAATATACTCACTTTATAATGGACCCATAACTGCATTTTGGAAAGAAAGGGCAGGAGTAAGGTTGTCAATGATACTTTCGGATACGTATAGTGCCATATCCGTATCCGTATTCGAAATAATTTTCGAATATCGAAAATTCGTATCCGCTTGATTTTCGGGTAAGGATAGATATCCGATATTTATCTGCTCTGCCCATATCAATATATGTACAAGTATAAATAAAAAGGTTTGGATCAATATAAAATTGTATTTGTACTAATGTTCATAAAAAATCCAAGGAATAAAAAATGTGATGATAAAACATTGTTTTATACTAATATCCGTATGCTATCCAAAAATAATCAAAAACTAAACAATAAAATTGTCTGTTTTCACTAATAATGAGCAAAAAACCATATCGTAATAAAATCCAATGGTTAGGAAACAGTTCAAAAATTATATATTAATTAATTATAATTTTAATTAATTAAATATATATATATATGTGCATTAGTTAATCGAACGAATATTTTTTGGATACTGACACCACAATAACCATATCTGTATTTGGAAAGCTTTTCAGATATCGGATATCTGTATCCGGTATTCGAACAACGGATATTTTTCATATTTTTTGATATGGATTCGGACGAATATCAGATTTTTCTGGTACCTATTGACAACCCTAGGTAGGAGAACCGGTTAGGTTAACCCAGTAGTGAATATAAATTGAATAAACTTCTGAACGAGTAGAATTGCATCAAGAAGGTCAGGAAGACTAGAATATAGGATGCTAAAATATAAAGGAAATATATTGGCAGGAGAAAATCAATTTATAGTAATCCAATGATAACCGTATGATATTGGCAGTGGCCAATAGGTTCATAGTTAGCCCATGAAAACTATGTATAAATGAAGATGTCAGATAAACAGGTTGATAATTAGCCCACGAAAACTATGTGTAAAGGAAGACGTTAGATAAACAAGATCATAGTTAGCCCATGAAACTATGTGTAAAGGAAGATATCAGATAGACATGTTTGTAGTATGCCCATGAAAACTATGATTGGATACCCATAGGGCCAGTAGGTTTGTAGTTAGCCCATGAAAACTATATCCGGATGAAATATTAACAAATGTCAATAGGTTCCTAGTTAATCCATGAAAAATAGGGCAAGGATAAGAGCATATTGGAGTTACCAATAGGTTCATAGTGATCCCACGAAAACTACGTAAATGGACTGGGAGTCCTTAAATGTTTGAACGGTTATTAGTCAGCCCATGAAAACTAATAGGTTAATAGTAATTCTAGAAAAATTGAGACAGATAGTCTAAATCGAATGGGGATGGGTTATCTTGAATTAATTCAATTGTTTTGCATATCATCATATTATACTATTTTGAATTTTTTTTAACCATCATAGATGCAGCAGCATAGTATCGGTTTTATAACGGTTTTGAGATACTGATGAGGGGAAACTCCTTCCGCTAAGTGGCGTGGTCTCACTGGATATCTAAATGATATGAGATAGTAAATTATTATTCATACCAGGCTTTATGTTTGACTCGAAGTTTATGTTTTTCCCCTGAAACTCTCGAGTACTCAATTGATTTTGAGTAGTTTGAGAGTTGAGTTTTTAGGTACCTCTTAAGATGGATAAGATTCTGGAGACATATAGGAGGCAAGATAGATATTTAAAGTTCTCTTTCTTTTGATTTTGCTGTGTTGTTTTTAAAGGCAAAGTTGTTATATTTCCTGTATGTCTCTGATCATCTAAAGTGAGAGAATGTGCATCGCCGGTGTCTCGGTTAGAAAGGTCTATGAAGTGAACAAAAATGAAGCTAGATACTTGAATGAAGAGAATCCAAGCATGGAAAGGATGTTAGGGAAAAAGCCTTACTTCCAAACAACCATAGCAGGTAAAAACTGAAGGGGCAGCGAATAAAAATGTACTTGCTCTTGAAGTAAGAATGGTTTTTGTAGAGTGCCTCAATAACTTTGCAGCGACACCAAGCTTCTATAATCAGCAGGAAAGGCGAGTCGGCTCTTTTCTTGAATTTAAAAGATGTATCAGCTCCATAAAGGTTAGAGGACGCTGTAGCTGCATGATGAAGAAGAAGTATAAGGAACTAAGCATGGCATATCCATTCGTATGCACCTAAATTGGAACTAGCCCATTCTCTTGTAAGAAGAATTGAAGAAATCTATTGAAAGGTGGAACGCTCCACCCAAGCACATATACTTGTTGCAGGCGGTGTATCCCATTAGAGGATAGTGTGCCCATTGTCCAATCATCAGTTAAAGAACATCGCTCTTCATGATTCTATGATGGAAGCAGATAGTTTCAAGTGATTCTATAGTTAATGAAGATGATGACTAGTCCAAAGAGTTGTCCAAGACTCCCAGGGCATGCTACTCGTTCAATAGCGGAGGCTGATTTTAGTTAGGTAACGCTAGAATGATTTGCCACTACAGTTAAACCATTATTGAATTTTTGCTCTGGATGGAGTAGACATGGAGGCCCGAGCAATGAATGAACCAGCCTTAAAAGGTGTTGAAGGGCCAGAAATGACCTTGAAGCGAGGAGATTATTGAGTCATTTTGGGTTGAAAAGCTTAATATCGAACTTGGTCATCTATGTTCTACTTTGGAATTTACTTTATTTAAAAACTATGTAGCCAGTGTGCAGAATCCAATGGATGTCAACGTGTATTGACCAATCATTTTCTGGGCATTGATCGAGGTAGTTTGAAATGTCAGTCTATGTAGTATGCGTCCTATGTTCGAGCATGGTGTATGGATCACTTTATGTAGATAGCCTGCTCGTGTTGGCAAACATGCTTTGAAGCATGATGGAACTATTTTTCAAATGTTACCCATTAGAATGAATGATAATAGTATCTTTGTCCAGAGCGACATGGAGCCTTCTTTGTAGGGACATAAGATCGTGTTATGATTTACGTTGACTTATGTGATCCAGTCGAATGTCTAAGTACAGTTAATGCCACCATTTCTCAAAACCATCTCACTGAAGCTTAATTAATAATTAATGTTCGACCAAAAATTAACGAAAATAATGATAACATCTTCCATGCATGGAAAAGTGGATTTTATTACAAGTCAACCATGAAGATCCAAAGCCTCATGGATGATGGCACAAAGCTAACACTAAATGGAGATCTTTCATTGCTAGTCTTAAATATGACCCAGAGTCTCCCTAGGATGGCTTGGATTTTGAATTGATTGTGCAATATAAATTGTGGATGAGTGGTTGACCATAAATCGAAGCCATAGTCAACCTAATCAAGCCATAGCTAGGTGGACAGCAGCAAGGGCATAGAAATGATAGCGATAGCATCCCCACAGCAGCCACGGTAGTGCCACACTTCATGGACCCACCTTGATTTGGCTTGGATCTAGATAGATTAAAGACTTCGGTGCCAAATTGATTAAAGTGACGAGGAAATTGTTTAAGACGATGGCCACGATGATCATTGAAGAAAAATAGGTGATAGTGGCATGGCGATGAAGTTTAGGAATTCGAACAACGATAAAGGGTTAAGCTCGTAAGAGAGTAGCAATCGGTGCTGAAAGGTTGCAAAGGAAAGTAAGTCGGCACTAACATAATTGAAAAGTGAGAAAATTTTTACTAAGTGCCAGACTATTTGTACTAGTTTGTTAAAGTTAAACTTCATGTCGGTACCAACATGAAGTTTTCATACTGACATGATTCAACTATTATTATTATTTTAAAAACAAAGAGATGGAAATGCCATAGCTGATCAAGTCATACAACGATCTCCAAGATGAGAGTCTCCACTTGATTACAAGGAAAGAGATGGTACGCTTGTATTCTAAGGTGATGAACTATTACGATGCTTCAAGGATGACTATTGGCTACTTGGAGATCCTTGGACAACTAAGATGATATCACATGTCTTGATCCAAATTATGCTTTGTTTTAAAAAAAGCATACTTTGAGGGGCAAGTGATATCCAGTATTTGAACTGAGCAATTGTCAGGTGAATTCGACGTCGAGATGAAGACAAAGAGGTTAATAACTTAAGGGCAAAATGATCATGGTAAGGACCTCTAGAAGTTTGAAGTCAGAGCGTAAAGAGAAAAAGAAGTCGATGCTGGCATGAAGGGCTCGGTACCGAGATGTCTTCATGTGGTATTTTGGATACTTATATTGTGGTCAAGGATCACAAGACTAAGGTGATCATATCGGGGTACATCTCTGAGGGAGTAAGTGAACATCTCCAAAGTTGTATAGAAATGGACAAGCCACAGATCTTGTCGGTGCTAACATAATTTGACGGGAAAAATTGTATTCGAAGCTTGAAGACTTGAATATACAAGATAGTTTGGAAAAAGGCCATAAATCGCATGAACCAAATCATCTCGGCACTGAAATGAATTGTTGTCTGTTTGGACATGATTATTGTTATGGGATGAATTGTTCTTCCTCCCTATTCTCTTAGATTTGGATCCTTATTCGGTCTTTCACAATCTGGTGACTTTCGTTGGCAGCTCTGCTATGGGAAGACAAGAGCAACAATTAAATGACTTCTTTAGTCATCATCTTCTATTCTCTACTCGACTTTGTCACTTTTGAGCTTACTTTTTTTTTTAGATCTCAAAACAAATTGCAAGCTCCTGTACTTATGACAAACGAAACTTTAATAAGATAAAAGTGGATTTAGACCATAGTTTTTGCCGAACCACTAAAAAACCCTTTGTTTTTTGCTGTTTCTTTTTGTTGATTATGTCTACTTTGTTTCTTATTTATTTTGGGTGTTATGCAACTTTTTGGCTAACATTTTTTGTGCTTTCACTGAGAACAGAGCTTCACACTAGTAGATATAGCTTAAGGTTTGATGTTGCAAATCTTAAGTACTTTGGTTTTTGAAGTAATGGCCCCTTAGGAGATCCAAAAGATCAGGAGATATAGTAGGTGGAGAAGATGAAACTTCTCACCATAATAAAGAGACTAACCAACTGATGATTGATTTTCCAAGAACATCTGTCCATAGGAGATGGTGTCAAAAGTTTAATTTGACAAATCGATGGCTAAATTAAACCAAAGGATGGTGGATAGCCTTAAAGCGATCCTTGATTAGATGGATGCAAGGATTTCCCCGTTGACCCAGCAATCCCAAATGCATAGAAGGAGCCACAAAGATGCGCCATCTTCAAGAGGATAATTCATCCTCATCTGGTCGAAAATATCATATAACATCTTACATAATATTTACAAAATTATCAACATATCATGTGCATAGCACGGCTCACACTAGTACTATTTATAAACTAAATTTGATTAGTAAATTAACAAAATGCTTATTACATCTTAAATGGTTCATGGTACCATGGATTACTTGAAAGAACAAACGCAACGAATTGTATGAGCAATTAATCTATCTACTTATACTAACATATGTCATCAGTGAACTGAAAATTGATCCACAAGCATCATGATTTACCATTCAAATAAATAAAATAAAAGGAAAAAAGCATCAACTATACTTTGCATTAGTACATATTTTACATAATTTTTTCTTAAGTGAAGTTCATTATGATGCTTTTTTATGGATTTATTTCTAGTATTCCCCTATTTGTTGTAGAACATTAGAAGTATTTTCTATTTCAAATCGTAGAAGAAAAAAGGTATAACCAATAAGTGACCTTTTATTAGTGAGTAGAGTTACCCTAGGTATAACCAGTCTTCAAGTTTTAAGCATAAATTTCGGGATTTTCTTTCATTAGATTTGTTTGCTGATGGTAAACAGAATGATATTTCAATTACATTTTATGAAACGGACAAAATGCTTGATGAAATGTTAGAGAATAATTTTTTCATGATACCCAACTATTCGCAAAGGGTTCTTAGTAAAAAGGATAGAGATTGTTTGCAAATGTTGTTAACAAGTAATTAAAGCTTTGTTGTTTAATTAATTTTTGCTTATGGGTATTTTTTTCTCTTACCAAATGCATGTGAAATTTTCTTGAACAATGTTGATGAAACCTATTGAAAACTCGATATTCTAGAAAGCGTAGTTAAACCAGGAAAGAAAGCCAACTAATCTTTGTTAGGCATAGAAAAATGTGAATTTGAAATGGATGGAACTATTCATAAAGTAATTTAGAATCTCAAAGAGGTTGTAAGGATATTCTTCTATGCCAATCACACCTTCTAGGTCTTCCAACATATTAAGAATAACTTGAATAAGGATATAATCAATGTCAATGGCGTTATTGTTTATTTTTAATCTTTTTAGCATCAGTTAATCATATGAAGAATTTCATTGATTATTTTGGATAGCCTATTATGTACTTGGATTTACTTTAGTTACCCATTAGATGGTTCAGTAGTGTGTAAAGTCATAAGAACCTAACATGAACTTAATGATTGACCTTATAATTGATAGCCCTTGACATTATTATGTGCTACTAAGTTACCATAAGTATTGCTTTTGAACATTAGACTTTGATGTTTGTGGAATGGGGGAGGGAGTGAGAAGTTTGATTTTTCTCTTTCAATAATTCTTATAAAGTAGAAAAGGCAACAACGAGGAAAGTATTTTTAGTTCATGCTACTAAGATGTTTTATGTTTTGATATGGCGTTATAAAACTTTATCTTCATGTTCGATTGCTTATAATAAGGTAGCTTTATGTATCATTTTATGCAATTGGCGGTTAACTACTCATTCTTTGCAGATAATAATTTCGAAACTGCCACATAATATTTGATACGGATTAATCAAGGGAAATAACATTCTAGTTTTTCTTTTACCTTTTTACTTTTTGATATTAGTTTTGGTTTAGAAAAAATTATAGCATCCACTCTGGACAATATGAAAAACAAAAGCAACGGTACAAACTTAATATTTATGTGGTAATTATCAACTTATTCTGATATAATTTTCCAATTTTCCTAAGTAACATTGCCAAAAATAATAATTTGTTGGAATATTTTTATTTATTATTTGATTTTATTATGAATCTCAATACAAACTATTCATCTCCATTACATAATTATGAAGATGCACGTAGCCAAGTTAACCGAAGCCTATGACCCCAAGTTTGATAATTTATCTCCATGTTACCAACCACCTATTATGTCCAATTTTTCTTTCTTCACAAAAAACTATAAGAATTGGCTTATTAGTCTTGGTTTCTTTATCTTGTAATTCCCATATTACAGCAATGAATTAATTTTCCAGTGTCGTAATCAATTATTTATTTTTATTTTAGTTTTCAACAAAGATTTGTCTTTCTATATTTGTGTTGGAAGCCATGTATAGGATAAAAGATTTTTTTTGAATTGGTACTTTATATACAACCAGTCACTAGGACAACATATCGCAAATTATATGGCAATATATGTTCGAATCACGCTACACAAATTTCGAACCTATGACCTCTCGCACCTCAGATCACTTAACCACTGGGACAATGGTGCTTGTCATATAGGACAAAGATTACTTTTTCTATTCTATATTTTTTTTACATGGTAGTTTTAACATTGTATATTGCATTAGGGATTATTATAGTCCAATAATGGTTAATTAATTAATAGGTTTTCCACATTGAAGTACTAACATATTACATCAAACTACATATAGACATAGAAATCTATGTATTCCTCTCCAATACTAAATGATGCAAGGCAGAAAGAGGGGAATTGTTGAATTTTGGATCAATTATGACTCTAATACTAGATCAATAAATTTTTACAGTAAAAGTCTTGCTTTTATATTTAATTTATGCGATGTATAGTTAAGCTAAGTATAATATTTGTATTATTCTATTATCATCGTAGTATATTATAGACGAGGGCTAAAAAAATTTCAATTTTACTATGTAGGTTGTCTAAATTTATGGCTCGAAAATGGAGGATGTTTTGACCAGAAAATTAACACTTCACAACTAAATGGTAAATATTTTGTTGTATAATGTTAATTCATTTGATATGTTTGATAATACACAACACATTGTTTACACACGTATATAATATGTATGTATGTATATATAGATTGTATTCATACATCTATAAATATATTCATATGGGCAATAAGAGTACATATATGTATTTGTGTAATGTATGTTTATACAGTAAACAGTAATATACCAAGGAACTATCATTGGTAACACTTAGCAATAACATATGTTGAGGTTCTCTGTTGTCATAACTTTACTTTTCACTTAATTTGTTATGAAGATTTCCATGATCTACTTTATTATATAAATAATAAGAGTTATATGGATATACGTTACGCATTTTTAAATTATACATGATCGTGTATTAATGAGATTTATTATTTTCTGTCGTGAGTTCTTTATTCTTTAAGGTTTTACTTCCACATGCTTTAATCTTCTTTTGACATCTCTAGCTATCTTTTATATCATTCAAAACAGTTTACTTCATGTGAATTACTGAATTTTACTACCATGGCATGCACTCCAAGTGTGATTACAAATAGGGGTGCAAAGATTCAGGTATGTTAGATATAACAATATCTTATAAAATAGACATATACACACAAATACTATCTACGAAGATGAAATAAAATGTAAACCTCAAACTCTTTTTGACTCCATATGATGTGTTTTGACTCATTAACAAGCGATAAATATAATTTTTTAAACTTTATTCAATTACCTGAATAACTAATAAATAAAATTATTCCGTCATTGATAAATATTTCTCTATGACCTATAATAAGTAATAGTGTGTGTTACTTGACTTTGACAATCAAATAATAAAATTCAGTAACCATAATAATTTTATTTGCATATCAAAATTGAGCTATATATACATGCTTGAATGCTGAAACATTAAAAAGTAAAAAAAAATAGTGTGTTTTAATTGAATGTTTCAATAATATTAATTACTTGAATATATGCAACTAATACCGTGTTAAAAGTGTATGTCAATATTTTTTTATTAGTTACTAGTGCAAAATATAATGTAGTCATTAGCTTAGCCACTAACCCGTGGTTGCATACTCTTTGCAAATAAACAACAACACCTAACTTTTTGTCACTAAATCAGATTGTGATATTATTGTATTTAAAATAGAAATTGTCATCTTAGTTCTAAAATTCTAAACCTACCTATATCTATAACGATAAAACTTCTCAACCCCCGGATGTCAATAATAATACATCCACGATATTTATGTTTCGTACACCCAAGTGTCGGAAAGACGAATTTTTAGGGTAATACAAAAAGGAAAAAGAAAAAAAACAAGGAAGAAGGATCACAATATTAGAGTCTCACTAGCGGAATATATAAGATCAAAAGAATTGTACAAAGGGTTACTTTGATATAGAAATTTCAGAGTTACGAAACCTAAGTACTATCATCAGCCTGGACAGTTATAACAAACTATACTCACAAATGCTGATACATAAAATAGTAATGCAATGGAAATAAGAATACTACGGTAGGTGAAACATCTAGATCGTCTTCCCGAGCTCTAGTGAACATCACTGGAAACCTGCCTTTTACAAACCACTTGAAAGAACATGCGAGGAATTTAGGAAAAACAAAACCAAGCATCAGACATAAGTCTGGTATGAGAAACCCAAGAAATATGTGTACAACATATAACGATACTTTTGAGACCACAGGGAATGCCATAAGGGTTATCCCCTCAAAAGAACTGCCATCAAATAAGTATATAAGCTGATATAATAGATAATGTCAAGGGTTATAAAATATAAATATTATAACATAGCTGGAATTGTTACATTCAACAACATATTAGAGGGTATAATCCAAATGCATAAGGAACGTTCGTATATTGGATTTTCCATGGAGATCTCTTCGATGGAGTCCGATCCAATCTCCTACACAAGGGTCAGCAAGTGACCTTTAGCGACGTATATCTCTAGGTAAAATATACCTTTAGGTAGCATAGCTGCTCCACACTCGAACACATGTCCTATATATCATCAACGCCTTCCGGCCAACAATCGATAAGTATCTAGATATGGAGTTAATATATCCTATCATGGGTTAGTTAAACCACAAGCTAGAGGCATACTCTATTTTTAGCCATTTTCAATGCCAAGGTTACGTCGGCATTTTTCACGCGAGTATTCATCACTCGAACAGAATAGGAATCCCTAAAAGGATTCCCACATCTCAAATAGATCTCAAAACCACTTATGGATTCCAGCCTTTTGAACAAATCCACTATCAAGAGATAGAACACGTATCTCGGTCATGAGGTGGTTTTTGATAAGTAAACACTTAGCGATCCTGGTCTCTTTAAGGATGAATCGACGAACTTGGTCATTGAATGATAATGAGAGCGATCGCATATGGAAACCAAGTCCCATATACTTATCACGTTTTTGATATTTTCATCTAACATTATCCCTTAATCAAGAGTTAAGCCAGTAGGTTGGAGCTCTCTTGCTCATATCCTTACATGAATTTCAGTCTTAATTCCCCAGATAGACAAGGCTACTTTATCGGCTTTTAGTGCTAGGTATACGACTAAATATATTCCATAAACGAGTAAACATACAAAGCATGATCAAGTTACACAAAGCACGATCAAGTCACATAAGCAACTTATGATTCCCTTTTTGTTTAATTAATATTTTATTAGTTAAAACCTCTTTTAATAGTAAAAACTTATTTTTTCTAATAAAACATCATTTATCAATTTCTACTATTTATTTGTACTCTTTCAATACTTCAAAAAGTATTCATATATTTATCTCAAATGTTATAAAATTATTCATAAATCATTAACAAGATTTCTTACTTTAAACCTTTGCTTTTTCGATACTTCATAAAGTGTTCATATACTTATCGCAAATGGCATAAGTACATTCACAAATCATTAACAAGATTTCTTAAGTTATACCTTTGTTTTTTCTATCTTTTTTCTCAAAAGATTCCATACATATAATTTACTTTAAAATATCCATTTTAAATATTTAAGTATTTTCACAAATCTATTCAAAAGGTTAAAGACTAATATTACTTAAATATTGTCACTACAAACCTAAAGCCATTTCACTTCTACTTATCTTTAAAACATTCTTTTAAATGATCTATTTACATTCATTCATAAGTATAATAAAAAAGAATTAAAGACAATGTTATTAACACATTATCACAATAACCCAAAACCTTTCATATTTTTATCATCTTTAGAAACATTCTTATTAAAGATCTAAGATAATATCTGGTTAAGTTCGATAGTCAACTAATCGATTATATACTCGAAAAAATTGCTTATACCAATCAATATTCCTATACTTAACTGGTTTTCAACATTTCAACTTACCTATTCATCGTCTAAGAGTGAAGCTAAGTAAGTTAGAGCACTGGCTGCATCAAAGCCCTGCCTAGAAATTTCATTCTTGAACCTTACAAATAGGCAAGCATATGTGTCGGGTTTTGGTGTTAAGTATAGTATTAATGATTTCCATAAACAAGTAATAATAACATGATAAATCCATTTCCAACATTCTCGACTTAACCATTCCTCGTTCAAGAGGAATACCTAGTAACCTAGAGCTTTATTGCTCCATCCCTACTCGACATTAATCTTAGCTCTCACAAATAGATAGGCCTACTTCGTCGGCTTTTAGCATTATGTAAATTACCTTTTAAATAAGTAAGCAACAAGGTTACACGTTTCTAACATTCCAAATTTCTTATTCCTCGTTGAAGAGGAAAGCCCAGTAGGTTAGAGCTCGATTGCTCCATCCTTACTCGACATCAGTCTTAACTCTCACAAATAGATAAGCCTATTTTGCTAGCTTTTAATGTTAAGCAAAGTTAATTACCTTTTAAACAAGTAAGTAAATAATAAGACTAACACATTTCAACATTCCAACGTAACTATTCCTCCTTCAAGAGGAAAATCCGATAGGTTAGAGCTCTATTGCTCTGTCCCTACTCGACATCAATCTTAACTCTTACAAATAGAAAAGCCTACATCGTCGGCTTTTAGTGTTAAACCTCTTCTTTACTTTTCTGAAATTGATATATAATTATTTGAAATATATTTAAACTTCAAACCAACTTTATAATACTTTAAAACAGTCTAGAAAATATCTACAAAAAGATTAGAGAAAAATACCACATTTAAATATCATTTTGAACACTTAAAACCATAAATGACATTCTATAGTATTTATAAATGCTGTTAAAAGTCCTGATTAAAAACAACATTAAAAAGCACGATCTTTGTAACTAGTTTTAAATACTTTAAAAAATGATTTAATTCTTGAGATTTTTATAATAAGCACTACCATTATGGTACTTAACACCCATGGAAAGAATCCTCTAATAACGTCTTTCCATTTATTTATAAAAATTCTAGAAAATAAGGGATTCGAAAGTGCACTTATAACGACTATTCTCGCTTCAAACACTTTCAAACTTATTCCAATTTAACATATAAGTTAAATAACCATTTAAAAATCAAGTCAAGGCCAAACTACATTTTTAAGAGGGTAAAAGTGATGTTATACAATATAAAGCTATTATTTGCTTTCAAAAGAAAATGGGGTCCAAAGTTTAAAATTTTAATTAGTTAATGTCACTTTAACTTTATACTTTACACACAACATATATATACATAATATATACTTATAAGATAGTGAGATAATCACTTAGATCCATGCCAAACCTATGCATGAAGTCACAAGAACAAAGAACCACCTCCCACTACCACCAAAAGCCTAAAAACCCAACCTTTAGCACTTCCAAACCAAGTAAACACCTCCCCTCCTCCTTCATTGCTCATAGCCCTTCCTTGGATCCCCTCTTCCTTTTACCTTCTCCAACTTTATACTTACTAGTATTGCTTCCCATGATGTTTTAGGTCTACAATCAAAGTTTATAAGAGATTGGAGATGATTTGGTTAAGACATGAAAAGATTAGAGAAGAATTAATGGATTGGTGCTTAAGTACTTTTCACCAATTTTAATTCTCATGCTTCATTTCAAGCTTTGTGAATTTGTGATTTAGTAATAAGGCATGCCCCTCCTTATATAGCCTTCAAAATGGTGTACCATAAGCTTGTTCTCACCCCCTCCTTTCATGACATGTAAGGATCACCTCTCATCACTTCTCCTTTATCAATTCTCAAGAGTTAAGACTTTCTTTTTAAGATCATTTTCAAAAAATGATCTTTTTACCTGATGTATGACATCATCACCTTTAGTTAGCCATAAATATGAAAATATTTTAGTTTCTAATTATCTTCATGATGATTAATTAGACATGCATAAAAAGTTTAAACAATTTTTATTGAGAAAAAACCGTTTATCGATAAAACGATTTTCAGTCACATTATCGATATTTTTTCAAAATATTTATTTTTGTAAACATTTTTCCAAATCCAATTTACCATCATTAATTATGATTTAAAAGTTGGTTAAAAATCTTATTAAATCATTTTAATAACATAAATCCAAATATTTAAATACGAAGTGTCCGAAATTTCGGGTCATCATAATATCACCACCCATTATTGAAATAATACAATTTTAAATGGGTACCTCTCACTAAACAACTATAGTTGACTGCTTTGCCTTTTCTTAAAGGGTATTAATAGAATCTACATTATGTAGTATTATAGGGAATATAGATAGAAAGTGAACATAAAAAATGAGAACCATGTTTGTATGAGTTGTGTAATATTGTAAGGAAGATTAAGAGAATGAATATAAAAATGAGGACCAAGTTATGTGATATATATTTGTGGTTAGTAGAAAACACTTGGAGGAGAAATTCTTCAATAATTTATTTATTGTTAAATAACACCTATAATCTCAACATTTGTTATTTTGTTGGAAAGTCTCCAAATAGTGGTTCTATAGTAGCTACAATAAGAAGTTGGTAGTTGTTGACCTAGGTAGCAATTAGTAAAAATACCTCAATTTCATTTCTGTTGATCAGAACACGTTTGAAGCTTCCAACATAGGATTGGAATCCATGGGACAAAGGAAACGAAAGTGGTCATTTGACAAGGAGATTTTCTCGTTTACTTTGAACATGGTTGTTATTATTTTAATTAATATTTTGTATAATATGTTAATTGACTGACATATTATTAATATTTAACGTAAATAAATTTTTTTCCAAACAATATAATATGTCTTCAAATATTATATACATAATACTATTGAATGATAAATATTTATAAGTGGTTTTTTGCAATCCCTTTTAAATTTCTACACTTATATGCATTCTGCTGGTGAGTTTTTTGTTCTCACTGCATAAATTCGAATTTGAAGTAATTCAGGCGTTGAATTCTTACATAATTATAAATTAGAAAATTTAAGTAGTATTAAATTTCCATTTAAAGATGTAATTATGTTGCTAAAGCTGACACGATTATATAGAAGCACTTTAACTATTTGTTAAATGTCAAATCAAATTTCAATAGTAAATTCAATCAAATCTCATAGAATTTAACATGAATCAATAGTAAATAGACACAAAGATTTATGTACTTTGAATGTTAATAAATTCTATGTCCATGGGTCAATTCTTTCTTCTTATAGTTCCTTTCTAGTACAACCTTTGTATTTTAATGACAACGAGTACAAAAATTTCCATCACTTTTCTAAAAAATAAAAGACTAATAACGTTTTCCTACTACAATACCTTCCCTTTTATAGAAGATATGACAACATATGGATTACTGACATCATATCCACATATCCTTTCCTAGCCGTTAGATTTTTCTGTGTGTCCTTCATTCGTATACTTTGCTAAATGTGCATAGATTTCTGACATGCATACAGTCGCGAGAATTTGATCTTTGGCGGCAACTTTGGAATTTGAAATGTTGCGCTCAAGAGTGCAACTATAAATTATCCTTCATCTGGCTAGTATTAGAGAAGTATGCAAATATTTGCAACGTTTGCGGTTTCATAGGAATGTGTTATTTTACACCGCATGGGGTGATGCATTTTTTATGGGGTATGGCGTGGTTTAATACGAATATGACGGCGTAGTCTAATATGAACTTGACGAAGCAGTCCTATTCAAATATGTCGATGCAGTCTAATATGAACACGATGTCTTAGTCCAATGCGAATATGATAATGCTATCTAATTTCGTATAGAGACTCGGTTTGAGTTAGTTGTGATTGCAATGTGGTTCCCTCTCTTACTATGATAATGCATCTTGTCTGGTTGTGGTGATGGAGCCTGTCGAGCTATATTGGCTCACCAATGTGAGTTTTCTTTGTGCTGATTTGTTAGGGTATGATTACTAAACATTATATTTTGCTGCTGATTTAGCTAATGTTGATGCAGTTCAACTCAAGGATGTCTTTGCTATGATGAAGAATTTCATTCCCTTATTCTTATCGGTTTTTGTTAGATGCTACATTGGTAGTTATGCGTGAAATGCGAGACATGCAGTTTCTCTAATGGTTTTCGATTGCCTTCGTCTATTGTATTTCAAAGCATACAAAATTCCATTTTAATGTAGATGTAGCATGTTTTACTTTTACCCCCTTACTACCCTTTAAGTCTATTGTCTTCGTGCACTAGAATTTAGTACTATAGGAGAAAAATGGGTGAAACAATTACCCTCTAAGTCCGCGCTGATGTATATTACGGTAGATTTCTTATTTTGCATCCAGTTTTTCGAGTGATATTATCAGCTGTTTTTAACATTCCTCTTTACATGTGTCACAATATGGTTAGTTACCTTTTTAGGCATTTCATTCTATAAGGAATCCACTTTGGTTTTTATGAATGCATTTTTTAATTAGTAATATCTACCGGCCGCTATTTCTCGAGCGATTCGAATCCCACGATTAGGATTTTTCGATAAACCCATACATTCCTAGCCCCTTTTTTTCCACTTTACCTGATCTAAAACTCTCTTTACACTATATCGTCTTTCTTAGTTTTCGTGATCGTTCTCTCGTTGTGATTCGCCATTTCCTATAAGTAAATATCTTCATCTCCTTTTGTTCATTCTTTTCCTATGCTTTCTTTATTTTGCAATGTTGTCATTGCATTTATATCAGCATGGTTGTAATTAAAAGGGTTTTCTTGTTATGTCCTCTTGTTATTTGATTATAGGCCTATATGAGTATAGTTGAATTGAATGGATTTATTTATGGAACCAATGTTGAATCTTTTCATTTTTGTAGGAGCATGCTGATTTATCTGCTCGTTATCAATTTTAAATTCATTTTTCTATTTCGTTTGCCTATTATTTAGTTATTTATGCCCTCGAATAGCCTTCGCATCGTATATGTCAGAGTTTTGCCTCTTTCATTAGACCGACGTCAACTATTTGCGAAGAGAGTCAAGCTGAGGGCATCATAAATCACTTTGGAATTAGTAATTATAACCTCAAGATCCCCTCCTCTCCTTTGTGCATTCATCTACCACCAGAGGTGTTCATTTCTCTAACTTGGAGCATATTAGATGTGGTTTCTATCTTCTCTTTCACCCCCTCATTAAATAACAGAGATAGTGTAGGCATGTCCCTCCTCCATTTGGCCCCCATATCATGTTTTCTTTTAACAGTTACTTATATTTTATACGTTGAACGTTTGTTCCCGCCTATTTATCTAGAGTTACTATTCCTATATTTCATTCGTAAGAATCTTTCCTCAGGCTACGATGAATTTCACTTTGTTCAAGCTATGAAATCATATTTTTACACTTCTCCTCTTGAAGCCCAAATGTTAGCAAACTAGTTATTCTTTGTTTGTAGTCAAGAAGTGTAATGACTTGTAGTTTTAATGATATGATATTTAAATAATTGATTTAAATATTAAATCGTTAATTAATTGAAGGTCCAAAAAATGATTTTTTTTTTCCACATACGGTCGAATTAGGACTCGAGACCACTTCCATTGAGTTCGAATCGATGTTGTGAATTAAAATGAATATAAATATCACTATATTTGGAAATTGAATGGGCCAATGGCCAAAATAATCTTGAAATTCGTGAAATTGTCAACCCGGGACGCTGTCTCGGGTAACGACAAAATAATACCATTGGGATCAAAAAAATGAGGTGTTGTACACCGACAAGTTTCATTATGATCGGATGCGTTGTGTGATCATACGAGCTCGAAACGTATGGCGATTTATTTCAGAAATCAGATAAATTATGTATAATATTATAAATATGAGAAAGCGTTTCCTCCTGCTAATCCATCTACACAACTCAATGTGCTATTTACACCTTTTATCCAGTCTACTCATTTAAGAGCACCCAAGACAATAAGAAGCAAAACATAAAACTTTGAGTCAGACAGCAATCTGGTGTGAGTGATAAACAATCTCAAAATACTACAAATGTCGGTATGGCATATGGAAAATATAGTATGTAGAATCATACTTGACATGTTCCTGCATCCAAAAAGTTAATGCATAAGAATAAGTTAATGCATAATAATACATGGTAATCTACATCATTATCGTCATGGATGTACTATATATAGAAGTATTAATGGATGTCTAACTATCTACATCTATGATATCTACATCGTGTGACATCCCTAGGGCGATAAGCAACCAAAGCAATCATAGCATCAATCATCAATCCTCAAATTCACTCACTTAGTGTGTTGGACATGTGATAACTCGAACGACCCGTCATGTTCAAGGACTACTCAATGTCTCGATTCCTCAATACTCGAATCCATACCACTCAGTAGGCCAGGATACTAGAATGCACGTCATGGCTGATCCATGATAAAAGATCGCCTGCCATGGAGATTAGATCGCCCGTCATGGAGATCAGATCCCGTCATGACTCAAATAGGTACGATATATTAACACTGCTTTACAAGTACTCTTTAAACCTTCGAATATCATCAATCCCTTTGCAATTGTCATCAGTAGTAGTGCTCATCTTGGAAATGTCCCTGCGATTTCCATTATGAAGTTACTAAGGTCAGGAACCATCATTAGTCATAGAATATCGTCATGCATCCTATAACCTTCCTCCAATAACCCCCTCAACGTGACCCATAGTCATCTGTTCCACATCTCAAAGTATAGCTATCCCATCACTGAAGCCATCACTTCTCATCATGAGTCACAATCGCCAAGTGTCAAAGTTGTCGCATCGAAGTGTCACACTTCGGCAAAATCACTCGTCCAAGAGCCATAACATCGAAATTGAACATCAAATAAACCATCACATTTTGCTCTTTGAATCCTCATCACTATCCATGTCAAAAATGTTTGCTCTGAGTAGTTGATAATGACTATTTTGATCGTATACTTAACCAAAAGTTACTGGGTACAAAACAAATGAAAACGTCTGGCATCGATCTTGAAGTCCAAAGCACATACCTAAGTCCATCACCTTCCATCTTAAGATCGATCGGTACACATGAAACTCTATGCACAAAATTCTACCCTATGAGATATTTCCTAACACTATATCGCCCACAATTGGCTTTTTCATCTAAAATAAGAAAATAAGCCTACATGCACCAATAAGCATACAAACATTTACAATAGCCTACATGCATCTATAATAACACACATACAACACATATGATACATCTAGAGCAACAATGTGGTAATAATAGCAAAAACTCCTCAAGTCTCGCAATTTCGTAAAAGTAGTACGTTAATAAGAAAAGTGTGATATTCGATTTAAAACCACTTTAAAACACTTTAAAATTCTTTTATAAATTAAGATGTAGGTTTAAATATATTAAAATTATGTTCTAAAGTTAGAAAATCATTTCAAAACATCATTTTTATACTATACTAACAATCAAGTATGGTGAGATAAAATATCAATCACCTTAAAAAAAGTCATCTAATACCATGCCAAGTCATAGAGCTCTCCATCAAAAGTGCAACACAAAAAAACATCCAAATTGGACCTCGCATGCAAAAGATATGGATTTCATAGGAAATGGTATTAAATAAATTATTAATTAACTTAGATGATTAATTAATCCCTAATAACCTTCATTAGTTTCTAATCCTTCTTTCCCTCACCTTCATATATCTGCACGTTGAACCCAAATGTCATGCACCTTCCCTTTATGATACGAAGCTCCACTCCACAAAATTGAACGTCGTTCACACCATCACACTCCTCTTCGAATGCCGAAACCATCGATGCCAAAATCTCCAAGCAGGTTCCTCTCCTTAATTTATAGCAAGCTCCCCCCATATCACTACTAACTTAGGTCGTGAATCCCTTTTTACAACTGGACCTCCCCAAATCGCCGCCTTCGATACACCTTGCCTCCCCTAACCCAGCGCCGGTCTTTGTTTTTCCTATCCCCTTCTTTAACTCAATCAAATCGAAACCTTAGTTGGCGACCATATAATGTTAACTTCGGCTATCGCCACCGCACCCCACATCGACAATATAGATTTGAAGCTCTTCTCTCCACGATCTCAATGGATCCGATCTCGTAAATTTTCATGCCTAATAACTCTCGATTTTGATTTTTGGAGGGTTTAAGGGGAGTGGCAGCCATTTTCTTTATACAGGTAATGAACAGTGAAAGAGCGAGAGATTGATAGATTTAGGTAATGTATTTTACAGTATTTTGGACTTGTTATTATTTATTCCACCAATGGAGTCGTGATAGTGTTTGACTTACTATTATTAGAGACAGTTTATCGACTGAGTTTATTTATCAGTTATATAAATCTATTACCATTTTGTATAACTTTGTGGGCTAGTGTACTTTGATCCTATGCTTCATGTAGTTACTACTATCTTGCTTGTTTTAAATTTGTGATGTTCATTATATTTTATCTGATGCGTTGTGATATATATGATAGGTTCTCTGATTGTTTGATATTTTCTTTCTCTTCTCTTCTTTTTATTTTATTCTATTTGTCTTCTCTATTTCTCTTCTTTACTTCTTTTATTTTTTTCCTTGACAATTGTTCTAATCAACCGGATGCTCCAAAGTGCATTATTAGGTCATATGAGCAAAAGTGGTGTAGGGTGGTCGTCTCAAGATGGCTTTGTTCCTTTATTCAAAGAACTTGGAATTGCCCTTTCCCTTCTCGTTTCTCTCTATTAAATCTCTTTCCTACACCGATTTGCATAGAATGAATTCACCTAGGCTCACTGATGATATCGGCAAGGTTTGAAATATCTTTATGGAATACCTACCATGCAAGCATAACTTTCTACGCCAACATCATCACTTTTTTCATTCTATTTTCATTCACATTTTTGACATTTCTGCATGGAATGATATACCTTTTGTGTTATATATGTGTATGTGTGTATACATATTGGATGCAAAATTCTTCGGTTGAAATTGTGTATTTACATTTTTTTCTTGGATTTATAGGGAAGTCTGCTTTTAGCATTCAAAGTTTGCTTCTGCATTTATGGGGAAGTCTGGCCCCATAAAGGACCAAAACAAGCTGCTAAAGAGATTTAGGAAGAGGAGCTTAATAAGTAAGCTCGTCATGATCACTGCTAGAACGGCTTCGCTTGGCAATAGTTTGTAGCGACCGATTCATTTTCTTGTTCTTCTCATTTTCATTTCCTTCCACCTAATTCCAGCAGCCTCCAGCCGCCACTTGCCGCCTTAGCCAACGACGACGACCCCTTCCCGCTGCACACTCCTTCCTCCTTCTCTTTATCTCCAATTTTTAAGGTATATTACTTTAAACCATATTTATAAAAAAAATATTATTTTTGGATTGAATAGGTTAGATTAATTAGTATTATATGATGGTATAGTTTATTAATTGATTTAGAGATAAAATTAAAACCCTAATTTAGAAAATTAGTTGATTATTGATTTGAAATTGATGATTATTGTGTATTATTTGATGATGATGATGATAATGTGTTAGTTGATTTAGGGATGTTAGTAAGTAGTTTGATTGTTTAATTTGTAATTAAAAATTAGGGTTGATTTTAAATTCGAAAATTAATATTATTGATTAATATGCTTACTGATAAGTTTAAGCGAATGTTTGTTATAGTGGAAAATGATGTTTTTACAGTTTACATGAAAATTAGTGTATAATTATTGATTAGAATGCTCCGAAGTAGATAAGGTTAAACATAAGTAATATTCTTTAACTAATTAGTGTGTGTTAATTATAACTGTTGGTGCTTAGTATAAAATTTATTTATTTTAATTTGTTATTATTAATGCTAACTTCTAATTTAGTTTACAAAATCTGTAAATTAAATTTTTATTAGTTAAAAGACTTTGAAAATACGTTATAAATCGTATAATTTAGTTGACAAAAAGTTAAGAAATATTATACCTAAATCGATTTTGTAAAAAAGTTAAGACATGAAGACAACAACAACAACAAATATTGTGATAAAATTGATTTTGTAAAAAGTTAAGTAACGAATATAACAACAACAAATATTCTAATGAAATCGATTTTGTAAAAAAATCAAGAAATATGTATTATAACAGTAAATATTGTACTCAAATCGATTTTTCAAAAAGTTAAGAAATGAATATGACAAAAAAAAAATATAGTACTCGAATCGATTTTCTTTAAACATAAGAAACGAACATAACAATGAGAAATATGCTACTGAAATCTATTTTCCAATAATTTAACAAATGAATATAACAACAACAAATAATATACTCAAATCGATTTTCTAAAAAGCTATGAAATTTATATACAAGAACAAATATTGTAATAAAATCGATTATCTAAAAAAATTGAAATGAATATAATATTAATTTGAAAATAAGCGTTAAGTATTATTATAGAAAATACAACAACCACAAATTAAAGACTTTAGTCACAAAGGGATTTAATTAATTTTAGAAAATACAATGATAAAAATACTCCTCTTGGATGCAAAGTTATGCGTAGAAGAGAAGTGAAGTGAAGTGCTGTCCAAATTAGACAGAAGTTTGATGTATGAAGCCTTTAGTCCTAAAAAGCTTCACCTTATTTTAGAAAATACAACAAATAAAATACTCTCTTTGGATGCAATGTTATGCGTAGAAGAGAAGTGAAGCGCTGTTAAAATTAGACAGAAGTGTGGCATGTAAAGCCTTTAGTCCTAAAAGGCTTTACTTTACAACAATTAAAATACTCCACTTGGATGCAAAGTTATGCATAGAAGAGAAGTGAAGTGAAGCGCTGTCGAAGTTAGACAGAAGTGGGTTTGTGAAGCCTTTAGTCCTAAATGGTTTTACTTTATTTTAGAAAATAAAACAACAACAATATATCACTTGGGTGAGAAGTTATGCATAGAATAGAAGTGAAGTAAAGTACTGTCAAAATTACTAACCTATTTTTTAAAATTAGGAACAATGTTCGATTATTTTGTCAACCATATTTGGGTGTATGAACTCAAAACTGGAATGAAAGGCTCAATGAATGAACATTTCTACAATGGTATACATGAATTTATTAAATTCACAATATCTAATGATCGAAATAACAAAGAACTATGTTGCCCTTGTAGTAAGTGTCAACATTTGAAGCATTGGAATACCAGATACAGTTAAAGTACATTTGTGTAAATCTGGATTTGTGCTAAATTATTATTTTTAGGATCATCAAGGAGAACTTGTTGCATCTACAATAGATCATATTGCGTCAGAGATCGATGTTGTGATAACGAATTCAATAGAAAGTACGGTGGAAGATGCAGCACTATCAATGTTTCCTACCGTTCAAGTTGACGATGAAGACGCCAATGTTGAAGAAGAACCTAATGTGGGAGCAATTTTTTTAATGATTTATTGGATGCCGCTAAGAGACCGTTATGGGATGGTTGTAATTAAAAGTGGAACTAAATTATCAGTAACCTCTGAATACATCACTATGAACCCAAAATTCAAATTTATAGAAGCTAGATTCAAAACAGCTATACAAGCTGCAAAATGGCATATGCCATCCAATAATCTGATGTATGACAGACATTGTAAAGTGAAAACACTTATGTCGGCTTTCGGTCTGCCTTACCAAAAGATAGATACATGTATAAAAAGTCGCATGTTGTATTGGAAAGAAGTCATTAATCTTAGAAACTGCAAAAATGTAATGAGGAAAGATATAAACCAAGAAAAAAGAAAGGAAAGGAAGTTCAATACAAGAGAATGCTTTACTTACCAATTGCCCCTAGACTTCAAAGGTTATTTGCGTCTTCAGCCACGACATGCCATATGCGATGGCACAGCGTAAGAAGATAGGCAGAGGGAACTTTGACACATCCATCCAAGGGAGAAGCATGGAATTTTTTTGATAAGATGTATTCTAAATTTGCCGTAGAGAGACGTAACGTCGGACTAGGTTTATGTACGAATGGGTTTTCGTCATTCTCTCAGTTTGGTAGCAAATATTCATCTTAGTATGTTATCATTACTCCTTATAATTTATCTCCATGGATGTGTATAAAAAAGTACATACATATTTCTCACTATTATCATCCCTGTCCCTGATGATCCGACATAAGGAATCGATTCTTATCTACACCCACTAATCGAAGAGCTGAAAATATTATGGCTTGAAGGTGTTGAAACATACGACATTTCACAAAAAAGAAATTTCCGTGTGTTTGCTTCTTTGTTATGGATTATTAGTGATTTTATGCATATGGAATGCTTTCGGGTTGGAGTACGGTCGGTCGTCTAGCTTGTCCTTATTGCATGGAAGAAACACAATCATTTTCTTTACGGTATGGATGAAAAATTTCTTGGTTTGATTGTCACTGGTGTTTTCTCCATCCCAATCATACTTTTAGAAAAGATAAAAAAAAATAAACCTAATAGAGAAGAGAGTATGCAACCACCAGAGATTTGATCAAGCAAAGAAATATACGAAATTTTAAAGGACTACCCGAAGATACATGAAACTAGAATACATGCTTAAATTCTAGGTAAATCGGACATTCATAATTGGTGCAAACAAAGTATATTTGGAGTTACCTTATTGGAATGATCTCCTACTTCAACATAATATTGACGTGATGCACAACGAAAAAATGTGCTTGATAACATGTTTAATACAATTATGAATGTTAAAGGAAAATTAAGGGCGATCTGAATTCAAGACTTGATATAGCACACTTTTGATACAATTTACGAACGATAAATTTAAATCTGTGATGGTAATTTTTTTTAATTTTTTACTTCACATTTGATAAGTTCTTTATTATTTATTATTATAAACTATTTTCCATCATAGCAGGAGAGATACAAAGCGGAAAAAGCTTAATTGGCGCAGTCCACTGGCCGTGAGTTGACCTTAGAGGAAGAGGACCATATTTGGGATGCTCTCATTGACCCATCTACTTGAAATAGGCATTATGGTTATGGAAATTAGGAGTTAAACTGCTTCATTAGCTAATGTATAAATTATATTTAATCCTGGAGCATAAATTATAACTTCCAATCAAAAATTTTATAGACGATGATTACCTAGAGGGCTTCTGGAGATCTCAGGCTAAGGAGGAGATGGCTCAGCTGAAGCAGAGGATGGAAGAATTCAATGAATGGCGGAAGGGCGGCGGACTGGCGCAGCCTGTTTAATTAAATGCTTCAAAATATATTTTAGTATGCATGATTATCGTATTGGTTTAATAAGTCATAGTTGTCCTAGTTTAGCGTACAAGTTCGTGGCTAGAGTTTAGGATCTTTTTATTTTTTTATTCTCATAATGTAATAGCCTATTATAAAATGCTTCAGATTCATTGAATAATAAGATAGGTAGCAGGTCATTATCTCAAAACCTACATATATATATATATATATTCATTTTTCTCATTTATGTTTATAACTACTTTGTTCCAACACATTTTTGGTATCAGATCCAGGTTGATCCAAAGCACTGTAAGCAGCTTCTAAAATCGGGAAGCAGCTAAAGCACCGGAAGGCTTGAAATATTCACAGTCTTTATCATGTGTATCTTCATGCGGACTATTATAAAATTGCACGACTTGTTGCCCATAAAAAGTTCTAATTGTTCCATCATATCCAACATATTATCACGCATGCGATACATAATCCTTCTATTTAATGTCCCTGGCACTTCAACATTATCAATAAACGTGTTAGACTGGCTAGATATTGCATGAACAAAACACTCTAAAGGATTTAATCCATCAAGAAATGAATTTTTTACTATACCAAAAGAGTCAAAGCCATCCTCAATGTTAACAAAATCATCTGCCTTTTGTTGAGTCCAAGAAGAGCATGTAAGTTATATAACCCTGCAAGTGGTAAAGTTATTGTGAGTAGGAATGTGAGATTCAATGAAGCAGGAAGTTGGTCTTAGGAAAATGACATAAATGCAAAGACTTCAGAACTGAAAATTCCATAAGATGATGGTTATGGGACAGAAATGCACTTGCAGACACTAGTCCTCCATCTTCGCCAAACAGCATCCCACCATCTTCACCAAGCAGTGGCAGTAACTCGTCTCCAACAAATAGCTCATCCTCAAGCTCCAACTCTAAACCGCCTCCTCGGAAGTTCAAGTCCTTGAGGGAAGTATATGAATCATGCTCATTTGCTTTGTATGTACAAGAACCCACGTGTTTTGAAGAAGCAATTGACAATGAAGCATGGAAAATTGCAATGATGGAAGAGATGGGGTCAATTGAACACAATCATACATGAGATCTAATAGAGCTACCAGAAGGCAAGACACCCATTGGGCTGATGTGGGTGTTCAAAGTCAAACACCATGCATATGGCACAATTCAGAAGTACAAAGCAAGGCTCGTTGCTAAAGGCTATGCCAACATCAAGGTATTGACTTCGATCAAATTTTCTCACCGGTTGCTCGTTTTGAAACGATGAGAACTCTACTTTCGTTTGCTGCAAAACTGAAATTGCCAGCTTATCAGTCTGATGTGAAATCAGCGTTTCTAAATAGAGATTCAAAGGAGGAAGTGTATGTGAGTCAACCTGATGGTTTTGTTGTTAATGGAAATGAACACAAAGTATACAAGCTCAAGAAAGCTCTTTATGGGCTTAAGCAAGCTCCATGAGCATGGTACAAAAGAATCGACTCATATTTTCTTTTAAATAAATTTATGAGAAGTTAGAATGAGCCCACATTGTATGTGAAGAAGTCAGAAAGTAATGCCTTTCTAATTGTCTGCATTTATGTAGACTATGATTTATATGGGATCAAAAGCTTTGGTTGATGAGTTCAAATCATGCATGCAGAGAGAGTTTGAAATGTCAGATTTGGGAAGTTTGTAATACTTTCTTGGTTTGGACGTAAATCAATCTCTAGATGGAATTTTCTGCTCATAGAAAAAATATGCAAAAGACCTTCTTTTAAGGTTTGGTATGCAGAATTGCAAAGTGGCAACGACCCCCATGAATACAAATGAAAAGTTACAGCTTGAGGATGGGACAGAACCTGCAGACACAACTTACTATTGAAGTCTTATAGGTGGGTTGAATTATCTAACTCATACTCGTCCAGATATTATGTATTCAGTAAGTGTGTTGTCTAGATACATGCATTCTCCTACTATGCAACACTTAGGTGCTGCAAAAAGAGTGCTGCGCTACATTGCTGGAACTTCTGATTTTGGGCTTTGGTAGTCAAATTCAGCAAATTATAGCTTGGTCGGATTCAGTGATAGTGACTATGCTAGTAATATTGATGATCGGAAAAGTACCTCTGGGTATGTTTTCAACCTGGGCTCTACAGCAATTTCATGGAGATCGAAGAAGCAGGATGTAGTTGCTTTATCAACATCTAAAGCAGAATATGTTGCTGTAACTTTCACGGCAAGTCAAGCTGTGTGGTTAAGAAGATTGCTGGTAGACATTGAGCATGAGCAAACAAGTGTTATACCAATATTTTGTGACAATAAAGCTACAATTGCAATGACAAAGAATCTTTCCTTTTATAGTCGTATTAAACATATTGATATACGATGTCATTATGTTCGAAGTCTTACTGCAAATGGAGAGATAGAGCTGAAGTTTTGTGGCACAAATGAACAACTTGCTGATATTCTGACAAAATCACTCCCTAAGGTCAAGCATAATTATTTTCAAAAGAGACTTGGAGTTTGCAAATTTGAAGCAAGGAGGAGTGTTTAATTAAATGCTTCAAAATATATTTTAGTATGCATGGTTATCGTATTGATTTAATAAGTCATAGTTGTCCTATTTTAGCGTGCAAGTTCATGCCTAGAGTTTAGGATCTTTTTATTTTTTTATTCTCATAATGTAATAGCCTATCATAAAAGGCTTCAGATTCATTGAATAATAAGATAGGTAGCAAGTGATTATTTCGAAACCTATATATATAAATTCATTCTTCTCATTTCTGTTTATAACTACTTTGCTCCAACACAGCTGCTAGACAAGCGGATTGTGGCATTTGTAGCAGCGCACGGGAGGATGCCTAATGAGAATGGGTCGGGAGATGATGACGATGATGATGAGTAGGTACGGTTTTTTTGACTGTTTTTTATTGTTTTATTGTGTAATTATTGGCATGTGTTGATGGAGTTGATACTTTATTGATGGCTGTGTACTGTGATGATTGTGGATTTGATGAAGATGAATATTTGTGTAGATATGGTTGCGTTGGTTGATGAAATATTGGTGTTAGTTGTAAATATTGATATTTGTGTTGTGTTTTTAATTATTTGTGATATGTATGAGATTATACTTTGCATGTGATGTTATTGGTTGTGATATTGAGTTTATATGTCTTGGGAATGAGGTGAGATTGAGATATGTCGTTTATTGTGTTGTTGGAAGGCTTAAAAATAGCTTTGTCTTAAATTCCAGGTTTCAGACTTGCGTCGGCTAGAGACGGCCAAATAGTTTCAAGCTTGCGTCGAATTGTGATGGCTGGCGATGGCTTTCTAGTTTTAGGCTTGTGTTGGCAAGCGACAGTCCATTTTTCCATGTTTCGGACGCTAACCGGGCAAATATGGCAATGACGCCATCGCTAAAGCCGTCGTTATTTTGCTTACACCGTGTGATTTTGTTGTGGCTTTTGGCGACGGCTAGCCGTGGCCGCCGTCGACGGCTATATGCCGTTGCAAAACGAAGCCATTCTTGTAGTGGATGCAGCTTCTCATACTCATCCACCCTTGATGTGCACCCTCTTACAACACTTCCATCACCTCCTTCAAGCTTCTTGCCTTTCTCGGAGGAAGGTATTGTTTTGAAACTAGCAGAACAAATGGTGCTCTTTTTTGTTAATGACCTTGCTCTGTTTCCTCCTCACCTTTCTCCTCTTTTCCCTTAGTCGCGCTTCCTGCTTCCCATCTCTCGGCTGTGGGAATTTTCACATGTCTTCATAGAAGCTTGCTTTATGTAAGTGTTTGACAAGTTAATTGGTTCAAAATTGGTTTTTTAGCGTTGTTATCTTGATTCGCCCCATACGTAGTATATTTTATTTACATATGTTTTCGGCCCTTTTCGAAGGGTGCATTTGCTTTAAAGCTCGATCAATGCATTGGGGCATCCAAGGCTTGGATTACAGAGGCCAAAGCCGAGGTATCAAAGTTGGGACTTGACGTAGCCAAAAAATGACTTTGATCTTCATGTAGTGGTCAAAAGAGAGGCGATCTATATGGTAAAACTAGAGAAAGCTAATATAAAAAATAGCTAAGGATAGGGCTGATCAAGTCGAGAGGAGCATGGCTTAGGAAACTGCGAAGCTAAAGATAGAATTAACCAAAGCTAGCAAAAACCTTGAGGCTATGATATTCTCCATTCTTTTAAAAAGAAATTGCTTGGGTTAAAAGGTAATTTTTTTTCAGAGCGTCTTGACGAAGAAAGGGTGGAGGTTAGTTTAGATTTTTTGGAGTAATTGATCTTATCAAAGTTGCAGAGGACCATTGTAGAACAATGTGGTTTAAAGAGCACAATGGGATGGAAGCCTTGCCCTCAGCTTTCACATAGGTCGAAGAGGTACCAGATGACCCCAACCTGGAAACTGGTTCAATTAAGGAGGTTTTGTAGACCAAGGACATTACACTAGAGCCCTTCGTTTAATGCAGATTTAAACGCTTGAACTTCTTAGTTGTTTTGAATTATTTCTTAGGTTTTTCATTTGAATTTTGTACTTAATCCGAGATATGCAATATTTTCACTTGTTGACTTAGAAAGCTTCGGTTGTAAACTTTTAATTTCTAAAAAAATCGCGCTTCATTTTTTCTTTTTCTTCCACGTTTGTTTTAGTAATCTGATGTTACATTTTATTCCTTATGCTTTAATGGTAAAAAGCAAAGTGAATGTCATGATTATTCGCAATAGGGAGAAGGAATTGGATGAAGCATTTGCGCAGTAGAAAGAGGAAAGCTAGGGACTCCTAGCTAGGATTGCGTAGGTGTTTCATGAAAAAGAAGCACTAAATGATCTTGTGCTACGTACATGGTGGATCACTTTAGGGGATGAATCACTTTCCTTAGATCATCCTCACTTAATGTGGTTTAAGGATAAGCTTAGTCATAGGAAGAAGTGATGTCCATAGTGTGTGTTATGTATTTGATATAAAGTGGAAAAAAATACTGCTCTCTATTATTTTAATTTTTTAAGTAAATAATGTCGTGTTTCTTTATTATGTATTTATTGTACTTAGTGCTCATTGTTGTTTTTCAGCTATTTACTCCTTACATCAATTTTACTACTTCACATGAGGTAACTTTGGACATCTCACAACTTCATTAATCTGGCAAGCCTGCCAATGCTTCTCATCCTTCTCTTGCCTTAGTGGTAGACCAATTGTTTCTAGCTAATGTTCATGAACAGGATGTGAATGTAGATGATGAGATGGAGGTAACTGATGATGACCTTATCAGTGTCGAGATTGACAAAGAAAGGATGCAAATAGATATTAATTTTTTTTCGTGTGAATTAGAAATGGATAAACAAGCTATAGCATCAACACATGTATATAATTGTTCAACATAATGATTTTACTACTGCATAGGAAGATGAAAAACCGAAAAAGGAATAAAAAACTGCATGGGCATGCAGAATCCAATTAGAGAAACTTTTGAAGGATGTAGAAAGCCTCTATGTTGCAACTTACGAGGTCGAAATAAAGGGATCAAAGGATGTTATAAGTGAATGATGAAATAAGAGATGCGGCTGTTGGATAATAATGAGAAGAAACATATACAACATATCGTTATTTCACAATTGAAGCAGGCCACAGAGCAAAGCCCATCCAGGCCCAAAGACTCATTTTATCAGTTTTTATTTTCTGTACAGTTATGATCCATGTACAAGTATAAATACAAAGTGATTGTAACTGAGTATTTTCTATACAGTTATGATCCATGTACAAGTATAAATACAAAGTGATTGTAACTGAGTTTAGTATGAAATACAATCAATATTCTTCTTCTTCAATAAAATTCAAAAACTCTTTCATGGTATCAGAGCTAACTGCCTAACGGCAATCTTTTTCAAAAAGAAGAAGAGAGAAACTCATCAGAATTATTATCATCATCTGAGTTTTAGATTCTCATCTGAAGTGTAGTACCGTGCCAGCAGTGAATCTGGCTGCATCAGCACTTACAGATTGAATCTTGATGAAAAACAAGTCAGAAATCAATTCTCCCAAATCAAGAAACTCATCAAAACAGATCACCAGAATAAAATAAAGTGCCATCCAACAAAGATCATCAGATAAACATCATCTGATCAACAGAGATCATCATATTATCATCAGTTATCTTGTGGTTGCATCATACCTGAGTCAGTGTCTCTGATCTGTCTCAATAATCAAGTTCTTGATTGAGATATAAACTGTTTCTTGACAGTTTTCATCTCTGTTTCATCCAATCTAAACTTTCTTGACATCAGTTGTCATCATGAGCAATGAATCTAACACTGCATCATCAGAGAATACAAATAACTCTCAGCAAACTTCAATAGCAGCCAAGAATCTCATTAAGACCATCATTAGCCCACAGAGTCAACTTGTGACTGTCCATTTAGAAGAAGACAGCTATCTGCTATGGAGGCTTCAGGTTGAGACTGCAATTCAAGGCTATGGACTTGAAGATTATATTCTTGGCCCATCCATATCCCACCAAAATTCATCACTGTTGAGGAAAACAAAGTTGTTAGCAACGAAGAATACACAAAGTATCATAGGCAAGACAGACTGGTCTGTTCTTGGTTAATGTCATCCATAAACACCAAGTTATTGTCACATGTAATAGGATGCAAGACTGCAAATGAACTATGGATAGCAGTTGAAAAGGTGTTTAATACTCAGTCAGCAGCAAAGGTCATGTATCACAAGAGACAACTTCAAAACATCAAGAAAGACAATCATATTATGAGAGAATATCTGTCCAAAATCAAAAATACATGTGATCTTCTTGATGCTGCAGATCATAAAGTTTCAGATTCAGAACAAATCTTGACCATACTCAATGGCTTAAATGATGAGTATGAGTCAGTGGTTGCTGTGATAGCTTCTCAAAAGGTTCTACCATCTATAGATGATGTACACTCAATCTTGTTAGCACATGAAGCCAGAATTGACAATAAAAGACCACAAGAATCAAACCTCTCTGTTAACTACACAACTAATCGAAGAAACAAAGGTCAAAACAGCAACAAAACTGAACAAGAAAATCAAAGAGGTGGCTATGCTAACAGATCAAGAGGAAGAGGAAGATGGAGCAATAATAACAATAGACCAAAATGTCAAATCTGTGAAAAAATAGGACACACAGCAGTGAAATGTTATTTCAGATACTCTAATCAGAATAATAACATTCAGAGAAGCAGTAATCCCAATGTTAATATGGCACAAACCAGTGACACTCAAAATGACAATAGCAACAAGGGA
Source organism: Allium cepa (assembly GCA_030765085.1). Lineage (NCBI taxonomy): Eukaryota > Viridiplantae > Streptophyta > Magnoliopsida > Asparagales > Amaryllidaceae > Allium > Allium cepa. The sequence continues at coordinate 428,498,175 of CM060935.1, forward strand.
CAAAATTCAAATGACATTGCCAGAGCTGAACACATTCAGGATGAATCATGGTATCCAGACTCTGGTGCTACAAATCACATCACTAACAACCTCGACAATTTAAATCTTGGATGCAAGGAATACAGAGGGAATCAAAAAATTTGCATGGGGAATGGTAAGTGTGTCAAAATTTCTCATACTGGTAATACCTACATTAAAGGTAAAAGACAGTTATTTCTGCATAATCTACTGAGAGTTCCAAATATTAAAAAGAATCTTATAAGTGTATCACAGTTTGCTCTTGACAACAATATATTTTTTGAATTCTATCCTAAGTACTGTTTGGTTAGAGACATACTGACTGAAGATGTTTTGTTGCAGGGTGAAACTGAAAAAGGACTTTACAAATTTACATCCACCAACTGCAGCAGTGTTACAAAGGAACTTAATCATTGTAATTTGAGTACAAAAAGAAACATTAGAGACACATTTGATCTATGGCACTATAAACTTGGTATCAAATGTGTCTCTACTGTTTCTTTTTGTACTCAAATTACAATGATTAAGTTCCTTTGTAACACTGCTGTAGTTGGTGGATGTAAAGTTGTAAAGCAGATTCTTATTGAAAATAAAATAAAGTTTGATGACACTTTATTACCCTATGTGTGCACTTATTGCCAAATGGGCAAAAGTCACAAATTACCTTTCAATCATTCATCAACTCAATACAAAAAACCACTAGAATTAGTAGCCACTGATTTGTGGGGCCCTGCACCATATGCTCAGATTTTGGATTCAAGTACTATATCTCATTTGTGGATGCATACTCAAGACACACTTGGATATACTTCTTGAAAACAAAATCTGAAGCATATAGTGCAGTCATATGTCTTATAACCATGGCTGAAAAACAAACTAATTCTCAAGTCAAAATCATTCAGTATGATGGTGGTACTAAGTATAAACCTCTTAGTAGTTATTTTCAAAAAAGAGGAATTATACACAGAACCACATGCCCCTACTCATCTGAACAAAATGGTCTAGTGGAAAGAAAACATAGACACATTGTTAAATCTGGTCTTACTCTACTAGCTCATGCATCAATGCCACTAAAATTTTGGCCTGAGGCATTCAATACAGCTGTTTATTTGATAAACAGAATGCCAACAATGGTTCTTAAAGGAATCAGCCCTATAGAGAAACTATATGGGCATAAACCAGATTACTTTAGCCTAAGAACCTTTGGATGTCTCTGCTTTCCTTACACTAGACCATACAACATAAACAAATTGAACTTTAGATCCAAACCATGTACTTTTCTGGGATACTCTGTAAACCAGAAAGGATACAAATGTTTAGATGATAGTGGGAAATTTTTTGTAACCAGACATGTTGTTTTTAATGAACATGTGTTCCCTTTTAGCAACTCAGAAATGAAAACAACTAGCAAAGTATATAATCCAAAGGCATCCATACCCGATCTACCAGTTTACACTGAGATTGAGCATCATATAAGAGCAAAGGAGGCTACTGAGAATTCACAATCCAGAGAACTTGTTCACCAAGACTCAGATTGGACAAATAGTCTCAGTAATGCCAGTCCTTCACTTGCAGAAACCACAGAAAACATAGAACAGGATCAAGCAGACAACTATGAAAAGAATACTCAAAGGTCAACAGATAATTCTGATACAGGAGATATACCTCAGAATGATGTTCAAATGAGGTCTACTCATCCCATGGTTACAAGAGCCAAGAGTGGCATCTTTAAACCAAAAATCTACACAACAAACTTGAATGATCATGAACCTGTCACATATGCTCAGGCTGTTAAAGACAAAAAATGGAAAGATGCAATGAATGAAGAATACAATGCTCTCATCAAGAACAGAACATGGGATCTTATACATCCACCAGATAATAAAAATATTGTTGGATGCAAGTGGACATACAAAATCAAGAAAAATCCAGATGGAACCATAGACAAATACAAAGCAAGGCTAGTTGCAAAGGGCTACACTCAGCAATATGGATTTGATTTCAATGAAACATTTTCCCCAGTGGTAAAACCATCCACAATCAGACTTATACTCACTATTGCACTACACAAGAAATGGGAGATAAGACAATTGGATGTCAACAATGCATTTCTCAATGGTATTCTACAAGAAGAAATTTATATGGAACAACCATAGGGTTCATCAGAAATGAAAATTATGTTTGCAAACTGAATAAGGCCATTTATGGCCTTAAACAAGTCCCAAGAGTCTGGTTTGACAGACTGAAATTATCACTAACAAATCAAGGATATCAGTCAACCAAATCAGACAACTCACTCTTTATCAAAACTAATGATGTATCAACTGTTTATATACTAATATATGTGGATGACTTAATTATTACAGGCAATAATAGAGAAGAGGTCAAGCAAATCATCACCTACTTAAATGAGCAATTCTCGGTAAAAGATCTTGGGGCATCAACTACTTCTTAGGCATAGAAGTCAAAAGGAAAGCAAATTCATAACTAATGTTATGCCAAAAGAAATACATTCAGGAAATATTAGACAAGACAAAAATGAGTGATGCAAAAGCACAACCAACTCCCATGATAAGCAGTCAACATTACTCTAAAAATAGGGTAGAAGCCATAGTTAATATCAAACAGTATAGAAGTGTTGTAGGAGCATTACAATATGCAACTATAACACGACCTGATATTGCTTACAGTGTTAACAAAGTGTCACAATTTTTGCAGAATCCACTTGACGAGCATTGGAAGGCTGTAAAGAGGATTCTCATATATCTAAAGGGAACAATGGAGTATGGTCTATCATTTAAAGCATGCAACAACTTAAATATAGTAGGATACGTTGATGCTGATTGGGCCTCAGACCCAGATGACCGAAGATCAGTCACAGGGTACTGTATATCTATTGGAAACAATCTCATATCGTGGTGCTCGAAGAAACAAGCAACCATATCTAGATCAAGCACCGAAGCCGAATACAGAAGCGTAGCAAGCGCTACTGCAGAAATTATTTGGCTGCAATCTATACTCGGTGAATTAAAGCAAAAAACAAATATTGTACCAGTTCTATGGTGTGATAACCAAAGCACAGTTTATATGTCAGCCAATCCAATAATGCATTCTCGAACCAAACATATAGAAATAGATCTACATTTTGTTCGAGAACACGTTCAAAAAGAAAAGCTTCAGATAAGGCATATACCTGCTACTTACCAACGTGTAGGTGTTCTTACCAAAGCACTGTCGGCAAAGAACTTCAACAGATTCAGATCTGACCTGAAAGTTGAAGATGACAAAGATCGACCATCCGCCACTACTTCTGCTTCCTGTGACAACTTGAAAGCTCATGAGAACTCAAGCTTAGCACGAAAGAAGGAAATTTTCTCTAGTCCCCACCTGCCGAATCAAGGGCACCATATCTCAACCTCTAAATGACGAGAAAGAGTGAAGACTCAGTGTCTCAAGCAAAGATTAAGCATCTCCTGCCTAGATTTTTTGGAAGAAGACAGTTTTTCTTAAGAAACCGCAAGAATTTTTTGATCGCCTTTCAGCAAACCCTAACCCTAGGGTTACGTTTGAAGGGGGGAAATAAGAGATGCAGCTGTTGGATAATAATGAGAAGCAACATATACAACATATCTTTATTTCACAATTGAAGCAGGCCACAGAGCAAAGCCCATCCAGGCCCAAAGACTCATTTAATCTGTTTTGATTTTCTGTACAGTTGTGATCCATGTACAAGTATAAATACAAAGTGATTGTAACTGAGTATTTTCTGTACAGTTATGATCCATGTACAAGTATAAATACAAAGTGATTGTAACTGAGTTTAGTATGAAATACAATCAATATTCTTCTTCTTCAATAAAATTCAAAAACTCTTTCATGATGTCATCAAGTAGCCAAATATAACTTAACAATGAAGAAAATCTATCCTTTAAACTAGCTTCCTCTAGGCCATCCAAACCTAATGTGATTTCCACACTCCCTCCTGGCTTAGACGGTGAAGTTACCTCCTAATGGAAGAAAGATGTGCTAGAATATTACCAATATAAATTTAATGAATTGAAGGCTAATTGTGAGAAAAGATCAAAAAGATCCGAAGGTTGAAGGAAAGATCAAACATGACCTACTACTCATAAGTTATTTGGCGCTTTTAAAAAAAAAACTACCAAAACAAAAATGCAAGTCTTGGATGATCTGGACCGGGTGCGGCGAATTGCTATTCAACGCATAAATGAACTTGAAGACTATGTTTTTAGCTCTCTCCTACTAGTGCAGTCTTCGTCTTTGGCTACCGTATGTCCCCCTTCCTCTAAACCCATAATTTCTAATTTTGTTCATACCACCTTGGCTGGGAGGCTTCATCAAGAGAAAGGCAGGTGTGTTATAGTTGACACAGCGGTATTGCGCACATTTGACATTTTTAACCATTTTTTGCATGAGCTTGACTTGAGTTTCTTATACAACTGCACATGTTTTGTTCTCATATAATGGGACATAAGTAATCCTAAGGCCAGTGCCAACTATGATCAATAACCATCGGTTGTCAATGCGCCTCACTGTTTCTTAATTGTTATAACTAAGATACCTGACTCCCCTGTCGGCTTAAGACCTCAGGGAGGATCTATGTAGTGCTCTACTTCCTTAGCCCACCCTTCTTGTAGAAGGAGAAGGATGTTGATTGTGGAAGATTCTAAGCTTGATTAGGACTTGTATCACAGTTTAGTGTTCGAGGTATGTAAGATTTAGGGTACACAACGTTTTTATAATGAATATATATATATATATATATATATATATATATATATGCAACATTTTGTGGTAAACTAGTAAATGAACTAAGTAAAATTTATAAATGACTTTTTTACCTTACGAGTTTTACAAAGATCTTTATTTTGTATCTTTTCTTTAGCTTTATATTTTGTTTTATACATGCTGCTCTTTTTCTCCTTTTGCGTAGTTTAACTCCGAGTATGATAGTTATTGTGCCTAGTTCAGCTATTATAAATTAACATGTTTTCTGAACCTTGCTTTTAGCATTTCTATTTTGGGATGCTCTTGGCATTGGTCTGTTATATTTATGGTCCAGACTATTTTGATTGTGTTTGACCAAGAGAGGTCAGGTTGCGTCTTTAAAACAATTTTATTCACGTGAGTGGTTTTTGATACTGGTTCGGACCATCTAAGATCCTTACATTTATTGCAGTTTTATATGAAAATCAGATCTATTTATTTGTAACTCCATTTTTTTTGCAAGCAAATAATATTGACATGAACATTTATACTGGTTCGGACCATCTAATATTTTTATGTCCAATTTATCGTATTATCACACTTTCATACTTACAACTTTTTAAATTACATCTCATTACAAAAGAATTGTTATACAAAGTACTACCCGAGGTGCTTTGAATTTCAAGTTCTTGGAGCAAGATTTTCATCTTGTCGGGATAGATGGCATGCACCATTTGCTAGTGTTTCTGTGATGACTAAGAGTCATTCAGGGTAAGCTCTGTAACGACCCACTATTTTGGACCATTCAAATCGACAATAATCCACACATGTCATACTTGAATAATTCAAAATAACATATTGTAATAAAATTCGGAGCAAATAAAATTTCACAGAATCACAGACATAGAAATATCAGAATACTCGCAGCGGAAATAAAATACTATGGTAGTTCATGAAGCTACTATATACATACTCTCAAAATATATACAAAATATCATAGTAAAATAGATATAGAGACAGATACCGAATAGGAACTAACAGGAAGAAGTAGACGAATAGATAGACAGATAAGCTCCAGCAAAACTCTAGCTCTAGAAGGTAAATCCAAAGCTGTGATTCTCAGGCTGACCCGACCATAAAGTAAAACACAAACACTCGAGTCAGGACATTCTTACTTATATAATGTAAACCAACTCAAGTGAACTAAAATAACAATGCACAATAACTTAAAGGATGCCTGGGATCGCCCATCCTTTAAGGATCAGTCAAACCATCAATTAAGTAGTAATAACCACTATCCTAGAAATATCTATATTAAAGTAAATAATGCAAATAACAGTGTTATTGTGACTAGGGTAGCGTAGAGCTGCAGCAACCGCTCACCTCTAGCCACACTCTTAAAATCAAAGGTGTGCATCAACAATCACTAGGAAATCAAATGACATACAGAGAAGTATACCCGTGGTTATAAATTTCAAAATGATTTATAATTCCGAATTAAAATCATTCATTTAAACCATTAAAAAGTGAAGTCATTATTTCTTCAAATCAAATATTCAATTTCCCAAAATTTAGCCTTTTCTGAGTTCATTTATTCAGTTAAACACTTCAAATATTGAAATTTCAGATTACAGTAGAATTTCAGCCACAAATAACCTTCAATTTAAACCATTTTTAACTTATAAAATCTCATATTTCCACTATAAAAATGGTCATTTAAAAACCCTTGAACTTATGATTTTTATAAAGTAAATTTCACAAATAAATATCAATAATTTCACTTATTAAATTCAAGTGTACAAATTTCCCATTCTTTACCTTTTAACAGTTACTTATCACTTAAATTTCAAATTACCATTTCATACATTTAACTAAATTTCCCTTCTATTTAATTTACTTAAACTTCCATTTTAAAAGAAAATCTCACAATTCCAAGTCAAGTTAAATTCCAAATTTCCATTTAATTATCCATTTATTTAACATTTTAACTAATTACATGAATTCAAAATACACTGTAAGTTGCTTAACTTTATTTTACAAATAACTTGATATTTTCTTTTACTTTATATTTATCCAATTGATACATAAATTATATTAATTACCAAGTTAAGCTTATAATTCCATTTTTACTTAAATTCCCATTATTAAGTTAAATCAAACTTTCACACTACCACTCAAACCATCTATTAACTTATACCATTTAACCTTTTAGAAAATCACTGCTTAACCATTTTAAATCCAATATAAGTCAAATTTCATATGTTTTTTTTTCTTTTTTAATTTACAATACATGAAATTATAATAAATCATATTTTGAAATCAACCACGGGTCCGGAAAATATTTCACACCTAAATCAAGTGATACGGAAATTATCATTTAAATCTGTAATTAGTAAAATTTCCGGCTTTTGATTATTTCAAACCCAGAATCCCAAGACAAATACAAATAAATAAAAATCACTCAGGCCTATCATTTCAGCCCATAATGATTTTTCCATATTCTAAAGTCCGCTCGGGTATGTATCGTTTCAACCCAAAGTGATTTCTATACTAACAGGGAACATGCAGTGATGATCAAAATAAACTGAACAGTAACAACATATAGCAGTATCAGATGATATGATAGATAAATAAACAAGATTATAAATATATAATTTATAACACAGGTAGGTATAACATGATAATAAAATCTACAGATTCACATGGTGTCAATTTACTAATTATATAAGTACAAATGTCATGTGTTAATTACTCACCTCTTAAAAGCTGTAATTCGCAAATCAAACACACACAAACAAAGATTCAGAAAGCACGATAGCACGACTTGATTTGAGTAGAGAGAGAGCCAAGATATAAATCTTGTATTCAACAATGACACAAACCATATACAAATATTTTTACAATACCAAAAATCTATTGAAACAAAATGGAAAATGAAATAACAAGAGACATCGCCAAGCTTTCCCATCAAATTTGCTTGACCTTTACCCACATAGGATCGGCCACAAGGCTATATTGGTTCAACCTTGGATGTTTTCAGGTGGTAATGGTCAGGTTTGGATCTGAAAATAACAAGGCTTGTCCAAGAAGGCAAAGGATTTGGAGGTTACAACATGAGGAAGGTAAAAAGGCAAGCAAAAGGGTGGTGGTTTGTTCATCATTTTGGGTCGGCCTTAGCATATTTGGGCTTGGCCAGGGGCTAATTCAGGTTAGGTCAGATGTTAGTAGTGGTGTTTAGGTGTGGTGCCTCTGGTGGTGGAGGCTAAGGAGGTGGCCATGGCAAGGAAATGAAGTGGATATGAATATAGGCTTGGCTAGGTATAAATTCGAGGAGTTTGGCATTGTTTTTGTGGAGTTTTGTGCAAGGGATGATCAAGACACTTTCAGGTCAGAGGAGAATGATGTTAGGCCATGGATTATATGGGGAAGGAAGTGGTGGTGGTCGTTGGAGGAGATGGTAGGGGTATGGGCCGAGCAACATAGGTGAAGATCAAGGCAAATCTAAAGGAAAATTCAATAGAAATGAAGAGAAAAGATTAGAAAAATTTAAGAAGCCATTACCTTTCTGTTCAGATCTGAAAATGGCGTGTATGATGAATGAGAAAGAGATGTTTTCTTTCACGTAATATACAATATACACAGGTAGGGATCAAGGAAATAAACGGCAACAAATATGGAGGAGTTATGGTATGAAATCAATGGATGGAAAAATAAAAGGTAATAAATCAAAGCATAAAGTATGCCTTTAACTAAAAATAGGTAACGTATCTTAATTTATGCGTTTCCTATATATTAAAGAAAGGTGTATATAGGAAGCTATCACAAACAAATAAATACAATAATGTTAAATTAAATACATTTAAAGGTATGTCTTTTAAAACAATAACGTGTGTGTGTGTATATTTGAAATTTCTTTCCAAGAAATAGATAAGGATCTAAATACTTATCTATTTAATTACTAAATGAATGTACAAATAATAAAAATAGAAAAATAAGGTAGAGATAAATATTATGAAGAATAAATAAATATTTTTAGGAAAAGTAGGAAATAAATAAAGAAAATACTTTTTTTAATGGAAACTAGAATTAAAAATTGTAAATACAATTCAACTGACTTTGGAAAACTTCAACAACACTTCTAAATAAATAAAAGTCAAGTAAATAAAATAAATGCTGAAAAAAATCAAGTATAAATGAAAATAAAATAACGTCTTAGGAAAATAGAAAAAAATAAATAAAGAATTACCTTAATTAATTTCAACTAGAAATTAAAACTGTAAACAAAATACAACTGACATTGGAAATTTCAATTACACTTTTAAAAATGTTTTAAAAATAAAATATATACATAATATATCATGTTACAAAAATTAGAACAAGATTTTACAAAAAAAATATTATTTATATAAATTAAAGTAAACAAATTTGTTAAATAAAACAATTTACACACAATATTGTAAAAAGCATAACTTTCACAATATAAATCCGATTTCAACGAAACAAAAAACAATATTCTTGAAATTAAATCTATTTTCATAACAAAAGATAAAATTCAAAAATCAAAATATTTAAATTTTAAATTTAAAAGTCAAAGTTTGACCATTTTAACCAGAATCCGCTTTTGTGGAAATAATCCATTTATTCAGGTTTGGAATTATAATTCACACAAAAATAAAAATTTACAGTTAAAATAACAAAATTTATCCATTTTAATAAATAAAATATATTTTTTTTAAATCAAGAATTTCAGTTAAAATAGTTAAAAATATAAAATTAAAATAATCACAAAATACAGGGTTGTTACACTCTCCCCCACTCAAATCTTTTCGTCCTCGAAAAGGAACGAGGTACGGAAAACACAGAAAAAGATAGAATGAAATAGGATTAAGATAAGATGTCAAGAAGATTAAAATTATACCCGATAACTGTTGTTATAGGTAAGTATAACAAGGTGGAAAGTAGGAATGGCTAGAAGGGAAAATAGGTTGAAAGATAAGGATGAACCATTATTTTAAAGCTATATAAATTTCAATTATTTAGAAAGGTAAAATAAATGATCAAAATATATTTTATATAATACTTTATCAAAATACTTTTATAACTCGATGTCTTAATAAGTTTATCCTCGTTCTTGCAGACTTTGGCAGTGCATTGATCAGGTGCAAAGCTAGAATTCTTTAGGTACTTAGTAGACTTGTTTCAACATCCAGTGAAAATACAGGAAAAACTTTTAAAAACAGATATGGAAAGCACAATCCAAACAAAACAACCATACCAAAACCTTTGTCTAACCATGGTTCGCAGATACACAATGGTTACGCCTGGATCCCCCAGGAAACAATCCATATCCGTAAGCTTTCTCAGCCATGCGAGTTATTCCACGATGACTAGTAGACCACAGGATACACAATGATTACGCCTAGATCCCCCAGGAAACAATCTGTACCCCTAGGCCTTCTCAGTCAGGCGGATTTCGCTACTAATGTGACCTACGTAGTTCACAAGATACACAATGATTATGCCTGGATCCCCCAGAAAACAATCCGTACCCCTAGTCATCTCAGCCAGGCGAATTACGCTATGCAGTCGCGCTAAGAAAACCATGGGTTACGCCACCGTGGGACACTCGAGTATCACATTGGAAAACCAAAAATCAAAGAGAACAATATTGATAGAATGAATCCACAATGTGGCCAAAGAGCGGATATCAAGCAAAAGGCACTTTCCATATCTTTACTTCGACAATATATGTATCATATAGTACCTTTTCAAATCACTTTCAAATATCATACTTATATAAAGTCCATTATATAGGATTTCATTTTCAAACTGAATACTTTCCAAAATCAATAGTATATCAATTCATAGTTATATAGACTTCGATTATATAAGATTTCTCTTTCCAAATTGAGTATCTTTCAAATCAATAGTTTTCAAATCAACATCATACTTATACAAATCCATTTTATATAAGTTCGGTAACTTCCAAATCAAGTATTTAGTAACATATGGTTCTCAAATTTCAATCTATTTCAATATCAACTCAGTTTCAAAATCATATATGATTTCACCAAATCATTTCTTCCAAATTAAATATCTTCAGTTTCAAAGTTTCTAAAAATAATAGGTTTAGAAAATAACCCAAGTTTCCATATTAACATAATTTAAGTCAAACAAATTCATTTCCAAAAATCATCATATAAATACTGGGTTTTAAATTCCAATCTATTTTCGAAACCAAATATTTTTCTTAAAATCAATTATACCCAAAATGGTTTCCAAATTTATAACTATCCCTTTAAAACCTTTAAACTATTTATTTCTATTCAAAAGATCCAATTTACCTTTTGCAAATTATTTACTTAACAAAAGTTTTAAATTTATTTAAGTCATACTCTTTATACCTTAAACATACAAAACTAAACTTATATACTTCATTAAATATTTTATATTCTTTGAAATTTCTTAGCTTTAAAAATTAAACCTTGATTTGGAAGTGTTCGAACCTTCAAAATAGTCGGTGAAATCAAATTTCAAATCCAAGAGTTGGAAATTAGCAACAAATCAGTAAACCAATTTTTATAAATAGAGTTATACTAAATTAAATCGAAAACTCGAGGATTGAATACTGGACTCACTTCAAAACATTTCAAATATAGATACATACATCTTTCAAAAATCAAATCATACTTCGAAATCTGAAATAAAAATTGGTTTCACAAAATCACTCGCATAGCAAAGCTACTAGAGTGGTCTCTCCCCCACTCTGAAACTCGAAAATCAATATCGATAATGCATGCACTCATCACTGAAATTATTTTTCAGCGACAAAAGTGAGTTCTGGACTTCTATTTTCTTGAAAACTTTATTGAAATTTCTTCTAAATCATTGGAATTCATTTGAACTCTATTGAAACATTTCTTATCCGAAAAATACTTTTAAATCGTATTATTATTATCTATTTTTGAAATCTTAAAACCAAATTTAAAAATACCAGAGTTCAGTTTCTCGAAATTCAAATTCAAAACCCTTCAGTTATAAATCCTTTTATATAATCGAATTCCTTATAATTTTTAAAATTTTCAAATCCTTTCAAAATTTCAGACTCTCGTTTTTAAAAGGTATATAATCCTTATTGAAAACATTTCACTTTTATATAAAAATACGATCATCCTTATCAAAATAATAATTACGATGTATACACAATTTCAAAATACAATCAACGAATTTTTTTCAAGGGATGATTCAAGGATGGGTTTCAAAACAGACAGAGATTCAAATTTAAAGGAGCCCTACTCAAATAGAATTCTGATTCAAAGTTAAGCTCGAACGAAGATGAGATAATTAAATTACCAAATAGAAAATGGCTAAGCCTATATAAATCGCGTGCGCCTTAACCGGGTCAACCATGACTTCAGGAATATAATCAATGCGGAAATCTAAGGCAAATCGACATTCGATCGTCAGAGATAGAATCCAGGTATTGCAGAAGGTAGATAGCATCGTAAACTGAGGATACAGAAATCTCCTGTGAATCAATGCCAATTGTAAAGGAGTTTCACCCCTTTACAAATCATTCAAAGATTTGCGGAATCACCGATCTTTATAGAGGTCATTCAAAAATGGAGTTATGGAATGCTCCAAAATCAAAGGATAAAATAGGGAAGACAAGACTGGATTTCAGAACAAGTGGGAGCTTTCCAAAGTTCAAGGAATCCTGATCGATAAGAATCCTAACCAAGAGATTACTAACAAGGTGGATATAGAAGGGATGAAGTTTAGAAAATCTTGATTTCAAAATAAGAAAATTTTATACCAGTATAATCTTTAAAATCCTTTGAAAATCATGTTATACTTAAAAAATACGTTCCCTCACAAAGAAATGATTTTGAGATTGATTTCACTCATTCTAGGGCATTTCTACCCCATCTCTAATGAGTTTTTTCTCCGCAAGCTAAGGTTTGCCTAAAACCAAAGCTCTGATACCAAATGTAACGACCCACTATTTTGGACCATTCAAATCAACAATAATCCACACATGCCAGACTTGAATAATTCAAAATAATAGATTGTAACAAAATTCAGAGCAAATAAAATCATTCACGGAATCACAGATATAGAAATATCAGAATACTCGCAGCGGAAATAAAATAGCATAGTAGTTCATGAAGCTATTGTATACATACTCTCAAAATATATACAAAATCTCATAGTAAAATAGATACAATAGAGGTCAGGATACATAAACAACAATACAGAGACAGATACCGAATAGGAACTAACTGGAAGAAGTAGACGAATAGATAGACAGATAAGCTCCAGCAAAACTCTAGCTCCAGAAGGTGAATTCAAAGCTGCAATTCTCAGGCTGACCCGAGCGTAAAGTAAAACACAAACACTCGAATCAGGACATTCATACTTATACAATGTAAACTAACTCAAGTGAACTGAAATAACAATGCACAATAACTTAAAGGATGCTTGGGATCGCTCATCCTTTAAGGATTAGTCAAAACATCAATTAAGTAGTAATAAACACTATCCTAGAAATATCTATATTAAAGTAAACAATGCAAATAACAGTATTATTGTGACTAGGGTAGCGTAGAGCTGCAGTAACCGTCCACCTCTAGCCACACTCTTAAAATCAAAGGTGTGCATCAAAAATCACTAGGAAATCAAACGACATACAGAGAAGTATACCCACGGTTATAAATTTCAAAATGATTTATAATTCCAAATTAAAATCATTCATTTAAACCATTAAAAGGCAAAGTCATTATTCCTTCAAATCAAATATTCAATTCCCAAAAATTTAGCCTTTTCTGAGTTCATTTATTCAGTTAAACACTTCAAATATTAAAATTTCAGATTTACAGTAGAATTTCAACCACAAATAAACTTCAATTTAAACCATTTTTGACTTATAAAATTATGATAACCTGAATGTTGGAAGTATCTGTAATTGGTAATTAACTGGGTTAAATAATAGAAATACTGAATTATAGAATGAACAAATGAATATGATAATAGATATTTATATCTGGATAAATATTTATTTGATCATATCTCAATATAATCACTTAAATTTGACAAATGATTCTTTTAAAACAAATAATAATATATATATATATATATATAAGTAGATTTTGAATAAAAAAATTCATCAAAACAAATATAAAAATGTGTTTGTTTAAGTGATATGATAAGTGGTTTTGTATAGAGTAATCAAATTCGAATATTTGATTTGGAATAAACAAAGTTATATATCTTTGTTATATAAGATAAATCTCCCTTTGTGAATCTATAGCCAGAAGAAAAGGGTTTGAAAATATTTAAAGTATAAAAGGGGTTTTATACAAGTTTGAAATGATCCAAAGATTTTTATCAAGGATCATATATATCTATATATAAAGGATCTTATGTGGATTTTGGTAAAATGTTTTGGGTACCTTTGGATTTGGAAAGGCTTTTGATTTTTGGGTAAAATCAATATTGGATTTTGGGAAGCCTTATTGAGAATTATCGATTTTGGGATAATCGATTTTGTGTAAAGAGCTTTGTATGAGATCATACTAGGTGTATGATTTGAAAGATACTATATGTGTATGGTATAAAGTGTTTTGAAAATGGCTCTAGAGAAAAAGGCGCTCCCTTGGATGAACTTCTCAGGAGTACCATAGGTTGGTACTGCCTTGAGCCTCTAAGGGGAGGTTCTAATGTTGATCCTGTGAGGAGTCCGGATAAACTAGTTCCTAAGGATTATTGGGTAGCGAAAGTCGATGGCGTTGATGCATACATAGGCATTTGGGTTATGCTGTGACGACAGTGTAACTCGATGTCGCTGCGACCTATTGTATGGACGATAGCGGAAATCGTGTGGAGGTGAGTGTCAACAGTCTACGCTTGATTTTGCCGGAAAGGCAACGTAACATCGGTAGGCTGCGATCTATGGTTAGGTGGAGTGGAGAAGTTTCATTCTTTTGGCATTGGAATTCGAGGGCGCTGAGGCATACAGTTATATGGATTTTTGCTGTGATAGCAACGTAACCCTAAATGTTGCTGCGATCTGTAGCGGGTTCCATCGTGTAATCGAGGGGCACGGAGGCCTACAGTTATCTATGGATTTTTTCGGGATGGCAACGTAACCATCGGGTTAACTGCGACCATGGATGGGGGTGATGATTTCCAGAGCATTCTCACCAAAGATATTTCCTCTATTATCAAAAATGTTTTCTCTATTTTCAATAAAATTATTTTCCAAATATTTTCACTGGGTGTTGAAAATGGTCTGCTAAGTACTTATAGATTTTTAGTCATATGTCTGATCAACATATGACCGAATTTCTGTGAGAACATGGATGGACTGTTGGAGACATCGAGTTATAAAAGTACTTTTATAAAAAATATTTTTGTAATACTATATATATTTTAAAATGTTTTAAAAATGATCAATGAAAATTTATCTGATTTTAAGCATTTTAATCATTCTGGTATCGTTCCTTTTCGAGGACGAAAAGATACAAAGGGGGAGGAATGTGATAATCTGAATGTTGGAAGTATCTGTAATTGGTAATTAACTGGGTTAAATAATATAAATACTGAATTATAGAATGAACAACTGAATCTGATAATAGATATTTATATCTGGATAAATATTTATTTGATCATATGTCAATATAATCACTTAAATTTGGAAAATTATTCTTTTAAAACAAATAATAATTTATATATATATATATATATATAAGTAGATTTTGAATAGAAAATTTTATCAAAAAAAATATAAAAATGTGTTTGTTTAATTATAAATATGTGAGTGGATTTTAAATGGAATTTGAAATTCAATGAACAAATATCTTAAAATGAATTGGTTTTATATATATATATATATATATATGAGAATGTGTTTTTTTTTCATATGTAAATTAGGTTCAAAATTATTTCCTTAAAGGTTATATATAAATACAAATAAAAGAAAAGTAGAAATATAAATTTATAGCACACACATATATATAAATAAAAATAATATAAGTAATATAAAGGATATATATTATATAATAACTATTCTCATGCTAAAAACAAGTAAAGTAACAAATGTAAATCATTTTACTTAAGAAATAAACAAGTGTAGAAAGAAAATAAACATGTGAATACAAATGTTAGTTTGATTTTATTATAGAACTACAAGTGGCAACCTTAAGATTTTGATGGAAATAAAAATCAAATTTGTTTAAAACGGGCTAGGATAATCTTCTTTCCTCCTTCTCAAGAAAATAAAAAGAGAAGAAGAAAACCATAAAATCAAAGAAACAAATCAAACTTTCTCAAATTATAAAACCAGAAAGAAATTAAAACAAGTTCAAGTTAGTTTAGAAACAAAGATTCAACTCAGTTTTAGAGCAAAGCAAGTTCAGATCAAATCAAACAAAGCTCAAAACCTGAAGCAGTAAATTCAAGTTTTCTGTTCAAAAACCAATGCACCAGCTGTTTGTCAAACATTCTAAGGTGAGTGTGAACAAAACCTTTAATCTGTTTAAAATCCTTGTTGCATGCTGTGAATTTTAAGTAAAGTATGATAAGTGTTTATATGATGGTTTAAATACGAACTGTATGTATATCTATATGATTGAAGGGTGTGCATATATGTTTACAGAATATTGCTCTGTTTAGTTTTTTTACAGGCTCAGAAAAATTCGATCAAATCTAAATTCTAGTTTCCAGATTCTCTATAGTCATCGTGATATGACAAAATTTGTTTAAAATTGCAAGGTTTAATGGTTTAAAAATATATTTAGCAAGAATTTGATGGAAGTTTTAATAAAAGAAAGGAAGAACAGCTGGATTTTTATATACATTAAAATCTTTACTTAAACAATTTGATGTTACAAGCATATATTCAGATTCATTATCGAAAATTACGATTTTTAAAAATAAAATTTAGATTTTTAGAAGTGAAATTAGGGAGGAATCGAGGGTTGATCGTGATTTGGATTTTGAGCATTTGCGGGTGATCGAGGCGATGTGAAGGGCCGGAATTAATACCAGAGGAAGCTGAATGATTAACGACCATGGCAAAAATAGGGAATGGATTTTTATGCCACCGTGGCGATGTCCGTTCGACGAACTAGGGTTTAATTGTCTGGGTGGGTTGTAGTTGTTTTTGGGTTCGTCGCGACGTCAAGAGTGAACCGGTCTTGGTGAAGATGATTGGAATAGAAGTGTTAGACGTCGACGAAACTTGGGATAAGGGATTGGGTTTTCTGGTGATCGGCGATAATGATGTTGAGGAGGTTTTGATGGCATGTCTGGTTTCAGGTATCCTCATTTCGCTCTATGGTGATTTCTGGCCAGATAAATCATGCTGAAGGGTCAAGACAATCAGAAGTGTTATTGCTGACATGCAGAAGGTCGGAGTTGGGGACGGAGTTGATCAGCGTCGATGTGTACGTGCACAGGGTCATCGATATATCTGTTGTATCTTGGTTTGAGTTTTGGGAGAAGTTTCCTTATTTTCGTTCTCGGGTTGAAACCTATGCGACTCCAAGTAGATGTAGAAGAGGACACGTGAGTGTCTCGGGGTCTAAGATGTTTTACCTCTGTTGTTTAGTTTTGTGTTTAGGTTTAATTTTTGAGACTTGTTAACAACCTATAACAGTTTTAAAATTTAAACTGGGTTAAAAAAAGGAGGGTGAAACTCGGGAAAAGAAGATGAAGATGTTTTGGTTAATTTTTGCTCGGGTTAAATTTGGATGTTAACCAGCATTTAAGTTTATTAAAAATCAAGTGTTAAAAACTTATCTAAAAGTGTTAGTTCAAAGGAAGGGTTAAATCAAGTGTTAGCAAGTTTTAAAATGAGTTCCAAAGTTATAAATGTCTTCAAATGCTGGTAATTAGATAATTATACAAGGAGTTAATCCTATATGTTTTTCAAGGGTAAATTTAATGATGAAATTAAATAAGGTATTAATTATTTAATATTATTAATTAAGGTAGTAATCAATTAATTTAATCATTGGATAATTAATAAAGGTTAAGTAATTTTGAGTACTCAATTTTAAGGATTGATCTCTTAATGTGATTAAGTAATTAAAGTATCAATATAAAGATGATTAATTAAGAATTATCACTTAATGAAATTGATTAATGAGTATGAAAGTAATTAAAGGGTAATTGCTTAATGTCGTTTATTAAGGAAGGAAATAAATGGAGATTACTATATGATTATTTAATATAAGTAATCGAGAAGTAATTATTTAGTAAGTATGGATTAATTAAGTAAATTAATAGAAGGGTTAGTTAATTATCTTATGTGATTAATTAAGGGATAATTAATCAATGTAAGTAAGTATAGGATAATTAATTAGAGTAATTAATTAAGGATCATAGAAATAATTTTTTTTATTTAATTTAGGAGATTAATTCAAAGATAATTAATGAGAATGGTTAGGCTAATTAATCTGTGTGATAAATTAAAGGTTAATTACTTAATATAATTAAAGGTTATGTAGTCAAGAATGATTAATTGAGATTGATGAATTAAGGAATGATTAATTAATTGGGATTGTGATTAATTAATGTTCATTAAGTAGGATTAAGGGTGATTGAAGTAATTTCTTAATTTGTTTAAGTTAATTAAAAATGGTATAACTAATTTATCTTGCTTATGAATGATTGAATAATATTGTATGTCGTAGATTGATTGATATCTCGGATATGTGATTTGTGATGCTATGTGATATGATATGTTGGGTTTAAACTTAGATAATATGGTTATCTATCGATAAAGAATTGATGTGTATAGAGGACACCCTGTATTTGAAGTTTGAATTGTGTTCGACTTGAATAATTTGGGATAAGATGATATTGAATTCGAAGAGTCTGGAGTCGGGTATTAGTTAATACCCGAAACCACTTCGATTATTTATAGATTCATATGTGGAATCAATAAGCTGGAATAAAATGATGTAATGCTCGGGTCAGACCGAGTATTACAGATTTCCAGGTAAGGACGTTCCGGAGCTCAGGAGGCGAGCTGGATGATAGGAACGTATGGAGTATTCCCACTGTGATATATAGTTGTATATCTAGGACATGTTGTTTAAAACTTTCCAATGTTGTGTAAATGTTGTAACTCGTATGTATAAAAATGTAAATGTACTGCAGTTCTTCTTTGTAAACTGTTATTTTATTTGATATTATATTTTGTCCGCTGCGAATGTGAGATATTGGTGTTTCTGTTCTTCTTTTTCTTCTTTCTCTTTCCTTCTTTTCATAACTATCTGGAATTTTTGGGTTCGAAAATTCTGTTACATTTGGTATCAGGGCAAAGGTTAAGCGAGAACCTTGGCTCTGGTGGGTTTACTCATTAAGGATATGGTCAATGGTACCCTAGTATGAGTTCAGTGTGTGTGTGTGTCTATATATATATATATATATATATATATATATATATATATATATATATATATGAGGGCGTACTTGTTATTTTCTTATATAAAGATTTTAAATGGTTTTATATATATATAAAGCAATATTTCTTTCTAATAAATATTAAGGTAATTGGTTGTTAAATTATTGAAATTAAATTAAGTGGTAATAGAAATATAACAAAATTGAAATTTAATAAAGATAATTTGAAATGGATTCAAACTGAAATTAAAATCTTGAATTTGGTACGGAGTTTCAGAATAAGATAATAATGAAATGTGAGTTAATGAGTAAGTAAAATGGGATGTTTTAAGGAAGTAAAACATTTGGGTAGTATGACTTATAAATTAGAACCGAAGATGATTTATATTGTGAAGTTTTAAATCTAGGTCCAGAAATAATAAATAATATTATTTGAATAGAAGAGCTTGATTCAAACAGGAGTTTTTTGAAAATTTTAAAGGAATTTGGTTTGAATTTAAAACCAAAGGTGGTTTAAAATATAAAGTAACTTGGTGTGTAAAGGGAATAATATGTATATATGAGGAATATACGTAATATCAAAGATGGTTTGAAGTAAACTCTAAATGTTGAGTTTTAAATTTGGAATGAGATGTGATACCCAAAGTGACAAGTTTTTGAACTTAATAAGTGAAAAGATTATTAATATGAAGTTTAAATTTGAAATGGTAATTCAAATTTGAGCAGGGTTAACAGAATTTAAATTGAATTTAACTTACAGGAAGTTAAATAAGTTTGAATGGATAACCTGATTTGGAAATTTCAATATAAAATTGGGATTTAACTTGGGAAGCTAAATGGATTGATTTGAATTAGGAGTTTGAGTAATCTGAAAATGGGTTTGAGATCCGAAAAATGGAAATGGATGGATGTTTTAAAATAATTTGGATAATATTATCCTATTAATAATCTTTAAACTGGAATTGGATTTGAATTATTATTTGAACCTAGAAATAGGTTTATGAAGAAGTAAAGATTAAACTGATTTAAGAGAATTAAATCAACATTTGAAAGTTCAACTCGAATTTATATAATTCGAGATGATTTAAAGTGATATTGAATCTGAAATTAGTTTAAACTGAAATTGATTTAAATAATTTGGATTTGTGATTCAAGTTGAATAGTTTTAAATTCAAATGGAATTTGATTTGAATTTGGAAAGAATCAAGGATAATTCAACTTGAATTGGGATTAAATTCAAACTGGGGTTGAAATGAATTGAAAATTTAAAATTGGTTCAGTTTGGAATTTATTTGAATTAATTGAAATTATGATTGAAGATTGATAAGTTTAATAATTCAAATGGAAATTTGAATTGGATAATCTGAACAGGAATTGATGTTGAATGAGTTCAAATTCAAATAGGAAGTTGATTTGAATTTGGGATGATAATGGAAGTTAACTTAATTTAAATTGGAATTGAAAGTTAAAATTTATTGGAATTGGGATCAATTCAAATTGGAATTGAATCAATTAAAAGGGAGTGGAAATTTAAATTGAATTGATTGGAAATGGAGGTTGGGAATTGAACAGTTTGACTCTGCACTATTTTCAAAATAAATTGTTTTAGTACAAATCTATTTTTCCAAACTATTTACTATACAACTTTTCTTTTTAAACCTAAAACTATCTTATACTTGTTTTACAATTATTTTTGGAACTATTTAACAATTTTTCAACTGTTTTATAAACTAATTACTGTTTTTCAACTACTTTATAACTAATTACTATTTTATAGCTATTTTGCAATTTTTTAAAATTTCTATAACTATTTGACTATTTTCCAACTATTTTACAACTACTTAACTATTTTGCAGCTTTTTTACAAACTAATAATTATTTTTCAATTACTTATATATTTTAAACTTTTCAAGCTATTTTCTAAATTTAAACTGGACAGAGTTTAAACTGTTTATGATTGAATACCCAATTGAGATAAGAATAGGGGTGATAATCCAAATGGGATTGAAGTAATTGTGAATAAGTGAATGAAAATTTAAGTGAATGTGAATAGAAAAGAATTGATTTGGCAAATAATCAATGAGATAAATACGTAGGATGTACGTATATTATTCTATTCGCATAGTGATTTGATCCAGATTCGAGCACAGAACTTCGAGATAATTATGTCGATCCGAGTTGGGTTTTTCACTCGATTTTCGACGGCGAGCCTGGATATGGATTGTCGATTGGTTCTGCATATTCTCTATCATAGTTATGACTATACAAGGAGAATGACGGTTTCTGATCAAGAAACCAGATCTGAGTCCGCACTAGGAAGTCAGGTGGACGGTACTAGTCCGGAAATGATATTATGTGATCGATTGAGCGATCAGATTGGTATAGCGTATGGATGATATATGTACATCGTACGGATTTGAATAAAATTGATATTGGAAATTTGTGGAAAATAATTGTGAAATGGTTTTTGAAATGAAAGGTATATTTTATGAAATATATGATGAAGTAAAATGAAAATTGGATATTTCTATAATAGAAATTTACTTTATGGAAGTAAGTGATATGATAAGTGGTTTTGTATAGAGTAATCAAATTCGAATATTTGATTTGGAATAAACAAAGTTATATATCTTTGTTATATAAGATAAATCTCCCTTTGTGAATCTATAGCCAGAAGAAAAGGGTTTGAAAATATTTAAAGTATAAAAGGGGTTTTATACAAGTTTGAAATGATCCAAAGATTTTTATCAAGGATCATATATATCTATATATAAAGGATCTTATGTGGATTTTGGTAAAATGTTTTGGGTACCTTTGGATTTGGAAAGGCTTTTGATTTTTGGGTAAAATCAATATTGGATTTTGGGAAGCCTTATTGAGAATTATCGATTTTGGGATAATCGATTTTGTGTAAAGAGCTTTGTATGAGATCATACTAGGTGTATGATTTGAAAGATACTATATGTGTATGGTATAAAGTGTTTTGAAAATGGCTCTAGAGAAAAAGGCGCTCCCTTGGATGAACTTCTCAGGAGTACCATAGGTTGGTACTGCCTTGAGCCTCTAAGGGGAGGTTCTAATGTTGATCCTGTGAGGAGTCCGGATAAACTAGTTCCTAAGGATTATTGGGTAGCGAAAGTCGAGGGCGCTGATGCATACATAGGCATTTGGGTTATGCTGTGACGACAGTGTAACTCGATGTCGCTGCGACCTATTGTATGGACGATAGCGGAAATCGTGTGGAGGTGAGTGTCAACAGTCTACGCTTGATTTTGCCGGAAAGGCAACGTAACATCGGTAGGCTGCGATCTATGGTTAGGTGGAGTGGAGAAGTTTCATTCTTTTGGCAGCGGAATTCGAGGGCGCTGAGGCATACAGTTATATGGATTTTTGCTGTGATAGTAACGTAACCCTAAATGTTGCTGCGATCTGTAGCGGGTTCCATCGTGTAATCGAGGGGCACGGAGGCCTACAGTTATCTATGGATTTTTTCGGGATGGCAACGTAACCATCGGGTTAACTGCGACCATGGATGGGGGTGATGATTTCCAGAGCATTCTCACCAAAGATATTTCCTCTATTATCAAAAATGTTTTCTCTATTTTCAATAAAATTATTTTCCAAATATTTTCACTGGGTGTTGAAAATGGTCTGCTAAGTACTTATAGATTTTTAGTCATATGTCTGATCAACATATGACCGAATTTCTGTGAGAACATGGATGGACTGTTGGAGACATCGAGTTATAAAAGTACTTTTATAAAAAATATTTTTGTAATACTATATATATTTTAAAATGTTTTAAAAATGATCAATGAAAATTTATCTGATTTTAAGCATTTTAATCATTCTGGTATCGTTCCTTTTCGAGGGCGAAAAGATACAAAGGGGGAGGAATGTGATAATCTGAATGTTGGAAGTATCTGTAATTGGTAATTAACTGGGTTAAATAATATAAATACTGAATTATAGAATGAACAACTGAATCTGATAATAGATATTTATATCTGGATAAATATTTATTTGATCATATGTCAATATAATCACTTAAATTTGGAAAATTATTCTTTTAAAACAAATAATAATTTATATATATATATATAAGTAGATTTTGAATAGAAAATTTTATCAAAAAAAATATAAAAATGTGTTTGTTTAATTATAAATATGTGAGTGGATTTTAAATGGAATTTGAAATTCAATGAACAAATATCTTAAAATGAATTGGTTATATATATATATATGTATATATGAGAATGTGTTTTTTTTTCATATGTAAATTAGGTTCAAAATTATTTCCTTAAAGGTTATATATAAATACAAATAAAAGAAAAGTAGAAATATAAATTTATAGCACACACATATATATAAATAAAAATAATATAAGTAATATAAAGGATATATATTATATAATAACTATTCTCATGCTAAAAACAAGTAAAGTAACAAATGTAAATCATTTTACTTAAGAAATAAACAAGTGTAGAAAGAAAATAAACATGTGAATACAAATGTTAGTTTGATTTTATTATAGAACTACAAGTGGCAACCTTAAGATTTTGATGGAAATAAAAATCAAATTTGTTTAAAACGGGCTAGGATAATCTTCTTTCCTCCTTCTCAAGAAAATAAAAAGAGAAGAAGAAAACCATAAAATCAAAGAAACAAATCAAACTTTCTCAAATTATAAAACCAGAAAGAAATTAAAACAAGTTCAAGTTAGTTTAGAAACAAAGATTCAACTCAGTTTTAGAGCAAAGCAAGTTCAGATCAAATCAAACAAAGCTCAAAACCTGAAGCAGTAAATTCAAGTTTTCTGTTCAAAAACCAATGCACCAGCTGTTTGTCAAACATTCTAAGGTGAGTGTGAACAAAACCTTTAATCTGTTTAAAATCCTTGTTGCATGCTGTGAATTTTAAGTAAAGTATGATAAGTGTTTATATGATGGTTTAAATACGAACTGTATGTATATCTATATGATTGAAGGGTGTGCATATATGTTTACAGAATATTGCTCTGTTTAGTTTTTTTTACAGGCTCAGAAAAATTCGATCAAATCTAAATTCTAGTTTCCAGATTCTCTATAGTCATCGTGATATGACAAAATTTGTTTAAAATTGCAAGGTTTAATGGTTTAAAAATATATTTAGCAAGAATTTGATGGAAGTTTTAATAAAAGAAAGGAAGAACAGCTGGATTTTTATATACATTAAAATCTTTACTTAAACAATTTGATGTTACAAGCATATATTCAGATTCATTATCGAAAATTACGATTTTTAAAAATAAAATTTAGATTTTTAGAAGTGAAATTAGGGAGGAATCGAGGGTTGATCGTGATTTGGATTTTGAGCATTTGCGGGTGATCGAGGCGATGTGAAGGGCCGAAATTAATACCAGAGGAAGCTGAATGATTAGCGACCATGGCAAAAATAGGGAATGGATTTTTATGCCACCGTGGCGATGTCCGTTCGACGAACTAGGGTTTAATTGTCTGGGTGGGTTGTAGTTGTTTTTGGGTTCGTCGCGACGTCAAGAGTGAACCGGTCTTGGTGAAGATGATTGGAATAGAAGTGTTAGACGTCGACGAAACTTGGGATAAGGGATTGGGTTTTCTGGTGATCGGCGATAATGATGTCGAGGAGGTTTTGATGGCATGTCTGGTTTCAGGTATCCTCATTTCGCTCTATGGTGATTTCTGGCCAGATAAATCATGCTGAAGGGTCAAGACAATCGGAAGTGTTATTGCTGACATGCAGAAGGTCGGAGTTGGGGACGGAGTTGATCAGCGTCGATGTGTACGTGCACAGGGTCATCGATATATCTGTTGTATCTTGGTTTGAGTTTTGGGAGAAGTTTCCTTATTTTCGTTCTCGGGTTGAAACCTATGCGACTCCAAGTAGATGTAGGAGAGGACACGTGAGTGTCTCGGGGTCTAAGATGTTTTACCTCTGTTGTTTAGTTTTGTGTTTAGGTTTAATTTTTGAGATTTGTTAACAACCTATAACAGTTTTAATATTTAAACTGAGTTTAAAAAAAGAGGGTGAAACTCGGGAAAAGAAGATGAAGATGTTTTAATATTTGCTCGGGTTAAATTTGGATGTTAACCAGCATTTAAGTTCATTAAAAATCAAGTGTTAAAAACTTATCTAAAAGTGTTAGTTCAAAGGAAGGGTTAAATCAAGTGTTAGCAAGTTTTAAACTGAGTTCCAAAGTTATAAATGTCTTCAAATGGTGGTAATTAGATAAATATATAAGGAGTTAATCCTATATGTTTTTCATGGGTAAATTTAATGACGAAATTCAATAAGGTATTAATTATTTAATATTATCAATTAAGGTAGTAATCAATTAATTTAATCATTGGATAATTAATAAAGGTTAAGTAATTTTGAGTATTCAATTTTAAGGATTGATCCTTTAATGTGATTAAGTAATTAAAGTATTAATATAAAGATGATTAATTAAGATTTATCACTTAATGAAATTAATTAATGAGTATGAAAGTAATTAAAGGATAATTGCTTAATGTCATTTATTATGGAAGGAAATAAATGGAGATTACTAATTTGATTATTTAATATAAGTAATCGAGAAGTAATTATTTAGTAAGTATGGTTTAATTAAGTAAATTAATTGAAGGGCTAGTTAATTATCCTATGTGATTAATTAAGGGATAATTAATCAATGTAAGTAAGTATAGGATAATTAATTAGAGTAATTAATTAAGGATCAGCGAAATAATTTTTTTATTTAATTTAGGAGATTAATTCAAAGATAATTAATGAGAATGGTTAGGCTAATTAATCTGTGTGATAAATTAAAGATTAATTACTTAATATAATTAAAGGTTATGTAGTCAAGAATGATTAAATAATTGGGATTATGATTAATTAATGTTCAATAAGCAGGATTAAGGGTGATTGAAGTAATTTCTTAATTTGTTTAAGTTAATTAAAAATGGTATGACTAATTTATCTTGCTTATGAATGATTGAACAATATTGTATGCCGTAGATTGATTGATATCTCGGATATGTGATTTGTGATGCTATGTGATATGATACGTTAGGTTTAATCTTAGATAATATGGTTATCTATCGATGAAGAATTAATGTGTATAGGGGACACCCTGTATTTGAAGTTTGAATTGTGTTTCACTTGAATAATTTGGGATAAGATGATATTGAATTCGAAGAGTCCGGAGTCAGGTATTAGTTAATACCCGAAACCACTTCGATTCTTTATAGATGGATATGTGGAATCAATAAGCTGGAATAAAATAATTTAAGTGAATTAGACTATTGAATCTATGTTTTTGGGTACTTAGAAATTGATGTATGAAATAAGTGATGTCTATAACGAATTGTGAATTTGTAAATTGTTACGAGTTACCCCGGGTTTTAAATATATTCTATGGATTGGAATTTCGTGTTAGATGAGTTTACTCACGCTAGTTTCCAGTCTGACCCGGGTGTTACTTTGATGTAATGCTCGGGTCAGACCGAGTATTACAGATTTCCAGGTAAGGACGTTTCAGAGCTCAGGATGCGAGCTGGATGATAGGAATGTATGGAGTATTCCCACTATAATATATAGTTGTATATCTAGGACATGTTGTTTAAAACGTGTAAATGTTGTAACTCTGATGTATAAAAATGTAAATGTACTGATATAGTTCTTCTTTGTAAACTGTTATTTTATTTGATATTATATTTTGTCCGCTGCGAATGTGAGATGTTGGTGTTTCTGTTCTTCTTTTTTTTCTTTCTCTTTCCTTCTTTTCATAACTATCTGGAATTTTCGGGTTCGAAAATTCTGGGTCGTTACATTTGGTATCAGAGCGAAGGTTAAAGCGAGAACCTTGGCTCTGGTGGGTTTACTCATTAAGGATATGGTCAATGGTACCCTAGAATGAGTTGAGTGTGTGTGTGTGTGTGTATATATATGAGAGCGTACTTGTTATTTTCTTATATAAAGATTTTAAATGGTTTTATATAAGAATATATTTTGATATATATATATATATATATAAAGCAATATTTCTTTCTAATAAATACTAAGGTAATTGGTTGTTAAATTATTGGAATTAAATTAAGTGGTAGTAGAAATACAACCAAATTGAAATTTAATAAAGATAAGTTGAAATGGATTCAAACTGAAATTAAAATCTTGAATTTGGTAAAGAGTTTCAGAATAAGATAATAATGAAATGTGTGTTAATGAGTAAGTAAAATGCGATGTTTTAAGGAAGTAAAACATTTGGGTAAGTATGACTTATAAATTAGAACTGAAGATGATTTATATTGTGAAGTTTTAAATCTAGGTCCAGAAATAATAAATAATATTATTTGAATAGAAGAGCTTGATTCAAACAGTAGTTGTTTGAAAATTTTAATGGAATTTGGTTTGAATTTAAAACCAAAAGTGGTTTAAAATATAAAGTAACTTGGTGTGTAAAGGGAATAATATGTATATATGAGGAATATACATAATATCAAAGATGGTTTAAAATAAACTCTAAATGTTGAGTTTTAAATTTGGAATGAGATGTGATACCCAAAGTGATAAGTTTTTGAACTTAATAAGTGGAAAGATTATTAATGTGAAGTTTGAAATGGTAATTCAAATTTGAGTAGGGTTAACAAAATTTAAAGTGAATTTAACTTAGAGGAAGTTAAATAAGTTTGATGGATAACCTGATTTGGAAATTTCAATATAAAATTGGGATTTAACTTGGGAAGCTAAATGGATTGATTTGAATTGGGAGTTTGAGATCCGAAAATTGGAAATGGATGGATGTTTTAAAATAATTTGGATAATATTATCCTATTAATAATCTTTAAACTGGAATTGTTTTTGAATTATTATTTGAACCTAGAAATAGGTTTATGAAGAAGTAAAGATTAAACTGATTTAAGAGAATTAAATCAACATTTGAAAGTTCAACTCGAATTTATATAATTCGAGATGATTTAAAGTGATATTGAATCTGAAATTAGTTTAAATTGAAATTGATTTAAATAATTTGGATTTGTGATTCAAGTTGAATAGTTTTAAATTAAAATGGAATTTGATTTGAATTTGGAAAGAATCAAGGATAATTCAACTTGAATTGGGATTAAATTCAAACTGGGGTTGAAATGAATTGAAAATTTAAAATTGGTTCAGTTTGAAATTTATTTGAATTAATTGAAATTATGATTGAAGATTGATAAGTTTAATAATTCAAATGGAAATTTGAATTGGATAATCTGAACAGGAATTGATGTTGAATGAGTTCAAATTCAAATAGGAAGTTGATTTGAATTTGGGATGATAATGGAAGTTAACTTAATTTAAATTGGAATTGAAAGTTAAAATTTATTGGAATTGGGATCAATTCAAATTGGAATTGAATCAATTAAAAGGGAGTGGAAATTTAAATTGAATTGATTGGAAATGGAGGTTGGGAATTGAACAGTTTGACTCTGCACTATTTTCAAA
Organism: Allium cepa; assembly: GCA_030765085.1. Lineage (NCBI taxonomy): Eukaryota > Viridiplantae > Streptophyta > Magnoliopsida > Asparagales > Amaryllidaceae > Allium > Allium cepa. The sequence continues at coordinate 428,526,819 of CM060935.1, forward strand.
ATAAATTGTTTTAGTACAAATCTATTTTTCCAAACTATTTACTATACAACTTTTCTTTTTAAACCAAAAACTATCTTATACTTGTTTTACAATTAATTTTGGAGCTATTTAACAATTTTTCAACTGTTTTATAAACTAATTACTGTATTTCAACTACTTTATAACTAATTACTATTTTATAGCTATTTTGCAATTTTGTAAAATTTCTATAACTATTTGACTATTTTACAATTACTTAACTATTTTGCAGCTATTTTACAAACCAATAATTATTTTTCAATTACTTATATATTTTAAACTTTTCAAGCTATTTTCTAAATTTAAACTGGAAAGAGTTTAAACTGTTTATGATTGAATACCCAATTGAGATAAGAATAGGGGTGATAATCCAAATGGGATTGAAGTAATTGTGAATAAGTGAATGAAAATTTAAGTGAATGTGAATAGAAAAGAATTGATTTGGCAAATAATCAATGAGATAAATATGTAGGATGTACGTATATTATTCTATTCGCATAGTGATTTGATCCAGATTCGAGCACAGAACTTCGAGATAATTATGTCGATCCGAGTTGGGTTTTTCACTCGATTTTCGACGGCGAACCTGGATATGGATTGTCGATTGGTTCTGCATAATCTCTATCATAGTTATGACTATACAAGGAGAATGACGGTTTCTGATCAAGAAACCAGATCTGAGTCCGCACTAGGAAGTCGGGTGGACGATACTAGTCCGGAAATGATATTATGTGATCGAGTGAGCGATCAGATTAGTATAGCGTACGGATGATATATGTACATCGTACGGATTTGAATAAAATTGATACTGGAAATTTGTGGAAAATAATTGTAAAATGGTTTTTGAAATGAAAGGTATATTTTATTAAATATATGATGAAGTAAAATGAAAATTGGATATTTCTATAATAGAAATTTACTTTATGGAAGTAATTGATATGATAAGTGGTTTTGTATAGAGTAATCAAATTTGAATATTTGATTTGGAATAAACCAAGTTATATATCTTTGTTATATAAGATAAATCTCCCTTTGTGAATCTATAGCCAGAAGAAAAGGGTTTGAAAATATTTAAAATATAAAAGGGGTTTTATACAAGTTTAAAATGATCCAAAGATTTTTATCAAGGATCATATATATCTATATATAAAGGATCTTATGTGGATTTTGGTAAAATGTTTTGGGTACCTTTGGATTTGGAAAGGCTTTTGATTTTTGGGTAAAATCAATAATGGATTTTGGGAAGCCTTATTGAGAATTATCGATTTTGGGATAATCGATTTTGTGTAAAGAGCTTTGTATGAGATCATACTAGGTATATGATTTGAAAGATACTATATGTGTATGGTATAAAGTGTTTTGAAAATGGCTCTAGAGAAAAAGGCGCTCCCTTGGATGAACTTCTCAGGAGTACCCAAGGTTGGTACCGCCTTGAGCCTTTAAGGGGAGGTTCTAAAGTTGATCCTGTGAGGAGTCCGGATAAACTAGTTCCTAAGGATTATTTGGTAGCGAAAGTCGAGGGCGTTGATGCATACAGAGGCATTTTTGGGTTATGCTGTGACGACAGTGTAACTCGATGTCGCTGCGACCTACTGTATGGACGATAGCGGAAATTGTGTGGAGGTGAGTGTCAACAGTCTACGCTTGATTTTGCTGGGAAGGCAACGTAACATCGGTAGGCTGCGATCTATGGTCAAGTGGAGTGGAGAAGTTTCGTTCTTTTGGCAGCGGAATTCAAGGGCTCTGCGGCTTACAGTTATATGGATTTTTGCTGTGATAGCAATGTAACCCTAAATGTAGCTGCGATATGTAGCGGGTTCCATCGTGTAATCGAGGGGCACGGAGGCCTACAGTTATCTATGGATTTTGTCGGGATGGCAATGTAACCATCGGGTTAACTACGACCATGGACGGGGGTGATGATTTCCAGAGATATCACACCAAAGATATTTCCTCTATTATCAAAAATGTTTTCTCTATTTTCAATAAAATTATTTTTCCAATATTTTCACTGGGTGCTGAAAATGATCTGCTAAGTACTTATAGATTTTTAGTCATATGCCTGATCAACATATAACCGAATTTCTGTGAGAACAAGGATGGACTGTTGGAGACATCGAGTTATAAAAGTACTTTTATAAAAAATATTTTCGTAATACTATATATATTTTAAAATGTTTTAAAAATTATCAATGAAAATTTATCTGATTTTAAGCATTTTAATCATTCTGGCATCGTTCCTTTTCGAGGACGAAAAGATTCAAAGGGGAAGGAATGTGATAACCTGAATTTTTGAAGTATCTATAATTGGTAATTAACTGGGTTAAATAATAGAAATACTGAATTAGAGAATGAACAAATGAATCTGATAGTAGATATTTATATCTGGATAAATATTTATTTGATCATATCTCAATAATCACTTAAATTTGACAAATTATTCTTTTAAAACAAATAATAATTTATATATATATATATATATATATAAGTATATTTTGAATAAAATTTTTTATCAAAACAAATATAAAAATTGTTTGTTTAATTATAAATATGTGAGTGGATTTTAAATGGAATTTGAATTTGAAATTCAATGAACAAATATCTTAAAATGAATTGGTTTTAGATATATATATATATATATATATATATATGAGAATGTGTTTTTTTCATATGTAAGTTAGGTTCAAAATTATTTCCTTAAAGGTTATATATAAATACAAATAAAAGAAAAGTAGAAATATAAATTTATAACGCACACATATATATATAAACAAATATAACATAAGTAATATAAAGGATATATATTATATAATAACTATTCTCATGCTAAAAACAAGTAAAGTAACAAAATGTAAATCATTTTACTTAAGAAATAAACAAGTGTAGAAAGAAAACAAACATGTGAATACAAATGTTAGTTTGATTTTATTATAGAACTACTAGTGGCAACCTTAAGATTTTGATGGAAATAAAAATCAAATTTGTTTAAAACAGGCTAAGATAATCTTCTTTCCTCCTTCTCAAGAAAATAAAAATAAAAGAAGAAAAACATAAAATCAAAGCAACAAATCAAACTTTCTCAAATTGTAAAACCAGAAAGAAATTAAAACAAGTTCAAGTTAGTTTAGAAACAAAAATTCAACTCAATTTTAGAGCAAAGCAAGTTCAGATCAAATCAAACAAAACTCAAAACCTGAAGCAGTAAATTCAAGTTTTCTGTTCAAAAACCAATGCACCCGCTGTCTGTTCAAACTTTCTAAGGTGAGTGTGAACAAAACTTTTAATCTATTTAAAATCCTTGTTGCATGCTGTGAATTTTAAGTAAAGTATGATAAGTGTTTATATGATGGTTTAAATACGAACTGTATGTATATCTATATGATTGAAGAGTGTGCATATATGTTTACAGAATATTGTCTGTTCAGTCTTTTTTAGAGGTTCAGAAAAATTAGATCAAATCTAAATTCTAGTTTCCAGATTCTCTATAGTCATCGTGATATGACAAAATTTGTTTAAAATTGCAAGGTTAATGGTTTAAAAATATATTTAGCAAGAATTTGATGGAAGTTTTAATAAAAGAAAGGAAGAACAGCTGGATTTTTATATACATTAAAATCTTTACTTAAACAATTTGATGCTACAAGCATATATTCAGATTCATTATCGAAAATTATGATTTTTAAAAATAAAATTTAGATTTTTAGAAGTGAAATTAGGGAGGAATCGAGGGTTGATCGTGATTTGGATTTTGAGCATTTGCAGCTGATCGAGGTGATGTGAAGGGCCGGAACTAATACCAGAGGAAGCTGAATGATTGACAACCATGGCGAAAATAGGGAATGGATTTTTATGCCACCGTGGCGATGTCCATTCGACGAACTAGGATTTTAGAGTCTGGGTGGGACGTAGTTGATTTTGGGCTCGTCACGATGCCAAGAGTGAACCGGTCTTGGTGAAGATGATTGGAATAGAAGTGTTAGACGTCGACGAAACTTGGGACAGGGGATTGGGTTTTCTGGTGATCGGTGTTAATGATGTCGAGGAGGTTTTGATAGCATGTCTGGTTTCAGGTATCCTCATTTCGCTCTATGGTGATTTCTGGCCAGATAAATCATGCTGAAGGGTCAAGACAATCGGAAGTGTTATTGCTGACATGCAGAAGGTCGGAGTTGGGGACGGAGTTGATTAGCGTCGATGTGTACGTGCACAGGGTCATCGATATATCTGTTGTATCTTGGTTTGAGTTTTGGGAAGATGAAGTTTCCTTATTTTCGTTCTCGGGTTGAAACCTATGCAACTCCAAGTAGATGTAGAAGAGGACATGTGAATGTCTCGGGGTCTCAGATGTTTTAGCTATGTTGTTTAGTTTTGTGTTTAGGTTTAATTTTTGAGATTTGTTAACAACCTATAACAGTTTTAAAATTTAAACTGAGTTAAAAAAGAGAGGGTGAAACTCGGGAGAAGAAGATGAAGATGTTTTGGTTAATTTTTGCTCGGGTTAAATTTGGATGTTAACGAGCATTTAAGTTTATTAAAAATCTAGTGTTAAAAACTTATCTAAAAGTGTTAGTTCAAAGGAAGGGTTAAATCAAGTGTTAGCAAGTTTTAAAATGAGTTCCAAAGTTATAAATGTCTTCAAATGGTGGTAATTAGATAATTATATAAGGAGTTAATCCTATATGTTTTTCAAGGGTAAATTTAATGATGGAATTCAATAAGGTATTAATTATTTAATGTTTTAGGGGTGGGAAATTGATTAATGTTATCAATTAAGCTATTAATAAAATAATTTAATCATTGGATAATTAATAAAGATTAAGTAATTTTGAGTATTAAATTTTAAGGATTGATCTGTTAATGTGATTAAGTAATTAAAGTATTAATATAAAGATGATTAATTAAGATTTATCACTTAATGAAATTGATTAATGAGTATGAAAGTAATTAAAGGATAATTGCTTAATGTCATTTATAAAGGAAGGAAATAAATGAAGATTACTAATGTGATTATTTAATATAGGTAATCGAGAAGTAATTATTTAGTAAGTATGGTTTAATTAAGTAAATTAATTGAAGGGCTAGTTAATAATCTTATGTGATTAATTAAGGGATAATTAATCAATGTAAGTAAGTATAGGATAATTAGTTAGAGTAATTAATTAAGGATCAGGGAAATAAATTTCTTATTTAATTTAGGAGATTAATTCAAAGATAATTAATGAGAATGGTTAGGCTAATTAATCTGTGTGATAAATTAAAGATTAATTACTTAATATAATTAAAGGTTAAGCAGTCAAGAATGATTAATTGAGATTGATGAATTAAGGAATGATTAATTAATTGAGATTGTGATTATTTAATGTTCAATAAGCAGGATTAAGGGTGATTGAAGTAATTTCTTAATTTGTTTAAGTTAATTAAAAATGGTATGACTAATTTATCTTGCTTATGAATGATTGAACAATATTGTATGTCGTAGATTGATTGATATCTCGGATATGTGATTTGTGATGCTATGTGATATGATATGTTGGGTTTAAACTTAGATAATATGATTATCTATCAATGAAGAATTACTGTGTATAGGGGACACCCTGTATTTGAAGTTTGAATTGTGGTTCACTTGAATAATTTGGGATAAGATGATATTGAATTTGAAGAGTCTGGAGTCGGGTATTAGTTAATACCCGAAACCACTTCGGTTCTTTATAGATTGATGTGGAATCAATATGTGACGCCCCACCTCTATACCCACGCTAGCCAAGAACACTCCGGAGTAGTGCTGTCAACTAGCACGGAGAATAAGGCTGTTGAGGAGCGACCATCCATGTAATTGCTTATCACATGGTGGCTATAAATAATCTTCGGAAACAAACATAGAAATAATCATATCACAAATCAGTCACAGATATCCATATCACAAAGGCGGAAGAAGATATGAATATATAACTAACACATGAAAGTGTACATCAGAGTAGTGGTCAGTAAGATCCACGATAATACAAAAGAATAGCAACACGTGCTATACAAAAGAATACAACTATGAGTCTATATCTCAAGTGTATACAACAAAAACTGCTAATCTAAACAGTTAGCCAAAAGTCAGAGTGATGAATCCCTGGGAAGAAGTCAAGCAGAAGCACCTGTAACATCTCGGTCTGACCCGAGTATTATTTAAGAAAATAATAAACGGATCAGTCTAGCTATAAATATCAGATGACATGATATAACATAAAAGATATGGCATAAACATAAATATCCATAACGACATACCACTATAAGTATGTAAATAATGATCAACAGAAGATCAATCAATAAGAGATAATCAATATCACAAGAATCTTCTCAAAGATTCGAAGAGGGCATCATACCCTAAACTTGTACTCATAACAAGTCAATGACATAAATTCCAGAAATCAACACGAGAAATCCAGAAATCATAAAAAGGGAAAGAGGCCTATCACATGACGGTCCGAAGACCATGGGGAGCTACCCCACATGTGTGAGTGGAATCACACAGATTGAGGTCAAGACTAACCAAAAAGCAGAAAGGTATGTGTGAATGGAATCACACAAGTGGTGTCTAGTCTAACCTTGCAATGAAAGAGACATCGCGCAATTGCTAGTCTAATTCATAAAGCGATCATCAAGATCAACGAGAAGTGTCAATTACACTAAGCTAGTAAATATAGAAGTTTAGCTTCATGTCCCATAACCACTTGCTTAACTTAAATATTTACGAACAAACTGTAAATCTTCACTAATAAAATTGTCACAAGAGGTTCAATCGAACAAGTCCAAGAATTAACCGACGAAGTGAACGCAAGCGTTTCATACCACTTGTTTTACTAAATCGTTTAATTAGATTTCTCATCCGAGTGAGGTAAAGGCTTGTATATACTAATAGATTGGAAAACGGTTTAAGAAAAGAGCTTTGTTATTAAAAATAGAGTTGAAATTGTTTGTTAAAAGAGTTTTGATATTTACTACTAGTATTGAAACCTTTGTATTATAAAGTGACAAAACACATAAGCAAGTGTAGAAACAATCAGTCACAAAGATCGCATACGGAGATGCGAATAAAATCCAAGGAAATCAGCTCAATGTTTTTCAGATAAGATCCCCTACGGAGGGGGGGTCCGGGGGGGGTGGCAACCCCCCAAGGTGGGGGTGCGGGGGCAACGCCACCGCTTACGGGGTTCGACCTGCCCGGTCTGGTCGCGGGGGTCCAGGGGGCAGCGCCCCCGGCGGGGTGCGGGGCAGCGCCCCGACCAAAACGGTACGACCTAGTGAAGACAAAATGAGGTCTAACGACCTAACGACTCAAGGGTCATACGACCTAACGGCTGCGACCTAGGGGTCTAAGGGGTCAAGCGACTTAGTGGTTGCGACCTAGAGGTGTTCGCGACCTAACGATGACTCACGACCCAACATGGCCGACTTAACAGAGTCGAGCGACCTAAGGTAAATGGTCCAACGACCTAACTCGAACGACTTATCTGGAGCTTAGGTCGGAGACGACCTACGAGATAAACCAGGCCGACTTAGTGGACGAGCGACCTAAGGTAAATGGTCCAACGACCTAACTCGAACGACTTATTTGGAGCTTAGGTCGGAGACGACCTACGAGATAAACCAGGCCGACTTAACATTTGCCTAGAGATTATAGGTCGGAAACGACCTAAGACTTAAAGCTTAACTCGCGAGCGACCTACGGCTTAAGGCCAAACTCGTGAGCGACCTACGACTTAAGCCTTAACTCGCGAGCGACCTAACTCCGAAGTGCCAATACTTCCAGAATGACCTAAAGTTAACTCGTGAACGACTCACGACCCATGGACGAACGACTTAACTCCGAACGACCTAAAAATGGCCAGAACGACCTAAGTGCAGAAAATTCACCAAAATGCTAAAAATTGGAGTTTTTCGCCAATCCAATCCAAACCAAATGCAAATGTGCATGCAAAAGTGATAGGGAATCATTCCCAACAGTCCAATATAGTTATAGACTAGATTTGTGAGACAAAAATCTCACCTTTGCACTAAAGTTTATGAAGATGAAGCTTGAAAGCAAGGAGAAGCAATCCAAAGCTTGAATCCAATATCTTCTACTTGAATTTGGAGTTGAATGTTGGATTTGCAATTGAATTTGTGCTTGGAGTTTTAATTTCCCATTCCCTCCACCATTAATGCCAAAGCTTGATTAGTTAGGAAATTTATGAAGAGTGAGGAGAAGAGGGTTGGAACTTGGGCTTAATAGGCTAAACTAACCCAAAGTCCAAAGCGGGAAAAGTTAGTGAAATTTCACTAACTCCAAACCTATCGATGTTTATACTTAAAAAGTTGTAAACGACATTTCGAACTCAATGGAAGTGGTCTCGAGTCCTAATTTGACCGTTTGCAAAAAGTAGCTTTTCGGACCAAAATCTGATTAACGAGTTAATATTTAAATAAAATATTTAAATACAAACTCGATAAATATGCGGGTTGTTACACAATAAGCTGGAATAAAATGATTTAAGTGAATTAGACTATTAAATCTAAGTTTTTGGGTGCTTAGAAATTGATGTATGAAATAAGTGATGTCTATAACGAATTGTGAATTTGTAAATTGTTACGAGTTACCCTTGGTTTTAAATAAGTTCTATGGATTGGAATTTAATGTTAGGTGAGTTTACTCACGCTGATTTTCAGCCTGACCCGGTGTTACTTTGATGTAATGCTCGGTCAGACCGAGTATTACATATTTCCTGGTAAGGACGTTCTGGAGCTCAGGAGGCGAGCTGGATGATAGGAACGTATGGAGTATTCCCACTGTGATATATAGTTGTATATCTAGGACATGTTGTTTAAAACTGTTTAGTGTTGTGTAAATTTTGTAACTCTGATGTATAAAAAAGTAAATGTACCGATACAGTTCTTCTTTGTAAACTGTTATTTTATTTGATATTATATTTTGTCCGCTGTGAATGTGAGATGTTGGTGTTTCTGTTCTTCTTTTTCTTCTTTCTCTTTCCTTCTTTTCCTAACTATCTGGAATTTTCGAGTACGAAAATTCTGGCTCGTTACAAAAATCTCATATTTCCACTATAAAAATGGTCATTTAAATACCCTATAACTTATGATTTTTATAAGTAAATTTCACAAATAAATATCAATGATTTCACTTATTAAATTCAAGTGTACAAATTTCCCATTCTTTACCTTTTAACAGTTATTAATCACTTAAATTTCAAATTATCATTTCATACATTTAACTAAATTTCCCTTTTATTTAATTTACTTAAACTTCCATTTTAAAAGCAAATCTCACAATTCCAAGTCAAGTTCAATTCCAAATTTTCATTTAACTATCCATTTATTTAACATTTTAAACTAATTTCATAAATTCAAAATACACTTTAAGTTGCTTAACTTTATTTTACAAATAACTTGATATTTTCTTTTACTTTATATTTATCCAATTCATACATCAATTATATTAATTACCAAGTTAAGCTTATAATTCCATTTTTACTTAAATTCCCATTATTAAGTTAAATCAAACTTTCACACTACCACTCGAACCATCTATTAACTTATACCATTTAACCTTTTAGTAAATCACTGCTTAACCATTTTAAATCCAATATAAGTCAAATTTCATATGTTTTTTTCTTCTTTTATTTACAATACATGAATTTTATAAGAAATCTTATTTTAAAATCAACCATGGGTCTGGAAAATATTTCACACCTAAATCAAGTGATACGGAAATTATCATTTAAATCCATAATCAGTGAAATTTCTAGGTTTTGATTATTTCAAACCCGAATCCCAAGACAAATATAAATAAATAAAAATCACTCAGGCCTATCATTTCAGCCCATAATGATTTTACCCTATTCTAAAGTCCGTTCGGGTATGTATCATTTCAAACCATAGTGATTTCTATACAAACAGGGAGCTTGCAATCATGATCAACATAAACTGAACGGTAACAACATATAGCAGTATCAGATGATATGACAGATAAATAAATAGGATTAACAATATATAATTTATAAAACATGCAGGTATAACATTATAATAAAATCTACATATTCACATGGTGTCAATTTACTAATTATATAAGTATAGATGCCATGTGTGAATTACTCACCTCTTAAAAGCTAGAATTCGCAAATCAAACACACACAAACAAATATCTAGAAAGCACGATAGCACGACTTGATTTGAGTGGAGAGAGAGCCAAGATATAAATCTTGTATTCAAAAATGAAACAAACCATATACAAATATTTTTACAATACCAAAAATCTATGTAAACAAAATGGAAATAGAAATAACAAGAGACATCGCCAAGCTTTCCCATCAAATTTGCTTGACCTTTACCCACATAGGCTCGGCCACAAGGCTATATTGGTTCGGCCTTGGATATTTTCAGGTGGTAATGGTAAGGTTTGGATCTGAAAATAATAAAGCTTGGTCAAGAAGGCAAAGGGTTTGGAGGTTACAACATGAGGAAGGTAAAAAGACAAGCAAAAGGGAGGTGGTTTGTTCATCATTTTGGGCTCGGCCTTGGCACATTTGGGCTTGGCCAGGGGCTAATTCAGGTCAGGATAGATGTTAGTAGTGGTGTTCAGGTGTGGTGCTTGCTGGTGGTGGAGGCTAAGGAGGTGGCCATGGCAAGGAAATGAAGTGGATGTGAATATAGGCTTGGCTAGGTATATATTCAAGGAGTTTGGCATTGTTTTTGTGGAGTTTTGTGCAAGGGATGATCAAGGCACTTTCAGGTCAGAGGAGAATGATTTTAGGCCGTGGGTTATATAAGGAAGGAAGTGGTGGTGGTCAGCGGAGGAGATGGTAAGGGTATGGGCCGAGCAACATAGGTGAAGATCAAGGCAAATCTAAAGGAAAATTCAATAAAAATGAAGAGAAAAGAGTAGAAAAATTTAAGAAGCCATAACCTTTCTCTTCTGATCTGAAAATGGCGTGTATGATGAATGAGAAAGAGATGTTTTCTTTCACGTAATATACAAAATACAAGGCTATTGATCAAGGAAATAAACGGCAATAAATATGGAGGAGTTATGGTATGAAATCAATGGATGGAAAGATAAAGAGGTAATAAATCAAAGCGTAACGTATGCCTTTAATTAAAAATAGGTAACGTATCTTAATTTATGTGTTTCCTATATATTAAAGAAAGGTGTATATAGAAATCTATCACAAACAAATAAATACAATAATGTTAAATTAAATACATTTAAAGGTATGCCTTTTAAAACAATAACGTATATATATTTGAAATTTCTTTCCAAGAAATAAATAGGGATCTAAATACTTATCCATTTAATTACTAAATGAATGAATAAATAATTAAAATAGAAAAATAAGGTAGAGATAAATATTATGAAGAATATATAAATATTTTTAGGAAAAGTAGGAAATAAATAAAGAAAATACTTTATTTAATGGAAACTAGAATTAAAAATTGTAAATACAATTCAAGTGACTTTGGAAAACTTCAACAACACTTCTAAACAAATAAAAGTCAAGTAAATAAAATACATGCTGAACAAAATCAAGTATAAATGGAAATAAAATAAGGTCTTAAGAAAATAGAAAGAAAAAAAAATAAAGAATTACCTTGATTAATTGAAACTAGAAATTAAAAACCGTAAACAAAATACTACTGACATTGGAAATTTCAATTACACTTTTAAAAATGTTTTAAAAATAAAAAATATATATATAACATATCATGTTACACAAATTAGAACATGATTTTACAAACAAAAATATTATTTATCTAAATTAAAATAAACAAACTTGTTAAATAAAACAATTTACACACAATATTGTACAAAGCATAACTTTCACAATATAAATCCGATTTCAACGAAACGAAACGCAGTATTCTTGAAACTAAATCTATTTACATAATAAAAGATAAATTAAAAAATTCAAATATTTAGATTTTAAATTTTAAATTTAAAAGTCAAAGTTTGACCATTTTGACCAGAATCCACTTTTGTGGAAATATTCCATTTATTCAGGTTTGGAATTATAATTCACACAAAAATAAAAATTTATATTTAAAATAACAAAATTTATCCATTTTAATAAATAAAATAAAGTTTTTTTAAATCAAGAATTTCAGTTAAAATAATTAAAAATATAAAATTAAAATAATCACAAAATACAGGGTTGTTACAAGGTCCTAGTGCACCATCAGATGGGACCTTTTTGTTGTCCATCACGCTTTTTAGGACTAAGTAGCCTTTGTGCAATTTTCTCCCCTAGAGTCTTGAATTATAACTTTTTTCCATCCTTTCTGATAGATTGTAGATGCAACTACAACTATATCCCTTCTTTTTTCTGTAAAGTCCAACGCAATTTCTTTAAGGTGTCGATTTTTCTTAGTTACATAGGATAAACTTCGATGTGAAGGCACATTTACCTCAACTAGGAGTGGCTTGGATATATATCAAGGAAAACATTGTATTATGTACGGGATCTAGTGGAGGTTCTATATGCCCAAAGAACTTGGGGAAGCTTGTGGCAACTCAATTTTCAAGTAATAATTAATTAATGTTAATAATAATTAACTAATTAAAATTGATTTTTTAAGTGTTAAAAGAGAATAATTTTTGTAATTGAATTAATAATAGGGTTTAAATAATAAATGTAAAAGAGTTAAGTTAAATTAAATTAAATTAAAGAGTGAAATAATATGTTATAAAGATGATGTAATTGAAAAATAATACTGATTTGGGAAAGAAGTTATTTTAAATAGAAATTTGGATTTATTTAATAATTAGAAAGAATTGGTTTTAAAAGTAAAAGAAAATAAAAATTATATATATGATTACTTATTTGTTTTGAGCCCCAAGCCCATGAAGTCCTAATCCAAACCATTTTCTCGAATTATTCTTTCACTTTATCACTTATGCAAGTTCCATCCTACCATTTTTTATCATCTTCCTGAAGCCATCATAACCAAACATTCTTCAGTTCTAAAATCAAACAAAAATCATATAAATTAATATATTTATCAAATTCAACTTGATCTAATTAAACACGAGCGTTCATAGGTAACCGGGGTTCGCTACGGCATGGGTTCTTTTGATGTGTGCACGCATGTGTACAAGAAGTGGAAGATGGAGATGCAGCTCAGTTTCAGGTGAGAATATTCTCACAAATCAATGTTTAATCAAGTGATATTTGTACATGCCTGTACGTTGTTCTTAATATTTCATTTAGCTTCTATTCAAAACCATCTATGGCCTGTAAACCATCATTAATCATCGCGGTTGTTCGCGTTCCAAGGCTAGGCACCGATCGACTGGTGAGCATGACTGGTCGATTTATGTCAGAGCTACTTTTATTTTATGTTTTCCTACGTGTAGGAGCTATGTGTATATTTATGTGTATATCAGGACATGTGTGTTAATATGAGTGGATGCTTGTGTAGCTGCTGCTTTTATGTGTGCATGTGCATTTTCCCAGTGTGCATCTGTGAATATATATGTGTGTATTGTTGTGTGGTGTGCATGGTTATGTGTGTGTAGTTAAGAGTGTTTACTTGTGTATTCTTATTTTCTAGTCTCTTAGCTGTTTATATTATGATAATACTTATATCACGTCGGGTTCATTTGAATTAAACCTTGCATTGCTATGTATTTCCCCTGTTTTGACCTATTAGTTTAACTTGCCTTTTTGAGTTCTTTTGTACGTTAGCACATACGTTTGATGCTTAAACTTCCGTTAAAATATAAATAAATACATGTTTGTTAAATATAAATAAACTAAAATAAATATATATTGACCAAAACTTCAATATGTATATAACTGAGTGAGTGTGTGGTGTATATGTGCATTTTTGTGTGTTTCATGCATGTGTACAGCTGTATTAATCGGTGCTTTAAACACCCAACCCAACCTCGATTCGACCACGGTTAACCTTCGACCTTAGAACGCTACGACTTTGAATATGAAACAACCTTGCATGTGCATGAACCCATGATTTAACCTCAAAACCTTGGAAAAAAACCTGTAGACCGGCCTCTTTTTAACTCCACGGTTCTTTAAGTTAGTGAAAAATGATTGCTTTATTCTTCATTTTTTTCACATAATTAATTTAACGAATAATTGCATTACCTTAGCCACTAAACTATTGGATTGTCTTATCAATTTTGGATGATATAATACATTATTGGTATATATTTTACAAATTATACTTAAATTGAATCTTTTTCATTATAAAAATAAGGTAACTTACAATTTTACTCTACCAAAAGTGTTATAAAATTACTCAAATTAATATTTGTTATGAAATATTTAAAAATAATTCATTTTAAATTTCAATATATTAATTATAGTTGATTAAAATTCAACATTAACTAAAATAATTTACATTTAAATCAATAAAATAAAAATTAAAGATCAACATGGTTCTACGGTCTAATTGATTGAACCACTAGAACCTTTAACATTGCACCAACACGGTTTGACTCACGGTTCGGTCTTCGAAACTATGGTATTAATAATGAATTGCTATGTTTTTGGTGATAGAACAATATGGAGTGCGTTGATGTTTGATGTTGTGTATTGTGAGCAAGAATCAAGTTTATAAGTATAATTCTAGATTAAAATCTATATGTTTATATATATATATATATATAAATTAAAATAAATATATATAAGAAAACAATCTTTAACACTAATGTAGATATACTTATATATTATATGTAAATGTAAATATCATTGAAAGTTTATCAAATATATGAGTTAAATTTAAAAGTATTATAAGTAAATGGAACAGAATAGACTAGAGAAATTCTTATTTATAAAATTATACAATGCATTTATACAAGTTAGATATGGTTGTACATTCAGCTGGTGTCATATATATATATATATATATATATATATATATATATATATTCATTTGTCGTTATATGCATCTTTATTTAAATCATTTATTTTTAAGTTACTATTGTAATAACTCTTTTTTTGTTTATTAAATTGAAATATATGAAAGAACTCTTAAATGAAACACTCAGTTTTATAAACTATTTTAGGATTTAAAATGAGTTTTCCAATGTTATTAGTAAACGTTTGACAGTCAATTAATTTTAGAAAAGATTGAGAAATTAGAAAGTATTAATTTTGTTATATAAAATTATATGTTGCAATAGATTTAATATTGAATATGGATCTGTTTGTTCTATTCTTACATGTCTTTTTAATTCATCTATTTTTTTTTTAGATTTTAAATCTTTTATATATTGAATTAAATAAAATAAATGATTCGCCATTGATGTTAATCTAGTTGATGATTTTAATATGATTGGTGATGACATCCTTCTATATAATTTTATGATTTAATTCTATGTGACGAGAAATTTGAATAAATAAAGTTATAATATCGTTTAGGAGAGGGCATTTGGTAATATTTCTCCGGTTATTCATTGGAATCGTTATATAGAATATTGGGAATTTGATTGTAGTTTATAAGAAGTGAATAAACATTCGAGTACCATCTAGTGGTATGGGACGCTGTTGTAATATTTATTTGGTTATTCATTGTAAGTAGATGACACTCACGTGACGAGAATAGAGTGGATAGTATGAGGTGATACGTGGTGATGTATGGCTTTGTGCCTATATTTAGCAATTTTGGCTTTGTTCCTAACGATGACCATGACCTCGTATCTATATGTATTGGTTCTATATGTCACTATTGCGATGTGCTCCTATTATGTTTGTTATAGAGGACAAGATGACCGATATCCACCATGGCGGGCAGATCGTGGAGTTGCACTCTAGATCTATGACACCTTACATATAACTTAGTGTTGTTGACTTAGTGCTTCAGCTTTGTGATACCCTTATGCTTTCATTAGTCGTTCGATCAACCAGGCCAGCAGTTTGTTACCTATATGGGCATTTGTAATGTCCTGACTTTAAATCCTCACGTTGACGAGCATACTGACGGATATGTGTCACGTTGACTGAGAAGTAACTAAATACTGTAGAGACTTAGTCTCTCTAGAGCTTGCTTAGTACTATTAGTACCCTCTTCTGGTACTAACAGAGTGATAGATTGGCATCTACGATTGATACACCTCACTGTAGCATTGATGTGGGCTGGGTGTCGCATACTATTATATGTATATATATGACTCTACTTGAGGCTTCATGTCTATCATACAGTCATTTCACATCATAATACTTCAATAGGTTGCCTATCCTATTTTATATATATTGATGAGATTATACCAATGATACATTTCTAGAGCTTAGTGGATTCTCAGTATTTAATAGGCAGCCTATCCTATTTTATATATATTGATGATAATGTTTTATTTATCGAGATTGAAAGTTATATTTGGGTAATGCTTCATGCTAGCCTGATTATACTTGGTGATATCTTATTTATTGATATTTTTGGATTTGTTGATGATTTCTGGAAATGTATGACTGATCCATTTATGTTGATATCGTGATTTCTGATTTGATGTGTTCTAGATAGGTGATGATATCTTTTGACATCCGAGTTAATTGTTTATATAGAATTGAGTTAGTTGGGCGATGGGATGCCTTGATGTTTATTTATTGCATTATACATATATTTTAGACATATATTACTACATACATTCTTTGACATGTTTGTTATGATTTGATCAACTGTGATCGAGTTATCATATTATTATCCTCTATTTACGTTGTGTTACCTCTTTGAGATATTTGATTGGACATGGTCTTACCTATGTGTTATTTATGTAATACTCATGTCAGTCCAAGACATCTTAGGTACAGGGACGACATGACCACCATTTATTTAATGGGCATTGAGGAGACTTATGTTAGGATTATTGTATGCTATTGAATCATTGTATATGCATGATATTAAGCTATATATTGATTGTTTATTACATTTTACCGAGATAGACACGATTTGAGATAAGTTGCATTTTTATTGTATTATGGAATGTATATTATATAGTATCGCTACGATTCTGACTTTGTGTTCTCTGTTGTTTATTGTATATTATGTATTGTCCTATCATGGAGGCACACGTATTTATTGTTTTGTGCTGATACCGAGTACGTATAGATGAGTTAATCATCTGATGTTTTAATACGCACATGTGTTAGTCTGAGAGAATATTCACATATGTACCACATATAGCCTCATTCTATGTATTATCTGATAGTACTACTCTATAATACTCTTGGATAGTACGGGTATAAAGGTGGGCGTTTCATTTTGGTATCAGAGCAGGTTCAGAACAACACATCGTATATAAGAGACACGAGTCCAGACCTTGTATGAGACTTAGTGTCCCTATCCCCTCAGATGTGTTGAGAAATTTTCTATAATATGAGATAGTGTGTGTGTGTCCATATATATAAACACAGGATGATTGCTGGGGTAATCATCAAGGGACGTATTTGTGATTTTACAAATAGATGTAGTTAAATAAACAATTAATTTCTTTTCCTTTAAATTTGAAATCTAAAATGGTTGGAGCAGCAAGGACGAAATGAGTTAGTCCAACCAGCTATACTTGTGGTTATAATTTTGGATAGTTTCTTAGTGCATTGTGATGTTTGGTTTGATATTGTAGTTGAGTTTTGACAGAAATGGGAATTTTAACTTGTTGATTGGTTTTGGTAAATTTGAGAAACTAAATTAGGCTAAATAGAACATTGTTTAAGGTTTAAAATAGTTTTTTATAATAAGTAAAATAAAAGAAATGAACACATTTCTTTTATTTGGGCTCACCCTATATCCATTAGGCCCAAATAGGCAATGCTTGTAAGGAGAAATATAACTCACGTTCATTTCCTTCCTCACATTCTTTCAGTTCCAAAAAACTAAAAATAAGAAATCTCTTATTCTCAAAACTATAGTTCCAATTAATCCCCAAATTCAATTGCAATTCAAAGGGCTTGTAACGCCCCACCTCTATACCCACGCTAGCCAAGAACACTACGGAGTAGTGCTGTCAACTAGCACGGAGAATAAGGCTGTTGAGGAGCGACCATCCATGTAATTGCTTATCACACGGTGGCTATAAATAATCCTCGGAAACAAACATAGAAATAAGCATATCGCAAATCAGTCACAGACATCCATATCACAAAGGCGGAAGAAGATATGAATATATAACTAACACATGAAAGTGTACATCAGAGTAGTGCTCAAAAGATCCACAATAATACAAAAGAATAGCAACACGTGCTATACAAAAGAATACAACTACGAGTCTATATCTCAAGTGTATACAACAAAAACCGCTAAGCTAAACAGTTAGCCAAAAGTCAGAGTGATGAATCCCTGGGAAGAAGTCAAGCAGAAGCACCTGTAACATCTCGGTCTGACCCGAGTATTATTTAAGAAAATAATAAATGGGTCAGTCTAGCTATAAATATCAGATGACATGATATAACATAAAAGATATGGCATAAACATAAAATATCCATAATGACATACCACTATAAGTATGTAAATAATGACCAACAGAAGATCAATCAATAAGAGATAATCAATATCACAAGAATCTTCTCAAAGATTCGGAAAGGGCATCATACCCCAAACTTGTACTCATAACAAGTCAATGACATAAATTCTAGAAATCAATTCAAGAAGTCTAGAAATCATAGAAAAGAGAAAGAGGCTTTTCACATGACGGTCCGAAGACCAAGGGGAGCTACCCCACATGTGTGAATGGAATCACACAGATTAAGGTGCAGACTAACCAAAAAGCAAAAAGGTGTGTGTGAGTGGAATCACACAAGTGGTGTCTAGTCTAACCTCGCAATAAGAGACATCGCACAGTTGCTAGTCTAAAGCATCAGAATGATCGTCATGATCAACGAGAAGTGTCAATTACACTAAGCTAGTACATATAGAAGTTTAGCTTCATGTCCCATAACCACTTGCTTAACTTAAATATTTATGAACAAACTGTAAATCTTCACTAATAAAATTGTCACAAGAGGTTCAATCGAACAAGTCCAAGAATTAACCGACGAAGTGAACGCAAGCGTTTCATACCACTTGTTTTACTAAGTCGTTTAATTAGATTTCTCATCCGAGTGAGGTAAAGGTTTTTATATACTAATAGATTGGAAAACGGTTTAAGAAAAGAGCTTTATTATTAAAAATAGAATTGAAATTGTTTGTTAAAAGAGTTTTGATATTTACTACTAGTATTAAAACCTTTATATTATAAAATGACAAAACACAGAAGCAATTGTAGAAACAATAAATCACAAAGATCGCATACGGAGATGTGAATAAAATCCAAGGAAAACAGCTCAATGTTTTTCAGATAAGATCCCCTACGGAGGGGGGGTCCAGGGGGGTGGCAACGAACTAAGGGTCACGCGAACTAAGGGCAACGACCTAAGGGTCTAAGGGGTCACGCGAACTATCGGGATAAAGGTCCAACGACCTATTGGGTTATAAGGTCATACGACCTAACGACTCAAGGGTCTAATGACCTAACGACTCAAGGGTCTAACGACCTAACGACTCAAGGGTCTAACGACCTAAGGTATTCGCGACTTAACGGATTATAGGCCTAACGACCTAACAGGGTCCACGACCTAAGGTATTCGCGACTTAACGGGTTATAGGCCTAACGACCTAACAGGGTTCACGACCTAAGGTATTCGCGAACGTCCTACTGCTTAAGGCTTAACTCGTGAGCGACCTACGACTTAAGGCTTAACTCATGAGCGACCTACGACTCAAGGCTTAACTCGCGAGCGACCTACGGCTTAAGGCCTAACTCGTGAGCGACCTACGACTTAAGGCTTAACTCGCAAGCGACCTACGGCTTAAGGCCTAACTCGCGAGCGACCTACGACTTAAGGCTTAACTCGCGAGCGACCTAACTCCGAAGTGCCAATACTTTCAGAATGACCTAAAGCCCTGCGGCCTATGGTACTAACTCGCGAGCGACCTAACGAGTTAACTCGTGAGCGACCTAATTCCGAAGTGCCAATTCTTCCAGAACGACCTAAAGCCCTGCGACCTACGACCCAGTGACCTTGCGACCTATCACCGAACGAGTCAAGTGGCCAGAACGAGCTAAGTGCAGGAAATTTCCAAAAAGGCTAAAAATTGGAGTTTTTCGCCAATCCAATCCAAACCAAAGGCAAATGTGCATGCAAAAGTGATAGGGAATCAATATAGTTATAGACTAGATTTGTGAGTTAAAAATCTCACCTTTGCACAAATTCAATGAAAAGTGAAGTTTTAAACAAGCAAGAATCAATCCCTCTTCTATCTAAGCACAAGAAGCTTGAATCCAATGTCTTCTTCTTGAATTTGGAGTAGAAAGATGGATTGCAATTGAATTTGAGTTTTGGAATTTTAATTTCCCATTCCCTCCACCATTTTTGAAGAAGCTTGAAGACTTAGGAAAATAGAAATGAAGTTATGAAGAGGAGGGGTGAAGGTTGGGTCTAATAGACTAAAAGCCCAACCCAAAGTCTCAAGTGAAAAAGTAGTGAAATTCTACTATCTCCAATCATATCAATGTTTATACTTAAAAAAATTGTAAACGGCATTTCGAACTCAATGGAAGCGGTCTCGAGTCCTAATTTGACCGTTTGCAAAAGGTAGCTTTTCGGACCAATATCCGATTAACGACAACATATTTAAATAAAATATTTAAATATAAAATCGATAAATATGCGGGTTGTTACAGGGCTTCTAGCTAATACTTGTAGAAATCAAAATAAGGTAATCTCTTCCATCCTATAGTTCATCTATTAGGGTTTAGTTTTAAATTTCATCTTGGTTAGTAATTTTGTTTTGCAAATTTTTGAGTTTAACCTGGTCTAATTGATAAGAGAGGCTAGCCTAGAAGAATCCGAGTTTTAATCATCAATTCAAGCTTAGAAAAGTGAGTTAGCACTCATGCAATCTATCTCTAAATTTTTGATTTACATGTACTAGTTTTATGATGAATTATTGTGGAAATTGGGTGATTATCTATGTGACGACCCGAAATTTTGGGCAATATCAATTTAATAATCTTTATTAATAATTAAATTGAATTGATAATTGTCCTTTATAATTTTAATTTAAATTGGTAAATTAAATCTTTTAAAAGGCTAATAATATTTAATCTCGCAATATTTATTTATATCTTTTCTAACAATTTAAAATTGGTAAGATTTATCTTTCAAAGTTAAAAATATATTATATTTATAATGTATATATTGATGTATATATTGTGAATAGAAAATCTTTTGTTTAAATAAAAGATGTATTTTCAAATTGTAATATATATGTATGTATATGTTATGATTTGAAGTTGTTTTGAAAGTTAATATAACAATTCTCAAACTAATGTTAAAATATTTTCTAGTTAAATGTATATGTATATTTGTATATATTGAAGTTTGGTTTGAATCTAATTAAAATGTTTCAAATTTTAATATATATATATATTGTAATTTGAAAAGTATAATACATATAATATTTTTTTTAAAGGATATTTGGTATTTTAATTTATATCTCTTAAACAATAAAAATAATTATTTTGGATTTTTAAAATATATGTACAAGAATTTATTTGTATTATAATTGGTTTTATAATATTTTCTTTAAAAGTAATTTATGTATACATATATTAAGATAAATGTTTATTAATTAACAAATTAAGTGTGGAAACTTTATATTAACATTTAATTTAAATAAAAATTTAATTAAAATGCTTAGGACATATGTAAATACATTAACACATGTTAGGAACATGTGTAGGTTAATTAGTTGATATTAAGGACAAATGTAAGTTTGCTTAACAAGTGTCAATGTTTTAATTTGTTTTATTTTATATTTTAAATAAATCATAACTAAATTTATAAAACATACATTTCCTCCTTTATCATTCTTTTTCTCAGCTGTGACAAAAAGAATTTCAAGCTAATTCACCAACAAAATTTCCAAAACCAAAAAAGCAAATGAAAACTGAATCAAATTTAACAGCCTGATTTCATCTTCAATCTAGAATCAAGCAACTAAATCAAACACTGATTCAACTGCAACCTGCAAGAATTTTAAATGCAGACAGCAAGCAATTGCAAATTCAAATGCAAAGGTTTCAGATTTCAACAGTGAAGCAAATTCAAAACCCAGTTTCCAGATAAAACTTAAACCTCTGTCCTCTGCTTATTATTGTGAGTAAACTCTTTTTAAAAACAGTTTGATCTGGTTTTACCTACCTGCATGTGATGATATTGGCTTGTATTGAAGTTCTTCAGCTTGAATTTATATGAATTGGTATATATATATGTGTTGTGTGAGCATGTCTGTTTATACATGTTCAAATCTGTTCTCTGTTGTTCATTGTGTATGTTCTACTATCAAAAAATTCATTATCGTCGAATCAAATCCATATTAGCCTTGGGTATTTAAATGAAATTTTTTTGTAAATGTATGAAGAAGATTATAAAATGGTTTCAGGCTTTTTAAGTACAACAAATAATGTTTAAAATGAAAATAACAGAGGAATTCATATTTATGATAAAAATCACTGAACTTAATTTTAGATTTGGATGGCATGATGGTATTTGTAGCAGGAAATCTTGAATTTGGATAGTATAATCATGATTTTTAGTGTAGTATTCTTTGGGATGTAGGGAGAAGTATGGTTTCGACATTTTCGTCGATTTGAGGTGATCGGCGGTAAGGATTCCGATGAGGGTTGGGCTAGTGATGGACGGGGTGTCGATGCACTCAGGAAAAATACTTATTTTTCAATGGCCGAGGCGAGTGGATTTTAGCGAACTAGGGTTTAGACTAATATTGTACTCGACGTGGTTGTCGAGTAAATTCCGACGCAGGCGATGGTTCGGAGGGAATCGCGATGGTGGGGATGGTTGCTGGAAGGTATGACGAGGCTGCAGTGAAGAGGTCTGGCGATCTCGAGGTCGGAGGTGAAGGGGATGAGTGGTTTTTCGGCAAGTATCGTTTGCTGATGGTCGAGATTTTTGCTTAATTTTGTTTCAGTGGATTTTCATGCGGTCTGGGTTCTCGCTTAGGGTCGCGTGGGTTCGTGTGATGGTCGAGTGTAGCCGTGTTGATCACCGGAGTTTGGCGACATTGGTGCACGTGCACCGTGTGCAAGACAAGTTTGGGACATTAGGTTTTAGCGATTGGCTCGGGTGGTTCTTGTGACGACCCGGAATTTTCAAACATTTAAAATTGGAATATTTAATTGATTTTAATTATTTAAAGATTAATTATCGACTTAAATTACGAATATCATAATTTATTTGACAATTAAATTGTTGAATTAAATAATTTGAATTGGATAAAGTATGGAACTTGGGATTTTAAGTCTATTAAAAATAATGTGAAGGCTTATAAAAAAAAACTTGTACGGATAACTCTGAAGATAATAGAAGTTGTAAAATTGAAATTAACAGTGGTTTGTTCAGTTTTAACATTTTATTTTTTTTAAAATTGAATTTAAAAATAACCTTCCGAGGCACAGTCTCAGAATTTGGCGAAACCAGTCTCATTGAATCCGTAATATTGAATTATTAACGGATTTCAAATTTCGTGGTAATCTGAGTTGATGTGTGATCGTACGAGACAAAAACGCTTAGACAATAATTATCGATTTAAATTTAAAATAAAATATTCTCTGTTGTAATTATTTGATATCTTATGATGAGTTATATTGGAATATTGAATGTTGTGGTTTGATTGGATATTCGGTTATAATGAATTACCAAAATATATGAATTGGATTGTTGAAAAGAAATTAAACGGAAGTAATTTTGTAAGCAAAATAATTATAGAATGTTCGAATAAATTTAAGAATGAATTGGAGAAGAAATAATGTGACTTTAAATTTCTAATAAATAAATTATGAAGTATAGAAAGGAAATTTGAATAAATAGGAAGTTATTGAATTTCAATCTTCAACGATATTAATTAAAGAATAAAACGTTTTTTTTAAATGTAAGATTTAAATTTTTTGGAAAAAAATAATATAATAAAGAAGAAGTTGGGAAAAGCTGGAATTTGTATATTTCAGTTAAAAGATTTAAAGTCAAATGGAAAAGAATAACAATAATAATTAAGTGCATAATTAAATGAAATTTGATATTAATTGAGTAATTTAAGAAACTTATTTCAAATGGAATAAATGGAAAATCAATTTGGAAAATTGATTTAAATGTTTGAAGCTGGAATTCTTCCTGGATCACTAAGTACGCTTTCAAGTAAATTTTAAATATAAGTTAATAGTTTTAAAATCGTTTTAAAAAGGTATGTTTTGAAAATTTTATTATTTCTAATATTTAAATTTTAAGGTAAGCATTTCCTCAAATCTATTATAGTAGTAATTATTTAAAAAGTGACTTAGTATTTTGTTTTCAAAAGTGGAAATCTAGTTTTATATTTTATTAGGTAACTTTATTTTCAAATATTCATATAAGATGTATCTTTAACAAATTAATAAAGTAGTTTAATTTAAATGTTTTAAAAGTATATATTTCTAAGTAAAGTGTTTTAAATTATTTTTAAAAATCTAGTTTTGTACTTGGTGATTTCAGGGGAGATAGAAAATATTTGGGGAAGTTTATTCTGGAAAGAAGAATGGTTTTGATACTGGTTTCAAGGGATGAAAATTAGAAATATATCTTATAAAGATATTTTGAAGGTAATAAATAATTTGGGAAATTATTTATTGGTTGATGGATGTTTGTGAATAGAAATTGATAGTTAAATAACCAACTATCAATATTGGATAATGCGTTGATCGTTTCGAAGAGACCGGGATCGAGATTTATTCTCGAAAACCACTTCGATCCGGTTTGTACGTTTCGTAAAACGTGTTCGGAGTCGAAGATGGAGCAGTGAAGTGCAAGGGCTAATTGCTACTAATCCTGAGGATATTTCCAAAATGGATGTAGTGGGAGTAGTGCCTTCGGTTCCGTTCGAACCCGGGACGGACTTGTATGGATGAATGCTTGCGAAACATCGTCAGGTGGATGATGGGCATTCTAAGTGAAAACGTTCTAAAGGTAACGCTTAGCCTCAAGCCTCATCAACCGGGAATGACTGAAAATCAGGGGATATGCAGCAAGGTTAGGTGGGTCATGCCTAAGCAGGACAAGATATTTCCCCTGTCTAGATGTCCCTTTTTATATATTTCGGCTTAGTGGGTGGTTGGTCGCGCCAATCACGGGGTTTATCTTGTTCGGGACTGTTCAGTAAGGAATGGTTCCGGCCTTGTGTTGCAGGGGATGAAGGGAGTAATCCTCTGTACGGTGATCTAGGCCCCGTACTGTGACAGGTGGTACCCCAGTGCTTAGTCATTGATGGAAATCCATTTTCCCTACGAGCCTTGTACGAGTTTTGTTTGTATTACCCACTCTGTGGCTAGTAGCTGGAATTTAATAGATGTAACAATTTCGGCTATTTTATAAGTATTTGTATATAGACCCTATTATAATATCAGAGGATTTCTACAAAAATTGTTTTAGCTATCGTAAGGTAAAAACCCGACATGTTTATTTGTGGCATGGTCTTACGAGATGCTTTTGTTTTCAAAGGATTTTTGAAACTTTAATAATCAACTGGGTGTGATTTTCTCACGCTGGTAATCCAGACTGACTCGGGTGTTATTTAACTGTAATGCTCGGGTCAGACCGAGTATTATAGGATACAGGATGTGATGCTGTGGAGCTCAGGAGGCGAGCTGGATGACGATACGTACTCACGAACTTGTATATATATATATTATTCCGTTGTTGAGTTGTTGTGTATCCATTGTATGTTATTGATGTGAGCTGTGACTGATGTAATGTATGTAAACAGATACATTTGATTTTAAGTAAAGATTATTTACTATCTATTATATTTTACTCCGCTGCGATGGTCAGATTCAGATGTTGATCTTATTTTCTCTTCTTCTACCTCTTCTTCTTAAATCCAAATGGTTCGTATTTCTGTGCAACTTGAGTTGATTGTTGTAGAATAGTGTTAACTCAAGGGGTACGGATTTTCGGGCTGTTACAGTTGGTATCAGAGCTTAGGTTGTTGATAACCTTGGCTCTGGTGGGAATTACTTAAATAGAGTCCGTAGTACTCTAGAATGAGTTTGAGCGTATTAATAGATATGAGCGCGTATTTGTTAGTGGATATAAAAATGGTTTTAATATTGTGTTGATCGGTTTATTGAGTGGCATATGGACCTTCGTCGGCACAGTCTGGACAACTGTATCGAAAGGGTTTCTAAACACTTGAATAGAACAATTGACACGGTATTGTTTTAAATGTGGGTAAATGAAATAATTTTACCCAAAATATATTTTGATATAAATAAAAGTTTTGTAAACTATTTAGTTAATATATGGTTGCTTGGATGTTAGGAATGATAATATTAAAGTATTATCATTTTTAAGTGGAAAAGTTAACTAGAAATTGAAACATAATTAAAGGTTAAGGAAAAAAAATTATTATAAAATGAAATTCATAAATGTGAATTATAAATGAAATTTATAAATTGAAATGTAATCAAATAAGAATTTGTATGATCATAAGCTATGCAAATGAATTATAGTTAAAATTGTTTTAAGCTGGATTTGGAAATTTAAATCCTGGAGATTTTGGAAGTGTTTTGAAGATAAATATTAGCAATTGTTTTGGGTTATTTCTGAAAGGAAATTGTTTAAAAATGGGTTTTGGAACGGAGATGGCATTAACTTCGCTTCAGTCACTGGAAAATAACTTCGGTGATGACTGCAGCATCATCGATGTTCATTTTCGAGTTTCTAAGTGATGAATTGCTACCAAAATTGAATTGTTTAGAAAAACCTGGTTGTTTTTGAAATTTCAAAGGAAATTTGTTGGAAATAAAAACCAGGATTGGTTTGAAATTTTTGTGAAGTGTGATTTTGGGATGTTGGAGATTTCAAAATGATCTGGAACCAATGTAGGTGTTTTTAAATTCCTGATGAGATAGCTGCAAGCTTATAAATTGTTAATTTATAAATTGAGATGACTTTTAAATCAGGAAGGAAATACAAGCTTTGAATGTCAGAAATCTAAATTTAAAAAGAAAAGTTGAAATGAAAATTAATTTGGAGTTGGAAATAAAAATTTGATTGGATTGAAATTATTGAATAAGCTGAAATAATATCCAGTTGTATTCGAATTAAGTTGAAATCGAATTGAGTTAAATAAATCCGAGTTAAAGTAAAAATTGAATTGGAATAAAAATTCAATTTAATTGATGAATTAAATTCTTACCTGGATAACTGGAAAATAAGTTGGATAAGAAATTAATTGGGTAAGAGTTAGATTGAGTTAAATAAATCAGAATAGCATATAAAAGAATTAAAAATGCATGGAATAAAATAGGCTTGAGTTAAAAATAAAAGATGAATATATTCAAGCTTATGATGAAATCTAATTGTATAAAAACGATAAGTTGTGACTTATTAAATTGAAAATGGAATAAAAAGCCCAAATTTAATATTTTGATGAATTGAAAAATGAAAAGGAATTCCAAACTTGAATCATAAAACACATTGAACTTAAGAAGATCAAATGAAGTGATATTTGGAAATAAAATCAAGCATTATGCAATAAAAAGGAGAGAACTAATTTGATAATAAATTAGTTAATGAAATTGAATTGTGAGTTTATGATGAGGTTTGAAAATAAAAACTTAAATTATAATTAAATTTGATTTACATTGTCGATGAAGAAAATATAATTAAACGTGGCCTTGAAATTAATTAATTGATTTGTGAATGAAATTGCAATGTAAGTTAATAAAATTGGATGGTAATTTAAAAGTGAATGGTAATTTGAAAATGGATAATGGATCCAGAACTTGAGTTATAGATTAAAATTTAACTTGGAGTGTTAACAAATTAAATATAATTGGGAATATATCGAATAAAAATGTGATTTGATTAAAATTTTAATAGGATGGTTTGTATTGTGAATAAAATCCAAATATGTGGAAATAAATTGGATATGGCCTTGTAATCAATTGAGTTAAGTTGTGCATAAAAGAGAAAATTTACTTGTATAATGAAAATAAGCTTAAGTGTAAAATTTGAATAAATTGAGGTTAATGGACTTAAGCTAAATGAATGAAGGAAAGTTGAATTGAATTCAACTTAAGACCAAGTTTACTGATATTGGGTGGAATTTAAACCAAGTAAAAATAAATTTGGATCGGAATAAAATTTGGTGGGTTGTAAATAATATTTAAAGCAATAAAAATTCACAATGGATTGAGTGGATAAACTAATTATATTGAATAAATGAATGGATGTGATAAATAAGAACCAAATGGATATGGCTTAAATAAGTTGAGAAATGGTTATTGAATGATATGGCTTGGTTGTTTTGAGCTAAATAAAATAGTTGGAATAAACAAATATGGAATGACATGTAAATAAATGGATTGTAAATGGGTTGGATGAACTAGTTTGGTTAATAAAGTGAAATGCAAGTGAATGTATTCAAATTTGATATGCAATGAAATGAGAGTATATAGATTGAGAATAAATTTGAAAATGAAATAGAATTAAGTATAAATTGAGTTGGAGTCAATTTAAATTGGTTATAAACATAAATACTTATTTATTCACATAAATATTGTCGAATTGCATAGAATAAATTGTTTTTGGATGTAAATGGAAGTAGTTAAAATTCTATGAATGAATGGAAGTAAAATAAATTGATTTTAAAAGCAATTGAATAAAATATGAGCTCAGTTTGCTTAAGAATAAATAAAATGTAAACGATTGAGTTTTAAACCATTCAAACTGATGAGATTGTATATGAATGGATTGAAAACCCTTTGAATTGAGTGAAAATGGTTCGTAAGTTAATTAAAACGGTTGAATTGGTATGAAAACTATATGAATTGCTTACGGAAAAATGTTTGGTGTGAATTTCTTTTAGAATTCATATGTTTTAACTATTGCAAGTAAGTAAAATGTGTTAAACTTCTTATATTTGACACTTACAAGTTTAAACTGAGTAAGTACAGGTACATGGAAGCCGTGTGGCTGCATTTGGGTTGGGCTATTTGCTAAAAATAATAAGCTGCTTGCTTAAAATGCTAAATAAGGTACGCCTACGCAATAAAAATAGGAAATATGAACTGTTTTTGGTTTTTCCGACCGTGTGGGTCGATGTATATATATTTATCTCTTTTGTCAAATTGCAAAAGCTCCTCCGTACAAAGGAGACTCTGCCAAAAAATTTCGAAATTTTTGGGAGTTAGAAAATTTTTGAAAATTTCGGAAAATTTTGTTAACGACAAAGCGATTTCAAACTAGAAAATTGAAATGAGTTAGTAGACGAAACTAATTTAAATAATGACATGAATTAGTTATAAATGAAAAATAAAATCTAAAGTTAGAACTGAAAATAAATTGAATTCGTATGGAAATAAAAAAAAATCAATGTGAATAAAAATGGGTATAAACTAAGTGATAGGATGAAAATAAATATAAGAAATACATAAATGCTTATACTAGCTTAAGTAAGGAATGAGACATTCTCAATTTAAAATTGATATTTCAAATATAATCTAAGTAAGTATTTGAGTTAATGGATATTGACATCTGTAAGTGAGTCGATAAAATGTTTTGGGATATCGTGATTGGATATTAGTATTAAGCAGGTATGCAGGTATTAGAAGGGAAAAAGAAATTTGGATTTGATTTCAAAAGATAAATTTGAAATACTCGACAAAAGGTATGTATTTAAATTTGGTATGGAATTTGATTGGGATTTGGATTTGGATTGAGCCACTTGGCTTTTTGTTTTCCTTTTGGATTTGGGAGGCCGTAGAGCCATTTTGTAGTTGTACCGAGTCAGCCGCGCAAAGGAGACGCTGGCAAAAATTTTCGGGAATTTAGGGAGTTAGAAAAATTTTGAGAAAATTTTGATAGTTCAAAATTTAGTTTTACATTGAAACTCGAATGATTAAGGAAATAGTATAGTTTGAAACTAGGGAAGGTTTGGAAAGTTAATAAGAATGATAAGGAGTCTGTTAAATAGGTAATTGGTAAGATGTTGTATTGTTAGAAACTGTTTGGTTTTGGGAAAGGTAAATGGGTTTTGAACCATTCTTCCTAACTCGTAATTTCGGGGATGAAATTCTTTTAAGGGGGGAGGAATGTGACGACCCGGAATTTTCAAACATTTAAAATTGGAATATTTAATTGATTTTAATTATTTAAAGATTAATTATCAACTTAAATTACGAATATCATAATTTATTTGACAATTAAATTGTTGAATTAAATAATTTGAATTGGATAAAGTATGGAACTTGGGATTTTAAGTCTATTAAAAATAATGTGAAGGCTTATAAAAAAAAAACTTATACGGATAACTCTGAAGATAATAGAAGTTGTAAAATTGAAATTAACAGTGGTTTGTTCAGTTTTAACATTTTTTTTTTAAATTGAATTTAAAAATAACCTTCCGAGGCACAGTCTCAGAATTTGGCGAAACCAGTCTCATTGAATCCGTAATATTGAATTATTAACGGATTTCAAATTTCGTGGTAATCTGAGTTGATGTGTGATCGTACAAGACAAAAACGCTTAGACAATAATTATCGATTTAAATTTAAAATAAAATATTCTCTGTTGTAATTATTTGATATCCTATGATGAGTTATATTGGAATATTGAATGTTGTGGTTTGATTGGATATTCGGTTATAATGAATTACCAAAATATATGAATTGGATTGTTGAAAAGAAATTAAACGGAAGTAATTTTGTAAGCAAAATAATTATAGAAAGTTCGAATAAATTTAAGAATGAATTGGAGAAGAAATAATGTGACTTTAAATTTCTAATAAATAAATTATGAAGTATAGAAAGGAAATTTGAATAAATAGGAAGTTATTGAATTTCAATCTTCAACGATATTAATTAAAGAATAAAACGTTTTTTCTAAATGTAAGATTTAAATTTTTTGGAAAAAAATAATATAATAAAGAAGAAGTTGGGAAAAGCTGGAATTTGTATATTTCAGTTAAAAGATTTAAAGTCAAATGGAAAAGAATAACAATAATAATTAAGTGCATAATTAAATGAAATTTGATATTAATTGAGTAATTTAAGAAACTTATTTCAAATGGAATAAATGGAAAATCAATTTGGAAAATTGATTTAAATGTTTGAAGCTGGAATTCTTCCTGGATCACTAAGTACGCTTTCAAGTAAATTTTAAATATAAGTTAATAGTTTTAAAATCGTTTTAAAAAGGTATGTTTTGAAAATTTTATTATTTCTAATATTTAAATTTTAAGGTAAGCATTTCCTCAAATCTATTATAGTAGTAATTATTTAAAAAGTGACTTAGTATTTTGTTTTCAAAAGTGGAAATCTAGTTTTATATTTTATTAGGTAACTTTATTTTCAAATATTCATATAAGATGTATCTTTAACAAATTAATAAAGTAGTTTAATTTAAATGTTTTAAAAGTATATATTTCTAAGTAAAGTGTTTTAAATTATTTTTAAAAATCTAGTTTTGTACTTGGTGATTTCAGGGGAGATAGAAAATATTTGGGGAAGTTTATTCTGGAAAGAAGAATGGTTTTGATACTGGTTTCAAGGGATGAAAATTAGAAATATATCTTATAAAGATATTTTGAAGGTAATAAATAATTTGGGAAATTATTTATTGGTTGATGGATGTTTGTGAATAGAAATTGATAGTTAAATAACCAACTATCAATATTGGATAATGCGTTGATCGTTTCGAAGAGACCGGGATCGAGATTTATTCTCGAAAACCACTTCGATCCGGTTTGTACGTTTCGTAAAACGTGTTCGGAGTCGAAGATGGAGCAGTGAAGTGCAAGGGCTAATTGCTACTAATCCTGAGGATATTTCCAAAATGGATGTAGTGGGAGTAGTGCCTTCGGTTCCGTTCGAACCCGGGACGGACTTGTATGGATGAATGCTTGCGAAACATCGTCAGGTGGATGATGGGCATTCTAAGTGAAAACGTTCTAAAGGTAACGCTTAGCCTCAAGCCTCATCAACCGGGAATGACTGAAAATCAGGGGATATGCAGCAAGGTTAGGTGGGTCATGCCTAAGCATGACAAGATATTTCCCCTGTCAAGATGTCCCTTTTTATATATTACGGCTTAGTGGGTGGTTGGTCGCGCCAATCACGGGGTTTATCTTGTTCGGGACTGTTCAGTAAGGAATGGTTCCGGCCTTGTGTTGCAGGGGATGAAGGGAGTAATCCTCTGTACGGTGATCTAGGCCCCGTACTGTGACAGGTGGTACCCCAGTGCCTAGTCATTGATGGAAATCCATTTTCCCTACGAGCCTTGTACGAGTTTTGTTTGTATTACCCACTCTGTGGCTAGTAGCTGGAATTTAATAGATGTAACAATTTCGGCTATTTTATAAGTATTTGTATATAGACCTTATTATAATATCAGAGGATTTCTACAAAAATTGTTTTAGCTATCGTAAGGTAAAAACCCGACATTTTTATTTGTGGCGTGGTCTTACGAGATGCTTTTGTTTTCAAAGGATTTTTGAAACTTTAATAATCAATTGGGTGTGATTTTCTCACGCTGGTAATCCAGACTGACTCGGGTGTTATTTAACTGTAATGCTCGAGTCAGACCGAGTATTATAGGATACAGGATGTGATGATGTGGAGCTCAGGAGGCGAGCTGGATGACGATACGTACTCACGAACTTGTATATATATATATATATATATATATATTATTCCGCTGTTGAGTTGTTGTGTATCCATTGTATGTTATTGATGTGAGCTGTGACTGATGTAATGTATGTAAACAGATACATTTGATTTTAAGTAAAGATTATTTACTATCTATTATATTTTACTCCGCTGCGATGGTTAGATTCAGATGTTGATCTTGTTTTCTCTTCTTCTACCTCTTCTTCTTAAATCCAAATGGTTCGGATTTCTGTGCAACTTGAGTTGATTGTTGTAGAATAGTGTTAACTCAAGGGGTACGGATTTTCGGGCTGTTACAGTTCTCGTGTGAACGAAGGGATGACTCGAAGCTGATGAAGAAGATGGATGACTCGGGGCAGGCGTGGGTTGAACGTGGGTTCGACTTGAGTTTGTACGTTGTAGGGTTAATTTGTTTTGGTAAAGTAAAAACCAACTTGGAAAAGAGAATCAAGCTTAAGTAAAGGCAAGTTTTATAAAAAAAAATCAAGTTTTAAATTGTAAAACAAGTTTTTCAAACAAATGGATCAAAAATTTAATGGTGTTTAGTTTAATATATTTTCAAATTCAAATGTATAAGATGGTTGATTTTAAAGTACTTAATTAAATCGATTTTGAACTTTTAATTCAATATATTTTCAATTTAAAATATTAGATCAAGATTAAAAAAGTTCAAATGAGATTGAAATAAGAACGATTCAAGTTAAAGTTATGTCCAAAGAAATTATAAAGGAATGTTTAAATTAGATTTAAAATATATTTAAATGAATAAGTTAAAATTGAGATTTCAAAGATAAATATTTAATTCAATTAAATATGTTTGAAAAGGGTTTTCAAAGGTTTTTTGTAAGTATATTAAAAATTAAGAGTTGGAATTGTTTTGTTTAAAGTAAAATTTTGTTTCAAATATTTAATAGATTTCTAAATTGGTTTTAATGAAGTTAATAATTGGAATAAGTATTTAAAATAAATAAAGAGTTTATCTTTAAAGGTTGAGACTAATTAGGGAAAATTAATTAGTGAAGTTATTAAAGGTTAATTACTTATTTATAATTAAGAATAAATACTTGATGAAGTAATTAGTGGATGGTTAATGAATTAATTAGAGATTCAGTGATGATTAATTAGTTGATTAATTAATGTAATTAATTTTAGGTTAATTAATAAGTCTAATTAATTAAAGATAAATCACTTATGATTAATTAAGTGTAATTACTTAGTAAAGTAATTTATGGATAATTACTGAATGTAATTAAGAAAGAGAAATTACTTATGGAAGTAATTAGTGGGAAATTACTAATAAAGGTAATAGAATGGAGGTGATTTAGTGTAAATCACTTGGTGTTATTAATTAAAGGATTAATTAATATAATTGATTAAAGAGTTAATTAATTAATTAATTAAAGAGTAATTAATTAATTAAAGGATTAAGGTTAATTAATGATGTGATTAATTACTTTTTAGGTAATTAATTAAGAGAGTAATTAACTACTGAAAGTAATTAGAGGATAATTAACGGAAGTAATTAAGGGTTAATTACTTAGTTAATTTGGTTAATAAATTAATGTGATTAATTAATTAATGAATATGATTAATTTAAGATTAATTACTAAATGTAATTAATTAAAAGTTTGATTAATTAATAAAGTAATTAATTAAGGATTGTTAATTAATGTAATTAATTAATAACTAATTAAGGATTAATTAATTAGTGTAATTAATCAAGGATTAATATAATTAATTAAGGAGTTAATTAATTAAGGTAAGTAAATACAAAATGGTTAATTACTGTTTATGATTAATTAAGACTAATTAATGAAGGTCGTTAATTAAAGATTAATTATTTAATTAATTAAAAGTTTAATTAACTAAGGAGGATCATTAATTAATATAATTAATGAAATTAATCAAGGTTGATTAATTAAAGTATGAGTAATTTTAATTAATTAAGGATTAATGTAATTAATTATAGTTAATTAATTAATGGAAGTAAATGGACAATCATTAATTAATGTACTTAACGAAGTAATTAAAGGTTAATTACTGTATATGGTTAAGGATATTTAATTTGTGTAATTAATTAAAGATTAATTATTTAATGTAATTAAAGGATAATTAATCAAGGATGATTAATTAAGATAGATCATTAAGAGATGATTAATTAATTAATTGGTAATTAATTAATGATAAGTAAGCAGGATTGAAGTAATCCAAGTGATTAAAGATTAGTAATTAATTTAATTAAAGCTTAATTAAATTGATTAAGAGTGAATCAAACCTGCTTAATAGATGATTGATTGATATTGGATGATTTGGATATGATATCTCTGATATGTGATATGTGCCGCTTTATGATGTAAGATGTTTAGTTGATTTAGATAATATGGATTATCTATCTGTGATAATGTAAATCATCTATCTATTTATGTTATTCTGAATATAAGTTTAAACCCTTAAACAACTTGGACATTAAAATGGCGTTTTGGATTTCGGTGAGACCGGGATCGGGTTTTTATCTTTGGATTTCCGAAATCCACATCGATCCAAATTAAACGTTAGGTTGTAAATCCAAGTGAAGATCAAAGTGAAGACTCGAAGTGTAAGAACTATTCGTCATTATAACTTTGAGGGTGATTCCGAGATGAGTTTAATGGAGATAGTACTTTCAGGTTCGAGATGGTGATTTAGAATGAAAGGGCTATGGTCGTTGACCCTGAGGGTGATTCCAAAATGAGTGTAACGAGATAGTTCCTTCGGTTTCGTTCGGACCCGGAACGAACTTGTATGGATTGAATGCTTTCTGAACATAGTCAGGTGGACGATGAGCATTCTAAGATAGATGTGTTCTATAAAGGTAATCGTAGCCTCAAGCCTCATCAACCGGGAATGGCTAAAATAGGGAAGGTGCAGCAAGATTAAATGGGTAGCACCCAAGTAGGACGAGATTTACCCCTGTCTAGAGGTCCCTTTCTATTTCGGCTTAGTGTGTGGTTGGTCGCACCAACCACGTGATGGTCTTGTTCGGGACTGTCCAGTAGGGGATGGTTCCAGCCTTGTGTTGCAGGGGATTTAGGGTGGATCCTCGGTACGATAATCTAGGCCCTGTACTGTGACGGGCGATACCCCGGTAGCCCTGCCATTGATGGAAACCCATTCTTCCTACGTGCCCTTTACGGTTTTGATTGTATTACCCATTTTGTGGCTAGTAGCTGGAATTTAATGAATGTAACAATTTCGGCTATTTTCTATTTACTTGAAAACCCTAGACCCTATTATAATATCACTGGATTTTCTATCAAATTTTTTGGTTAGAGTAAGGTAAAAACTTTTCCATGTTTATGTGTGGGAAGTCTTACGTGATACCTTTCTTTTCAAAGTTAAACAACTTTAACCCGTTTACTCACACCAAACTCATGTCTGACCCAAGTTCTTATTTTCTGTTTTATTAAACTCTTGGGTACTCATATTATGTACGAGTAGTCGAGGGATACAGGTTAGCTTTGACAAATTCTGGAGGAGATTTGGAGCAGGAGGCTTTAGCGTGTAGAGATATAGTGGTTCCTCTATGTTTGTATTGCGTCTGTATCTTTTTGATATCTTGAGTTGTATACTTAGACAGGTGTTTTTAACTGTCTAATATGAGTTGTATAAGTTGCGTAACTCTGATGTATATGATACTGTGTAATATCTTATGTGATATATTATATTTCATTCGTTCCGCTATGAGTATCCGTTGTTATTGAGTTTCTTCTTTCTTATCTTTTCTTGTTCTATCCCTTTCTTTCGTAAATCATGATGCGTCATTCTGGTAGATGGAAGACGGGCCGTGACAGTTGGTATCAGAGTGCTAGGTTGAGTGAATACCTAGGCTTTGGAGTTATTTCTATCTTTCTTGAAAGAGCATACTTGTGTGTGTGTGTGTATCTGCCTAATTTGTTGGGTTACCTATCAAGGTTTTCCAACATAAGATCTAAAGGTAGATGGAGCAGTGGTGTGTGTAACATGACTACCACTAATGGAAGAGGCTCGAATGTTTGAGGTTGGAAGTGTATTTTTCGAGACTGTAGACCCAATACCGTCTTGAGTGATCTTTGTAGCTTGGAATAAGGATTTCTCTCTGATCTCCGAAGGAAATCTTTTTAAAGGATTTGGAGCCCATCTTTGAAGTGTAAGCTGGGTTGCGCTCGGGTGAGCGGATTTTCTAGGATTAGGATCTGTCAGATGAGCAGAAGCAAGTGATGATATCCTAATATCTTTAGGAAGAAGCAGCTACGTGGTGAGATGCAGTAACCATGGGTATTCCCGAAGATTTTTTCTCTTGAAGCCGTTTTAGAAGTGGTTGAAGAGAAGTCTTTACCTACCGCAGGGAAGACTCGTTTGTGTAGAGTTTTATGGATTTCAAGCTAGGGAGTTGTTTGGATTGGAGAATGAGACTAAGGTCGATGAATGCTATTTCGGACATGGTCTCATTGTCACCCCTTAAGGAGAGCGAGATGTTGATGCTTGGTTTGGAGCCCGAGTTTCTTTTTGGAATGTCTTCCCATGTCAAAGGGTCTTTTGTGAAGTTAGTTGGCGGTTCTGGGGTTCGAGGAGCCTTTGGATGAAGAAGTCATTGGTTAGCTGTGGTAGCATTGTAGCTTAGAGGTGTTTTGTATGCCAACAAGAAGGTCTTCTGGCTTAGCAGTGTCCTAGTGATAGAGTTTGGAAGCAGTATTGTAGCCCGTTTCTCCGATGGTTCGGGAATCTTTGTGGTTCTTCTATCAGCAGTCCGGGCAGATGGTGAATACTTTCTTGAAGGGTTAACCTTGTTTGGAAAAGCTTAAATCTGTTCTAATTGGTAAAGAAAGAACAGTTTCTTTGGAATCCGAACTAGGTAGGATCGCAAAGTGACTTGCGATTAGTTTGGGTATTCATCTTGGGCAATCTTTTGTTTGAGATTGAGACTTCTCATGTGGAAATAGAAGCTACCGAGTAGTCAGAGATTTTTCTAGATATCATCGAGGAAGTCAGAAGTTTATCTGCATCAGGAGTTTGAGTTCTGTATCGACCGGGTTCCAGAAGCAATACTGGTGGTTAGCCTGGTAGTAGGATGGTTCTTAGAGAGAGAAGAGTTGGTGTAGCAGCTCAGGAATTTTTGGAAATGGATTGGTTGGATCTAGTTTTCAAATTTGGATTCCGCTATAAGGTTGTGTGACCGAGTCAGATGGGTCACTAAGATTTTATGGATCTGATGAACAGAGTTTTCGGGATATATTGGATAAGTTTATGCTCGTGTTCCTCATCAGTATTCTCATCTATTCTAGAATCAGAGTTATGGAGCGGAAGCAAGGTAGCAGCTATGTGAGGAAGGAAGCAAGTTCAGTTTTCTAATGCTTGAAAAGTAGAGCTTGTGTTCTGGATATCGACGGATCTTGGAAGACATTTTTGTTGAGTAAGATCCAGAACTGGTTTGTTTTGGTCCGGTTTGTTTAGAGAAGCATCAGCACAGATTGAGCTAATCGGGAAGAAGATAGGCAGCCCAGGATCGTCAGAATGAGTTATAGGGATACGATGAATAAATCTGGAAATCAAAGTTGGAGACTTCGTTGTTGTTAAGGTTTCTCGGGTTAAGAGAGCAGTACGATTGGGTAAGATTGGAAGGCTAGCTCCGAGGTATTTTGGGATTTCTTATCTATGTTCTTGATAGGATAAATTCTTTTGTCTATAGGATTGAACTGCCAGTTTGGATGGCTAGGATTCAATGTATTTCACGTATCTCTGAGGGAGTACGTGTATGGTCTATCTCTGGTTGTGGAATCAGCAGTTCAGAAGGATTTGGAAGTTGAGCTAGACTTGAGTTTGGTCTGATGTTTTGTTCAGATTGGTGGATTTAGAAGAGAGAGTACTCTGGATCATAGTGGTATGGTTAGTTTAGATTCTATAGAGCGAGTCCCCCAGTGATTTATACTTGGAAAACTCTAGATAGTGTTAGTAAGATCTATCCTGATTTATGTCAGGATAATTAGTTAGGTTTGTTTGTTTGATTGGTTGCTATGGTTGTTAGTAACTGGATGATAGGTATGTTTTGCTGTTTGAAATTAAAATCTTTGCTGGGTAATTAAATTATCTTTGCTCTTAAATTTCGGGGACGAAATTCTTTTAAGGGGAAGGAATGTGAGACCCCGAATTTTGGGCAATATCAATTTAATAATCTTTATTAATAATTAAATTGAATCGATAATTTTCCTTTATAATTTTAATTTAAATTGGTAAATTAAATCTTTTAAAAGGCTAATAATATTTAATCTGGCAATATTTATTTATATCTTTCCTAAGAATTTAAAATTGGTAAGGTTTATCTTTCAAAGTTAGAAATATGTTCTATTTATAATGTATATATTGATGTATATATTGTGAATAGAAAATCTTTTGTTTAAATAAAAGATGTATTTTCAAATTGTAATATATATGTATGTATGTGTTATGATTTGAAGTTGTTTTGTAAGTTAATATAATAATTCTCAAACTAATGCTTAAAATATTTTCTATTTAAAATGTATATGTTTATTTGTATATATTGAAGTCTGGTTTGAATTTAATTAAAATGTTTCAAATTTTAATATACATATATATATATATATATATATATATATTGTAATTTGGAAAGTATAATACATATAATATTTTTTTCAAAGGATATTTGGTATTTTAATTTATATGTCTTAAAAAATAAAAATAATTATTTTGGATTTTTAAAATATGTGTATAAGAATTTATTTGTATTATAATTGGTTTTATAATATTTTCTTTAAAAGCAATTTATGTATTAAGATAAATGTTTATTAATTAACACATTAATTATGAAAACTTTATATTAACATTCAATTTAAATAAAAATTTAATTAAAATGCTTAGGACATGTGTAAATATATTAACACATGTTAGGAACATGTGTAGGGTAATTAGTTGATATTAAGGACAAATGTAAGTTTGCTTAACAAGTGTCAATGCTTTAATTTATTTTCTTTAATATTTTAAATAAATCATAACTAAATTTATAAAACATGCATTTCCTCCTTTCTCATTATTTTTATCAGCTGTAACAAAAAGAATTTCAAGCTAATGCACCAACAAAATTTCCAAAACCAAAAAACCAAAAAGCAAATGAAAGTTGAATCAAATTCAACAGCCTGATTTCATCTTCAATCTGGAATCAAGCAACTAAATCAAACACTAATTCAACTCAACCTGCAAGAATTTCAAATGTAGACAGCAAGCAATTGCAAATTCAAATGCAAAGGTTTCAGATTTCAACATTGAAGCAAATTCAAAACCCAGTTTCCAGATAAAACTTAAACCTCTGTCCTCTGCTTATTATGGTGAGTAAACTCTTTCTAAAAATAGTTTGATCTGGTTTTAACTACCATGCATGTGATGATATTGGCTTGTATTGAAGTTCTTCAGCTTGAATTTATATGAATTGGTATATATATATATATGTTGTGTGAGCCTGTCTGTTTATACATATTCAAGTCTGTTCTCTGTTGTTCATTGTGTATGTTCTGCTATCAAAAAATTCAATATCTTCGAATCAAATCCATATTAGCCTTGGGTATTTAAATGAAAATTGTTTGTAAATGTATGATGAAGATTATAAAATAGTTTCAAGATTTTTAAATACAACAAATAATGTTTAAAATGAAAATAACATAGGATTTCATATTTATGATAAAATTACTCAACTTAATTTTAGATTTGGATGGCATGATGGTATTTGTAGTAGGAAATCTTGAATTTAGATAGTATAGTCACGATTTTTAGTGTAGTATTCTTTAGGATATAAGGAAAAGTGTGGTTTCGACATTTTCGTCGATTTGTGGTGATCGGCGGCAAGAATTCCGGTGAGGGTTGGGCTAGTGATGGATGGGGTGTCGATGCACTCAGGAAAAATACTGGAAGTATTTTCCATTGGCCGAGGCGAGTGGATTTTAGCGAACTAGGGTTTAGACTGATATTGTACTCGACGTGGTTGTCGTGTAAATTCCGACGCAGGCGAAGGTTCGGAGGGAATCGCGATGGTGGGGATGGTTGCTGGAAGGTGTGACGAGGTTGCAGTGAAGAGGTCTGGCGATCTCGAGGTCGGAGGTGAAGGGGATGAGTGGTTTTCCGGCAAGTATCGTTTCCTGATAGTCGAGATTTTTGCTCGATTTTGTTTCAGTGGATTTTCGTGCGATCTGGGTTCTCGCTTAGGGTCGCATGGGTTCGTGTGATGGTCGAGGGTAGCCGTGTTGATCACCGGAGTTCGGCGTTGTCGTGTGCACAACGAGTCTGGGACATTGGGTTTTAGTGATTGGCTCGGGTCGTTCTCGTGTGAACGAAGGGATGACTCGAAGCTGATGAAGAAGATGGATGACTCGGGGCAGGCGTGGGTTGAACATGGGTTCGACTCGAGTTTGTACGTTGTAGGGTTAATCTGTTTTAGTAAAGTAAAAACAAACTTGGAAAAGAGAATCAAGCTTAAGTAAAGGCAATTTTTATAAAAAAAATCAAGTTTTAAATTGTAAACAAGTTTTTCAAACAAATGGAAATCAAAATTTTAATGGTGTTTAATTTAATATATTTTCAAATTCAAATGTATAAGATGGTTGATTTTAAAGTAGTTAATTAAATAAATTTTGAATTTTTAATTAATATATTTTCAATTTAAAATATTAGATCAAGATTAAGAAAGTTCAAATGAGATTGAAATAAGAACGTTTTGAAGTTAAAGTTATGTCCAAAGAAATTATAAAGGAATGTTTAAATTAGATTTAAAATTATTTAAATGAATAAGTTAAAATTGAGATTTCATAGATAAATATTTAATTCAATTAAATATGTTTGAAAAATTTTCAAAGGTTTTTTTAATTATATTAAAAATTAAGAGTTGGAATTGTTTGTTTAAAGTAAAATTTTATTTCAAATATATAATAGATTTCTAAATTGGTTTTAATAAAGTTATTAATTGGAATAAGTATTTAAAATAAATGAAGAGTTTATCTTTAAAGGTTGAGACTAATTAGGGATAATTAATTAGTGAAGTTATTAAAGGTTAATTACTTATTTATAATTAAGAATAATTACTTAATGAAGTAATTAGTGGATGGTTAATGAATTAATTAGAGATTAAGTGATGATTAATTAGTTGATTAATTAATGTAATTAATTTTAGGTTAATTAATAAGTCTAATTAATTAAAGATAAATCACTTATGATTAATTAAGTGTAATTACTTAGTAAAGTAATTTATGGATAATTACTGAATGTAACTAAGAAAGAGAAATTAATTATGAAAGTAATTAGTGGGAAATTACTTATGAAAGTAATTGAATGGAGGTAATTAAGTGTAAATCACTTGGTGTTATTAATTAAAGGATTAATTAATATAATTGATTAAAGAGTTAATTAATTAATTAAATAGTAATTAATTAATTAATTAAAGGATTAAGGTTAATTAATGATGTGATTAATTACTTATAAAGGTAATTAATTAAGAGAGTAATTAACTAATGAAAGTAATTAGAGGATAATTAATGGAAGTAATTAAGGGTTAATTACTTAGTTAATTTGGTTAATTAATTAATGTGATTAATTAATTAATGTGATTAATTAATTAATAAATGTGATTAATTTAAGATTAATTACTAAATGTAACTAATTAAAAGTGTTATTAATTAATAAAGTAATTAATTAAGGATTATAAGTTAATGTAATTAATTAATAATTAATTAAGGATTAATTAATTAGTGTAATTAATCAAGGACTAATATAATTAATTAATGAGTTAATTAATTAAGGTAAATAATTACAAAATGGTTAATTACTATTTATGATTAATTAAGACTAATTAATGAAGGTGGTTAATTAAAGATTAATTATTTAATTAATTAAAACTTTAATTAATTAATGAGGATCATTAATTAATATAATTAATGAAATTAATCAAGGTTGATTAATGAAAGTAATTAATTAAAGTATGATTAATTGTAATTAATTAAGGATTAATGTAATTAATTATAATTAATTAATTGATGGAAGTAAATGGAGAATCGTTAATTAATGTAATTAATGAAGTAATTAAAGGTTAATTACTATATATGGTTAAGGATAATTAATTTGTGTAATTAATTAAAGATTAGTTACTTAATGTAATTAAAGGATAATTAATCAAGGAAGATTAATTCAGATAGATCATTAAGAGATGATCAATTAATTAATTGGTAATTAATTAATGATAAGTAAGCAGGATTGAAGTATTCCAAGTGATTAAAGATTAGTAATTAATTTAATTAAAGGTTAATTAAATTGATTAAGAGTGAATCAAACCTGCTTAATAAATGATTGATTGATATTGGATGATTGATACTGGAAGATTTGGATATGATATCTCCGATATGTGATATGTGCGGCTTTATGATGTATGATGTTCGGTTGATTTAGATAATATGGATTATCTATCTGTGACAATGTAAGTCATCTATCTGTTTATGTTATTTTGAATATAAGTTTAAACCCTTAAACAACTTGGACATTAAAATGGCGTTTTGGATTTCGGTGAGACCGGGATCGGGTTTCCACATTTGGATATCCGAAAACCACATCGATCCAAATTAAACGTTAGGTTGTAAATCCAAGTGAAGATCAAAGTGAAGACTCTAAGTGCAAGAACTATTTGTTATTATAACTCTGAGGGTGATTCCGAGATGAGTTTGATGAAGATAGTACTTTCAGGTTCGAGATGGTGATTCA
Organism: Allium cepa; assembly: GCA_030765085.1. NCBI lineage: Eukaryota > Viridiplantae > Streptophyta > Magnoliopsida > Asparagales > Amaryllidaceae > Allium > Allium cepa. The sequence goes on from CM060935.1 coordinate 428,570,356, forward strand.
GAATGTAAGGGCGATGGTTGTTGGCTCTGTGGATTCCAAAATGAGTGCAACGTGATAGTGCCTTCGGTTTCATTCGAACCCGGAACAAACTTGTATGGATTGAATGTTTTAGAACATCGTCAGGTGGACGATGAGCATTCTAAGATAGATGTGTTCTATAAAGGTAATCGTAGCCTCAAGCCTCATCAACAGGGAATGGCTAAAACAGGGGAGGTGCAACAAGGTTAAGTGGGTAGCACCCAAGTAGGACGAGATTTACCCCTGTCTAGAGTTCCCTTTCTATTTCGGCTTAGTGTGTGGTTGGTCGCACCAACCATGGGGTGGTCTTGTTCGGGACCGTCCAGTAAGGGATGGTTCCGGCCTTGTGTTGCAGGGGACTTAGGGTGGATCCTCGGTACGGTGATCTAGGCCCCATACTGTGACGGACGGTACCCCAGTAGCCCTGCTATTGATGGAAACCCATTCTTCCTACGTGCCCTTTATGGTTTTGATTGTATTACCCACTTTTGTGGCTAGTAGCTGGAATTTAATGAATGTACAATTTCGGCTATTTTCTATTTACTTGAAAACCCTAGACCCTATTATAATATCACTATATTTCCTATGGTTAGTGTAAGGTAAAAAAATTCATGTTTATGTGTGGGAAGTCTTACGTGATACCTTTCTTTTCAAAGGTTTTCAAAGTTAAACAACTTTAACCCGTTTATTCATACCAGACCTATGTCTGACCCAAGTGTTTATTTTCTGTTTTATTAAACTCTTAGGTATTCATATTATGTATGAGTAGTCGAGGGATTCAGGTTAGCTTTGATGAATTCTAGAGGAGATTTGGAGCAGGAGGCTTCGGTGTGTAGATATATAGTGGTTCCGCTGTGTTTGTGTTGTGTCTGTATCTTTGTGATATCTTGAGTTGTATACTTAGACAGGTGTTTATAACTGTCTAATATGAGTTGTATAAGTTGTGTAACTCTGATGTATATGATACTATGTAATATCTTATGTGATATATTACATTTCATTCGTTCCGTTGTGAGTATCTGTTGTTATTGAGTTTCTTCTTTCTTATCTTTTCTTCTTCTATCCCTTTCTTTCTTAAATCATGATGCATCTTTCTAGTAGATGGAAGATGGGTCGTGATAATCTATTTGTCACTTGTCGAAAGCTGTGGCCATATATACCTAGTAAACTTGATAATCCAGTTGATGTTTTGATGCTTTGAATCACCTGAAATGCTTGCTTGGACACCTTTAAATAATCTATACAAAATATCAGAACCAAATGTTGTCGTCGGGGGCCATTTAGAGGGAAACCTGGAGCTGAAATAGCTCCAGGTCGTGGTCCAACTGGTGGACCGGTAGGCTTCAATAGTGCACCGATTATGCGCACTCCTGGGGATCTTTCATCTCCACGAGACACCCTCCAACCCACCGTTGGCTCGATCGTTCATTGCATGTTCTTTGATGCTTATTTCTTGTGTTCTGCAGAATCTCTTACTTCTTTTGGCATCCATTGCAACTCATTTTCCAATTCATACTATACGTATATGGGGATGATGTAGAGTTGCACTCTACGGATCCACTTATTTTTGTGTTCAATCATGTGGTTGTTTGCTTTGGTATTGTCAATTACAGATATCGAAATTTCGGAGTTTGGATTCTCATGTTTGATGAATTCAAGTTGAATTGATTTTTGGAATTTAATTACTTTGTGTAAACTTAATTTGTATATAGATGTTTAACTATAAAATATAAAAGAAGGAGTACCATAAACTATAAATTTCATAATTATTTTCAGATAATTGAATTTCCTTTTTTTTTACAAATGATTTTATTATATTAATATTATTAGTATAAATGTTTATGGATTTGGAAATATGGTCTTAGAAATATAAAAAATTTCTTAAATAAATTGTTTATATATATCAAAATTGGTTTGGAAGAGTAATAAATATAGATTTATAAGATAAATGGCTACTTATATATATATATATATATATATATATGGCCTTTGGAACATAATTTGTGAACAATATAATTTTATGGAGTTTTTGGTATCAATATGGTTTTGAAATATGGAAAATCTAAGTTTCATAAGTTAAGTATTTTGGTGTTAAATTGGAAGTATGGTTTATTTTATCCTATGATTAATATTTTAATGGAACAATTCGGTATAATGGAACATTTTAATAAGTGATAAATCAAGTAAATGTTTTGAGAACCTTAATTCTATAATTTGAAAAATACTAATAATCGACTTAGAGTTACCAATTGGTTTAAAAGCTCTCGAGTAACGTTTCATCAAATATTGTACAACTTATTGAATATAATGTTTGAGTGGTACTTACTAGCCCATTAGCGAGTACTCCAATTTCACAGTGGGATGCCTTGGTTAAATTCTTGTGATTTCTATTAAGAAGTATTTAACACTTTAGTGTTGTATTCTCTTTTGGCATTCGGTGGGACCGATAGATCCTTAAGGGAATATAGTTTAAGTTTTTCGGTTATATCCACAATAAGTAAGACTTACTAGCTTATAGTAAATACTTGAATTTCACCAGACGGTGTAGTACGTTTTGGTTAAGTTCTTGTGATTACTAAAACTGATAGTATTTGGCACTTTAGAGTTACTACCTTTTGGTGTTCGGTGGGACTAATAGATCCTTAAGTGGTATACTCATGGATTTCGTTACAATATATATATATATATATATATATATATAATATTGGATAATTTAGAGTTTTCGAGTCATGGGTGCCATGATAGTCTTGATCGGTCAAGATTTGGTTTTCCCCGATCCTTGTGATTGTGTCGAGATTCTATGTTCCTTGATCCTTATGATCGTGTTGAGATTCTATATTCGTTCTCTTTTGAATCAGATCTGTGTGAGTGATACCACAATTATTTGTTTTCCACGATATGAAATTGGTTTCTTTGCGTTAGGAATATTGTAATTTATTCAGTGATTTTGTGCTTAGTGACTAATCTATGTTTATGACCTAAATATATAACCTATGCCTTGAGATAAATTTTGAGTTAAATTAATTCCATGATTTGTTATATATTGGACGTCTAGATTTACTTATATGTCATTTATTCTTGTGTTATATCATTTTCTCATCTTTTTGGATATTTAGAGATAGTCTGACCCGAGTGTTATTTTAATACTCGGATCAAGCCAAGACTTTTTAGGTTATAGGATATGTTGACCTTTGAATGGTTGTGCTAGCAAGGAGATAAACATTTTTGACTTTTAGTTTATCTCATTTAGGATTTTATGTTTGGTTATGACATGTATATTTGAGTTTCGAGATTTGTTAGAGATTTGCACCAGATGTATATTATGTGAGTCTAGTGTTATATTTTGTAGACTCTCAATTATTATATGTATATGATGTTTGTTATTCCACTGTGATCAGTGACTACTATTTATATGATATACTGTTCTAATTTTGAGAAACATTGTGATTATTACTTTAGACTAAGGTTGTACACGTCAACTGTTATTCCAGAGATTAAGAAAAAAACATAAATATGACGTGTCAGTGTTAGTTTAAAGATATATTCGCAATCGGTCGCCCTTAACACGGCGTATTCTCCGTATTATTAGACAACATAATTTATAATGTTCTCTAAAATATGGAAAAGCAGTGGGGTCGTTATAGTAGTCCTATTGGACTTCATGGGTATAAAATGTGCTGATTTATTCGAATGACCTACAATTACCCGTACGCTATCATGACCACTTCTTGAACGAGGTAGACTGTCAATAAAATCCATAGATACCTAAAGAAAACAAATTAATATCCTTATGGGATTTCTCATATGGGATCTATGCAAGTCAATTATAAATATTGGAAATTCAATTATACCAGATCTTGCTTCCACTATGGAATCTCCAATGGTTGAAGCAAACCACTGCATCTCTGATGTTCCACCTTTATAAGCTAATGTCACACATTCCTTCACATACTTTCAAATGTCATTCCTTCACATATTCGGGACTAGTAGCAAGTAGCCCTTGCACCTCAAAGAACTATTTCTTCGATTCCATTGCCTTCAAGTGGTCACCAATTTGAACGCTTATGCCGGTTCGAAGTGGTTTTGGATAACTCATACTTATCTAATCCCAATCTCTTCAAACCAATAATCGATAGTCTTCGGTTGACTCAATCTCGATTCTTTTAGAATTAAGCGAACTATATAAGAGTCCCAAGGAGATCTTGAATATCCGTCCTTAAAGCGAAAGACTTTAACTGGAATGAGTTCTCCCAAGGAAATCTTAAACCTTATAAAATCCCGAAGCTTTCATATACTTCCTAGGTCAAAAACTTGTCAAGTTTTCGATAGTGGACAAACCATTATATGGTGTAAGTATATAGTTTGCATATGGAAAATCGGATATCGTATACTTATCACCACTTTTCAATCTCAACCTCATGCTATGAAGTTGGACAAGTTAGCGTACTACCCTTGCCTCGACATACATTCTTAAACTCTCATAGATAGAAACGGCTTCCATATCTCGAAATTTAGTATCAAGTATAAGATGAAGTACCTTGTATATAATTAATTTATCATGACCTATTTATAGAAATTAAATCTCTTACTCTTATCACATTTATAACGTTTTGACTTCTCTATCCCTTACCCAGAATCGAAGTCAAGTAAGTCATAGCACTGGCTGCTTTGGCCTTTCCTTAGTTAAATTACTATGATTCTAGATCTCATAGATAGAGGAAAACTTACTAATTGGCTTTTAGTGCCAAATACAAGATGACTTACTTTGCATAGACATGTCAACATTTTAGCACAGCTTATCATATTCTTTTTATGTTACTTAATGGAACTGACAAAGAAATCACTTGCATAAAACAAAATCTTTTTAAAACAATTGGAAAAATCAACTCCTAAACAATTGGACAAAGACATACATTCTAGTCTTCAATTTCAAACTAATACTTTTCATCAGTTAGAAATGAAACCATACAAGTTGGGGTATCATTACCACTCAAACCTTGAATCGATACTCACTTCTAACTTTCAAAATAGAAACAAGTTTCATAACTTGAAGTCTAGAAATTAAAATAGGATCTGAGAGTTCCAATATACTTGTTCTTAAAAACGTTTTCCAAAATTACTTATTTAAACCAAAGTTTGATTAAAAAGGCAAAATCTTTTCCTTTATAAAAGTAAACACTTTTTAATGTATAAATTATAAACCACTCTAAAACATCTTCCCTTTACAAAATTAAATGGCTTATTTAGTAATATCAAAGCGTTATAAATCAGCTTCCTTTTCTAGTTTCCAAAATCTTTTACTATAACAAAAAACGTTATAGCCTATGATCTCTTTTCCCTTATCTCGAGAACATTTATTACAACAATGGTGCTGTAATCAATGCTTTCTTCCACTTTTAAATTACTTTTAACTCTTAAAAATAAGTTTGAAACTTGTATTTAAAACTTCCATTTAAAGATGGTCACTTTTAACAAAACTTGACTTTGAAACAAAGGAGTAAAATTTAAACCTTTTGTTTAAATAACTAAATAAATTCTTAAAAACATATTTAAAAACTTTAAAATTCCTTTTAAATACTTATAAACACATTTGAAAAGATTTTCAAAATATCTAAAATAGACAACTCTTTTTTACTTAACAAAATCATTAATTTCCAAACTGCATCCATAGCGACTATCGCTATATGGACCATAACATTTAAAACATTGTTTTGAAAAACAAATAACTTTTAAACCACATTTATTTCTATATTCAAAACCATTTTTATAACTTTGCAAAAATGTTTGAAAAACAAAAGTCAAATTCAGAAACCATTTCAAAATACTTTAGAAACAAGTGGTAAAATGCTAAAAGAGAGCGCGAGATTTCGATATCGCAATAAAACCAATAACAAGTAAGTTATCTATAGCTAAGCAACATCTACTTTCCATATACACATCATTTACATAACTAATAATATATGTAAATAAAAATCAACAAGGTGAGGAATCCTTTAGGATCCCTCTACAAATTTTCCATTCTTCGAAGTGCTTCTATAGCGACCGATTCGCTACGAAGACACTTCGACTTCCATTCACTTTGCTTTTGTCGCCTGCAATACAATGGTTATTTATGTCATTCGCTTTCAAGCAGAAATTATAAACACATCACAAATATACATACAACACTATAGGATGGCGCTAAATTAATACAACATTTTGTCAATTGTAGAACCAATTTTAAAGTGAGAAATCTCACTTTGAATCTCAACCAAAACTCATCTAAAGAGCTACAACTTCATCCTACAACCAACACTACATCACACTATCACCTTGCAAGCTCGACCAAATCCCTCCCCTTCCTCTTAATTGCTCATGGCCCTAGGCAAAATTATTATTTGGGTATAAAGTTTACATCTTTAAGATTGTGGTGGTGGTTGCTATGCTATTTTAAGACTATGGAAGAATTTTGAGAGGAAAAGTAGAAGTTTTGACTTGGTCTTAAGTTATGGAACAAGGAGGAAGACATGGAAAATGATGATGAGGAAAGAAAGTAAAAGATGGAAATGAAATAAAGTGAAGAAAATGAGAGGAAGATATTTCTTTTATAGGAATAAAAAGTGGAAATGACTTCATATACTCTTCCTTAAATTAAGCTACTCCTTTCCATTTAAAAATCTACTACCCATTATTAACTTATGCAACAAACTTACCCTGAGACACTTGTCATTACCACCTTCTTTTACTTAAGTCCTTTTAAGTACTTTACACTTGAAATAAGAAAGAAGTGTCTTTTCTTACGTTATTAACTTAATTAAATTACCTCTTTAATTATACTTAATTTTACTAATCCTTTTTACATTATTAAACCACTTATTATATGTATAAGTTTATGTTACGAAAGTTTGCATATGTGTGCAACAACTTTCCGACAACTTTCACTCGACGAAAAGTCGAAAATTCAAAAAATGATTTTCAGTCAGTTTTTCAGTTTTTCATTGAACTCTCCAAAATTATGAACAAGCTTTCAAAATAAGTTTACTATCAATATATCAATTAAAAGTGGGTTATTTGACCATTAGAAATTATTAATTGAATATTTAAATTTTATCAAATATTCACAAATAAAAGCGATAAAATTTCAAGTCATTATATCCTCCCCCTTAATACCTCAAAATTTCATCACAAACAAATACCCAAGAAACAAGCCATACTAATACTAAACATTTCCCTGAAATTTTAAACGACTAACAAACAAACTTAGAGTTTGTCGAGGTTTACAACCTTTCCATCACACAAGAATGATAAAAAATCTACTGAGCATACCTCGTGCCTAACAGCCATAGGTTATTACTCTATCGATTATTCAGACTACCTTATGACAAATCAAAGAGTCATCTACCAACTCCTCATAAACCACAAAACAATACAGATATATTTAAGCCCGTATGATGTATATAGATCAGACGTATGCAATATCTGATCCGATCATTTACTCGAATACATAATCTTTTCTTCCGAACTAGTATCGCTCACTCGACTTTCCTAATGCAGACTCTAATTAGGCTTGTTGATTAGAAACCTTCGTTTTCCTCGCATAGCCATATACTATGATAGAAAACCTCGGTATCATATAAAAAACCCTCACCAAGTGTTCGTCGTTAAGAATCAAGTGATAAATCCTTATTCGGACCGGTGTGAATCACCTTAAAGTCATGTACCTGAATCGTGGATCAAGAACCATGTGAAGAAATGATCTACGTACAACTTACATACTTATTCTTATTGGTTCTCACCTATACTAATTCTATTTTACTTCTAAAATCAGTTATGAAAACATTTCATAAAAATGCAACTTATGTTTTGGACTTGTATAATACCCTACTACATCCTGAGAGTATATACGGCATTATGATTTAATCATATCCTTTTAAATTCAGATGCAGGTCCAAAATAAATCTAGGTCTTAAAACTGAGTCGATCTCTTTAACTTCTTTACACATCCCGTTTGGAAAGTAGCTAAGAAGAGTAGGATGCTGGTATCCAAACTCAGTCCTAAAGTCTAATTTTCGTCAGACAACTCTAAGGTGAAGTTGTTTATTAGCTAGCCAATAATATCAGATAGTTTTTCACAACTTAGATGTTAAAAAAAAAGATACGGTTTTAAGAAAACAAAGTTTATTATAACTTTCTTATTAAATTTAACATATTTAAAAATATGTGTTAAATTATTTCTTATCTACCCAAGAGTGATATCCATATTAAAAATATCATATATATCAACAACACTCTTTTATCAAAATAAGTTTTTATTTTTAATCCATTTTCTTTAAGGAAACTTAAGAAATCAATACCCATTTTTATCTAAAAACCTTTTTGAAATAATACTATATATTTTAATCCATAGAAAATATACATATAGACCAAGTAACACCAAAATGATACCATGAAACTAGGTCCAACTAAATAGTATCATACATCCTATTACCAAGAAGGGTAATACTTAAGAGAAGTGCATACCATCCGAACACATTTCTTGCCTTTTTTAGTCATTTTCAAGCCACTTGAACTAATTAACATAAAAATACTTCCTCTTTTTCAAATCCTATTTTGAAACAATACTATATATATTTCCTATATAAATATATAAAATAGCTTTAGAACTTTATTTAATAATATTTGCTTTCGGTTAGTTGGGTTTCATGCTCGTTTCGATCATACAATGATAAATGAATAATTTACTAAGTGCACTATAATGTTCGACTGACCAAACATCCAATCATCACTTGGAAGATTATTCGTATCATCACAAAACTAATCAAGACATTTTTCCCGAACTATTCAAAGAAAATGTACCTTACTTAAAATTCCCTTTGAAATATTTATACTTATAAATACTTTCAAGTAATACCATTATTACGCTTTTCCAAAAATCATTTGAAATCCTTTTCAAAGACACCAGGATTTAAATTCTCAAAAATCCTCCTTATTCACAAAACACATTTTATAAACTCAATTTATAAAATTATCTTTATATAATAATTTCATTTATTATAGTAACCCATTTAACAAAGTTAACTTGTTAAACCTGCATTATTAATGAACGTCTTATAGTCAAATCATGAAACTGAATTCATAAGGTGTTCATGTTTAATTCAATCAAAAACAAATGCTCATAAGTTGGCTGAGCATAAATAATCAATCAATAAATGATGATAAATAAATATCATCCTTCCCTAGAAAACAATCATAGAAAATATAACTATATCACTTTTTTGAAAATTATTCTTTTATATAGATAAAATCTAAGTAAAATTATTTCATTTACCAATTTCAACATAATATAAAATATTTTTACAGTAATAACAAATACGCGCTCTCGTATATACACCCAAACTCGTTCTAGGGTGTCGCTTACCTTATCCCTAATGGGTTTACCCCCACTAATGCAAAGGTTCTCTCTTAACCTTCAGCTCTGATACCAAACTACAATGATCTGTCTTTTAAACCCTCAAAAATCGACACTAATACATCTACAGTATTCACGTGCCGAGTGTTCGTCGACGAAATTTCTATCGGTTTAGAAACCCATCGAACGAATTTATAATAAAAATAACCGCAAACGCATGGTGTACAAATGTAGCACGTGGCGAATATGGGTCGATCCATAGGGAATTGAGGATTTTAAAATTCTATTCAATCAAATTATACCAAAGTCGAGAGTGAATAGCTAGAAATGTAAGAAACTAACAAAAACTAGCAAAAGAAAATGATAAAAATATGAGAGTCAAATGACAATTTAGAGATAATTCCACTCTCTATATCATATAGTTCAACAAATTGAAGTTATGATCTATCTTTTCTTTGTCATTAGTTAGCTTAATTGATGTGCTTATCATAAGTATGGCCTATTTGTGCTATTAATTAGCTCAACATAAGCCATCAAACTATAGCACACCCCTTAAACCATTTACTAACTCACATGAAAAATGATAACAAAGTTGAGAGAAAAAACTATTTTAAGTATGGCCTATTAACTATTAATTAGAAATATAGACCATCAAATTTTAATCTCAACATTCACTTCATTACCATCATCATATGTAGATGAAGAGGTAATTTGTGTTAGTGATTGTTTAAGTATAGCCTATTTAGTGTCAACAATATAGGCTATCAAATTCAAAGCAAAAACAACAAGTTAACCACTTCATACATTCTCATTAAAGCACAAAAAGAGAGTATAAAACATCAAAATGTTGAAGCTACATTATTAGAGGCTTCATTACCTCTAAATTGAAGGGATTAGCCTCTCATTTGTGTTATCATATCAACATAAGTAGCATGCAACATGAAAATAAAAAGAAAGAAAAATGAAAGCTAATGGAAAAGATATCTATTCTATTTGCATAAAAGAAAAAGAGATCTACACTACAACATGAAAGGAAATAAACAAAGAAAGGAAAAGATCATGTATTAAATTGCATAAAAAAAGAAAGTACATGAGAATAAAAATGGCTAAGTAGCCATGAAAAAAGAAAGAGAAGAGCTTTGATTATTTTGATCCTAAAACTAATCTAAAGAGAATGAGGCCTAAGAGAGACTAAGAGAAGAGAGGAAGAGGGAGAGAGAGATTAAATGAAACATAAGGGGTTATTTATACATGTCTTATACCCTAATTCATATTTTCGGGGAATGCCCAAAATACCCTAGAGAAAGTATGGAGGCCAAGTAATCATTAGCTTTACTAATCATCATTTAAGTGTACATGAAGCCATTAATTCCATAAGCATGTGTTTTAGCCTCTAATTTGTACACTATGGTGGTGGGTAGGTGGGGTCCTCCATGATCTTCACTTTGAATTATTTCCATCTTCATTCCATTATATTCTTTGTGCATGCATATTCTTTCATGAAACCACTCCTATTTGAGACCATTTTCCTACAAAAATATATAAAAATTTTCAATCAATTTTTCTCAAAGAAATATATGCACACAAATGACCGTTTTGCCCCTATATGAAGATGGATATGTGACAATTTAGAATTAATATGGATTTTGGTTAAAACAAGTTAAAATACCCAATATGATCATTTATTTAATTTAAATAGATTAAATATGTTGGTAAAAATATGCACATTTATGTGCACGTCAAATACCCCCCACACTTATCTTTTTATTCGTCCTCGAATAAAGAAAAACTAAGATAAATCCGTTTTCATAGAGAGCACGATTGCATTGAGCGTATACAACAAGCCGTTAAACCTCTGGGTGTCTCGAGTAGGACGAGTGTTGTCTCGTGAGGGTTTTCAGCGGATACTACCCACAAAATCCACATGCAGGATGAAAATATTTACAAAATTCAAGATTTATTTACAAAGAGATGAATGCAAGTTTTTGAAAATATTTACAAATGAAGGATTTATTTTTAAATCGACACGTATTATCTTGAAAATTTATGTCATTTGCCCGTCAAAATTTCCAACAAAAATCAAGTTATCATAACATATAAACTATAGTTTAACTCGTTGTTTTGGTTAATAACAAAGTGTAACTATGAAATGGATCCTTAGTTGATTATCAAAGTTTATCAAAGTGGTATTTTCATTTCTTTTCAATAACAAATCAAATCAACTAAGTAAAAATAGTGCTAGGATTTCAATTGTTTGCTCTCTCATTATTTGCAAGAAAAATTACACACCTAGCTCAGGTAAACCGAGGCCAGATATACCACCCATGCACCGCCTTTCGGGCTTATGTGAGGGGAGTACAGAGCATGGCGAGTGCACACACTTTCGTGCAAACACCTATCGACCGTAGGTGGTTTTTGTTAAGTCTTCTTTTTTTTACATGTGTTCCATACATGCATAATCTTGAGGAATTTTAAATGAGTACGAAAGCACATAATCAAAGTTTCCAAGTAATTCACCCATGCATAACCGTGTGGACTTTTAAATGAGAATGAATACTTGGATGTTATTATTTTTTATTTTTATATTTTTTTTTAAAGAGAGAGAGAGCGAGTTTTGCAAAATCATCTTAGCACCATTTAACTTAGAAGGCAAAAAAAATGTTATATTCTTTACTTTTAATCAACCACTTTTTAAAACAAAGATTTTCAATTAGGATGTACTTCATAATTAACACGTATGAATCTTCCTATATATTAGTTAAACCATTATTATTTGTAATCAAACTTCATTTTTATTTTTGTTAAGACAAATAAATTTTCAAAAATTTCAATTTAATAAACCAAAACCATATATTTATCTTAGTGTTTCTTTAAAAAATAAATCAAAAGAAAATTTGTTTTTGTGATTTTTTTTTTTGAAATTATAAAGAAAAAATAAACCATGAAAAATAAATAAAAATTTGAAGATGAGTCTCCCCCCACACTTGATTTTGACTGTGTCCCCACAGTCAACCCAAGTGGAAGGGAAAAAATAAAATAAAAATCCAATATTCACATGAAAGATGATTATTTACAAGAGATGAGAAAGTATACAATCAAAAAGTAAATGAAACGATCTTCTAAAGATCGATTCATTTGTCTCGTCAAATGTGTGAGACACAGCTTAAGCACGAAAAACCAAACCGTAAAAGATTTCAAAGTTGAATATTGATTTGGAAAAACGAATGTCATTTATTGAAAATTGAATGAGTTGTTTTGTTTTCGATGATTTTTAGGGTTGATAAAACAATTGATTGAAATTTAAGTTTATTTTCACCAAATTGAAGTTCAAACTTATCATTGAAAACTTCTTCAAAATTATCGATTTCAAAATCAAAATGGTGATCGAAATTTTCCCCCTCAGAATTCAACAACTCGTTTTCAAAAAGTCCATAGAACTCATGTTCGTTAAATTGTCATTGTTGGATTATCAACAACTTCATCGTGTAAATCGTGTTTAAAATTCAAAGTTGTCATATTCAAATTTTCAGAAAAAGGAAGATCGAAGTTTAAATCAAATTTTGCACCCTCAAAAGAATTGAAATCCAACTTAATTACCGTATTTTCAATAACTTGTTCGTCACTACCAATTTCAAAAGTTGTTATTTGAAAATCATCGATTTGGGTAAAAGATGGATTATCGTTTGACTCGTCACACATTGAAATTTGATTTTGTTTCTCAAGAAAATTTTCTAATGTTTTAATCAACAAATTCATGCGATCATCGTAAATTTCATTCATTTGCTCAACAAAGTCAAATTAGTAATTATTAACTTGAAAATTTTCGATTTGGACTTGTTGAGAACAAAAATTGTCAATTTCGATAAACGGTAGATTATTATTTGATTCTTTGAAAGTTGAGATTTGATTATGATTTTCACGAAATTTTTTGTATTTTTCAAGTAATAAATCCCCGTTATCTTTTACCATTTGGTCAACAAAATAAAGTTCATGATTATTAATATGGACATTTTCATTTTGAATTTTTTGATGACCAAAGTTTTCAATCATAACATTATTGGAACAATTCCCATTGCCAAAATTATTTGAAAATTGGTTCACATTTTCATCTTGATTTTGAAATTCAGTTTGAAGCTCGAAATTGAATTGGCATGGGTTACACTCGAAATCATTTGAATTTTGAAGTGAATTCAAATTTCGATTATTTTGAAAACTTTGATTCGAGTTATATCACAAATATGAATTGCACAACTCGTTTATCTCTTGATTTTATTGCATAGAGAGTTCAAGTAACGACAAAATGCTATTTTCAAGAGTTGAGGGTTGATCACTATTTTGGAAATTTTGTGGTTCAAAATTCGAATTGTCTAAACAAAAGTTGTTGTTAAAATATCCATACGAATTTGAAGTGAACTCATATGGATTATACTGATTTTCACAACTAAATTCAAGTGAGTAAGAAAAAGGAAACTCGGACATTTTCAAGATTTCTTTTTTTAGGGTTTTTTTATAAAGAAAAATATTTACAAATATAATTTATTTTTCAAAATGGAAATTGATTTTTGTTTTGTTTTTGGATTTTCAAATTTTTTTTTGGCTTTTGTTTTACATAGGTTTTATATATTTTTTTGGATTTCTGTTTTTCTAGTTTTTTCTTGGATTTTTGAAACTTCAAAGGAAAAGGATCTAAAAATTTTAGACAAAAATAAAAGGAATATTTACAAATTTTTTTTAGTTTTTTTTAAATATGCATGAACTGATGCAACTAAATGAATGCAAGGGTTAATTACAAATGATTTATCCTAAGTTAACACTTAATTGTATAATCACACTTTGTCTTAAATCAACAAGATAGTTCTCAGCCAGGTAACGGGCAGGAGTTATCGGTGCACCACGAATCACCGTAGCAATGCAGCCGAAGGTTTAAGTACCTTCAGAGGAACAATTCAGTATAATATTTACGAATTACCGCAATATTTATAACTGATTATTGCTCTGCCATAGCCTAGACACCGAGAAATTAAATTGTTCAAAGAAGACAAATTGTCAATATACAATTAAGCGTTATTGATGTCTAACCGTTATTATTAATCACAATTCTAGGATGAAATGCAAAGCAGAAATTAAACGTGAATTAACAATGCAACTACAATGAATTTCTGTTTTTGTTTTTGATTTTTTTAAATGCAAGCAAACAACAATGCAAGGAAAATAAAAACAATCGATATATCAAGCAAGCAGTTTTTTTAGCAAGCAGCGGAGCAAGCAGTTCTTCCTTTTATTTCCTACAACCTGAAATAAAAAAAGATATGTATACAAGTTTTTACTATTACTTTTTTTATCAAAGAAGAAGTAAAACAAACAAAGAACAAAATAAAATAAATGAAAACAAAATAAATTGAAACCAAACAAACGAAATTTTTTTAAAAAAAATATCAAAGAAGCAACTAAAACAAAGAAGAAGAAAACAGACAAAAACCAATTGAAAACAACGTACTTTTTTTTTTCTTGGTTTTTTTTTCTTTCTAGAAACAAATGAATTCGCATAAAACACTTTCAATATGCTAATCGGCCCAAAGTCTCACTAGCCCACCAACCCGCAAATAATTCTCCACTATGATTAGAGCCAATTTTTTATCTAATTAACCCATCGACCTACAAAAGAAATCAAATTCCTAAATTACAAAAGAAAACATGTTCAACTTTCGTTATTGGTTTTGGCCGTGGTTGCTGATTTCGGGTTGTTCGATTTCGACGATGGTTGGGTTCGAGGAATCGCGGGTTGAGGTGAAGGCGCAGGTCGCGGTCGTATTTGGTGGAGACTAGAAGAAAGTTGGGAAGGCTGTGGATAAAGTGTATTTGCAAAGAGGAGATGAAGCAGAACTGGTAGAGGGGGCGGTTTCATGTATGGATGGCAGTAGTTAGACCAGCAGATTGTGAAGGAATTGATATTGTGTCTCTGTTGACAAGTTGATAGCCGACTTGAATGTGAGTTTTTTTTCTTTTCGTGATTGAGAATGTGGTGATCGTTTGCTGTGCTGATGGAGATTGGTTGATCAGAGGAGGAGTTGTTTGAAGTGGTAAAGATAAATGGAGTGGAATTTGTTATGGCCGCTGTAACTTGTAGTTTGGAACTGCAAGTCAGGGGGAATGTAGCAAGTATGGTTGATGGTGGTTAAGGTGACACAGTGCGGTGATGTTTTTGATGGTGGCAGTAAGTGTAGAGGAGATTGTTGATGGAAGTTTGGTGATGGTGGTTCAAGTTGAAAGGGCAGGCAGAAGGAAGTTTGAATGGTTGAATGTTGGAAGTGGAGATTTGTATTGGAAGTTGTCCAAAGGGGTCAGTAAGTTGTAGAGGAAGGTTCTGTGATGGTGGTTGAATTTTGATCAACTGTTGTATGGTGGAGAATTATGGTTGAGAAATGTTATTTGAGGGGGACAGTGTGGAAGTTTGCTGTATGTATGTGGGTCAGGGTGGAGAATGTGGATGCGTGGTCAGAGGTGAAGGGTTTGGAGGAAGTTTTGATGTGGCTATGAGTTGCTGTGACTTGCTGTGGAGTGGTAGTATGAGTTGCTGTTAAGTCTGGCAGCAGTTTGTGCTTGAAGGTATATGCAGTTTGTATGTAGCTGTGTAGATGGTGATAAGGAATTAGAGGCTGTGTAGTGATGGCACAGTGGACAATGAAAGCAGGTTTTGATAGAATTTTTGAGATGGTGGGGAGGGTGACAAGGTGGTGGAAGAAGATTTGGCAGCGATATGTGAAGTTTGAAGTATAGCAGTTTTGGTAATGAGGGGAGATGGAAAGATGATGGGCAGTTGTTAAGGGTAGTGAGAAGGCAGGAAGAATAACAGGGTAATGACAGAAATGCTGCAAGGAGGAGGGAGGGTAGAAACACTATGAACAAAAAAAATGTAAAACCAATGTAAAAGAAAAAAAAATGTAAAATGTAAAAAAAAAGGAATGGAATAAGAGATTTTTTTTCTCTTTTTGAATGAAATTGTGTATGTTTTTTTTTTCTTTTTATATTCAAATGCAGTGCAAACTAAAAAACAAACAAACAAACAACAAATCAAATGCTAACACAAATCGCACACAAACAAACAATTTTTTTTGTTTAAAACGCAAACAAACACACAAAATAAACACAATAAAAATCAAACAAAAATAATCCGAAGAATAGAAAATCAGAATCAAAGCAATTCCCCGGCAACTGCGCCAAAAACTTGTTCATTGACGAAATTTCTATTGGTTTAGAAAACCGTCGAACGAATTTATAATAAAAATAACCGCAAGCGCACGGTGTACGAATGTAGCACGTGGCGAATACGGGTCGATCCACAGGGAATTGAGGATTTTAAAATTCTATTCAATTAAATTATTCCAAAGTCGAGAGTGAATAGCTAGAAATGTAAGAAACTAACAAAAACTAGCAAAATAAAATGATAAAAATATGAGAGTTAAATGACAATCTAAAGATAATTCCACTCTCTATATCATATAGTTCAAAAAAATGAAGTTATGATCTCTCTTTTCTTTGTCATTAGTTAGCTTAATTGATGTTCTTATCATAAGTATGGCCTATTTGTGCTATTAATTAGCTCAACATAAGCCATCAAACTATAGCAACCCCTTAAACCATTTACTAACTCACATGAAAAATGATAACAAAATTGAAAGCAAAATCTATTTTAAGTATGGCCTACTAATTATTAATTAGAAATATAGACCATCAAATTTTAATCTCAACATTCACTTCATTACCATCATCATATGTAGATGAAGAGGTAATTTGTGTTAGTGATTGTTTAAGTATAGCCTATTTGGTGTCAACAATATATGCTATCAAATTCAAAGCAAAAACAACAAGTTAACCACTTCATACATTCTCATTAAAGCACAAAAAGAGAGTATAAAACATCAAAATGTTGAAGCTACATGATTAGAAGCTTCATTACCCCTAAATTGAAGGGATTAGCGTCTCATTTGTGTTATCATATCAACACAAGTAGCATGCAACATGAAAACAAAAGGAAAGAAAAAGGAAAGCTAATGGAAAAGAGATCTATTCTATTTGCATAAAAGAAAAAGAGATCTACACTACACTATGAAAGGAAATAAACAAAGAAAGGAAAAGATCATGTATTAAATTGCATAAAAAAAAGAAATTACATGAGAATAAAAATGGCTAAGTAGCCATGACAAAAGAAAGGGAAGAGCTTTGATTATTTTGATCCTAAAACTAATCTAAAGAGAAGGAGGCCTAAGAGAGACTAAGAGAAAAGAGGAAGAGGGAGAGAGATTACATGAAACATAAGGGGTTATTTATACATGTCTTAAACCCTAATTCATATTTTTGGGGAATGCCCAAAATACCCTATAGAAAGTGTGGAGGTCAAGTAATCATTAGCTTCTACTAATCATCATTTAAGTGTACATGAAGCCATTAATTCCATAAGCATGTGTTTTAGCCTCTAATTTGTACACTATGGTGGTGGGTAGGTGGGGTCCTCCATGATCTTCACTTTGAATTATTTCCATCTGCATTCCTTTATATTCTTTGTGCATGCATATTCTTTCATGAAACCACTCCTATTTGAGACTATTTTCCTACAAAAATATATATAAATTTCCAATCAATTTTTCTCAAAGAAATATATGCACACAAATGACCGTTTTGCCCCTATATGAAGGTGGATATGTGACAATTTAGAATTAATATGGATTTTGGTTAAAACAAGTTAAAATACGCAATATGATCATTTATTTAATTTAAATAGATTAAATATGTTGGTAAAAATATGCATATTTATGTGCACATCCCGAGAATCCGAGTGCCGAAAATATAAATTGTTGGGGTGAAAGAAATGAAAAGATAGAATAGAATCTCACATTGTGACGAGTAAAATATAATATCTAAATGGTCTTTACAAAGAAACTCTAATATACATACATCAATCAAAGTCTAACCTATCGTCGGCCTGGATAGTTATAACAGCATGCCTGTAACGACCCGACTTCCTACGCCCAGGAAGACGTATCGTTTTTAAAGAAAGAAAAGGTGAGAAAATAGAAAAGATAGAGAAGAAAGAACAACAACATCAGAATCTCACAGCGGAACGAATAAATTATATTAATCACATAAATATTTACATAATATATACATCAGTCAGAGTTATACAGATAATACATCACATACTAGACAGTTATAAACACCTGTGTAGTTAATACACCTCAATACAATACAGCTCAAACAATATGACTCAGAGATACCAACACAGCGGAACTATATATATCTACAACGCTGAAGCCTCCTGCTCCATTGCTCCTCCAGAATTCGTCAAAGCTAACCTGAATCCCTTGGCTACCCGTAAAAATTTGGGTACCCGAGAGTTTATGAAAAACAAAAACAAACTCTGGGTCAGACATGGATATGGTGTGAGTAACAGGTTAAAGTTGCTTAATTTTGAAAATCCTTTGAAAACAAAAGGTATCACGTAAGACTTCCCACACATAAACATGGAAAAGCTTTTACCTTACGCTAACCAAAACATTTGATAGGAAATCCAGTGATATTATAATAGGTCTAGGGTTTTCAAGTAAATAGAAAATAGCCGAAATTGTTACATCTATTAAATTCCAGCTACTATCCACAAAAGTGGGTAGTACGGTCAAAACCTTGGCACTTATTGGATTGTGGATTCCATACAATGGCAGGGCTACTGGGGTACCGTCCGTCACAGTACGTGGCCTAGATCAACGTACCGAGGATCACTCCCGACCCTCTGCAACACAAGGCCGGAACCATTCCTTACTGAACAGTCCCGAACAAGATAAACCCCGCAGTTGGCTGCAGATCAACTGCCCATACAGCCGAATAAAAAGGGACATCTAGACAGGGGAATATCCTTGTCCTGCTTGGGCATGACCCACCTAACCTTGCTGCACCTCCCCTGTTTTATCCATTCCCGGTTGATGAGGCCTGAGGTTACGATTACCTTTATAGAACATATCTCTTAGAATGCTCATCGCCCGCCTAACGATGTGTTGAAAGCATTCAATCCATACAAGTTCGTTCCAGGTTCGAACGAAACCGAAGGCATCATCTCGTTACACTCGTTTTGGAATCACCCTCAGAGTTAACGACGATAATCCTTGCATTCTGAATCTTCATCTTCACTTCAGATTCACGACCTATCGTTAATTTGGAAACGATGTGGTTTTCGGATGTTCCAAATAAGGAAAACCGATCCTGGTCTCATCGAAATCCAAAACGTGTCTTTTAAGGCCAAGTTGTCTATTTAGTCTTAACAGTGAATTCAATATTATCAATATACACACAGATAGATAATTCACATCTCATAATAGATAATCACATTATCATCACAAACAGATAATTAATATCATCATCCAAACAGATAATTAAATATTATCATACTTAAACCATACATCCATATCACATAGATATTATCATCCCATATCTGAGATCACAACCAATCAATGAAATATCAATATCATCCATAAGCAATGATTTATGAATCGCAATCTATAGTTAATTTAAAATGAATTAAATTAACTACTTCCATCTTTAATTAATTTAAATTAAATTAAATTAATTACACATTCCATAAATCCTGCTCTCACAACCATTAATTAACTATAAATCAGATTAATTAATTGTTCTCTAATTACAAGAAGTAATTTAGTCTTTAATTAATTTCTCAAATGAATTATTCTAAATCATTCATAGCAATTAACATTTAATTACTTCCTTATTAATTATTCCTTAATTGACAATTCCTAATTACATCATTAATTATTTAATAATTGATCTTCCATTTATGTTAAATTGCTTTATTTAATTTAATTATATTATGTGGTTAATCTTTAATTAAAAACAATTATTAATCACCCTTGATTAATAACAAACCAGTAATTACTACCCTTAATTACTTATTAATCATCCCATGATTAATTATTTCCATAAATTAACCCTTTGATTAATTACAAAGGAAATTACCCAAATTACTTCACTTACAAATCATCTTGTATTAATTTCATCAAGTAATTATCATTTAATTACTTTTCTAAGTAATTATACTCCATTAATTACACTAAGTAATTAAACATACCAAATCATCAAATGATTTCTAAAATTAATTAACTTAATTTATATCTTATCTTCAATTACTTATATATTCAAATTAATCATCTTTGATTTAAATAACTTTTGCCACATTCCAATAGTTTTCCTTAATTTATTTACAGATATTAAACTTGAATAAATCCATTAATTAATTTCATTTATATAGATTTATTACCATTTAATTATCTTCTTGATTTATTATTCCCAAATTAATCAATTTCTAATCCCATCATTAATTATATTAATTAATGATTTCTAATTACATTTTTATTTGTTATTTTATTAATCATATTAAGAATACAAATCTTCAAATCACATATATTAACCCTCTTGATTAATACATACAGTAATTAACTGTCCTAAATTAATTACTTCTCAATAACAAGCTTAATTAATCCTTTGATTGATTTCAAGTAATTATATTCCAATTACTTCCATTTCTCATCATCCAATGATTTCATCAATTACTTCACTAAGTAATTTACTTCCAAAATATTGTTTAATTAAACTAAATTAATTAACTCAAATAGATTAATTTACACAATTAACAAGTAATCAATTTACACAATTACAATGATTATTATTGAATTAATTAATCCAATTGATTTATTAAAAATCAATTTCATTAATTATAAAATAATCTAGTTAATGACCTTCATTAACACTTATTTAATTATTCTCCAAATAATTAACCTATATTAATCATTATTAATTATAAGTTTGATTAACCATTAAAATTTATTCATTTAAATAAAAATCTAATCTATGGTTCTTAATCACATATTAATTACTTAATTTATTATTCAACTTTGATTAATACATTTAAATTCATAATTACTAATTTAAATAATATCAATCATTAATTATTCATACTTAAGTAACTTAAGGGTTTATGAATATAAATTCTGAGTCTTCATTACTTAAGGTAAACTGTCTTATTATTGATTTAAATTTTCACTTCCAATATGTTTTAAACATTTATTTCAATTTACTTTCTATATAAATTCCAATTTATCCTTAATAAAGTTTTAAAACTAATTTTTCCCAAAACCCCTTTAAGCTTACATATTTAATAGCATTAAAACTTATTTGAATCAATTCAAATTATAAAACTTTATTTTATTTCCAAATCTAGAATTTCAAATCTAAGTTCTGGTTATCAATTTTGGAGTAACTTGTTTAAATCTTTCTTAACAATTTATATTTCATTTTTGAAATTCAACTCTTTTTGAATACACCTAATCATTAAGCACTTTTAAGTTAATAAAATAATTTAAATTATGGAACTTTATTATTTTCAACTTTATTTCAAAACTAACTTAAATTCAGTGTTAAACTTTGATTTAAAACTAGGTTTAACTTTGATTTTAAATTTTAAAACAAAAGTTTTAAATACTGTTAAAACTGTTACAGGTTTAAACCTGAACATCTACAACCCGAGCACCCCCTGTGTTTACTTCGAGTAACATACGAAGTTCCCCGAGAAAAAACCGTAACCTGCTTCGAGTTTCCCCTGCGCGAAAAATGAATAAGAGGAATACAAACAAAACCTGGAAACACAACTCGCTCTTCCCCCCCCCAAACCTGTCACCGTCTCGCGCTCAAAGCTACGACCACCGGAGGCCACCAAACTCCGGTCGCGACATCGTCCATCTCCCCTCTACCTCCCCTCAAAGCCACGTGCCACTCGAACCCTTGTACAGGCCGCGGCAGTCAAACTCCATGCACAGCAAAAAAAATTAGGTTTAGGCACTTAATTCCATCGTCGTCGACGCCACGGCCATCTGACACCCTATCCCCTATTTTTCCTTGATCCACGGTAGCCTCCTCCACCCCAGTCAGAAGCTCGACGCCGACCACCGCGTTGATCACCAGGAACCACCCCATATGAAAAAACTGAACACACTCGAACTGCTCCCATAATCAAACACTAAAAATTATGATTTCACTCCTAAAATTTATGT
Organism: Allium cepa; assembly: GCA_030765085.1. Classification (NCBI taxonomy): domain Eukaryota; kingdom Viridiplantae; phylum Streptophyta; class Magnoliopsida; order Asparagales; family Amaryllidaceae; genus Allium; species Allium cepa. Next base: position 428,592,871 of record CM060935.1, read on the forward strand.
TTTTGGATAGAGTTTCAGATTACATGCACAAAACAATTAAATTAAGATGTTGCATTTTGAACAAAACTTAAACTTGCTCTGTTCTACTTGATTTTTCTAGAGCATTTCAATTTTAATTTACTTCAATAAAATTTTAAACTTAAGTTCATGATTAAACAAACAAAATTCGTTTGAGTCCTAAGTCCTAATAGTGCTTGGTTCAAGAGATATAGAATTTTATCAAAATCTTAATGTAAAAACAAAAACAGGCAAGAACAAATACTACAGCAAGCATTCACCTATACAACAAATCCAAACATATACATTCACAGTACGTACTTTACTTTCAAAAATCTATATGCAACCAGATATTCATACTTAAGATTTCTATCATTTTTAAAACCGATGATGTTACTCACCAATTTGCAGAGAAGAACAGCGGCTCCTCTATTCAGCAACAGGCTTGAAATTTATAGGCTAACACTCTTCTTTGATTCTCAGTGGTATAGAATCTTGGTTGATGATCAAGTAGAAGCTTTGTTGAGTTTGAAATAGGTTTTTAATGAAGTTATTTTAGTCTTTACCCAGCTCGAACTGAAATGAAGATTTATAGAAAAGAAAAGAGACAGGGATATATTATTATGTTTCATACACTTGTGACAATATAGCATACAAATCTTGTTTGTACATATTTTTAGAACAGAGATATTTTATAATAGAGGCTGATATGAAATACAATTGTGTGCTAGAAAGATTTTTCATTAATTACTTTTGTTTGTTTGCTTAAGAATGCATTACACAGTCTTCCTTAGCAAGCTTTCATGTATACATTTGTTTTTGTTACTGTCTTTATTTTGTTTTATCTACTTCGGCCTGCACACATTTTTTTTTTTTTGATTTTGTTAGTACAATCACACAAATGGCCTTGAGGCTTTAAACATATATATATATATGTATGCTGCAGTTCATTTTTATGTTAGTTTACAAACTTGAAAATCATATGTTTCTAGTTTCATTGTTGACTAGTTATTGTATTTTTGAAATGTATGTGAATGTTGTCATTTTTGTTTGAAAACTAAATGAACTTTATAGTTGTTATGTTATTGAATTTAGCCAATGTACTTACTTTATATTTTTTTCCAATTTATCTTGTAGTCTTGTATTTTATATGTACATTTTATTTTATTTATATTATAAAAACACATTTATCACTTTGACATGGTAGATAAATTAAATTATCTTTTTATTATAAACTACATATTTTATAATATATGTTAATGTATTGTTTGACAAAATTATATTAAAACTCATATATAATTTTAAATTCATATTTTTATCAAGCTATACTAAAAAGAAAAGAAACAAATCTTTTTGTTAATAAATCTAAATCTAAACTTAAGTTAAAACAAGTTTTTAAACTACTTAAACATTTATCTTATGTATTTAAAACCCTATATTCATTTATTTATTTAGCTTTGAAAAGTTTATATTAAATAAAACATAATTTCCAATTCACTAAAATGTATATTAGCATTTGAAACATAACTTATTAGTTAAACTTTAAAACAAATCTCATCTATTTACAATGTATACAAATATATACATTTATAAATAGAAAACAATGGATTAATTTGTAACAGATAAAATTTACCAGTCAGATATTTATTAAAAGAAAAGTATCAATTCAGATCTTATTAATATAGATATATCAAATCAATTTAATTTTTAATGCAGATTATTAAATTTATATTGCTAGAAAATTCCGGGTTGTCACATTCCACCCCCCTTAAAAGAATTTTGTCCCCGAAATTTAAAAGCAAAGGTAATTTAATAACCTATATAAGATTTAAATTTTAAATCACACTCATATATCGATCACATGCTAACAATCATCACAACCAATATACTCAATCAACAAAGCTAACTATCCAGACAAAATTCTGGATAGAGCTCCCTAGAGTTTCCCAGTATAATACCGGAATACTCGATCTATAGAATCCAAACAGTCTATACTACTAATCTATAGAACTCCTTCGAATCAGAGAAAATCCATCCAAAATAAAATCTCCGAGTTCGAAATCCAAATTCCTTTGTCGCTTATCCACCAAATACTTCTGACAATCCAGAGCTACCTTCATCTTAACTGATCAGCTCAACCTTTGCTGATAACTCCTAAAACAATCTGAATCCCAAAACAATCCAGTAGAATGATCTTCTCAAATCCAACCAAAACCAAGAACACAACCTTTATCACCAATAGAAAACAACCTCTCCCTTCCAGAAAAGAAAAACAGATGCATTTCCAACTGCTTCCGCTGCACAACTCTGATCTGGAGTAGTTGAAAATGCTGATGATACACATAAGCACATACTGGACAACACATTATAAAAATATGATTCAACAGATCCAAAATAAAACTCAGAAGTTCCTCCAAAATCTGAGCTGCTTTACCAATTCCTCTCTCTATAAACCATTCTACTCCTAAGCTGAACCATCGGCACTACTTCTGAAATCCAGTCGATACCAAACTCAACTCCTCAGATGCTAAGGCAAACCACTGACCTCTTCAAAGATATGCAGAAGAAGATTTTTGATAAACCAAGAGAATGCCCAATTATCGCAAGTCGCTTTTGTGATCAACCTAAGCTAATATCCAAGAAAACTGTTCTTTCTTTACCAATTTGAACAGCTTAAGCTTATCTAGCCAATCCATTGAAGAAATGGATCCACAAAACTGCCCCTGAACTTCACCTCTAAAGAACTGCTGACAAATGACCTCCTCGCGTGCTGGTAGAACAATCTGAGCTGCAACACTACTACTGATGCCAAAAATTCCTTAATCCAAAATTCCTCGAAAAACTCAGGCCTCAAAGCCAAACACAACATTCAGCTGAACTCAACCTCAAAACTAATGCAGACACACTTCCTTATCCAAAGATCCTTGAGAACTTCTTCGGAAACAATCCATCGCTACTGCATCTCAACACACAACCACTACTTCTTGAGTTACCAAGATAATATTTCTAGCTTCCGCTCAACTGACAAAATCAAATTCTACTCATCCAAACTTGTACAACAAAAATGGACTCCAAATCTTAACAGTTTTCCTCAAGAGATTTTGTGAAATCCTTACACCACGAATTTACTCGAGACGGTATTTGGCCTACAGTCTCATCAGATATACTTCTAACCACAGGTAGTTGTGTTACACACACCACTACTCAATCTACCCTTATACTTATATTGGAAAACCCGAACAGGTAATCCAACAAATAGATGAAATATATATATATATATATATATATATATATATATATCAAAATTACAAATACGCTCTCTCAGGAAAGAAATCACTCAAGAGCCTAGGTATTCACTCAACCTAGCGCTCTGATACCACTGTAACGACCCGACTTCCTACGCCCAGGAAGACGTATCGTTTTTAAAGAAAGAAAAGGGTGAGAAAATAGAAAAGATAGAGAATAAAGAACAACAACATCAGAATCTCACAGCGGAACGAATAAATTATATTAATCACATAAATATAACATAACATATACATCAATCAGAGTTATACAGATAATACATCACATACTAGACAGTTATAAACACCTATTTAGTTAATACACCTCAATACAATACAGCTCAAACAATATGACTCAGAGATACCAACACAGCAGAACTATATATATATATATCTACAACGCTGAAGCCTCCTGCTCCGTTGCTCCTCCAAAATTCGTCAAATCTAACCTGAATCCCTTGGCTACCCGTAAAAATTTGGGTACCCGAGAGTTTATGAAAAACAAAAATAAACTCCGGGTCAGACATGGGTCTGGTGTGAGTAACAGGTTAAAGTTGCTTAATTTTGAAAATCCTTTGAAAACAAAAGGTATCATGTAAGACTTCCCACACATAAACATGGAAAAGCTTTTACCTTACGCTAACCAAAACATTTGATAGGAAATCCAGTGATATTATAATAGGTCTAGGGTTTTCAAGTAAATAGAAAATAGCCGAAATTGTTACATCTATTAAATTCCAGCTACTAGCCACAAAAGTGGGTAGTACAATCAAAACCTTGGCACTTATTGGATTGTGGATTCCATACAATGGCAGGGCTACTGGGGTACCGCCCGTTACAGTACGTGGCCTAGATCAACGTACTGAGGATCACTCCCGACCCCCTGCAACACAAGGCCGAAACCATTCCTTACTGAACAGTCCCGAACAAGATAAACCCCGCAGTTGGCTGCAGACCAACTGCCCACACAGCCGAATAAAAAGGGGCATCTAGACAAGGGAATATCATCGTCTTGCTTGGGCATGACCCACCTAACCTTGCTGCACCTCCCCTGTTTTAGCCATTCCCGGTTGATGAGGCTTGAGGTTACGATTACCTTTATAGAACATATCTCTTAGAATGCTCATCGCCCGCCTGACGATGTGTTGAAAGCATTCAATCCATACAAGTTCGTTCCGGGTTCGAACGAAACCGAAGGCATCATCTCGTTACACTCGTTTTGGAATCACCCTCAGAGTTAACGACGATAATCCTTGCATTCTGAATCTTCATCTTCACTTCAGATTCACGACCTATCGTTAATTTGGAAACGATGTGGTTTTCGGATGTTCCAAATAAGGAAAACCGATCCCGGTCTCATCGAAATCCAAAACGTGTCTTTTAAGACCAAGTTGTCTATTTAGTCTTAACAGTGAATTCAATATTATCAATATACATACAGATAGATAATTCACATCTCATAATAGATAATCACATTATCATCACAAACAGATAATTAATATCATCATCCAAACAGATAATTAAATATTATCATACTTAAACCATACATCCATATCACATGGATATTATCATCCCATATCTGAGATCACAACCAATCAATGAAATATCAATATCATCCATAAGCAATGATTTATGAATCACAATCTATAATTAATTTAAAATGAATTAAATTAACTACTTCCATCTTTAATTAATTTAAATTAAAATAAATTAATTACCCATTCCATAAATCCTGCTCTCACAACCATTAATTAACTATAAATCAAATTAATTAATTGTTCTCTAATTACAAGAAGTAATTTAGTCTTTAATTAATTTCTCAAATGAATTATTCTAAATCATTCATAGCAATTAACATTTAATTACTTCCTTATTAATTATTCCTTAATTAACAATTCCTAATTACATCATTAATTATGTTAATTAATGATCTTCCATTTATGTTAAATTGCTTTATTTAATTTAATTATATTATGTAGTTAATCTTTAATTAAACACAATTATTAATCACCCTTGATTAATAACAAACCAGTAATCACTACCCTTAATTACTTATTAATCATCCCATGATTAATTATTTCCATAAATTAACCCTTTGATTAATTACAAAGGAAATTACCCAAATTACTTCACTTACAAATCATCTTGTATTAATTTCATCAAGTAATTATCATTTAATTACTTTTCTAAGTAATTATACTCCATTAATTACACTAAGTAATTACACATACCAAATCATCAAATGATTTCTAAAATTAATTAACTTAATTTATATCTTATCTTCAATTACTTATATATTCAAATTAATCATCTTTGATTTAAATTACTTTTGCCACATTCCAATAGTTTTCCTTAATTTATTTACAGAAATTAAACTTGAATAAATCCATTAATTAATTTCATTTATATAGATTTATTACCATTTAATTATCTTGTTGATTTATTATTCCCACATTAATCAATTTCTAATCCCATCATTAATTATATTAATTAATGATTTCTAATTACATTTTTATTTGTTATTTTATTAATCATATTAAGAATACAAATCTTCAAATCACATATATTAACCCTCTTGATTAATACATACAGTAATTAACTGTCCTAAATTAATTACTTCTCAATAACAAGCTTAATTAATCCTTTGATTAATTTCAAGTAATTATATTCCAATTACTTCCATTTCTCATCATCCAAATGATTTCATCAATTACTTCACTAAGTAATTTACTTCCAAAATATCGGTTAATAAAACTAAATTAATTAACTCAAATTAAATCAATTTACACAATTAATAAGTAATCAATTTACACAATTACAATGATTATTATTGAATTAATTAATCCAATTGATTTATTAAAAATCAATTTCATTAATTATAAAATAATCTAGTTAATGACCTTCATTAACACTTATTTAATTATTCTCCAAATAATTAACCTATATTAATCATTATTAATTATAAGTTTGATTAACCATTAAAATTTATTCATTTAAATAAAAATCTAATCTATGGTTCTTAATTACATATTAATTACTTAATTCATTATTCAACTTTGATTAATACATTTAAATTCATAATTACTAATTTAAATAATATCAATCATTAATTATTCATACTTAAGTAACTTAAGGGTTTATGAATATAAATTCTGAGTCTTCATTACTTAAGGTAAACTGTCTTATTATTGATTTAAATTTTCACTTCCAATATGTTTTAAACATTTATTTCAATTTACTTTCTAAATAAATTCCAATTTATCCTTAATAAAGTTTTAAAACTAATTTTTCCCAAAACCCCTTTAAGCTTACATATTTAATAGCATTAAAACTTATTTGAATCAATTCAAATTATAAAACTTTATTTTATTTCCAAATCTAGAATTTCAAATCTAAGTTCTGGTTATCAATTTTGGAGTAACTTGTTTAAATCTTTCTTAACAATTTATATTTCATTTTTGAAATTCAACTCTTTTTGAATACACCTAATCATTAAGCACTTTTAAGTTAATAAAATAATTTAAATTATGGAACTTTATTATTTTCAACTTTATTTCAAAACTAACTTAAATTCACTGTTAAACTTTGATTTAAAACTAGGTTTAACTTTGATTTTAAATTTTAAAACAAAAGTTTTAAATACTGTTAAAACTGTTACAGGTTTAAACCTGAACATCTACAACCCGAGCACCCCCTGTGTTTACTTCGAGTAACATACGAAGTTCCCCGAGAAAAAACCGTAACCTGCTTCGAGTTTCCCCTGCGCGAAAAATGAATAAGAGGAATACAAACAAAACCTGGAAACACAACTCGCTCTTTCCCCCTACCAAACCTGTCACCGTCTCGCGCTCAAAGCTACGACCACTGGAGGCCACCAAACTCCGGTCGCGACATCGTCCATCTCCCCTCTACCTCCCCTCAAAGCCACGTGCCACTCGAACCCTTGTACAGGCCGCGGCGATCAAACTCCATGCACAGCAAAAAAAATTAGGTTTAGGCACTTAATTCCATCGTCGTCGACGCCACGGCCATCTGACACCCTATCCCCTATTTTTCCTTGATCCACGGTAGCCTCCTCCACCCCCAGTCAGAAGCTCGACGCCGACCACTGCGTTGATCACCAGAAACCACCCCATATGCAAAAACTGAACACACTCGAACTGCTCCCATAATCAAACACTAAAAATTATGATTTCACTCCTAAAATTTATGTTTTTTGATAGAGTTTCAGATTACATGCACAAAACAATTAAATTAAGATGTTGCATTTTGAACAAAACTTAAACTTGCTCTGTTCTACTTGATTTTTCCAGAGCATTTCAATTTTAATTTACTTCAATAAAATTTTAAACTTAAGTTCATGATTAAACAAACAAAATTCGTTTGAGTCCTAAGTCCTAATAGTGCTTGGTTCAAGAGATATTGAATTTTATCAAAATCTTAATGTAAAAACAAAAACAGGCAAGAACAAATACTACAGCAAGCATTCACCTATACAACAAATCCAAACATATACATACACAGTACATACTTTACTTTCAAAAATCTATATGCAACCAGATATTCATACTTAAGATTTCTATCATTTTTAAAACTGATGATGTTACTCACCAATTTGCAGAGAAGAACAACGGCTCCTCTATTCAGCAACAGGCTTGAAATTTACAGGCTAACACTCTTCTTTGATTCTCAGTGGTATAGAATCTTGGTTGATGATCAAGTAGAAGCTTTGTTGAGTTTGAAATAGGTTTTTAATGAAGTTATTTTAGTCTTTACCCAGCTCGAACTGAAATGAAGATTTATAGAAAAGAAAAGAGACAGGGATATATTACTATGTTTCATACACTTGTGACAATATAGCATACAAATCTTGTTTGTACAGATTTTTAGAACAGAGATATTTTATAATAGAGGCTGATATGAAGTACAATTGTGTGCTAGAAAGATTTTTCATTAATTACTTTTGTTTGTTTGCTTAAGAATGCATTACACAGTCTTCCTTAGCAAGCTTTCATGTATACATTTGTTTTTGTTACTGTCTTTATTTTGTTTTATCTACTTCGGCCTGCACTCATTTTTTTTTTGATTTTTATAGTACAATCACATAAATGGCCTTGATGCTTTAAACATATATATATGTATACTGCAGTTCATTTTTATGTTAGTTTACAAACTTGAAAATCATATGTTTCTAGTTTCATTGTTGACTAGTTATTGTATTTTTGAAATGTATGTGAATGTTGTCATTTTTGTTTGAAAACTAAATGAATTTTATAGTTTTTATGTTATTGAATTTAGCCAATGTACTTACTTTATATTTTTTCCAATTTATCTTGTAGTCTTGTATTTTATATGTACATTTTATTTTATTTATATTATAAAAACACATTTATCACTTTGACATGGTAGATAAATTAAATTATCTTTTTATTATAAACTACATATTTTATAATATATGTTAATGTATTGTTTGACAAAATTATATTAAAACTCATATATAATTTTAAATTCATATTTTTATCAAGCTATACTAAAAAGAAAAGAAACAAATCTTTTTGTTAATAAATCTAAATCTAAACTTAGGTTAAAACAAGTTTTTAAACTATTAAACATTTATCTTATGTATTTAAAACCCTATATTTATTTATTTAGCTTTGAAAAGTTTATATTAAATAAAACATAATTTCCAATTCACTAAAATGTATATTAGCATTTGAAACATAACTTATTAGTTAAACTTTAAAACAAATCTCATCTATTTACAATGTATACAAATATATACATTTATAAATAGAAAACAATGGATTAATTTGTAACAGATAAAATTTACCAATCAGATATTTATTAAAAGAAAAGTATCAATTCAGATCTTATTAATAAAGATATATCAAATCAATTTAATTTTTAATGCAGATTATTAAATTTATATTGCTAGAAAATTCTGGGTTGTCACAATGCCCTTACAATTGATGTTAAATAATAAATAAGAAATACAGTGGAAAATAAAATATGTCAAGTCTTGGAAGCATCCGGCTCAAGTCTTGAAGCTCTAAGTGACCAAAGCTAACTTTGGAAAAACACTTAGCTCTGACCTGAGTATTATAAGAATATAACACCTGGATCAGTCTAGTAAACCAGCGCGAGAAACTCAAATTAAATGGATTGTTATATCTTATAAAACCTTTCAAAAATAAAGGTATCTCGTAAGATCATGCCGCATATAAACACGGATGGGTTTTTACCCATGATGACCAAACCATTTCAAACAAAAAATCTACAAATATTATAATAATATCTAGGGTTTATAATAAATATATACCATACCTGAAATGCTTGAATCTCACATTCCAACATACTTGGTATACAACTAAAAGAACATATTGAAAAATGGATTCCATACAATGACAAGTCTATTAGGTTATTTCCTGCTACAGTACACCTTTAGAAAAATGTACCGAGGGCCTCACGTGGACCTCTTACAAATCAGGATTGGCCTACCTCTTCCTGGATAGTAATGAATATGCCACTACCCCGGTTACGGCCAATAATCGTAACAAGTCCCAATCATATATAAATCCATAAATATCGATCTAGATCAGGTAATGAACATACCCTAATAGTAGCAAACCACATAGCCTTGAGGCATATACGCTAATTTTTTCATTACCAGGCGTGAGACTTAAGGCAACATTTTACCATTTTAGCAAATTTCGCATGGAATAGTAACACTGCCCTCAAAGCAACAATGCACTGCCAACATTCATCCATACAAGTTGCCCGGGATATGAACAAACCAAAGGCATTACTTCTACTACATCTTCAGGATTAGTAGCAAATGGCCCTTGTACTTTAAAGACCTCTGTCTTCGATTCCATCATCTTAAAGATGTCTCCAATTCGAACGCTTGTGCCAGTTAGAAGTGGTTTTTGGACAACTCATACTTATCCAATCTTGGTCTCCTCAAACTAACAATCGATTGTTTTCGGTTAACTCAATCCTAGTTCTTTCAAAAGTAAGATGACTATATAAGAGTCCAAAGGAGATCTCGAATATCCGTCCTTAAAACAAGAGACATTTCATTAGAATGGGTTCTTCCAAGGAAATCTCAAACGTATGAATTCATGAAGCTTTTATATACTTCCTATAATGACCCATATTTTAACTTGTTAGAATTTATTAAATAAAATAAAATTTATGAATAAAGATGGGTAGAAATAAACTTAATGATCTATTAATGTAAACTCATTGGATATGAAGTTAAAATAAATTCTTAAATGACAAATTGTGATATGAGGAGTGGGTAACAATTATTGGAATGTGATTCAATGATATTAATCTGTAGATAATAATTAACAACAACTGAATAATAAGGGTCAATGTGAATAAATAATAAAATGAAGGCTATTTAATATGAGAAACCTAAATTTATTTATTAAATTGTATATGATAAGTTGACCTCTAATGAGAAAACATTTAATAAGAGAAGTTGATAAGAAGCATTTATTTGATAATTAATGTGTGTATTTGTTGTATGAAATAAACTAATAAATGTTGGAATATATAAAATGTAAAGAAAATAGTGGTTGTATTATTTGTATTCATTTTGTAATTTAATATTGAACTTATTACAATTGAATTTATTAAAAACCTTTTAATTAAAATAAAGAGAAATTAATGGTAAATTAATGTGATATGAGCACCATCCATTTGTGTTAAACTAGATTTAAACATCTTAATAGAAACAAAACAAAGTCTGATAAAAAATGAATGTTTTTTTGTGTAATTGTATAAGAATAGGAGACTGGAATTCAAACAAAAGTTACATATGTTAAATAGTGGGAGTAGTCAGTACAGAGTGATTGTAACAGTAAATGTTGAATATCATTAAGTGAGATTGAATGATTTAACATTTTTTTATGAATAATGCAAACTAAATTTGTTGTTGAGGAAAGAACCAATGTCCTAGTGGTTAAGTGATTCGACTTTGCTGCGAGAGGTCAAAAGTTCTAAACTTGTGTAGCGTGATTCGAACATTTTTTGACACGTCATTTGTGGCTTGTTGTCCAAGTGACATGTTTTTTCAAAGTACCATTTCAAAAAGACTTGTAATTGAGGAATTTGAAATTTATTTCAGTTTCATATTAAATTTACAATCATTTATATTCAAACGAAAATGTTAGTTTGTAAATGTAGTTATTAAACTCTGATTCAAGTATGTAACCAACATTCAAATGGAAAGTTTTTGAAAATTCAAATTTTGGTCAAATTTGGTCAAAGTTTGACTTTTGTAAAAATATAAATTTTAAATTTTATTTTTTTATATCATACTATAATGAATTCTAATCTCCACTCCATTTTTCGTTTCGTCAAAATCGAATTTCAATTACTTTAAATTTTCAATTTGCTGTCAAAAACTCGCATAAATTATCTGTATATTTTCATGTGTATTTCCTACAGTATTTGCATAGTATATATTGTGTATTTGGTTGGTATATGGTCTTTTGGGTTCCTTATGACTTTTGGGCTTCAAATGACTCCTCAATGCCCCAACAGACTTCCTATTCACCAAACACACACTACTCAGAAAGAAAAGTACGTACAGAAACTTTTCTTTCTCATTCTTCTTTCTGAAAAATTCTATATCTCCTTCTTCCTCCTCTCCTCTTTCTAATCCCTAAATCAAAACCAATAAAAAAATTCCAATCTCTAATTCTTTTTCCCTCTTACTTCCCTGTTCCTTTCCACCTCTATCTCTTCCCTTTCCTTTCCTCCTTCTCTCCTTACGCCTTGCCCCCCCTTCCACCGCCAACCAACCACCACCATCCATGGCCAAAGCCAAGGCCGAACACCTCCTAGCCTTAGCCCCACCTTCCACCCCTCTTCATTCCTTTTTCCCTTCCTCTTCCTCCTTCTCTTCTCTTTTCCCTTCATTTCCTTCCCCGTTGCCTCGGCATCTCCCCTCTGCTAGCCTTGCCACACCATAGCACTAAACTCGACCACCCTAGCCTCTTGGTTAAGCCCTAGGCCGAGCTCAAAGACCATAGGCCGAACCCCCTTTTCATATAAAAAAGAGAGAAAAAAAGAGAAAAGAAAAAAAAGAAAATATTTTGGTGATTGTTGTATTCGAAGTTTGGATAGCTTTGGATTGATCTTGTTATCTTTAGTCTCCATCTCCATCGTCTTGTCTTTATTACCTTCATTTTACCACGAAAGGTGAGCACGTCACTCACAATTAATTTCTTATGTATTAGTAAATGGAATCATATGAAATGACATGTAAATTGTTGTTTTAGTTAGGAATACGTTTTGTTAATTTATTATCACGTACGTTATGTTAATTTCTTCTCATATATGTTATGTTAATTTATAGGTCACATATGTTATGTTAATTTATATGTCACATATGTTATGTTAATTCACATGTCATTATATGTTATGTTAAATTATACGTTGCACATGTCACATGATATGTGTTATATAATAGGAAATGTCACATTTATATATATGTTATGTTAATTTTAGGTTACATATGTGTTATGCTATGACATATGTTATGATATGTACGATATGTTATGCAAGTGAAATGTTGTGTTATTTATTTATCTAGGCAAATCACACTGCAAGTTCCCTTTGTATGTTAGTTAGGAAATCTCTGTAGGTTGAAATGATATATACCCAAACGATCTTATAGATTAGCAAAAATCGTTGTGTGTTGAAATGATAGACCCAAGCGATTTTATTAATTTGAAACTATAATTTGGGATACAGGTTGAAATGATATATACCTGAAAATTTATAATTTTAGGTTGAAGTGTTATATTCCCTAATCACTTGACCATATGGTAGAAAACTATATACAGACACCGTTGGTCTATTTTAAAGTATTTTACAAATTTTAGAATATGTTTTGACTTAATAAATTGATTTTTTGAAATAAAATAAAATTTAAATTTAAATATATGTTCTAAAGGCAATTTATAAGTTAGGGTTTTTAAAGGTTAAATTTCAAAAATTTATAATTTAATGTAATTTTAAGATATATAATTTAATATTTAATTAGTAAAATATAAATTAAAATATTTTAAAGTATAATCTAATAAAATAACAAATATAGTTTTAAAGGATTTATTTAAAATTTAATTTAATATAATTAATTTAATTTGTTTTATAACAACTTTAATAAATAAAAATAAGGAAAGAAAAATTAAGGTTAAATTGTAAATTTAATCTAATTAAATGAATTAAAATCAAAAGGGGTTATTTAATCTAATTGGTTATGGATTTTCCAAAGATATTTTAGTAATTGAATTAATTGTAACTTAAGATTTTTATTTAAATTGTTTTATAAAAATGACCATGGAAATAAGTGTTTGGTTGTTAAGGTGACCGGAATCAGATATTGTCATACTCTCTGCCAATACCGGAAACCACTTTAACAACTGTGGAAAATCCAGAATGAAGTAGGATGGTTTGGCGAATGCTACTGGAATGAAGTAAGAGAACGATGATGGATAGCCTTGACTTTCGGGTCATAATTCAAATGACTAAAATAGGAGCTATACCGGGACAAGTGGGGTCGCTCCCACTATCGAGCATGTTCCTTTGAAACACTATTTATTACTTTGTGATTTGATTGGGTGCATCTTTGATTATGGGAGTGTGTATCGAGGTGGGCGGTAGTATTTGTTATGCGTTACCACCAGTTCGAAAGTGCAAAACGCTAGTATCCTACTTTGGGCATTACCTCGCATGCCTTGTCATATTTATCCTAATCGAGCCATCACGACTTTGGTTTGTACCGTACTTATAGAGTGCTCACTAAGTAAACCATTGGTTTTGTATAGACTACGATATATGTGTGTGTGTGTGTGTGTGTGTGTCAAGGGGATATGGGTAACACCTTAACGCTACTTTAATACTTTACTATAGACCTTAGCTATGTAGCGTATTATATTATGTATGTAAATAGTTTAGCGGATGCTTAAAGGATGTAAATCCCAAGCATCCTTTGAGTTATTGATGCATTTCACTTGTACATTTCACTTGAGTTGATTTAGTTACATAAGAATGTTAATCCTGACTCTAGTATTTTGTTTTTCTTTATGCTCGGTTAGCCTGATATCACAGCATTTGATCTTTCGGAGCTGGAGACTAGTTAGGGATCTTTCTATCTAACTGCTTAGCTATTTAAGTTATGTCTATTTCAGACTTTGTCATTTGCTTATGTATTAGTGAACTTCTATGCATTTAGGATTTATGTTGTATTTGCTTTAGACTCTGAAGCTGTAGTAGCTTCATGAACTACTATGTTTGTTTATTCTGCTGCTTATTGTTGTAATATTCTATGTCTGCGATTCTATGACTATTACTTATTTACCCCGAATTTATATAACAATCTATTGTTTTGAGAAATTCAAGTGTGACATGTGTGGATTATTGTCGATTTGAATGGTTCGAAATAGTGGGTCGGTACACTTCCAAAGTAAAAAACTGGTTAAGTTATCGATAGTGGTCAAACCACTATCTAATGTGAGTGTGTAGTTTGCATATGAAAAATCGAACATCATATATTATCACCACTTTTCATTTTCAACCCTATGTTATCCCTCAATTAACAATGAAGTCGGACAAGTTAACGTACTACCCCTGCCTCGACGTACATTCTTAAACTCTCGGAGATAGAAATAGGATTCCATACCTTGAAATTTAGTGCCAAGTATAAGATGAAGTATCTTCTATATACTCAACTGCCTATTTATAGAAATTAACTCTCTTATACTTCTCGCATTTTCGACATTTTGACTTCTTTATCCCTCGCCTAGAATCAAAGTCAGGTAAGTTAGATCACCGATTGCTTCGGCTTTGCCTTAGTTAAATTACTATGATTTTAGGTCTCACAGATAGAGGAAAATTTATTGGTCGGCATTTAGTGATAAATACAAAATGATTTACTTTACATTAATGTTCAACATTTTAGCACTACTTATCATATTTGTTTTATGATACTTAATGGCATTGACAAAGAAATCCCTTGCGTAAAATAAATTCTTTTTAAAACAATCAGAAAAACCAACTCTGAAAACTCATTTCTAGTCATTAATTTCGAACTAGTATTTTACATCGGTTAGATATGAAACCATTCAAGTTGGGGTATTCTTGCCTCTCAAACCTTGACTTGGCGCTCACTTCAAACTTTCAAAATAGAAACAAGTTTCATACCTTGAAGTCTAGAAATTAAAATAGGATCCAAGATGTAATATCCCACTACTTGGAGGCCCAAAACTAATGGCTACGAATGTTGCAGTCATCCATAGTTATTAATTCTCGGTGACTAAATACGGCGGTACTAGATACATTGATACACAAATCACAAGTATATGGAAAAAAATTCACAATTCAAAAAACAAATTTCTGCATTCAATTCAAAACCTTGCATGTTCAGTACATAATCCCAAAACGTTAACCACGTTCAGCAAAATATAATTATTACATATACGCCAAGGGCGACACATGAAAGACGCACCCTTGGTAGATGAGAGTATGTAGTAAGGCTAATAAATCTGCCTTTACATCCAAATACCAGCAGAAAAAGATAACTCTAAATAACTAACTGCCTCTTGCTTGCCTTTGGAAGCTTTTTTCGTCTAAGAGGAGAACCTGAAAACTTTAAATCTCAAACTACTCAAAATCAATTGAATACCCGAGAGTTCAAGGGGAAGACAAAAACTTCGAGTCAAACATAAAGTCTGGTATGAATAATAATCTAACATCTCAATCCTTTTAGATATCTAGTGAGATCAAGCCACTTGGCGGAATGGGTTGTCCCCTCACTAGTATCCTAAAACCTCTCCAAAATCATATTATGTGCTCATGCATCCATAATGGTTAAAACCTACATTTTCAAAATATTATGATGATAGGCATACTTATAACAATTAGGGTTTCTCATCCCTACTTTAATCTGACTTCCTGCCAAAATTATAGTTTCTAGGGTCACTATTAACCTTTTAGTTTTCAAGGGTTTACTAATAACCTTTATATAATTAATGAACATCATGTTCTTTTCATAGTTTTCATGGGATCACTAAGAACCTATAGGCTCCTTCCAGTTAACTTAATTAATTCATGGGTCCCCCTGAACCTATTAGTCATTCCAATAGCTAATCATCTTATCCTAGTTTTCATTGGTTGATTAGGAACCTATGGATTTATCCAATAACTTACTTCACATCCTAGTTTTCATGGGTTAAGTATGAACCTACTGATACTTCCATTAGCTACTTTATTATCCTAGTTTTCATGGATTGACTATGAACCTATTGACTGATGTCAATTCTTAATTCGGATATAGTTTTTATGAGTTCCTACAAACCAATTTGCCTCTGCTAACTATCCTTAATGTGTAGTTTTCAGGGGTTTACTATGAACCTGTTGATTACCACTAATAACTATATAATCATAGCTTTCATGGGTTTACCATGAACCATTTGGTTACCTCCAATAACTACATAATCATAGTTTTCATGGATTTACTATGAATCTTTTGGTTACCTCCAATAACTACTAAGTTTAATCATCCTATATTTTTTGTCACCATGACTCCTTGGATGCAATTCTACACATTTAGGAGTTTAAGCAATTTAAATTCACTACGGTGTTAACCTAACTGGCTCTTCTACCCACTTTTTCCCAAAATATAGTTATGGGTGATCATGCGAATATATTCATATTTGAAGAAGCAAAACAACAATTTAACAATACAACTCCTATGGATTTAAGTTCCTTGAAATACTTTTCATATAAAACATAGTTAACCTCTTTAACATATATTTTTATCAAGGAAATACTTCTTCAAAATTACATACTTAAATTCATTACAAAACTCCTTTATTTAAGCCGTGGGTTTTCCTTTAAAAGTTTGAGTATGAGTTTTTAAAACCTTTCGACGATGTCAAAATCTTCTACTTTCAACTCCTTCGAAAGCTTTGCATTTGATCCCTTCAAAAGCATAAATCATATTTTTTTAAAACAATAGGCTCCAGCCTCTTAATACTTTAAAAAAGTTCCTTTGAAACCTTTCGACCTTGTCCAAGTATCATTAAATAAGAGTAGAACCTTTCAAAACCAATGAAGGTCAAACATTTCAAAGCCATTGAAAATCAAACCTTCCAAAAGCATTGAGTTTGTACTTAAAAATATTACTTTGGGTCATAGTGAAAATAGGTGAAAATATCTCTTTCAAAACCACACTTTATTTTATAAAATATTGGGGAAGTTTGATCGTGTCGAAACCATCCGTTCGAAATCATTAAAACATCTGGAAAACAATTGAATCTTTCAACAATGCCGAAAGCTCCTGCTTTCGACCCCTTCGAAAGATTTGGGAAGCGACTTGTTTTTTATAAAAACCATTAAACCTTTCGATAATGCCGAAAGCTCATGCTTTCGACCACTTCGAAAGCTCTGAACAAAAAGTAAAGGTGGAAGCTATTTTTCAAATCAAAGTGAACTAAGGGTTCATCTCCTTCGAAAGCAACCCTTTGACACCATACCTTCCGACTTGGTCCAATTCACTACATACCACCTGAATGGTATCATGTGCATTGCTTTCGACCTTGATGGTCATTGAAGTCGAAAGGTCTTGGTCGATAGATCTAAATCGAAAGGTTTGCCAAAGAAGGTGGAACCACCTTATTCTGGGTAAAAGCTTATTTTTCCAAAATAAGAAAACTTTTTGTAACAAACTTGCATACTAGTAAACATTTGATTGGCTTTCACAACTTCTAAATAATTTAGATAACATTTGCCACATTTTCTCAGATCTAAAATCAAATTAACATTTAACAAATAAGTCATTCCTCTTATAAAAAAAATTAAATCATTTATGTCCTCCTTTCGAAATAATATAATTTCCATACTAAATCACTTAGTAAAAATCCCCAAAAATTCCATAAATTCACTTTAATCATGTTATCTAACATATCAAATTTCAAATAGAAATTCTTAATATATTTTCGAAATAAATTTATAAACCCAAATTATCATATTTTTCTTTGAAAATTCATAACTAATTCTCCACGGCTTGGAAAATTATAAAAATTAAAACCCAACTCCAAATTATATTTTCTATAACATAAAAATTTTCCATGGCATTTACAAATCATTAAGCCTACCCAAAAACCATGTATATCTCCTTTGAACAACCTTGTTTAAACCATACAATTTATAAATCAAGCATATCATGATTCATTATATCATAAAACAGATTTACCTTTAAATCTGAAACCATATGATTATAAAGCCAAAATAGAGATGTAGAAATTATTATTCACCTTAGATTGGATAAGGAAATTGAAGTTTGATTGAGATTGATTTCTTCTAGCTTGATCCTAAGCTTTCTTTGATCTTATCTTCTCTTTCTAATGGTCGACCTTGCTTGCTTCTTACGATTATAAATTTTGTTTGAGGTAAAATGAACGTGCATGACTAAGGAGAATAATATAAGTGGGGAAATATGGGCGGTTGTTTACCCTAATGCCCTTATGTTTAATTACTTAACCATTTATGAGTTCATTTAGTTAAATAAGCGCAACCACTAAATTTTATTAATCAACATCAATATCCTTATCTACATTATTCTATTTAATTTATTTTAATTAAATCTCCTGAATAATGTCATCATTAAAATTAGGGTTGTTATATGCTCCCCTCCTTAAAGAATTTCATCCCCAAAATTCAGTAAGGACTAACTAGCAAACATAGCAAACATCCGTAACATCTCCTAACAACCATACTACCTACCTGATTAGCAACGAATCTATATAGATCTAATATAGACATACCATCAAAGCATATCAGGATAAGCCTCTCTTATCCTGTCCTCTATTTCCCAAGTACAATCATTCTCGTTATTGCTCCATTGAACTTTCACCAACTTGACTGTCTTAGTCCTCAATCTCTTTTCATCTCTTGCTATAACTTGAACTAGTTGTCTAACCAAAGTCAAATCAGGCTCCGCCACTAAGTCCTCCAACTCTGTCTGATGAATAATAGCATCTGGATCATGCACGAACTTGCGAAGATGAGACATATGAAATACATTATGGGCACCTTTCAAACTGCTCGGCAACTCCACCCTGCATACGAGCTTTCCAGTCCTTTCTATAATTTAGAATTAACCAACACATCTCGGGGCTAACTTTCCAAATCGTACCACACCCTTCATAGATGATACTTTAATGAAAACCCTGTCTCCCACTGAGAAATTTAGGTCTTTACGCCTTTTATCTACATAGTTCTTCTCCCTAGATTGAGCTTCCTTCATTCGTCCTGGGATTAACTCAATATTTTCCAACGTTTCTCTAACCAAATCTGGACCTAAGACTAATGTGTCTCCAGTCTCCAGTCTCTAGCCAACAAGCTGGCGATTTGCATGGCCTTCCATACAAAACTGCAAAAGGCGTCATTCCTATACTAGTCAGATAACTATTACTACAGGAAAACTCAAATGTAGGTGATCCTACCATGATCCACCAAAGTCCAATACATAAGCTCTCAATAAATCTTCGATTATCTTATTGAGTCTCTCTGTCTTCCTATCAGCCTTTGGGTGATAAGATGTGCTGATCTTGAACTTGGTATCTAATACCTCTTGTAGACTTCTCCAAAATTCACTAGTGAATAACGCATCTCTGTCGCTGACTATGCTACTAGGAATCCCATGAAGTCTAACTATGTTCTTTACGAACAACTTAGCCAAAGCAGGTGTCGTTCTGGTTGACTTTACCGGAATAAAAATGGGCATTCTTGGTCAACCTATCCACTATAACCCATATGCTTTCATTTCCTCTATTTGACCTTGGCAACCCGTCTATAAAGTCCATCGATATCAAATCTCATTTCCAGACTGGAATATCAAAAGGTTGAAGTAACCCATTTAGCTTCTGATATTCGGCCTTCACTTGTTGATAGTTAACACACTGCCTAATCCACAAGTTAACATCCCTCATCATGCCTTCCCAATAAAAGATCCTTTTCATATCTTGATACATTTTGGTTCCTCCAGGATGAATTGTAAACTTTGATCGATGACATTCCTCCAGAACTTCTCTCCTTAAGTTCTCCACATCTAAAACACATAATCGTCCCCTCTTTCTCAACCATCCTCTTTGGTCATGACTAAAATTCTTTATATGATCAATCTCTGATCCGACCCCCAGCCTTCTAATCCTCTACGCAAAAACTAGATCTTCATTCTGTTTGGAAGCTATCCTTTCGATCAACACTGGTCGAACTTCTAAGCAAGATAACATGGAAGTACCCTGACTAGAACTAGCAGTAGATCTCAACTGCACACCACAACTAGCTAAAACTTCTAGATCCTTCCATTTTGTCGACATTGCTAACACCACATTCTGATGTTTTCTATTGAAAGCAAATGCTACCTTATTTCTTTTCCCAAGAGTATACTCTATACCGAAATCATAAGCAGACAGAAACTCCAGTCATCTTTGCTACCTCATATTCAACTCCTTCTGAAAGAATAAATACTTTAATTACTTATGATCGGTAAACAACTCAAATTTCTCTCCCAAAAGATAATGCCTCCAAATCTTGAAGGCAAAAATTACCGCTGCCAACTCCAAATCATGAGTAGGATATCTTACTTCGTGCAGTCTAAGCTGCCTAGATGCTTAAGCAATAACCTTGCTCCTCTGCATCAATACGGCTCCTAATTCAGTCCTACATGCATCAGTGTATACTACCAACCCTTGGTTACCATCTGGAACTACTAAAACTGGCGCATTGGTTAACAAATGTTTTAACTTAAGAAACCCTTCCTCACATTTGTCAGACTTCACGTTATTTCTGGTCAACTTAGTCAAAGGTGCCACTCTTCGCGAGAAATCCTTGATGAATCTCTAGTAATAGCCAGCAAGTCCAAGAAAACTACTAATCTCGGTTATCGTTTCTGGTCTCTTCCAATTGGTTTGCAGCTTCGATCTTATCTGGATCAACTAAGGATCCCTTCTCTTAAACCACATGACCAAGAAACTTAACCTCTTTCTTCCATAAATGACATTTGAAAAACTTCGCCTTTAGCTGATTCTGCCTTAGCGTCTCCAACACCACTCTAAGATAAATCTCATGCTGTCTTTCATCCTTTGAGTATATCAAAATGCCATCTATAAATACCAACACGAACCAATCCAAGTGTTCTCGAAAAACCTGGTTCATCAAATCAACGAAGAAAGCAGGCGCATTTGTCAATCCAAATGGCATCACCAACCACTCATATGAACCATACCTAGTCTGAAATGCCGTCAAAGGAATGTTATCCTCTGCCACTCTCAACCGATGGAATCTTGTCGCCAAATCCAATCGTGAAAATACTCTGGCTCCACTCAACTGATCAAGCAGATCATCTATCCTCAACAAAGGGTACGTATTCTTGATCGTCCTTTCATTTAACTTACGATAGTCGATGGTCATCCTTAAACAACCCATCTGGCTTCTGCACAAACACCGTGGTTGCTCCTCAAGGCGAACTGCTTGGTCTAATAAAATACCTTCCTTCAAGATCCACTGGTTGCACCTTCAATTCCTTCATCTCTATCGGTGTCATCCTACTAAGTAGTTTATTGACAGTTTAGCTCCCTGTAGATCTATCTGAAACTCAACAGCTCACTTCGGGGGTAATCCAGTAACCGGCTCAAAAATATCTGCAAAATCTCTAGCCACACAAACCTAATTAAGTTCTCCTTCAACTTCTATGGCACTCAGCAAAGTACAAATACTCTTACTGGAATTCTCCACTGAGAAAACGATTCGGTTATGACTATCTTGGTGCCTTAACATTTCTCGATCCTGGCAAAATATCCTAGCCTCATACTTAACCAACCGATCCATACCCAAAATGATCTCAAGATCTAAGAAATCAAATACTTACAAACTTCATGAAAACTTACGACCTAACAAATCAAGTTTTAACTGGTCACATCTCATCCCAAGAGTTGCATGTCCTCCTATTGGACTTGCAACCCTTAAGTAAGTAACAAGGTGTGTGGGTTCTATACATAACATATAAACCAAATACTGTGATACAAATGAATGTGATGTACCGGTATCAAAAAGCACACTAACTGGTATACTCTAAATCAAAAGCATATCTTCCATCACAGTCTTTCCTTTCTCTGCTATAGTAAGTCTAGAACAAGATGGTGGCCCAATAGCAAACACCTTCCCTCTATCCGCACTGATTGGCTCTAGACACTGGTTCTTACAATGCCTAACTTAGTCATAATTTAAGCATTTTACATTCTTCTTCTCTACAAACTTCTTTCCTTTACCACTTTTGCACTCGTGGGCATAATGGCCCTTCTTACACACTTATAGCACACCAAATCATCCTTTTCCTTTTGAGCGTCCTCCCCTTTCTAGGCTTCTTTCTTCTTCAAGAATTTCCTTTTCTTTCCCTGGGGACCCCAGACTCAACTGGCTTATCTCTAACCGACATAGTAAGCATCTCCTCAAGGCAAATGACCATCTCCACCACTACATGATAAGTTCCCTAATATGAGCCATAGCTATTCTGCCTAGCTCTGGCCTCAATCCTCTAATGAATCTCTCATTTCCTCTGATATCAGTGTCAACCAATGCATAACCATATTAAGATAGCTCATCAAACTTGGCAGTATACTCGATCACTGACATCCCTCCTTGGACAAGATCCATGAACTTCCTCATCAATGCCGATTTGGCAACCTTAGACAAGAACCTCTGCTCGAACCTACTTCTAAAATCAGCCCATGTCAGCTTTTCCTCCGAAACTTCGACCGTCACACTGTTCCACCGGTGAAGTGCCAACCCTTGTAACTATCTACAGGCTAACCTTCTCTTCTCTCCATCCTCCAAGCCTAAATCTGTAAAAATCCTTTCACGGTTCAACAACCAGTTCTCAACTACAACTGCATCCTCTGTTCTGACAAACGGCTTCCCACCTAGACTAGTATAGTCTCTACTTAGCTTGTCATAGTTATAACCGGCTGGAATTACGGGATTAGCTCCTCCAATATTACCAGCAGCTCCTACTTGCAAAAGATTAGCCAACATCTGATACACCATCCCCGCATCTACTGGCAGATTTCCAGCACCTATACTTGCCTCAGCAATTTAGTACGCATTAACTTGTCAACCTAGGTTTCTCCAGGTATTAGGTCGAGCATTTCCATTGGTCTTGGTGTTTCCTCCACCTAGATTTCCTCTTCTGCTTCCAACTTCCATATTCTCTTTATCGTATATCTACATACAAGCCTTAGTAAGATATAGAAGAATGATCTAAGAGAAGGGGGAATATGTACTTAGATATATATCTATATATCAAATACAAGTACATTACTATAGCGTTAACCCAAACCCCGACCATATTATTAAATTCATTGGATTATGTTTCAAAATAAAGCTTTTAGGTTTATCTTTTCTTTTAAAGTTTCATAAACCTATGCTCTGATACCAACTTGTAACATCCCCCTACTTGGAGGCCTAAAACTAATAGCCATGGATGTTGTAGTGATCCATAGTTATTAATTCCCGACAACCAAATACGGCGATGCTAGAACATTGATACACATATCACAAGAATATGGAAAAAAAATTAAAAATTCAAAAAATAAATTTCCACGTTCAATTCAAAAGCTTTCATGTTCAGTACATAGTCCCAAAGCATTAACCACGTTCAACAAAATGTAATTATTACATATACTATAACACTCATACACCCCTTAGTATACCCAAAAAGGTACACTAAGAGATGTGGTGCGTTGTAGGTATAGCTAAAAACTTACAGAGACTAAAATTCACAAGACAAAATAAATAAAACAGCGGAAATAATTAAAAAAATAACTTATTTAAATCAAACATCATAAATACTTTATAAGGCCATATATCCCTCAAAATACCAAATATCCACGTCTAGTGAAAAACATTATCTCATTCATAACATCAGAGTGCATAAAATAACTATCCCACTCAAAGAAAAGTACCAGTACATCAAATGAAATAAAATCTAAAAAAGAAGAAGTAGAATACGTGAAGAGAAACTCCGCAGTGGAACGTCCAAGGATCTGAAACCTACTATCCCTGCTTCTGCTGACCTAGGGGGAAAAGGGAAATAGAGGAGTGTGTCAGACTAAAAGTCTGGTGAATGGAAGTAATTACTAGTATTCTTAAGCAAGATAAAGGTAATAGTCTTTGCAATAGTTCTAGTATAAAAGAAAATAAAGGAAAAGATAAAGCTAGAATAAAATATGGTTTAATCGTTCGCTTCGCTTAGATAGTTCGATTAGATTGTTTGCACTTTTCTTAAATAACTGCTTTGATTAGGCTGAAACCCTAATCCTACTTTAATTAGGATGAAGTCCTACTTCTACCTTTTGACTGGTCTTCTATCTCTACGGTTCCTACTATGAACTAGACCCATTAGCCCCTACGCAAAGATATGGACCAGACCATGTTGGTCCCTACGCAATAGACACGGACTAGACCCTGTTGGTCCCAATGTAATATATGCTTACTAATGCGGACTAGACCCAATTGGTCCCTACGCAATAGATACCTACTTAGCGCTTGGAACTCAATAATGATTTATCAACCAACGTTGAGGCCGCACGCTCGACCACCCGTGGTATCTATTGCTCCCTCCTGTTGACCTCTTATTTACCACTACTCTAGCATAAGCATGCCCTTACCTCACCTATGCTATTGTGAGACCACCTGTGTCTGACTAAAAAGGAAATGTTGTTGGTATGGGTCTTATCTAAAAAATAAATTCTAGTTGCGCCCATTGTCCAAATCCTCATGATTTGAACTTCTATTTATTGACCTCTTATTAAGTTAATATAAGTTTTTAAAATAAGCCTCTATATCTATAAAGGACTACCCGATTGGGCCGACAATGCAGGACTTCTATATCAGTAAAAGGCTACCCAGTTAGGCCTATAATACCGATCTTCTATATCTTGCTTATTAACTTAATTCAAGATCTAAGTTTATTAAAATAAGTCTCTTCTGTTATTTCTGCTTTATTTGCTTATTAACTTAACTCAAAGTTTAAGTATAAAAATATGCTACTTTTCCATTTCTTCTATTTTCTCCTTTTTAGTTATAATTACATGTTACAACTATGCTTGCAAATATCTTAAATTTGCCTATTTCATTCTAAATCCAATTTGCTACAGTTCTTCTTATTTTACATCTCATTTTCTGTAAATTTAGTGTTCTTATATTTTAGTCCATATTAACGAATTATTTTTCTATTTATTCCATTCGCGTAAAAAGGAAATTAAAAAGAAACTGACATTTACAGAAGAAATCTCAACGTAGAATAGATGAAAATAAAACGTAATAATAGTAAATAACAGTAAATATTGTAAATAATTGGAAAATCTATAATTAATAATAAATAAATGCAAATAACTGAAATAGAGTGATTAAAAGAAAATAGACTGGAAAATAAGTCTAAATTTTAAAAAAAAAACTGTAAATAAACTTGCATAAAGGTTATCCCAAAATTATCGAAAAACTACAACTATTGAAAACCCTATTATTTTAAATTACTTAAAAATCTAAAATAATTACTTAAACACTCAACTGTGGTCCTTAGCTCTCTCCTTTGGCCTTCTCAAATCAACTTGAAGGGTATAAAATATTTTAATCAAAAAGATCTTCTCCTTGGAAAAATATTCCTTTAGGGTCCAGCCTTAGGCAATGAACCCAAATATAGAAAATCTGAATGAGAAAAATAGTTAGGCCTAGGGTCTTATTTATATTGTCACTTGTGGATCTCAGACTGTTGGATTTGGATATTAAATCTGGTGCAAGCACGTCATAGGCTCGATAAAAACCGTCGGATGGGAAAACGGATGCATAAGATGAAGTGAAAGTAGCAAAATGACGTGTTCGAATCAACTGGAAGAAGACCTGCAAAAAAATGCACACAGGTCAACCTAACTGTAGAACTCGCAAGCTCAGACATCCAGCTGCTTTCTCCTCCTGATTGTAACTTAATCTTTGATCATTGACAGCCCAATGAAGCTTTTTAACATGCTCTTGAAGGCTATTATAAACGGAGTAACCTTCAGATCTATCAGGTAAAAATAAAGTAGGCTTAGAATTAGTAAAATTAACTTAACGTTCTTTTTATTAAATTGTGCCTTGATATTTCCCTTGTAGTTAGCAATTGATATGTTTTTGTTCTGGAGGCCGCCATTTGAGCGGTTGCTTATATAATCCATGTTGCTCTCTGCAGATAAGTATCTGTTGTTAAGCATATTGTTATCTCCAGATTGGGAAGCTCTTAATCCAAAGTTGATATTTATGGGCTGTGAATTATCAATTATCCCAAGCTCGCAGTTGAGAGAGCGGCCATCTCTGATCAAATTAGGCATAAATGACAAGTTATTATAATTATTATAATAATTGGAATTATTACATCTAATGTTAAGTAATTGCTTTCTTCCCTTGCAGAGATGATCTCTAGTTTGGATATGAGCATGGCTACTATCAGCTTTGACTTGAAAATTATTGCCTTGATGACCTGCTAAATTACTAGGCCTTCTGTGATAGATTGATGGAATTGATTTCTCATAAGAGAATTTACCGTTTTGTAAGTATTCCTCTAGCCTGAATTCATAATTGTCTGATTCATTTAAGAATTGGCCTTGCATGCTAGAATTTTGAAAGTTGTTAGACTTTTGAAGGATGATGTTGGATTCTATCTCAATAGCTTTCCAAAGTTGAGTACACACCATTTCTTTGTTTTGATGAAATCTGTTGTTTCTTTCTTTCCATATAAAATACACTGTTGCAGTTAAACCACACAAGATTTGTCAAAATCCTTTTTCTTGCCTATGAAAAGAGTTTGAATTTGTTTAGTTCTTTCTTTGATATTCTGGAGAGCTAATTGAGCTTTAATTTATTTTTGGCAATAAACCAAATATGTCTAGAATAAGAGCAATCAAATAAAAGATGATCTATGTTTTCATCTTCTTTCTGGCATAGAAGAAAATTTATATTAACAATGCTTTTGTCCCATTTTGCACATTTATCGCTTATTGGCAGTTGATTCATAATAGCAAAATAAGTGCAATGAGCATTTTTAGGACAATTTACATTGTTTCAAATTGTTTTGAACCAGTCAACTTCCATTTCAATTCCTTTGATATAATCCCATGTGTTTTTAAAATAAAATTTTCCTTTACTGGATAATTTCCAAACCCACTTGTCTTCATCAAGGCTAGAATCAATTTCTATTTTACTAATAGAAGAATAGAAAATATCAGCAGCTGGATAAAACTGAGTTTTCCATAAAGAATTTTGAATAATACTATCCACTTTTGCATTAGCTTCACCAAAATGATATAGATTGTTCCATCCAAGCGGATTAACTAAAGATTTTCCATAATCCATGGGTCAAACCAAAGACTTGTTTGTTTGCCATCTTTCAACTTTCTTTTAGTCGGTTTTATACCAGTTTCTCTGCAATTTAATATAGTTTTCCAAGTATGAGAATGGTATCTTTCCACTGAAATATTCCAGAAGTTCTTATTCTTGACATAATTGGCTTTCATCCATTTTTCCCAAAGAGAGCTGCCTTCTAAAATTTCCAGAATAATTTGTAATTGCATGCCTCATTTAAGTCTTTGAAATTTCTAATGCCTAATCCTCCAGCCCTTTTTGGTGACAATATTCCAAGAAACTTTATGATGCTTACCACTCCAAATAAAATTGGCACATAACTTTTTAATTTTCTCTATTATATTGACTCGAATGTTATGAGATTGCATCTAATGCATGACAATAGCTATGATGACAATATAGATGATTTCAATTCTTCCTGCTATTGATAGAAGCTTGCTAGACCAACTGTCTAATTTGTTTTGAATTATTTCATGAAGCTTTGCGCAATCTTTTTCTTTGATTTGGTTGCAACTAAGAGGAAGCCCTATGTATTTAATAGGTAAACCACTTTGCTGAAACTTGAGAACACTAAGGATTTCCTGAATATTGCTGCATGACTTGCTGAAATAAATCTTACTTTTGCTGTCATTAATTTGAAGCCCTACATATTCTTTAAGATTAGCAAATAATTTCTTTATAATTACAGGAAATTATTGTCAAGGACAAAATTTCACAGCTTTTTAGCCTCAAGGACATACCTTCAATATTTTATCCTGAAGGACAACTTTCTGTAGGTATCAGTTTTTAGTTATCGATAGCAGTTTTTAGGTATCAGTTTGTAGTTATTGGTAGTAGGTTTTAGGTATCAGTTTTTAGCTCGGTAGCAGTTTTGTTGTCCTTATGAATAATTTTGAAAAATGTTTGTCCTTATGAATAATTTTTAGAAGAATGTTTGTCCTTATGGTAAAAATATTGAGGTCGTGTCCTTGAGGCAAAAAATATACAAATCTTTGTCCTTTAAATTAATTCCCCCTTATAATTACTGCATTCTGAACCTCAGCTTTTAGAAAAATTAATAAGTCATCTGCATATAAAAGATGAATAATACAGGGGGTAACTGAATTAATTGGTTTTAAATTTTTAATCAGTTGCTCCCTATACATTTGTAATGTAAGATATTCCATGGCTATAGTGAATAAATAGGAAGATAAAGGATCTTCTTGCCTGATTCCCTATTACTTTTTATAAACCCACAGGGAGCCATTTATTAGAATGGAGTATGATACATTACAAATGCATTCTTTGACTAGGTTGCAAAAAATTCCATTGAAACCTAGTCGACCCATCATATAAATGAAGAAATTTCTATTGATTTTGTCAAATGCTTGATGTAAATCAATTTTAATACACATTCTTCTATTTACAGTTTGGTTAAGTTTTCTTAGCAATTCATGAGCCAAAAGGTATTTTCAGCAATGTATCTACCAGGGATAAAAGATTGGTTTTCGAAAACTAAATATTTTAGAAATATTTTTATTCGATTGCTTAAAATGAAAGCAATGATTTTGTAAAAGAAATTACAACAAGCAATTGGTCTATAGTCACCAAGGAAATTAGGATTTTTAATCTTAGGCACTAATGTAATAGAAGTATGGTTGAAATTTTTTAAAAGCTTGCCAGAAGAGAAAAACTCATTAGCAGCCAAAAAAATAAAGCTCTTTAACTCCATCCAATGTGTTTTGTAAAATTTGGCCCCTAAGTCATCAGGGCTTGGACTTCTATCATCCTTGGCAGGAAAGATAATTTTTTTAATTTCTTCAATACTAATGGGAGCAAGAAGAATATCATTGCTATTATCATGCAACATGTATTTAGTTGTAATTTTGGGAAACATATCTGAGCTTTTAATAGAGTTGTACAAATCAGAGTAATAATTTGTCGCTTCCTTTTCTAGCTGTGAAGCTTCATTAATGATATCTCCATTGTAATTAAGCCGTTTTCCTATGTCGTTACAATATTTTATGCTAGACATTTTGGCATAGAAAATTTGCTAGGGATATCGCCACTAGAAAGCCAGCCAGCTTTGGCTTTTTGTTTAAGGTTAGCAGCTTCTACATGTAGAGAATTTGCAAGCTTTTTTTTTGCATAAGAAAAAATTCGTTAATTTGATTTGTGTATGAGCTATCTAGGTCTATATTATTTTGCAATCTCTCACATTCCTGCCTAATTTGACCGATTTCATTGATATTTCTGGTTTTTTTTCAAGTTTTTAAATTTGCCTTAGTATGGTGAAGAAGGGTTCTAAATTTAAATTGGGCAATACTATTCACTAAGGAATTAAAACTTTTTTTAACAACTAGTCTATAGTCCCCATCCATTTTTAAATCTAAAAGAAAAATTAATTTTAATAGAACTATTATGAGAGAAAATAAGTTGAATAGGAGTATGGTCACTAGTTGCCTGGGGTAAAGTAAAGCATTTAAAATTAGGGAATTTGTTTGTAAAAAGATGGTTAACTAAAATTATGTCCAATTTACAATTGATATTTCTAAACTCTCCTAATTTTCAAGTAAATTTGTTGCCTTTGATATTTGTTTCAATTAATCCTGTTTTGAACACAAAGTTAGAGAAGAACTCCAATTTTCTGAAAGAAATTGAAATTCCACCTTTTTTTTGAAGTTTTCATAACAGTATTGAAATCACCAATTAATATCCAAGAGTTGTTAATATTAAAATTCAAAGAAGCTAGATTATCCCACAAAAGAAATCTGTCTTTCTCTAGATTGGAGGCATGAATAAAAGTAATAGTTATCTGTAACCCCCCTTTGTTAATAAAACTGGAATGTATGTATTGATAATTAGGGAAATATTGACATAGATCCCAAATGTCGAGGTCCCAAATAACCATAATTCTGCCGTTACCCCCATAGAGTTATTATTGATAGAGTTTCGATTATGCAAAATCCTGTTTTGAAAGTTATCTAAATTACCATCCTTAAGCTTATGTTCTAAAATACCTACTATGCTAGGCTTATAGGTAAATAAAAGATTAGTAAAGTCAAGTTTTCTTTTAGGGGAATTTAAACCTCGACATTCCAAGCTATGATTGATATTAATAATAATATAAAAGGACATATATATATATATATATATATATATATAAAGGATATCATGCAGCTTTGATGGTGAACTGCTGGTTATTTCAATGCTATTTGTAGCTCTCCCTCCTCTTTTCTTGTATTTCGTTTTCCTTTGAACTTTTAAGAATTCTTCCTAAGCTGGATTTTTAGTGATGTATTTTTTCTCAAATCACTTTAAGGTTGGTATATCATCATTGTCAATGCATTTTTGTGAACAACTTTAGATAGCATATTAGGAATAGCATTTCCTGAACTATTTGTAATAAAGTTGTCTGTATTTAAACTTAGATCCTCCTGTAGGGGGGATGATCCATGAACTGTGACCTACAGTCCCCTGAATTCTGTGTTGATTTCTCTGTGATTTCTGAATTTTTTCCATTAGAAACCAAACTGACAACAAGAGATTATTCTGCTGTAAGGTTTCTTTAACGACACTGATATTTTTTTCCTGCATTATTTGAATTGATCGAAATTACTTGCAGAGGCATCTCAAAAAGCTCATCAATGTTAATGATTTCCATGTCTTCAATTGTAGACTTGGAATTTATAATGATTTCCTTCTTTTATTAAAATATTGTGATTTATTTGAAATCAAAGTGATATCGGGGATTTGATTTTACCCTTTGGGGTACAGAAATGGTCTCGACATTCATTTCTTGCACTGAATGATTTTGAACGTTTCTTGGATCTTCTGAAAGGAATTTTCTTGAAATTTCATTGGAATTCATAGTTTCTTTTTCTTTTCAAACAAATTTTGATGAGCATACCTCTGTAAGATGGCCGAAGCAGACACACTTCATACATTTAGGGGGATCCACTCGTATTCTATTTTCTGAGTGAAATTCTCACCATCGTGCATGCTGATATAAGCGAATTCTAGTAGGATTTCGCTAGCTTTGATTTCCACCAGGATTCCGGCACAGCCGAGTCTTGATTCGTTCGTTATAGGCTCGTCAAGTTTAATTGGGGTGACTATAGCACTAGCTATTGCGGCGAAGGTTTCTTTGTCCCATAATCTTTCTTTGTCCCATATTCTAAGGTTAAGTTCTGGTAATCTTATCCAAACTGGATAAGTGGATAATAGATCACGGTCAAGAATCATTTCCTTGTCCTATTTCTTCAATACAATGAGTTTTCCATTAATAAAATAGGGACCTCCTTCAATTACCTTGTTACAAGTTGTTACAGTAGCAAATCGAATGATAAAGAACCCATTGTTTCTTGTATATATCTTGAATTTCTCTGTTGGGTTCTATGTTTTGTGAACGAAATCCCTGAAATGATGATAATAGGGTCTTGGACCGAACACATAAGCAACAATTGAATTATCCCATTTATCCTCAGTTCTTCGGCTAATTTTCTCCTTTACTACAACAATTTTCTTATCTTCAATTTTCATTGGAGCATGATAGCTCAAATCAGCATAAGAATTAAGCCCTCCTTTCTTAACGAGATCTGATCAAGAAGATGTTGGTTTGTTGATTGTTTCTTTAGGGAGACTTCTTGAGGCATTATTTGGTCTGTTAACTGAATCTGAGAATTTCTTCGATTATAATACGACCCTTTAGGTGCAGATCCTGATTAGTTCTGCATTATTGGCCTCAGAAATTGCCTCTGGGTCACTGGCATCTGAGATTGCCTCTGAAGTTTCTCTAAAGTAAGGTTGCGATGGTTTTTAACTAGTTGGAAACCATCATTTTCTTGATTTGGAGGTTTATCTTTAAGATTTGAGAAGGAGAGAGGATGGGGAGAAGTCGAAGAATTGAGGAGGGGAGAAGAAGAACCTCTAGAAAGGTGATCAAGGTTTTCACAAAATATTGGGTTATCTTGGATGTTCATGGCTGCTTGAAGAAATAAGTTGAGTTGTTTTCTTTGTTTTACATGCAATTATACTTGAGTCAAATTAGGTAGCTTATATTGGTTACTATTTAGTTATATTTGAGTTTTTTTAGAAGAAGTAACTTAGAACATCTACTTAGATAATACTAATAAGCTCATGATTAATTTATAACATAGCCAAGCTGTGTGTACCATAGTTTTTAAAACCGTGCCGTTCCTCGAACCGCGATGATTGAAGGTTTAAGGTTTTGATGGTTCAACCGGTTGAACCGCCGAAACCGTGATTTAATTTTTTGAAAATTTTGCTCGTTTAACTACAAACTATACACAAAATTTATGAAATAATAATGCTATGTACACAGGTTTTAAATGATCTTCAAGGTGTGCAACAGAAGTTGTATGTTGTTACAGTGCACAACTACAACTTTATATATAATAGAGTAGTGCACAATGATAGATGTTTAATGACGACAAACTTGACGAGTCTTATAATGGTATTAGAGAAATTTGCAGCAGTGAAGAACAAAGTGATGAAGTTAGTGGCTTAGACCTTGGAACGATTATGATTTTTAAAATATATATATTTACTTATTTTCTTCAAAACAATGCAAAAGATGAAATGAGAGAGAATTACACGATGTGAAAGTAGGAAAAAAACAAAAGAACCGTGGTTCAACCGGATAAAATTGATGGTTGGACCGTCGGTTTGAAGGTCCGACCAAGGTTTTTGAATGAATGAGGTCCGATTAAGTTCCGGACCGTGGTAGTCCAAGGTTCAGGGTTTTTTGAGGTCGGACCGAGGTAGGGTACGGTTTTTAAAACACTGGTGTGTACACTCAATTTTATTTTGGGCTTTCTTATAAGCTCTGTACATGTTGGTTATGATTAATTTTTCATTTGGAATTTTGTACATGTTGATTCTATAGATGTTGCTTATGTCTAATATTGACTTTATGCTTACTACATTCAATGAGAAAATTAACAAACCAGGAAAAACTGAGCTCTCTTCTATTAAAGATTTTTCTAAAATTTAAATAACAGCTCTCGCTTTGAAGATAGATTCCATATTTCTAAATGGGAATGCTGCAAAGTGAAACCTTTTAAGAGCAGATTTGGCTCTACTAGCTGAAATTGATTTTAGGATTATATATTCCTGTAGTTGAAGATGTTACAACAGTGAACACGCTTTACCTCCCAAATAATTTCACACTGATGATTGCTTATTACCACTATCCTTTGAATTATAGGATGTCATGATTGAAGTATTATAAAGATAGCGATTAATCAAAAAGGAAGGTCACAAGATCATAAGGGAATAATAAATTAAAATTTCCTTTTCTAATGAGCTGTCAACCATTATTTATAAAATATTTGGCAATTGAAAGCTATAACAACTGCGTTGCATGCGTTTTACACGACCAGGTGATTAGGATCATGTTATATATAATACAAAAAATATATAAATATACATGCATATTGTCCATTCCTAGTGAGTTGTAGTTACTTTTAAATTTAATACTTTTGGATTATTTGATAGTTTTAGCTTAGAAACAAAATAATGGCCAATACTCTATTTACTGTTTGTTTATGTTAATTTCATTTCTTTCTTAGTGTTGGAAATTTCACGTGCTTCTTTTGTTAAAAGAGGAGAAAATTGAATATTTTTACACTCAATACGATGTCGCACGCTCTAGTGAAATTTGAATATTATTTATTACAGCACAATTCAAGATTTGAAATCTTGAATTGCTTTGAAAGATATTTAAACAAAATAAGAAAGAAATTACAACTTTGATTAAGCATAATAAAATTAACAAGCAGGCATAACAAACTAATACACATTGTAGTCGAGATAGGCAAGGAGGATATTTCTAGCAAGGATATTGTAATTGAATCTGATGAAGAAGACCAAACTGAAAAAACATCATACACAAGGCAGGTAACCTTTGATATGCATATTTTTTCAAGTTATTACTTGGTTGGAGGTGAATGCAGCAGTGATCAATTTTCAGTTTTGCTGTTGAGCTTCAATAGTCATTTTCCATACCTCATTCCTTTTTTCTCTACGTGCATCTACGTGCACACCTGAGGTGATTCAACATGTGTGCACCGGATATGAATCTTTTTTCTATTTCTTAATTTTTCCTAATAAATTGATAGGGCAGGGTTGGTTTTATGGTAATGGAGACCAGTATGTTTGCCTACCTGCATGTTTGATCTATAATAACAGCCTCTTGAAATATTATTTATAGGCTAGGCTAGTTTTCAATTAAGCCATCTCACAGACTCTAGCATAGTTTCATATATCAGGAAAATTTTGCAGTAGGCAAGGTAGTCAATTAAAAAAAACGCAGCAAGACACAAGTCAGTCTTACGCTTTTTTGCATCTTGCACCTATGCGCACACTTTTTGAGCAAAACTACAATGAATTTTAATTTGTTATGCTAATTTGTTAAATTTATTATGCTTAATCAAAGTCATAATATTTTTACATTTATTGCTTTAGTCAACAATAAGTAACTAATTTTATTGGCCTTTGAGACAATAATGCTAATAAAATGATTCCAATTGCAATATCCAGTATAATGTGTGCTTCAATAATTAATATACAAGGTTACTCATGTTGTTGCAATATTATTAGTTTAACAGTGTAAAGAAAGTTGGGGAGTAGTAATCACACATCAAAAGGTACAATTAAATTATAATATTATCGTGATATCATTTAAATTTCAGTAATTAATTCCATAACCACTATAATTTGCTTTTGCTAAATTATAGGGCAAGCATGGTAAGAAGCATGATAAATGTAATTTATTAGATTGCTATAAGATGATGAAATTATTGCAAAAGGTAGAGTTCTATTAAGTGCTCCAAATGAGCTTGTCCAAAGGAGCTTGGCTTGCTGAGAAAGTTATAAATGATGCAAGTTCAAGTAATTTTAATTTAACTTAATATTATCATCTTTGCCAGTTCAAATATCGACCATGCCTGCACTTTGGTTGCTTGGATACTGTATATGTCACCAACAGTGTATCACTCAAGACCTCAATTATCCTTTGGTATTCATTCTATCTACCGCTTTCATTCGTATTCCTCAGGATACTTGAAATTGAATCAGTATATCACATAATTCATAATTTCACAGCTTTCAAAATGTAACCATACTTATTACAGTCCACTCTTCAGTGGAAATTAGTATTAAACCAAAATATTTTGGTTGTCAAGATCTAAACTGCATTGGATTGATCAACCCAGCAAAAATTGATGAATGCCAAAATAAATTAAATTATCACCTGTTTATAAGACTGATGAATGCCAAAATAAATTAAATTATGACCTGTTGTATTCTTATAAACGAACTAATTCAAAGTCATAATTTCGCGTTGTATGTTGAGGATCTTGTTGGGTAGAAATGCCCTTGATTTATTGTAGAAATGGTTGCAAAAATATTTACAGTCACATTCAGATTTGAAAATTGAGGAAAAAATAGCTTAAATATGTTGGCTATGCATTGGTTAATTTGCAGTCTTGAAAATGCCAGGAATTTGAAATTTTCTTTGAGTTCATTACTTCCAAATGTGACTATATTATGACTTCATCACTTCCAAATTTCTTTGAGTTCCCAATTAGCTCACAAATTTTCTATTCTTCTCACTTCCATGCTAGTTCATCATTCGATGTTATCAATCTAAGTAAACTATTCAAAGTATGGTCTTCAAATTTCTTTTACCCAACATTGCAATTCTTCACTTATTTCACAACTCCATATCACTTCTCGTAACAATTATAAGTTCCTACACAATTTACCGTATCAATAGGACATAACTCCAAAATCATAACATCATTGCTTGCACCTAGCTTTATTCGGTATTACTCTTCAACACCAGTTCTCACACGAGCTTCTATATAGTCCCTTCGCTTTCAGTTGTCTTTAGGATCCATAGTCTCTATAGAAGAAGATGAGAAATCGGTATATTACGTATATACTCAAGTGGTTTTGTTTGTAACAATTTTTAAATGAAAGAAGAAAAACAGAAATGGTTGCAAAAATATTCCAACTAGGCACAGCTACTGCTCCTACTTCTTAACTTATTCTCTAATAAAAACAACCTGGAATGCAATTATGATATCAAGCACCATAATAGTAGAAAAAACAATCAGGTCATAGGGTTATAGCAAAAATGAGAATCGTGAATATTTAAAATTCATAAGTAATTGATAGAAATATAATTTATAATATAGTTTGAGTACTGATCATCTTCGGTTCACTTCATGAATCTGTACTCCGTTTTAAAAACGTAGTAAAGTCGTAAATTAAGTATAACTTGAAACAAAATGATAATAGATCAAAAGTTGAAAACATGCACTTTTATTTTGGTTCTGTTTATTAGAACTCGGATAAATTAGATATCATTTGAAAATCCATAGCAGACTATGACATAAAATGATCACAAATTTATAGTTCAAACCAAGAAATGAATTTAAGATTGCAATCAAGAGCAGATCTGCTTCTGTTACAGATTGTAACCTAGACCCATTTTCTGAAGCCAGTCTATGAATAAAATATTATTATTCAGCAATCTTACATAAACTAAGAAACGAAATTCAAGTTTTACTGCAACATCAAATCGTTTCCCTTTTCTTTTTCTGCTGAACTGAAGTACTAGCAACATTGAAGTTTACCAAATTCCTGGCATTTTCAGGACTGCAAATTAACCAACCAAATCGATACCCAACATATTTAAGCTATTTTCTCCTCAATTTTCAGGACTGCAGTGAATTTTGTTTCGCTCATAATTGACAAAATACTATTCTTGAATTTTATGGCCAATTCTTGAATGTCTAACAAAATACTATTTTCAGGCTAAAAAGCTCTAAAGGGCTTAAAAGACTGATTACAAAGTCTATTCGTTGCCGGAGGCCCACAAGGGCAGGAGATGATAATCAATAACAATTTTTTATATGAAATAATACTTTAGGTCTTGTGATCAAAATTTCTTAGCATTCTATTTGAATTTGGGCAGTGTTCGGATTAAAAACATTCCTTTAGCTGAAGCTAATAATAAAATGTAAATGTATCTTGTTTAAGGATTTCCTTTTTTCTTTTTATATATACATCAAGCAATGAAATAAGATATACCATAGGGTCGCAGTAAGAAAATAGCAAGTATCATGCTTTTTTCGAATAGTTTGCTTCCAATATCTTTATGAATTGATTTTTTAATATGTAACCCGGTCTTGTTTAAGGTAGCTCGTGTTGTGTCCTAAGGCTCTTTGTAGGATTTGTGCCTTTGTGAGTGCATTTAACTATGGTTTGTTGATCATTGTTTTTAGCATCTACACAGAATGTAGATGTAGGAATAGAAAACTTGAGCGTTGATCTTAGTTGCCATTTGCAAGTACAATCTGCTTTAAAACAACCAGTAGTTTAAAGCTAATATATGCACATAACTTTTAACTATTCTCAATTGTTGGTTTTATTTTATAATGGTATTTAATCATCTCTATGATAACGAGTTATTTTAAAGCTTAAAATAACTTGACAATTAGCTACTCAATGTTTTAGTCTTTTAATTCTAATCAAGTACGTATAACTAAAGAACTTTTACTTTATAGGTGGATAGATATGTTTGATGCAAAAAAAGTAGTAACATGCCGCAAAAGTTATGGATTCGAAGTTATTTTGGATGCCAGAAGTACATTTTGGTTTGTATGCTTATATGTATTAGTACTTTTGGTCATAGCTGCTGCTTGTTCTACGTTGTAAAATATTATGGACTTGTTATATGTTTTGGTGTAAGATTATTGTGTAATTTTATTATATAATGTTACATGTTGATTATCAGATGTGATTAATATAAAATGTTGATTATGAAATGTGATTAATATAATATGTTGATTATGAAATGTACGTGCTTGTATTAATTGTGGTAGAGTATAGGATTGGAGCCTGTCATATATGTTGATTATGTAATGGTTCCAAGACAATAGCGTTTAAAAGATGTTGTAAAATATTCAACAGCGTTTAATAACAGCTGCAAAAATATTCAATAGCGTTTATAAAATGCTATTAAATAGGTTCTCACGAAGACTAAGCGTTCACCACAATACATTAAAACGTTATAAAATCACACTTATACCAGTCCAAAGAACGCTATAAAAAATCTGGCAACAACTTTAATCCTGTAGAAAGAAGTCACATCAATGAAAAGAACGCTGTTAAAAAGTTATTATAGCATGATATAACCGCTATTAAATATATTTAAATAGGAGAAGACGAACGCTAAGAAAAGCGATTTAGCTCATAAACACAAGTGTTATAAAATATATTAAAAACATCAGTCACACGCTATTACATACGTGCTTTCTATAGCGTTTTTTGCATTGCTATGGTATATTCCTGATCTATAATGACATGTTGTTACACAGCGTAGTCAAAAATGCCGTTAAGGATTTTATAGCGGTTTTAAAACGCTATTGAAAATCCACTTTGTTGTAGTGATATATGCTGATTTTAATTTTAAAGAAAGGACATTTGGTGTTTTCATTATGCATTTTACATAACACACAAATAGAATCAACTGCAATGCATTTCTGAATCATTCTCTCTTTGCTTGGTAGCAAATTAAAGATCACTTCAAAAGTGAATACTGCTGCTTTGGGACAGGTGACCTTGTCCTATACCCATTTACACCATGGAGCTTTGTCGTATTTCCTTCTTATATCCTCCCATACCACTTTGAAAATATACTTTCCTCTTCTTTCTACTCATTAAACCTGTAATAATACATTTTATCCTCGAACACTTGCGCTGCTTCTACCATGTTTCTCATTGTTCTCAAAAAACTGTATTTATCTATTTTTCATTCTCTATTAATCAAGATGTTTCTGCTATCAATCTTTCTCTCTAACTCTCATCATTGTAATGACACCAACTTTGTCGATTAGTCTACTGGATCCATGGATCAAACTATAGTGTAGTGCTCTTACCTTCGATAAATCTCTTTCCTATACCTCCTATTACTTATGTTCTAATACACACCAAGTACCTCCACCTTCTAGAGTTGTCATTACGACTAGTCATCTCCGATAACGACTTCTTGTTCACACATTTTTCTCCCATATATTCATCCCAAACACACTGTCCATCTAGCAGCTTCCAAACCAGTTTGATCGACCATACATACCTCCTTTATTTGACATATGAAATCCAGTGAGATTTGCCTAATTCTTCCTTTCCAAAGAAGTTAGAGCAAAGATTCCTAATACTTTTGGACATGGCATTGAGAAGCTTAAAACATTGCATTCAATACTATACCAAGTAAATTATAGATCTTATTAATTCAATTCTACCGGCTATGCTTATCAATCTGCTCTCCCTACCATCCTTTCGGTTTTTGATCCTCCATATCAGATCATGATAAACCTTTTCCTTTAAATTAAAATTCGACAAAAGGATGCCTAAATTTCGATTAGTAGAACCCCTTCATTGGAATCATGCACCTCGCAAATTTACACTTTGTTATTTGTCCATCCACCTCCAACATTGGATTTCATTGTATTTAACTTCAAACCAGACACTATGCATTTCATTGAAGACATCTTTGATTGCTCTAGTCCCCTCAGTAATTTCTTTGAAGCATATTAGTTCATCATTTGCGTATATAAGTTGGTGAAAGAAATTAGAGTAAATTAAAATTTTATTGATTGTTAGATCTGATACAATGATACGTTCCAATATTGATACATTATTCTGTACATATGATTTGTATTTATAAAGGAAATTTTGTATAATGAGTTATTGGGATGAAATCAGGCC
Source organism: Allium cepa (assembly GCA_030765085.1). Classification (NCBI taxonomy): domain Eukaryota; kingdom Viridiplantae; phylum Streptophyta; class Magnoliopsida; order Asparagales; family Amaryllidaceae; genus Allium; species Allium cepa. The sequence continues at coordinate 428,633,406 of CM060935.1, forward strand.
TAACTATCTGAACCCAATATCCATAGTTCAATGTATCTTCTATATGATAATTGAGACAGTCGAAACTCATATATTTCATTCTCCCTCTCAAACCCAACTTAGAGTTAGGGTTTGCAATAAATCCCAATTCGCAGTAGACATCAACAATCTCAAAGAATTTATTCAAATTGAAATGAAACCTTACCTCGATTTCTTCCTAAATCAACTATAGGCTTCATGGCTCCTTATTTCGACTAAGATGAAGTGAGATTTTACTTTTATTGGGATAGCTGAGACTTTGATTCTTCGAATTCTGATGAAATCTGATGATACTTCACTTTAGTAAAGGCTCCTGACTTCACTGCTTCTCAATTTGACTTGAGTTAAGAGATCTTTCATTTTGATGTTAGACTGTCAAAGTAATTGACTTTTAGCTTGCTTGAATAACACAAATTTTTTCTTCCACGGTGGCTTGGTTAATATATCCACAATTTGATAAGTTGCAAGTATCCACAATTCCATATGTTTAGTTCTGAAATGCAAGATTGGTTCAGCACTAAATAACACTGTACTAAGATTGTCATACCAGATTGTAGTTTTTTTATCCGTTTAACCTAAAGTTCACTCAATAGTGATTCGATCCACATTACTTTAGCAGTAGTATTAGCAACACTCTTATATTCAGCTTATGCACTGGATCTAGATGTAATTTAGTTACTTATGTGAACACCATGAGATTGAATTTTTGCCTAAAAATATACAGTATCCTATGTTAGATCTTCTATCACCAGAATCAATAGCACAATCTACATCTGCATACCCATTGATGTTGATATTCTGGCATGATTCGAGAGTTCATCCATGTTTTATTATTCCTTTTAAATATCTTAAAATTCTTATAATAGCTTTTCAGTGCTCATTTAGAGAATTTTACATGAATCGACTCACTTTATTTACACTAAATGAGATTTCTGGTCTGGTTATGTAGCATATTGCAATGCTCCCACTATGTTTCTGAATTGTTTATCATTTGCTATTGCTTCGCCCTTGTTTTTAGATAAATGTAGATTACTTGCCATGGGAGTAGATAATGCATTTACTTTATCCATTTTAGCTCCGACTAGAATTTGCTAAATGTATTTCTCTTGGCTTAATTGGATTTTAGTACTTGATATTCTTTTAACTTCAATTTCCAAGAAGTAGCTCAAACATCCCAAATCTTTGATTGAAAATTTCTTATTTAAAAGTCGTGTTAGTGTAATACCCCATTTCTATACCCATACTACTCAAGAGTATTACTTAGTAATACTATCGAGTAATATAGAGAATGAAGCGATATGGGAAACATATATGAATATTCCCTTGGAACAACGCCGATACGCATCACAAGAATGTTGTTACTTACTATATTCGTATTCGGTCTCGATATGAAGCAATAAGCATGTATGCCTTCAGGATGAACAATACACAATCACAGATAATTAAATATCAGTTAGAGATCACCGAGTCAGAATGCAACATATAAAAATACAATATAACTTATATATATCATAAAATACAATACATAGTCCAAAAGGCTACAAGATGTCTCTAATTTAATACAATACTACTAAGTACAATGAGGCTACAAAATGAGTAGGAAATGTATCATCTTATCTCCTATATTAGCCTCCACAAAGTCCATACCAAGCACCTTCATCACTGAGTACCTACACTAGAAATCTCTTGGACCAGTACGAGTATTACAAAGATCACATGGGTCAGACTATATCTGATTATAATACCATGTAGTATAATGGCAATGATGATAACCGACATTGTATAAACATTATAAGTAACAAAATATAAAGTGAGATAGCCTAATAAATCACATCATCCAAATCAACATCGACATCAAATGAGCGATAAATTTGAATTAATCACAACCCAAATCACAGATAATAAATAGAGGCTATCTCTAAATCAAAAGAGTGTGGATATGTGGAGACTAACTACACTTTAGACACAGTCTCTAGTATAGTCAACTCATCATAAGAATGAGAACAAAATATGCCAATCCACTTCACATGTATACACCGGAACCAAACGGGAGACTAACACTCGTATGCCTGCTCCAGAAACCCAAGGTCTACTACTGTATGCTTGTAGCCAGATCTGTTCCTACAGCCTTAGTTACCTCGACGGAAATCGTGAACGCATAGCCTTAGTCACGACCCTGCTTTGCCCTTATAGGTAACTAACTACTGGCTTAACCGACAAAATGGGCTATATGGCACCTACCCTATGGGTCACCTAACCCAACAATAACAATGGGGCCGCGGATCAACGGTGCGATCCCACGATCAGGCCGCTATGGTAGATTTTGGCCATTCTGGTTCACTTTCGAACCATAAAGGGAGTTGGACACAATATGGGCAATCATATGGTACTCATCATGTTTCTATACTTGCCTCCAATCATAAGTTGTCACATGGCTCTTATAATTCACCACGTAACTATTGAATACTCACTGCAAGAACTATCCCACATACATATGAGTATATCCCCGTTAGAATAACATTTACTTACAAAAAATAATCAAATAAATAATATAATGGTATCCCATACCACCACATGTTACTTGAATAATTATTCAATGCTTATAAACTATACTTAATCCACACTAGATATTTCTATATGACAAGTCCGATGAATAACTGGAAAAGTGTAACTGAAAGTCTCATATCAAACGGTATCACTAAACCATTTATTCAAATTCCTCGCTACACAAATGGAACATGGTATCAAAGTTTAAATAAAATATAATATTTACACAAGAATATAATAAAAGTTTTCCATAACAAAATATAATATGAAATTAGTTGGTATTAAAATAATGATAAAAAAAATATAATTAAACTTTCTTTGGCAATTTATTGACCTTTGTAAATAACATTCATGTACAACAACCATATCCTGACAAATATAATAGAAGTGAACTTACAAATTTCTCAAGCATTGAAATAAACTAGCTTGCAATATTTAAAAGTGATCAATAATAGACTGTAAAAATTAGGAAGAAAACAAAAGAACAATTGCGTGTAAAATGTGGGAGCAACGTTGCTATTAGAAATGAACAAATAAACAACCTGATACATGCACAAAGCCCATAGAAACATACTCGAACATATTTTCTTACTTGAATAAATATATGGAAACATGCACAGAACCCATGTATCAAACCATGTACACACGCATAATGGTAGAAGTTGTCACAACAGGTGAAAAAGTCTCAATAAAATCAAAGCCATTATGTTGTGATTAAGCTTTTTTCATCGGTCTTGCCTTGTATTTAGAGATTGAACCATCGATACTTTTCTTTGTTCTATATATGTCCATTTGCATCCAACAATATTTTTATTGCTTGGTACAGGAACTAGATTCCAGGTCTTATTCTATATTTGAGCACATATTCTTCCTTCATAGCAGTTATCCACTTTTCACTTTGCATAGCTTCATAATAAGTTCTTGGTTCTTTAGTTTCTAAGTTTACATTGTAAACCTTTGGCTTAAATATTTCACTCTTTGCTCTTGTTATCATATGGTGTCCAGTTGTTGTAGGAGTGGACTGTTGATTTCTATTGCCGACTATTTTATCTTCTTCATCATTAAGTTATTGTGAATTATCTAACGATTGATGAGAGGCTGACTGAATACTGGTGATAATCTGTAAAGCTTGGTTAAGAGTTTCAAATAATTCGAGCTGCTCATGACGTGGTTCATCTCTGGGCGAGTGTGTTGTTATGGAATCATCCTTAATTGAGTTGTACATTGAGCATTCTAAGCTACTTCTGTCTGAGGTTGTATGATTATTTGAGATTACTCAAGTATTGCTGGTATGGAAGCCCTTGGATTGTATATTTTTTGAGATGTTTTGATATTAGACTTGTTGAATGGAAACACTTTTTCATTAAAGACCACATGCCTTGATACGAAAATTCTTCCATTATTACTAAACATTTATATTCCTTTTTTCAGTAGCATAACCCATGAATATACAAGGGGATAACCTAAAATTTAATTTATCAACATTATATAGTCTTAGGTAAGGAAAACATAAACATCCAATACTCTTAGACTTTGATAATTGGGTCTAATTTTATATAATACTTCCATTGGGGTTTGAACTCTAAAACTTTTGTTGTAATCTATTTATTAAATACATTGTAATAGAAAAGGCATTAGGCCAAAGCTTTAGTGGTAAAGATACCTAAGCAAGTAGAGTAAGCCCAGTTTTAACAATTTGCCATTTTTTCTCTCAACCAGTCCATTTTGTTCTGAGGTGTATAGATAGTTTGTTCTATGAATTATTCCTTTTTCAGAAAAAAATTCTTGAATGGTTGGAACTCTATTCCACCATCACTTTGTATATTTTTTACTTGACAATTTATTTGTTTTTCGATCTGGACTATAAACTGTAAAAATGCATTATGAGTTTCAGATTTTGATTTCAAAAAATAAATCCATACATATCTAGAGTAAGCATCAACAAATGAAATATAATATTTGTACCCTTAATCAGCGTCTGTTGGTGTTTACCCCCGTAAATTTGTGCCAATCAGTTCAAGAGGTCTACCATATTTAGTTTTAGAGTCTGCAAATGCAAGTTTATAGCTCTTACCCATTTGAAAATAGTACAAACATAAGGCATTGAAATTATTTCAAAAAAATATGTTATTATTATTCAATACTTGCTTTACTATGCTTACATTTAGATGTCCTAGTTTATAATGCCAGACATCAAAATTCTTATAGTTCTCTACTTGTTTGATTTTAGAAATATTACATCATTTTTCCTTAAGTCCAGAATTTCTTGAACTAGAAACATTTAATTTGTACTATCCCCTCAATTCTTTACCCTGCAACAGAATTTCTTTAGTTAGAACATCTTTAACTAAGCGATATTTTGGATAAAATTCAAAATATACATTATTATCCCTTGCAAATTAGGATACACTCAATAAAAAAAATTCGATTAAAGGAAACCTTGACAAATTATTGCGATAAAATTGTCTTTTGCCTATAAAACTTGAATTTTTAACATGAGTGATTTGTATAGACTTACCATTACCCATATGCATAGATTGTTTACCTCTATATTCCTTGCTGCCCAGATTTAGATTGTTCAAGTTGTTTGCTACATGGTTGGTGGCTCCTGAATCTGGATGCCAACTTTCATCAGTATATCTTCAACTTTAGTTGCATCATTGCCTACATTTTCAGATTGACTTTTATTGTCTTGTTGAATATTAATCATATTGGCACTAGGTTTATAGCTTTTTGAGTTATTATTGCCTATTGAGATGGTGTGTAGTTTGCATCAAATCTGAACTAACATTTGTTGGCTTCCATGACCACCTCTCTTACATATCTGACATCTTATTATATTGTTGTTGTTGTTATTGCTCCACCTTCGATCTAGTCGTCTAGGCCCATATGACTTACCACCCCTTTGACTATTTGCTTGATTCTTTCCATTCTAGTTTCTTTCTTGGTTCATCTATTTGTTGTTACTAACAAAATTAGTAGAAAAAGTCTAAAATTATTGGCTTCTTTTTCTCTATTATGCCTTGATGAGCAAGAAGTGTGGAATGAGCGTATTGAATGGTTGGTGTTGTCTCTTTTGAGGAGATTACTACCATACTGCCTCATAGTCTTCATCAAGTCCACTTGGTATAGACAAGATCTGCTCAGTATCCGATACTTTATGCCCTATAGAGGCTAAATGATCACACATTGTCTTAATCTTGGTCACTCATTGATATGTTTTATTTCCTTAAGCTTTGAAGTTGTCTCTTGTAATACATTATTCTTGCTGCTGATTGTGCATTAAATACTTGTTCTACCATTGACCGAATTTGGTGAGTAGTCTTATATCCTATTAATTGTGGTAGTAATTTTGCACTAATAGATGATAATAACCAATGGCTAATTAAACTATGTTTTCTTTGATGACTTATATATTTTTGATTACTTACTGGCTTTCCCATCATCATCTACAGTGTACTTTGGTTGTGTGAGTATTGTTCCAAGAACATACTCTTCTAAGTCATAGCTTCTGAATGTAGTTTCGATCTGAAATTTGTAGACCAAGAAATTGGTTTCGTCAAATTGTATAGTGATTAACCGACTCCGAGGTTTGATTTTGTCTTTAATGAGTTCTTGGGTGGAAGTTTTCTGAGATAATGAGGTAGTGTTTCTTGAGTTGGGTGATGCTGAGTTATCGATGTCACCTTCCACTATTGCTAAAAGATGATGAGATCATGATACTGAGGTTTAAATGACAAGGATTCTTGATAAAATCTGATGTGCAGCCAGAAAGTGCACTTAGATGATAAACTTTGACGGTGTGCTTCTTGACGAGGCATAGTCAGATGATTCGAGCTAAAATGATAAGAAGGTACTGTTCTTGGTACAGATCTTGGTTTGATATGCTTGCACGAATCAAATGATGAGAATCTTAATTCTCTGGTAATCACCAAGGTGCAACCTAGTCTCAGGTGATGAAAACCAATTATGATGAGACTATTGGCATGGCGTTCTTGTTGTTAAGCAATTTTTACCTCTAATACCATGAAAGAAATTAAAGAAAATTGAAATTTCGTTGATTACTAGATCTGATACAATGATGTGTTTCAATATCAATATATTATTATGTACATATGATCTGTATTTATAAAGGAAATATTGTATGGTGAGTTATTGGGCTAAGATCAGGCCCAACTATCTAAACCCGATACCCGTACTTCAATATATCTTCTGTATGATAATTGAGACAATTGTAACTTGTTCATTTCATTGTTGTGTATTCTTCGAATTGTTTATCATTATTGGCTTTATTCCATCTGTAGGATCGATTTCACCCTAGAGGAGGGGGGTGAATAGGATGGTAATATTAATTATAAAAATTTATTATGGAAGTTTATATAAGATAATTTCAACATAAATCACAGCAGAATAATAGCAGCACAGATATAGCAGAATATAAAAGGCAGAAAATGGAACACACAGATTTACCCAGCTTTGGCAAAACCCTTGCTACGTGTTGCCCCCAAGATTTCTATTATAAATTAATTAGTCAGACGCTTACATACGTAAACTCACGACACCCGATATCGACTAACCTTAACTCTACTCGTAAAACCCTGCCATAACTCAGCCACTGCGTTGCGAATTCTCGAACTACACCACTGTAGTTCATCCCTAGTCACACGACTAGAATTTACAACGGTTTAAAGAAAAAATACAAATTTAAAAACAATTAAAAAATAAAGCCCTTAATTTAAAAATAAAATCCCAAACTAAATTATGAAACCGACGCACAAAAAATTAGGTGATAAAAAATATGTTCCTCTTCTCTTTTTATTTTATCAGCCTGGTTCCTTCCACTTGAAAAATAATGGCCTATGTTCCTCTGTGTGAAAACTAGGGCTTGTGAAACTTGAAGCCTCCAACTGAATGTTGGTAGATTACAATAAGTATCACTATGCTTTGCTTCGGCAATCGACCACTTCTTTGATTCTCACACAGCTGCTTCAATTTGTGGTGAGCGTGTATACTGGTTGAAAAATTTGCAAGTGATATTCCTTTTTAATTTTGATTGTGCTCGTCTTTGATTCGAGTTGAATGATTATTCTTTATTGCTTGAACTCGAATAATCTTTTGGTCGATGATGTTAAGGGTTTATATATGGTTCGATCCCCTATATTTTCGTTTGTATTTTTCATACGAGCTTGGTCGTTTGATATTGTTTGAGTGCTGGTGATTTTTTTGACTTCTTCAATTTCATATATTATTTTTACTTGCTTGTCACGGCTTTGGTTTTGACTTCCTTGGCCACCACGGTGTTGAATTCTGTGACTTTAGTACTGTGATAATCTGGACGTTTTGATTTTTTTGACTTTCACAATTTGCTGGCCTTTGACTTTGGCCACTTTGATTTGAATTTTAAACCTTCTGCTCACCTTACTTATTTGACTTGCTATCACCTGACTTCAGTCATTTTTGAAATTCACTGCTTGATTATTTTTGTGTGTCTTCATATATGTGCATACATACATTTGTATGTGTGTATGCATGTATTGTTGAATTTGCATTGCCATTGTCTTTGTTCAAAATTGTTGTATATCATTTGATTTTGGTTTGAATCGATTAGTTGCTTCGAGTTACTGTAGTTTTCACTTTTGTTCATGCCGCTTTCTTCACTTGATGTTTGTTGTATGGTCTTGAGTCATATCCATGTTCCCCACTATTGTAATGACTTTTACATATTTGAAAATACCTGCTTGCTTTTGTCTCGGCATGTACCTATGCATTTCATACATATATGTATATGCTCACTCATGTAGTTTTGAATGTGATCTGTGCCTTATCTGGTTCACATGTGCACTTCTTGTACCTTCTGGAGCTTGTTGTATATATGATATGCTAGCTCGAGTTATGTAGTTCATGTGTCTCAGTTGGTGCTGATTTAAGCTTTGTTGTATTCATGATATTTGCAGTCTGGTTCTCATATGGCTTTGAATATGTTTTATTTGTCTTGACCATTTAATGAACTTGTGCATTTTGAACTTCACTTGTGTTGAATCCAGCTAATAGCCCGGGTTTGACTTTGTGCTAATTTTATGACTTTATATTTATTTCACTTGATTTGAACCCGGTTTTTAATTTGGGTTTGACCTTGTGTTCACCCGTCCCTGTAATTTTATCAAGTGTATATCGGTGTGCATGGCCTTGTGGCATGTACAGTGATACACTGTGCATGTCACAAGTTGTTCGTATATGATGAATTCAAAATTAAATGATGACGAACAACTCAAATAACTGAGGCAAATAATATTTTCAAAGTACATTTTATTTTACACTGCAAAAATATTTCATTTTCAATTTTACTACATCAGAGTATATTTTTGTAGATAGCTCAGATGCTGGATTCAATTTGGAATAGAGTTGAAGATAAATCCAAGTGAATGAGTGATATGTAGTGAGGTGCATTTGTAAATGAAAAATCGTGATGTGATTGAAATTGTAATGAAATTAAAATTAAAATTTGTATATATATATATATATATATATAGTGAGGGATAAAATTTGTACTATTCAAAATTTTAATAAATACTTGTTTGAATTTAAACTCTGTGTTATTTATTTAGAAAATATTTATTTTATGTGAAAAATAAAATAGTACATTAAAAAATACATTTAAACGAATATATATGTTTATTATCATCAAACAAAAATCATATACTTGCATATTCAACAATCTCCCCCTTTTGATGATAACAAACATATATTTAAGATTTTGAATTTATTAAATGTATTTGATTATTCAATTTGCTCCCCCTATTTGAATCCTTCCTCTCTAGACAAAGCTCCCCCTTCATATATGCATGTAGATAAATAAAATGAATAAATGAACCATGATGCATATAAAAAATAAAATATTTAACCTTTATGTGCCAAAATCTTAACATTTTTCTTCCCCTTTTGTTATCAGCAAAAGAGCAATAGTGTTAGAAAAATAGAGATAGAAGTGATAGACATTAATACAATATTAATACTCAATCGGGTATAAATATTAAATTTCAATAAAAAATCAAACAAAAATCACAAATACTCTGTTTGACGCATATTCCACTTTAGAATGATTGCGATGATATCATCGTATAAAAGCATATAGTTGTGTCTATTTGTGGTATATTTACACTGGGAATTTGAATATCTACTAACCATGCATAACCATCAGGACTTTTAAATGAGATTAGTAGTTTTCCAAATTTTTTTTAAAATGAATTCAAGTATCTTCTAGCCATGCATAACCATGAGAACTTTTAAATAGGATTAGAATCAACTTGTCTATTTAATTAATCAATTTTGATATGTGTTCCATACATGCATAACCGTGGGGACTTTTAAATGGGCATAGAAGCACATAATCCAAAATTCCATGTAATACACCCATGCATAACCGTGAGGACTTTTAAATGAGAGTGAATAATTTGGATGTTTTTATTTCTTAAAAAAATATAATAAAATAAAAAACGAATGATTTCTTTTTTAAAATACCACATATTGACGTACTATATTGGATTTTGATGAGTGATGGTCAATAGAAATATGATAGAAATAGAAATGGTCATGGAAATTTTACCAACAAAAAGTTTTTATAACTCTTGTTTAAATTTCTAAAGAAATTTACTATATATACCGTCTCAAGTTATAATATATGATTAATATCAACACTCATCACTTTTTCAATCAGTATTTATCTTTTAGATAATGAGGAGGAAGTCAGATTAGTTAATGTAGTCATTTAAAATCAAATCCAAAGATAATTATAAAATTTAGTTTACCAAAATGACTAATCTGAAATAAGGTCAACGAAAATGATTTTCTAGAAGGGGTTTTATAAGAAAATTTTCTGCTATTTGAAAAATTATTTGAAATGAAAAATATGAAGATATTTTCTTTGAAAAACGATGCAGCTACTGAATGTCTCAACAAAAATCACGTTTCACTAGTAATTTTTCTATCAACTGGATTACCGGTGTAATCTGCATCTGAATTTTCCTTTCACTCGAAATTATCATTAGTTGGATTTGATGGGCCATACCATGAAGTGTGCACAAAAATATCTTAAAATCATTTTTTAACAGCTTTTAAATGAATTTCTCTTGAATTTGAAATTTGAACCATATAAATAAACAATCAGTGAATATAGTGTCAACAGTAAAGTAACCAAATATATCTATGTGAACCGAGAGTAATCATCAATAAAACTCCATCGTTCATCCAAATAAATCTATATGAGGTAGTTCAAAGACTTTAGAGGTCCTTAAAGTATTCTCGGCATAAAATAATAATTTATCCAACAATTTTGAAAAAGTCAGAATCATTATCAACATTCATTATCACATAACTGGCTAATTTAAATCAGATTATGGTGCAGATTATCACATTTAATATATCGTTCAAAATAAATATACCATTGCCTATTTTACCTTACGATAATATTTCATTGTTGCCCATTGTGATTCTGCCACCTTTGCACTAGGCTAAGGAACTTTTATTAGTCGCCCATTGTGTGTTTGGAATAGCCAGAATCTAGATAACACTGTTGTTGTTCCATAGCCCGCCATCACACCTACAGAGAGAAGATTTTTGTGACCTATTTGTTTTTATTGGTCCATGGTTATTAGTGGCAAATAATTTTGAAAATGTATTTGTGTAGACCCAAAACTATTTATGTATGTTCCTTTCAGCACCCAGATTTGTTTAACTTTAAGGGATTGTATATTCGTGCCTTTTGGAACCCAAATTGGTATGGTTTTCACATTTTTGGGTCTATACCAGTAAATATTGTGATTGTGTCTAGTTTTTCCACATATTGTGTACTTTGAATTGACTTGACTAGTTTTGCTTTTAACAGATTCAGATTGATTATACCCAAGTCCTTGTCTAACTGTATTAACAGTTTGCTTCCCAAATAGCATGTTCAACGATCTTTCTCCTTTGGAACATTTTTCTAAAGTCATTGACAGTTGTTAGACTTGCGTTTTTAGAGATTCATTTTCATTTAATAATTGTGTGCACTTTTTAATGGAATGTTCTCTTCTTGTATTTTCACTTTCTTTCAAAATCGGAATTTCCTTTTCAAGTGATTTAATTTCAATTTCTGATTTTTTAATCTCTTCTTCGAATGTTGGACACTTATCACACTTAGGGCTCTTAGTTTGATAGTTTTTAACCAATTGATTAAGCTGTTTATTTGATTCTATCAAACTATCTCTTTGTGATTCTATTTTGACATATTTCTCCCTAAGTCATTCAAAACAGCCATTTACTTCGTGGAAATATATAAGTAGTTCCGAGTGAGAAAGTTTTAATACCTTGCTTGGCTCGTCATCGTCGCTATCAGTTATATCACCTCGAGGGTATAGATCTGCTTTTTCACTCTTAATGATAGTGCTTTTATTATCATCATCACTTTTATTCCACATGGCTGCAAAACTTCTCCTTTTGTTTTAGTGGAAATTTGGTTGAAGGGCTTCTATTTGAAAGGTAATAAGTTTTAAGGACAACACTTTCGAATAATTAGTTTTAAGGACAATTTACAGCATAATGATAAATTCATTTATCTTTTTAAGTTATACAGGAAAATGATAAATCCTTTTATCATTATTTCTGTATAACTGAAAATGATAAATTCTTTTATCTTTTTCCTGTAAAATGTCCTTAAAACTAATTTTTCAGAAGTAGTGTCCTTAAAACTAATTGTTCTACACAAATAAGCCCTTGAAGTGAAAATCCCCTTTGTTTTATTTTCTTGGCCGTGTCAATTTCGAGGACAATTGTGCTTAATGTGTCCTGGTTTATTGCACTTGTGACAGATGATCTCCCATTCTTCTGGGTTGTCTAGTGCTTTAACTATTCTGTTTTTCAATTTTTGATTTAGAGCTGGATTTCTATATTTGTGGTTCCACTTTTTGAATCTCTTCATTAGTAACGCCAACTCAGCTGCTCCATCATCATTATCACCACTACTGCCTTTTACCAATCCTGCTAAGCACGTTTCTTTAATTGAGTCGATTATGGTGGATTTCTCATTGTTGTTGACTTTTGCACCATATATTGCCTCAAAAGTATTCCAGATTTCATGTGCACTTTCACAATGAGAAATAAAGTTAAAATTATCTTGATTAATATGAGGATACAATGTATGCATAGCAAGAGCATTAATCGAAGTAATTTTCTCGACTGTTATATCACACCCATTTTCAATAATATCCCAATATTTAATATTAATAGATTTTAAATAAAATTCTATTTTTTAATGTTCAATTCACAAAATCCGTTCCATCAAAAACAGGAGGAATAAAATTGGACCGACCCTTTTTAAAAGCATTATTAAGAGAAGCCATTTTAAAAATTCAAATTTGCGAAGCAAATATTGGTCGTTGAAAAATCAAATTTTTAAAACAAAAATGGCTTTTGGACCTGGCTCTAATACCACTTCTAGGATCGATTTTACCCTAGAGGGGAGGGTGAATAGGGTAATACTATTAATTAAAAAAAATTATTGTGGAAGATTATATAGAATAATTTCAATACAGATCACATCAGAATAATAACAGCACATATATAGCAGAATATAAAAGGCAGAAAATAGAACACACAAATTTATCCAGCTTTGGAAAAATTCTGCCTGCATGCTGCCTCCAAGGTTTCTACTAGAAATTAAGTAGTCAGACGCTTACAAACGTAAACTCGCGACATCCGCTATCGACTAACCTTAACTTTACGCTCAAAACCCTACCACAACTCAGCCACTGAGTTGTCAATTCTCGAACTACACCATCATAGTTCGCCCCTAGTCACACGACTAGAATTTACAACGGTTTAAAGGAAAAATACAAATTTAAAAACAATTAAAAAACAAAGACCTTAATTAAAAAATAAAAGCCCAAACTGAATTACGAAACCGGCCCATAAAAAATTAGGTGATAAAAAAATATGTTCCTCTTCTCTTTTTATTTTATCGGCCTGGTTCCTTCCACTTGAAAAATAGTGGCGTTCGTTCCTCTGTGCGAAAACTATGGCTTGTGAAACTTGAAGCCGCCGATTGAATGTTGGTCGATTACAATAGGTATTGCTCTGCTTTGCTTCGGCAATCGACCGCTTCTTTGATTCTCACACAGCTGCTTCAATTTGTGGCGAGCGTGCATACTGGTTGAAAAAAATTATAAGTGATATTCCTTTTTAATTTCGATTGTGCTCGTCTTTGATTCGAGTTGAATGATTATTGTTTGTTGCTTGAACTCGAATAATCTTTTGGCCGATGATGTTAAGGGTTTATATATGGTTCGATCCCCAATATTTTCGTTCGTATTTTTCATACGAATTCGTCTGATAATTATATGCTTGGCCGTTTGATATTGTTTGAACGCTGGTGATTTTTTCCGACTTCTTCAATTTCGTATATTATGTTTACTTGCTTGTCAAGGCTTTGGTTTCGACTTTCTTGGCCACCACGGTGTTGAATTCTTTGACTTTCGTACTGTGATAATCTAGACGTTTTGATTTTTCTGACTTTCACGATTTGCCGGCCTTTGACTTCGGCCACTTTGATTTAAATTTTAAAAAACCTGCTGCTCACCTTACTTATTTGATTTGCTATCATCTGACTTCGGTCATTTCTGAAATTCACTGCTTGATTATTTCTGTGTGTCTTCATATATGTGCATACATACATTTGTATGTGTGTATGCATGTATTGTTGAATTTGCACTGTCGTTGTCTTTGTTCAAAACTGCTGTATATCATTTGACTTTGGTTTGAATCGATTAGTTGCTTCGAGTTACTGCAGTTTGCACTCTTGTTCATGCAGCTTTCTTCACTTGATGTTTTGCTGTGTGGTCTTGAGTCATATCCATGTTCCCTACTGTTATAATGACTTTGTACATATTTGAAAATACCTGCTTGCTTTTGTCTCGGCCTATACCTGTGCATTTCATACATATATGTATATGCTTACTCATGTAGTTTTGAATGTGGTATGTGCCTTGTCTGGTTCACATATGCACTTCTTGTGTACCATCTGGAGCTTGTTGTATATATGATATGCTGGTTCGAGTTATGCAGTTCATGTGTACTCAGTTAGTTGGTGTTGATTTAAGCTTTGTTGTATTCATGATATTTGCAATCTGATTCTCATATGGCTTTGACTCTATTTTAGTTGTCTTGACCATTTAATGAACTTGTACATTTTGAACTGCACTAGTGTTTAATCCAGCTAATAGCTCAGGTTTGACCTTATGCTAATTTCGTGACTTTATATTTATTTCACTTGAGTTAAACCCGGTTTTTAATTTAGGTTTGACCTTGTGCTCACCCATCCCTGTAATTTTATCAAGTGTATATCGGTGTGCACGACCTTGTGACATGTACAGTGATACACTGTGCATGTCACAAGCTGTTTGTATATGATGAATTCAAAATTAAATGATGACGAACAACTCAAATAATCGAGGCAAATAATATTTTCAAAATACATTTTATTTTACACTGCAAAAATATTTCATTTTCAATTTTACTGCGTCAGAGTATATTTTTGCAGATAGCTCAGATGCTGGATTCAATCTGAAATAGAGTTGAAGATAAATACGAGTGAATGAGTGATATGTAGTAAGGTGCATTTATAAATGAAAAATTGTGATGTGATTGAAATTGTAATGGAATTGAAATTTGTATATATATAGTGAGAGATCAAATTTGTACTATTCATAATGATGATAAATACTTGTTTGAATAAAATATCTTTTTGAATTTAAACTCTGTGTTGTATATTTTATTCAGCAAATATTTATTTAATTATGTGAAAAATAAAATAGTACATTAACAAATATATTTAAATGAATATATATATTTATATTATTATCAAACAAAAATCATATACTCGCATATTCAACACCATCCTTCCCACTATCTTCTCCATTTCGAAAGTAAAGAATTTCATTCTACGGAGAAGAGTAAAGGCGACACCGGATCTCCCTGTTGAAGTTCCCTAGAGCTGCCGAAATAGCCATGGATAGCACCAAGTTACACCATCAACAATTAAGGAGAGTTGATCATTTCCTGAATATGTCTTATCCATTTCTTCATGAAATTCATTGCTCTCAACATTAATATCACGAACTCTCTGTTAATTATATCATATACCTTTCCGAGGCCCAACTTTATGCACATGTTTGTATTGTTCTTTCTCCTCAACCGTTTAACCAGTTCACGTGCCAAAAGTATGTTGTCTTCGATACTCTTATTTTATATGAACACACACTTATTCTTCGACATCAGATGATCCATAAACTTTTTTAATATATTACTCAAGGATTTTGCTACTATCTTATATAAGAAATTACAGCACAAAATGGATACGTAGTCTCTGATATAATTTGGTGCTTTTGTCTATGGTATGAAATTAACCAGGGTGTGACAATCCTTAGTTAACTTCCATTTGCTAAAAAAATCCTCTACTATACTAAACACTTTTACAACCCTGTGTAACTTATAAAATTTAGCATTGAATTCATCTGGTCCTATAGCAATTGTGTCCTTGACATGAAAAATGGCATATATGACCTATATGTGTGCGCACACACGCTACATCGTTTAGGAAGTTTTATTAAATATAAGGTGTAATAATAAGGTAGGCTGGAAGTGTCTTAAATCTCGCATGTAGATCAACATACACACTTGCTTTGTACTTATAACGTACAATATTGTAAATGGACTTATGCGGCCCAATAACCCGCTACTTATTCTTAATACAATGCTGAGTGTATTTGAGTATATTTGCTCCCATATTTTTTCATTCCAGTGCATTTCGTTCAATACTCCCTTAATTTTATGCTTTAATCTTGTGATATCTTGTTTGAGGACCAGCTTATAGATGCTTCTACTTCTTAATTTGACTGCTGAAGTTCAATTTGGGTTTGCAAGTTGTTTTCACGTCGCTGTAAACTTCATTAATCTTCAATCCATGCTTTACTCCTGCAAAATCATGCTTTAGCAGCGTTTCATAGGTAATGGATACATAACATAATTACAACAGTAATGGATACATAACATAATTACACGGTATGGTATTTATATACATAAAAGATGGGCTGAATACAAAAGCCCATAATACCGATTGCAATCAGTGTGAACCCAAATGATACATCTGGATCGTTGATGAAAATGCACGGCTGTGATATATGCTGGTGGTTGCTTCGGATTACAATCTGTGCTTTGTGAAAGAGGAAACCTTGTTTCGATTATATCATAATACGCCGCCTCAAATAAAACTAGGGTTTTATCTCCTCCTCTATTTTTATGTCGGTTGAGAAAATTTTGAGTTCATCTCGAAAGCGATTAAAATTTCTTGCTGATAAAGCTTTAGTCAGGAAGTCTGCTCTTTGATAAAAGGAGGGGACGTGGTTGATGGCGAGCTTGCCGCTTCCCGTTCTCTCACGAACAAAATGGAGATCTATCTCCATGTGCTTTGTGCGAGCGTGTTGAACTGGATTCATGGATAATGATATGGCGCTGAGGTTGTCGCACCAAATAGTGGGTTTCTGAGTTGAGCTGAACCCTAATTCACCAATTAGGGTTTCGATCCAAATAATTTCGGCAGCGGTGCTTGCGATGCATCTATACTCTGCTTCAGTACTGCTCCTAGAGATGGTGGACTGCTTCTTTGTACACCACGAGATTGGATTCTGTCCAAGGTAGATGCAGAATCCTGAGATGGATTTTCTGTCGTCAATGTCATTAGCCCAGTCTGAATCACTGTAAGCACGTATGTTTATGTCTTTACATGTCTTTAAGTGTAAGCCATATGCCAAAGTCCCTTTGAGATATCTGAGAATGCGTTTTACTGCACACCAATGTTCACTTAATGGGTTTTGCATGTATTGGCACACTTTATTAACACTGAAGCATATGTCGGGTCGAGTTATAGTGGCATATTGAAGAGATCCAACGATGCTTCGATATTGTTTGACATTCTCAATAGGTTCACCTTTGTTTTTGGACAATTGTTTGTGATTTGTCATTGGGGTTGGTAGAGGTTTGGCTTTATCCATATTGGCCCTGACCAGAATGTCACTAATGTATTGTTTTTGTGACAGAATAATCTCATTGTCCGATTTTCTTTGAATGTTAATTCCCAGGAAAAATTTTAGTTCACCCATGTCTTTAATTGCAAAGTGCTTGTCAAGTAGTTTTATGACTTGATCGATATCTTGTTGATCATCTCCTGTAATGAGAATGTCATCGACGTACACCAGTATATATATACTCGTATGCTTTCTTTTCCTTGAGTATAATGAGTTATCTGACTTTGTAGCACTGAAACCTAATTGTGCAAGAGTGCCCTTTAATTTCTCATGCCATGCTCTGGATGCTTGTTTTAGTCCATATATGGCCTTATGTAGTTTGCAAACAAGACCTTTACCAGTATTTGAATTATATCCTTCTGGTTGTTGCATGTAGACTTCCTCACATAACTCACCATTCAAAAAAGCATTATGCACATCTAGTTGCTTTATTTTCCAATTTTTGTGAAGTGCTAGTGTCAACATAATTCTTATGGTTGTGGGTTTGATAACTGGGGAAAAGGTTTCTGTGAAGTCAAAACCATACTGCTGGGAGTATCCTTTAGCAACTAACCTGGCCTTATTCTTAATTATGTTTCCATCTGCATCTCTTTTGATTTTATAAGTCCACCTACACCCTACTATGTTCTTGTGTCTTGGTGGTTTGACAAGGGTCCAGGTTCCATTTTTAATTAATGCATTGAATTCTTCATCCATAGCCTTTTTCCATTTCTCATGCTTGATGGCTTCAATATATGATGTTGGCTCCACTTCACTCTTTTGTGCTGTGTATATTTTAGGCTTGAAAATCCCACTTTTAGATCTTGTGATCATGGGGTGTGTTGTTTCTGCATGCTGATCATAAGTATCTTCCAATTGATCTTTATTGCCTGCTACTGCATTATTTTGCTGACTATCATTGGATACATTATCATTCTGATCATTGTTCTCCCTATTGTTTAGCTCACTGGTATACTGCTTATCATTTGTTTCATTTGGCAGAAAGCTAGTGGTTTCATTATCTTGGTCTGTGTTGTACCCAGATGCAGTGCTTGATATGGATGCAGTTTTATTATTGAGCCTTTGGTCATAGAGAATTTGCTGACCATTATTTTCTGCATGTTGAGATAATTCTGGAATGTGCATGATATGTGTTGTTTTACTGCTGATTTTCCTGTCATGTTTCTCCTTATCTGCAAATGGAAAAGCATACTCATTAAAAACTACATGTCTTGAAATATAAATCTTGCCTCTACTGTCCATGCATTTATACCCCTTTTGATTATGAGCATATCCTAAAAATGTGCATGGACTGGATCTGAGGCATAGTTTATGCTTGTTATATGGTCTAGTGTAAGGAAAACACAAGCACCCAAAAGTTTTTAAATGATCATACTTTGGTTTAACTCCATAAAGTTTTTCATATGGAGAAATGCTGTTTAATACTCTTGTTGGCATCCTATTAATAAGATATACTGCAGTGGCAAAGGCCTCACTCCAGTATTTTAGTGGGAGTGATGCTTGAGACAAGAGTGTTAAACCAGTTTCCACTATATGCCTGTGTTTTCTTTCCACTAAACCATTTTGTTCTGAGGTGTGGGGGCATGTAACTCTATGAAGTATTCCTTTTTGGGTAAAGAAATCTTTCAGTGTTTTGAATTCTCCCCCACCATCAGTTTGAAAATTTTTAACACATTTGTTAATTTGTTTTTCAATGTGAGTGATGAACTGTATGATAGCATCTCTAGCATCAGATTTTGCCTTGAGAAAATATATCCAAGTGTGTCTGGTGTGTGCACACACAATTGATAGATAATACCTGTATCCCTGAGTAGTATTGACTGGTCCTGGACCCCACAGATCTGCAGCAATTAACTCAAGAGGATTTTGATATATGGTTTCAGAAATAGAGAAAGGTAATTTATGCATTTTACCCATTTGACAGTGATCACATAAAAGTAAATCACACATGTTTGGAATAGAAATATCATCTTGTATCAAGATCTGTTTTACAATATTATAACTGGGGTGTCCAAGTCTACAATGCCACTTGTAAATTTTTTTTACATCATTATCATGTCTGGTACTAACATTATTAGACCATATCTTTACATTAGCAGCCTCATTATTTGTCATGTTGCTGAATTTGTACAGCCCATTATCCAGTTTACCCTGTAACAATATATTTCTAGTTAATGAATCTCTAACTAGACAGATTTTGGGGTGAAACTCAAAATACACCTTATTTTCACTGGCAAGTTGTGAAACACTAACAAGATTTTTTTTGATACTTGGTACTCTTAACAAATTATTTAGATAGAGTAACCTTGTACCTTTTATGCAGCCAGTGCCAACATGTGTTATGTTTGTAGCTTCACCATTTCCCATAAGAACAGATTGATTACCTGTGTATTCCTTGCTGCCCAAGTTTAAATTCTGTAGATTGTTGGTGATGTGGTTTGTAGCACCTGAGTCTGGAAACCATTCATCAGTATTGTAGTCATTTGACTTGACTGTTTCATCAGTGACATTGTCTCCATTATTCTTTTGTTGAGTTTGAATCATATTTACATTAACTTGCTTATTGGTATGAGATGACTGGCCATTATTAAGTTCTTCCTTGTATCTGAAATAACACTTGTTTGCCATATGTCCAAATTTCTCACAAATCTGACATTTAACTCTGTTGTAGTAATTGTTTCTCCCCCTACCTCTGCCTCTTTGATTGTAACCTCCTCTCTGGCTGTGACTGTCTAGTCTGGGTTGACTAGATATACCTTTTTGATTTTTGTTCTTTGATGTAATTGCATAATTGACATTAAAATCTTCTTGCATTGACTTTCTTTGATCAATTCTTCCTTCATGAGCAAGGAGTGCTGTGTGTATGTAGTCCAGATCTGGCAGAGTTGGTTGTGTTGCTATGTATGTAATTAAAGATTCGTAATCTTGATCCAATCCATTGGTAATGACAAGAATTTGTTCACTGGTTGAGACATGATGGCCTACACCCTTCAATTTGTCACATAGGTTCTTGATTTTTGCAAGATAGTCTCTCATGGGCATATCATTCTTCCTTGCATTTTGCAGTTCCCTCCTGTAATGCATGACTCTAGCTGCTGATTGTGAACCAAAAATACGTTGAATAGCTTACCATATTTCATAGGAACTATTACATCCCACAATTTGTGACAATAAATTTTGGCTGATTGAAGATAACAACCATGATGATAATAAATTGTCTTGCTTTTGGTACCGTTTGTATTCAGGGTTACTAATGGTTTTTCCTTCCTTGTCAGTGATAACAGGAGGTGGGACGATCTTGGTGCCATTGACATAGTCATGTAAGTCATATCCCTTTAATGCAATCTCAACTTGATATTTCCATAGAATATAATTATCTTCGTCTAATGAAGTATTGATGACTTGACCCTTTGGCTTGATCAGGACCAGATCTGAAATCTGCTGATCTCTTTGTGGATTTCCCGAAGTTCCTGATGTTACATCTTCTTCTTCAAGTGCCATGGTGATTCAAGAATCTTGAAATGCCGGTTTCTTGGTGATGAGAAGTGTAATGGCGAGGCTAATCTTGGAATTAGCAGCCAAGAATCTGATCAGGATTATGTATACTACTGTTTTAGCAAAAAACAGTAATGTACATAAATGAAACAAAACTGCACAACCAAAGAAGACAAAATGAGGATGTTTATCTGATTTCTTCTTTAGGATGGTGTAGAAAAGATATAGAACTGATAGAATGGATCTAAATGAGATTATGGAGAGGTATGCCTCCCCGATGATGACATCTTTCTGAGGGGAGTCGAATAATCTCAATACTTTGATTTTCTTGATTTGGTTTTTTTTGAGAGGATGCCTTTCGGCTATGATGCTCTGATACCAAAATAGAAAAGAAATAGATTGGTTTTATTGCAAAGTGACAACAGTAATGGATACATAACATAATTACACGGTATGGTATTTATATACATAAAAGATGGGCTGAATACAAAAGCCCATAATACCGATTGCAATCCGTGTGAACCCAAATGATACATCTGGATCGTTGATGAAAATGCACGGCTGTGATATATGCTGGTGGTTGCTTCGGATTACAATCTGTGCTTTGTGAAAGAGGAAACCTTGTTTCGATTATATCATAATAGTTTTCACGTCGCTGTAAACTTCATTAATCTTCAATCCATGCTTTACTCCTGCAAAATCATGCTTTAGCAGTGTTTCATAGGTGCGTCTATTCCCCAATGAGTAGCTGAAGCATGATTTAGGATTAGTGATTTGTTCCTGAATTATTGCTGGCATCATAGATTTTCACCTTTTGCTTTAATCTGACAAAGCTTTGTTTAGACAACGGCTTTGTTAATATGTTGGCTCTCTGGTATGTAGCGGGTATAAGGTTTAGGATGATACCATGAATTGCCTTCTTACAAAGTAAAGATATAGTTCTATGTTTTGTTCTGGAGTGTAACACTGTATTTGCCGTAAGTGAGATTGCACTGATATTGTCGGACCAAATTATTGCATTGCTGTTAGTTTTAATCTGTAATTCACTTAATAGTGACTCATCCATATTATTTCTGTTTTAGCACAAGCAACACTTCTATATACTGCTTCAATACTTATCTGGACATAGTTGTTTCTTTGAGCAGCAAAAAACTGGATTTCTGCCTAGAAATATACAATATCCTATAGTTGACCTTCTGTCATCATAATCTGTTGCCCAGTCTACATTTATGTATCCATTAATATTGAGTGTTTTGCACGACTCTAGAACTAGTCCTTGATTTATAGTCCCTTTGAGATATATTAGAATTCTTTTTATTGCTTTCCAATGTTCATCCAGTGGTCTTTGCATGAATTGACTCACTTTGTTTAACAACTAGTGTGATTTCCAGTCTGATTATTGTAGCATACTATAGAGCTTCAACTATACTTCTATATCATCTGCCAATTGTTCTTGATTCACCTTTGTTCTTTGATAAATGTAAGCCGTTTGTCATTGGAGTAGGTAGAGGATTCGCCTAATCAAATTTGGCTCTGACCAGAATTTCAGAAATGTACTTCTTTTGACTTAAGTGTATTTCAGTCTTTGACATCCTTTTTACTTCAATGCCAAGAAAGTAGGTTCAATTCTCTAGACCTTTGATAGAGAATTCTTTGTTCAAATGTTGTGTAAGATTGTTGATTTCTGGTTCAGTACTACCTGTAATTGTAAAATCATCAACATATATTGGTATGTAAGTAAGAGTATCATTAGTAAATTTGGTGAACAGTGCGTTGTCTGATTTTGCTGAATTATAACCAAGCTTAGTTTGAGTTGATTTTAATATGTCAAACAAGACTCTTGGTGCTTGTTTAAGACCAATATTGCTTTATTTAGCTTGCATACAAGTCACTACCTTTTGTTTGAATTCATAAGTCTGCTCCCTATAATCTTCTTTCTACAAGACAACATTTAAGAATGCATTATTTACATCTGATTGCTTGATGCTTCAATTTTTATGCAAGACAATGGTTAAAATGATTTTAATAGAAGATGGTTTCATAATAGGTGAAAAAGTCTCATTGAAATCAAATCCGTGCTATTGTAAGTACCATTTAGCTATTAATCTTGCCTTGTATTTAAAAATTGAACCATCGGCGTTTTTCTTTAGTCTATATGTCCACTTGCATCCTACAAAACTTTTTGTGAATTGGTAGGGGAAAAGATCCCATATCTTGTTCCTCATTAGTGCATCATACTCTTCTTTCATGGTTTCCCTCCATTTTTCACTTTGCATAGTTTGGTGATATGTATTTCATTCATCTGTTTCTAAATCTGCATGATATACGTTTGGCTTGAATATACCACTCTTTGCCCTTATTATCATGTGATGTCCAGTTCTTGCATGTGTGGGTTGGTTTTTGTCACTTGTTGTGGTCGCTTGTTGGATATTTGGTGATAGTGCATCATCTAATCCTTGACAAGGGTTTGATTAAGCCGATGCTTTGCTATGGCATATGACTTGAACTTTCAGGTGGTCCATTTAGCTCATGACCTGGTTCAGGATTGGACATTGTGAGTTGTGGGGTATGGCCACCTTCAGCTGATACTTATGGATGCTGACCATTCAAAGTTGCTACATTCTGATTTGATATGATCCTTTCTAGTTGTAAAGGTATTGGTGGTAAGGAGAGTCTTGGATTACATATCTTATGATTGGTCTTGATTTCTGGTTTGTTGAATG
Organism: Allium cepa; assembly: GCA_030765085.1. NCBI lineage: Eukaryota > Viridiplantae > Streptophyta > Magnoliopsida > Asparagales > Amaryllidaceae > Allium > Allium cepa. The sequence continues at coordinate 428,657,299 of CM060935.1, forward strand.
GAAATACTCGCTCCTTAAACACCACATGCCCTGATATATACATTCTTATATGACCATCTAAGCACTTGTATCCTTTTTGATTGGTAGCATAGCCTAGAAAAGTACATGGTGATGACCTAAATTTAGTTTGTGAGTATTATGCAGCCTTAGATAAGGAAAACATAGGAACCTAAAGACTTTAAACTTTGATAATCTGGCCTAATTTTATACAGCACTTCCATAGGACTTTTAGATTGTAACACCTTTGTAGGTAGTCTATTTATTAAATACACTACTATGGAAAATACATCTGACCAAAACTTTAGTGGTAGGGATGCATGAAAAAGGAGAGTGAGCCCTGTTTCAACAATATGTCTTTCTTTCCTTTCAACAAGCCCAATTTGCTCTGAGGTATATGGACAGGTTATCCTCTAAGTTATTCCTCTTTTCTGAAAATATTCTTTCAATGGTAGGATGTCTGACCCTCCATCTACTTGATAGTTTTTCTTTTTCTTTTCAGTATTAGCTATAAACTGTAACAATGCATTATCGGTTTCAGACTTTGATTTTAAAAAATAAATTCATACATACTTAGAGTAAGCATCAAAAAATGAAATATAATACTTGTACCCATAGTCAGTGGTGCTGGTCCCCATAAATCTGTAGCAAATAGTTCTAGGGGTTTATCATATTTAGTTTCAGAGTCTGAAAATGTAAGCTTATGACTTTTACCCATTTGGCGATGTATACAAACATAAGGTATATAAATGTTATCAACAAAAATAATATTCTACTCAACACTTGCTTTATAATTCTTACATTTGAATGTCCAAGTTTATAAAACCAAATGTCAAATTTCTTACAGTTTTCTACCTGTTTGATTTTAGAAATATTACATCAATTTTCATTACTTCCAGGATTTCTTGAATTAGCAACATTGAATTTGTACAATCCCTTAACTTCATTACCCTGCAAAAGAATTTCTTTAGTTAGAATACCCTTAGCTAAACAATATTTGGGTTAGAATTCAAAGTATACATTATTGTCTTTTGCAAATTGTGATACACTGATTAAATTCTTTCTAATTAAAGGAACTCTCGGTAAATTATTAAGATAAAATTGTCTTTTACCTTTAATAAAAGCATTTACAGTATGAGTAATTTTAATAGGCTTATCATTTCCCATATGCAATGATTTTTTACCTCTGTACTTCTTGTTTTCAAGATTTAGATTGCTTAGGTTGTTAGTCACATGATTAGTGGCTTTTGAGTTTGCATCCCAGCTTTCATCTTGAATGTCTTCTATTTTAGTTTGATCTGCACTTGGATTTTCAGTGTGATTTTTAGTATCTTGCAATGCATTAATCCTATTAGTACTTGGGTTGTAGTTTCTTGAATTGCTATTGCTTGGTTGAGATGGTGTGTAGTTCGCATCAAACTTTAAGTAACACCTGTTGGCAAGATGACCAAACCTTTCACAGATCTGACACCTGAGTCTATTATTGTTATTACTCCACCTCTTCTCTGCCTCTGTATTGTTGTCCACCTCTCTGATTATTACTTGTTTGATTTTTGATGTAACCATTTCTCTCTTGATTCTTGTTTTTGCCGTTGCTAACAAGTTTACAGAGAAATCTACTACTGGTTTCTTTTGCTCTATTCTACCTTCATGAGCAAGAAGTGTAGAATGAAGATATTGGATAGTTGGTGTTACCTCCTTTGAGGATATTACTGCCACCACTGCCTTATATTATTCATGAAATCCACTTAGTATTGACAAGATCATCTCAGTATCAGAGATCTTATGTCCAACTAAGGCCAATTGATCACATAGTGTCTTAATCTTGGTCAAGTACTGCCTCATTGATAAGCTTTCTTTCTTTAAATTTTACAGTTGCCTTTTGTAGTACATAATCTTTGCTACATACTATGTATAGAATACTATTCAATTGTTGACCATATCTCATTAGTAGTTTTACACCCTATTAACTAAGGCAGTAGATTTGCACGTATAGATGATAGTAATCAGGAACCGATTAGACTGCTCTTCCTTTAATGAATTATATAATCTTGATTACTCGCTAACTTTCCATCATTATCTATAGTGTACCTAGGTGGCATCATCAGAGTTCCAAGAACATGATCTTCTAAGACATACTCTTTGATTGTTTTCTCAATTTGAAATTTCTAAGGGAGATAATTGGTTTCATCAACTTATATGGTGATTAATTAGCTTTTTGGCTTGATTGTGGCCTTGATGAGTTCTTGGGTTGTATTATGTTGTAATGAGGCGGTTCTAGCATTTCCAGAAGTGGTTGAGTTTTCAACATCTCCTTCGGCCATTGAAGAAAGAATGATACTAAGGTGTTCAATTGATTAATGAAGATTTTTTAATGTGGAGCCGAGGCTATTGAGTGATGATGCTTTTCTGACAGTGGTCTCTGGTCAAGGCACAGCGAGATTCTGATGGAAATCTTGATTTCTTTGATCAAATAGGATCAGCATTCTTGAAACTAACGTGGGTAAAGAAATATTGGCTAGGAAAGATGAGGAGAATTTCGATTCCCTGATGCGTAAAGGGATATTGGCTGAAACAAATATGGGTAGAGAGGTATTGGCGAAGCCAGATGAGGAGAATTTTGATTCTTTGATGGTAGCTAAAGCGTAGCCAACCTTTAGATGATGAGATCAAATCTGATAAACATTCCAGGAAGGCGTTTACTGCTGTTAGGCAGGTTTGGCTCTAATACCAAGATAGAATTTGAGCAAAAATGTTTTATAGAATTTCATAAATTATGTTTACAAAATAACTGTAGTCATTTATACATACACACTTGCTTTGTATTTATAATATACAATATTGTAAATGGACTTATGCAGTCCAACAACCCGCTACTTATACTTAATACAATGCTGAGTGTATTTGAGTATATTTGCTCTCTTATTCTTTCGTTCCAGTGCATTTCATTCAACAGAAAATCATAAAGATAAGTTGTGAGTTAAGCACATCATGTGAAACAGGGTGAAGCACATCGTGTAAGCAAGTGAAGCGAAGCATGATATTGCATGGGATAGTGCAACATGTGGAGTGAAGCTCGGTGCACCTGAATGGACCCTAATGCTAATGCGGGTAGAGAATACCAGCTATAACTTGGCATCACCGACTGAATATGTGGAGAATAGGCAGGTACTGATGAATGACCATTGCTTTTCATGATATCTTCTAATTTCTAGAAGGACGGTTGTTGAAAAAAAATGTTATTTTCGCTGAAATCATAAATCTAAAAGAGTGGCTTATGTAGCCAAGTGCCCATTGGACATGAATCAAAATCATGTGCAAGATTAGGTGATATAGATCAGAGCTGTAGCCAAATGCGTTAGAAGTAATGCATGGATTAAAGTTCTAGTACTGCTAAAGTAATTCGCAGGTTGAAGAGCTCGAGTTTCATAGATAGCTAAAATGTGGAAGCAATAGCATTACCTAGAAAACCTGTTAAAGTGAGTGCAAGTCAAGTCAGTGCATATAGTGGCCAGAGAATCAAATTAGGAATTGCATCCAAGATGGAACCTGATGAGACTGAATGACCAAGATTGAGAACTAGAGAAACCAAATGAACTAAAGTGACTTTATGCACTAGAGATATGTGGTATGGTCAGCAATGTTGAAAGTTCCGCAATGATTTATGAAAGCTTGAGACCGAGGTTTGAATGGATGAACCGGTAGCTGGTAGGAAGAATATGCTGTTAGAAAAGAGTAGTGTTAAGCGGTGATTTTGTATGTTAAGTATTGCTTTGTTCTTACAGTTTGTATTTTACTTTTTTTTTCTTTGTTTGTTTTTTGTTTTGGCACACTTTCTTTTGTTCGGCCCATTTTAGTTTTTTTAGTTCAGCTTGTATATATTCTTTCGTGGGTTGTAACAGAGAGGTGGTTGATTTTGGTAACAGAATGAAAAAGAGAATAAAATGTTTCGTCTTCTTGTTTACAAATTTCTGAGATCAAGAAATTTTACATTGTATCGGAGCTCTAGGTTGAAGTGATTTATTGATCGATTAGGTTCAAGATCTTCAGCTGCATTTGTTCGCGATTCTTTTCTGCTTCAAATCTCTAAACCCTAAAATGACGAACGAGGATGATTCTACTTCTCAGAACAACTTTTTTGCTCTTAATTCATCTAGAATTGACTTCAACGATCCTTACTATCTCTCTAATTCCGATCATTCAGGTATGCAACTCGGCAATCATATTCTTATGGGTCCAAATTTTCTGAATTGGTGTAGAACTGTTAAAATGGCGTTGATAGCTCAAAATAAGTTACAATTTGTTGATGGATCTCTTTCGATGCCTGTCGAATCTTCTCTTGATTTTCAGAAATGGATAAGAAATGATTACATGGTGATGTCGTGGATTTTAAATTCAATGGATAAAACTTGGCTGAGAGTTTTATATTCGTCAATTCATCTCATCTGTTGTGGAAAGATTTGGATGAGAGATTTGGTCAGACTACTGCACCAAGGATGTTTGAGTTACATAAGAGTCTTACTTCAACTCAAAAAAATGATGATTCAATAGCAAAGTATTATGGTAAACTGAAAAGTGTTTGGGATCAATTACAGCTATTATAAGGATTTCCTGAATGTTCTTGTGGTGTTATGAATAATTGTAGATGTGGAATTCTTAAGAAGTTTCTTGAGATAGATTAGAAAAATAAATTGATGCAGTTTCTTTCAGGTCTGAACAAAGAATTTGATTAGGTAAAAGTAAATATACCAAGTTCTGATCCTCTTCCAAATGTGCATAACGCCTATTATATTTTACAGCAAGTTGAGCAACAACAAAATAAACTTAATAATGTTACCGCTGTAAATGACATGAGTGCATTACAAGCTCAAGTTCTAAAAAAATTTCCTAAGCCTGCTTATCAAACTGTTAAGAAAGATGTTAAGAGGCAGAAAAGTGAGATTGTATGTGAACATTGCAAGAAGAAAGGGCATGTAATTGAACAACGCTTCAAACTGGTTGGATATCTCGAATGGTGGACGACTCTAAAAGGGAAGAAACATTCAAAGATGGCAGGAAATGTTCAGAATAACGGTGATGGAATTCTGGGAAGAAGATCACAAGAAATTCAAGAGTCAAGTACATCAAACAAATTGGTTGATCCTGTTATGGCTTCTGCTCTTTATAATGAAGTTCTCAAGATGATTCAACAAAATTCTAAGGCAACTACATCTGAAGATAATCCTCTATATACTGCTGCAAACTTTGCAGGTATATTTTCAGCCTCAAATTTTGACTGTATAATGAAGAAACTTGATTGTGATAATTGGATCATAGATACAGGGGCAACAGATCATATGTCATCTAATTTGGGATTTTTTGCTTCACTTAAACAACTTAATAATCCAATTAAAATATCATTGCCCGATGGAACTATTAAAATTGTTAAATATGTTGGCACAGTTGATCTAAATTCTAGAATAATTCTCAAGAATGTCTTTTATATTCTTGAATTTAAACATAATTTGCTCTCTGTTTGTAGTTTATTAGATGATAATAATCTAATTGCAAAATTTAACAAAAATTCATGTTATTTTCAGGACCCTTCAACTAAGCAAGAATATGCTATTGGAGCAAGGCTTTTTGGTTTATACAAATTCTGCAAATCTTCTTCAAACTTTCTTACATGCAGTTCAGTTAGTTCTTCTAAATTTGCTATTACTAATATTTCTGAATTTGATATTACTAATACTTATTATAACTTATCCCGTTTGTTTGGGTTTTCAATCAAGGAGCCAAAATCCTAACGCATAGAATATTCCTTAACAGTGGCTCCTCAATAAGTCAGTGTTTTCAACCTAACAACCAAACTAATATACATACATCCAGCAAGCATATAAATGTCCATAACAGTATACGTATAATATGTATAATCCATCCATATCAACTAATAAAGTAAATCATATCAATAATAACTCAAATTTAATAATTCCCTAACCGCGCCACGTCGATGGAAAATATGTGATATTTTTTATAAAAATATTTTTTAAAATCATTTTATTTTCTTTTACAAAAATATAGTAGTTATATAAGTATAGGAAAATCATATTTTAAAATAAAAAACCATTCCCAAGTGTCAGTCTAATACTATGCAACCAATCATAGTATAGTGAGAGACAATATCACTCAACTCAGCCAAATCTATCCAGACCTTGGCCAAGCCATAGAGCTCTCCATCATAAGGCAATGCAAGAAATGGCATCCAAAAATGACCTCGTATGCAAAAGGCGTAGTGCTTATAAGTTTTTGGAATAATTTAAGAATTAATTAACTTTAAATATAATTAACAAATTTAATTACCTTTCTAATTATCTTCTTCCAACATCCAGATGCCTATAACATACATACATGAAACCAAACCCAATGCACCGATCATGAATCTAGAGTGATACAGAGCTATGGTTGGTGAAATTGAGCGTCGTTCATGCTAACCTTCTCTTCGAATGCTCGCTTTTATAATACCAGGATCATGAAGCACGATCCCCTATTTAAAAATGCATTGCCCAAGATTCTGCCTCAGATATCCCCATGTCGCATTCATCATGCCTCGACCGAACCCCATTGAAATCACGATGGCGATGCTCCTCTCCTCCCTCTTTCCAATGCCGGTCTCCATTTCCTCTATCTTTAACTACATCACCTGAATTACAAGCATAGTTTTGAATACTCGACTCAATCATCACCGATCATGCCTAAACTCATACCGGAGGCACTTATCCTCCCCAGAAGGCCGATGAGCCATGTTACATGATTTATCGTCGAGTAAATTGATTGATTTATGTTTTGAAAAATAATGGACGTGGCGGCCATTATTTACTGGAAAGGGGAAAGGAATAGTGCGATGGCCAATAGGGAAAAGGGTTTAATAATTTAAATAATAATAGTTTATTTTTATTGATTTAAATTCTCAAATAAAACTATCTCGCATTTTAAGCCCATATGATCAAACGACATGTCTGATCGCGATGAAACCCGTCTGCATGCATCACCTTATTATTCCAGTCCAATGGTATAAATTTTATCGTTGTTCGAGACAATGCTCTAGTATGATAATTTCGTGCTTTTTAAGATTATTTCAACCATCGGATCGTTCAATCTTCGAATATAGTGATCCACATACTTATTTTACTTCACTAAGTTGATTCGAATTCAACTAAAGTGATTTCGAGTCCTGATTCGATCGTATGCAAAAAATAACATTTTTAGGATCATTAATTAATCAAGGTTTAATATTTAAACAAATTATTTAAATATCCAATCGTTAAAAATATAGGTCGTTACACCTACGGTCTCTCGGACCTCTACTAATCTGCTCAACTCTCAGTATCATAGATAATCATTGGTACTCTCGGTCCTATGTGCTCTCAGCATCATAAATATCTATTTTGGTTTCGATGTCGACAAACGATTAGCTCTCAATCGTAAACACAATGATCTTATATAAGTGAATAAGTAGTGTCTATAACATCTTATATTATCAATAATAATGAAATGGGAGACTACAGCTTTTAGCCTTCACTAGGAGCCTTCATCACACGCTCTCAGCACCACCCCTATAGTCTTACCTCGACGACCACCATGACTCGATATCCATTAAATGCACGACTATGCTATATGATGGTCACGACCCCGCAAATGCCCCTAATGGTAAAAGACTGCTTGCCTAAGTGACACAAGGGTAGTGGCTCTTACCATACACATCAATAGATGTGCCACAAATTCAAGAAGCGACCCCGCAATCAGGCTGCTCGGATGGATACTAGTCAATCTGGTTTACTCCTTGATGTATAATAGGAGTACACATAATTAGTATACACTCTTATAGCTCTCAGCCCACTCACTCTCATTGAGAATCGCCTTAAATATAATGCCCTGTATACTCGACCCTGTCAGAGTTACATCTACTTACTGAAAGTGATCGAACAAATATCAGCTCAGGCATCCTATATGACCTAGTGTTACTCTCTTGTTTACTCGACCTCGTGTTCTATAATTTATTTATTGGAAAGTGATTTTAGTATAAAATATTCATTTCCAAAATCTTCAGTTGAGTCTCAAACGTTTTCAACATAAAAGTGGTTTGAATAATATTATCCATGTTTTCTCCTAAATCTTCAATTTAATCTAAAATTCAATATTGGTTCCAAAGAGATTTGTATTATAAATATTCTCATTCTTTCCAAAACTTTATTAAAGATCTCTAACTTAATATCAAAATAATCACCATTTCAAATCTTCTTCCAAATTTCAAACGGATAAATTTATTTTGAAGAGTAACTTATAAAACTTGAAATTTTTCCTTGATATTTTAAAATACTAACAAAGAAGTTTTATAATTCAATAATTTCCCTTAATCAACAAATCTAGATGATAATATTTCCTTCAAAAAGGATTTTAAATTTAAAATAATTTCCAAAACCATAATATCCAATTTCCAAAACAAATATTCCAAAATTCCCTATTTCACGATAATTCAATTCAAATACTGCTAAATATAATTCTAAAGCTTCTAAAACAATTTTCCTTTTATTAAAAATAATCAAATATTAAATATGTTTCTTCAAAAAATTTCTTTATATAAATATATATATATATATACATATATGAAATTTTCCATAAATAAATCACATTAATCTTGTTATAATTCCTAAAATATCATTTTATAAATTTTCAATTTTAAGTTCAAATAAAAATTTATTTATCATTTAAAATTTTAACTTTTAAATTCTCATTTTATAAAATTTATAAAAATCATTCAAACATTTTATAGTTGTATTAATAAAACTATATATTCAAAGGTTCACTTATTTAATCAAATCCCAAAATTCATGACTTCCTAGAGGGTTTATACTCATTAAGTTCTCAAACCAATTTCACTTTTTTATTTTCTACTAATAATATGATTTTTAATATTATATATTGCTCATTCTAGAATCATTATTTATATTTAATATAATTTTTAATTTCTTTCAAACTTTACTTTTCTATTATTTTATCCACTTCTGATCAATTTCAATTGTGATCTCATCAAACAATCAAAAAAATATGATCCCACCATTTGGTTAAAAAGAATGTAGTTTAATTTCATCCAATTCAACACACATCACCAAACAAGCAACAAAATATAAAAAATAAGGTCTATGTCATATTGATGAGTCATCTAAATGAACTCACTCAAACAATGCAATTGAACCTAATCAACTATCCAATGTTATAGGACAAACCATGCAATATCAATCAAACAATAATACTTATAAAATCAGATGATAGTTGTGAGTAAAAATGACTTACTCACCTAATCCTTGCTTTAAATAATCAAAATCAAAGCGTCAACTTATAACCAGGTCGCTTAACCAAGCCCTAGCAACGACCTGCTACAACCATCAGTCACCAACAACCACATCAGCATCTCTACCGTTGTTGCAGTCACCTCTCTCATGCACCAAAAGCTTGCAAGCCCTCAAACTCCAACTGTCGATGTCGTGTGTCAACCCAAGTAATGCCTCAAGCCTTTCTCTGCCTATATCATGCCTTCGTTATGTCACCAGAATCGCACCGACGCAGCCAGGTCGATCACCGCTCCTCATTGATGTTGACCTACGATCGTGTCGCGACCCATCGAGGCTAGGTCAGTGCTCATGATCACTCTTCTCCTCCCGACATCACCAATGTTGTCGACAATTCTGCATGCGCGTGTTTTTTTTAATATACATAGTCACGATTTGTAATTTAGGGGATTTAGGGCATCAGTTGAATAGGGAGCAATGGGTTCAAAGAAGAGGAGGGGGTTTTGGGCTTAGTCTAAAAGAAAAGAGGAGGAGGAATTTTTTTATTTAGAAGTGGATTTTGTTTGATTATGGGCTTGAATGATGTAACAACCCACCTTTTCGACCCTTAAAAGTGGACACTAATACATTCACGTACTCACATGCCGATCATCTAAGTGCCAAAAAAAATAGATTATTGGTATGAAATAAAAGAGAAGATAGAATAGAATCTTACATCGTGACAAGTAATACATAAGACCAATGATTTTTACAAAAATAAAATTTTAAGATCCATATAAGAATCAGAATAATTAACCTATCATTAAACTGGACAGTTATAACAGCTGTCTTTACAATTGCTGATAAATACAAACAAGAAAATACGATGAAAATTAATTATGTGAATATGTCTTGGAGGCATCCAGCTCATCTTCTGAAAAGCTCAGAAGCATCCATAACTATTTCTGAAAAAGTAATCGGGTCAGACCTGAGTATTATCAAGAAAATAATACCCGGATCAGTCTTGTAAACCAGTGTGAAAAAACTCAAATCACTTAGATAATTTAATGTTATAAAACCATTCAAAAATAAAGGTGTCCAATATAACCACACCGCACATAAACCCAAACATGCATTTATTTTGCGAGAACCAAACCATTTTATTTAGAAAATCCAACGTATAATAATAATGTCCAGGGTTTAAAATAAATAATTAAAATATCTAGAATGGTTACCCATAATTACATACATAATATTATGTTCTACAACTAAAACCATAAGGCACACATTAGAGATTGAATTCTATATAATAACAAGGCACCGGGGTACCACCTGCCATAGTATATCTCTAGAAAATGTACCCAAGTTACAAACCTTACAACCCTTGCAAATCAGAGTCGGCTTTCCCTTCGAACATGACATAGTTGGATTACATAATCCCTCGGGCACCGAGGCTGCTAACACTACACCCGGCCCTACCCTTTTCCATGCGTATGCATACCAAAATTCATAAATATCGATCTTCATCGAGGAATGATGCTCCTAATGGTAGCGAGCCATATTGCCTTAAAGCATATCCCTTATTTTCATCATTACCAGGTTGTGAGGCTTATGAGGCCATGATTACATTCTCCTATTAGCAAATCACTCTTGAAATGTTAAAATAGCACTCTAAGCACAATGCAATGCTAGGATTCATCCATACAATCTATTCTAGATATGAACAAACTGAAGGCACTACTTCTACTACATCCTTCTCGGAATAATTCTTAGGATTCGTAGCAAGTAGCCCTTGCACTTCAAAGAATTCCATCTTTGATTCCCATCACCTTCAATATGTCTTCAATTCAAACACTTATGCCAGTTCAAAGTGGTTTTCAGATGACACATGTTCATCCAATCCTGATCTCTCCAAGTCAACAAACGATAGTTTCCATTTGGCTCAATCCTGGTTCTTTTGGAAATAAACAGACAAAACGTAAGAGCGAAGATCACCTCCTAACCAATTGGGATCGGATTTCCTTATCGTTTTTTCCAAAAAGAATAAAATATGTTTATATGTATAGTATAGCACCACCAAAGGTAATTATACCGTATAGTTCCCATGTTTCTTCTAGGTATTTCCAAAGTTATATTTGGTCAAGATTCGATAGTCGGTTATTTAATTATCAAATAAACAAGACAATCGAATGAGAGATTTTATTCATATGGAAAACCAAGCATGACTGAGCACATAAGCAGCCACTAAGCCACTTTAATTAATCCCTTCATTAAAATAACTTAAAATACCCTTTAAAAAAAATTATGCATAAGTATACTACTCATTCACTATTCATATATACTCTTCAATGCTTGGAAAATATTCATATACTTATCTCATCGACATAAGAATATTCACAAAACACTACAATTTTAATGCTTAGAAAATAATTTATATACTTATCTCAATGGAATAAGTATATTCACATACCACTACAATATTAATACTTAGAAATTGTATTCGTATACTTTCTTATTGGTATAAATGTATTCTCAAATCTTAAGAAAGCTTTTGTAAATTTCCAAACCATGTTAAATTAGGTCAAAAACAACTGTCATTTAAAAACATTATTTACTATAAACACAAACCACTTTTCTTTTTAGTGTAAGTAAATAGATCGTATGGAAATTAGACACATTATACTTACCATCGCTTTTCGATTTCAAATAGTACTATCCCTTAACTAACAGTGAAATCAGAAAAGTCAGAGAATTATCCTTGCCTCGACATACATTCTTAATTCTCAAGATAGAGATGAGTTACCATACATCAAAATCTGGTATTAAGTACAAAAATAATGTTTTTTATACCACAATGTATTATAAAGATCATTTATGGAATCAAATCTCGTTCCTTTTGTAAAACTCCTTTTTATGAACACTATACTTTTATAATTACAAACTCCTTTTATAAATCTTCTTTCTATTTATAAAACTTCTTCTATAAATCTCTTTTCATTTTATAAAACTTATATTATAAATCTCTTAATTAAATCTCATATACTTTCCGTAAAACGATCATTCCATATATCAATATAAATTCATAAATGTGATTTATTATTCCAATTCATAAAATGATATAATTTTCAATTTATAAAAATACCATTTAAAATTCTATTCTTTTATCTATAAAATACCATTTATAGATCATTTTTTCTATACAATATTTTCTATAATGGCCTTCACAAATATTTGTTTCAAAATATTTCTATCCTCTTTTAAAAACAAAGTTGCTTATTTAAATATACAAAAATATATTTAAAAATTCAAACTCCTTTAATAGACTTATATAACCATTGTAAAACACATTTGGAAACAATTTACAAATATCTAAAAATAGATAACCTCCTTTTACTTCACTAAAATCTCGGACTTCCAAAGTGCATCTATAGAGACCATCGCTATATTGGCCGTAATTTTTCAAACTTTATTTTGTAAATCAAATAGCTTTTAAACTCCATTCCTTTCTATATTTTAAACCATTTTAATATATTATAGTAAACATCTACTTTGAAATATTATAAAGTTGAAGTCAAATTAAAATCCTTCAAATTTGGAAAGAGGCTTCACGACCACTATGGTACTTAAATAAGCTGCAATTTATTTCTATTCTCGATAAAATTAAACTTTCTAAGTCATATCACTATCATTAACATAAACAATAATGTATGTAAATAATTATCAATAGGATGAGGAATCCTTTAGGCCCTCTCTAAAAGTACTAAATTATTACACTAAATCCATAACTTTTCAAATTTGGAAAGAGGCTTCACGACCACTATGGTACTTAAATAAGCTACAATTTATTTCTATTCTCGATAAAATTAAACTTTCTAAGTCATATCACTATCATTAACATAAACAATAATGTATGTAAATAATTATCAATAGGATGAGGAATCCTTTAGGCCCTCTCTAAAAGCACTAAATTATTACACTATTTTGTCAATTTTAAAAGTAATTTAAATTGAGATATCTTACTTTAATCAACCGAAGAATGCAAGCTTTCCTTCCGTTGACCTCGGCAACACACAAATACCTAGTTTCCATTTGAAAACTTTGCTTCACAAGGCCCGAGGAACCTTTAATTGCTTACGTAAATGCCTAGATGGGAGATTTTTGGCTCGACTTTGGTAGCTCGAGATGTAGAGAGGTTATCCTATATTGTTAGAGGCTTGTATGCTTGTTTTAAAGAAGAAAGAAACTTTGAGGTGATTTTCTTTTTTGAAACGTAGAGAAAAAGAATGGAGGGAGAAAAGAAATGGAGAAGTGGAAAGGAAAATGAAATAAAAAAGAGAATTATAAAAGAGGTGTTGTTTTATAGAAATAAAAAGTGGAAATTTACCAGAATAACCTTTCCTAAACCAAGCTACTTCATTAGAATTTTATATGCACATCACCCCGACATCATACCATATACAAACTTCACATTCTCTTGTGTACTTCTCTTACGTTAGAAAAATCCACTCTTTTCTTAATTACTTAATTATCGTTTGCAATTTGTTTTTGTACAAACCTTTTAATTAGTAAATTTGTTTTCTTATTTGTGTATATATATGTATGCATATATACACTAGTGTGCAAAACACATTCCAACAACTTTTTATCGATGAAAAGTCAAAAATTCGAAAAACACTTTTCGATGCATTTTCGATTTTTCGCCCAAACTACTTATTTATGTAAACCAATTTCAATAATGAATTTCCTATCCTTATTAATTAAAATAAGTCTATTTAACTATTAAAAACCATTAATTAAATATTTAAAATTAATTATGCATTCACAAATCAAAGTGATAAATTCCGTGTCGTTACATCTTTCCACTCTTAAAAGAATTTCGACCTCGAAATTTCATCACAACCAATCAATATAAAAACAAGCCACACCAATATTTAACATTTTACTTAAACCCATACAATGTGCATGAATCATCTATATGCAATATCTGATCGCTTACTTAAATATATAAATCTCTCATCTAGAGTAGTATAGATCACTTAACCTTTCCATTATGGTACCCTGATCTGGTCCCTGATCTGATACTCATGTTTTCCTTATATAATCCTAAACTATGGTAGAAAACACCCACATCATCCCAAGAATCCATTTAAGTACTTGCATTCAAGAATCGAGCGAAAATGCCTAGTTCAGGCCGATGTATAACATCCAGAAATCATGTGCCCGAACTTTGGATCAAGAACTATCATGAAAATAAAATGATTGAAGTCCAACTTATGGTTTTATCCCTTTAGGATAACTTGACATATTACTAACCTATATCAATTTTTTTTACTTCCATAATTATTTATGAAGATATTTCATAAAATAAAACTAATGTATTTAAACTTAAATAATACCCTACTACATCCTGAGAGTATATACAACTATCTGATTTAATCTTATCCTTTTTAAATTCGGATGCAGGCTCAAAATAAATCAGCGTCTTGAAACTGAGTTGACTTCTTCGACTTCTTTACCTATTCGATTTTGTAAGTAGCTAAGAAGAGTAGGTTGCTATTATCCAAACTTAACCCTAGAGTCTACCTTTCCTTTGACGTTTCTAAAGTAAATATTTTTATTAATCGACCTAATAACATCAAATGATTTTCAAAACTTAGATGTTTGAACAAAAGAAACACGGTTTTAATAAAACCAAGTTTAATAAAGCTTCCATATTAAATTTAATCCATTAAAACTTATATTAAATTACTTCTTCTTTAACCAAGAGTGACATAAATCCATATTGAAAATTCTATCTATCAACACATTCTTTTATCAAAACACCTTCTTATTTTGAATTCATTTTCCTTAAGGAAACTCAAGAACCAAATACTCGGGTTTTGTATTTAAAAAACTTTGAAATAATTATATACTTTAATCCATCGAAAATATGCATATAGATCGAGTAACACCAAAATGAGACTGAAGAACTGGGTCAGAACAAATAGTCTCATACACCCCCTTACCAAGAAGGGTAATACTTAAGATAAGCGCTTACCATTCGAACACATCTCTTGCCCATTTTTAGTCATTTTCAAGCTACTCAAACTAGTTAACATAAAAATATTTTTCTTTTATGAATCCATTTTGAAACAATATATATTTATCATATATAAATAAAATAGCTTTAATACTTTATTTACTAAAACCTGCTTTAGTCGCTCAGGTTCGTATTTTTTTCGATTATACAATGACAAAGCAAATAATTTACTAAGTTCCCTTCTATGTTTTCCTAAGCAAACATCTAATCGTCACCTAGAAGATCATTTAGATCACTACAAAACCAATCGTCACTCATTTCCTGAACTATCCAAAGATAATGTACCTTATTAAAAAAATTCTTTCCTTCTTATATCAAAATAAGCTTTATAACAAAATTACTACCGAACACCTTATAGTCAAATCATGAAACTAAGTTCACAAGGTTTTCATATTTAATCCAACCAAATAATAAATGCTCATAAATTGGCCGGGCATAAATAATCAATCAAAACTAGTAGTCAATGCTCCTAAACTGGATGAGCTTGACTAATCAAACAATATGATATTGATGTTGTCATTTCCTAATAGACACATCACAAATAACTATATAAATTTTTGAAAATTATTTTATTTATAAAACACAATCTAGATAAAATTATTTCACTTACCTATTTTCCAAAATAGTATTGTGTCGGTTTTCCTTGTTCAACTGTTTAGGAATCTTTATCGATAATGTTGATCAGGCTCATCGACCAGAATCATAATCCATTCAATAAACCAGGCAACACAACATAAAATAGTTTTATAGCACTAACAAATACATGCTTTTATATGTAATACACTCAAACATATTTGAGGGTGTCGCTTACCCTATATCTAATGAGTTTACCCCCATCATGGCAAAGGTTCTCACTTAATCTTCAGCTCTGATACCATTTTAACGATTGGTCTTTTCAAACCTCAAAAGTCGATGCTAACACTCCATGGTATTCACATACCGAGCATCCAAGCATCGAAAAGACATATTGTTGGGATGAAAGAAAAGAAAAGATATAAAAAAATCTTACATCATGACAAGTAATATGTAATATCGAATGATCTTTACAAAAAGAAATTTTTAATATCCATACAAGAATTAGAGTAACTAATCTACCATCAACCTGGACAATTATAACAACATGTCCTTACAATTATTTATAAACACAAATAAGAAAATACGGTGGAAATAAAATATGTGAATACGTCTTGGAAGCATCCAACTTGTCTTCTAAAAAGCTCCACAGCATCCATAACTAAATCTAGAAAATACTTAGCTCTGACCTGAGTGTTAGAAGAAAATAACACCTGGATTAGTCTAGTATACCAGCATGAGAAAACTCAAATCACTTTGTTTATTTAATGTCATAAAATCTTTCAAATATAAAGGACCCCATAAGACAATGTCGCACATAAACATGGACGGGTTTTTACCTTACAATAACCAAAACAATTTATTTAAAAAATCCAGCGATATTATAATAATATCTAGGATTTAAATAAATAAAATATCTAGAATGGTTATCCATAATTACATTCAACAGTACTAGGTTCTATAATTAAAACTATAAGGTAGATATTGGAGATTGAATTCCATACAATGACTGTTAATACCACAGTTTTTTATTTTGATGGTAACAACCTTAGTACTGATAATACACTCATAAAAATATGGTTACTAATGCTTTTGTATAGATATTGAGTATATACTATATAGTGCAAAATATTATACAAGCATTAAATTGAAGACTCTACAATATAAAGACTCAAGTGAAGGACATGAAGACTCATGAGTATAAAGGCTAAGATATGAAGACTTTAAGGCTATAGTATAGTATATAGAGTCATAGGTTATTGTTAAAGTCCTTGGTAGCAATCTTTGATTACTGTCTCTTTTTTTATTTTTATTTTATTCTTTAAAACCGAATATATTTTTAATATATTTAAAAATATTTATAAATTTTTTTAAAGTTTAAACTGCATATAAACTACGTTTAAACTATTTTACAAAGTACCAAAATAATTTACAAATCATAAAATTTTCATAACATTTTAAAACAAAAGAGTTTTGAAATTCAAAGGGATATGTCGACATATCCATACGAAGTATGTCGACATACATGTCGATATTTTGAAATTCAAATTTTGAAATGAAGTGTCTATTCATCGTTGACTCTTCGCGAATGGATATGTCTATTTATTCTCTATATGTAGGGGGTTTTCAAACAAATTTTTAACAACCACTTTCTTATTATCTTCTCTCCTCTTACTCTGCTAAAACTATAGCTGAAAATATATTCAAATTTTCTCAAATTCATCTCGGAATCAATTCAATCTTCATTGTATGGATTCTCTACTATTAACTCTCTGATTTCAATCATCTTTCTCTCAATCAAAGATTAAAGAGATATACAAGAGGCTATATGATCAACTATATCCAAAGATCAAACATTGTCTTTGGAAAAACCATCAAACTCTAGTTATAGTTGATTGGGTGTGGTTGTGTCCCGATTCAAATCAATTGGATGTGCTTGGTCTCCTGGAAATCCAAGTGGGTGTGCTTTTTTCCCATTTAAAAATCAAGTGAGTGTACCCAAAGCTCGAAAAATCAAGAGGGTGTGTCTCGTAGCCTTTAAATCGAGATTATATTGTGTTTTCCTTCTCTCCATTAAAAATTTAGCATTTGAAAAGAAATCTTCATAAGCCATTATGTGGGACTGGATGTAGGGTAACTCTGAACTAGTATAAAATCCTTGGTGTGATCTATCTAATTCGCTACTTCTTACTTTATTGCATTTATATTTATCTATTTTTGCATCTGTGAGTGTTGATTCTGCATCGTGTAATATTAATCTTGAATTTTTTTAAAAGATTCACATAAATCACAAAACATTATTAACCCCCAGTGTCTAATCAGCATTAAGATCTATAATTCCACAAACTACATGTGGTATCGGAGCATTGGTTTTCGAAAGTTCATAATTTGATTTTTGAAAATTTTAAATGGCTAAAAAATAATTTTAATAATTGTGCAAAAAAAATTGTGAGTCCAATATGTTTTTAGCTAATTATTTTGAAAAGTCACTTGATTTCTTGGAAAGCTATGATGTTGAGTAGTAGGAATAATTCTTTTATATGGTTAATGGTGAACAGACAAGTGGACATTGGATAGTGGATGTTCACATGACTGGAAATCCAAAGATCCTGAAAGATATAGTCTATAAAGATGGTGGATCGGTAAACTTTGGAGACGACTCAAAAGGATATGTGATTGGCATCGCCAATGTCGGTAACTCTAAAACTCCTATTATTTCTAATGTTTTGCCAGTTAGGAATCTAAAATATAACTTGCTTGGTATTAATCAATTGTGTGATATGATTTTTGAAATTATGTTTGAAAAAGATAACTGTTGTATCGAAGATAATGAGTTAAACATTATCTTTGAAGGTATTAGGAAAAATAACATCTATATCTTAAGTTTGAAGGAGTCCAATGATAATTTATATCTTTTGGCTTAATCCAATAGCTCTTGGATTTGGCATAAAAGATTTGTCATTTGAATTTTAAACACCATTCTAAAATGGCAAGATACGAACTTGTTAGAGGTCTTCCTAAAAGTAAATTTTAAAGTCAAAAATTTATAAGATGCCTATCGATTAGGAAAACTTCATAAGAGTTCTTTTAAATCCAAAGATACGATGTCTACTTCTCATCCCTTTGAACTTTTTCATCTAGACCTTTTTGGACTGTCGCAAATACAATCAATAAATTATAGTAAATATGTCTTTATAACTGTAGATGATTTCTCTAGATTTACATGGACAATTTTCTTGAAACTTAAAAGTGAAGCTTTTGAAATATTTAAATTTTTTACTAAAAGAATTCAAATTCAAATGTCAACCAAAATGAAATGATTAGGAGTGATCGCAGAAGAGAATTCGAAAATGATAATTTTGACATCTTTTATAATAAGAAAGGAATGACTCATAAATTTTCTTTTTTGAGAACACGACAATAAAATGGTGTAGTAGAACTATACAGTAATGTTCTAGAACAATGTTAAATGCTAGTAATTTATCTAAATTTTTTTTGGCTGAAGCAGTTGCTACAACATGTGATATTTTAAATAGATGTTTAATCTGACAGTTAACTAAGAAAACTCCATATGAATTGTTTTATAATAGAGAGCCTAAAGAATCGTACTTTAGAGTTTCGGTAGTAAATGTTTTATATTAAATACAAAGGGTAATTTAGATAAATTTGATACTAAATCAGACAAAAGAATTTTCATTGGCATTCAAATAGAAATAAAGCTTATAAAGTTTTCAATACAAGAACTAACACCGTTGAAGAAACATTACATGTTTCATTTGATGAGAAATTCAAAATTAATAATTTAATCTTTGATGATGAATAAAATATAAATGAAAATAATGAAGTTACAAATAATGAGTTCGCTAACAACAAAAATAATAATCTTGAAAATTTACATCCAAATAAAAGAATAAAATATTTAAGAGATCATCCTGTAGAAAATATTTTAGGAACCATATAATCTGTAGTAAAAACAAGAAATCAATTAAGTAAAATGAGCAATGTTGTTTTTATCTCAAATACTGAACCCAAAAATCTAAAGGAAGCATTATTAGATGATTCTTGGATTCTTGCTATGAGAGAAGAATGGATTTGGTTTACCAAAAATGATGTTTGGGAATTAGTCCCGAGACTTGAAAATAAATCTATAACAGGAACAAAATGGGTATATAGAAATAAAATGAATGAACAAGGAGAAGTAGTTAGAAATAAAGCATGTTTAGCCGCTTAAGGTTATTGTTAAGAAAATGGTATAGATTTTGATGAAATTTTTGCTCCTATAGCTTAGAGGTTATCATAATTTTACTTGCTTTTGCAAATCATAGTAACTTTAAATTATTCCAAATGGATTTCAAAATCGCTTTTTTAAATGGATTTATTAAAAAAGATGAATATGTGGAACCCCTTCTTTTTGAAGATGAAAAACAAGCTCCCATGGCATAAATCAAAGAAATCTTTATATGGTTTAAAACTAGCTCCCAGGGCATGATATGATAGACTAAAATCCTATTTATTACAATCTAATTTTTAAATAGAAAAGGAAGATAGTACTCTTTTTATTAAAAGAAATAATAATATTCAACTTATACAAATATATGTAGATGATATTACTTTTGGATAAGCAAATGAATAATTTTAAACAAAGAATTTTTAGATATAATGACTAAGGAATTTGAAATCAGTCATATGGAAGAATTAACATTCTTTTTAAGATTACAACTAAGGCAACTATATAATGGAATTTTCACAAATCAAGAGAAATATGCTAAAGAATTAGTTAAGAAATATGGTATGCCAAATACTAGTGGAAAGCCAACTCCCATGGCGAAAAATGAGAAATTGAATAAAAAAGAAAACTAAAAAGATATAGATCAAAAATTATATAGAGATATGATAGGAACATTACTCTAAATAACAGCTAGTAGACCAGACATTATGCATAGTGTCTGTCTATGTGCAAGATATCAATCTCGACCTAAGTAAACTCATCTAAAATCCATAAAATGAATATTAGTACACATAAATAACACACTAGACTATCGACAATTTTACCTAAAAGAAGATTCTTTTGATTTAATTTCATATAGTGATGCTGACTATGCTGGATGCAAATCACACCGAAAAAGTATAGGTGGAACTTGTCGCTTTTTAGGACATACTCTTGGTCTTAGTTTAGAAAAAAGCAAAATTTTGTATCTCTATTCACAACAGAAGCAGAATATATCTCAATAACACTAGCATATTCACAGGTTATCTATATGCAACAAACTTTAAAAGAATTTTATTTAAATTTTAATAAATCACTAATATATTGTGATAAAACTAGTAAAATAAATCTATCTAAAATCCAACACATCATGCTAGAACCAAATATATGGACATAAGACATCATTTCTAAAAGAGAATGTAAATAAGAAAGTAATTTCATTCAAATTTATAAATACTAAAAATCAGATAATTGATATTTTAACAGAACCATTACCTCAAGCATCTTTTAATAACTTAGAAGAGAGTTGGGAATATGTTTTCTCTGAGATATAGATATAATAGAATAAAAATTATAAATTTAAAAGAAAAATAAAATTTTCAGAATTGAACTACATATGTCGACATACACCGCCCCTATATGTTGACATATACTGGTAAAATCTAAAATAGATTTCCCTCCTAAATTCAAAATTCGAACTACACTTATATAACCACAAAATTTTGAAATTAGGCACATTTCTCTCTTTCTTCCTTTTCTAATTTCTGAATAAAATTAAACCCATGGCTTCCTCGAATTCTAAACACCCAAGAGAAGATAATCCACCCTTTTCCTTCCCAACCCCATGCAAGTCCCTCTCTAAAACATTACCATAGTCAAAGTAACAAAAATAGAGGATGATATGAAGCATGTACTGCATATGCTAATTTAAGTAGAAGTGATTAAACTTCGTCTCATGAAAGAACAAGAGAAACAAGGCCGAATGCTGTGAAATCTTTAGAAATATCTATTGGATAATCCAAAAAATCCAATAGTAATTAAAGTTATTACGACCCGCAATTTGATCAGTTTAATTAAAGATATTTAAATTATTTTAAATATTCAAATATATATTATTTTTCATAATTAATCAAGTTTTAAGTGATAAGTAATAATAATGAACTTATTTTAGAATAATATTGTAACAACCCATTATTTTGAACCATTCAAATCAACAATCATCCAACATATTCGACTAGAATTGCTCAGAACAACATGTTGTTAATTTATATTTGGAAAAACTTAGCATATACAGTAAATCAATCAATCACAAAGACACAGAGAAATACAACAATAAGCAGTGGAATAAATAAACAATAGTTCATGTAGCTACTATAGAACATCAAAGTCTGAAACAAAATAAACAGGAATCTCAAATACAAAGAAGCCACTAATACAAAAGCAACTCACAAGTCTGATCATAACAACTGGAAATAACTGAAACTTGAATAGATATAAGATTAGATCTTCATGCAAAGCTCCAAAGATGAGTCTTAAATGCTATTACACTCAGTTTAACCCGAGCATAAAGCAAAACATAAAACACTCGAGTCATGATTAACATTCTTACACCAGTTAATCAACTCAAGTGAAATGTCAAATTACTTAAAGGATACCCATCCTCTAAGGATCCGTTAAACTATCTACATACATAGTACAATATGCTACATAGATAATGTCTTCAGTAAAGTAAAATATTAAAATAGCGTTAAGGCGTTACCCATGTCCCCCTTAACACATTTTTATATATTCCATAATCTATACAGATATTGTAAGCTCCACCAAACCGGTGGGATACTCGGGGAGCTCTTCATAGGTACGGTGCAAAACAAACTCATAGAGGGCACAATAAGGCATCTGACAAGGCACACGAGGCAATGCTAGGGTAGGATTCTACCGTTTGCACTCCCGGGTTGGTGGTAACACATAGCAGCGACTACCGCCCACCTCGAGACACACTCTCAAATCAAAGGTGCACCCAATCAAATCGCAAAGTAATAGAATGGTATCGAAGAAGCATGCTCGATCGAAGGTGCGACCTCACTTGGCCCGGTATAGCTCCTGTTTTAGCCACGTCAAGCTGACTCGCAGGAGTCAGGGCTGCGTTAAAACCTCATACAGAATCATCGCAAAACCATCCTACTTCATTCTAGAATCTCCACTACATACACAGTTGTTAATGTAGTTTTCGGTATTGGCAGAGAGTATGACAATATCTGATCCCGATCTCTTTAATAATCAAATACTTATTTCATACCGTGGTCATTTACATTTTAAACAGTTCATACTTCATATCAAAATATCATATTCATTCCAAATCTTATCACTTTCGAAGTTGTACTTACTTTCGAAATCATATCCATTTCCAAATCATAATTGTATATAGTTTAAACCATCATATCAAAATATTCGTATTTAAATCTATTAAATCTAAATCATAACAGTTCCAACTTAAACAGTTTAAATAATGAAAATAGTTTCTATATATTTAAATAGTTATAAATTAAAAATAGTTATATTTAAAATAGGTTATAGAATAAAATAGTTTATATGTTAAAAATAGTTTATATATTAAAATAATTTATATCGAAAATAATTTCAAATTAGAATTGTTTCTTCCAATTTCACAAGTCAATTCAAATTATCATTAAACTATTTTTAGTTTATATAAATTTCGAATCCAGGTTTGAATTTCAAATTTAAACCACTCCCAATTTAATAGTTTTTAAAGTTAATATTCAAACAATTCATAATAACTCAATTTAATACATTCCATTCATATTTCAAATATTCACCTAATCATTTCAATAATATTCAAATAAAATCTCAAGTTACAAATTTAAATCAAAATTAAATATTCAATTTAATTTAAATTCGAAAATATTCATTTAATCACCTTTAATCAAAATCAAGTTATAAATTTCATATCTTTAAAATCTCAATATAATTTATCCTTCCAACAGTAATTAATTTATTAAAGTTATTAAAAATCTATTTTAAATATTAACATAAATTGTACATAAATATATAGAACATATTACATATATTTTAGTTAAATTAAATTGTTATCCAATTTTATTAAATTAATCATTAAATTAAATTAAATTTTATTTAATATTAAATCTATTTTAAAACTTATTTTATATATTTAAAAATAATAAAGTTATAAGTAAAAGTTTATAATTTACATTTTAAAACTTAACTCATAATTTCAAAATTTCCAAAACATAAAATTTTAAAAATCTAAATTTTACCCACAAATAAAAAAATATGCATTATATTTAAAAATAAATATTTATTAAAACCTATATATTTCCAAAACTTCGAAAATCAGTTTTCAAAAATAGACCAACGATGTCCGTATATAATTTTCTATCCTATGGTCAAGCGGTACGGGTATTTATCATTTCAATCTGCAAAAATTTAATATTTACGGGTGTATATCATTTCAACACGCAATCTCAAAATTTAAAATCAATAAAATCTCTTGGGTTTATTATTTCAATCCATAACGATTTTCCTTAATCTACAAGATCATTCGGACACGTATCATTTTAACCCATAAGGATTTACCTAAAACTTAGGGAACTTGTAGAGGGAGAACAACAGAATAATATTTTAAATTGACATACATATCAGTAGTTGGCATATATCATCATTAACAATTTAAAAATAATATATACAAGAGGTTATGGTGTCATACGTTATAAGTACACAATTGCAGATAATGGCATATCATATTTAACAATTAAATAACTAACAATTCAAATTTAACAACATATTTCAATCGTCATTCCATGTGAATTAAATTTACTAAATATAAGAATGTTAATCGTGAGTGACTGCTTACCTTTCAAAATGATGATGGCAAAGAAGGCGCTATAGACACACACATGGGCATGAGCAAAGCAAAACAAAAGCTGCAAGGATTTTCGGACAGCGATGAACAAAGCAATAAATTAGAGATCAACGAACCAAATCAAGGCTAGCTAGAGATTGATGGAAACAATATATATAAATATTTATGTGAAATATATATCTATATTTTTTTAAATCAACATTTAATTGAAAACACATATCAACATAATATATATTTATACACACACACTAAAACCAACACATAATATAATAATATCTTTACATATACATATTTTGAAATCAACGTTTAACTTTTAACACATAATTAACTAAAATCTCTATATTATGTATGTGTGAGTATATAAAGTTTATATATTTTCTTCTCTGATATGAAACTCAAATCATACATTCCAAAAAAATGGATTTCAAAGTAAAAATGAACAGGCCAAAGCTTATATATATATATATACACACACACACACACACACACACACTTACAAAAGCTTGTATAAAAAATTATATAAGAAAATGGTGTAGGGTGCTGCTAATGCATGGGGTGTTCACGTTAGTGGCTGTCGAGGTTGAGGGCGCTGCGAACATGATGAAGGAGACAAACTGCGGTAGTGGGTTAGGCGGACATGGGCTGTCGCTGTGGCGGATCGGGTTGTGGCAAAGGCTGCTACGTTGGACGAGAAAAACATGGGTGGCTGATGATCGGCAGGGGATGGCTTCAAATGAGGATGAGGGGAGGATGACGTGGAGGCTTTGTGTGCGGCAATGTACATGGAGAAGGGTGGTGGCGGGTTGTTGTAGAGGGAGGACGAACAGGTCTGCCGAGATGGAGTGGCAACATAGGTGAAAGGGTCTGTTAACGGGAAGTTAGGTTTCGGTACAGAGGGTGGGAGGAAGAAACGTGCATTTTTCTTTTTCTTTTGGAGGAGGCGGCCGAAGGGTTGAAGGTGAGGCGGAAGTGAATCTACAAGGTGGCCGTCGCTTTGAAAAGGAGGAGGATGGCCATTCGAAAATGAAAGGAACGGGTTGAGATGGATGTAGGCAAAGGCAGGTTTATCAGCGAGCTCCTTATATTCGAACAGGCTATAGAACCATACTATAAGAATGCAAACTTGATTATTATTTATATATTTTTCCTTTTTACACACGAAGACAGAAAACAAAAGAGGAGAGAAAGAAATAAACGAATGTAGAGGACAAATCAACAAATAAATTGAAAAGGCAGTAATAGATAAATCCAAACTTTGTACTTTAGATATATAAATGCAGTTGGCTATTAGTTTCAACCGATGGGTAAGTAAAGGACAAAGGTAACCAAACAGGCTCAAGTATGAACCGAAACGACAAATTGTTACGTCAATTTTGTCGCGTACCAGACGTCGAAATGCATAAATAAATACACTATGGAGATCAACACGACGAGACGAACAGAATGATACACGGATACGAGTGATATGATGATCCTATAATAACTTGAATTTTCGTTGCCGAAAATGCTGCTAAAACGTTGAAAATAAGATAAACAGAGCTAGAGCAGTCTAAATTTGGTGAAATAAAATACGATGTCTCACTCAGAAAATGATTTACATTTTTCTTATATAAAAATATTTAGATTTCGAAAACATTTTATTTCCATAAGTTTTAATTGATTTTAAATTTAAATATAGAAATTTCACAACTGAATAAACTTCCATATTTTCTGATGAAAATCTGACATTTGCAATGTTTAAATAGACGCTTACCAAATATCAAATTTTCATTGCAAAATTTTACTGTTAATTTTCAAGAATTATTTTAGTTAATTACGTTATAAAATCATTTAAATTTACAAGTCGTTACAAATATTCACAAAAATATTTTCTTTGGAAATATAATGAGAAAATGGTCGAAAATCATCTTATCGATAAACAGCTCTATAATCTCGTAAAACATCACACACGGAGCTGGATACATACACTTATTTTTATAATTTAATAAGTATATGAAGTAAAATAATTTATTCTATTTTTGAAATGAAAAGTATATATGACAACATCAATGATGCCTTTATATTTAATAATTGATTTATGAATTTAAATTAAGATTTAATGATTTATAATTATTCAAGTAATTGTTTTTAAATGAAAATAATTCATTTTAAATAGTTATAAAGTGATAACAAATAATTTATAATCGTCTCATAAAGATAAATAATCATTTTGAAAATACGAAGAAAATCAATACCGCTTTATCGGTATAATAGCAAGTTTTTGCAAATAATTGTTATTGTTGATTTATATGATTTTATAATTAAAATGAGATCATTTTAACTAATTAATAATGATTACAAATTTATTTTCAAATTTTGTTTACATATATATGTAGTTTAAATTAGAAGTGAAAAATGTGATCGGGAATCGGTTTCCCGATTTTCAACGTTTAACGAACGGAAGTTATTCGAAGTTGTTGCAACATTATAAATGACACTAACACGCACACACACACACACACACACACACACATATATATATATATATGCATGTGTACATATCATTACTCACATATACATACGTATAACATATACACACAAAAGTATCAAAGATATTTTATGAAACTTCACCCTTAAGCTTGCATAAGTCAACAATTAGGACATGATGTGATATGAGAAGATGGTGGCACATGGGGTGCTGGATTCAACATGTAAAGGGGTACATTTGGACGACATAAGGGTGGGTGATGCATGCACGATGATGTGTGGAGATATTTTCCAATTTGCTTAAGGGTTAAGGCTTGAAAAAGGCAATAAATACCCACCCATATCCTCCTTCATTCTTCACAAATTCATTCTTCTTCTTCTTCATCATTTTAAATCTCCTTAATGCTCTTTAGTGGCTTTTCCTCTTTAAGAGAGGTGGAGAGGTTAAAAATAGTGGAGTGCTTAAGTACCAATCCGCCAATTGCTCTCTAAGCTCTTCTTAATCTACCTCTTCCTCTTCTCTTCTTTAATGCTGCTTTGCCATGAGCAATATGGAGGTGTGGAGGCATGGCCGTGAACATTGGAAGGTGGTTGGAGGTGATGGCATAAGCATAAGGTGACGATGAGGGCATGGCCGAAAGCAAAGCAAGTGGAGGCAAAGATGGCCTAGTACTTGGAAGAGAAGTAGAGTTGTTTGGTGATGTTAAGATGAAGTTTAAATGATTTAATGAAGTGTTGTGGTGATTTGAATGCTGTAGAATGTTTGAGATTGATAATGGTGAGTACTCAATGTTTTTTATAAATGACAAATAATCTCTGTAGCTTTTTTTAACCATGATAACATGACCATTTAATCTCTAAATAATTTTTTATGAATGTTTGACAACTTGGTTGATTATATGGTTGATTATGCAGATGTTGATATGGTCAATAACTTGGTTCTGATAAATTATGAGAAATCATAATAAAAATGGTTAGGTAATTAACCATGATTAATTAGTGAAAAATAAATCCATATGCATGTGTATATGAAGTTATTAAGCCTCTTAATAGTTTTAAAACATAAAAAGAGTTTGGAAACGAATATTATAATAATATAATATTTTGAAATGGTTTAAAAGTGAATAAGTGATTTAATATGGAAAATATTGGTTCAAATGTTTGAAATTGGTTTATGAATGTTTTATATACATTAAAATTCAATTTGGAGAAGTTTTGACAAATAATAAATTTTGGAGTCAAAAATAGGAGCGTCGCGTTACTGTATTCGTGATTTCACGCCATAAAATTCGAACAATTGTAGAGAGTGGAATATAGCTTGGAACTTTTCGAGATAATAATTTTCCAAACTATTATATCCATAGTTATCAAACAAAGAAAGAAAATCATAATTTTGATAAGTAGATTTTAAAATATGAGCAAATCAAGTTTTCAAGAAAATCGCGCTTTTGCAGTTCGATTGTCAAAGTCGCAAAATTTTGAAATAAATAGTTTTAAAATGGTTAAAAATATGGAATAAATCTTTTAAAATGTTTTAAAAGTGATTTGAGTTATAAAAAATTGAATTTTCAAATGTAAAAAGTCGTTTTGATCAATATGGCTTAAAAGTCACTTTTCGCATCACTTTTCGCAACAGTTTATAATAATTTTTAAATATAGCTTTAAACTTAAAAATTCTTTTTCAAATATTTTATAAATGTTTTCAAATGTATAAATAAGTTCTTTAATAATGATTTGAGGTTTTTATAAGCTTATTCACAAGGGTTTAAATAAACGATTTAAAGAAAAGCTATTACAAATAAAGTGGTTTAATCTTGGATCTAAAAGCCAAATAGTAGATTGAATTTTTCTATTTGTGAGATCTAGACGTGAGGTGCATAAATTAAGGAGATGTTTAGGAGAAACTGGCGCACTGGCACACCTGGCCTCCTCCCTAGGCAAGGGATAGATAAGGTCGAAATGTCAGAAATGAGTTAAGTATAGAAAGATTTAAAATTTTCAAATTAAATACAACTTTGATTAAATTGAGATGATCTTCTTATACTAGGTGTTAAATCCTAAAGACGGAGCTCGTACTATTCGTGGAATTTAAAAGGTGATTTCGCCGTTATTCCGCACATAGTACTTGTTGAATAGGGGAATTGATATTGGGTAGAGTTAGATGATTTCTATAGATTCTGCTCACTTAATATTTACTGGTTTTGGATAACATCCTAGATAACATGGTTTTAACTCAATAAAAATTTCAACTTTTGGATTAAGAAATCTTCGTTAAGATTTAAATGAAATGATTTTGGAAATATTTTTCTAAGTGAAAAATGAAATGATTTAGAATTATTCCAAGATTCAAAAAAGGTTTAAATTAACCAAAAGGATTTGATAAATGAGGCTTATTGATTCTTTATACTATTAAGAAGATAAATGGAATAATAATATGTCTCTCTAAGATATTTAATGAATGAAGAAAAAGATGAATTAATTGAATGTTGATTGATAATCACATATGAACTTAACTTCTTCTAATCGATGATTGGTTCGGAGGAAACGGGGTCGGATTCCCTATCCGAAAACCACTTCGAACCAATATATACATTTGGTAGTGAAGACATGATGATGACAATTTTTGAATACGGGGGTCTTCACGATGAAGGGCTGCTTGCCACTAGCCCATCGGGGTGAAATTTACCATATCATATATTTATGGTGGCAGTAGTGATCTTTTATGAAAATCTTCGATTACAAGAACCAATCATTGCTAATCTTAGGGATAACTCGCGATAGGATGTGATAGGAGGAGTGTCTTTTATTTTGTTCAGTCCTAGAATGAACTTGTTTGGGCGAATGTCTGACGTTGCACTTTTCAGATCAAAACGTTGATTTTACAAACATACATCTATTTAGTGGCGGAGAAGGCAACTTCTCTTTGCTTAACACCCTTCTCTAGAGTGTATGAGCTTAGAGGTTGTATCTTCATGAAAGTCAATAGGGGTCGAAGGAATGCCAATGTGGCATTCAAAGTGAAACCTGTGATGATCAAAGCGAGGCTTTGTGGAGCATATCCTCATGAGCCTCACACCCCAGAAATGATATGGGATACTACATGGTCTGTTGGACACAAATTCGGGCTAAGAAGTAAGAAGGTGACCAGAGTGAATATGGATGTCATGCACATGTATTGGATCCTGATGGAGATCGTGTAAAGTCACTGACTAATACCCTGTACCGTAGTAGTGTAACAACATAGTTTAGAGGCTGATGGAGATCGTGTAAAACCATGTGAAAACTATGGGTTATGCGTGGATCGAAAAAAAGGTCACTAATTCCCTATCATGTTGGAAATCCAATTCCAATACATTGCCTTTACAGTTTTGATATAGAGCCTGCTTTTAAAAAGTAGCTAGTAGGCCATCAAATTTAATCAATGTAACAATTTCAGCTATCTTGATATATTATTTTAAAAGTGTATTCAAAGGAATGTTGTAACATCCCGTCTTTTTGTACGCTTTAAATCGACGATAAACCACACACATCAAACTCGAACCATACAAAAGGGCCGATTGTTATTGGGGTGAATAAGAAAAAACAAAGAAAGAAAAAAACAAAACAGAATCTTGCAGCGGAATGATAAAATATAATAATCAAATAATAGTGCACGAAGCTGTTTTACAAAAATTTGATTATACTTGTACAACACATATCAGAGTTACACATACCAGAGAATAATAAATAATGTAGCGGAATAGTATGAGTGTAGTGGAAATGATATAATAAATAATAGTAATACAATCTTCGTCTTCGTCCTCCAGAAATAAAGTCTTCGAATCCTGAAATGCTCAGACTGACCCGAGCGAATTGAAAAGACAAAACACTCGAGTCGGAACTAAAAGATCTTATGTAAGTTAAATCAACAGAAATAAATATGAGTGGAACGACGTCAGAGATGTTTACGGGATTCGACATCTCCTGTCCAGTGTCTAACGTGAGTGCAGTAACTTAAGAGACGCTTGGGATTCACATCCCCTAAGGATCCATAAAAATATTTACTATGTAGTAATATTTCTCTATTATAATAATGTCTATAGTAAAATAAACTTACTTTTAAATAGCGTTAAGAAGTTATCCAATCTCCCCCTTAACACAATAATATTCTCAGCAGTTCATCCAGTATCAACGCATCTCTAGATCGGGAGACTACCGTAAATACTCCACGGGCTACGAGAGAAAACCAAACTCGTATAAGGCGCAATAGGGTAGGTGACATGGCACACAAGGCAATGCCATGGTAAATATACCAATTACGCACATGGGCTGTTGGTGATGCATAGCGCGCAGCTACCGCCCACCTCGAGCCACACTCCTAAAATCAAAAGTCAAAAGTGGCCACCAAATCACAAAGTCAGAATATAATATCGAAGGAGTGTGTCCGATAAGAGGGGCTACCTCATTGGCCTGAGATCGCTCCTGTTTTAGCCACCTTAAGCCAACTCACGGGAGTCGGGTCCACGTTCATACCTCAAAGGACGTCGCCACCATCCTACTTCACTTTGGAATCTCCACCGCATACACGGTTGTTAAAGTGGCTTTCGGAGTTGGCAGAGTTTCCGATCCCGGTCTCTTTAACAACAAAACGTTATTATAACACCACAGTCATTTTCAAAATAGTTTATACTTCAAAACCAGAATATAATATCCGTTCCAAAACCATACAAATATGATATCATTTCCATTTCAAAAACCCAAACCAATATGATATCATTTCTATTTCAAATATATCATTTTTCCAAAATCATAGCACTTTCAAAGTTCTAACATTTCGAAATCAAAACACTTGAAATATAACACTTTTAAATTATAATACCTGAAAACTCATAACTTTGAAACATAACTTCCACCACTTAAATGGTTTTTATATAATAAAATAGCTTCTTCAATTTCACAAATCAATTTCAAAACAACTCGATTTTCTAAATTCGATATTTAACCAAATCCCAAATCATAATTTAAATTCAATTCAGTTTCCATATAAACTATTCCAAATTTATCGATTTCAAGACAGATTAGATCCAAAGAATAACCCATTTCAAATTCAATATATTTCAAACTTTAAGTATTCAACAATTTCAAAACCAAGTTTGATAATTTCATATATATCAAATTCAATTTTCTATAATTTAGTTTCAAAATATTTACATAATAAATCCATTATCATTTAAATAAAACCCCGATTACAAATAACTAAATGTTTCCTTCAATTTATACTTGAAACATTCATTTCATCCATCTTAAACAAGATCAAGTTATAATTCATACCTTCTAAAATCTCAAATTTAATACATTTCATATCAAACTTATTTGAGTTTAATTCTTAACTAAATTCAATTTCAAATCAATTTCACATTTATCCGCCAACCTTAATTTATTTAAATCATTAGACACTCTGTATTAAAATATAATTTAAATACTTACCCATATTATATTTTAATAAAATCAAACTCTGTTGTTAAACTTATTTTTATTAAAAAAATTATACATAGATTAAATTCAAGAACTTAACTATATATAAAATAATATTTATATAATATCAAAAATCAATATTTTTAAACCGTATATTTCTTTCCAAAACCGTAGAAATCATTTCCAAAATATATATATATATATATATATATATATATATATATATATATATATATATATATATATATATCGACGGTGTTTGTATATAATTTTCTATCCTATGGTCAAGTGATATGGATATTTATCATTTCAATCCGCAATTTAAATACATTATATACCATTTCAAACTGCAATCCCGAATGAAATAAAAATCCATAACGACTTGCAGTTTATAACAGTATAAAATACAACATCCATTCATCCAATATCAATCATCAAACATTTATCACAATCATCATCCAATTCAGTCAACAACATAAATATAGAACAAATAATGATTATCATGTATTTATTGGCAGTTTATATTCAATAATAAATTAGATACTATTTTATCCAAATAATTTCAAATAAACTGAGATGATGATTCACAATATGCCAAACAGTCAGAAATAAATTTCTAATCACTTCATACATCAATTTAACAAACATAAGAAATTTTAGAAGTTGTGAGTGAGTTAAAACACTCACCTTTTGAATTTACATTGAATTTAAATCCAATTTAAACCCAAAAGTTAAATAGTCTCCGAATCCATCCCAACCAGTGCCAAAATGTATGGAATTCTAATACGATCCCAGCTAAATAAACCGTGAATGAATCCGAGCTCGTATGAAAAAGTTATGAAAATTAGAAGATTGGAAAATTTTGGTCCTGGGTCGACTTCGGTCCACCGCCTCAAATCCCCGGTGGTTGCTCTGAGTTTTTTCCACAACGACCCGGAGCGACCCAAGTCATTTTCTTCCCAACCCAAAGTTGATGCAAGGTTTTTGCCTCTGAAACTCGAAGCGCGACCTGAAATTGCTGCAGATCCGCAATTTTTTTTTTGAAATTGAAATTGGATTGGGAAGATTAGGGTTTTCAGCCATTGAGGAAGAGGAGCAACAGAAATTTTTATACGCACAGAAATGAGAAATAGAAAGGCGGCTAGGGTTTATAATGATATATATAGGCAAAACAAAATTGAAAGGAATGGGCCCGATTGGTTTGAGCTTTTAACGATAATTTACCCAAAAAGCCCGTTTCGATTCCAGAACGGAAATGGGTCAACCCATACATCAAAATGTATGTTTTCAAATATTTTACATGCAACGGAATAGGTTTTAAATCTAAATTCCATCGTATGAAGAAGTTATGCTAAAATCAAGTTATTTCAAATTGATTTCAATTAGTTGATTTCTAGGCATTTCGAGCCCATACGATCAACGACAAGTCCGATCGCTACGAAACTTGAAATTCTACAATAATTCACTGTTACGAATCCGATGAAACTAGTTTCGTCGAAATCTGAGTCAGTGGCCAAAATGGCTATTTTTACATTAAATAAATAAATAAATAAATAAATTAAATCAAAATTTTAATTTCGATCCTACAATTGGCAAATTTTATCGCTTTTAAATTTCTTAATATTGATAAAAATTTAAATAAATTTAGATGTCAATTTAGAGTTGATAAATTTATCAATTTCAATGTTAATCTCAATTTCATTAAATTCAGAAATTATAAATTTGATTTCGAATAATTCCATTCAATTCACTTTTCTATCTATTGTTCAATTCATTGCTGTCAGCCGGATGAAATCAACATTGTATTCATGATCTATTACATTAATATTCTCAAATTCCATTTAAATTTCAATTAACATAATATTTAGATATTAATTATTTTCATTTAATTGCAATTAATCCAATTATTATAGTTCAAATCCCAATAAGTTGATAAATCTTTATTTCCATTCCTTTAATTCAACAAATTGTCCTATTATGAATAACATTAACATTATTTCCAAATATTACCTTAATTAACATTAACGTAATATTTAATTCAGATTTATTACAATTGATTCAATTCTATTTAATGGATTAAAAATATATCGGTAACTTATAATAATTGTTGCCATTAACTCTTAATCATACTTCATTATCAACAACAAATATTATAATTACTTATCTTACATTGATTTTATCAATATACAGATTTTGGCGTATTATTTCATCAATTAATATAACTTTGAATTATTTCTAAATTTACTATTTACAATCAATTATAACCCTACAATTGTTTCAATTAATTGGGGTCTGCATTAAATTAGGTATTTATTAACTTGCATTAACATTATTACCTTAATTTACATTCGGTTACTATTAATCAATATATTATTTCATTGGTTAATTCAATACTTACTTTTATTTACTTATTTCAATTTTATAATCAAGTGCAACAAATTTGCACTATTTAATTATTGGGATTTCACTCCAATTGTCAATAGTTAATTTTAATTACCATTACTACATTTCATTTTAGCATTCGTTTCAATATTAAATTATAAAGTTTTTTCTTTCCAAATTAAATTACAAAATCTCGTTAAGATAACAAATCTTATTATCGGAAATTTACGGGTCGTTAACTCTCCCCCACTCAAAACTTTTTGTCCCCGAAAAGGAAAAAGGAGGGAAAAGAAGGAATTGAGTAAGCAATACATCTTATTCAAAAATATTAACTTTATAAACAAATAAATTTACAAAATTAATTAATTTAAATAAAATATACCAATTTATAACCATTAAATATTTTTATACTTAAATTAATAAGGTTTGGAGAACATTTTCCAAAAAAATTCTAAGTCCAAAATTTACGGAAAATTTTGGTTGTATCTCCTTTATATGGGGAGGCGGAAGAAAATATAATATCAAATATAATAATATATATCACAATATCTCAAAATAATATGTCCCAACAACGGAAAAAATAATGTATTAATGCTATAAAACCGTAATCTGAGAACGTACCTATTTGTCGGGTAAACAATCGCTTGATTATGAAACCAAAAGTAGTAGCGATTGCTTTCATAACCTGCATTTCACTTATATAATCTAAAAAGAATTAATAATTATATAAAATAAAATACTTAAAGTTATTTCAATCAATAGCAAACAAATAAATGTAAACAACTATCACTTGCAACAAAGCATACAACCATCACATAAAATCAACACAATTAATTATCCATTTATATCAAACACAAAAATAATTGTTTGGGTTCAAAAACTTTAAATTGTACATAATGGAAAATAACGACTAAGTGCACTATGTACTCAACAGCCTTAGATGAAACTAGATAGATTATTCATACATCCAAACAAATTTTAAAGTATCCTTGCCCAAACAACCATAAATCAAACAAAAACAAATTCTAACATTATTTAAGTTTATTCTTATAAATTTTCGTTTTTTATCATTCATGCAATGATTCATCTTTCTACTTATTTTCATTATAAATAACTTTAACATTTACTTAATTTTATTATCATTTATTTATAACCATTTTATTATATTCAATTAGCAGCATTTCAGTCATAACTTAAGTTTATAACAGTTATAACATTAAATTCTTATTTATAAAGCAAATCCATTGAACACTTTCATTACATAAGTTTACTTGTACAATTTCCATTACATCTTCTTATTAGACATTTCAACTTTTAAATCCTTTGGCAAGTTATGTATATGCTTTTTAAAAATGCAATTGACATTTATACAAGTTTATCTCATTTCTTTTAAATTAATTTAACGTTCAAAAATCATATATTTTGTTTTTATAGGTTACAAATTTCAACTTTATTATTATTTCATTTATAACCTAGCATTTAATCTCTTATTTCATTTAGAGGTTCCAATTATTAGTTAGTTACATTCCGTTTCACTACAATAATTGAAACTATTAATTAACGGAACTTAAGAACTAAATACCGAGTTTAATTTCAAATCATTTTAAAATAATAGATAAATATATAATTACAACTTATATATCCAGATATATTTGAAACAATTAAAATTTATATTTGGTTATCAAAATAAATCCGTAGTAAAACTACTATAGTGGCCTTCCCACTTTGAAACTAGAAAATGAACGTCGATGACGCGTGCACTCATCATCGAAATTATTTTCCAACGACAGAGAGGGGAGTACAGAACTTATTTCCTTCCAAAATTTCTGTAAAACAATTATTTCAATTTATATTGAAATATTTATATCAAAACATGCTTCTAAAAATATTATCGTTATATTTCAAAATCATTCAAAAGAAGTTTTCAAAAACACCGGGACTAAGATTCTAAGTTTCCAATTTTCATTTATTTTATTTTAAATCTTATTTTCAATCAATATTTATAAATTTCATTACCTAACAACCAATACATTACAACCAAATATAACCTTTATAAAATTTATTACTTTATATACATAAAATATAATAGGCAAAATTATTTCATTCACCTATATTCAAAACAAATATTGTGTTAGTCTATCCTATTAAGTGTATAGAAATCCCTATTGATGTCATAGCGTCCTATGCACCAACCAAAATTTATAAATACAGAACGGAACAAATTAACACAATATTAAAACATTTTATAACACTAACAAATACACTCTCTCATACACACACACACACACACGCACACTCTCAGCGACTCATCATAGGGTATCACTACCCTATTAATAAAGAGTCATACCCACAAAGCTAAGGTTTTTCGCTAAACCAAAGCTCTGATACCAGATGTAACATCCCGTCTTTTTGTACGCTTTAAATCGACGATAAACCACACACGTAAGACTCAAACCATACATAAGGGCGGATTGTTATTGGGATGAATGAGAAAAAGCAGAGAAAGAAAAAAAAACAAAACAGAATCTTGTAGCGGAACGATAAAATATAATAATCAAATAACAGTTCATGAAGTTGTTTTATAAAAATTTGATTATACTTGTACAACACATATTAGAGTTACACATACCAGAGAATAATAAATAATGCAGCGGAACCATATGAATGTAGTGAAAATGATATAATAAATAATAGTAATACAATCTTTGGCTTCGTCCTCCAGAAATAAAGTCTTCGAATCCTGAAATGCTCAGACAAACCCGAGCGAATTGAAAAGACAAAACACTCGAGTTAGAACTAAAAGATGTTATGTAAGTTAAATCAACAGAAATAAATATGAGTTGAACAGCGTCAGAGATGTTTATGGGATTTGACATCTCCTGTCCAGTGTCTAACGTGAGCGCAGTAACATAAGAGATGCTCCGGATTCACTTCTCCTAAGGATACGTTAAACTAATTCACAATGTAATAATATTTCGCTATTATAATATTGTCTATAGTAAAATAAACTTACTTTTAAATAGCGTTGAGGAGTTACCCAATCTCTCCCTTAACACAATAATAGACCTAGTAGTCCATCCAGTATTAGCGCATCTCCAGATCGAAAGACTACCCTAAATACTCCATGGGCTACGGGAGAAAAACAAACTCATACAAGGCGCAACAGGGTAGATGACACGGCACACAAGGCAATGCCAGGGTAGATATACCAATTACGCACACGGGCTGGTGGTTATGCATAGCGCGTAGTTACTGCCCACCTCGAGCCACACCCCCAAAATCAAAAGTCAAAAGTGGCCACCAAATCAATCTCAAAGTCAGAATATAATATCGAAGGAGTGT
Organism: Allium cepa; assembly: GCA_030765085.1. Lineage (NCBI taxonomy): Eukaryota > Viridiplantae > Streptophyta > Magnoliopsida > Asparagales > Amaryllidaceae > Allium > Allium cepa. Next base: position 428,695,782 of record CM060935.1, read on the forward strand.
GTCTGATAAGAGGGGCTACCTTATTGGCCCGAGATCGCTCCTATTTTAGTCGCCTTAAGCCAACTCACGGGAGTCGGGTCCACATTCATACCTCAAAGGATGTCGCCACCATCCTACTTCATTCTAGAATCTCCATCGCATACATGGTTGTTAAAGTGGTTTTCGGAGTTGGCAGAGAGTATGACAACTTCCAATCCCGGTCTCTTTAATAACCAAACGTTATTATAACACCGCGGTCATTTTCAACATAGTTTATACTTCAAAACCAGAATATAATATCTGTTCCAAAACCATACAAATATGATATCATTTCCATTTCAAATACCCAAACCAATATGATGTCATTTTTATTAAACCCAAATCAATACAATATCATTTTTATTTCAAAAATATCCTTTTTCCAAAATCATAGCACTTTCAAAGTTATAACATTTAGAAACCAAAATACTTGAAGTATAACACTTTCAAATTATAATACTTGGAAACTCATAACTTTGAAACCTAACTTCCACCACTTAAATGGTTTTTATATAATAAAATAGCTTCTTCAATTTCACAAATCAATTCCAAAACAACTCGAATTCCTAAATTCGATATTTAACCAAATCCCAAATCATAATTTCAATTCAATTCAGTTTCCAAATAAACTATTCCAAATTCAGTATATTTCAAACTTTAAGTATTCAACAATTTCAAAACTAAGTTTTATAATTTCATATATATCAAATTCAATTTTCTATTATTTAGTTTCAAAATATTTACTTAATAAATTCATTATCATTTAAATAAAACCCCGATTACAAATAACTAAATGTTTCCTTTAATTTATTAATACTTGGAACATTCATTTAATTCACCTTAAACAAGATCAAGTTATAATTCATACCTTCTAAAATCTCAAATTTAAAACATTTCATATCAAACTTATTTGAGTTCAACTCTTAACTAAATTCAATTTAAAATAAATTTCACATTTATCTGCCAACCTTAATTTATTTAAATCATTATACACTCTATATTAAAATATAATTTAAATACTTACCCATATTATATTTTAATAAAATTAAACTTTGGTATTAAGCTTATTTTTATTAAACAAAATTATACATAGCTTAAATTCAAGAATTTAACTATATATAAAATAATATTTATATAATATCAAAAATCAGTTTTTAAACCATTTATTTCTTTCCAAAACCATAGTAATCATTTCCAAAATATTTATATATATAGACCGACGGTGTCTGTATATAATTTTCTATCCTATGGTCAAGTGATACGGATATTTGTCATTTCAATCCACAATTTAAAATATAAATACGGTTATATATCATTTCAAACCGCAATCCCGAATGAAATAAAAATACATAACGACTTGCAGTTTATAACGGTATAAAATACAACATCCATTCATCCAATATCAATCACCAAACATTTATCACAATCATTATCCAATTCAATCAATAACATCAACATGGAACAAATAATGAATAACAGGTATTTACTGGCAGTTTATATTCAGTAATAAATTAAATACTATTTTATCCAAATAATTTCAAATAAACTGAGATGATAATTCAAAATATGCCAAATAGTCACAAATAAATTTCTAATCACATCATACATCAATTTTACAAACATAAGAAATTTTAGAAGTTGTGAGTGGGTTAAAACACTCACCTTTTAAATTTAAATTGAATTTAAATCCAATTTAAATCCAAAAATTAAACAGTCTCAGAATCCATCCCAACTGGTGCCAAAATGTTCGAAATTCTAATATGATCCCAGCAAAACAAACCGCGTACGAATCCGAGCTGGTATGAAAAAGTTACGAAAATTAGAAGATCGGAAAATTCTGGTCCTGGGTCGACTTCGGGTGCAACTTCAGTCCACCGCCTCAAATCCCCGGTGGTTGCTCCGAGTTTTTGCCAAGATGACCCGGAGCGACCTGAGTCATTTTCTTCCTGAACCGAAGTTGATGCAGGGTTTTTTCCTCTGAAACTCGAAGCACGACCCAAAGTTGCTGCAGATCCGCATTTTTTTTTGAAATTGAAATTGGATTGGGAATATTAGGGTTTTCAGCCATTGACGAAGAGGAGCAACAGAAATTTTTGTATGTACAGAAATGAGAAATAGAAAGGCTGCTAGGGTTTATAACAGTATACATATATATAGGCAGAACAAAATAGAAAGAAATGGGCCCGATTGGTTTGAGTTTTTAACGATAATTGACCCGAAAAGCCCGTTTCGATTCCAGAACGGAAATGGGTCAACCCATATATCAAGATATATGTTTTTAAATATTTTAAATGCAATAGAATATGTTTCAAGTCTAAATTCGATCGTATGAAGAAGTTATACTAAAATAAAATTATTTCAAATTGATTTCAATTAATTGATTTCTAGTAGTTTCGAGCCCGTACGATCGAACGACAAATCTGATCGCTACGAAACTTGAAATCCTACAATAATTCATTATTACGAATCCGATGAAACTGGTTTCGTCGAAATCCGAGTAAGTGGCCAAAATGGCTACTTTTACATTAATTAATTAAATTAATAAATAAATAATTAAATCAAAATTTTAATTTCGAGCCTATAATTGACAAATTTTATTGTTTTTAAATTTCTTAATCATTTACACAAATTTAAATAAATTTAGATGTCAATTTAGAGTTGATAAATTTATCAATTTCAGTGTTAATCTCAATTTCATTAAATTCAGAAATTATAAATTTAATTTCCAAAAATTCCATTTAATTCACTTTTCATTCTATTATTCAATTCATTGTTGTTAGCCGGATGGAATGAACATTGGATTTATGATCTATTACGTTAATATTCTCAAATTCCATCTAAATTTCAATAAACATAATATTTAGATATTACATTTCATTGAATTGCAATTAATCCAATTACTATAGTTCAAATCCCAATAAATTGATAAATCTTTATTTCAATTCCTTTAATTCAAAAAATGTCCTGTTATGAATAACATTAACATATTTCCAAACACTACCTTAATTAACATTAACGTAATATTTAATTTAGATTTATTATAATTGATTCAATTCAATTTAATGGATTAAAAATATATCGGTAACTTATAATAATTGTTGCCACTAACTCTTAATCATACTTCATTATCAACAATAAATATTGTTGTTGCTTATCTAACATTGATTTTATCAATATACAGTTTGTTGCATATTATTTCATCAATTAATATAACTTTGAATTATTTCTAAATTTACCATTTACAATCAATATAACCCTATAATTGTTTCAGTTATTTGTGGTCTGCATTAAATTAGTTATTTATTAACTTGCATTAACATTATTACCTTAATTTACATTCAGTTACTATTAATCAATATATTATTTCATTGGTTAATTCAATACTTACTTTTATTTACTTATTTTCAATTTCATAACCAAGTGCAACAAATTTGCACTATTTCATTATTGGGATTTCACTCTAGTTGTCAATAGTTAATTTTAATTGCCATTGCTACATTTCATTTTAGCATTCATTTTAATATTAAATTATAAAGTTTTTTCTTTTCAATTTAAATTACAAAATCTCGTTAAAATAACAAATCTTATTATCAAAAATTTATGGGTCGTTACTAGTGTCATTAAAGATAATATCAAATTTTTTGGTATAAAAGTGTTTGGTTTCCATAAGGTGAAAATCCATCCTTATTTATGTGTAGGCGTGGTCTTATGAGATATCCTTCTTTTCAAAGGTAAACTGACATCAATTTATAAATCGAGTATCTCATGCTGGTTTATCCAGCCTGATCTGGGTTTCTTTAATACTTGAGTCAAATCCGAGTAGTTTAAGGTTTAGTTGAAGATGCTGGAGTTTCCAAAGGAGAGCTAGAGATCTTCATCTACGTATGGACATATTCTATTATCCGCTGTAGCTATTGCATTTGTTTTTTTTAAGCATTGTAAGGACAGAAGATTTATGACTGTCCAGGTAAATCAAGGTTAGACTCTGATGTTATATTCAAAAATTTCCACTTTAAAGATTATTGTTGAAATGATATATGTTATTTCATTCATGTGAGATTCAATTCTATCTTTATTTCCTTTTTCCCTTAATAGTCGGCCTTTCCGGCACTTGGATTTGTGGCCCATGAATACCGAGGTTGTATTAATATCGATTTTCGAGGGTCGAAAACCCCAGTCGTTACATTTGGTATCAGAGCTAAGGTTGAGCGAACACCTAGGCTTTGGTGGGGTAAAACTCATATATTAGATAGTGTTAGTAATACTCTAGAATGAGTGATTCATTAGAGATAGATTTAGTAACATCCTAAAATGAATTTTAAAGGATATCATATATATGAGCGCGTATTTGTTATTTGATATAAAATTGTTTTGTGTTGATTTATCTATTGAGTGGTTTATAGATTTTGGTCGATGCACTTGATCACCGCTATCGATAGGGATTTCTAAACACTTAAACAAGACAAATTGACACACCATTTTAAAAGGAATATGCTTTATATATACAAAAGTATATATATTTGTGTGATTTTGAAAATTTATAAAATGTTATTCTTTTGGAAAGTTCCAAGAATAAGGACTTGATCTGCTTGGCGATGGTGGGAATAAACTTATAAGTATCGATCATATGTTGGCTTAGAAGAATGGTATCAAACACTTGGCAAATTATTCTTCTTGTCATTATATATGATCAAGGAAAGTTCAAATACGAACAAGCTGAACTAAGTTATGTGGATAAAGAAATAAATGGTATAAACCTTCTAATGATAGCTTGGTATATCACTTAGGTTGGGATGTCTTATTTTCCGGGGGAGGGGGAGTGAGTTTTGGATGACTTCGAAGTAAGCACAAAGAGCATGTGCAACAAAAGAAGCAGAAGAGAAATTAAAACTTGGATCTTATGTTGGCATATACTATTACAGATGCGCTAAAGAAGGGCATTATGCAGTTCTGTGTAAGAATAGGAAAGAAAAAAAGGAAAGTACAGAAAAAGAAGAAAGAAAAATATTTTAGGGTTGATATATTTTTTACAAACGTAAAAGGCAAGGACAATTTCTACGTGGGTGCCCTAAAACGAAGAAGGAACCCAAAATTGGGTCAGGAAAAGTAAAAGGTTGCTACATTGCAAGGGATTAGGACATATGGCCAAAAAAACGTCCACAGACATGCATATGGTGCTATCATGGGAAACACTTAATGAAGGACTATCCAAAAATGAAGGTGGCCGACTTAAGGCCTCAAAGATAAAGTACCATCTACCTCAAAAAGGATCCCAGAATAGTATGTATATAGTAGTTCAAGTATCTATATATATATGATGGTGGTTTGTGATAAGCTGTATTCTCTAAGAATTTATCCCTTAAAGTTTGTAATACACCTCGGAATGGATGTATAAATATGACGTCAATTAATAAACTTCTCTTTGGATTATCCTCTTAGAACACTTCTTCTATCTTATATCCGATCAAATTTAATAAGATATTTAGAAATTGAAAGTTTAAAGGAATATTAGAAATGTTTTTTTAACATGGTTTTAAATCAATCAAAATTTTGAGTTTTGAATTAATAAATCTTTGTTAAGATTTAAATGAAATGATTTGGAAATATTTTTCTAAGTGAAAAATGAAATGATTTAGAATTATTCCAAAATTCAAAAAAAGATTTAAATTAACAAAAAGGATTTGATGAATGAGGCTTAATATGTACTGTTAAGAAGATAAATGGAATAATTTAGAATAATATGTCTCTTTGAGATATTTAATGAATGAAGAAAATGATGAATTATATTGAATGATGGTTGATAATTACATATGAACATAATATCTTTTTAATCGATGATTGGTTCGGAGGAAACGGTGTTGGATTACCTATCTGAAAACCACTTCATACCAATGTATACTTTCGGAAGTGAAGGTATGATGATGATTTTTGAAGATGGGGATCTTCATGATGAAGGGCTGCTTGCCGCTAGTCCCTTGGGATGAAATTTACCATATCAAATATTTATGGTGGTAGTAGTGCTCTGTTATGAAAAAACTTCGATTAAAAGGACTAATCGCTACTAATCTTAGGGATAACTCCCGACAGGATATGGTAGGAGTAGTGCCTTCAGTTTCGTTCAATCCCAGAACGAACTTGTATGGACGAATTCCTGATATTGCATTTCTTAGATCACAATGTTGACTTTTACAAACATACATCTATTTGGTGGCAGAGAAGGCAACTTCTCTTGGCTTAACACCTTTCTCTAAGATGTACGACCTTAGAGGTTTTATGTTCATGAAAGTCAATAGTGATCGAAGGAATGCCAAGTTGGCATTCAAAGTAAAACCTATGATGATCAAAGCATGGCTTTATGGAGCATAGCCTCACGAGCCTCACATCCAAGAAATGATACGTGATACTACATGGTCTAACGGACACAAATTCGTGCTAAGAAGTAAGAAGGTGACCAGAGTGAATCCGGGCCTTATAGACAGGTATTGGTGGTTGATGGAGATCCTGGAAAGCCACCGACTAATAGCCTATACCATAGTAGTTAACAACACAGTTTGAAGGCTGATGGGGATCATGTAAAGCCATGTGGAAACTAAGGGTTATGCGTGGATCGAAAAAAAGTCACTAGTTTCCTATCAGGTTGGAAATCTAATTCCAATACGTTGCCTTTACAGTTTTGATTATAGAACATACTTTTAGCTAGTAAGCCGTCAAAATTTAATCAATGTAACATTTTGGCTATCTTGATTCATTATTTGAAAAGTGTTTTCAAAGGAATGTCATTAAAGATATAATCAAATAATTTTGGTATAAAAGTTTATGGTTATCATAAGGTAAAAACCCGTCTATATTTATGCCTGGGCATTGTCTTATGAGATACCCTTTTTGCAAAGGTTTTTAACTGGCATCAATTTATAAATCGACTATCTCACGCTGGTTTATTAAGCCCGATCTAGGTGTTTTTAATACTTGGGTCAGATCCGAATAGTTTAGGGTTTATTGAAGATGCTTGGAGTTTCCAGAGGAGTAGTGTAGATCTTCATCTATGTATGGACGTATTCTATTATCCATTGCATCTATTGTATTTGTTTTTATTTTTTAGCATTTGTAAGGATAGAGGATTTATAACTGTCAGACTGAATATAGGTTAGACTTTGATATTGTATTCAAATTTTTCTGCTGTAAAAATTATTATTGAAATAATATATGTTATTCCATTCGAGTGAGATTCTGTTCTATCTTTATTTTCTTTTTCTCCTAACAATCGGGCTTTCCAGCACTTATATTTGTGACATGTGAATACCGATGTTGTATTACTGTCGATTTTCGAGGGTCGAAAACCCGATCATTACAGAAGTGGACACTCCTTACCTTGTAATTCACAATCCGGTGAATAATAAGGAAGAGGAAGAAAAGGACGAAGACGATAATGAAGTCAAATGCATTGGATAAGTTTGCATCGATCGAGATGGAATCTCATCGAACAAAAAGACTAATTTTGCTTTTATACCCCTTCTGTCACATCCACAAGTTCTCTATGATCAAAAGAAAACCTTAGATTTAATTGCACATTAGTTTGGTTTGTTAGGTTTGAATTTGGTGTCATATACATTTTAGTTTTTTTTGGATTTTTGTGATTTGATTGGTGTGTATGTATGGATTTGTTTAATTTGTGTATAGCTTGGTTTGCATAAATAAAAACTATATTCATTACTGTACATGGTGAGAAAGTGTAAGAAAAGTATAAAATATACGTATGCATATATTAAGGAGGAGTTATCTAACTTAGGGGGGAAAATATCATATTTTATAATAATGGTCGTCATCATCAAAAGGAGGGAGATTATAATACTTCAGTTATTGAGTTTGATGACAACAACCGTAGTAATGATAATACATATATAAAATATGGTTACTAATGGTTTTGTATAGATATATAATATATAGTGCAGAATATTGTATAGGTATAAAATTGATGATTTATAGTACAGAGACTCAAGAAGTGGACATAAAGACTCATGAGAATAAAGATCTAAATACGAAGATTTCTAGACTATAGTATATTATATAGAGTCATAGAGTATTGTTAAAGTCCCTGATAGCAACTTTGATCACTATCTGTCTTTCTTTTATTCTTTAAATATAAATATATTTTTTTCTATATTTAAAAATATTATGAAAGTTTTTTAAAGTTTAAAAATTCTTATAAACTATGCTAAAACTATTTTACAAAGCATCAAAATATTTTACAAAGTATAAGATTTTCAAAACATTTTAAAACAAAAGAGTTTTTCAAAATTCAAAGGGATATATCGAGATATCCATATGAAGTATGTCGACATATATTCAAATTTTGAAATTTAAATTTTGATATGAAGTGTATGTTTGTCGTAACTCGTCGCGAATGGACATGTCTGTTTATTCTCTATATATAAGAGGGTCCCGAATGAATTTTTTACAACTACTTTCTTATTATCTTCTCTCCTCTTACTCTTTCGAAATTTTTATTGTTTCAAATTTTCTCATATTCAAACCTGAATCAATTCAATCTTCATTATATTGATTCACTTCTATTTACTCTCTTGTTTCAATCATCTTTCTCTCCCTCAATAAAAGATCAAAGTGTTGTCCAAGATGCTATAAGATCAATTTTATCCAAAGATCAAACATTGTTTTTGGAAAAACCATCAAACTCTAGTTATAGTTGATTGGGTGTGATTATGTTTCAATTCAAATCAACTGGGTGTGCTTGATGTTTCGGAAATCAAAGTAGATATGCTTGTATCTCGTCCAAATCAAGCGAGTGTGCCTAGAGCTCAGAAAATCTAGAGGGTGTGTCTCGTAGTCTTAAAATCGAGATTTTATTGTGTTTGTCTTCTGCCCGTTGAAAGTTTGGCATTTGAAAAGAAATCTGTATAAGTAATTGTACGGGACTACATATAGGGTAACTCCGAACCAGCATAAAATCCTTGGTGTGATCTGTCAAATTCTCTACTTTGCATTTTATTGCATTTATATTTATCTATGTTTACATCTGTGATTGTTGATTCTGCATTGTGTAATAATAATCTTGAAAGAATTTTAAAAAATTCACATAAATCATAAAACAATATTCACCCCTAGTGTTTAACCAGCCTTAAGATCCAAAATTCCGCAACCCACAATGACAAGGCATCGGGTTACCACCTGCCATAATACATCTTTAGAAAATGTATCGAGGTTTCAAACCTTGGAATCCCTGCAAATCAGCGTCAGCCAACCTCTCGAACTAGACATAGCCAGATAGGATCATGCCTCAAGCACCGAGGCCGTAAACATTGCCCCCAGATCTACCCTTTTCCCTACACACGCATACCAAAATTCATAACTATCGGTCTACATCGAGGATTGATGCCCTTAATGATAGCGAACCACATAGAACTTTGAAGCATATCCTCTGTTTTCGTCGTTAACGGGTTGTGAAGCTTGTGAGGCCACGATTAATTTATCCTCCTAGCAAATCCTTCTTGGAATGCTAACACTACCTTCCAAGCACAATACAATGCTATCATTCATCCATAAAGTTTTTTAAAATATGAACAAACCAAAGGCACTACTTCTACTACATCCTTTTTGGAATCATCCTCAAGATTAGTAATAAGTAGCCCTTGCACTTTAAAGAACTCCATCTTCGATGCCCATCATCTTAAAGATGTCTTCAATTCAAATGCTTATGATAGTTCGAAGTGGTTTTTGGATAACTCATGATTATCCAATCCCGGTCTCTCTGAACCAAAAAACGATAGCTTCTGGTTGACTCAATTCTAGCTCTTTTGGAAATAAAAAGACAACACATAAGAGCGGGGATAACCTTCTATCTTATTGAGGTTCGATTTCCTTATCATTTGTCCTAGAAGAGCAAAATAGTTTGTATGTATAGTACAACATCACCAAAAATAACCGTTCCATATAGTTCTCATGTTTCTTTTAGATATTTCTAAAGTTGTATTTGGTCAAGATTTGACAGCTGGTTGTTTAACTATCGAATAAACAAAACAATCAAAGTGGAGGTTTAATTTCATATGGAAAACCAAGCATGATTAAGCACATAAGCAGCCACTATGCCTCTTTAATTAGTCTCTTCGTTAAAATCACTTTGTAAACACTTGTATTAAAATACCCTTTTACAAAAGATATACATAAGTATACTACTCATTCACTATTCATGTATACTCTTTAATACTAGGAAAATATCCATTTACTAATCCCATCGGTATAAGTATATTTACAAAACAACTACATTTTCAATACATAGAAAAGAATTTATATACTTATCTTAATGGAATAAGTATATTCATGTATCACTACACTTTCAACACATAAAAATTGTATTCACTTATCTCAATAGTATAAATGTATTCTAAAATCTTAAGAAAGGTTTGATATTTTTCAAACCATGTTAAATTAGGTCAAAAAACTATCATTTAAAAACATTGTTTACTGTAAACCTAAAATACTTTTTTTTTGGTGTAAATAAATAGATATATGGAAATTAGACCCAATATACTTACCATCACTTCCCGATTTCAAACAGTACTAACCCTCGACTAATAATGAAATCGAACAAGCTAGAGAACCATCCTTGCCTCGACATATATTCTTAATTCTCAAGACAAAAACGAGTTTCCATACCTCAAAATTTGGTGTTAACACTACAACAAAAATACCATTTAATAGCGTTTAAAAAACGCTATAAAAGGCTTTTATAGCGTTTTTATAAACGCTGTATATCAACATGTTGTAATAAATCAGTGACCTATTATTGCAATAGAAGAAACGTTATAAAAAAACATGTATTTTTATAGCATTTTTTACATGCTATAAAAAATCTTATTAATGGCGTTCTTAATATGCTATAAAAGGCTTTTACAACTTTTTTATAAACGCTGTAAATCAACGTATTGTAATAAATCAATGACCTATTATTGCAACAGAAGAAACGCTATAAAAAACATGTTTTTTATAGCGTTTTTTACATGCTATAAAAAATCTTATTAATGGTGTTCTTAACAGCGTTTTAAAAATCATTTTTGCAATACGTATATATCCATTATCACATTACAATCGATAAATTTACATAAACACAATGTATCATTTCACACAATCATATATATCACATTAGACGAAAAATAACTAACCGCTCAACATTCACATAGAATGATGCATAACATATCGTAATATTTAATGAACATTACATTAGAAGTATAAATAATACAAATGATAAAAAGATCGTACTACACATGATGATTAAATGTACAAACCAAAGAAGTTGTTACTTCAAAAGAACTTCAAAGCGCTAATATACAACATGCTGCCATTTGTATACACCATAGATGGGTAATTACCTATGAAAAAGAAATTCAACAACTAGAAATTATAACTATACATGCATACATATCATATACATAAAAACATACCTTTAAGAAAATAAGATCAAAACAAGATCGGCATACATTTACATGATCAAAACAAGATCGGATTTATATCATATATAACAAAATATACTTTATAATAGCATACACATTCAAATGCATAAAAACATACCTTTAACAACTTTAGCTGGAAATCTTCCATGTAGTAAAGGAATGTTTTGTGTACCTATATAACAAAGTAAAAGGAATAATTAGTAAAGATGGGCATCTCATATTGTAATTGAAATTAGACTACGTAAATAGGATAATTGAAATTAGACTACATAAATAGCTATGTAGTCGATTAAAATTACTTGCGTTATAAGCAACAAATAGTTTAAATTTAATTTTTATGCGATGTTATTATCATGAAGTCTGCAGCATTCACTGTAACGTGCGACTCCTGTTCAACAATATCTAATACTAGCAGTAACAAAAGTGTAGTTGTCCCGCATATGAATACATATACTCCAGGATATTAACATACAAAAGTATGTACATGCATAAGTATATATGTGCAATCAAATACTGGAATGATGGGCAGGCCAAGAAGATTAATATTCTTCTTTTATTATTAAATAAATCCAAAAATTCAATTTATTGAATTAAATTTAATAAAATACCCAGAATAACTTTTTAACTCTAGTTATCCATTATAAAATGTTTATCTTATTTTAATTTTAGACCGGGACGTTACAGCATAGCGTCACGATAGGGCAAAAATACTCATGGAAAATTATGAAGTGCTTCATAAAACAATAGTTGGGTTTCACCAAAATCAATAACATGGCAGCAAGGATTCAGAAATATGTCGAGTCTAGTATCATTTGATTGCAATATACAAAAGGTGTAGTAATTAACTTAATGAGTATTACAGTCACTGGTGTAAATGCAGGAGCATGTTTCCATAGTAAACTTGCACATATAGGCTTATATAACCTGATAGAGCTATGTCTATATGCAGTCAACATAACTTGAGATTCTATAAGTTCATACTCTATTATAACACAGATATTAAATAAAGTTGATTTGATGATAAATCATTTCAAGGCAAATTGCAAAAGTTAATTTAGTGAACAAAAAGTTGTATGTACCTGCAAGTGACATCATTTTGATTCACTTGCTTCTGGAAAGAAAAGGCATCACATAATTAGGCAGGATTTTTAGTGGAAAACATTCTAACCAAATAAAATATATTGCGATGCAACAAAAAGAATTTTGGAACTAAGATGGTAATAAATTGGTAAAGGAAGAAAAAAAAACTGAAAAAGAAAGCTCACCTGGCCAAAAAGCATCTGATTCAGCTCACTTAGAGGAGTGCTTTCTACAGCTCATATCTGAGAAACTGTGAACAAATGAAAGAAGAAAGTCGGACAGAGTGACCTCCTATCTTTTTTGTGTGCAGAATTTATAAACAAATTGAACAGTACTTTTTTGGAATAGTTATTGGTTTTTCTTGTAGTGTTGTCTGAATGCTTTAGTCGGTATAACCCATTTCAATTTCTTGAATGAGAACGGTAATATAGCTTAACTATATAATTTTACATGATTCTGGACGTAATATATCATATTACTTGTTTGCATGTGGACATTTGCTTGCAGCCTTGTAAGATGGATCCAGTTGTCTCAAATAATGTTTGAGCAGTATATCCTATTATGTTAAATAGGAACAATTTATTGTACAGTTTTTATACTTCAACATAATGATGTATGCAATCATTGATAGTTTTTAAACATAGCATCTTAGATTAAGAATATATACAAATTCAGACTACTGCACTTGTGTGTTGAAACATGGAATGTGGCTGTTGTGAGAAGGTGGGCAGTGCTTGCAAACCAAAAACTGATTGATGAAGCTAATTGATATTGCAAGTCCAGTGGGTATTGCATTGTGTATGGCAGCTTCTTTAAAGAAGGATGGAGAATCTGGTAATTTAGATGCTAGTTCATTGGTGATTTTTTTTAAAGGGGTTTCCTTAAAAATCAAAATGAGCATCTCTTTGACTAAAACTGCATGTCCATTGTCATGCAAGCTATATGAATAACATTCTACATAAAAGTAAACAAAAATACCTGGATCTTTCCTTCACCAAATGTTCTGTGACGCACAAGAACTGCATGTCTATGGTCATGTAAAGCTCCAGTTAGAATTTCACTTGCACTCTCACTTCCTTCATTTACCCATATAAGACACATTCAATCGTCGGAATTATGGACATTTTAACAATGAATATTTTAATATGTTATTCACATACAATAAAGTATATGTTCACAGAGAAGCATTATTTAAAAAAGGAGTGAATTGATTTTTTTTTCTTGTCACTTTAAGAGACATCATGTTAAACAAAAATAGCAGTATCATTAACTTACTTACATGCTTGATGCATACATTGTCAAAAGTTTTTAACTGTAGAGGTGTCATTCAATTAAAAAAGGGAATAAATAAATAGCTTCGCAGTTAATGATTTTCTAATTGGAATCTTGCTGAACATTCACTTCAAATACTTTGGCACTTATGAAGCATTTAGAACAGTTTTGAAAAATGCAAGGTCAGAACACGCATACAGATACAATCAAAATAGGCTTTAGAGGAATAATTAAATTGAAGCAAATAATAAATCTTGCCAAATACTAACACAATAAGCTAATCAACATTAGCTAAAAAATAATACTTAAATAATACTTTATAACTTATTAAAATAATGGAATGCTCTAAATAATTACTCATCAAACTTTCTATCTAAACTCCTTGACATATGAAAGTTGTGCTCTTTGAAAGGTTAAAAACTAGCATTCAAACACACTATATACTATTATACTACCGAAACGGTTAAACGGTGAAATTAATTTATAATGATTAAAACATTTATCTAAAAGATTAATTGATAATATTATCAACATGATGGTGCAATCGTCATAGTTCACAAAGGAATGCACAATTTCTATCTTTTTGGTCTTATATTGGGCAATAAAAGAAGAATTACCTCATATTCCAGAATCGGTGATGCCCAAAAAATCGTTCTTCCTTTAATTCCTTGATCAACCATCCAGCTCGGCATGTTTTCTAATTAATGTATTTATTTCTACAGGCTTCCATTCCAAGCTAATTGAGTGCATGCCAACCCTTTAGGTATATAGAGAATGATGCTCCTGTTGCTTTAAGTGTTTCCGATCTCTCCAATATTAGACTGTTTAATCCTTTTCTGCAAATATTCATAATGATGTTATTAAATTGAATTTAGAGCCCTTGTTGCTTTAAACAAAACACGACGTCATCCGAAAAAAATATTCAGTGATATCGCTGACATTATCAGTAAAGAAAATAATTATTGTTAAAGGAGAAACCATCTTAGATAGAATTTGCATTAGAGGAAGAACAACATGAAAAGAAAATTTTATCAGAGCTTAACAAGAGATTAAATTTAACTTAATGGCGGGCATAGTGAAAAGCAAATTTTATCAAAATGAAATTTAACTTAAGAACTACTTCTAGGAGGATACACTATCTAGTGGCTCAAAGGAGGTAAGAACTAAAGTTCAGCATGTATCTATATTAAAGCATACAGTACTGTTGGTTTATCTTAAGACATAAGCAACCTTGTGCTTGAAATTTGAATAAATGAATTCTTAATCAATAAGTTATTACACAATATTGCTTCCTTGTTTGTTACAATACAATAAACTATGAACCCCACTTATCCACGACATACCAAGATCCAAAATTGAATGCTTAAACATTCTACATTTCATAAAGAATATGTATAACTTATTTCCCAAAAATCTTACCAACTTTAAGATAATCACATTCAAAATTCTTAAAAGTAAAGTTGATATATAATTTTCCTGAACATAATGTTGGACTAAACACTTGAATATTTATAAATAACACTTTTGGGATTCAGAAACCGTAAAAAAGAAAGTTTCACCTGCAAGAGCGGATGCATCAAGGGGAGTCCAGCATATGTGCAGAGTGCAAACCATATGTCTATACCAGATTCATACCATTTATTGCCAAATAATAACGCAGGTGCTCAGTACTTTTGATAAAATCTAACAAAATAGAAAATAAGAGCAAGCATTAACTGCAGATTTCGTATGAAAAAACTGTGCATAAAAGAAATCAAACTTCAAACAAGCACTCAAGGAAATTATGGCACAAAGCGCTAACTAGTACTAATATTGTATAATTATATACTTTAAATCTACATGATTGAATTGGCTGTCCAATGCTATTATTGGTGGAGACAACCTTGTTGTTCCATTTCCATCTATAAGACCTAAAACACAACTTCAATAACTTACTCCAAGAAATCAATCTGCAGTAGGGCGAAAATCTGCTACTAGACAGTGGCATAGTGGTATTTATTGGCTGCTTAAATGTGTGTTTCTCCTTTTCATATGTGAATATAAACTAGTAAGGACTAATATATTTTATAAAAAATTACTTGAAAAATACAAACTACATTTTGCAAACAAGCAACGGTTGTTATGAACATTCTTATCATGGAAACTAATTCTCATGGCAAGTCTTGACAAAGCAACCAAATCATGCATCATGCATAAACACGCCATCATGTTTTGCAATTGAAAATGAATTTTCTTGTAGTGTATGGATGTGATAAATACTATAATATCAAATTCATATTGGGTCTTTGAAGGCTTAAAGTGCATAAACCTGTTCGGTAGAGTTTTTTTTTCCTGTTGATAAAATATTAAGATTTAATTTACCGAGGTCTCTATATTGGATAGTATAGGGAGACAGTAAGACATCAAATTATTTGATATGTCTCCATTTCTGACGGTATATGGAGACTTTAAGAATTCAAATTATTTGATAATTATTTTATCACATTTTATCTGAAATTTTGCAGGCCTAGAGAGAACTTATGAAATCACATTATTCAGTTGTAATTTCATTACTCCATATCTGATATTTTACAGACCTAACGAATGGAGATATCAGGACAACAGAGCTGAACTAATTTGCAGGTATGTATTAAGAATTAACGTTTGATAATATTTCATTTCACTGAATAATCAGATAAAAGATTTTATTTCTCTAATCAAAAGTCAATTGAAGGAATTACGTAAATTTTATAAAGTATTTTGAAGATAAGTAAAACAATTCTTTAAGTTTTCTATATCATAAAACAGTAAAGAAGCACGATTGTTACTGTAAATAAAAATAGTTAAACTATTCAAACATTCAACAATTAAACTTCTTACTCTAAAGAAACACAGCCTAATCATTTAAGAGGATAAATAAATAAACATACAAAAATAGAGAATCTAATGTTCCTCTTCTCAGCGCTTCTATTTTCTTTTGTTTCTTAGAACTTTTTTCTATTGAATTTTAGAACCCTTACGATAAAAATACCATTATCCACGAGATGTTGATATATGTATAAACTGGTATTTTAGTCTCCATCAAGTTGTTTGCTAAAAATTGCAACACTGTCTGCCATAATAAATAACAATACAACAGAAAAGAGAAGGACAAAGAGAGCAGCAAGAATTTCAATGAACCATACCTGTTTCGAACAAGCATCCCGAAGGCGTGCAAGATGAAGGGATTCCTCCCTTGTGTTCGCATACATACTAGCTATCCTCCAAAGAAGTTCAGATGCGATAATTGGAGGTCAAATTAGAAAAGAAATAAGGAAACTAGGGATTTTCAAGTGAAGATTATGAAGAGAAGCTTTTTGGCATTAAACGTTAGAGTAAGAGAAATGAACGCCGACTTTAGGCTTTCAGGGTAGGAATTTCAAAGGGATTAGCTGATTTTGGGAGAAGAAAGTTAGGGTTTGGAGGTGGAGATGATGAAAAGGAGTTTCGTGCTAAACGCTGGAATAGGATATGTGAGTGGGAGAAAAAAAAATTACCGCCATTCCTTTTATCTTTTTTGTTTTAGGCCCGTAGGTTATTCAATAGCGTGATAACGTGCAATTTTTAGTTGTGAGTAACTTAAAAATAATCAAATATAGCAAGTTGCATTACAGTGCAATCCTCCTATGCTATCTTTATTGAGTTTTCTTGTAGTGTAAGTATGAAAAGAATATTTTCCATACCGCTATTAAATATAAAGATCATTTATGAAAATCAAATTTCGTTCCTTTTATAAACTCCTTTTCATGGATCACTTTCATATTTATAAGCTTCTTTTATAGATCCCTTTTCTTTTTATAAAACTTCTTTTATACTTCTCTTTTCTTTTTATAAATCTCTTAATTAAATCTCATATATTTTCCATAAAACGGTCATTCCATATATCATTGTAAATTCATAAATGTGATTTATTATTCTAATTTATTAGAATGATATCATTTCCCTATTATAAAAATACCATTTAAAAATTAATTCTTTTTTCTATTAAATACCATTTATAGATCCATCTAACTACACAACATTTTCTATAAAGGCTTTCATAAATATTTATTCCAAAGTATTTCTATCCTCTTTTAAACAAAATCACTTGTTTCAATATATAAAAATATATTTAATACATCAAACTCTTTTAAAATACTTATATAACCTTTATAACACACATTTGAAAATTTTTATCAATCAAATAGATAACCTCCTTTTACTTTACCAAATTCTTGGATTTCCAAAGTGTATCCATAGCGATTATCGCTATATGGACGGTAACTTTTCAAACTTTGTTTTGTAAATCAAATTTCAAACTCTATTCCTTTCTACATTTTAAACCATTTTAATATAGTAAAAAATTATTTTAAAATATTATAAAGTTGAAGTCAATTTGAAATCCATAACTTTTCAAATTCGAAGAGGCTTCACGACAACTATGGTACTTCAAAAGGATACCGTTTGTTTTTATTATCAATAGAATTTAACTTTCCAAGTCATATCACTATCATGTATATAAACAATAATGTATGTTAATAATTATCAACAAAGCGAGGAATCCTTTAGGACCCC
Source organism: Allium cepa (assembly GCA_030765085.1). Taxonomy (NCBI): domain Eukaryota; kingdom Viridiplantae; phylum Streptophyta; class Magnoliopsida; order Asparagales; family Amaryllidaceae; genus Allium; species Allium cepa. Next base: position 428,714,186 of record CM060935.1, read on the forward strand.
TCTAAAAAATCAAATCTTTCAAAGTGTTCTCGTAGCGACTTATTCACTATGAAACACTTCGACTTCCATTTTCTTGCTTTTGTCCTCTGCAAAACAATGGTTGTTTAGGCCATCCACTTTCAAGTGGAAATTAATAACAATGATATAAACACATCACAAATAAATATATACAACACTATAGGCTAGCACTAAATTAATACAATATTTTGTCAATATTAAAACTAATTTAAAGTGATATATCTCACTTAAATCAATTAAAGATGCAAGATTTCCTTCATTCGACTCAACAACACACAAAGACCTATTTTTCATCTATAAACCATGTTTCACAAGACCCGAGGGATCCTTAATTGCTTACGCAAATGCCTAGGGTATGGTTTTTGGCTCGACTTTGGTAGCTTGAGATGTAGAGAGATTTGCTTATATTTTTAGAGGCTTGTATACTTGTTTTAAAGAAGAAAGAAGCAACTTTAAGGTGATTTTCTTTTTTGAAACTTAGAGAAAAAGAATGGAGGGTGAAAGGAAGTGGAGAAGTGGAAAAGTAGGAAAGAAAATGAAATAAAGAAAAGAAGTGGAAAGGAGGTGTTTTTTTTATACAAATAGAAAGTGAAAAACTACCAAAATAACCTTTCCTAAACCAAGCTACAACACTTCATTAGAATTTAGACAACACATCACCCCATGAAATTTCCATGTCCAAACTTCACATGCTCTTGTGTACCTCCCTTACAAAAGAATAGATATCTAAGCTAGAAAAGTCCACTCTATTCTTAATACTTGATTACCTTTTAGTGTACCTCCCTTACAAAGAACAGATATCTAAGCTGGAAAAGTCCGCTCTGTTCTTAATATTTAATTACCATTTAATTAGTAAAAAAAATTTTATCTATATATATGTATACATATGTACCCTAATGTGTGAAACACATTCTAATAACTTTTGGTCGACAAAAAGTCGAAAATCCAAAAAACGATTTTCGGGCACATTTTTTATTTTCCTCCGAAATACATATATAACTACCCGATTTTTCGACCATCGAATATTGACATTAATACGTCCATGGCACTCGTGTGTCAATCACCCAAGTGCCGAAAAGTTAGAAAGTTAGGGTAAAATAAAAAGGAAATGAAAAAGAACAAGAAAGGGAACGCAATATCAGAATCTCACAATGGAATGATAACATATAATTTCAAAGAAACGGTACAAAGGGTTACTTTGAATATAAAAATATTAAAGTTACTAAAACCAAAGTGCTTTCATCTGCCTGGATAGTTATAACAACCTTTCCTCACATATGTTGATGCATACAATATAGAAATGCAGCAAAAATAAGAATACCATGGAAGACAATCATCCAGCCCTTCTCCATAAGCTCCAAGTGCCCATCTAAATTTGAAAATATACACGGGGATAACACGAGCATTATAAGAAAATAACATCCGGATTAGTCTCACCAACCAGCATGAGAAACTCAAGAAATATGCAAAAAGTAATAGTAACCATTGAGAATATATGGATTTCCGTAATGGTTTTCCCCTCAAAAACCAATCATTCATTAAGTTTAACATATAATGATATGATAGATAATGTCTAGAGTGTAGCATATAAATCATATCGAATAGCCACTGTACGAACGCCGTAATAGTAATAGGTATACAATCAATTCTATTAAGGCACGTTCGCATAGTGGATTTTCTATAGAGATCTCCTTGGATCTAGCCGAATTCGAACTCCTGCACAAGGATCGGCAGTATCCTTCCAAGTAACGTACATCTTTAAGGAATATACTATATGAAATATAAACCTCGCCCTTTCCCAAACAATCATGGTTCCAAATGCATCGTTCCCGCGTGCATATCCGTAAGTAATACTAGATTGAGTTGCATGCACTCTTGAGATTGCTAAATTGCCATGTTCCATTTGGTTATGCATTATATCTCTTGTTTTAGTCATTTCCGATGTCAAGGCTACGTTTGATTTCTCTGACTCGAGTCTTCGTCACTCAGACAAAACATGGATCCCCAAATGGATTCCCATATCTTGATCAGATCAAGAATCATTACATGGATTCACACATCTCGAATAGGTCTCGAACCACCATTTAGGTTCTCGCAAAAGTCTTTCGACGAATGCTAACGTTATCCACTCTCTTGGAATACTCCTTAAGATAGACAGTCCCATACAATAGCATCCTTTGAAATGTTAACGCTAACCCCTCCCTTGGACTTTAACCTTAAGATTGACGGCTCAATTTTGTAACACATCACAACCACTTTCAAAACATAGAACTTGTATACTACTTTTGAAGTGGTCCTCCATAAGTAAAACTCTTACCGATCATGGTCTCTTCAAAACTAAATCGATGAATTTTCGGCTAACTCAATTTCGGTTCTTTCAAAAGTAAGCGAAAATTAGAGACATTTCGTAACAATACTCCTCCCTGGGGGTTCTTATTAGTATAAAATCGTGAAGCCTTTGGATAACTCCTCGAGTTAATATTAGGTCAAGATCGATAATTGACTGATCGATAATCGAATAGTCGATTATCTAGTAAAAATAATTGCTTATACAAATCACGACGCTTAACTTGTTCCCAACATTCCAACTCAATTATTCCTCATTCAATAATGAAGCCAGGTAAGTTAGAGCACTGCTTGCATAAAAGCCTTGCCTAGACACTTCATTCTTACATCTCACAAATAGATAAGTCTACCTCGTCGGCTTTTAGGGTTAAGTATATTATTAAAGATTTCCATAAACAATAAGAAATCAACACGACAAACATGTTTTCGACATTTTCTGACCTACTATTCCTTGGTCAAGTGGGAAGCCCGATAGGTTTGAGATCTATTGCTCTATCTTTACTTGACATCAATCTCAACTCTCATAAATAGATAAACTTTACTTCATCAACTTTCAGAGTTTGGCATAGTTAATTACTTTTGAAACAAGTAATTAAACAATCAACCGTTTGGCCATTTAGCAATTCTAACCCTTTCCAAAAACATTTGTGTATATTTTAAAATACTTATAATAGGTTTTAATACATTTATCCAAAATATTACTTGAAAATAAAAACTTCACAATTTTCCTTAAAAACTCGAAAAAGACATGTTTTTCAACAAAATATCTCTTCTTTAAAAATTCACAACTAATTATTAAAAATTCATAACTATCCAAAACCACTTTTGAAGTAATCCTGTATGAGTTATTAAACACTTGTAAAAAAATGAAACAAAATACTTAAATCTGGCTATCTTCTTAATCCTTTAAAGTCCAAAAATCAAGGCTAAATGGGGTAGTTAATGCACTAGTGACGTTTTGGCCACTTTCAATATGTTACTTAACTTTTTTTACTATTCAAGTTTTTGACAGGAACAAACATACATATAAAACATTATAAATATAATTAGAAATCCCTATGGATCTCTATATAAATTTCCATAAACATTGCCAAAAACAAGCCTTCCGGACTACATAGATAGCGACTATCATTATAAGCGCACTTTCAAATCCGAGACAGATCTAAACCAAAGTACATCTATAACCTATGTGATTTGTTCAAGGTCTAGTCATATATCATACAAGTTCATTTAATTCCATTTCAATTTCATTCAAGTCCATATACATGGATCACTTGTGTCACTTACTTATCAAGTAAGAACCCAAACCAATGTTTTAACGTAAGTTAACAATGATTCAATCAACATAAACAAAATCAAATGCTAACATACATCTGTTATATTTTTCATTTAAAGTAAGGTGTTAACTCACCTTTAACCACATAAATAACCAAGATCCATGAACCCAAGCTAGCAGCACCTCCTTCCTTTATTCCTTCCTCTATCTTTAGCTTTTGCCTTGCTTTGCTCCTCCCCCTCACTATAGCTAAGGACCTCTCCATGGTACGGGAGTTTGGCTTTGCTTCTTTAACTTTTAGCTAGGTGGAAGGTGTTCTAATATTATATTAATCCTTATGGAAAAGTTTGAAATGTTTTGGAGTTGATTTGCAAATATTTTGCTTTAGGTATTTAGAAATGATGAAGAAGAAGTTGACATTGATTTCAAATTCTAAGCTTTGTAAATATTTGTGGTTATTTCTTAAGAGTGCACTCTTCCTTATATAGGTTTAGGAATGTGATGGGAAAAGACCAAAAACCACTTAAAACCCTCTTAACGTTAATTGCTTCTATCATGTCTACTTTACACCACATAGCTTAACTTTTAAGTATTTTCATATTTGCTCATGTCCTAAATATCTAAGATGACATCACCCATGACATACTCCATAAAGTTTATATCCATAAATGGATAAAAGTTTTTATTTCATTGTAACGTCCCGCCTTTTCGCGTGCTTTAAATCGACGATAAGCCACACACGTCAGACTTAAACCATACAAAAGGGCGGATTGTTATGGGGTAAATAAGAAAAAGCAGAGAAAGAAAAAGAAAAAATGGAATCTTGCAGCGGAACGATAAAATATAATAATCAAATATACAGTTCATGAAGCTGTTTTTCAAATTATTTGATTTTACTTGTACAATACATATCAGAGTTACACATACCAGAAAATAATCAATAACAATGCAGCAGAACAATGTGAATGTAGTGGAATAATATAATAGGTAATAGTAATAAAGTCTTCGTCTTCGTCCTCTAGAATAAAATCTTCAAATCCTGAAATGCTCGGACTGACCCGAGCGAATTGAAAAGACAAAACACTCGAGTCAGAACTAAAAGACCTTATGTAAGTTAAATCAACTATAAATAAATATGAGTGTAAACGGTGTCGGAGATGTTTACCGTATTTGACATCTCCTATCCAGTGTCTAACGTGAGTGAAGTAACTCAAGAGATGCTCGGGATTCACATCTCCTAAGGATCTGTTAAACTATCTACTATGTAGTAATATACGCTATTATAATAGTGTCTAAGGTAAAGTATAATATACTGAAAATAGCGTTAAGGGGTTACTCATATAGCCCTTAACACACTTTTATATTCTCATAGTCTATACAGTACCGTAATCTCTCCCGTATTGGGCGTCATCAGAGGGCACTCTGTAGGTATGGTACAAAACAAAATCGTATAATGCGCGCTAGGGTAGGTGACACGGCACAACTAGTGTAACGACCCGATATTTTCAACCATTCACATCCGCACATGTCGGACTTGAATTGCTCAAAATACCGCGTTGTAAATAAAATTTGGCAAATCTCAGAATATACAGTAAATACATAGTCACAGATCACAGCAGAGTAAATAATAATGCAGCGGAAATAAAAGAGATAGTAGTTCATGAAGCTACTATATAAAAATAAGATACATCAGAGTTAAACAAGATACAACAGAAGAGTAACAAGATACATCAGGTATAAATCAGAATACATCACTGAAATCACTAGATACAAAAAGCAAAATAGATGGCTCGATCTTCAAGGAAAGCTCCAGCTCCAAAGGTGAATCTTGAATGCTAACTCACTCAATCTGACTCGAGCGTAAAGCAAAACACAAAACACTCGAGTCAGGACATAAATACTTATGAACTGTAAATCAACTCAAGTGAACAGTAACAAAAATGCATCAGTAACTTAAAGGATGCTTGGGATCGCCCATCCTTTAAGGATCCGTTAAACTATTTACTATGTAGTAATATTGCGCTATTATAATAGTGTCTAAAGTAAAATAAACATACTTTTAAATAGCGTTCCGGGCTACCCATATCACCCTTCACACATAATAGTCCCAGTAGTCCATCCAATATCATGCCATCTCCACTCCGGGTGACTGTCAGAGGATACCACACGGGCTACGGGAGAAAAACAAACTCGTAGTAAAGGCTTGGTATGGTAGGTGACACGGCACACAAGGCAATGCCAGGGTAGATATACCAATTACGCACACGGGCTGGTGGTAACGCAGCAGCCACATACGCCCACCTCGGAACACACTCCCAATCAAAAATCGGAGGATGGCCATCTAATCAATCACCAGTAAGAGTATAATATCGAAGGAATGTGTCCGACCGGAGGTGCTACCTCCTTTGGCCCAAGATCGCTCCTGTTTTAGCCACTTTATGCCAACTCACGGGAGTTGGGTCCACGTAATATACCTCAAGAACGTCGCCACCATCCTACTTCATTCTGGAATCTCCACCGCGTACACGGTTGTTAAAGTGGTTTTCGAAGTTGGCAGAGAGTATGACAACTTCCGATCCCGGTCTCTTTAACAACCAAACGTTATTATAACGCCGTGGTCATTTCAAAATAGTTTATATTTCAAAAGGATCAAATCATTTCATTTCAAACTATATTTCTTTCAAAATAGTTTATACTTCGAAACCATAAACCATTTTTATTTCAAAACTATTTATTCAATCAAAATAGTTTATACTTCGAAACCAAAAGCATTTCAAACATATATTCATTTCAAAATCATAATATTTTCAAAGTATAACTCTTTCGAAACCAAAATACTTGAAACAATTACACTTTGAAAATCATAACATTTCAAAATCATACATTTGAAATCATGGGATATTCATTTAATTCTTTACATTTTACAATTCATTCAATTGATACCAAATTTTCAATTTCCAACTTAATTCAATTCAAACCATCAGTTTCAATTAAATTTCCCAATAACCATTTCAAATCATATCAATTTCAAACATAGATTTGATCCACAAATTAAACTATTCAATTTTTTTAATATATTTCAAAGCTTTAATATCCCGCATTTCAAAAACTAAATTTTATAATTTCATATATCTCAAATCTAGTTTCATTATTACTTAGTTTTGAAATATTCATTTCATAAATCCAATATTATTTAAATAAACTCAATTTAGAATTAAACTAAATATCCTTTCATACCAATATAAACTTCAAATATTCATTTATCAAAAGTACATATCATTCTAATTCATATTCTTTATCAAAATAAAGATCAAATCATTTCCAAACCTTATTATCAAATCATTATTTGAATTCAAATTCAAATACTCAAATTTAAATATCATTTTTAAATCAAATAAGTCATTCATTCGTTATTTCAAGTATCATTACAAAATACATTAAAAATTCCATTCAAAAATTCATTTATCTCATTACATTTCATTACAATTAACACATAACCAAGTAAACCTTACTTAAATTCAAATTCAAATTTAAATTCCCTAAAAATTCAAATTTAAATATTAAAATATATTCAAAATTTCTTAAATTTCACAATTAATCAATTTCCAAAATTTAAATCATTTAACACTTTAAAATATAACTCAAACATTGTTAAAAACTATAACATTTCAAACATTGTCAAATTATAGCAACGACAGCATTTATAAAGTGCTATCGTAGCTTATAGCTTCCAAAAATTGTTTAGTTAAAGAATAACGGCATTTATAAAATGTCGTAATAGATATTTAGTTATTTCAAACATTGTTAGATTCAAAACAATAGCATTTAAAAATGCTGTCAAAAGACTACAACATTTTGAAAATGCTATGAATTCCAGTTTTCATTTTAGCTTTTCAAAACAAAAAATAATAAAACTCCAAATTTTTATTATAACTTAAAAATCATATTTCTAGACTTCAAAATTTCACATTTAAAATCATTTTAACATATGATTTAACACAACAAAATTTTTAGATCAAATGTTCAATTTAAAAAACTCCATTCATTTATTAAGTCAAAATTCACTGTTTATTAACATATAAATTAAATAAAACTTAAAATTTTACTTCATATATAATTTTAAAATTTTAAATTTAATTTCCATTATTTATTTACATTTTGAAATAAAATTTAAAGTCTAAAATCTCAATTATTTCACATTTACGTACTCAAATTCACAATTTCAAGACTTAATATTTAATTTTCTTAAAACCATAAAATATGTATTTTTAAATCAAAATTTCATACTTTTAAAAATACATATTTTAATAAATATCATTTAAAAATATACCACGGGGTCTGTATATAATTTTCTAACCTAGGTCAAGTGATACGGATATATATCATTTCAATCCGCAGTTTACAAAGAAAACCCGGGTTCTATCATTTCAAACCCTCAATCCCAAGTCAAATAAAATACAATAAAAATCGCTCAGGCCTATCATTTCAGCCCATAACGATTTTTCCCTAATCTAAAGTCCGTTTGGGTTTGTATCATTTCAACCCATAGTGATTCTATTCTAACAGGGAACTTGCAGTGTGAATATATGCATAAACAATATAAACAATGTCAGTGTCACAATATAATGTCATATATCACATGTCAGGTGATAATTAACAGTTTTAATATGGTAATAACATGTCATAGAATATCATATGATCGTCATTAACTTGCATAACATTTTATATTACTAAACACTTGTCATCAATTCACTATTTCATAAGTATAAATGTCAGAGTGAGAAAGACTCACCTTTTACGAAGCTAGAGACAAACAACACACACAAGAGCGATTCCAAAGGCACGACAAACACGATTTGATTTGAATTGATGGAGACCCTTGTAAACAACACAAAATATAACATACATAAGCACAAATATAGATATCGACATACAAATATAATCAACAACATTAGTTTGCAGAACAGTTGTAAAACAAGAGAGATGACCAAACCTTAGAAGCAAAAGACTTGCACACGACAACATAAGCTTGTCACATGATCAAATGGGCTTGACCTCACCACACTAGGCTCTGCCTAGGTGTCAACATGGCTCGGCCATGGCCTAGAGACAAGGCTTAGGGCATGAAAGTGGAAGGTAAAGGCAAAATAAGTGGAAAGTAAAGGAGGCAAGGGGTTTGGGTCATGGAATGGAAGGTTTTGGTGTACATAGGCTCGGCCTATGGTCCTATGGGCTCGGCCTGGTGCATCTTCAGGTCAGGTCAGAGATGATGATGATGGCTATAGGTCATGGCAGCAAGTGGTGGTGGTGTTAGAGGTGGTGGCCAAGGCTAAACATGAAGGAAATGGGAATACAAGGCTCGGTTAGGCAATATTTGGAGTTTTAAGCAAAGTTTTGTGGAGATGGCTTCAATTGGATGGCATAGTTTGTCATGGTCAGAGGAGGAGGAGATGTTTGCTGCTGTAGATGGTGGAGGAGATGGTCAGTGATGATGGTGGAGAGTGGGGCCAAGCAAAGTTTTGCAAAGGAGGAAGCAAAATCAATGAAGAAGAGGGAAAAAATGGAAGAAAGAGCCATTAGCTTGCAATTTTTCTCAATATGATGTAGCCGTGAGTTTGAAATGAGGAGAAAGATATTTTTCACGTGAATTGAAGATGAGAAACATGGCTATAGGGTAGAGGGATGTACGGCTAAAGCAAGGAGAGGAAAAGGCAAAAGCAAATGAAGAGGCGGAAAAACGAAGAGCCTTGAGCAACTAAAGAGACACAAACTCTTCAAATTTTCATTTTTTTAAACCTTACATAACTGAATATATATATAAAATCAGATAAAATACGAAAATTTAGTAAATAAACAAAAATAAATAAATTAATTATATATAGTTTAATTAAATAAAACAGCAAAATTTGCAACTAGTCTTGAAAATATGAAAAATAAGTGCAATGAACTTGGGAAAATTTTTATGTACTTAAAAGTATTTATAAATAAAGATAAGAAAACAAAATAAAAAGGAAATCACAAAAGTAAATAAATAAATTTTAATTTAAATATAGTTTAGATGAAGAAAATAGCAGAAAAATGGAAACTAACATTTAAAAATAGAAAATAAATTCAATGAGCTTTGGACAAATTCAAACATCACTTTAAAATATTCAAAAGGTAAAAATATATGTAACATAACATATAATACAATTTAGAATAAAATATGACAATTAAAAAGATTATTTATATAATTTAAAATAAAAAGTAGTGTTAAATAAAACAATTTACACCCAATTTTGTAAAAAGCATAACTTTCACAATATTATTCGGATTTCAACGAAACGAAAAGCAGCGTTCTTGAAATTTTATTTACTTTCATAATAAAAGAAAAAATTAAAATTTTCAAACTTTTAAAATTTAAATTTAAAAGTAAAAGTTTGACCAGATTGACCAAAATTCACATTTTCTGGAAATATTCAATTTATGCATGTTTGAAATTCTAATCCACATCAAAATCAACATTTATATTTCAATTAACAAAATATATTAATTTTAATAAATAAAATAAAGTTTTTAAATTAGGAATTTAAATTAAAATAATTAAAATATACAATTACAATAATCAGAAAATACAGGGTTGTTACAACTAGGCAATGCCAGGGTAGATATACCAATTGCTATCCGGACTGGTGGTAACGCATAGCCGCAGCTACCGCCCACCTCGATCCACGCCCTCAAATAAAAAAAATCAAAAGTGGCCACCGAATCGATCCAAAAGTCAAAGTATAATATCGAAGGGATGTGTCCGATCAAAGGTGCTACCTCATTGGCCCAAGAATCGCTCCTGTTTTAGCCACCTTATGCTAACTCACGGGAGTCGGGTCCACGTATTTACCTCAAAGGAAACGCCGCCACCATCCTACTTCATTCTGGAATCTACCACGTACACGGTTGTTAAAGTGGTTTTCTTAGTTGGCAGAGAGTATGACAACTTCCGATCCCGGTCTCTTTAACAACCCAACGTTATTATAACGCCGCGGTCATTTCAAAATAATTTATACTTCAAAACCAGGATATAATATTTATTTCAAAACCATATAAATATGATATCATTTCAAATTTAAAAACCAAATCAATATGATATCCCTTTTATTTCAAATCAATATAATATCATTTTGTTTCAAATATATCCCTTTTTTAAAATCATAGCACTTTCAAATTTTATACTTCAAACCCAAACATTTGAAATTTTAACACCTTTAAAACATAATGCTATGAAATTCATAACTTCCTAACATTTCAATTTCTATAAACATTTTAATTTCCATATATTACAAGGCTTTAATTATTCCAAAATTTCAAAACTAAATTTGATAATTTCGATTCAACAATTAAATTTCCTATTATTTTGTTTCGAAATATTTTATATAATAAACTCCTTATTATTTAAATAAAACTCAAATTTCAAATAACTGGATATTGCCTTCAATTTGTCATACTTGAAATAATCATTTAATTCACCAAAACCCAAAAATCAAGTTATAATAATTGTACCTTTTAAAATTCCAATTTAATAAATTTCACATCAACCCTGTTGGTTTAATCCTTAAATAAATTCAATTTCATAAAATCTCAAATTTATCTAAATTTCAAATCAAATTTTATTCGAGTAAAATTCTTAAATAATTTAATTCACATCCATTTCATATTTTATCTTCCAAATCTTAATTTATTTAAATCATTATAAACTCTATATAAAATATGATTTAAATACTTAACCATATTTATTTTAATAAATCAAACTCCATTTTTTTAGACTTATTGTCATTAAATAGATTTATACATAGCTTAAATACATAAATTTATATATATAAAATATTTTTATATAATATCAAAAGAATCAATATTTATTTAAACACATAATTCTATCCAAAACCATAGAAATCATTCTCGAAATATTTATATTTATTGACCGACGGTGTCTGTATATGATTTTCTATCCTATGGTCAAGTGATACGTATATTTATCATTTCAATCCGCCATTTAAAATAAAATTACGATTATATATCATTTCAAACCACAATCCCAAATGAAATAAAGTGCATAACAATTTGCAGTTTATAACGATATAAAATACAACATCCATTCATCCAATATCAATCATCAACCATTGATCACAATCATCATCCAATTCAATCAATAACATTAATATATAACGGATAATAAACAACAGGTATCAACTAGCAGTTATAATCAATAATAAATTAAATGAAAATTTAACTAATAGTTTATATGCAATAAATAAATTAAATAACAATTTAATTCAATTTAACTGGGATGGTGATTAAAAATACGCCAAACAGTCATAAATAAGTTTCTAATCACATCCTAAATAAATTTAACAAACATAAGAAATTTTAGAAATTGTGAGCGGGTTAAAACACTCATTTTTTGAATTGAAATTGAATTTAAATCCAATCTAAACTCAAAAATTTGACAGTTTCAGAATTCATCCAAACTGGCGCTAAAATGTTCAGAATTTCAATACGACCTTAGCAAAAAAACCACACGTGAATTGGTGTTCGTATGTGAAAGATATAGCGATAAATGTGTTTGAATTTCAATTTTAAAAATAAAAAAAGAACACATTTACTCCCCTTGCCACGTCACCAGACACGCACGCCCTCTTCTTCCCGGATCACGAAAATGCTCGGTCCTCTTGCAACTGACTCATGTAAACCAGCGACCGCCACCGCTTCGTCGTCGCCGCACACTACGACCACACGCAGCCACACTGCCCTACCCCCTACACCTCTCACTATCGCGCCCAGCACCACGCTCGACCGGAAACCATGCCGGCCGCCACATAATTCACTAAACCTTAATCGAAAATTCTGCCAAATCCAACTGTTGAATCACCAAATAAACTGCATGGATGAAGTCCCCTTGGTCCTCTCTTGAAAACCCAGAAAGGATTTCCCGATCAGACGAAGTTCATCGTCGAGTAATGAATGGCCGAAAATTGATTTGCGATTTCTGGAAAATCGATGATTCAAAACCAAAAACGAACTGCAGATCAGAGATGCATACATCGAAAGCTTCGATATATATTTTTCTAAATTTTTTTGAGGAGTTTGAAATTTTTGCTTTGGATTGAAATTTGATTTGTGTATGGGTCTAGAATTTGTTTGTCTGCCATTGAGGAAGAGAGATAGTTGAAATGTACGTATAGATAAATGATGTGATATGCTGAAATTTTTGACAATATCAATTTAATAATCTTTATATAAATTTAAATTGATTTGATAATATTGATTAATAAAATATGAATTGGTTTAATAATCTGATTAAATAAATATTTAATTTGTGATTTTATCTTTAAAAAGCTAAATAAATGTTTTTAATTATAATGTACATATATATTTGTATAAATATTATAGATAATCTTTGTTTTAGAATTTAATAAATAAATGAAGTTTTTTTTTTAAATTCTAATAATATATTTAGTAACTAGGAAATTATGTTTTAAATTAATTTCAAGTTTCTCAAAGTTATTTAAATTAATAATTATATGGTTTGTGAATATTTAAAATAAATGTTAAATTGTTTAAAATTTATCTTAGCTTAATTTTTGTTTTAATCTAAATAAAATTTTGTTTTATTTCTCTTTAAATATTACTTGGTGTAAATATGATTTGGAAATTTTGTATATAAGTTTAAAATATAATGTAAAATATGGTTTTAATTCATTTATTAATAAAAGTGATTTATAATCTCTTTAAAAATCATTTAAAATTTGTTAAATTGATTATTTTCAAGCCATATTAATAAATGTATTATTTTTCCATAAATATAAAAAGAATTAAAATAAGAAATTGGAATTTTTCTTTTTAAATTGAATAAATTGATTTTAATTTAGATTTCAAAAGTTTAATATGAATTTGGAATTTTATTTGAAATTCAAATTTATAGATTCTTTAAAATATTTGAATAATTTTTAATTTGTTATATTTAGATTTTCTTAAAATAAGAAATTCACATAAGTATAAAATTAATTTAAAGAAAAACCCTTTATAAACATATAAAATATAACTAATTAAATTTAGGGACATGTGTTAACCTATTAATAATCTAAATCAATATGTGTTAAGTAGTGAGCTAAACAACATGACAAGTGCATTGTTTTATTTTTTTTCTTTTCTTTATTTTAATTAAAATAAATTTCAGCCTTTTAACCATTTTCATTTTTCCCCTCATTCTCTTTTCAAAACCAAAGTTAAATGAATCAAAGAAAAATCTGAAATCCCTCAAACCAATTCTTCACAATACATCAAGAAATTAGAAAGAAAATTTGAAAATTTCACTTCTAAAAAATTATGATTGCAAACCAAGACCTATAACAAGAAAACAAACCTAAAATAAATTCCTGCATAAATTAGATGATTGCATTTTCAAAAATCAGTAGATCAACCTGCAATTCAAATTCATGCAATCTCAAGTCTGCATTTTTCAAAGAGCCTACATGCATATAATTTTGGGTCAAAGTTTCAAATGCAAGCAACTTGGAAATTTGAGCAATCTCAAGTCTACATTTTTATAAAAAATTAAAGGATCATAAAACCTGCAACATTTAATCAAAAGACGGGATTCAAAGGCCTTTCTAAATCAATGAAGGTTCTGTTTTTCTGAAGAGGAACGGTGAGTAACATTTTTGTTAAAAAATTACTTAAGTATAAAATGTTGCATGATGATTTCTGTGACAATGGTGTTTTTGTATGGTTATGTTTGGTAACTTTTCTGTATATATATATATATATATATATATATACATATATATATATGAATGTGTGTATCTGTGTGTATATGTATTGCCTGTAACCTCTCTGATTACCAGAATCTTTAGTTAAAGACTTATTCAAAAATCACTACCTCCTGATACAATCTATATTTGGATTTAAGTATTAAACAAAATATGTTTGTTATATCATAGAGTAAGCCTAAAAATTTAAATCAAGTTAAAATAAACTTGCATGTCTCTGGAAAACCAAATAGAACGGGCAAATGTTAGTTTGATCAAAATTCGAACATCCTAATTTATCAATTCAAGAATGTAAACCGAATCATCAACCAGAAACATGATTTTTAACACTAAAATCATAATTTTTAGTAAAAAGAAAAAAGGGACATTTCTGGTTTGAACAGAAATGATGTTTTGGGATGTCTTCAATGATCTGGTTGGTCTGGAAGTTTGTGATTCATTCTGGAGATGGATGGCGTTGCGGAGTATTTGGGAAAATTGTCAGGACGTTGATCGTAGCACTGTGGAGGTGGCGGTGGTTGAAATTAATCTGTAACCCTAGTTTTGTGATCAAGTTTGAATTTGATCATCACTGCCACTATGGTTGATCGAGTGTGAAGCAACATTGGGGAAGCGTAGCTTGGTCCATGACAAGGTTGTGGCCGGAGTTTCGACTCTAACGGTGGTCGGAGAGGGGAGATCTGGCCGTTGACAGGTTTGGGCCTTGATAAGGTACCATGTTTCCAGGTTTTGGAAGTGAGGCTGGTTTTGATTTTTGGGTGAATGGAGATGTTTGATGATCGTGATGTTGCGTGGGGGTGTTTTCTGGTGTCTTGACGCTGCCGAAGTTGACCGGTGGTGGTCAGAGCCACCGTGCATGTGCACGGTGCTCTTTGCTTTACTGATGGTCTGGGAATAATAAGTGGGGTGTTGTACTCGAGTGAATGCTTGGGTCAGTTTAGTTTTTGCTTGAAGTTGAAGGGTGATTAACTCGAAGTAAAATAAGTTTGAGCTCGAGTAGTTTTATTATTTCAGGTTTTGTTTCTACAACCTGACAGTTTCAGGTTTTTAAATTTTTAAACTAAATTTAAATAAAAGGGAAGCAAAGCAAGATTTGAACTGGAGTTGAAACAAGTTTAAATATGAATTCAAAATGAATTTGAATTCTAGTTTTTCAAAATATATAAAATTATGAAATGGTTAAGAACTTAAAACCTGTACAGTTTTTATAAAGTGCCTTATAAATCTAGAAAAAATGAGATTTAAAACATGATTTTAAATTTAAGTTTAAAAATCTGAATGGTAAACCTGAATTCAAATTTGAATTTGAATCTTAGGATTTGAAAAGAAAATAAGTTTATAAATTCTAATGTTATAATTAAGTTTAAAGATTATAGTATTTTATAACCTGTTTTTAAAAATCTGAAATATAGGATTTTAAATTTAAGTTTTCTTTTGAATATGAATTCAAAACATGATTTTGAATTCTAGTTTGAAATTAAATAAGTTTTGAATTCAAATGTTTCAAAATCACTTGGAATTTTTAAATATAATTTAAATTTATTTAAATTGATTATGGGTTAAAATTATTTTTAAACTTATCTTAGGAGATAGTAATTATTCAAAATGAAAAATAAAAAGGTTTTAAATACTTAAACCCTGTTTAAGTTTAAACTTGATTTCATTTTAATCTTAATTTAAAATGGAATTTGGAGGAAATTTAAAAGCAAATTATTTTTAAATTATTTGGATAATGATAATTAAATCATTAATAAGATTTATGTTTATCATTAAGTTGATCTGAACTTAATAATTTATAATTCATTAAATGATTAAGGTGATTCAGTTTTTTAATTAATTAATTTAATTAATTAATAAGTAGGTTAATTAATTAAATAATAAAGGGTTTTTATTTAATTAATTCAAGGATTAATAAGTTAATTAAGATTGATTAAATAAAAATTAAGAAAATCGATCAATGGATAAGATTTGATTTAATTTAATTGATGATTTGAATTTATTAATCAAGTAATTAAAAATTAATTAAGTTTTAGATTATCACTTGATTAATTTAATAATTAAATATTAATTAATGGGTTTATAGATAAATTAATTTGTAATTAATATGGATTAATTCAGTTAATTACTTTAGAGAAGTAATTAAAGATTTGTTATTGGTTAATGAAGGTCATTAACTTAGGATTAATGTAATTAATTTTAATGACTAATTGGATTAATTAATTTAAAGATAATCAATTGAGAATTGTTTAAGTATAATTACTTAATGAAAGTAATTAAGAGAATTGATTACTAATTGTAATTAATTAATTTTATTTTGATTAATTAAGTTAATTAATTAAGTTTAATTAATTTAAATTAATCACTGATTAATTTGAGAAGTAATTACCCAACGTAATTAAAAATGAATAATTACTTAGCGATGTAATTAAGAAGATAAATTACCTGATGTAATTGAATTGAAGAATAATTGCGTAATGGAGGAGTTTTTGGAAATTAATTACTTTGTGTAATTAATATGTAATTAGTATGCAGAATCATTACTTAATAAGTAATTAATAATTAATTACTTAGTGTAATTAATTTAGGTTTTGATAATTGAGTTTTTTGGAGATAATAAAGAGATGTAATTAATTTGATGTAATTAATTACTTAATGTGATTAATCAAGAGTGATTAATCAATATGGATAATTGATAATTAATTTAATAGGGTAATTTTAAACGAATAATTAGGGATCATTAATTTATATAATTAATGATGTAATTAAGGGTTGATTAATAAGAACAATTAATCAATGAAGAAATTAATTAATGTACTTAATTATAATTAATTAATTAATGAAGTAATTACAGGTTAATTACTGAATTAGGTTTGGAATAATTAATTTGTGAAATTAATTAAAGGTTAATTACTCGAATGTAATTAAAAGATAATTAATCAAGGATGATTAATTAGAGTAAATTGTTGAGGGTAACTAATTGATTGATTGTAATTAATTAATGGATATGTAAGCAAGATTTATATGGATAAAGAAATTAATTTAATTTATTTTAAATTAATTAGGGAAGAAGTAATTAATTTAATTCATTTTAAATCAATTATAGAATGTTGATTTATAAGTCTTTGCTTATGAATGTTTATTGATACCGATTACCCTGAATAGTGAGATCTCAGATATGAGATAGGTGATGTTATGTGATTTAGATGCTATGGTTGAATTTGAGTTGATAATATGAATTATCTTTTTGGGATGATAATATGGATTATCTGTTACGATGATAATGTTAATTATCTATTGTGATGTGTATTATCTATCTGTGTGTATATAGATAATATTGAATTGAATTGTTTTAAACATTTAAAACAAATCGGACCTAAAAGATGGCGATTTGGATTTCGATGAGACCGGGATCGGGTTTCCATATTGGATATTCAAAAACCACATCGATCCAAATTAACGATAGGTCGTGAATCTCAAGTGAAGAAGAAGATTCAGAGTGCAAGGGTTATCGTTGTTAACTCTGAGGGTGATTCCAAAATGAGTGTAACGAGATAATGCCTTCGGTTTCGTTTGAACCCGGAACGAACTTGTATGGATTGAATGCTTTCAGAACATCGTCAGGTGGACGATGAGCATTCTAAGAGATGTGTTCTCTAAAGGTAATCATAGCCTCAAGCCTCATCAACCGGGAATGGCTAAAACAGGGAAGGTGCAGCAAGGTTAAGTGGGTCATGCCCAAGTAGGACAAGATTTTCCCCTGTCTAGAAGTCCCTTTATTTTCGGCTGTGTGGGCAGTTGGTTGCAAACAACTATGGGGTTGTCTTGTTTGAGACTGTTCAGTAAGGAATGGTCCCGGCCTTGTGTTGCAGGGGAGCGGGCGTACTCCTCGGTACAGTGATCTAGGCCACGTACTGTGACGGGCGGTACCTCAGTAGCCCTGCCATTGATGGAATCCAAAATCCAATAAGTGTCGTACGTATTAGTTGTGCCCAACTATGTTGGAACGTGAGATGTAAGCATTCCAGCTATTTCTGTATTTTACTTGAAAACCCTAGACACTATTATAATATCATCGGATTTCTATCAAATGATTTGGTTAGCGTAAGGTATTTTTTTTCCATGTTTATGTGTGGGACGTCTTACGTGATACCTTTCTTTTTTCAAAAGGTTTTTAAAGTTAAGCAACCTTAACCTGTTACTCACACCAGACCCATGTCTGACCCAAAGTTTATCTTTTGTTTCTTAAACTCTTGGGTACTCAAATTTTTACGAGTAGCCAAAGGATTCAGGTTGGCTTTGACGAATATTGGAGGAGCAATGGAGCAGGAGGCTTCTGCGTTATAAATAAATAGTTTCCACTGTGTGTTCTCTGTATTGTGTTTGTATTGAGTTGTAAATACTAGATGAGTGTTTATAACTGTCTAGTATATGTTGTGTATGTTGTGTAACGCTGATTGATGTTGTATATTATGTAAATACTTATGTTATTAATATAATTTATTTGTTCCGCTGTTGAGATTCTAGTGTTGTTTCTTCTTTCTTTTCTCTTTCTATCCCTTTCTTTCTTCAAGATGATGCGATTTTCTATGGTGAGAAAATCGGGTTGTCTCAAATGAGAAATAGGAGTAGGCTTGGGTTTATAATCGGGTATTTATAGACAAAGTTGAAAAAGAATAGATGGAACCGATTTATAAACGCACCGAACGATGAATGGCCCGAAAAGCCCGTTCTGACTCCGAAACGAAATTGAGTCAATCCATATATCAATATAGATGTTTTAAAATATTGTAAACGTAATGGAAAAGGTTTCAAGTCTAAATCCCATCGTATGAAGAAGTTATGCTAAAATCAATACTTTTCAAATTGATTTCAATTTCATTTATTTCAAGGCGTTTCGAGTCCGTACGATCAAACGACAATCCCGATCGCTACGAAACTTGAAATCTTATAATAATTCATCGTTACGGATCCGATGAAACTGGTTTTTTCGAAATCCGAGTCAGTGGCCAAAATGGCTATTTTTATATTAAATAAATAAATAAATTAGCTAATTAAATCAAATTTCAAATTTCAAATCTTTAATTGGCAAATTTCATCCTTTTTGATTTCTCAATCATTTACAATGGTTTTAACAAATTTAAATATCAACCTTAGAGATGATTAATTTATATTGTAACGACCCTGAAATTCAGACCCAGTTTAAAAATATTTTTAAAAAAATTTGCTTATTTAGTGTAGAATTTCGAATTTTCGCAAACAAATTCCTATGCTATTCAAACTTCATATTTGGAATGCGTCTAATTAAACATAGCAACTGGTAAATTTTCGTCCGAAAATATGAAAGTTTATTACGTGCGAAAATTTACTTCAATTTAATCAGTTAACAAGCGATGTAAATCAAACGTTTCAAAACCAAAATATTTTTACGTAGAAAAATTCTAAACCATCTTCTGAGCAAGATGTCAGTTTGTCGTTTTTGCAAATTCGGACATCTTTGGCTCCGTCGATCTTATTTTTCTATGTTTTCATGCATTTTCCGCTAGTATAAAAATTTCGAATTTTTATAAATCGATCGTATCACTGATGTCTGTATACCGTTTTGATCGTCTCGTCGCGATGACCAAAACGGTATATTTATTTGTGTCAATCGGAGTTCGGCGTTGCAAATTATAATTATTAACGCAGCACAAACTGGTACCCAACTTTCCAACGTTCAACATTCTAGGAGTCTATTCAGCTATCTAGGAAACCCAAATAGCCACCACTTTGCAAAAACATCATTGTATTCCCGTGCACTCTGAACCCTTATCTATATACGTGCCTTCGTTAGTGCCTCTGCTAGCTCGTTCATTTCAATGTCTATTCATTTCAAATCGTGCAAGCTGTAAAGCCACAAGTCAGAATTAATAATACACAGTGGAATCAATAAAGCTGTTCACGTTATCAATACGTTATTTTCTTTCTTTCTTTTCTTGTGTCCTTTCACTTTCATCTGTCAAGGTAAATCATAGTGGTTGCTTTTATTATTCCGTAATTCGAGAGGCCAATACTCTTTCCAATTCAATTCATTGCTACGTTCAATTATTTTGCTTTAAAGTTTCAGTTGGTTCACTTCTTTCTTTGCTCAGTTACTGTCCTAAAAAAAAGAGAAAGCCTGACACCATCTTTCTTCTTCCCTATGTTCTTTCTCTTCAGGCTTCCTCCTATTTCTCTTTTCTTTGAAACCTCCTGTCCACTTTATTTTCATTCATGGCCGCATGCAAGTCCACCTGCCACCTTCACCTTCCGACCTCATGACCGCGCGCGTCAACCTCCTACCCACCAACGCAGCCTCCCCTTCACCGCTGGCTCCTACACGCACACGCCACCCACTAGCCTCGGCCTTGAACCCCAGCCACCACGTCTGTCGAACAACACCACCATCATACCACCACCCCTATGTTCTGGTCACGCATGAGCCACCTCAGACCCATACCCATTAAGCAACCGAACACCATCCCATATCGGCCCCTCACTTCTAATCACAGTTGAGACCTCAACCGTCCACCTCTAATGCACGCATCATTTCCCGACTCAACCTGGCCTCCGATCCACCTCTGACCGGCTTCTACCACTTCGACATCCCCATCACCGAGGCTCATCAACCTGTCTCTACCCTCCTCCCACTCGTGTTTATACGTGTCATCAACCTGTCGTCGACGTTCCTCTACCACTTCTACATTTTTATAAGTGTCAGGTTTGATTTTTTAGTCTTACTTAATTTCGTATATATAAATTATTGTATTGTAACTATATTTGTCTCTATCTGTAGTATGTTATTCTATAATGTTGATTTGGAAGTATTACAATATATTTGATTTTATAACTATAATGTCTCTGATAATATAAGAGTTACTTCATTTTATACATGAGCAGTTTGTTGTTTATGCATATGATACATAATAGTCTACTTTTGTTTTTTTTGTTTGATATATTATGTACAGTAATATATCATTAGGTATTAAGATAGTGTTAGTAGTATATAGATGGTTGTTAAGATATGTATAAAGTTATGCTAGTACATATTATATTGCTGGTAAATGTTAGTGTATATGTTTTGGTTCCTATAATCTTTCTTTTTTTTGCAGTAAAGTTTCTATGTTGCCTTTTTGTAATATATAAATTTATACAACATGTGTTTGATTTCTTTATATATATATATATATATATATATATATATATATGTAGATTTTGACTCGAGTATAATGTATATATAATAAGTTTTGTGTTTTCTGGGGTAGTTCAAATGTAACAAATGTATTTTTTTAGTAAATATTATTTTAAACTGCTATATATATGTATGCGTGAGTTACATATTTTCATACTCGGTTGTTTTTGAATGGTACGTGAATGCAAAGATTTCATATTAGTTTACATTTTAACTTTATTATTGACTTTATATATAGTACTCTGAGACTTTACTGTTGTATATACTTTATGCAATGATATTTTACATGCTTTGATATAGACAACTTAGATGGTTTTAGTATTCAGTTTAGAAGAAAATGTATGTGGTATATATATGTTGTAAGTGTTATGCATACTGAAACCTTTATATATATATATATATATGCTATTTATTTGTATAAGTTATAAATAGTTATATAAAAAAATATTCGTAGCTTTAACAATTTAGTTATATGGTACAAAGTATATTTTGTTTATGAGATCTGGGAAATTTGGATAAGAATATGTAGTAATGTTGGTAATACATATGTTAGTACGTACACGTGTAAATATATACGATTTTACCTAGTAATTGCTTGTGTATTTTGATTTGTAATAATGGTGTTTAGAAATTTATGTGCGTGTTTTAATTTAAAACAATGATTTTGAAACATATATGTGTATAGTTATATATAGTATATATAAGTTCACTTATACCATTCATTACTATCGATCCTGTTCTAATTTGATTTCGGCAATTCCTATTTCACAGCTTTGCTCGTCGTTCGTGCCAATCTAGTTTATTTCGGAAGTCGTGCTTGCAATTCCTAACTCAAATTTGTTGTCTATTCATCTCTCTAGCTTCGAAAGGTGAGTAATCACTCACGATTAATATTCTTTTATTTATTAAATTTGATTTCAATTGAAACGACAATTGAAATATGCTGCTGTTAGTTGTTTATACTGTTATGACTGCTATTATCTGTATCTGTTCACCTATGACACCCGACACCATTATCGGTTAATTATTTATGTGATAATAATACAGGTTGGTTGATAATTGATTGATTGATTGATTGTTGTTTGAATTGGATGTTAATTATTATTGTTAAGTGATAACTAGTTTGCTAGTTAATTTGATGTAGTATAGCTTACAAATTAAAACGGATTATATATGACGGACCTTGATTTATTAAACTTGACCCCGCCATATGTAAAATTTGATTTGTTAAATTTGACCCATTAATTGTCATAGAATTTGATAAATTATACTTTAAACCTTTGAACGTAGTTTGGATTAATTGTTGTAGTATTAAACTGAAATTGAAATGGAACGACAAGTGAAAAACCGTAATGTAATAATATTTAATCTACATGAAATGATAGTGTAGATTCTAGAAATAATTATATTAATTCACACAAATAACAATGCGAATTAATACGATTATTTCGGGGTTATTTGATTAATTTATTGAATTGTTATTGATTGTTGTTATTGCTTGTTATTTACTTTGACACCATCCCAGTTATCACACTGCAAGTTCCCTTTGCTATGTTTTGATTTTGAATTGGAAATGGAATCGGGTTGAAATGATAAACACCCAAATAAACTTGACTTAGGATAGAGAATTAAATAAACCCGATTGGTCAATAATTTGATTTAAAATAAAATAAAGATTTTATTCGAATAATAAGGTTTGAAATAAGATTGGAGCGTAAATTTTGATAAAAAGGAAAACGTTAATATTGAAATCTGAAACAAGATATTAATGTAATAACTGATGAAAGGACGTTGTTTTGAAATGAATTATTTGAGAATAAATTTGGAATTGTTCATAATTAAGTTGAAATTAGTAATAGTTAAGTTTGGAATTATTAATGAATGAGTTTGAAATGATTTAATAATTAAGGTTGAATTTATAAGTAAGTTTGAAATTATTAAGTTTTGAAATTATTAATAATTAAGATTGAAATTATTTAATAATTGCATAAGATTGAATTATTTGATAACTGAATGAAAATTGAGTTCTTTGATAAGCGAAATTGAACTTTTGAATAAGTGAATTTGAACTTCGTAAATATTTGAAATTGGGATTCTTTGTTAATTAAGTTTTGGAAATTATTTAAGTAAGTGAATAAATGAAATTGAATTTCCTTGACAAGAAATAAAATGCATTTCATTGAAATAAATGTAAGAATTGTAATTTAAGGAATTTGATTTGACAAATTAAATTTAATTAAATTTGTAAGTTTGATATAATGAAGTTAACTTAAGTGATTGTTTTAATGACTTGGAAATTAAAAAGAATTGTTTTGGATGTTAAATTAACTTAAAGAATATTGAATAAAATCGATAAATAAGTTTAAATTGATTTGAATGTTGAATTTAATAATTTAAATGATTTCCGGAATAAAACTTATATATGAACTTGAATCAATATTTGAATCGTTTAAATAAAATTGAAATTGAATTGTAAGACTTTGAAATGGTAATTTGGGAGTTTTGAAACGTAGATTTTGGAAATTGATTTTTGAACGACAAATGAAATGATAGTTTATGAAGTCTAATTGAAATTGAATGTGATTGATTGTTTTGAAATATATTAAATGACCAATCGGTGTAATAATACGTAGTTATTAAAGAGACCGGGATCGGATATGGACATACTCTCTGTCGATACCGAATACCACTTTAATAACTATTGTACGTGGAGTGTTGATCCAGAATGAAGTGAACGGTTTGGTGAACGCGTTGACTGAAGAAAGAGAACGATATTGGATGACCCCTGACATGACTAAAACAGGAGCCGCGCCGGGCCATTGAGGTTCGCCACCTCTAGCGGACACACTTCTTCGATACCATATCTATTACTTTTGTGATTCGATTTGGGTGCACCCCTCGGTTTGGGAGTGTTGTTTCGCGGTGTTGAGGTAGCTGCTGGCTATGCTCAACATCAGTCCGGATCACGCAACTACTAGTATCCTAGTTGGTATCGCCTCATGTACCTTGTCATACTGATTATCCTATTCGCGACCACTACGTTTTGATTTGTACCTTGAGCATATGGATTGCCCTCTGGTGACTTCCGGTTTTGGGGAAACTACGGTCTTGTATATGCTTTTGGGAATATAAAATGTGTTAAGGGGAATTATGGTAACGCCTTAACGCTATTTTGATATTTTATATTACTAATAGACATTATCTACTTAGCGTACATTACTACATAGTAGATAGTTTAGCGGATCCTTAGAGGATGGTTATTCCAAACATCCTTTGAGTTACTTGTTTTTCGATTGCTATTTCACTTGAGTTGGATTTATTGATATAAGAATATTAATCCTGACTCGAGTGTCTTGTGTTTTGCTTTACGCTCGGGTCAGATTGAGTGTACCAGTATTCGAGGCTCACCTTTGGAGTTGGAGCTTTGCTTGAAGATCCAGCCATCTATTCTACTTTCAGTATTCGATGATTCTAGTGATGTATTCTGATTTATATCTGATGTATCGTATTACTCTTTTGTTGTAAACTCTGATGTATCTTATATATATTTACATAGTAGCTTCATGAACTACTATCTCTTTTATTTCCGCTGCATATTATTACTCTGTGTCTGTGATGCTGTGACTACTTATTTACTGTATATCTCAGTTTTGCCAAATTTAAATTAACAATTCGATATTTTGAATTATTCAAGTCCGACATGTGCGGATGCGAATAGTCCAAAATAGCGGGTCGTTACAGTTGGTATCAGAGCTTTTGGTAGCTCTAGGCAAAACCTAGCATATAGGGTAAATATATTTACAGAATCACTCTCATTCGAGTTTCAATCTCTTCCTTTTGACTCAATTCCTTTGAATTTTGGAACGTTCTCTGCGGTTCCAAAATTCATTCATATCTCTCACTATTTATCTTCTTTTGATTCTGGAGTACCTCATAACTCCACTTCGAATGATCTGTATAGTGAGTCGGCGATCTCGCCAATCCCAAATTTATCTGTAAATGGGTGAAACTCATTTACAATAGACATCGATTTACCGAAGATTTCTATATTTTCGGTTTACGATGCTATCTATCTCCTGCTATACCTGAATTCTATTTCTTGTGATCGAATGTTGATTTACCTCAGAATTCAGCATCGATTTTATTCTTGAAGTTACGGTTGACCCGAAAGGTTGCCGTGAATTAAATAAGCTCATCCATCTCCCGATTCTGAAAAATTAAATTATCTTATCTTCCGTTTCAAACTTATCTTCGAATCGAAATTCTCTTTAATTTGAGTCCATCAAGTTTAAACCTCTATCCTTGCTTTGAAATCCATTCTTGTATCAGCGAGCGAGGAATTGTATTTGTAAATTAATGTTAAAAATGTTTTATATATATTGTGTTGTTTGAGTTGTTGATGTTGATTTGGGTTTCCGATCGATTCGTCTGATCAACGCTACCGATAGGATTTCCAAAACACTTGAACAGAGCTAACTGACACAATAGTATTTTCGAATTTGGTGAATAAAATAGTTTTATATGATTATATGATATATAAATATAAGTTTTCAGAAGTTAAATGGCTAATGAATTTGTTGTCCGAAATGATAATATTTAATTTTCATTTATTGTTTTATAAATCTTTGACTATTTCATAATAAATAAATGAATTTATAAAACTTGGGTATAATTTGATTAGAATTTGAAGTGAATTTAATAAGAATTTGAGAATTTGATTTCCGATAATTTCGAACTATGGTTTTAAAGTTTAAAATATATATTATTCAAAATATTTTCGAATAGAAATGGTTTTCAAAGAATTTAAATGATTAAATTTGAGCTCTTCTCTTTGTCGCTGGAAAATAATTTCGGTGATGACGGCCGCATCATCGACATTTATTTTCGAGTTTCGAAGTGGAGAGACCAATTCGTAGCTTTGCTACTGTTTTGATTTGGAAAGTTAATCGATTTAAATTTCTTAAGTATGATTTGATTTATATGTATATAGGTATTTCATTTTAAATTTAGTTGATTTGATATATATAGCATATACATAAATTATCTATAAATGGTTTGAAGGGAAATCGAAAATTTAAATTCTTAAATTTATGATTAAAGACGATTTCAAAATTTTAAATTGAGGCAAAGATTTTGAATAAATATTAAATTGAAATAACTGAATTATAAAATTTATTTGGATAATATTCAATTGCATTAAATATAACTTACCTAAATTTTCAAAAGTTGATTATGTAATTGAATATTATATAGTATAAATGATGTTAAAGGATTTTTTTTTTAAAAAAAAAAAGAAATTTGAGTAGTATTATAAATGTAAATATACTTAATATATAGGTGATAAGATATATTAAGTAGAATAAATTTAATAATAATTTGGAATAAAGAGGAATTAAATTTGTCGAATAAAATATGATTATAATAATGACTTTTCAAAATTTATGATCTTTGAAATTGTTAATTTAAGAAAATTGGATAATATACAATATAAATTGTCCTTATAAATAAACAGTGAGTGCGTATAATAAATGTTTTACCCTTAAATTTTCATTATAAATTTTTATGGAGATAGGTAAAATAATAAGTTAAATAAATAATAGTTGTGATTAATGGAAGAAAAATTTGTCTAGAAAGTTAATGAATTGAAATTAAATCAATTTAATGAGGTATTAATTAAATTTAAATTGAATGTCATTTGAGAGAAATCTTTTGTATCTAACATCAATAAATATGAAATCAAGTCAATTTGATGAAAACCTTTATTTTTAAAACAAATTTTTGAATATAAATTTAGTTTAATTGAAATTCATATGGTTTAAATTAATTGTTTATAATGTAATACAAGTTTATTCTCTTTTGATTGTTTCTATTCTCCTACTTCCTTCCTTTTCGAGGACGAAAAGTTTTGAGTGGGGGAGAATGTAACGACCCTGAAATTCAGACCCAGTTTAAAAATATTTTTAAAAAAATTTGCTTATTTAGTGTAGAATTTCGAATTTTCGCAAACAAATTCCTATGCTATTCAAACTTCATATTTGGAATGCGTCTAATTAAACATAGCAACTGGTAAATTTTCGTCCGAAAATATGAAAGTTTATTACGTGCGAAAATTTACTTCAATTTAATCAGTTAACAAGCGATGTAAATCAAACGTTTCAAAACCAAAATATTTTTACGTAGAAAAATTCTAAACCATCTTCTGAGCAAGATGTCAGTTTGTCGTTTTTGCAAATTCGGACATCTTTGGCTCCGTCGATCTTATTTTTCTATGTTTTCATGCATTTTCCGCTAGTATAAAAATTTCGAATTTTTATAAATCGATCGTATCACTGATGTCTGTATACCGTTTTGATCGTCTCGTCGCGATGACCAAAACGGTATATTTATTTGTGTCAATCGGAGTTCGGCGTTGCAAATTATAATTATTAACGCAGCACAAACTGGTACCCAACTTTCCAACGTTCAACATTCTAGGAGTCTATTCAGCTATCTAGGAAACCCAAATAGCCACCACTTTGCAAAAACATCATTGTATTCCCGTGCACTCTGAACCCTTATCTATATACGTGCCTTCGTTAGTGCCTCTGCTAGCTCGTTCATTTCAATGTCTATTCATTTCAAATCGTGCAAGCTGTAAAGCCACAAGTCAGAATTAATAATACACAGTGGAATCAATAAAGCTGTTCACGTTATCAATACGTTATTTTCTTTCTTTCTTTTCTTGTGTCCTTTCACTTTCATCTGTCAAGGTAAATCATAGTGGTTGCTTTTATTATTCCGTAATTCGAGAGGCCAATACTCTTTCCAATTCAATTCATTGCTACGTTCAATTATTTTGCTTTAAAGTTTCAGTTGGTTCACTTCTTTCTTTGCTCAGTTACTGTCCTAAAAAAAAGAGAAAGCCTGACACCATCTTTCTTCTTCCCTATGTTCTTTCTCTTCAGGCTTCCTCCTATTTCTCTTTTCTTTGAAACCTCCTGTCCACTTTATTTTCATTCATGGCCGCATGCAAGTCCACCTGCCACCTTCACCTTCCGACCTCATGACCGCGCGCGTCAACCTCCTACCCACCAACGCAGCCTCCCCTTCCCCGCTGGCTCCTACACGCACACGCCACCCACTAGCCTCGGCCTTGAACCCCAGCCACCACGTCTGTCGAACAACACCACCATCATACCACCACCCCTATGTTCTGGTCACGCATGAGCCACCTCAGACCCATACCCATTAAGCAACCGAACACCATCCCATATCGGCCCCTCACTTCTAATCACAGTTGAGACCTCAACCGTCCACCTCTAATGCACGCATCATTTCCCGACTCAACCTGGCCTCCGATCCACCTCTGACCGGCTTCTACCACTTCGACATCCCCATCACCGAGGCTCATCAACCTGTCTCTACCCTCCTCCCACTCGTGTTTATACGTGTCATCAACCTGTCGTCGACGTTCCTCTACCACTTCTACATTTTTATAAGTGTCAGGTTTGATTTTTTAGTCTTACTTAATTTCGTATATATAAATTATTGTATTGTAACTATATTTGTCTCTATCTGTAGTATGTTATTCTATAATGTTGATTTGGAAGTATTACAATATATTTGATTTTATAACTATAATGTCTCTGATAATATAAGAGTTACTTCATTTTATACATGAGCAGTTTGTTGTTTATGCATATGATACATAATAGTCTACTTTTGTTTTTTTTGTTTGATATATTATGTACAGTAATATATCATTAGGTATTAAGATAGTGTTAGTAGTATATAGATGGTTGTTAAGATATGTATAAAGTTATGCTAGTACATATTATATTGCTGGTAAATGTTAGTGTATATGTTTTGGTTCCTATAATCTTTCTTTTTTTTGCAGTAAAGTTTCTATGTTGCCTTTTTGTAATATATAAATTTATACAACATGTGTTTGATTTCTTTATATATATATATATATATATATATATATATATATGTGTAGATTTTGACTCGAGTATAATGTATATATAATAAGTTTTGTGTTTTCTGGGGTAGTTCAAATGTAACAAATGTATTTTTTTAGTAAATATTATTTTAAACTGCTATATATATGTATGCGTGAGTTACATATTTTCATACTCGGTTGTTTTTGAATGGTACGTGAATGCAAAGATTTCATATTAGTTTACATTTTAACTTTATTATTGACTTTATATATAGTACTCTGAGACTTTACTGTTGTATATACTTTATGCAATGATATTTTACATGCTTTGATATAGACAACTTAGATGGTTTTAGTATTCAGTTTAGAAGAAAATGTATGTGGTATATATATGTTGTAAGTGTTATGCATACTGAAACCTTTATATATATATATATATATGCTATTTATTTGTATAAGTTATAAATAGTTATATAAAAAAATATTCGTAGCTTTAACAATTTAGTTATATGGTACAAAGTATATTTTGTTTATGAGATCTGGGAAATTTGGATAAGAATATGTAGTAATGTTGGTAATACATATGTTAGTACGTACACGTGTAAATATATACGATTTTACCTAGTAATTGCTTGTGTATTTTGATTTGTAATAATGGTGTTTAGAAATTTATGTGCGTGTTTTAATTTAAAACAATGATTTTGAAACATATATGTGTATAGTTATATATAGTATATATAAGTTCACTTATACCATTCATTACTATCGATCCTGTTCTAATTTGATTTCGGCAATTCCTATTTCACAGCTTTGCTCGTCGTTCGTGCCAATCTAGTTTATTTCGGAAGTCGTGCTTGCAATTCCTAACTCAAATTTGTTGTCTATTCATCTCTCTAGCTTCGAAAGGTGAGTAATCACTCACGATTAATATTCTTTTATTTATTAAATTTGATTTCAATTGAAACGACAATTGAAATATGCTGCTGTTAGTTGTTTATACTGTTATGACTGCTATTATCTGTATCTGTTCACCTATGACACCCGACACCATTATCGGTTAATTATTTATGTGATAATAATACAGGTTGGTTGATAATTGATTGATTGATTGATTGTTGTTTGAATTGGATGTTAATTATTATTGTTAAGTGATAACTAGTTTGCTAGTTAATTTGATGTAGTATAGCTTACAAATTAAAACGGATTATATATGACGGACCTTGATTTATTAAACTTGACCCCGCCATATGTAAAATTTGATTTGTTAAATTTGACCCATTAATTGTCATAGAATTTGATAAATTATACTTTAAACCTTTGAACGTAGTTTGGATTAATTGTTGTAGTATTAAACTGAAATTGAAATGGAACGACAAGTGAAAAACCGTAATGTAATAATATTTAATCTACATGAAATGATAGTGTAGATTCTAGAAATAATTATATTAATTCACACAAATAACAATGCGAATTAATACGATTATTTCGGGGTTATTTGATTAATTTATTGAATTGTTATTGATTGTTGTTATTGCTTGTTATTTACTTTGACACCATCCCAGTTATCACACTGCAAGTTCCCTTTGCTATGTTTTGATTTTGAATTGGAAATGGAATCGGGTTGAAATGATAAACACCCAAATAAACTTGACTTAGGATAGAGAATTAAATAAACCCGATTGGTCAATAATTTGATTTAAAATAAAATAAAGATTTTATTCGAATAATAAGGTTTGAAATAAGATTGGAGCGTAAATTTTGATAAAAAGGAAAACGTTAATATTGAAATCTGAAACAAGATATTAATGTAATAACTGATGAAAGGACGTTGTTTTGAAATGAATTATTTGAGAATAAATTTGGAATTGTTCATAATTAAGTTGAAATTAGTAATAGTTAAGTTTGGAATTATTAATGAATGAGTTTGAAATGATTTAATAATTAAGGTTGAATTTATAAGTAAGTTTGAAATTATTAAGTTTTGAAATTATTAATAATTAAGATTGAAATTATTTAATAATTGCATAAGATTGAATTATTTGATAACTGAATGAAAATTGAGTTCTTTGATAAGCGAAATTGAACTTTTGAATAAGTGAATTTGAACTTCGTAAATATTTGAAATTGGGATTCTTTGTTAATTAAGTTTTGGAAATTATTTAAGTAAGTGAATAAATGAAATTGAATTTCCTTGACAAGAAATAAAATGCATTTCATTGAAATAAATGTAAGAATTGTAATTTAAGGAATTTGATTTGACAAATTAAATTTAATTAAATTTGTAAGTTTGATATAATGAAGTTAACTTAAGTGATTGTTTTAATGACTTGGAAATTAAAAAGAATTGTTTTGGATGTTAAATTAACTTAAAGAATATTGAATAAAATCGATAAATAAGTTTAAATTGATTTGAATGTTGAATTTAATAATTTAAATGATTTCCGGAATAAAACTTATATATGAACTTGAATCAATATTTGAATCGTTTAAATAAAATTGAAATTGAATTGTAAGACTTTGAAATGGTAATTTGGGAGTTTTGAAACGTAGATTTTGGAAATTGATTTTTGAACGACAAATGAAATGATAGTTTATGAAGTCTAATTGAAATTGAATGTGATTGATTGTTTTGAAATATATTAAATGACCAATCGGTGTAATAATACGTAGTTATTAAAGAGACCGGGATCGGATATGGACATACTCTCTGTCGATACCGAATACCACTTTAATAACTATTGTACGTGGAGTGTTGATCCAGAATGAAGTGAACGGTTTGGTGAACGCGTTGACTGAAGAAAGAGAACGATATTGGATGACCCCTGACATGACTAAAACAGGAGCCGCGCCGGGCCATTGAGGTTCGCCACCTCTAGCGGACACACTTCTTCGATACCATATCTATTACTTTTGTGATTCGATTTGGGTGCACCCCTCGGTTTGGGAGTGTTGTTTCGCGGTGTT
Source organism: Allium cepa (assembly GCA_030765085.1). Lineage (NCBI taxonomy): Eukaryota > Viridiplantae > Streptophyta > Magnoliopsida > Asparagales > Amaryllidaceae > Allium > Allium cepa. The sequence goes on from CM060935.1 coordinate 428,746,720, forward strand.
GAGGTAGCTGCTGGCTATGCTCAACATCAGTCCGGATCACGCAACTACTAGTATCCTAGTTGGTATCGCCTCATGTACCTTGTCATACTGATTATCCTATTCGCGACCACTACGTTTTGATTTGTACCTTGAGCATATGGATTGCCCTCTGGTGACTTCCGGTTTTGGGGAAACTACGGTCTTGTATATGCTTTTGGGAATATAAAATGTGTTAAGGGGAATTATGGTAACGCCTTAACGCTATTTTGATATTTTATATTACTAATAGACATTATCTACTTAGCGTACATTACTACATAGTAGATAGTTTAGCGGATCCTTAGAGGATGGTTATTCCAAACATCCTTTGAGTTACTTGTTTTTCGATTGCTATTTCACTTGAGTTGGATTTATTGATATAAGAATATTAATCCTGACTCGAGTGTCTTGTGTTTTGCTTTACGCTCGGGTCAGATTGAGTGTACCAGTATTCGAGGCTCACCTTTGGAGTTGGAGCTTTGCTTGAAGATCCAGCCATCTATTCTACTTTCAGTATTCGATGATTCTAGTGATGTATTCTGATTTATATCTGATGTATCGTATTACTCTTTTGTTGTAAACTCTGATGTATCTTATATATATTTACATAGTAGCTTCATGAACTACTATCTCTTTTATTTCCGCTGCATATTATTACTCTGTGTCTGTGATGCTGTGACTACTTATTTACTGTATATCTCAGTTTTGCCAAATTTAAATTAACAATTCGATATTTTGAATTATTCAAGTCCGACATGTGCGGATGCGAATAGTCCAAAATAGCGGGTCGTTACATATATATTCCAATATTAACCTCAATTTCATTAAATTCAGAAATTATAAATTTAAATAAATTCATTAATTTTCAATTGCCATCCCAGATAAATCCATTCATTTGAATTTTTCCTTATTATGCATCAATTATAAAGTTACCATCTTAAAGGTGATGTCAACATGGGTACTTATCTATTACACTAATCTACGCCTATTACATCTTACATTTGCTTAAATGTTACATTAATATATTCAAATTTCTAACTTCTTTGTTATTAACCATCCTATTTCCATTTCTTATATCTTTGCCAATTATATATATTAATTACGATTAGATATTCTAAATAAATTTATTCACTTGGTTTCATGCTTTTTATTACATCAATTACCGCCTCATAAATAAATTTCCGTTTCTACTCAATTCACATTCACACTTCCGTTATTATATTAATTATCATTAAAGTTACTTTTATTTTAAATTGGTAAACCAATAGTAACGACCACCATTTGTCACCATTTTCCCTTTATAATACATGTATGTTTATTATTCACAAATGATTTCCATCTATTACACTATTTCATACATTAATCCAATAATTTCATTTGTTTCTCATATTCCATTTATCACCAAGTCATAACATTTAAATTATTTTATTTAATTGGAATTTCATTTAAGCCATTAATTATTAACTCTAATTAACCTTGTTACGTTTCCTCTAAGTTAATTTTCATTACATTATCACAACTTTTATTAATAACTCACCAATTTTTTTCTTCAATATTATTTCAAAAATCTAAATAAATTAACAATTTTAATTATTGAAAATTTACGGGTCATTACACTCCCCCACTCAAAACTTTTCGTCCCCGAAAAGGAAAAAGAAGGGAGAAGGAGAATTAAGAGATCAATATATCTTACTTAAAATATTAACTTTATAAACAATTAAATTTACAAAATTAATTACCTTTAAACATAATATACAAATTTATAACCATAAAATCTTTTTATACTCAAATTAATAAAGTTGGAAAATATTTTCTAAGTCCAAAATTTGCGGAAAATTTCAGCAGAGTCTCCTTTGTACGGAGAGGCTCGGGAGAAAATATTATATCAAATATAACAATACACGTCATATATTTTCCAAAATAATATATCCCAACCTGGGAAAAATAATATAATAGTGCTATAAAACCGTAATCCGAGAACGTACCCATTTGTCGTGCAACAACGCTTAATTATGAGACCAAAAGCAGTAGCAATTGCTTCCATAACCTGTATTTCACTTATATAATCTAAAAGGGTTAATAATTATATAAAGTGAAATATCTAAAGTGGTTTCAACCATAAACAAACAAATCAATATAAACAACCATCATTTGCAACAAGGCATACAACGATCACATAAAAATCATCACAAATCAATCATTCATTCATATCAAACACACAAATAGTTGCTCGGGTTCAAACTTTAAATTGTAAAGAATGGAAAATAAACTACTTAGTGCACCATTTACTCAACAGTCTTAGATGAAACTAAATAGATTATTTATTCATCCAACCTATTTTAAAGTATCCTTACCCAAACAACCATAAATCCAAACAAACAACAACAAATTCAAAAAACTAAGTTGAGCGAATATATATATATATATATATATATATATATATATATATATGAGCATACTTGTTATTTTTTGATATAAAGATTTTAAATGATTTTATATAAGAATATATTTTGATATATAAAGCAATATATTTTTCTAATAAATATTACGGTAATTGGTTGTTAAATTATTAGAATTAAATTAAGTGGCAATAAAATACAACCAAACTGAAATTGAATAAAGATGAGTTTGAAATGGCTTCAAACTGAAATTTAAAATCTTGAATTTGGGAAAGAGTTTCATAATAAGATAATAATTAATTGGTTTCCAGATATGATAATCTTGGCTATTATCATAAATAACTGTTGTGTTTAATAATAAAATGTATATTAATGGGTAAGAAAAATGAAATGTTTAGATAAGTATGACTTGTAAATTGAAGTTGGTTTTAAATTGTGAAGTTTTAAATCTCGGTCCAGAATTTGAAAATGGTTTCAAAGTAATAAAGAAATAATAAATAATATTATTTAATGTATTTGAATAAAAGGGTCCTATTCCAAATAAGAGATGTTTGAAAATTTTAAAGAAAATTTGTTTTGAATTAAAACCAAAGGTGGTTTAAATTTTAATTTGGCTTGGTGAACCAAGGAATAAATATGTATATATGAGAGATATGCATAATATCAAAGATGGTTTGAGATAAACTCTAAATGTTGAGTTTTAAATTTGGAATGAGATGTGATACCCAAAGTGATAAGTTTTTGAACTTAATAAGTGAAAAGATTATTAATGTGAAGCTTAAATTTGAAATGGGAGTTCAAATTTGAGTAGGGTTAATGGGATTTAAATTGAATTTAACTTGGAGGAAGTTAAATAAGTTTGAATGAACAATTTGATTTGGAAATTTCAAGATGAAATTGGAATTTAACTTGGGAAGTTAAATGGTTAATTTGAGTTGGGAGTTCGTGTGATCTCAAAATGGGTTTGAGATCTAGAAATTGGAAATGGATGGATGTCTTAAAATAATGATACCATTCTGTTGTTATTAATAATCTTTAAGCTGAAATTGGATTTGCTCAAATAAATAAAGAATGGGGTATAGTAATATATCCATTATAAAGATAAAATGGAATTTGGATTCAGAATTAAACAGTTTAAAGATATAAGTTGATTTGATTTGATTTAAAGGATTAAATCAACATTTAAAAATTTAACTCGAATTTATATAATTCGGGTTGGTTTAAATTTGGAATTTGAATTAAATTAGTTGTGAGGACCCGCAAATCCATACTCCTTGAATATACACTAATCTCCATAGATTAACTCAAGAAGAACAGAAATACGAATTCTCAATGTTTAAGAAAAAGAAAAAGACAGAAGAAGAGAGAAAAAGATAGAAAAACAGAGAGAAGAGGGAAAAGAAAGTAGAACGGAATAGAAAACAACAGAACAACAACAGAATCTTACAATTCGCAGCGGAACAACATATAATAATAAATGAATAATCTTTAAACAAAGAACTATATCAGTTATTACATTTTATACATTACATTTCATTACATCATATCATCAGAGTGTACAACAACAAACAACAACAAACAGTGCAGCGGAAAAAGAAATACTATATAACTAGTAATACGTCATGCCATCCAGCTTGCTTCCAGTAACTCCTGAATATCCAAAATATCCTGATAAACCTTAACTCTTGACTGCCTGTGTGGAAATTGGTGGGCACCCAGAGTTTAGGAAGGAAAACAATAAACTCCGAGTCAGTCATAAGACTGGTGTGAGAACTCAAAACAGTTTATTTATCTTTAAAAACAAAATAGAGGAATATTTTTAAAGTCAATTCGCAATGCTTTTAAAAATGGGACTACCATAAGGCCTCCCGCACACACACACAATGCAAACGCAGAATCGGAGGAGATTTCTCCTTATGATAGTCAAAGATGCTTGATACGTATTAAAAAGAACATTTGATATTATTACTAGTGCATAGTGTAGGAAAAAATTCATTTCGAAAGTAGAATATAAATCTTAGCCAGCATAGACATTCCGAACTTATGCCTACTATAGCTACCATGTTCAATAGCAGGTTACCGCCACATTCCATGGCAGGTTATACAACTAAAACCGTACAAGTCTCGTATTGTTTCTTTGGATTTCCCACGAATGATCAGGCCAAGGAACTTCCCATTGCCACATGGAAACGCCTCTGGATGGACGTCCCGAGAACTTAACCAGCTCTCTGCCAACACAACGCCGGGTTACCTTTATCACTAGGTAACTACTACACGAGTATGCTATCCCCCGGTCCTTTGGGACCTTTAACCGAGCGCTCGTCACCATCATCACACATAATAATAAGTGTTTCAACATGAGTAAGTATCTGGGCTCCATACCATGATACCACCCTTTTCCAGAAGGAAATGCACATACCCTAAAGGGAGCTACCCCTCATAACCTTGCCGCATCTTTCCTGTTTTGACCATTCCGGGGTGTGAGGCTCGACGAAGTCACGTCCACAAAAACATACTTTATACAAAAGCCATGCTTTGGGTCAACAAATGATCATAGAAATGATCACCAAGATAGACGATCAAACAAATGATCCTATCACAAATAATCAACACAATGATCATTTCACAGCAACACTCAGCATGTCACACTACCAAATTGAGAATATATCGCTGATAACCTTCAACTACATAACCTCTGAGCTCGTACGTCTCAAAGAAGGGTGTTAAGCTAAAAGAATAAATTCTCCGCCACCAACAGAAATATATTTGAAAGAAATCTGCTTTATATCTCAATTTGTAACGTCAGACATACAATCCATACAAGTCTGTTCCGGTCTCGAACAAAACCGAAGGCACTTACAAAGAAGTCCTTGCAATCCGGATATCCACAATCCTGATCGGATTTCCCATCACATATGGAGAACTCAATACCGTAACTACTCGGTGTAGAGTCAATCGACAGGTCATCCTATCGCTCTCGCAAATACCGGGTCTTCAACACCGATCTTCAATGCTATCCATTACGTCGTATCACTATTCGGAATGGGTAATCCGAATAACGAGCGCAATAATTTAAAAAATAAGTGTAGCATTCAAATTCAACAAATCACAACAAATACCTTTCAAAGGTAAATATTGATAGTCGGTTATTGAACTATCAATGGATATACATAACATCACCAGATTCCAAATAATTTTCCAAATTATTTAATTCCCAAAGGTATCTTTACTAGATATATATAGTTTTCACACTTCAAAAATAAATCAATATTTATTTTTAAACAACTTCCCTTTTCATTCATAAATTCCATAGTGAATTTATATTTCAAAATATCCATGCATATACGATTTCAATCATTCATTTCAATTTATCTTCAAAAAGATAAATTCTCTAATATTCACTTTATATTGGAAAACATTTCCATACTTACTTATTAAGTAATTCTCAATCCATCTATTTTCAACACTTGGAAAATATTCAATATACTTAAATCGAGATTAAGTATATATTTCATTCTTTAAGGAAATCATTCTCTTAAACATATTTATTTGGGCCAAAACGAATGTTGCGTAAAACATCGTTACGACAACCCAAAAACACTAGTATAGGGATTCGAAATTAAAATAGATATATAAATCCCAATACTATACAAAACATTTCCTTTCGGAAATCATTTACTATAACAACAGTGTTATAGTCCATCATTTCCTTCTATTTCTCGAAAACGTCTATTTCAACAATGAATGTTGAAATCTATGATTTCGAATCTCAACACCTTTTAAAACATCATTAGATCGTTTTAATTCTATTTAAAACATCACATTCAAAACAATTTCTTTAACATGTTATTCACTATTCAAAAACGTGAATATACTACGTTAATCAATTTCATCCTTTCTATACATTTTATTTCAAAGGATTATTCACTGTCTAGAACGTGAATATAACTCCATAAGTAAGTTATAAAAATTAACTTATTCAAATAAGTCGTTGCGAATTTATAAAACAATGTTTATAATTTCCTTTATTTACCTATTCAATTCATAACTCAATTATATATCAAACGTTCATATTATAAGTTAAATACTTATAAAACGATTATTTTACAAAATCATTCTTTTAAAGACTTTCCAATTTATAAATCTTATATCTTATAAGATTCATTTATTTAACCAAATCTATTCTTTTAATAACTCCACAAAATTTATAAATCTTACTATTTATAAATTTCATTTATAACTTCACCATTTATAATTTTATAAATTCCATTCACTTATGCAATCTATTTTCACTTCATTCAAACACTTATAAAAACTCGTTTTATAATGTCAATATTTCAATTTATAAATATCCATTTATAAATCTCTTAAATAAATCAATTTATATTATTCTTTTAAAACATCTTTAAAGTCCTTTAAAAACTTCATCATTTTGATTTATAAAATAATCAAATTTTATAAATTCTATATTTCAACTCTTTATAATAATTTCAAAAATCCCGATTAAACTATTTTATAAAATCATTAGCCTCATATTTTCCAAAATCAACCTTCAACTATATTTCTCAAAAATATAATTTTTATAACTTTAAAATTATAACGTTTATTTATTTAAAATGAATCAATTTCCAAACATATAGTATATTTTCAAAAATCACTTTAAAAATCATTTTAAAATTCCAAAATTTGGTCCAATGATGCTACACACCAAATAGTCAATCACGACAACAACGATATCATATATCGATATGATAATCGACGAATATCAAAATATCCATAATCAAATAAATACTGTTGAGGAATCCAGTTGGATCCCTCCAACCTGTTTTCCTACATCCAAAAACATTAGCACAATACCAATTCCGCTCCAGTACGAAATTATCGCGGTATATGGGATTTAAATATTATCCGCTTAATAGACGGCGCAATAGGGTCTCATCCGCTAAACAAATGCGGGAAATCAATAACTCCAATATATACATATGCCAATATATATATATTGCTATTATATATAATACCAATTTCACTGTTTATGAAATATTCGCGGTATATGTTTTTAATAAATAACATCCGCTTACTAACGGTGTATAATGTCTATTTTAACAATCAATAGATAACAATCATCATTCAAACATGCATTCAAATATTTTAAATCTAACTATTTAAAATAAAATCGAAACTGATTCGATTGAGTGAGAAGTTCTCACCTTGATTTCAATTTCGTTTTAGCGATTCATTTCGAATAAAATTAAACGGACGTTTAATTTTACCCGAAATTCTCACTAATTCCAAACGACTCCAATCCAATTTCATCGCGTAGTGCTCGTCCATACGATTCCAACGCAACTGGTTTCGCGCGTTTTCGACCTCGTATGAAAAAGTTATGAATTTTCAAAGTTTTACACGATTTATATAAACTAATTACAACATAAATTTTTATATTTAAACCTACAGCTCATCATCCACTGTTGATTCCAACCCCCAGCCATCAGAGCCGTGCACACCCCCTTCTCCCTCTCGTCTTCATTTTGCACGCCTCCAGGCCAAATACGCATATGAACCCATTTGCTCAATAATTAGGGTTAATTTTTGCTCCGCCCACAAGCATCGATACTCCATCATACCACCGCCATCTCGAAGCCCTCCGCTTGCTCAAACTTCGGCCATAAGCTCATAGAGCTCGGTTGTCCCTGTAGCACGCAGTTCGAGGCCGACCCTATGGCCTTTGAACGCAAATATCCGTTGATTCGTAGCTCAAATCTCGATCTCCACCGTTGAATATAAGGATCTCAACGTGCTCTACATCTTTCTAGTTGTAAGTTTCTTGAATCGTTGAGTGGATGAAGAGATAAGAGGAGGAGAAGTTGGGACGTTTCTGGCCATCCATAGAATAGGAGGCGGCTGTATAAATTAGGTTTAGGTTTTTATTTTTTTTAATTTATGAGAGAGGTAGGGGTCTATTTATAGAGTTTTGAACGAACACTATTCATCCGGGAATTCCAAACTCCGATTTACGCGCCGAAACTGACATTCCTAGGGTTTATCCTGCGTTCCGGACATAATGGAACAGGTTTCGGAAGCTAATTCGATCATCTGTGCGAGTTATGGCAATAAACGTTCAATTTAAATTAAACCGATTAAATCGATTTTCTAGGCGTTTTAATTTGTACCGGACAAACGGTAAATCCAATTAACTTGAAATTTGAAACCTTACAATAATATCACATTACGGATCCGATGAAACTGGTTTCGTCGGAATCCGAGACTTTTTGAAAAATGGCTATTTTAACTCGCCAAATTAATATTAAAATAATTCGATGCGTTTCGAGCCGCCACGATCAAATGATAACTCCGATTGACACGAAAATTGAAATCCGATAATAACTAACTATTACGGATCCAATGGAACTGGTCTCGTCCAATTCTGAGTCTGTTCAAAAATTGACTATTTTCACTAGTCGATTAAATATTAAAATATTCAATTTTCACAAATTAACTTTTAATTCGATTTTAAAAGTTCTAAAATATCGTTCTAAATCCAACATGATAAAATAAAATTTTACAAATCATTTTAACTCAATTTTCAATTATTTCCATAATTTAACATATTAAATTATCGATTTAATTTATCCAATTAAATCCAATTATTCAAAATAAAATTTATTCGACTTATAAATTCACTTATTAATATTTAAAATTAATTAAATATTCAAATTTTAATTACTAAAAATTCTGGGTCGTTACAATCTTCCCCCGTTAAAAGAATTTCGTCCTCGAAATTAACAAGTAAGAAAAGTTACAGAATCTATTAATTTTCCCAAAATTCCATAGTTAAATTTCTTACAATAACTTTACTAAGTTTTCAAATCATACCTAGTTATGTTTTCAAAAACAACTACTATTGTTTAACTTTCAATTCCAAATCAAAGTTAAAGTTTTCAAAACTTTCCAATTTTCTCAAATTTTTTCTAACGTCTTAAATTTTCGGAAAAATTCGCCATAGTCTCCTTTGCGCGGCTCGATCCGAAAAAAAAAAATGACAGTATATATATCACAAATATACATCTCATCAAGTAATGAGGCATCCCGAAGGGAAAAAAGTATAAAAGTACGGTATGTAATCTGAGATATGTACCTTATATTTTATTAGCGAGCATATACGGCTAATATAGCGCGAAAGCGAGCTCCAAATGCGAAGCAAACGCGATCCGCACCTACTAAACACTCAACAAACAACATGAGAATATGTATATATGAAAATAATATCAATATACAACATATAGCAACATAATAACTATATATGTCAACATAGCAAATGAAACAAAAGCAACAAATGCAAACATCAACCAACTATCATCCATAACCAATAAATATTCATTCATATTCTCATTAATATTCAATGAAATGGTTTTCAATTTAAATCACATTTGATTCATTAACAGTGGATGTTCTTACTAACATTCATTTTCAATTAGTTTATATTTACTAATCCATATTCAAGTTGGTTCACTTCCAAATCAAATTCAATTCCATTTAAGATTCACTTAACTTTCAATTGAATTTCAATTACTTTAGCTTCCAATTTAATTAACTCAATTTCAATAACACTTAATGAATTATATACAATCAACTAACAGCCATATAACAACCAATGTTTATTAATTGCAACCAAATTCCTTTTGCTTTCAATTGGTTTAATTAAATTGATTTTCATTCAATCTTTCAACTTTCCATAACATTAGATTTTAATGAATTAACACTTACATTCATTATTTCATATCAACTATTTACATTTAATTGATTAACATTCAATCCAATTATAAAAGTTGAATTTCATTTACATAATCTAAGTTCATATCTATCACTTCACTTTATTATTTTACTTCGATACTAATATCAACTTCATTCAACAACTCTTAAGTTATATTCATATAGTTTCACTTCTTATATATATAAGTTTATTTCACAATTGTAAATCACTTTAATTATAATTCAATTCTTATAATTCTTTATACTTATACAATTATCCCTTTATTTAGATTATTCAAACAACTAAACAATCAACTTATTTTCACTTTAATAATTCTGAAAAATTATTTCTTTATATATAAAATATAATCAAGGTAAAATTATTTCATTTACCCAATTTTAAAACAATATCGTGTCGAATTGTTCTATTCAAGTGTTTAGAAACCCCTTCGGCATAGTTGTCCAGACCGTGCTGACGAAGGTTCATATGCCACTCAATAAACCAATCATCGCAATATAAAACAATTTTATATTCACTAACAGATACGCTCTCATAGCTATTATTACACTCAAACTCAATCTAGAGTACTACTGACTCTATCTCTAATGAGTAATACCCAACAGAACCATGGTTGTCGCTTAACCATATGCTCTGATACCAACTGTGAGGACCCGCAAATCCATACTCCTTGAATATACACTAATCTCCATAGATTAACTCAAGAAGAACAGAAATACGAATTCTCAATGTTTAAGAAAAAGAAAAAGACAGAAGAAGAGAGAAAAAGATAGAAAAATAGAGAGAAGAGGGAAAAGAAAGTAGAACGGAATAGAAAACAACAGAATCTTACAATTCGCAGCGGAACAACATATAATAATAAATGAATAATCTTTAAACAAAGAACTATATCAGTTATTACATTTTATACATTACATTTCATTACATCATATCATCAGAGTGCACAACAACAAACAACAACAAACAGTGCAGCGGAAAAAGAAATACTATATAACTAGTAATACGTCATGCCATCCAGCTTGCTTCCAGTAACTCCTGAATATCCAGAATATCCTGATAAACCTTAACTCTTGACTGCCTGTGTGGAAATTGGTGGGCACCCAGAGTTTAGGAAGGAAAACAATAAACTCCGAGTCAGTCATGAGACTGGTGTGAGAACTCAAAACAGTTTATTTATCTTTGAAAACAAAATAGAGGAATATTTTTAAAGTCAATTCGCAATGCTTTTAAAAATGGGACTACCATAAGGCCTCCCGCACACACACACACAATGCAAACGCAGAATCGGAGGAGATTTCTCCTTATGATAGTCAAAGATGCTTGATACGTATTAAAAAGAACATTTGATATTATTACTAGTGCATAGTGTAGGAAAAAATTCATTTCGAAAGTAGAATATAAATCTTAGCCAGCATAGACATTCCACACTTATGCCTACTATAGCTACCATGTTCAATAGCAGGTCACCGCCACATTCCATGGCAGGTTATACAACTAAAACCGTACAAGTCTCGTATTGTTTCTTTGGATTTCCAACGAATGATCAGGCCAAGGAACTTCCCATTGCCACATGGAAACGCCTCTGGATGGACGTCCCGAAAACTTAACCAGCTCTCTGCCAACACAAGGCCGGGTTACCTTTATCACTAGGTAACTACTACACGAGTATGCCATCCCCCGGTCCTTTGGGACCTTTAACCGAGCGCTCGTCACCATCATCACACATAATAATAAGTGTTTCAACATGAGTAAGTATCTGGGCTCCATACCATGATACCACCCTTTTCCAGAAGGAAATGCACATACCCTAAAGGGAGCTACCCCTCATAACCTTGCCGCATCTTTCCTGTTTTGACCATTCCGGGGTGTGAGGCTCGACGAAGTCACGTCCACAAAAACATACTTTATACAAAAGCCATGCTTTGGGTCAACAAATGACCATAGAAATGATCACCAAGATAGACGATCAAACAAATGATCCTATCATAAATAATCAACACAATGATCATTTCACAGCAACACTCAGCATGTCACATTACCAAATTGGGAATATATCGCTGATAACCTTCAACTACATAACCTCTGAGCTCGTACGTCTCAGAGAAGGGTGTTAAGCTAAAAGAATAAATTCTCCGCCACCAACAGAAATATATTTGAAAGAAATCTGCTTTATATCTCAATTTGTAACGTCAGACATACAATCCATACAAGTCTGTTCCGGGCTCGAACAAAACCGAAGGCACCTACAAAGAAGTCCTTGCAATCCGGATATCCACAATCCTGATCGGATTTCCCATCACATATGGAGAACTCAATACCGTAACTACTCGGTGTAGAGTCAATCGACAGGTCATCCTATCGCTCTCGCAAATACCGGGTCTTCAACACCGATCTTCAATGCTATCCATTACGTCGTATCACTATTCGGAATGGGTAATCCGAATAACGAGCGCAATAATTTAAAAAATAAGTGTAGCATTCAAATTCAACAAATCACAACAAATACCTTTCAAAGGTAAATATTGATAGTCGGTTATTGAACTATCAATGGATATGCATAACATCACCAGATTCCAAATAATTTTCCAAATTATTTAATTCCCAAAGGTATCTTTACTAGATATATATAGTTTTCACACTTCAAAAATAAATCAATATTTATTTTTAAACAACTTCCCTTTTCATTCATAAATTCCATAGTGAATTTATATTTCAAAATATCCATGCATATACGATTTCAATCATTCATTTCAATTTATCTTCAAAAAGATAAATTCTCTAATATTCACTTTATATTGGAAAACATTTCCATACTTACTTATTAAGTAATTCTCAATCCATCTATTTTCAACACTTGGAAAATATTCAATATACTTAAATCGAGATTAAGTATATATTTCATTCTTTAAGGAAATCATTCTCTTAAACATATTTATTTGGGCCAAAACGAATGTTGCGTAAAACATCGTTACGACAACCCAAAAACACTAGTATAGGGATTCGAAATTAAAATAGATATATAAATCCCAATACTATACAAAACATTTCCTTTCGGAAATCATTTACTATAACAACAGTGTTATAGTCCATCATTTCCTTCTATTTCTCGAAAACGTCTATTTCAACAATGAATGTTGAAATCTATGATTTCGAATCTCAACACCTTTTAAAACATCATTAGATCATTTTAATTCTATTTAAAACATCACATTCAAAACAATTTCTTTAACATGTTATTCACTATTCAAAAACGTGAATATACTACGTTAATCAATTTCATCCTTTCTATACATTTTATTTCAAAGGATTATTCACTGTCTAGAACGTGAATATAACTCCATAAGTAAGTTATAAAAATTAACTTATCCAAATAAGTCGTTGCGAATTTATAAAACAATGTTTATAATTTCCTTTATTTACCTATTCAATTCATAACTCAATTATATATCAAACGTTCATATTATAAGTTAAATACTTATAAAACGATTATTTTACAAAATCATTCTTTTAAAGACTTTCCAATTTATAAATCTTATAACTTATAAGATTCATTTATTTAACCAAATCTATTCTTTTAATAACTCCATAAAATTTATAAATCTTACTATTTATAAATTTCATTTATAACTTCACCATTTATAATTTTATAAATTCCATTCACTTATGCAATCTATTTTCACTTCATTCAAACACTTATAAAAACTCGTTTTATAATGTCAATATTTCAATTTATAAATATCCATTTATAAATCTCTTAAATAAATCAATTTATATTATTCTTTTAAAACATCTTTAAAGTCCTTTAAAAACTTCATCATTTTGATTTATAAAATAATCAAATTTTATAAATTCTATATTTCAACTCTTTATAATAATTTCAAAAATCCCGATTAAACTATTTTATAAAATCATTAGCCTCATATTTTCAAAAATCAACCTTCAACTATATTTCTCAAAAATATAATTTTTATAACTTTAAAATTATAACGTTTATTTATTTAAAATGAATCAATTTCCAAACATATAGTATATTTTCAAAAATCACTTTAAAAATCATTTTAAAATTCCAAAATTTGGTCCAATGATGCTACACACCAAATAGTCAATCACGACAACAACGATATCATATATCGATATGATAATCGACGAATATCAAAATATCCATAATCAAATAAATACTGTTGAGGAATCCAGTTGGATCCCTCCAACCTGTTTTCCTGCATCCAAAAACATTAGCACAATACCAATTCCGCTCCAGTACGAAATTATCGCGGTATATGGGATTTAAATATTATCCGCTTAATAGACGGCGCAATAGGGTCTCATCCGCTAAACAAATGCGGGAAATCAATAACTCCAATATATACATATGCCAATATATATATATTGCTATTATATATAATACCAATTTCACTGTTTATGAAATATTCGCGGTATATGTTTTTAATAAATAACATCCGCTTACTAACGGCGTATAATGTCTATTTTAACAATCAATAGATAACAATCATCATTAAAACAATCATCATCATCCGCTTACCCGAAATTCTCACTAACTGCAATCGACTCCAATTCAATTTCATCGCGTAGTGCTCGTCCATACGATTCCAACGCAACTGGTTTCGCGCGTTTTCGACCTAGTATGAAAAAGTTATGAATTTTCAAAGTTTTACACGATTTATATAAACTAATTACAACATAAATTTTTATATTTAAACCTACAGCTCATCATCCACCGTTGATTCCAACCCCAAGCCATCAGAGCTGTGCACACCCCCTTCTCCCTCTCGTCTTCATTTTGCACGCCTCCAGGCCAAATACGCATATGAACCCATTTGCTCAATAATTAGGGTTAATTTTTGCTCCGCCCACAAGCATCGATACTCCATCATACCACCGCCATCTCGAAGCCCTCCGCTTGCTCAAACTTCGGCCATAAGCTCATAGAGCTCGGTTGTCCCTGTAGCACGCAGTTCGAGGCCGACCCTATGGCCTTTGAACGCAAATATCCGTTGATTCGTAGCTCAAATCTCGATCTCCACCGTTGAATATAAGGATCTCAACGTGCTCTACATCTTTCTAGTTGTAAGTTTCTTGAATCGTTGAGTGGATGAAGAGATAAGAGGAGGAGAAGTTGGGACGTTTCTGGCCATCCATAGAATAGGAGGCGGCTGTATAAATTAGGTTTAGGTTTTTATTTTTTTTAATTTATGAGAGAGGTAGGGGTCTATTTATAGAGTTTTGAACGAACACTATTCATCCGGGAATTCCAAATTCCGATTTACGCGCCGAAACTGATGTTCCTAGGGTTTATCCCGCGTTCCGGACATAATGGAACATGTTTTGGAAGCTAATTCGATCATCTGTGCGAGTTATGGCAATAAACGTTCAATTTAAATTAAACCGATTAAATCGATTTTCTAGGCGTTTTAATTTGTATCGGACAAACGGTAAATCCAATTGACTTGAAATTTGAAACCTTACAATAATATCACATTACGGATCCGATGAAACTTGTTTTGTCGGAATCCGAGACTTTTTGAAAAATGGCTATTTTAACTCGCCAAATTAATATTAAAAATAATTCGATGCGTTTCGAGCTGCCACGATCAAATGATAACTCCGATTGACACGAAAATTGAAATCTGGTAATAACTAACTATTACGGATCCAATGGAACTGGTCTCGTCCAATTCTGAGACTGTTCAAAAATTGACTATTTTCACTAGTCGATTAAATATTAAAATATTCAATTTTCACAAATTAACTTTTAATTCGATTTTAAAAGTTCTAAAATATCGTTCTAACTCCAACATGATAAAATAAAATTTTACAAATCATTTTCAATCATTTTTAACTCAATTTTCAATTATTTCCATAATTTAACATATTAAATTATCGATTTAGTTATCCAATTAAATCCAATTATTCAAAATAAAATTTATTCGACTTATAAATTCACTTATTAATATTTAAAATTAATTAAATATTCAAATTTTAATTACTAAAAATTCTGGGTCGTTACATTAGTTCAAATTGAATTTGATTTGAATTAATTGGAATTGTGATTGAAGATGGATAAGTTTAAAAATTCAAATGGAAAATTTGAATTGGATTAATTGAAATGAAATTAAAGTTGAATAAGTTCAAATCCAAATGGGAATTGGGATTAATTCAAGCTGGAATTGATATGATTTGAAATTGAAGTGGATTCAATTTTAAAGTTGTCCAAATTGATTTGAATAATTTGGAATTGTAATTAAAGTTGAATGGGTTTAATCAAATGGAATTTGATTTGAATTTGGAAAGAAATTAAGATTAATTCAACTTGAATTGGAGATAAATCAAGTTTTAGGGAAATTGAAGTTATTTAAATTGGAACTGAGTGAATTTAAATGAAAGTGGAAATTTAAATTGAATTGATTGGAAATGGAGGTAGGAAATTCTTAACAGTTTGACTCTAGACTGTTTTCAAATTAAATTGTTTTAAAATAAATCTATTTTTCCAAACTATTTATTATACAACTTTTCTTTTTAAACCTAAAATTATCTAATACTTGTTTTATAATTATTTTTGAAACTATTTAACAATTTTTCAACTATTTTATAAACTAATTACTGTTTTTCAACTACTTTATAACTAATTACTATTTTACATCTATTTTGCAATTATTTAAAATTTCTGTTACATTTGACTATTTCCCAACTATTTTGCAATTACTTAACTATTTTATAGCTATTTTCAAACTAATTATTATTTTTCAACTATTTATCTATTTTAAAATTTTCAAGCTATTTTCTAAGTATAACTGGTCGGAGTTCAAGCTGTTTATGATTAAATAACCAATTGGGATAAGAATTGAGATGATAATCCAAATAGGATTGAAGCACTTGTGAATAAGTGATATAGAAATCATAAGTTAATGTGAATAGAAAGGAGAATTGATTTAGCTAATAATCAATGAAGATGAATACATAGGATGTACATATACTATTCTATTCGCATAGTAATTTGATCCGGATTTGAGCACAGAATTTCGAGATAGTTATATCGATCCGAGTTAGGATTTTTCACTCGATTTTCGACGGCGAAGCTGGATATAGATTGTTGATTGGTTTTGGATATTCTCTATCATAGTTATGGCTATGCAAGGAGAATGACGGTTTCTGATCAAGAAACCAGATCTGAGTCCGCACTAGGAAGTCGGGTGGACGATACTAGTTCGAAAATGAAATTGTGTGATCGAGTGAGCGATCAAACTGATATAGCGTACGAATGATATGTGTACATCGTACGGGTTGAATAAAACTGATTTGGAGATTTGTGTATAAGAAATGTGAAATGATTTTTCAAATGAAAAATATATTTTGTGAAATATATGATGAAATTAAATAGAAATTGGATATTTCTGTGGTAGAAATTTACTTTATGGAAGTAAGTAAGTGACTTTATAGAGTAATCAAATTTGAATATTTAATTTGGAACAAAATAAAGTTATATATCTTTGTTATATAAGATAAATCTTCCCTTGTTGAATCTATAGCCAGAAGAAAAAGGATTTTTGAAAAGTATTTGAAGTATAAAAGGAAATTTATACAAGTTTGAAATGATCCAAAGATTTTTAAAGTTATGTATACATCTTTATATATATATATATATATATATATATATATATATATAAAGGATCTTTTGAGAATGAATTTGGAGGAAAGGTTTTTGGAACCTTTGGATTTAGAAAGGCTTTTGATTTTTGGTACAATCAATATTGGAATTTGGAAAGTCTAATTTGAGAATTATCGATTTTGGGATAATCGATTTTGAGAAAGGAGATCTACTTGAGATTTATACTAGATGTATGATTTGAAAGATACTATATGTGTATAGTATAAAGGGTTTTGAAAATGGCTCTGGGGAAAAAGGCACTCCCTTGGAATGAACTTCTCAGGAGTGCCATAGGTTGGTACTGCCTTGAGCCTCTAAGGGGGAGGTTCTAAAGTTGATCCTGTGAGGAGTCCGGAAAAACTAGTTCCTGAGGATTATTGGGTAGCGAAAGTCGAGGGCGCTGATGCCTATAGAGGCATTTGGGTTATGTTGTGACGACAGTGTAACTAGATGTCGCTGCGATCTACTATATGGACCATAGAGGAAATCGTGTGGAGGTTAGTGTCAACGGTCTATGCTTGATTTTGCCGGGAAGGCAACGTAACATCGGTAGACTGCGATCTATGGTCAAGTGGAGTGGAGAAGTTTCATTCTTTTGGCAGCGGAATTCGAGGGTGCTGAGGCATACAGTTATATGGGTTTTTGCTGTGATAGCAACGTAACCCCAGTTGTAGCTGTGATCTATAGCGGGTTACATGGTGTAATGGAGGGGCATGGAGGCCTACAGTTATCTATGGATTTTGTCGGGATAGCAACGTAACCATCGGGTTAATTGCGACCATGGATGGGGATGATGATTTCCAGAGCATTCTCACCAAAGATATTTTCTCTATTTTTAAAAATGTTTTCTATATTTTCAATAAAATTATTTTCCAAGTATTTTTCACTGGGTGTTGAAATCGGGTCTGCTGAGTACTTATAGATTTTCAGTCTTACACTTGATCAACGTATGACCGAATTTCTTTAGAACGATGATGGACTTGTTAAAACATCGAGTTATAAAAGCATTTTTACAAAACCATTTTCGCAATATTATATAAATTTTAAAGTGATTTCAAGTTTTGAATAAAAAGAAGTTTATAGTTAAAAGGGCTTAAAGGATAATTTTAATAAATTCTGGCTTTATTCTTTTTCGAGGACGAAAAGATTCAAAGGGAGGAGGAATGTTATAACCCAGATATTTGAGTATCTTTAAATTGGTAAATTAGCTGAATTTAATTAGTAAAAAATCTAATTTATAAGTCAAATAAATAATTGCAGTAAGAAAAAAAAATATCTGAATAAGTATTGGTTTGATAATCTTTCTAGTGTAATTATTTAATTTGGAAAAATTGATATTTTCAAACAATAATAATAATGTGTTGTTTTAAAAAAATAGATATAAATAGATTTTTAAAATAGAATTATTAATTACAAATTTAATTTGTGTTTCTTAATATATACATATATTTGAGTTGATTTCAAAATTGGATTTTAGACTGAAAGTGAATTTGAATTTGGATTTAAATTTGAATCTAAAAGATAATTATTTTAAATATTTTGGGTTTAAAAAATATATGAATAAGATTTGTTTTATATCATTTTCCTTAAAGAACTTTATTTATATAAGTTAAGAAAATATTTATTTAAAAAGGGAATAAAATATAAAAGCTTTACAAAAAAAAACATTTAAAAGTAAATTAAAAATGTATGATTACAAATGTTAATAGATTAAATCATATTTTAAACATAAGGTAAATATAACATATAAAATTTATATTTACATTTAAAATGTAATTAGTGCATGAATAAAAGACAAGTGTAATAACTCTTAATAAACATTAAAACAAATGTAATAATATTAACATGCAACTTAACAAGTGGCATGCTTATTGCCTTTCAAACTTAATTTTTATGTACAAAAATGAATTAAGGAAAGAAAAGAAAAGATGAGAAAGCAGGCTGCTCTTTTTCCTTCTTCATCTTTGAAATAAAAGAAAGTAAAACTAAAAAAAATATCAAAACTAAACAACTTTATTATCCACCTTAAACCTGCAGTGAACCTAAGCAAGATCATCTCAAGTTTAAGACAAGATCAGCTCAATAAACTTCAATTAAGCTTCAGTTTCTAGTTGTAATGCAAATCAAAAGCTTCAGCTCATAATCATCAGTCTAGTTGTTGATCACAGCAAAGATCACGTGCAGTTCATCAAACTGGGTTCTCTGTTCTAGGTGAGTAAATCATTATTAAAAAAATGGGATTGCCCGGGTGAATTAATTGATTTGCTGTGTATATG
Organism: Allium cepa; assembly: GCA_030765085.1. Lineage (NCBI taxonomy): Eukaryota > Viridiplantae > Streptophyta > Magnoliopsida > Asparagales > Amaryllidaceae > Allium > Allium cepa. Next base: position 428,766,844 of record CM060935.1, read on the forward strand.
TTTTATGCATGTCTTTGTCCTCTATTTCAAAACATTTTTAGCGAAGTATACTGACTTTACAAAATCTAATCTTTATATAAAACATTTATATTAAAAGATGGCAAGAAATATCAGAGAATGTGTGCAACAGGAGGATGAAATGGGTATTAATGCCTGCATATAAATATATGAATGCCTGTATGTATATAATGTCCCTGTTCTTGCCTCTAACAGGCTCTAAGAGCCTTCAAAAATCATTTTCTTTTCACCTAAATATTTATAATCTGCGTTGATTGAAGAGAAAAGATTCATAGTCGGGTAATTCCATTTTGAAGAATAATTTCATTACAAGCAGGTCATTGGAAAAGGAGGATTACAGTGGCCAGCAAAATATTTTCGAAAAAAAATCAATCAAGCTAAATTTGTATTCTATAGGATTGGATGTGACTTAGGAGATGTTGAATTTTGATATTAACTCGCGAATTGTAACTGAGTATTTGGAAGGGTAGTGAGGAATGATCGGAACGGTTTCATTGGTCGATTTTAGGCGATCGGGAAACGATTGGGGGACGGGATTGAGGTCGAGGGAAGCTCGTTGGCCGAGGGTCACTAGGAATTAGAGGCGGACTTTTAGGTTATCGTGGTGATACAACTGTGGCAAGATAGGGTTTGGATCTTGTTCGATTTGGGGATGCTTTCCAGGTTAGTGAGGCATCGTTGTGGTGCCGGAGTAGTTCTATGGACGGGTGGCAGGAAGAGGCATGTTTGGCGAAGTTTTTGGCGACGAGGTGTGGGGTTTCGGTGACAGGTGGTGGTGGTATGAGAGGTGTCGGAGGGGAGTTATTTTCTAATATTGGTGAAATGTCGAATTTGGATTAGTGTATTTTTGATGAGGTCTGGATAGCCAAAGTGGACGTGGAGATCGTCAGCGATTTGGTGGCGGTGGCGGCGAAGCCCGGAGTGCCTCCAGTCATGCGCGCATGTGCACGGTGCACCGATGAAGTGGGTTCTTTCATTCCTGTTGTTTTGCTGGTTGAATGAGTAGAGGGGGAAGGAATTTCATGGTTTTGGGCTTTGGCCTGTGCGTGTTTATTTAAAGATAATATATAAATAAGTTTTCAAAATAAAGCAATTAACAAGCTCTTCCAGCAAGTTTCAGAGTATTAAAGATTTAAAGGATTGAATGTTATTTTATTTACTTGGGTTTGAAATAATTATAATTCAAGGTAATTAACTTATTAATTTCTTTAAGATAATTAATGATTAAAGGAGTAATTAATAATTAAGGGATTGTTAATTAACCTAAGTAATTTAAAGATTTATTAAGGTGAATGATTACGGGTAGATAAATTAATAATGAAAGGTTATTAAATTTATATTAAAAAAATAATCGATCAAATTAAAGGGTAATTAATCAAGTGATAATTACTTAATTAAATATTATTTAAATTAAGGAAGGTTAATTAAATTAATGTAAATTAATCAAGGTGATTAATTAATGTAATTAATTAATGATAATCACTGAATGAAAAGTAATTAAAGGATAATGGCTTAATGTCATTAATTAAGAAGGGTAATTAGTGGAAAATTACTAAATGTGATTTATTTAATGATAATTACTTAATGGAAGTAATTAAGGATTAATTACTTAGTGTAATTACATAAGGTATGGATTAATTAAGGAAATTAATTAAGGATTAATTAATTAATGAGTGTGATTAATTAAAGGATAATTAATCAATGTAAGTGATTATAGGATAATTAATTTGAGTAATTAATTAAGGATAATTGTAATTAATGTGAATGGGTGAAGGTAAATTAATTCGTGAAATTAATTAAAGGCTAATTACTTAATGTAATTAAAGAGGATAATTAAGAGATGATTAATTAATGGTCTGTAAATTAATGAATGTTAAGTAAGCAGGATTAAAGGTGATTAAAGTAATTAATTTAATTTAAATTAATTTGAAATAGTGTGACTGATTTATCTTGCTTATAAATGATTGGTTGATATTTCTGATATGAAATGTTCTGTGATATGATTGGGTTGAACGGTGATAAATGTGGTTATCTATCAAGATGAATTGCTGTGTAAGTGACATCATGTAGTTAGAGTTGAATTGTGATTCACTTGCATAACTTGGGTTAAGATGATATTAATTCGAATTGGCCGGGGTCGGGTACTAGTAAATACCTGAACCCACTTCGATTTGTAATCTACAAAGATTCTTTATGAAATTTGACTTTGGAATGAATAGGATGAAATGGAATTATAATGTAAGCTTGGCCATTTAATCTAAGTAATAATACTTAGATAATGTATGATGTGTATTGACCATGGTAAGTAAGAAATCGTAGTAAGGTACGAGTTACCCGAGTTTTTAAATACTTTTATGTATTGGTATTTCTTGTTAGATGGATTTACTCACGCTGGTTTCCAGCCTGACCTGGACGTTAGTATGATGTAGTACTCGGGTCAGACCGAGTATTACAGATTTTCAGGTAAGGACGTTCTACATCCCAAGAGACGAGCTGGATGACAAGAACGCATGGAGTGTTTCCGTTGTATTATATTATTGTATATATCTAGACATGTTGTTGTGTCTGTCCAATGATTATTTATATGTTGTAACTCTGATGTATTAAAGTTAAATTTGACAAGTATAGTTTCCTTTGTATAACTATTATTATTAGTTATAATATTTTAATCCGCTGTGATTGTGAGATTCTGAGTTTTGAATTTTGAGTTTCTATTTCTTCTTCTTTCTCTTTCTTCTTTTCTTAACTATCTGGAATTTTCGGGATCGAAATTTCTGGGTCATTACATTTATCCTTATTAATTCCATTCATACATTTGTTGTTTGATTTCTCTTTTTCATTCATATAATGGTTTATCTTTTTAATTTACAATTTATTTTTGCAAATTTTCATTTATTTATTTATTTATTTGCATTACATTTATTCATTTCTCAATTTCATTTACTTAGCATCTCAATGCATTAACTTTGGTCTACAATCATATATTTAATGCATTCATCTTTTCTACCTATTTTATTTATAAATAGCTTCAACGTTTACTTAATTTTATTATCATTTATTTATAATACTTACCTTTCTATTAAACTAGTAGCATTTCAATTACAGCTTAAGTTTATAACTTTATAACATCAATTCTTAAAAGAAATTTATTGAACACTTTCATTACCTACTTTTACTTGTACAATTTCTATTACATTTTCTTATTAGACATTTCAACTTTTAAATCTTTGGTAAGTTATATATATGCTTTTTAAGAATGCAATTGAAATTTATACAACTTTATCCCATTTCTTTTAATTAATTTACTGTTCAATAATAATCCTTTATTTTATGTATTACAAATTTAAATTTTCTTTTTATTTAATTTATAACTTAGCATTTAATCTCTTATTTCCTTTAGAGGTTTCAATTATTAATTAAACTCCATTTCACTATACTAATTGAAACTGTCAATTAACGGAAACTTAAGAACTAAATACCGGGTTAAATTTCAAATCATTTTAAAATAATAGATAAATGTATATATGTTTGCACCAAAATTGGTCACAAACCCCAATATCATGAAAGCACCCGTATATGAATACAAATCAGCAATATTCAACACAAATCTCAGATCTAAGCAATATCTAGCACAACAATTCAGAAAAAACGATCACAAACACAGGATTTATAATGGTTCGGCGATCTTGCCTACCTCCACTCTAAAGTTTATGTCTTTATTGAGTCACTTGATGATTTCAATCAATTACAGTGGATTACAGTTGATAATAGCTCTGAAGTTTGATTACAACAGTGGTAGTGAAGCATAGAATTGAATCTGGCAGAGTTTGGACGTGGAATGGCCAAAAGATCCCTTTTCTGAAGGCTCCAGGGTTCTATTTATAGGCATAGGAGGCTGAGATCGCGCCCAAACTTCAGGAGACTTCTTCTGGCACGTGAGTGGGCCAACGCAACCGACCCCACCAAGTTTCGACTCGATCTGCGATCGATATGAAATGATTTCGTATCCATCAAAAATTGATCCAATCGAGCTGAAACTTCGAAGGAACAATCTTTACCTTGTATGGAAGACGCTGTGAAAATTTCATAGCATTTGGACTTCTAGTTTGGGAGATATGATCGATACGAGTTGGAGTTTCTGGGTTGGTTGTTCACTTCGAGTCGATCACTTCGAATCCATGCTTTCGAATCGATGGATGCACGTGTTTTCGAGACGACGTGGCGCACACATCTCGCATCGATCCGCCTTTTGCTCCGAGTTGACCGCTTCGTATCCACGAGTTTCGCCTTGTTCGTAACAAATGCCATGACCCAGTTTGCATCGATGGATACGAATCATTGATCGATACTAACTGGATCGAGACGAATCGAGTGGATACGAACAGGGCAGATTTCATGGATACGAAATAGTGACTTGTCACTGTTGATGGATGCGAGGACGATCGATACAAAGCAGTGCTTGAGGGTGGTTACGAGACCGACCGACTCGAAGTAGGGTACACCGATGGATGCGAAGCGGTGTGGATTGATCGATGCGAACGTCATTGATTCGAACCTGATGGATACGAATCTGATGGATTCGAATAGACTAATGCATGATTTCCTGATGGATGCGAACGATGGATTCGAACAGAGTGAGGCGACGTTTATTTGATTGATTCGAAACCGATCGATTCGAACAGACCGATATCATGTTACTGATCGATTCGAAGTATGTGGAACCTGATGGATTCGAACAAAACAAACATTGATGGATATGAATCCGATGGATTCGAAATGGGCATGTCCTCAACTATTTGATGGATACGAACATCGTATTTTAGCTAACTTGCATCGATCATATCTCATTCATACGAACTCTGATTAAGATGAAATTTGAAACACTGGCTTTTATGATCTTGCTTGTCATGTCCTATCAGTTGTAGCCTGATCTGGGCTCCGATAAAATTCATTGATATCCATAGCGAAGCAATGTGTATCCAATCTTTGAGACGAATTGTCTTTCGTTTTCGATCAATTTTTTGGTATCACGGCTTTGCCAAAAAGCGGGATAACATTTGCCCTCCAAAACATGCCTTGCGGTAGGAAGGTGTGTTTTGTAATACCATAAGCTGGATGTTCATATCCTATCAATAACTTGTAAAGAACTTGATAATCTCGTATGACCTCGAATGACGATCGACCGGGATCGTGTGCCACTTTAGGTGAATCGGGACCGTTCGCGGTCGATGCCATTCGGGGAAAGGGATGGAATGGGACCGTTTGCGGTCGATGCCGTTCATGATGAATGATGAGATGGGACCGTTCGCGGTCGTATGCCGTTCGCAGTAGATGGTGACATGGGACCGTTCGCGGTCGGATTCCGTTCGTGGCAAATGGTGATCGTTCGCGATCAGGTGCCGTTCAAGGCTAATCGTGACCGTTCGAGGTCGGGAGTGATCGTTCACGATCGGATATCATACTAAGTGAATCGTGACCTTTCGCGGTCGGATTCCATGCGAGGCAGAACGTGATCGTTCGCGATCGTGTGCCGTTCGAGGCGAAATGTGACCGTTCGAGGTCGGGTGCCGTTCGAGCCGAAATGTGACCGTTCGAGGTCGGATGCCGTTCGAGGCGAATGAGTGTGCCTGAGGGGGACTTAGTGTTATCGATACCAGGTTTCATGTTGGGGGAGTTTCTGAATCAAAGACTTTTGGCGGTTCATCGCCATATAGGAGGTGCTCGCGGACTGTTCGCGATCCAACGGGCATACAAGTAAATTCTTTCACAGAATTGCAAATATCAAAGCAATGATCATACGAATCCCACAATAGAAATGTCTAAACAAGCAAAGTCTAAATGTCTAAATAAAAATCAAAATGGAACAAAAGCGAAGCAAGGATGTCAAAGTGTAAATTATCACTATGGTACGGATAGTAGTCATTCAGAGCATGCCTATGGATCGTGCACGATCGCTTACATGTGTAAATGATTTAACCGTGCTAGTGAGAGGTTTATGACTTGTTCATCATTATTTCAATCAATCAATCAATTGATAATCAAACGTTGTCCCGGTTCAGGGTCGCCTCTAGCTGATGTAGACGGTGGTCGCTCTAGCTCAACCGCTGGAGTTCGCCTCCTCACATACTGAAGTAGCATACCGTTCCTAATATGCCCTTCCACCTCATCCTTCAGATGCCTACAATCATTAGTGCTATGACCGTTCAGTTCATGGAATATGTAAAACTTATCTGATTTTCTCTCGTCAGAAGTCGGATCCCTTCACGTTGGTCTACGATACGGAACCTGCTCTCTGGTATCCTGATAGATTCATTCCAAACTATCATTCAGCTCTGAGTATGTGGTGAACCTTGGTTCCTTTCGTGGCCGCATTACTCTGTTATAGCTACTCTCAGCCTTCTGATTCCCCTTGCTAGTTTCTATACCTTTCTCAGGGGGATTTCCATCTTTGATCGCATAAACATTGAGTTCATCATTTTCTTCTCTTTCTGCACTCGCATCTTCCAATCGCAAGAAATTTTCTGCCTCATGATAGAATTCTCCTAGATCCATAGGCGGATCTTTAGTCAATGAATATTTGAATTCTGTGCCGTCAGCTATTCCGGACACAGCTGCCATCATAAGCATGGATGGATCTGGTCGATCCACCGATGCTGCTGCCGCGTTGAATCACGTCAGGAAACTCCTCAAAGACTCCCCAGCTTTCTGCTTCAAAATTTCCAAACTCATCACTTTCTTAGGTCTTGCAATGTGAACCCTAAATTGCCTCATGAATCTCTCAGTTAAATCTGCCCATGTTCCTATGAAGCCACTCTCCAGTTGCCTAAACCATAATGCTTCGATATCCGTCAGATATAATGGAAAGCACCAGGCCATAACTTTCTATGATGCCCCCAGCACTTCCATGTGTCTCATATACTTTGTTAGATGGACCGTGGGGTCCGTTCTCCCATCGTACATCTCCACTGATGGTAACTTGAACTCTGGCGGGTTCCTAGCTATCCTGAGTGTAGGAGAAAAGGGACTCCTGTTCATGTCTTCTAGATCTCTGTTTATTAATCCGCTTCTCATGGCTCGCCTGATCATTTGCACCAATCTATCATTGTCTCCAAGATGCAATCCTCGTTCATCACTTTCGACCTGCCCCCCGAGTTTAGGAGGGAATTTTGGAATCTGCCCCCTTGACTGAGCATTCATTCCTCTACTTCCTTCAGTTTGCGCAGATACTCCTCTCTCTCTCTCTCTCCGGGATTGGATCTACATGCTCCAAGTGTGTGCCCCCTAATCCAAGTGCTACGCCGGATGGTCCTGCCTCATTCCGAACTCCATCAGCTCCTCGATTTTGCGCTCCAAGTTGCCCAATCTATTGAAATAAACTCTGGATCAACTCTTCTTGCCTCTTCATCATCGTCTCCGTCTCATCCCTGGTAATGAAGATCGATGCTTGATTCGCTCCTGAAGAAGCCTCTTGACTTCCTTCATGTTCACTTCTCTCCGGCCTCTGTCTTCTACTTGTTTGTCTTGTCATAGCTCTTAGATCTGAATTCTTAAATCTTCAAATTCAACTTCTCCTGAATCAGCCTTCTCGGTGAAAGCACCAAAGTGTTTGCACCAAAATTGGTCACAAACCCCAATATCGTGAAAGCACCCGTATATGAATACAAATCAGCAATATTCAAAACAAACCTCAGATCTAAGCAATATCAAGCACATCAATTCAGAAAAAACGATCACAAACACAGGATTTATAGTGGTTCGGCGATCTTGCCTGCATCCACTCTGAAGTTTATGTCTTTATTGAGTCACTTAATGATTTCAATCAATTACAGCGGATTACAGTTGATAATAGCTCTGAAGTTTGATTACAACAGTGGTAGTGAAGCGTAGAATTGAATTTGGCAGAGTCTGGACGTTGAATGGCACAAAGATCCCTTTTCTGAAGGTTCCAGGGTGTTATTTATAGGCGTAGGAGGCTGGGATCGCGCTCAAACTTCCGGAGACTTCTTCTGGCACGTGAGTGGGCCCACGCGACCGACCCCACCAAGTTTCGACTCGATCTGCGATCGATACGAAATGATTTCGTATCCATCAAAAATTGATCCAATCGAGCTGAAACTTGGCAGGAACAAGCTTTACCTTGTATGGAAGATGCTGTGAAAATTTCATAGCATTTGGACTTCTGGTTTGGGAGATATGATCGATATGAGTTGGAGTTTCTGGGTTGGCTGTACGCTTCGAGTCGATCACTTCGAATCCATGCTTTCGAATCGATGGATGCACGTGTTTTCGAGACGACGTGGCGCACACATCTCGCATCGATCCGCCTTTTGCTCCGAGTTCGTATCCACGAATTTCGCCTTGTTTGTATCAAATGCCATGACCTAGTTTGCATCGATGGATACGAATCATTAATCGATACGAACTAGATCGAGACAAACTAAGTGGATACGAACAGGGTAGATTTCATGGATACAAAATAGTGACTTGTCACTGTTGATGGATGCGAGGACGATCAATACGAAGCAGTGCTTGAGGGTGGATACGAGACTGACCGACTCGAAGTAGGGTACACCAATGGATGCGAAGCGGTGTGGATTGATCGATGCGAACGTCATCGATTCGAACCTGATGGATACGAATCTGATGGATTCGAATAGACCAATGCGTGATTTCCTGACGGATGTGAACGATGGATTCGAGCAGAGTGAGGTGACGTTTATTTGATCGATTCGAAACCGATCGATTCGAACAGGCCGATATCATGTTACTGATCGATTCGAACTCGATTGATTCGAAGTATGTGGAACCTGATGGATTCGAACAAAACAAACATTGATGGATACGAATCCGATGGATTCGATATGGGCATCTCCTCAACTATTTGATGGATACGAACAGCGTATTTTAGCTAACTTGCATCGATCATATCTCTTTCATACGAACTCCGATTAACCTGAAATTTTAAACATTGGCTTTTATGATCTTAATTGTCATGTCCTATCAGTTGTAGCCTGATCCAGGCTCCGATAAAATTCATCGATATCCATAGCGAAGCAATGTGTATCCAATCTTTGAGACGAACTGTCTTTTGTTTTCAATCAATCTTTTGTTATCACGGCATTGCCAAAAGTAGGATAACAATATACTTACCTTTATATATCCAATTATATGTAAAACAATTTAAAATTTATATTTTTTTATCAAAAATGAATCTGTAGTAAAACTGCTACAGTGGCCTTCCCACTTCGAAACTCGAAAATGAATGTCGATGATGCGTGCACTCATTACCGAAATTATTTTCCAGCGACAGAGAGGGGAGTACAACTTATTTATTTTCAAAGTTTCTTTAAAACAATTCTTTCAAATTATTTTGAAATATTTATATTAGAAAATACTTCTAATAATATCATTATTATATCCTAAAATCATTCAAAAGAATTTTCCAAAAATCCCGAAACTCGCATTCTAAGTTTTAAATCTTCATTTATTTTATATTTCAACTAGTGTTTATAATTTCACTACCTGAAAATCAATATATTACAACCAAATATAATCTTTATAAAAAAATTATTTATATATAGAAAATATAATAAGCAAAATTATTTCATTCACCTATATTAAAATTAAGAAATATTATGTCGGTCTGTCCTATTCAGTGTTTAGAAATCCCTATTGATGTCATAGCGTCCAATGCACCAACCAGAATTTATAAATACAAAACGGTGCAGATTAACACAATATAAAAAAAAACTTTTTATAACACTAACAATTACGCTCTCCATATATATACACTCAGCGACTCACCAAAGGGTATTACTATCCTATTAATAAAGAGTCAAACCCCACAAAGCTAAGGTTTATCGCTAAACCAAGGCTCAGATACCAAATGTAATGTCCTGCCTTTTTGCGTGCATTAAATCGACGATAAACCACACACGTCAGACTTAAACCATATAAAAGGACGGATTGTTATTGGGTAAATAAGAAAAAGCAGAGAAAGGAAAAGAAAAAATGGAATCTTGCAGCGGAACGATAAAGTATAATAATCAAATATATAGTTCATGAAGCTCTTTTTCAAATTATTTGATTTTACTTATACAATACATATCAGAGTTACACATACCAGAAAATAATCAATAACAATGCAGCGGAGCAATGTGAATGTAGTGGAATAATATAATAGGTAATAGTAATAAAATCTTCGTCTTCATCCTCCAGAATAAAATCTTCAAATCCTGAAATGCTGGGACTGACCCGAGCGAATTGAAAAGACAACTCGAGTCAGAACTAAAAGATCTTATGTAAGTTAAATCAACGGTAAATAAATATGAGTGTAAACGGTGTTGGAGATATTTATGGGATTTGACATCTCCTATCCAGTGTCTAACATGAGTGCAGTAACTCAAGAGATGCTTGGGATTCACATCTCCTAAGGATCCGTTAAACTATCTACTATGTACTAATATACGCTATTATAATAGTGTATATGGTAAAGTGTATTATACTGAAAATAGCGTTAAGGGGTTAACCATATAGCCCTTAACACACTTTTATATTCCCATAGTCAATACAGTACCGTAATCTCCCCCGTACTGGGCGTCGTCAGAGGGCACTCCATAGGTATGGTACAAAAAAAAATCGTATAAGGCGCGCTAGGGTAGGTGACATGGCACAACTAGGCAATGCCAGGGTAGGTATACCAATTGCTATCCGGACTGGTGGTACGCATAGCCGCATCTACCGCCCACCTTGAGCCACACGCCCAAATAAAAAAAATCAAAAGTGGCCACCGAATCGATCCCAAAGTCAAAGTATAATATCGAAGGGACGTGTCCGATCAAAGGTGCTACCTCATTGGCTCGAGAATCGCTCCTCTTTTAGCCACCTTATGCCAACTCACGGGAGTCGGTTCCACGTATTTACCTCAAAGGAAACGCCACCACCATCCTACTTCATACTGGAATCTCCACCGCATACACGGTTGTTAAAATGGTTTTCGGAGTTGGCAGAGAGTATGACAACTTCCGATCCCGATCTCTTTAACAACCCAACGTCATTATAACACCGTGGTCATTTCAAAATAATTTACACTTCAAAACCAGGATATAATGTTTATTTCAAAACTATATAAATACGATATCACTTCAAATTTAAAAACCAAATCAATATGATATCCAATTTATTTCAAATCATTATAATATCATTTTGTTTCAAATATATCCCTTTTTTAAAATCATAGCACTTCCAAATTTTATACTTTAAACCCAAACATTTGAAATTTTAACACCTTTAAAACATAATGCTATGAAATTCATAACTTTGAAACATTTCAATTTCTATAAACATTTTAATTTCGTTATATTTTAAGGCTTTAATTATTCCAAAATTTCAAAACTAAACTTGATAATTTCGATTCAACAATTAAATTTCCTATTATTTAGTTTTGAAATATTTTGTATAATAAATCCCTTATTATTTAAATAAAACTCAAATTTCAAATAACTAGATATTGCCTTTCAATTCGTTATACTTGAAATAATCATTTAATTCACCTAGACCCAAAAATCAAGTTATAATAATTATACCTTTTAAAATTCCAATTTAATAAATTTCACATCAACCCTGTTGGTTTAATCCTCAAATAAATTCAATTTCATAAAATAATCAAATTTATCTGAATTTCAAATCAAATTTTATTCGAGTAAAATTCTTAAATAATTTAATTCACATCCATTTCATATTTTACCCTCCAAATCTTAATTTATTTAAATCATTATAACCTCTATATAAAATACAATTTAAATACTTAACCATATTTGTTTTAATAAATCAAACTCCTTTTTTTAAATTATTGTCATTAAACAGATTTCTACATAGCTTAAATACATGAATTTAACTATATATAAAATATTTTGATATATTATCAAAAGAATCAATATTTATTTAAACCATATAATTCTATCCAACACCATAGAAATCATTTTCAAAATATTTATATATATAGACCGACGGTGGCTGTATATAATTTTCTATCCTATGGTCAAGTGATATGGATATTTATCATTTCGATCCGCAATTTAAAATAAAATTGCGTTATATATCATTTCAAACCGCAACCCCGAATGAAATAAAGTGCATAACAATTTGCAGTTTATAACGATATAAAATAAAACATCCATTCATCCAATATCAATCATCAACCATTGATCACAAGCATCATTCAATTCAAACAATAGCATCAATATATAACGGATAATAAACAACAGTTATCAACTAGCAGTTATAATCAATAATAAATTAAATGAAAATTTAACTGGTAGTTTATATGCAATAAATAAATTAAATATGCCAAACAGTCATAAATAAGTTTCTAATCACATCCTAAATATATTTAACAAACATAAGCAATTTTAGAAATTGTGAGTGGGTTAAAACACTCACCTTTTGAATTTAAATTGAATTTAAATCCAATCTAAACCCAAAAATTTGACTGTCTCAGAATTCATCCAAACCAGCGCCATAATGTCGGAATTTCTATACGATCCCGACGAAAAAAACCGCGCGTGAATTGGTGTTCGTATGTGAAAGATATAGCGATAAATGTGTTTGAATTTCAATTATAAAAAAAGAACACATTTACTCCCCTTGCCACGTCACCAGACATGCACGCCCTCTTCTTCCCAAATCACGAAAATGCTCGGTCCCCCTATAACTGACTCACGTAAACTAGCGACCGCCACCGCTTCATCGTCGCCTCACGCCCGCGACCACACGCGGCCACACTGCCCTACCCCCTACGCCTCACGCTATCGCGCACAACACCATGCTCGACAGATCAAATGACAAGCCCGATCGCTACGAAACTTGAAATCCTACAATAATTCACCGTACGGATCTGATGAAACCGGTTTCTTCGAAATCCGAGACAGTGGCCAAAATGGCTATTTTTATATTAAATAAATAAATAAATTAGCTAATTAAATCAAATTTCAAATTTCAATTCTTTAATTGACAAATTTCGTCCTTTTTGATTTCTCATTCATTTACAGTGGTTTCAACAAATTGAAATGTCAACTTTAGAGATGAGCAATTTATATATTCTAATAATAACCTCAATTTCATTAAATTCAGAAATTATAAATTTAATTAAATTAATTAATTGTCAATTGCCATCCCAGATAAATCCATTCATTTGAATTTTTCCTTATTATGAATCAATTATAAACTTACCATCTGTTATCCCGCCTTTTGGCAAGGCCGTGATACCAAGGAACTGACTGAAAACCAAAGGATCACTCTTCCTGGATATCAAGCCTACGCAGGTTCGCTATGGATATCGATGAGTTTTGTCCGAGTCCAGATTGAGCTACAACTGATAGGACATGACAAGCAAAGCCATGGAAGCCTGCATTCCAAATTTCAATTCAATCCGAGTTTATATGCTCATGTTATGATCGATTCAATTTAGAAGAAACGGCCCAGCCTACGTAACCATCACTATGGGTGATTTCGTATCCATCATCGAACTCCGTTCGAATCGATCACGTATGTATCGACCATGTTCCAGCAAATTCGTATCCATCGAAGTGCCCCAGTTTGTATTGATCAAGTTCGAATCCATCGAAGTGCCTCGGTTCGACTCGATCTCATTTGAATCCATCGGGAAGTGCCTCAATTCGACTCGATCTCATTCGAATCCATCGGCTCCTCCTTATTCGAATCTAGTGGCATCTCCCTACTTCATATCCATCGACAGATAACCCACTTCGCATCCATGAACTAAGGCAACGGATACTGCTTCGCATCCATCATAGAAGCTTCTCTTCGTATCCATCAGGCGGTTGCTGTTCGTATTCATCATGTCACCTTACTTCGTATCAATCAAAAGGTTCAAATTCGCATCGATTGACCTCGTATCCATTGAGAAAGCCTTGTTCGAATCCATCGACCATCAGTACTTCGTGTCCATCAATGACTGCCGCTCGAACCCATGAGTGAAGCCTTATTCGAATCCATCAAGTCAACAGACCTGGGTGACGTGTCATCCCTCGATACGAACAAGGCGAGATATATTGAGTCGATGCGGTCAACTCAGAGTAAAGGCCGGATCAAGGCGAAGTTTGCGCTCATGAAATTCCATTTCGTATCAACTATATCTCAAAATCTACCGATCCAAATGCCAGAAATTTTCACAGGAGATTGCCTACATGCCAAGGAGTGTTCACACCAAATTTCAGCTCGATTGGACATCACCTTGATCGATACGAAATGATTTTGTATCGATCACAGATCGACTCGAAACTTTCTGAGATTGGTCGCGTGGGCCCACTCACATGCCAGAAAAAGTCTCCCGGGATTTGAGCGAAGTCTCGGCCTCCTATGCCTATAAATAGAGCTCCAAAGCCTACAGAAAAAGGATCTTTTGACTCTCAAGCGCCGAGACTCTGTCGGATCAAGATCTCCTTCGTTCTACTACTGTTAATTTCGAATTTCCAGTTGTAAATTGATGTTGATTGCTGTACTCACTTGTATTCATTGAAAGAGAATCAATAAAACTGCAAAAAACTTCATAGTGGACGTAGGCAACATGCCGAACCACACTAAATTGCTTGTCCACGCATTTACTTTCCTGTTGATTGGAGTTTTTGTTAGAAAATACTCATTTTCAATTTATATTCTTCATTATTATCTCTTCAAAAACTTCCGAAGAGTGTTGTGACCAATTTTGGTACAAACACTTTGGTGCTTTCACTGAGAAATGAACTCAGGTTTTGTCCTGCTCTTTGGATCTGTCATCGATACCGGATTGCATAAATCTAAGAGAGAGATCCAGATTACAAATCCAAGTTCCTTCCCTTCTACTCAGATTTGCATGAAGTCTAGGAAAGGAGTTGAACCCCCAAGATGATTAGCACAAGGACCACCTCTAACGCTATCAATCAAGAAGACCAGGATAGACAGAATCCTACGCCACTACCTACATCTAACCAAGATGCTATTGGGCACTCGGAACCCTCAGGTCCGGTTACCCGACAAGAGTTTCAGCTGCTGTTTCAAGAGCTGACCCAGAGTCGGCAACAACTAATAGAACAGCTACGCACTAACGCCGAGCTGACCAACCAGCTGAATAGCCAGAAGCGAAGGAGATCTAGGAGAGATCATGCTTCTCACTCCTCCAGTGAAAGTTCTTCATCTTCTGATTATCATCATCGATCTCCGCGACCCCGGCTAGATGGGAGTCACATGCAAGCGGCTGGATATCAACCGGCAATGACCGTTGGATAGCTAAGACTTGGTCCATCGGCCAGTTTCCAAATGGGACCCTCCTCCCGAGGGGGTACCGTGCCTCACTACACAACAGAATACCGCACCACTAACGTCACGGTTGAACCAGGAGTCGATGCCCAAGATCAGTTGAACCTGGACCATCGTCATCACGGACGTACTCCTGAACCATACGTCCTAGAAGACTATGAGCCAAGAAGGCAAGATGTGGACCGTCGACAGCATCCGGTCCAACCCCAGAATGTGGGATTCAATCACACTCCGGCGCAAGTTGCAGAGAAAGTACAAATGCCGGATCCGACCATGATACGTCAGATGATCCGTGGGAGCCAAGGTCTCACAAATGACGATTGGGGAATTTCCCGAAGTCACACTCCTTTTACGGACGATATTCTTACTGCTGAACCCCCACGGTGATTCAGGATGCCGACTCTACCCATGTACGAGGGAAACTCCGACCCCAACCAACATATTCTGAAATATGAATGGTCGATGAGCGCTGCTAGAGGTGACGATGCAGTGAAGTGTCGTAGTTTCCTCATCCCCTTGGGGGGCATCGCTACCATGTGGTTCACTCGACTGCCACCTCGATCCATCTCTTCATTTGACCAGTTGGCCACAAAATTTATTGAGCAATTCTGCATGCACGTCACAAGACCGAAAGACGTCAACACTCTGTCTAGCGTCACCCAAGCTTCCGAAGAGACACTCAGACACTACTTCGAGAGATTCCATGCTGCATGTGCGAAAATCAACAATCCAAACTATAACTCCATCCTTATGGCGTTGACTAAGGGGATTGACCCCGACTCTGTGTTTGGCAACTGGTTGGCTGGAAAACCACCTGCATCATTGGACCGTTTCCACGCCAAGGCGACTCAACTCCTGAGAAGGGAAGATGCGAAACAGTCTATGAAGCAGACTGATGCAGGGCCAAGCACGGAAGGGATCCAAAGCAATGTCACGATCAAACAGTCCGGTGAAAGCTTCGGAAAAATTCAGTTAAACGTTAAAAACAAACAAGCTCAGTGGAGAGAAAGCGTGAATCAAACTAGAAAACGAGATCAAAATCGCGGTCCGCAGCGCAAGAATCCTATGTTTGATAGTTACACTCCTTTGAATACATTACTGGAGAACTTGTATCTACAAACCTGTAATACAATGCAATACAAAAAACCTACTCCAAAACCATTGTCAGAGAGGCAAATCCAGACTGGAAAATTTTGCAGGTTTCGTGAAAGCTACGGGCACAATACAAACGAGTGTCGTCACTTACAAGATCTCGTAGAAAAATTGATTAGAGAAAGAAAGCTGGAACAGTTTGTGCGGGCATCGCAGCCTAGAGGAGCGGGCCCATCAAATCAAAATAATGAACCCGATCGTCCGAGACAAGAGGACGCTACCCATTCCGACGGGAGACTAGTGATAAACGTCGTCAGCGGCGGACCCACTTTGTCAGGATCCTGGAATGATGAGGATCTTCGTCACTATTGCACATGACAGGCTTTATTCAGTCTATGAATACTTTTCAATTTCATTTGCATTTTGAAGTTTGAATTTGTAATAAGGCACTGATTTTGTCATGTTTTTCCGTTCCAGCAATAAATTACTATCTCTTCAAGCAAGAGCTGTGATTCATCGAATGCGACATTCAACAATCACGACGCACGAAGAGCTAAGTTCTATCGCGCAATGGAATTTATTCAAATAGCGAGTGATTGTGATACGATCGACCACTCACTAAGTAAAACCTCAGCTCGAGGGCAAGCCATCACATCAAAGGCTCAATTGGACCGACACACGACAGTCCTACAACTAACTCCAAATTCCTAGAGTGCGAATTGGAGTATAATCATCAACTTTAGGTTCCCAGAGTGCGAACCGGAGTATAAACACCAACTCTAAATTCCCAGAGTGCGAATTAGAGTATAATCATCAACTCTAGGTTCCCAGAGTGCGAACCGGAGTATAAACACCAACTCCACTTTCCCAAAGTGTGAATTGGAGTATAAACGTCAACTCTAGGTTCCCAGAGTGCGGGCCGGAGTACAAAATCCTAACTCCAAATTCCTAGAGTGCGGATTGGAGTATAAACATCAACTCTAGGTTCCCAAAGTGTGGACCGGAGTATAAAATCCTAACTCCAAATTCCCAGAGTGTGAATTGGAGTACAAACATCAACTCTAGGTTCCCAAAGTGCGGACCGGAGTATAAAATCCTAACTCCACTTTCCCAGAGTGCGAATCGGAGTTTAAATGTCAACTCTAGGTTCCTAGAGTGCGAACCGGAGTATAAACACTAACTCCAAACTCCTAGAGTGCGAGTTGGAGTATAAACATATAAATGCAGTCCCGGAGAGGGTGGACCAGTCTGCCTAACGACTTCGGATGTATCCTAACCAAGTTTGAGGAGGATGGACCCGTCCGTCTAACGACCTTGCTTGTTAACTCGGGTAGGATGTGATCCGACCATCCACGATCCCGATAAATCCATCGTTCCCAGAGTGTGAACGAATTCCTAAAAAGCTCAAACAGGTGTGACTGACCATCTGTCGGCTAACTCCAAGGTCCCAGAGCGTGAATTGGAGTATAAACATCAATTCCAGGTTCCCGGAGCGCGAACCGAAACATCAATGCTAACTCTAAATTTCTAGAGCGTAAATTGGAGTATAAATATCAATTCCAGGTTCCCGGAGTGCGAACCGAAACATCAATGCAAACTCCAAGTTTCTAGAGCGTGAATTAGAGGATAAACATCAATCCGAGGTTCCCGGAGTGCGAACCCAAACATACATGCCATCTCTAAATTCCCAGAGTGTGAATTAGAGTACAAATACCAAGTCAAAGTTCCTGGAGTGCAAACTGAATTACAAACATCGATAACTCTCAAGTTCCCAGAGTGCGAACCAGATTATCGATCACAGATTATCCTAAGTCCCCGGAGTGTGGATATGTGCTCAAGATCTGCAATAGGTGCGATCGACCACCGAAATACAAATGTTGTTCCCCGGAACTAGGGGCAAAAAGCATAAGTGTTAATCACTAACCGAAGTGATACAATGTCCAAAATTCAACTCATTCATCAATCACGACTTGTGATCAAGATTTTCAGACTTGGAAAATAAAACATACTCAACTTGAAGGTAGAAACACCATAAGTACGCTGGACTGAAAGCCAAATACTACAAATACATAAGCACAAAAGAAATGAGAGTTGAAGCAAAGAAACCAAATGTCATTTCAACTAACTGTATGTGAAGATTCATGTACAAGTTATTCCAAAAATCGCTACTAGTAGGGGGCGGAGCCTGCATCTATACATAGCCTACGAAAGAAAAATAAAAATGACTTCCTAACTGCCAAAAATGCGCAAGAGGGGGATCGTCTACTTTTTCTTCTTCGGTTTTTACTTCAACGCGGAACCACTGGAACCATTAACAGTCTTCCGCTTCGACCACGTACCCTTTGGCGGATCTTCCTCTGATGAAGGCATGATATCGACGTCTTCCTCCGAACTTGAACTTAAAGGAATATTCTCTTCTGGAGGAGTCGGAGGAGTCAGATCCACAACCGGGGGCGGAATGGGCACGCTGGTTCCAACAAGCGTGTCCCCAGAAGATATCACTTCAAGAGGAGTGGGCCAACCGCCGTCGTAACACTCTTAGAATTACCACCGTGTGTTGCTGCTTCCATCTCTGCGTTGATTTGAGCCAGTATCACAGCCTCACAAGCGGAACGAGATTCATGGTAGGCAGTGGTGGACTGTGACGAAACGATAGAAGAAGGTGGGAACATGCCAAGAACGAATGACATGTTCGCAAAAGGATCGCCGCTTTGACCTAAAAGCTCGTTCATCATCTGCTCTTTCCAAAGACAGTGAGCTCCCCTGTGCCATCTCCGCCGGCGCGATCGTAGTCGTGATAACCGCCTCAGTAATGATGACCTCCTGCACTTGATGCGATTCTTGGCTTGCAGGAGGCGCTGTCGGTGTAACTTTGCTCACTGGACAAGAAATAAAATAAGTTGTCAGAACATGCTTCAATACAAATACTTCAGTTCAGACACACGGTAGATTTGTGCAGAGTACCTTCCTCAACTTGACTCGTGACTGACTGAGAAGCTTCTGAAGAATGCTACCTTATGGGAGATAAGCGTAGCTGCTCAGGGTCATAACCTGGGACCGGCTGCGGTTCAATCGCCGGCGTCGGCCCGAATCTAGATGAAGTAATCATCTCAGAACTTGTAGCTGGGTATGCGACGCCAGACCCCACACCAACTTCTAAGTGTTGGGCACCCAATCTCTCTTTTGCATGAGAGATCATGAAATCGTGGAGAACCTTCTTCTCATCATCATTCAATATATGGTTCTCCAACTCGAACTCATCAAAAGCTTCACCCGGTTGTGCTGCCTTCTCTTCTTCAACTAACAAATTCTAGGCATCGAATAAGTGTGTCGGGTAGTCATCGAGCCACGCCAAGTTTCTGTGCCTCAGCACATTGGCGTTATAGGTGATGAGAAGCTCTTCTATCTCCGTCTCGAGCTTGATCTCTGCTTGCCAAACTTTCTCATCGACTTCGGCTTCCATCTCGCGGACCTTTTCCAAGGCCGCATCTCTTTCCCTCCGAAACTCCACCGCCTGATCACATGCTTCCTGTACGGAAACGTTAGCGGTGTCCCTCTCCTTCATAATCCCCAAAACTTTGGCCTTGAGCTCGTTTAGCTCTTTCAAGGTCGCATCCCGCTCGGCGGTTACAACAGTATTCCGATGGCTCATGTCCTCCACCATGGCATAATGCTCGCGCTTCATCCTATCCATTGCCGCCTGGGCTTCATCAGCTTTTTTAAGAGCCTCAATCTCTGATTTGCGAGAAGACTTGGCCTCACTGCCGAGCACTTGAATAATTCGGTCCTTTTGACCAAGTTCCTTCTCCAACTTCTCAATCGTGACCGCCCGGTCGAAGGCCACCTTTGACGTTTTCTTCACGGTTTTTGACCACTCCTGATACTGGAAAAATATATCTGAGAGATAATCATGCATCATAGGCGCAACTGACGCCGGTATCCTTTATAGATGTGGGGGAAAGACAAACCCGTCAAAGCTGATCTCAGGGAAATCTTTCTTTAGTTGAGCGAGCCTCGTTGCTCCTTCCCTCGAAGGCTCAGTCAATGTCTGCTCTGTTGTCGGGGGGGGGGGGGGCTACGATCTCCGTTTTCTACGATGAGCGTCAGACCTCGTGATTGGGAAGACGGCTTGTGCCGTGAAATTTCTGGAGGCCTTGAAACATGAACTGGAGGCAGTGCGGGAGCTCTAGGAGGTGGCGTGCGAGATCGAGACCGACGCCTATAATCTTTGTCTCTGTCAGAGCGCTCATGACTCGAGTACCCATGGTCATAGTCTCTATCTCGTTCTCTCCTATATGGTTTATAATATGATGAAGACTTGCATTTACTATGGAGACTACCAAGCATCTAGCTTCGACCAGACATGGTATCTGCAAGCAAAAACATAAAACGAAGTTAGCGATCTCTCACAGTGAGCGTATTACACTCAGAAATCGTGTAGTGCCGTGAAGTGTGAATGTAGTTGCAACCCCCCGACCAACCGGATGTTTCAACCGCACTAGTGGGCAGAGACTCGCTTAAAACTAAGGCTTCTGGAAGTTCGTCCAATCAAACATCATGCTGCAAGGACACATCGTCCGGAATTGGAAGATCGGCGAGCCCTTCATAGAGATTCTCGGTTCTTGGGGGAGACATCTTCGAAATTCTAATTTCGAAGGCGGGTCAGGCCGTGACAACCGATTTCCATCTTCCCTTTTTAGGTGGCTTAACAACGGCTGCCTTGCCTTTTCTTTGCTCTTCGGTATCCTGGGATACATCCGCAGATTCGCCCAATGGTTCTTCATCGGTGTGAGTTCTCTCGGAGTCAGCCTCCTCAATTATGACAACTTTAGGTTTTCCTTGTTTAACTCGTTCTTTCGAGGCAGTCCTTAAGACACCGTCGAGCAATATACTTTGTCTTCGTTCAATCAGCCCAAGAATCCTAAGATTCCTATCTGTCAATAGCAACTCGATATTCCTTTCTTCGCTTGGGATCTCTTGGAAGACCCGAACTATCTCCTTGTAACGTTCACCTTCGGGTGGCTGGACTATGGCTGAAAAGAAAAAGAGATGTGAGTTTGACTTCATCTACATCAGTTTTATCAACTACCCAAAAAGATAGCAATACTCACGTCTAAATAGCCATCGCCTAGCAAACCCTGGGGGGCATCTAACATAAAACCACTCCGTCTTGAAGTAGCTCAATCTAGTCCAAGCCCCTGTGACCACTTGGCAATTTCTTATCGCCTCCAGGAATGTGAAAGATGGACTATCAGCCCGACTCTTGAAGTTAAACAAGTATCTGATTTCATTCGGGAGTGGCGGTCGATAGAGATACTCCATAAATGCAATGAATAAGCTATTGAGTGACGCATATCTGTTTGGATGTAGCTGAGATGAGGCGATCCCCAAAAACGATAATACTTCTCTTATATACTGGTTAAACGGAGGGAGTGTCCCAGCTGCGCACGCGTGGCGATTGAATGCGGTATGTCCCTCTGGTGGATTGTATGGTCTATCATTTGGTCCCGGCAATAATACGTCGTCCATCGACAAACCATGCCTTAAGCATATTCTTCCTAGCAAGTCTTCCGAAATGTTGGACGGAACAGAGTCTGATAGGTTACTAATGAAGGATGCGTCGAGTAACTCGTCCGGAGCTGGACCGATAACTTCAATCTCAATCTCCAGTACTTCAAGCACAGGAGGGCCTGAACTCTGAGTTTCTTGGGCTGGGAACTTGAAGTTTCCATAACTAGCTAACTCATGAGAAATCATCGTTAGATGCTAAAGAACCCGTGCATTCCCCAGTGTAAAGTGCATGAATGTGTCGTGCAGTGTTGTGTGTGCAAATTCTACGGAATAAACTGAAAGGTATGAACGACAAAACTCTGAAAATCAGATCGGAAATGACCGTCATCGCTGACCGTCACAACCGTGCCATCCAGATGCAAATAATCGATTCAAGTTAAAGTTCGTTATATTTTTGTTAAGTTACGGTTCCATCCGCGAGCTTCGAAAGGTAGTCCAATATGCAGTTCTATGATCAATTTCAGTCATGCAAGGCAGAAGCTTGTCAGAGTCAAATATTTTAATGCGCAAAAAATTCTCTAAATTCGTCTAATTCAACTTGGAATCGGTCGCCGCAGTTCAAATTCATAACGAGTCAGAGATGCATCATTTTTTGTATCGACCATGTTCGAATCGATACATTCGTATCGATCAGGTTCAACTCGATACGTTTCGTATCGATCGAGTTCGAAACGATACGTTTCGTATCGATCGAGGGCACACCATTTCGCATCAATCTGAAAACACTGGCTTAGCATCGATCGCTGCTCTTTGTATTCGTATCGATACAAAATCATATAATCTGGATCGATTCGAAAACTCCTATTACAGATCGACACGAAACGAAGGCAGAGGCGTTCCTCCACAACTCCTTCTTCTCCAAAAGAGCCTCAACTCCATGG
The DNA here is from genome assembly GCA_030765085.1 of Allium cepa. Lineage (NCBI taxonomy): Eukaryota > Viridiplantae > Streptophyta > Magnoliopsida > Asparagales > Amaryllidaceae > Allium > Allium cepa. Next base: position 428,789,721 of record CM060935.1, read on the forward strand.
CCACGCTCCATCCCCAGTCTTGCTCTTATTCGTCCAGATCTTAAACCCATCAAAATTGATCATAGAAACGAAAAAGGATGGCGGAGGTGTCGAGTTTCATCATTCTTGGCATGATTTAATCTATTAAATTACTTGATTTTAATGTTTAAATTTGAAGGATTGAAGGATTGAATCGATTCGAAAGCTAGAGCAGTTCGTTCTCTTGGGCTCTTTATCGATACGAAAGCACAGAAAGTATAAGCCAACAGTAAAAGTAAAAAGTGAAAAAATGGCTAAGTCCAAAGTATTTATATGGAGCCTTAAGGGTGACTGGGTAGTTTCTCCTCCCAGTCAGCGTGACAGATCATGAACGGTCAAATGATGGAACGATGCGAATGCCGCTTTCGAATCCATCGGACTTTGTCTTCATCGAGACGAAGTTACCATCGGACTTCATCAATTCGAAGTACACAACGAAGGCTGCATTAAAAGCATTGAACTCCATCGATTCAAAGTATCAATTTTGCAACCATCAACTCACGACAGTGCAGGTCCATCGATACGAATGAATATTTCGTATCCATCAAAGATCATCGATACGAACGAATATCTCGTTTCCATCAAAAATCATAGATACGAACGAATATTTTGTATCCATCAAAATTCATCGATGCGAATGAATATTTCATATCCGTCAAAACTCATCGATACGAATGATCATTTTGTATCCATCAATGAAAACCGCGCCAATGTAGAAAACTTCTATTCAACCTTTTACATCGATTCAGGATAGGATCGATACAAGAGGATATTCCAAAACAACCATGAAGCGTTGTTCCAACTCGGATCTCAAATCAGTTCAGGAGAGAATCGATACAAAATTCGATAACAAACTAAACTGACAACGAATCATGAACACGCAACGTTAACGAGAGTCAAATTAACATATGTGCATATACGTCGAACTAATATTCGATTTTCAACATTCACAGGGATCGAATACTCATCTCATTACGATTACGGCGACAAACAGCTGATCACTATCACACAGCAGTCAGTTACAGCAATGCAAAGTACAACTTTCAACGAAAAAATTCGATGATTGTTCAGAGATGTCATGGTTCCACAAGATGTACTTTGGGGGGCAAATGTTATCCCGCCTTTTGGCAAGGCCGTGATAACAAGGAACTGACTGAAAACCAAAGGATAACTCTTCCTGGATATCAAGCCTACGCAGGTTCGCTATGGATATCGATGAATTTTGTCCGAGTCCAGATTGAGCTACAATTGATAAAACATGACAAGCAAAGCCATGGAAGTCTGCAATCCAAATTTCAAGTCAATCCGAGTCCCTATGCCATGTTATGATCGATTCAATCTAGAAGAAATGGCCCAGCCTTCGTAACCATCACTATGGGTGATTTCGTATCCATCATCGAACTCCGGTTCGAATCGATCGCGTTCGTATCGATCAGGTTCCAGCAACTTCGTATCCATCTAAGTGCCCCAGTTCGTATCGATCAAGTTCGAATCCATCGAAGTGCCTCGTTTCGACTCGATCTCATTCGAATCCATCGGGAAGTGCCTCGGTTCGACTCGATCTCATTCGAATCCATCGGCTCCCCCTTATTCGAATCCAGTGGCATCTCCCTACTTCGTATCCATCGACAGATAGCCCAATTCGCATCCATCAAATAAGGCAACGGATACTGCTTCGCATCCATCATAGAAGCTTCTCTTCGTATCCATCAGGCGGCTGCTGTTCGTATCCATCATGTCACCTTACTTCGTATCCATCAAAAGGTTGAAGTTCGCATCGATTGACCTCGTATCCATTGAGAAAGCCTTGTTCGAATCCATCGACCATCAGTACTTCGTGTCCATCAATGACTGCCGTTCGAACCCATGAGTGAAGCCTTGTTCGAATCCATCAAGTCAACGGACCTGGGTGACGTGTCATCCCTCGATACGAACAAGGCAAGATATATGGAGTCGATGCGGTCAACTCGAAGTAAAGGCCGGATCGAGGTGAAGTTTGCGCTCCACGTCATCACGAAGGCGCGTGCCACCATCGATTCGAAACAATCGATTCGAACTAATCGATTCGGATAAAGCAGCCACCGATAAATTCCATTTCGTATCGACTATATCTTAAAATCTACCGATCTAAATGCCATGAAATTTTCACATGAGATTGCCTACATGCCAAGGAGTGTTCACACCAAATTTCAGCTCGATTGGACATCATCTTGATCGATACAAAATGATTTCGTATTGATCACAGATCGACTCGAAATTTTTTGAGATTGGTCGCGTGGGCCCACTCACGTGCTAGAAAAAGTCTCCCGAGATTTGAGTGAAATCTCAGCCTTCTACGCCTATAAATAGAGCCCCGAGCCTACAGAAAAAGGATCTTTTGACTCTCAAGCGCCGAAACTCTGCCGGATCAAGGTTCCATCATTCTACTACTGTTGATTTCGAATTTCCAGTTGTAACTTGCTGTTGATTGCTGTACTCACTTGTTATCATTGAAAGAGAATCAATAAAACTGCAAAAAACTTCATAGTGGACGTAGGCAACACACCGAACCACTCTAAATTGCTTGTCAACGCATTTACTTTCCTGTTGATTGGAGTTTTTGTTAGATAATACTCATTTTCAATTTATATTCTTCATTATTATCTCTTCAAAAACTTCCGAAGAGTGTTGTGACCAATTTTGGTGCAAACACCATCTTAAAGGTGATGTCAACATGGGTACTTATCTATTAGACTAATCTACGCCTATTGCATCATACATTTGCGTAAATGCTACATTAATATATTCAAATTTCTAACTCCTTTGTTATTAACCATCCTATTTCCATTTATTATTTCTTTGCCAATTATATACATTAATTACGATTAGATATTCTAAATAAATTTATTCACTTGGTTTCATGCTTTTTATTGCATCAATTACTGCCTTATAAATAAATTTCCGTTTCTATTCAATTCACATTCACACTTCCGTCATTATATTAATTATCATTAAAGTAACTTTTATTTTAAATTGGTAACAACCACCATTTGTCACCATTTTCCCTTTATAATACATGTATGTTTATTCATCACAAATGATTTCCATCTATTACACTATTTCATACATTAGTCCAATAATTTCATTTGTTTTCTCATATTCCATTTATAACCAAATCATAACATTTAAATTATTTTATTTAGTTGAAATTTCATTCAAGCCATTAATTATTAAGTTTAATTAACCTTGTTACGTTTCCTCTAAGTTAATTTTCATTACATTATCACAATTTTATTAATAATTCACTAATTTTTTATTTTCTTCAATACTTATTTTTAAAAATCTAAATAAATTCACAATTTTCATTATTGAAAATTTACGGGTCGTTACATTCATTAAATTGATTTCCTAAGCAAATAAGTTTATGTTAAAAAAATGTAAACAACTTCTGATGGTTAAGAAGTTGTTTATCGATAAAACGAATTTTGGTCACATTATCGATATTTATCCAAAAATATATTTTTGTTAACAATTTTCAAAAACAAGTTTCTTATCACTTTCCATTAATTAAATGATGTTTAACAAGGTTATAAAATCGTATTTATAACACCTAATTATGTTTAAAAACATTTCGATATTCGAAGATGAAGTGTTTGAATTTTCGAGTCGCTTTATTCTCCCCCACTTAGAACATTTCGTCCTCAAAATTCAAATTAGAACGATAATCAATGGAGATGGGAGAACAAGATATATATATATATATATATATATATCATACTGGTGAAACTATATATGAAATAAACTGCAAACTGAAATGCATACTAAGCGACACCACCTCAAGCGGTGAGTACATTACAAAACATAAACAATACTAAGATAAGTAGGAACAACTAGTCTATAAGCACTCTAGGTAGAATTCCTTCTAACTGACCTCCTTCTTCTTTGTATAACCTTGAGCATCCTTTCTTTACGGCATTTCTAACATTAACAAAGGAACTAGCACACAAATAATAAAATAGTATTCACAATTACTAGCAACCAATGCTTATGTTTCGCTCTGGTTTAAAACTCTCTCATCATCCAAGAACGATAAACAATCCACTAAGCATACCTTATGCTCAATGACCTGAGGTGATTATTTAGATGATTATTCATGCTACCTCATAATAAATTGAAGAGTCATTCCCCAAACTCTTTATAAGTTAACATAACATACAATTCAAATGTACTAAAGCTTATACGATGTACATGAACCATCTGTACTCAATATCCTATCTGATCACTTGCTTGATCATATAGCTTTCACTTTCAAACTAGTATACATCACTTGACCTCTCTAGTGCGGACTCTGATTTGATTCCTTGATTAGAAACCTCTGTTCTCCTTGCATAGCCATATCTATGATAGAAAACATCGAGATCACATCACGAACCCACATTATGTGGGTCGTTAAGAATCGAGTGAAAAATCCTTGTTCTGACCGGTGTAAACCACCTCGAAAACATGTACTCGAATGCTGGATCAAGAACAACCATGTAAATAAAATGATCTGCTACAACTTATGTATTTATCTTATTGGTTTCTCAACTACACCAATTCCATTTTAATCACCTTCATTTATTCAATTAATATGTCTTTCAATACTAAAATCATTTATGAATCATTTCATAAAACATAACTTCAAATTTATCCACATTTTATAACTTGAGTTCATCTTGTATAGTACTCCGTTACATCCTAAGAGTATATACAAACATCAAATTTGTAACAAGTATGATTAACAAATTTAGAACTTGTTTAAACTTGTTGTCTTCTCAATTCAGTGTTATATAAACTCAACTTTATATCTTCAAAAACACTTAACTACAAGTTCTGTAACAATTCGGAAGTTCCCGGCTATCCAAAATCATTGAAAATTCCATTCCATTCTTAACAAATGAAAACTACCGACCAACATATCATATCATGATGCACATACCATACTTTCCTAATGCATTGATTACATGTGTTTATGAAATAACATAATAAGAGAACTTCGGAACTAAACTTCGGTTTTCATTCAAATTATTTTGAAATAATATATATATATATATATATATATAACAAATCATACTTTGTGACTAAATCAAAATCTATTTTATCAAAACAACTTTGTAGCATCCCACACTTAGAAAACCGAAAATGAATGCCGATGATGCTACAGTCATCACCAAAATTATTTTCAAGCAACAAAAGTGAGTTCAGTACATCCAAACCATACATTTGGCGTTTAACCAAAATCATTTCAAGTGGTATTAAATATTTCATATAATAATACTAAGTATCATTATCTCAATTTCTTAAATCAGTCTTCCAAATCTTTAACTTCAAGTAATAATAGTATTATTTCCTTTGAAATCTTGAAAAACATTTTCAAAGACACCAGGTTTTAAGTTCTCAAATTCTTTGTTTAAATCCTTTTGGTTTATAAACCATAATTTATAAACCATACTTTTTATGAAATAAATTTCTTGTGTAAAAATATTTTCATAAATATTTATTTCCAAAATATTCTATCTTTCCTTTGGATTATAGTAAACATCTTTTACTAAATTTTAACTTCTAACCTAACATTATCACTGAAAGTCTTATTGTCAAACCGTGAAACTTAATTCACAAGGTGTTCTTTCTATGTACCCACAATTACAGTTTACCTGCCATGTGATGTAGAAAGTAAAGCTGCTCATAAATTGGTTGAGCATGAATCAATAACAAACAACACTCAATGTTCCTAACATGTCGAGCACGACCAAACAATCAAGGTTGTGGATATTAAACGATGAGAAGTACTAATATCAAACCAAACATGAATAGGTAAATTATAAACAGATAGTATACCCTCAAGAATTTGCTTCCTCTTCTCAGCTGCAGAAACAAAGAAAACCCTAGCCTTCTCTCCACTCTTGAGCATAGGACAATCTCTAACAAAATGGCTGGGCAGATGGTAACTGTAACAACCTTTTGGTGCAAACTGTGCCTCAAGCTTTGGAAACTTCTTGATCAGTGCTTCAACTATTTGTGCTCTAGCCACCCACCATTCTTTTCTCAATTTACAACTCTAAGCAAAGTGTCCCTTCTGCCTACACTTACGACAAACCACAATAGAAAGATTTCTTAGTTGCTGAAACTTCTGCTTATTGTCCCCAGTTGGTTTATAAACAGATGACTGAGTTAATCTCTCAAACCTAAAAGTCATATTTATCAAACCAACGAAAACTCTCATGATGTGATTAGTCATATCCCGTTAGAACTCAAGGCATATACCTACAACGAACATTTCGTTCTTCTTCAATGGTGTATCAACCAATCCTAATCCGAACCGAGATAATGCAATGAACCAGTTCTCATACTCTGCCACTGTTATGGTCCCTTGCTTCAGATCCAAGAAGCTTCTAATAATAAAGTATTTCCTGCTTTCAGAACAAACTTCATCTCAAATGCATTTTTAAATTGGGCCCAAGAGAAGTTGTTCTCTTGAACATCTGTAGTGATAGAACTCCACCAATCCATGGCTGCATGCATCAAATATCATGGTGTCAACCTAGTCTTCATTTCATCATCTAGCTCCATATCTCAAAATATGCGATCACACAAATTGATCCAAGTTTAGGCTTCTATGACAGCCTCTATATCGCTAAATCTCTTACCTTCCAAACTCTCATAATCTTGGTAGAGCGCAGAAATACTCATTTGAGGCCTGACCTGCACAACCTATACTATGACATTCAAACCTGGATCCTCAAGGGAACAACATTCCTTGGTGCTCGATTCCCATCATTTGCAATGGTACTTCCTCGACCACCTCTACCTCCTTGAGCATTGATGACTCTGGTACTCATAGTTGTTACTACCCAATGAAAGAAAAACTTCTTTTAGGACATGAAAGGATAGAGTTATTTCAAAGAAAGGATTCCTATGAAAGAAATATTCCTAAAGAATAATTTTAAGATCTAGTTGTCAAAATACAAATACGCTCTTATATATATAATACACTCGACTCATTCTAGGGTACTGCTTACCTATCTCTAATGAGCCATACCTAACCAAAGCCAAGGTATTTGCTTAACCTTGAGCTCTATTACCAAATGCAACCACTGACTGTTTGATCCTCGAATGTCGATACTAATACATCTACAGTATTTATGTGCCAAGCATCCAAGTGTTGGAAAAACAGATAGTTAAGGAAAAATAAAAAGAAAATGAAATAGAAAAAGAAGACAGAACATAATATCAGAATCTCACAACGGAACAATAATATATAAAATCAAGGGAATAGTACAAAGGGTTACCGTGAATACAAAAATATCAAAGTTATTAAACCTAAGTACTTTCATTAGGCTGTACAATTATAACAGTATATCCTGACATACCTGATACATACAAAACAGAAATGCAGTGGAAATAAGAGTACTATGGAAGATAATCATCCAACTCTTCTCTATAAGGTCCAAGCATTTGTAGTTAAATCTGGAAGCATACATAGGGCTGACATGAGTATAAGAAAATAACACTCGGATTGGTCTGGAAAACCAGCGTGAGAAACTCAAGAAATATGCAACAAGCAATACTAACCATTGAGACCGTATGGATTTCCATAATAATTTTTCCACAAACAAACCAAACCATTCATTAAGTTTAACATGTAGTGATATGATAGATAATGTCTAGAGTGTAGAACATAAATCATATCGAATATCTTCTGTGTGAACGCCACAACAGTAATAGGTATGTGATAAATACTGCTAATGCGCGTTCGCATAGTGGATTTTCCATGGGGATATCCTCAAAACTAGCCGAATCTGAACTCCTGCACAAGGATCAAAGGTACCTTCAGAGCAACATACATCTCTAGGGAATGTACTACAGGAAATGCATAACTGGTCTATCGCCTAGACAATTGTGGTTTCAAATGCATCACTCTGGCATGCGTGTTTTTAAGTAATATTAGATGGAGTCGCATACACCCTTGAGATTGACAAAATGCTATATCTACTTTTGTCTATGCATCATATCCCTGGTTTTAGTCATTTTCGATGTCGAGGCTATACTCGGCACCTTGCACTCGAGTCTTCATCACTCGAAAAGTACATGAACCCTCAAATGGATTCCCATATCTCGAATAGATCATGAATCAATACATGGATTCAAGCAACATGAACAGATCGAACCTCCTTTCTTTTAACATACTCCCAAAGATAGACAGTTAAACTCGATAGCATCATTTGAAATGTTAACACCGACATCTCCCTTAGACTTTAACTTTAGAATCGACAATTCAACTCTATAACATTTCACTTCACAACCGCTTCAAAAACATAAAACTCGTATACTAATTTTTAAGTGATACTTAGATAAGTAAAACTCTTACTGATCCTGGTCTCTTTAAATCTAATTCAATGAATTTCTAGCTAACTCAAACTATGATTCTTTTAAAAGTAAGAAAAAGCTAGAGACGTATCGTATCAATACTCCTCCCCGAAGGTTCTTATTAGTATAAAATTATGAAGCCTTTCGATAGCTCCTTGGATTAATATTAGGTCAAGATCGATAATCGACTAATCGATTATCTAGTCAAAACAGTTGCTTGTATAAATCACGATTCATATGCTTAATTTGTTTCTGACATTCCAAATCAACTATTCCTCATTTAAGAGTGAAGCCAGGTAAGTTAGAGTGCTGGTTACATCAGAGCCTTATCTAAACTCTTCATTCTTGAATCTCACAAATAGATAAGTTACCTCGTTGGCTTTTAGTGTTAAGTATAGTACTAATGATTTCCATAAATAATAGGAAATCAACACGACTAACACGTTTTCAATATTTTCCAAATTACTATTCCCGGTTCAAGAGGGAATCCCGGTAGGTTAGAGCTCCATTGCTTCATCCTTGCTCGACATCAATCTTAACTCTTATAAATAGATAAGCTGTAGTTCATCGGCTTTTAGTATTAAGCACAGTTAATTACTTTTCAAACAAGTAATTAAAAAACCAACCATTTGGCCATTTAAAATTCTAAACCCTTTTCAAAACATTTGTATATAATAGGTTTTAAAACGTTTATCCAAAATATTACATGAAAATAACAATTTTACAATTTTCCTAAAAAACTTGAAAACGACATGTTTTCAAAATATCTCTTCTTTAAAAACTCACGACTAATTCATAAAAATTCATGAATATCTCAAAACACATTTGAAATACCCAAATATGGGTTAGTAAATACTTGTAAAAAGAACGAAATACAATACTTAAATGTAAATATTTTTTCAAACCTTTAAAGTTCAAAAATCAAGGCCAAACAGGGCAGTTTTGCACTAGTAATGTTTTAGCAAATTTTCGAAATGTTACTTAAATTTTTACTATTCAAGCTTCTGATAGCAACAAACAAACATATAAGGCATTATAAATATGAGGAGAAATCCTTATGGATCTCTATATAAAGTTCCATAAACATTGTCAAAAACAATCCAATTCTGAACTACATAGATAGCGAGTATCATTATAAGCGCACTTTCATATACGGCACAGATCTAAACCAAAGTCCATCTATAACCTATGTGCTTTGTTCAAGGTCTATTCATATGTCATACAAGTCCATTTAAGTACTTTTCAAATTTATTCAAGTCCATATACATGGATCACTTATGTCACTTACTTTTAAAGTAAGAACCCAAACCAATTTTTTAACATAAGTTAACAACAATTCAATCAACATAAACACAATCAAATATTAACATATATATGTTATATATTTCGTTCAAAGTGAGGTGTTAACTCACCTTTAACCACATAAATAATAAAGATCCAAGAATCCAAGTTAGCAACACCTCCTTCATTCCTTCCTCTTTCTCTTTCTTTTTCCTTGCTTTTGCTCCTCCCCCTCACTATAGGTCATGGCCTCTCCTTGATATAGGAGTTTGGCTTTGCTTGTTTAACTTTTGGCTAGGTGGAAGGTGTTCTAATATTACATTAACCCTTGGGGCAAAGTTTGAAATGTTTTGGAGTTGATTTGCAAATATTTTGCTTTAGGTATTTAGAAATTATGAATAAGAAGATGACATTGATTTTGAATTCTAAGCTTTGAAAATATTTGTGGTTATTTCCTAATGGTGCACTCCTCCTTATATAGGTTTAGGAATGGCATGGTAAAAGACCAAAAAAACCTTAAAACCCTCCTTACATCACTTCTATCATGTCACTTTGCACCACATAGCTAAACTTTGCTCATTTCCTAAATATCTAAGATGACATCACCCATGACATACTTCATAAAATTTATTTTCATAAATGGGCAAAAGTTTTTATTTCATTGAAATGATTCCTTAAAAAAATAAGTACATGTAAAAAATCTAAACAACTTCCGACGGTTAAGAACCTATTTACCGATAAAGCGATTTTTGGTCACATTATCAATATTTTTCCAAAAATATTTTTTGTTAACAATTTTCAAAAACAAGTTTCTTATCATTTTTTATTAAATGATGTTTAACGACATTATAAAATCGTAGTAATAACACTTAATTATTGCAACGACCCAATTTTTCGACTCCCGAAAGTCGACATCGATACAACTATATCCAATGACGTACAGTCGAATGCCAGAAAACTGAACCGTTATGGTTTAAGAAGAAGAAGATAGAAGAAGAAAATGGAATAATAACAGAATCTCACATATCGCAGCGGAACAAGTATAATAGATAAATGAATATCTTTAAAATAAAAACACTGTATCAATTTATACATCACATATCAGAGTTTACAATGACACAATACAAAAACTAGCAGTTATAGTAACTTGTGTACAATAAAATTTGACTTGCACTAACCCAGATGCAATGGACACTACATAGTATAAATGATACGCTTTTCCATCCAGCTTGAACTCCAAATCTCCACAACAACTTCTTGATAGACTTCGCTCCCGAATGATGATAACCTGACTCTAGGCTGCCCGTGTGGAAAATTATGGGAACCCAAAGTTTAGAAAGGGAACAATAAACTCCAGGTCAGTCGTGGGACTGGTGTGAGATCTTAAAAAAAGTTATTTCCACAAAGAAAGGAAAAGAAATCCGCTATGATTTTTGGAAAATATAACTACCATAAGGCCTTCCGGCACACACACAATGCAATCGCAGACTTGGGGGAGATTTCTCCTTATGATAGTCAAAAATGCTTGATATGCAAAATCCTTTTTAATATTATCATTAGTGCATAGTATTATCATTAGTGCATAGTGTGGAAAACATTTCGAAAGTATAATATTAATCTTAGCCAGCATACGTACCATTATAGTATGCTTACTATAGCTACCATGTTAAATGGCAGGCTCTACACCTAAAACTGTACAAAGCGTGTATTGGAGATTGGATTTCCAACAAATGGTCAGGATAAGGAACTTCCTATGCCACATGGGTACGCCTCTGGAGGGACGTCTCGAGAACTTAACTAGCTCTCCGCCAGCACAAGGTCGGGTTACCTCTATAACTAGGTAACTACTACACGTGTAAGCCATCCCCGGTCGTTTGCGACCTTTATCCGAGGATCCTCAACCACAAAGCAACAACCACAAAGAGTAATAGATTTGCAGCAACCACATAGGTTAAATATCTGGGCTCCATACCATGATACCATCCTTTTCCAGAAGGAAATGACATACCCTAAAGGGCGCGACCCTCATAACCCTGCCGCATCTTTCCTGCTTTGACCATTTTCGAGGTGTGAGGTCCGACGAAGTCTCGTCCACAATGCTACACTTTTCCCAAAGTCATGCTTTGATCAACAAATGATCAGCAACATTTCGTATGCCACTTTACCAGTTTGGGAATATATCACTAATAACCATCAACTACATAACATCTGAGCTCGTACGTCTCAGAGAAGGGTGTTAAGCTAAGAGAATAAATTCTCTGCCACCAACAGAAATGTATTTTATAGAAATTAGTTTTATATCTCAAAGTGTAATGTCAGACACACATCCAAACAAGTCCATTCCGAGATCGAACGGAACCGAAGGCACTTCAAAAGAAGCCCTTGCAAATCCGGGTATTCACTAATCACGTCTGGAATCCCCATCACAAAGGGTGATAAAATCTCTATACTGGAGCAACCTGGTGCAGAGACATTCGAAAGGTAATTCTTTCGTTTTTGAAAATACCCGGTCTTCAACACCATCTTCAAATGCAATTCCATTTCGTCGTATCATTACTCGGAATGGGCTTTATGACACAAGGTCTTCTCCCGGCTAATCTGAATAACGAGCGCTTATTTTTAAAAATAAGTGTTACGTTCAGATTTCAAACAAATCGTAACAATTTCACTTTGATCTTTCAAACAAAAGATCCATCACAATCACAAAGGTTCGATGTGGTTTTCGAATATCCATTCAGAATCCGACCCCCGGTCGCATCAAAATTCAAATGTCGTTTAAAGGAAAATATTGATAGTCGGTTATTTAACTATCAATCAACATTCATAACAATTACCAGATTTAAATAATTTTCCCCAATTATTTATTTTCGAAATATCTTCGCAAGATATATTTCACAATTCAAACATTTGAAAACAAATTTCAAATTACTTTCCACATTTTAATACTTTGAAAACAAATTTCAAATCACTTTTCCTTACGCGGATTACATTTCCAAATATTTATTTCCACTGAAAATCTGCCGAGTTCAAATGCTTTAAAATAATTTAAATTACTTATCCAAACATATATGCTTGGAACATTCAGATATTTTAAAACACTATTTAAAACATTGATTATGAAGATATTATATTAAAATCTCGTATAAAAATTCAAGTCCAAACTAATTTTAAAATAACATTAGTAGATAGAGTATAAATATTTAAATAACTATTTTCTAAATCAAATATCAATTTAGTCTTAAAATAATCCCTTCTATAATTATTTAAATACATCTTTACTTCAAAGGTTTTAAATGATTCCCAACTCCAACAATATTTTCCAAATCCATTTATACTTCAAAAGCTATTTTAAAAAAATATACGCTTTCCAGGGAAGAATTCTCTTCCCATTACAAAATAGTTCATTTACGTCAGTTAATAAACCTTCCTCGATTAAATTTAAATTTACATTCCAAATCCGTAAATTTCTTTCCACATTTAAAAATAAACCAATATTTATCTTTTAAACAAATTTCCCTTCCCTTTTTGAATACCCATTGTGAATTCAAATTCCTAAACATTCACTAATATATGATTTTTAAATCATTTTAAAAACCATTTACAAACACCAAATCAATTTCTAAATTGATTTCTAAATTTATTTCAAATATCAAATTTATTATCTTTTGAAACAAATTCCTTCTTTTAAATTTATTCAATTTTCTAAAATTAATTTATTATAAATTTATACTAAATTTTAAAAATCCAATTTGATTTATTTCTGGTATCCTACGATACCAAAAATATATTTGGCTAAATTATAGCCTTTAACAGTTTCAAATGGTCACACACAGATTATAAATAATCAACACATAATATTGAAACTAATTCAAATATTTGAGGAATCCAGTTGGATCCCTCCAACCTGTTTTCCCTGCATCCACAGACGTTAGCACAACAATTAAATACCAATTCCACTTCGAGGTGGAATATCGCGGTATATGGGATTTATAAAATATCATCCGCTATTATGCGGCGCATAGGGTCTCATACGCTATATAATGCGGGAAATCAACAACTCCAAATACATATATAATACCAATTCCACTTCGAGGTGGAATATCGCGGTATATGGGTTTAAATATAATATCATCCGCTATTATACGGTGCATAGGGTCTATTTCAAAACAAATGATAATAATTTATCATCCAAACACATAATCAACAATTTAAATTTAACTATCACAATTCAACAATCAATCAATAACTGAAATTTTCAATTATTTAAATTTGAGTCAGAAGATCTCACCTTTGCCTATGCATGCAAATTCATTTCCGTTCCAACTTGTTGTCACGATTTCTAGACCTTGTATAAATAATTATAATTTATTAGTATTCGAAATAAATCAAATAGTCCAAGTGCCATTTTTTTAATTCTAATTCAACTAATAAATCTAAACTAATTTTTCTTTCCCTTTATTTTCCAAAAGCTTATTCACATATATAGAATTAGACTAGACAGGTTTAAACTTCACTGTAAATATTTCGGCTTCATGTATACATATTTCTGTAAAAATTTAACTGCTTCCAATTATATATATATATATATATTCACTGTTGAAATTTTAAAATGGTAATACAAAAAAATTCTTTTACTGTAAAAGTTTTATCTTTTGCAAATTAAACAGTAATTAACCTTACTGTAATGAAAAAATGCTTAAAATTCAATAAAATAAACTGTACCTTACTGTACAAAGACGAAACCATACCCACGGCCTCGATTCGCGACCCCACTGTCGCGCCACTGTGCTCGCGATGCTCCCCCAGCCTCGCGCGTGTGCGACCCTCGTCGCACCCCCAATTCCTACCGCCTTGCTCGCGCACTCCAGAGACTCACCGACGCACGCGACTCAAGGTCAGCCACGTGAAGTCGCTTCGTTGAGACACAAATTCCCCGCCGCCCATCTAGCCTTACGAAACTCAGCCCTAATTGTTGACGAAATTGCGGCCCTTCCACATACCAACCACCATGCTGCATTACGGCCCTCGAATCGAACTCACGATTCTAGACAAAGCGCCAAGCTTCCCATTGCGATCTTGATGCCACTGAACCCTAATCGAACAGCCGCGATTTCCCCTTGCTCGTGCTCGAGCTCGAATCCCCACTTGCGAAGATCCGCCCCTCCTTTTCTTCGAATTTGGGAGAAGTCGCGGTCATTTGATTTCTTAATTTGGAAGCCGCGATTTTTGATTTCGAACAATTTGATTTTTAAAGAAGAGAGAGCTCGGCCATTAAAGGAAATTAGGCTTGAGATATATTTTTTCTTGATTTCATTCGACTACATTCAGAATGGTAAGGAACATACGTAATGTTTGAAAAGGAGGTGGTGTGCAAAAGAAGGCAACAGTGATTTGAGGTGAGACGAAAAAGCTCTGATGTGAAATAATTTCAGTGCAGTTGACTAATACAAATATTCAATTTAAATTCAAATTCGAGCCGTTCCGATAAATGCAACTTAAAAACTTGACCTCCTATCGAGGTGTGCCGCTAGGCGTTTATAATGTTATACCCTTATTCTGAACACAATGGAAAAGGTTCCGAGTCCAAAATTCGATCGTATGGAAAAGATAGCATTTTGTACCAGCTATTAAATTAAATTTCGATTTAATTTCCAACGCGTTTATTGAACGTACGGCCAAACGATCACTCTAAACATTACAAAAATTAAAATATGACAATAATACAATATTACGGATCCAATGAAACTCGTTTCGTTGAGATCCGAGACTGTACCTCGCAAGGCTATTTTTAAATATCGATTTAAACAATAAAATTTCAAAACTAAACAAAACATTTCCAAATTAAATTCTGAAGCTTCCATTATCTTCAGTATTATCAATATAAATTTTCTAAGCCTTGAAAACATTTTTAATCAGCTTAAAATTTCAGATTCAAATTTTTTACCCAAGCTTCAATAAATACAATTCAGTAATTAAATTGCCAAATTCATAGTAAATTTTGAAATTTAAGTTAAACTAAGTTCCTAATATTTTAAATCAATTAAATATTTTGATTTCAAATGTTCAAAATTCTGGGTCGTCACATCCTCCCCCTTAAAAGAATTTCGTCCAGAAATTACTGGTTAAGAAGAATGATGCTTAACCCATTCGCTATCTTTCCAAAACCAAATAGTTTTATCAATTTACCCACAAATCTTTTCATTAAAGATCATCATTTCAACTAACTTTCCAAAATCTTCCATAGTTTCCAAACAACATTGTTTTCTTTAACAATTTAAATTTAAATTAAATTCAAATTTCAAATTTTCAAAATTTTCTCAAAAAATTTCTAACTCTCTAAATTTCCAAAAAATTTCGCCAGCGTCTCCTTTGCACGGCTAGCTCGGTACGACTACAAAAATGGCACTACGGTCCCCAGATTTCAAAAAGAAAATGAAAAGCCAAGCGGCTAGACAAGAAAATAATTAAATTTCATATTGAAATTTAAATACATACCTTTTTGTCGAGCAATTTAAATTATCTTCAGAATCAAAATCCAATTTATCCTTTGTCTTTAACGCATCTGTATATCCTGATATCCATAATGTCCAATTTCAACATTCAAAAATCATTTTTGCACAATTCTTTACAAAAGTTTGAATACTCCTTATACCATTTTTACTTCACTGTTGAAGTTATATATCCATTATCATTCAATCTTGCATTTTCAATTTCCTTTGAATTCAATTCACAATTTCAATTCTATTTAGATTTAATTTATCTCCGAATTTTGAATTATATCAACTATCTTTCATTCACAACTGATTCATATCACTATTTTAAATTAGTTTCATTTACTAATTTATTACAAATTCCAATTCATTCTATCTCAAATTGTTTTTTTTTTCTTTTTTTCTATTTCCACCTTTATTAACTTTAGTTCGCTTTGAACTAATTTAACAACTTCATTTTATTTCAAACAATCCAAACTGGTTTTCAATATTTAGTTTCAATTCCAGATTTATTCTTTTGTTCATTCCTAAAAATTTATTTTCAATTCAATATTTTGGTGTATAACCACTTATATTAAACTAGATTTCCAATTCTATATGAATTCAATCTACTTTCATCAATAAATATTAGGTTCAATTCATTTTAAACCTTATCCACTTGGTCATTCATTAATTAGTTTCACTTACTAATTTTAGTTTCATACTTCACTTTGTTTATCACAAATCAATTCCAATTCCAACTCCAGTTCTATTTACTTACAAATTCGAAATGAATTTCAACATTCAATTTCGTTTTCTTGCATTTCAATTTCATTTTGAATCCATATCATCATTTTATTTGACTTAAATTTTCAATCTCAATTCCTTTATTCAATTTTCATTTTTAATTCCACTTGAATTAAATTTTTCCTTCCAACTTATTTTGTTTCCACATTTACTTTTATCTAACATCTCTTTAAGTTAGATTTTATTTTAACAACTTTAAACTTTACAAGTTATCAAACTTAATGATATTCCATAAATATTTTATATAGTATTCCAGAGTCTTTCCATCTTTTCAAAACCATTTTTAAAATCAATTCAAATGATCTTTTGAATTTCGAAAACCAACCCTAGTTTTCCAAACAACCTCAAATTTTAAATAATTTACCAGCAATTCCTCTCTTGGAAACTCGAAAATGAACACCGATGATGTCGCGATCATCATTGAAATTATTTTCCAGCGACCGAAAAGAGTTTAGTGCTTTTATCCCTTCAAAAGCCTTTTCCGAAACCTTTGAAAACCATTTTTAAATCAAATGGATTTAAACTTTTTCCAAATCTCAAAACTTTCAAATCCTTTCATTTCTTTTTAAAACATTTTTCTGGAATTCCATTTCACGTTACAAATCACATTTTCAATTTACATTCTCAAATTTCATTTGTATGTGAATTTATTTCTTAATTTTGGAGTTACGATTTCAATTTCCTATTCAAATGATAATAATATTATCACTTCCTAACAATCAAGCAACCATATACTATAATAATTTACAAAGATTATTTCCTTTATCTACGAAAATAGTTTGGGTAAAATTATTTCATTCACCCTATTTTAAAACAATATCGTGTCGAATTGTTCTGTACGAGTGTTTAGAGATCCCTATCAATAGAGTTGTACAGATTATATCGACCAGAATCCATATACCACTCAACAAACCAATCATCAGAATATAAAACAATTTTTTTATTCACTAACAAATATGCGTTCATAACTATTAATACACTCAACTCATTCTAGAGTACTACTGACTCTATCTCTAATGAGTAATTCCCACCAGAGCCAAGATTGTCGCTTAACCAATTGCTCTGATAGCAATCTGTAACGGTCTAGGCTTTTCAACCATCGATAGCGGCCAATCTTGACTGGTAGGCTTTTCAACCATCCCAGCCCCGCCGTGGCATACAATGGTACCCTACCCTTGCTTTTACGGCCAGCCTTTCGACTATCACGCCTTACGGCTAACCAACCCCTTAAAGAGGACATGTAGGGGTAAAAGTCTCCTGCTCGCCACGTCAAACAAAAAGCGAGAACCCCCCATCACGTTTCACAAAGATAAGCAAGGTATGTCATGGGGCTGGTGTGAGATCTTAAAAACAGTTATTTCCACAAAGAAAGGAAAAGAAATCCACTATGCTTTTTGGAAAATGTAACTACCATAAGGCCTCCCGACACACACAAAATCGCAGACTTGGGGGGATTTCTCCTTATGATAGTCAAACATGCTTAATACTCAAAATCCATTTTAATATTATCATTAGTGCATAGTGTGGAAAACATTTCGAAAGTATAATATTAATCTTAGCCAGCATACGTACCATTATAGTATGCCTACTATAGCTACCATGTTAAATGGCAGGTTCTACAACTAAAACTATACAGGACGCGTATTGGAGATTGGATTTCCAACAAATGGTCAGGCTAAGGAACTTCCTATGTCACATGGGTACGCCTCTAGAGGGATGCCCCTAGAACTTAACCAGCTCTCCACAAACACAAGGTCGGGTTACCTCTGTAACTAGGTAACTACTACACGAGTATGTCATCCACCGGTCGTTTGTGACCTTTATCCGAGGATCCTCAACCACAAAGCAACAACCACAAAGAGTAATAGATTTGCAGCAACCACATACGTTAAATATCTAGGCTCCATACCATGCTACCACCCTTTTACAAAAGGAAATGACATACCCTAAAGGGCACGACCCTCATAACCTTGCCGCAACTTTCCTGTTTCGACCATTTTCGGGGTGTGAGGTCCGACGAAGTCTCGTACACAAAGCTACACTTTTCACAAAGTCATGCTTTGATCAACAAATGATCAGCAGCATTTCGTATGCCACGTTACCAATTTGGGAATATATCACTAATAACCATCAACTGCATAACCTCTGAGCTCGCACGTCTCAAAGAAGGGTGTTAAGCTAAGAGAATAAATTCTCCGCTACCAACAGAAATGTATTTGATAGAAATCAGCTTTATATCTCAAAGTGTAATGTCAGACACACATCCAAACAAGTCCGTTCCGGGATCGAACGGAACCGAAGGCACTTCAAATGAAGCCTTTGCAAATCCGGGTATTCCCTAAGCACGTCCGGAATCCCCATCACAAAGGGTGATAAAATCTCTATACCGGAGCATCCCGGTGCAGAGACATTCGACAGGTAATTCTTTCATTTTCAAAAATACCCGGTGTTCAACACCATCTTCAAATGCAATCCCATTTCTTCGTATCATTATTCGGAATGGGTATTATGACACAAGGTCCTCTCCCGGCTAATCCGAATAACAAGCGCTTATTTTTAAAAATAAGTGTTACGTTCAGATTTCAAACAAATCACAACAATTTCACTTTGATCTTTCAAACAAAAGATCCATCACAACCACAAAGGTTCGATGTGGTTTTCAAATATCCATTTGGAATATGACCCCCGGTCGCATCAAAATTCAAATGTCGTTTAAAGGCAAATATTGATAGTCGGTTATTTAACTATCAATCAACATTCACAACAATTACCAAATTTAAATAATTTTCCCCAATTATATGTTTTCGAAATATCTTTGCAAGATATATTTCACACTTCAACCATTAAAAACAAATTTCAAATTACTTTCCATATTTCAATACTTTGAAAACAAATTTCAAATCACTTTTCCTTATGCGGAATACATTTACAAATATTTATTTCCATTGAAAATCTACCGAGTTCGAATTCTTTAGAATAATTTAAATTACTTATCCAAACATAGATACTTGGAACATTCAGAATAAAAACTATTTTAAAACACTTTATTCAAAACATTAGTTATGAAGATATTATATTAAAATCTCATATAAAAATTCAAGTCCAAACTAATTTTAAAATAATATTAGTAGATAGAGTATAAATATTGAAATATTTAAATAAATATTTTCAAAATCAAATATCAATTTAATCTTTAAAATAATCCCTTCTATAATTATTTAAATACATCTTTACTTCAAAGGTTTAAAATGATTCCCAAAAATAGTTCCTCCAATAATATTTTTCCAAATCAATTTATACTTCAAAAGCTATTTTAAAAAATATACTCGGCTTTCCAGGGAAGAATTCTCTTCCGATTACAAAATGGTTCATTTACGTCAATTAATAAGCCTTCCTCGATTAAATTTAAATTTACATTCCAAATCCGTAAATTTCTTTCCACACTTAAAAATAAACCGATATTTATCTTTTAAACAAATTTCCCTTCCCTTTTTGAATTCCTATTGTGAATTTGAATTCCCAAATATTCACTAATATATGATTTTTAAATCGATTTTAAAAATCATTAACAAACACCATATCAATTTCTAAATTTATTTCTAAATTTATTTCAAACATGAAATTTATTATCTTTTGAAACAAATTCCTTCTTTTAAATTTATTCAATTTTCTAAAATTAATTTATTATAAATTTTCTACTAAATTTCAAAAATCTAATTTGATTTATTTCTGGTATCCTATGATACCAAAAATATATTCGGCTAAATTATAGCCTTCAACGGTTTTAATCACAAATGGTCACACACAGATTATAAATAATCAACACACAATATTGAAACTAATTCAAATATTTGAGGAATCCAATTGGATCCCTCCAACCTGTTTTTTCTGCATCCACAGACGTTAGCACAACAATTAAATACCAATTCCACTTCGAGGTGGAATATCGAGGTATATGGGATTTATAAATTATCATCCGCTATTATGCGGCGCATAGGATCTCATCCGCTATATAATGCGAGAAATCAACAACTCCAAATACATATATAATACCAATTCCACTTCGATGTGGTATATCGCGGTATATGGGTTTAAATATAATATCATCCGCTATTATGCGGCGCATAGGGTCTATTTCAAAACAAATGATAATAATTTATCATCCAATCACATAATCAACAATTTGAATTTAACTATCACAATTCAAAAATTAATTAATAACTGAAATTTTCAATTATTTAAATTTGAGTGAGAAAATCTCACCTTTGCCTATGCATGCAAATTCATTTCCGTTCCAACTTGTTGTCAAGATTTCCAGACCTTGTATAAATAATTATACAATTTATTAATATTCGAACTAAATAAAATAATCCAATTGTCATTTTTTTATTCTAATTCAACTAATAAATCTAAACTAATTTTTCTTTCCCTTTATTTTCCAAAAGCTTATTCACATATATATAGAATTAGACTAGACAGGTTTAAACTTCACTGTAAATATTTCAGCTTCCTGTATATATATATATATTTCTGAAAAAATTTAACTGCTTCAAATTATATATATTTTTTCACTATTGAAATTATAAAATGGTAATACAAAAAAATTCTTTTACTGTAAAAATTTTATTTTCTGCAAATTAAACAGTAATTAACCTTATTGTAATAAAAAAAGGCTTAAAATTCAATAAAATAAATTATACCTTACTGTACGAAGACGAAACCATACCCATGGCCTTGATTCGCGACCCCACTGTCGCACCATCGTGCTCGCGATGCTCCCTCGGTCTCGCTCGCGTGTGACCCTCGTCGCACCCTCAATTCCTACCGCCTTGCTCGCGCACTCCAGAGACTCACGGACTCATGCGACTCGAGCTCAGCCACGTAAAGTCGCTTTGTTGAGACACAAATTCCCCGTCGCCCATCTAACCTCGCGACACTCAGCCCTAATTGTTGCCGAAATCGCGGCCCTTCCATGTCGCACCACCGTGCTCCATTACGTCCCTCGAATCGAACTCGCGACCCTAGTCAAAGCGCCGAGCTTCCCATTGTAATGTTGATGCTACTGAACCCTAATCGAACAGCTGCGATTTCGACTTGCTCATGCTCGAGCTCAAATCCCCACTTGCAAAGATCCGCCCCTCCTTTTCTTCGAATTTGGGAGAAGGAACGGTCATTTATTTCTAAATTTGGAAGCCGCGATTTTTGATTTCGAATAATTTGATTTTTAGAGAAGAGAGAGCTCGGCCATTAAAGAAAGATAGGCTCGAGATATATTTTTTCTTGATTTCATTCGACTACATTCTGAATGGTAAGGAACAGACATGATGTTTGAAAAGGAGGTGGCATGCAAAAGAAGGCTATAGTGATTTGAGGTGAAATGAAAAAGCTCTGATGTGAAATAATTTCAACTGCAGTTGACTAATATAAATATTCAATTTAAATTCAAATTCGAGCCGTTTCGATAAATGCAATTTAAAAACTTGACCTCCTATCGAGGTGTGCCGCTAGGCGTTTATAATGTTATACCCCTATTCTGAACACAATGGAAAAGTTTCCGAGTCCAAATTTGATCGTATGGAAAAGATAGCTTTTTGAACCAGCTATTAAATTAAATTTCGATTTAATTTCCAACGCGTTTATTGACTGTACTGCCAAACAATCACTCCAAACATTACAAAAATTAAAACCCGATAATAATACAATATTACGGATCCAATGGAACTGGTTACGTCGAGATCTGAGACTGTGCCTCGGAAGGCTATTTTTAAATATCGATTTAAACAATAAAATTTCAAAACTAAGCAAAACATTTCCAAATTAAATTCTGAAGCTTCCGTTATCTTCAATATTATCAATATAAATTTTCTAAGCCTTGAATTTTTTTTTTAATCAGGTTAAAATTTCAGATTCAAATTTTTTACCCAAGCTTCAATAAATAAATTTCAATAATTAAATTGCCAAATTCATAGTAAATTTTGAAATTCAAGTTAAACTAACTTCCTAATATTTAAAACCAATTAAATATTTCAATTTCAAATGTTCAAAATTCTGGGTTGTCATAATTATATTTTAAAACATTTTGATATTCGAAGATGAAGTGCTTGAATTTTCGAATCGCTAGATTCTCCCTAACTTAGAATATTTCGTCATCGAAATTCAAACTAGAATGATAATCAATGGAGATGGAAGAATAAGATATATATGTATATGTGTGTGTGTGTATATATATATATGCACATACACACATATATACAACGTACTAGTGAAACTATATACAAACTAAACAGCAAACTCAAATGCATACTAAGTGACTCCACCTCAAGCGGTGAGTACACTACAAAACATATGCAATGCTAAGGTAAGTAGGAACCCCTAGTCTATAAGCACTCTAGGTAGAATTCCTTCAAACCGATCTCCATTTTCTTTGTATAAGGCGGAGCATCCTTGCTTTATGGCACTTCTAACCTTAAAAAAGGAACAAGCACACAAATACTAAAATAATATTCACAATTACTAGCAACCAATGCTCATGTTTCGCTTTAGTTTAAAACTATCTCATCGTCCAAGAACTATAAATAATCCACTAAGCATACCTTATGCTCAATGACCTGAGGTCATTATTTAGATGATTATTCATGCTACCTCATAATAAATCGAAGAGTCATTCCTCAAAATCTTCATAAATTGACATAACATATCATATAAATGTACTAATGCCGGTACAATGTACATGAACCATCTGTACGCAATATCTGGTCTGATCACTTGCTCAATCATAAAGCTTTCACTTCCAAACTAGTATACGTTACATGACCGTCATATATCTGATCTCTACAAAGTTCCATAAGCATGGCCAAAAACAAGGCAATTCCGCGCTACATCTATAACGACTATCGCTATAAATGTCACTTTTAAATCCGAGTCCGATCTAAATAAAAGTCCATCTAAAACCTATGTGCTTTGTTCAAGGTCTTGTTGTATGTCATACAAGTCCATTCCAAGTTCATTCGAGCCCATTTACATGGATCAAATATGTCACTTTCTTTTAAAATAAGAATCCAAACCAATGTTTTAACATAAGTTAAAACAATTCAAGCTTTATAAACACAATCAAATTCTAACATATATATGTTATATTTTTCATCCAAAGTGAGGTTTTAACTCACATTTAACTGAACAAATAACCAAGATCCAAGACCCAAGCTAACAACACCTCCTTTCTTCCTCTTTCTCTTTATTTTGCCTTGCTTTTGCTCCTCTCCCCCATATAGCTCATGACCTCTCCTTGGTGTGGGAGTTTGGCTTTGCTTCTTCAACTTTTGGCTAGGTGGAAGGTATTCTAATATTATACTAATTCTTGTGGCAATGTTTGAAGTGATTTGGAGTTGATTTGCAAATATTTTGGTTTAAGAATTTAGAGATGAAGAAGATGACATTGATTTTGAATTGTAAATATTATGTGTGATTATTTCCTATGGGTACACCCGTCCTTATATAGGCTTAGGAATGTGATATGGTAAGACTGAAAACCCCTCAAAACCATCCTTAACTTTTACATATTTCCATATTTGCTCATTTCCTTAAATATTTAAGATAACATCGCCCATGACATACTTCATAAAGTTTATTTCCATAAATGGAAAAAAGTTTTTATTTCATTAAATTGATTTCCTAAGCAAATAAGTGCATATAAAAAAAATTAAACAACTTTTGACGGTTAAAAAGATATATATCGATAAAATGATTTTCGGTCACATTATCAATATTTTTTCAAAGAATATATTTTTGAAAACAATTTTTAAAAACAAGTTTCTAATCATTTTTCTAGTAATTAAATGATGTTTAACTAAGTTATAAAATCATATTTTGAAACTTTTCGATATTCGAAGAGAAGTGTTCGAATTTTCGGGTCGGTGCAACTTATTTATGTAAACCGAGTTCCAAAATGAATTTTATATCATTAGTTATCAATTAATAGAGGGCTGTTTAACTATTGAAAACCATTAAATGAATATTTAAAATTAATTAAATATTCACAAATCAAAGCGATAAAATTTCAGTTCATTATAAATGGTTTGGGTATTTAAATTCTATTTCAACTTTAATTTTTCTTAATTTCCTCTGCATTTATTTATAAATATTTACCAATCTAATTCACATTAATTTTTGCTTCAAAATATTTCATACCGATCAGAATAATCTATTTAATTTTAAAAAATTATTTGAAAAGAGTTTATTAATTCAATTCAATCTATTAAAGCAAAATATAAATAAAATTTAATTAACTATTTAAATATTAATTATTAAACATCAAATTTAAATAATTTTATTTAATTAATTTTGTCTATTCATACGACGTAGAAATAGGGTTGTTATAAATTTTCCCCTTAAGATAATTAAGTCCTCGCAGTTTCTTATATGGAAATGCTATGTACAACTCATATTGTAATTCCTTGTATCTAAAATCTTCTAATAAATCAAAACTTATAAATCCTCCATGTGTCTCTCACAGTCCAACTCATTTCATTATATGCTATGATTTAAACAGATTCAATTCACGACTTTTTATTTTTCACGTACGACAAAAAATATTGTCAAAATTTTCTCTAATTGTCGGATTTTTCAAAAAAAATCGATAGATTCTCTCTTGTACATATAGCCTTCCCAAAAAATAAAATACAACGTGTCACAAATAATATATATCCAAATCAATGGGCATCCCAAATCATGGAAAAACAACATAATATTACAATATATATTGGTATACCGTAAAGAAAAAGTGGTTATCATTAGCAAATCAATCTACATAAGCTCCAAAAGTATATGTTCTCAACTCATGGTCTAATATTAGCAGCAAATGATGAAGTATAAGAAGTCCGCATTCATTCAATATAGAAACAACTTCTCATTCTTATTTAACCCACTTTGCGACAAATTTTCAAAGGTAAAGAGCACTAAATCAACTGATGGTGTCAAATAATAAATTTTTGCATAAGCTTTTAATAATGTCTTACAAATTGCAAAAGTATAGATTATATCTTGAGTTATCAAAGATTTGCTAATTATATGTATAACATATTTCTGAATTTGAACCAAGGTCAATTATATTATTTTGAATTTTAGCCTAACAAATTTTAGAATTTTGTGGAATTTTAAAATAAAAATTATTGCTTATATTTAGGCTTTCCAAAATGGCAAAGACCGTCGAAATCGGACAAACCATTTAAAAGTTACTGTCAAAATAATTTAGCATTGTTACGAGGAGTTTGCAATATCAGAACCTTAAGTTAATTCAATATTTGTTTAGAGTTTTATATTATCAAACTTTTATATTTCGCACAACACTCAAAATAAAAGTCGTTCTTTATCATCGTAACTTTCCAAAGTGTTGAATCATTAAAATCGGATAAGTGGTTTGAGAGGTATGATCAAAACACCTTGGTGCTCTAACCTAGAAATTTATATGCTATATACAATTCTACTTCCACTTAAAAACAAATTTCCCAAAGTATTACATTATTGTTCAAAATTTAAAAACAAGGAAATTAAAATAATAATAATATTATAGTACATTAGGCTCCTGCTTGGAGTTTATAATTTATATAGAATCTAACTACTGTTGGTATTTCATAAATTTTCAGACTTGTTTTTGTATTCTTCAAAAAAAATTATCATAACCATTACATCAAAGAATGAGACTTTTCTCCACTTATAGATGGTTTAAAATGAAGATAAATGAATAGTTACGTATAAAATTATTGTAGGCCTGATATATAATCATATTCATATGCTTGAATCTCATAAAGTAGATAAACCATTACATATGAGCACATCAAAGTAATGTTTCAATCTATATATAAAGGTTTAAAATAAGTTCAAATTCTTTTTACTCCTTGGTGTTGGTTATTATCAATTGATATGCTACTAATGTCATTTATATCACTTTAGAAATGTGCGCCAGCTTCAGCAAGATCAAGCAACAAATGATCGGGCAAGACGCATTTGTGTCCATATGTCTTAATTTTTGTTCACAATTAAAAGTTTGTGTCCAGAAAACAAATAAAGTTTAACTTAATTTTTGTTCACAATTAAAAGTCTACTTACTTTATAACACTACATTATTTTCCAAAATTTTGTGTCCATATGTCTTATCGAAGTATTTAGGAATTCCTATCGATAAGTTGGCTAGACGCATCGACCAGAATTCTTAAACCACTCGATGGAAAAATTAACACGAAATCAACTTCAAAAATCCCTTTAAATATATTTTCGTTTTCATAAGAATCTTATCTTTCTTGTAAATTCTCAAACTGTTACTTTTTCTATAATCTCAAATATCGCTCGAAATAATTTCAAATACTTTAAAAATGATATCACTATTTATCAAATTCTTGTGCTTGCTTGAATAAAAATATTTATTTTCAAAATGCGTATGTACGTTCAATTCAAAAACCATTCACAACAAGGCAATTTAGCACAAACCATCCAACTATAGTGTCAAACAAGCATCTGCAACAATACATACATTTCAAACAAACATACAAACACCTTCAATGGAAAACTATAAATCAATTTATGTTGCGCAACTCTGATCATTACTGGATCTTTTTACTCATACACATACATCACAATATGGATTTGTGAAATATTTAACATACAATTCGAATTTGGGTCTTTTATAACTTCCCTAACCGAACAACTTCATTCTTACACAAGCCACAGAGAGGTCTAATATTCACTATCAATACTGATACTACTGGTCAGAAAACAACTTCTACCTTCACAACCTTCATCAACTACTCGGTATGTCATACAGAAACTATACTCAGAAATAGGCAGAAGAAATATTTTACTGTTATATAATAATAAAAATACAAACAAGTCCTCGGAGGTTACCCGGTAATCATTGTATTCTTCTATTATCACCTAAGTATAAACAATAATCTACCACACACCCATGGGGATGGGGACTCTAAGTCAGAATTAGTGTCTCTTATACTCTATATTGTTTTACAGCTGCTTTGATACACCCTACCTCCATACTAATACTATCCAAGAGTATTGCTAGATAATATTATCAGATAATGTGAAGAATGAGGCTGTATATTTAACGATATGAAATTCTAGATGCTTCATATTTAAATATCTAAATTATTTAAATATTTGAATCTTGGATTACATGTTATTAAAGTTATTTAACAACCTTGTTAATTCCTTTTTAAATCATAACTAATGATAGTAAACTTGTCTTGGAAAAATGTTTTCGAAAATAGTTACTTTGAAAAAATATTGATAATGTGAGCGAAAATCGTTTTATCGATAAATAGTTTTTACTCATCAGAAGTTGTTTGGAATTTTTTTACATACACTCATTTGATTAAGAGAACATTAATTTTAAATAAAAATATTTTGCACTAACCTCTTAAGATTCTTCTTAAAGTTAACTAGTTAGGTGTGAAAGGGAAGATAAGATATTTTGAATATGAACTTTTAAAGAAAAGTCTTAAGGGTTAAGTAAGAGATATAAGGGTGTAAAGGTAGCATGTGAGAGGGAGGCTCCTTCGTAACCTTTCATGGAAGGTAGAAGGTGGTTGTGACCTCTTGAAAAAGCCTATAAATACACCCTTAAGGGTTTCGCTATTCACATTTTAAAAATTAAGAAAATAGTGGAATTGGATTAGCACTAGTTCACTTTGTTCTTCACTAATATTTCTCTAATTAGTTCAAATCTTCTCCAAACTCTAACAAACTTTCACCATTACCCTATAACACCTTAACAAGTAAGAATCTAAGGTCAAAAGTAGAAAAAGATGGACGGAATGAGGGGTGCATGGTGAGACCATGAGCAACGGGATAGATAGGGAAGTGTTGACTTGGTTTGTATGTGCTAAAGCTTGAAACTTTGGAAGTTTGGGGATGGTAGGAAGTGTTCTTGGATTTATGAGTGTTTGAGCATGTATTTGGCTTGGATTTAAGTGAGTCATTTCAATATCAAGTTTGTACATATCGCGTACATATATTGTGCGGTTGAAATATAAAGTTAATGTGACATTAACTAATTAAAGTTATCAATTTTGGACCCTTTTGCTTTTGAAATAAAATGATAACTTTATACAGTATAGAATCACTTCTATTATCCTCTTAAACATGTAGAATGGCCTTAACTAAATGTTTAACTGGTTGTTTGGATTGTCTGTTGAATTAAAGTATGTTTGAAAGTGTTTGAAGAGGGAATAATCTCTATAAGTGCACTTCGAATCCCTTAACTTAAACTTGTGAAAATGGAAGAGTTATGATCTAGCTAATTTGATTTGATTTTTCTCTACATATATTTTGGTATATGATACAATGAAGAAAGGGTTTGAAAAGTTAAAGAAAGTGTGAAACAAAGTTGTGAAAGTTAGAAGCGAAAAGATTGATATGAATACACTTTGAAAATGCCTTGTGTTCGATGATTTTCAAAGTTAACTTTGAGAGCCATCCTACGGACTTCATCGCTTATTTAATAAGTACCATGAGTGTACTTATTACAAAAAAAATGGATGTATAAACCATTTAGTAACTTGTGAAACAGAGTTGCAAAATTTAAGGCCACAATATGAGCATTGTGAAATACCCGATTTTTAGGAATTTGCGTAATTAATTTAAAAGATATCCTTAGGGGTTTCTTTTCATTTTTAATAATTAATATGAGTAATTATTATAAGAAAAAAATAGAGTTAAAAAGGTTTTGGAACTGGTCAAAAGAAATGGCTAAAGTTGGAGTAAAAATATCGCTAAACGAACATTTTAGTAAATACCATGTTTTCGGGAATTTCTCTAATTAATTTGAGAATTATTCTTAAGGGTTTCTTTCCATGAATTTTAAGTACCCTAATGGTAGTACTTGCTGTAAAGATTTCAAGTCTTAAATTATTTATGTAAGCGGTTAAAACTAGCTGCCAAGATCGTGTTTTTCTATGTTGTTCTATGTACAAGACTTTTAACAGCATTTATAAATCTTGTAGTAAGTTGCGTATGGTTTTAAGCATCTAAAATGATATCTAAATTTGTTATTTTTCCTTAATATTTTTAGGGACATTTTCAACATATTTTGCAGTATTCTAAAATTAGTTTGAAGTTTATACCTATTTTTAATATTTATTTATGGATTTTGGAAATAAAAGGGGTTTAAATTAAAAATATGCTTTATTTTCTTCGAATTATAAATTTGTTATTTTTAATTAATAATTTATATAAATATTTAAAATAATTTATAAGTATTTTTAAAGTGTATATAGTTTTTATAATGGAAATTAACTATGCTTAACATTAAAAGCCGACGAAGTAGGCTTATCTACTTGTGAGTGTCAAGATTGATGTTCGAGTAAGGATAGAAGTAATAGTGCTCTAACCTACCAGCTTCTCTCTTGATGGAGGAATATTTAAGTTAAGAATGTCAAAAACATGTTAATCATGTTGATTTCTTACCTTTTTATGAATGTCATTAATGTTATACTTAACACTAAAAGCCAACGAAGTAGACTTGTCTATCTGTGAGATTTAAAAATAAAGTGTCTAGTCAAGGCTTTAATATCCAATCAATGCTCTAACTTACCTAGCTTCACTCTTGAATGAGAGATAGTATAAGTTGGAATGTCGGAAATGAGTTAAGTATACGAACCATGAGTTCTACAAGTGATCGTTTTAAACTAGATAATCGATTAGTCGATGATCGAACCTAACCAAATATTAACTTATATCTTTAAAATAATGTTTTAAAGATAGTAACAAGTATGAAATGATTATAGGTTTTTTGTGACAATGTTTTAATAATATTCATCTTTAACCTTTTTTATTATACTTATGAATGTAATAGATCTTTAAAAGAATGTTTTAAAGTTAAGCATAAGTGAAATGGTTTTGGGTTTGTTGTGACAATGTTTAAGTAACATTACTCTTAAATATTTATGAATGGATTTAGGAAAGTACTTAGATCCTTAAAATGGATATGTTAAAGGAAATTATAAGTAAGGAATCTTTTGGAAAAAGGAGAAGAAGTAAAGGTTTAAATTAAGAAATCTTATTATTGATTTGTGAATGTACTTATACCAATTCATATAAGTACATGGATATTTTTTGAAGTATTGAAAGGGTATAAATGAATAGTAGAAATTGATAAATGAAGTTTTTATTGATAAAAGAAGTTTTACTAATAAAAGATGTTTTAATTAATAAAATATCAATTAAATAAAAAAGGGATTATAGCTTGCTAATGTGACCTGACCGTGCTTTGTATGACTTGATCATGCTTTGTGTGTTTATTCGTTTGTGGAAAGTATTTAGTCATGTACTTAGAACTGAAAGTTAAAAAAATATGATAGCATATGAGCCTTGGTTTCCAAATGGAATCATCTATTTTGAACTTGATTGTCGATTAGTCGACTGTCGAAATTGACCAAAATTAACTTAGGAAATATCTTGAAAAAACATAAGGATTATATGGTACAGTTATCTTTGGAGATGCTATACTGTATATATAAATTCATCTTACTCTTCTAGGATAAATGATAAAGAAATTCGTCCGAATAGGAGAGGATCTCCATCCTAATGTACTGTCTATTTATTTCTAAAAGAAATAGGGTTGAGTTAACCAGAAATCTATCAAATATTTTTGGAGCGCCAAGTAAGTGGGGGAGTGTACTTATATGAGATGACTCGAAACCATAACCACTTTAAAACCATATATGTATTCTATGCTCTGGAATAGGTTCGTGATCTATTCGAGATGCCGGAATCTATGAGGAGATTCAAGATGTTGAAATCTATGAGGAGATTCGAGATGCTGGAATCTATGTGGAGATTCAAGATATGATTGCGATGCTTGAACCCATATAGAGTTTCATGATCTATTTAGGATGTGGGAATTCATGTGTGGTTTAGAGATCTACTGAGATATGGGAATCTATGTGTGATTTCGAGATCTATTTGAGTTGGCGCTCGCGTGCTGAGATCTGTTTGAGTGATGATGGCTTGTATGTTGAGATGTTGAATGTGACTTCATCATTGTTATACAAAAACCAATGGTAGGAGGCATAGCCTATTTGGTTTAGCCAACTTAATGGGTGCAGACACTCCATTCTAGTGTTACTTACAGATATGCATGCGGGAGTGATGTGACCCGATGCCACATGTTCGGGCATGGACCGGCTATGTTTTTCCTATAGCATATTTTATTTGGAGATATATGATGCTCGAAAGGATATCTCTGATATTTATGCAGGAGGACCATTCTCTAATTACTAAGAGAAACTCCATGGAATCCCACACAATTATGCGAATGCGCCTAGCGGTTTTGATTGTATAACTATTATTGTTATGTTGTACATGCACACAGCTCAGTTACTTGTTATTTATATTCTACACCTTACACGGTATCTATTAGGTCGAAGTACGTACTACATAGACGGTTGGCTCCTTTGAGGGGATAACCGTTATGGTCTCCATGTGGTCTCAAAAGGTTTTGTTATATGTCACACATATTTCTTGAGTTTTACATATCATACCGATGTCTAGCGCTTGGTTTTTGTTCTCCTTAAATTCCTCATGTACTCTTTCGTAGGATGAGAAAGCGGGGTTTTTGTTGATGTTCTTTAGAGCTTCTAGAGATGAGCTGGATGCTTGATTCATCTACCATAGTATCCTTATTTCCGCTGCATTACTCAACCAGCATATGTGAGGATAGGTTGTTATAACTGTGCAGGCTAATAACATAACTTATTATTGTAACCTTGAAATACTATGCATCTTAGAGTGACAGTTTGCACTGTCTCTGATATTATATGTTATCGTTCCGCTATGAGATTTCGATATTGTGTTCCTTCTTTGTTGTAATATTTTTTGTTTCCTTTTATTTTACCATAATAATCTGCCTTTCCAACACTTGGATGATCTACACACGAATACCGTAAATGTATTTGTGTTGAAATTAGGGGGTTAAAAAGGTACATTGCAATAGCATGGGGTACACACATGTATATTCCCTTGGGCTAACATTGATTCGTATCTCAAAAATCCTAAACGAGTCATAGATGCATATACTGTATTAGCATAATGCAATAAACACATGTGCCTCCAGATAGAACAAAACATAATATAAAATAAATCATACAGAATATAGATTCATCCACGTAGCGATGACATATAATAATAAATATACATGAGTCTAAGTGGGTCTACAAAAATAGTCAAACGCGCACTATCATCAATAATATACACAACATGCCCAATATACATCTTAACAATGTATGGATACATCTAAATACAAATATACAAACTATGTACAAATACTTTATGCTCCCTCTATGCCCAACATCCATATAATGGTCATCTATTCCTGCACCTAAAATGTCTTGGATTGACCCGAATATTATACAAATAACACACTGGTCAAACCATGTCTTGAATGTAGATGCCAATATGAAATAACAACGAACATGGTATAAACAATGGCAACGTAAGTGCATGTGCATATCCCAAGTGTCAAAATATCTAAAAACCATGTAAACAAAAGAATAACCCATTTCCAAGCAAAGTCAATCCACACACCAAACTTGGCATATAATAAAGTGGGTGATACAAATATAATTTATCTATAATCAGGTATAAAACTCAATAATAATACAGGATGTGGTCTTAGTAATGTCCTAGATTATCTCTTACATGATCGTAAATAAGATATACTAGGTCCATCTCACTCAATACATACATACATACATACATACATACATACATACATACATACATACATACATACATACATACATACATACATACATACATATATAACACATAAATATCACCCAAATCAAACAACACAGAATATAAATATGGCATACCCTCAATAGCCAAGATCATCTCTTAGATAACCATGGAAAAGATAGGTGCATGGTCCAACTCCATGCTCTCAACATCTCTAGCTATCCTCGGTAGCTATATAATAGATATGTATAGGGTTTCACAACTTTATAGACTCTTAGTCTCATAGATTATTCAAGAGATCGATAATCACTTAATCATCATTTGGACTTTCAACTCATAGTAGTCGACTTGTCTCTCAACCAAAGAAATAATTGCATGGTCCCTCGAACCTCTACTAATCCACTTAACACTCAGTATCGTGGATAATAATCGAGACTCTTAGTCCTATGTGCTCTTAGCATCATAAATATATATTTCAGTTTTTGTCTCAACAAATGATCAACTCTCAGCCGTAAACACAATGATCTCATATAGGAGAATAAGTAGTGTCTATCGCATCTCATGTTATCTCATCGATAATAACCAAACGGGAGACTGAATGCTCTTAGCCTACTCCAAGAGCTTTCCTTACATGCTCTCAGCGCTACTCCTAAAGTCTTAGTTACCTAGACGGCCATCATGACCCAATATCCATCAAGTTCACAACTACACTATGTGATGGCATGACCTACAATTACCCCTAATGGTAACAGACTACTAGACCAACTGACGCGAGGATAATGGCTCTCAGCCACGGTTCTTAGCCATATACATTAATAGGTGTACCACAGATTCAGGGAGCGACCCCGTAATCAAGCCGCTAGAATGGATATTAGCCAATCTTGTTTACTCCCTGATGTATAATTAGAGTACACGCGATAAATACACAATCTTATAGCTCTTAGACCGCTCACTCTTAGTGAACATCACCTTAAATATAATACCACGTATACTTGACCCTATTAGAGTGTCATCTACTTACAGAAAGTAAAAGAAAAAATATTAGCTCAGGCGTCCCATACCACCTGGTGTTACTCGCCCGTTTACTCAATGCCCATAAATTGAACTCATTATCACGCAATTATTCTATATAACAAGTTCGAAAGAATAACTGGATAAATATTACCGAGTGCCTCATCTCGAACGATATTATAACTTTGTTTATTCTAATTCCTCATTGCATAGAAATATAAATCAATCAATCCATACAATTATGAAGGGATTTTACTATAAAATATTCATTTTCAAAATCTTCAGTTGAGTTTCAAATGTTTTCAATATAAAAGCGGTGAATAATAATAGCGACGTTTCCTCCAAATCTTCAATCTAATTTAGGACTCAAATTGGTTCCAAAGGCATTCAAATTATAAATATTCCCATTCATTCCAAAAATTTATTTTAAATCCCTAATATAATATGAAAATCATCACTATTTCAAATCTTCTTCCAAATATCAAATTGGTAAGTTTATTTTGAAAAGTAACTTATACCACTATAAATTCTTTCATGGTATTTTAAAATACTAACAAAGTAGTTTTATAATTCAGTGTTTTCCCTTAATCAACAAATCTAAATGATATTATTTCTCTCAAGAAGGATTTTGAATTTTAAATACTTTACAAAACCATTATATCTAATTTCCAAAACAAATATTATAAAATTCCCCAATTTCACTATAATTCAGTTCAAACACTCTTAAATATAATTCCTCAGCATCTAAAATAATTTTCCTTTTATTAAAAATAATCAAATATTAAATATATTTCTTCAAAAATTATTCTTTATATATATATAAATCTTCTATAAATAAATCATATTCGTCTTGTTATAATTTCCAAAATATCATTTATAAATTTCCAAATATATTAAGTCTAAATAAAAATTTATTTATCATTTCAAATTATAAATTATATCTTTTCATTTTTTAAATATCCTTTAAATATTTAATAATTGTAGATCAATGAAAATACATATTCAAAGATTCACTTATTTAATCAAATCCTCAAAATCATTACTTCCCAAATGATTGTACTCATTAAGTTCTCAAGCTAATTTCACTTATATAGTTTATCATTTCAAATATTAAATAAAATTACTCTTTCCAAAATCACTATTTATATTTAAAATAATTCTTTATTTCTTTCAAGGTATTTCTTTTCGATTCTTTTATCCACTTCTGACCAATTTCAAATGTGATCTCATCACAACAACAAACAATCAAAATTATGTGAAGTCATCACAACAAAAATCAGTTAAAAGTATGCAATTCAATTTCATTCAGTTCAATCTATATCACCAAACACACATCACTAAACAATCAACAAATATATAAAATAGGGTCTAGGTCATATTGGTGAGTTATCCAGGTTAACTCACTCAAACAATGCAATTAAACCCAATCAACCATTCAATGTTATAGAACCAACCAAGCAATATCAATCAAATAATTATATGCATAAAAATCAAATGATGGTTGTGAGAAAAAAAGGATTTACTCACCTAATCCATGCTTGAAATGCCCAAAATAAAAGCTTCAACTTGTAACCAAGTCGCTCAATCAAACCATAGCAGCAATTCGCTACCACCATCAGTCCGCAACAGACACATCAGCATATCCACCGTCGTCTCAATCACCTCTCTCATGTACAATAGCTCATTGGCCCTCAAACTCTAATTTCTGATGTCGCACGTCAAGCTAGGCGATGCCTCAAGCCATGCTCTGGCTATATCATGCCTTAGCTATGTCGCTAGAATTGTGCTCACGCAGCCAAGCCGATTGCCACTCCTCCTTAACGCTGACTCACGATTGCATCGCCACCCTTCGAGCCTAGGTCAGTGCTCGTGGTCGCTTTTCCCCACTCGGGGAAGTCACCACTATTGTCATGGTCGACGATGCCACATGCACGTTTTATTAATATATAGACTCGCAATTTGTAATTTTAAGAATTTAGGGCATCAGCTTAATATGTAACAACGGGTTCAAACAAAGGGAGAGAGTTTCAGGCTTACTCTAGAAGAAAAACGACGGAGGAAACAATTTCTTTTTGGAGCAGGCTTTGTTTGATTATGGTCTTGAATGGTTTGGGTCTTTAAATTCTATTTCAATTTAATTTTTACTTAATTTCCTCTACATTTATTAAATATTTATCAATCTAATTTAAATTAATTTGCACTTTAAAATATTTCATATTAATCAAAACATTCTATTTAATTTTAACAAATTATTCGAAAATAATTTATTAATTTAACTCAATTTATCAAAACAAAATCTTATATTAAATATAATTTAATTAACTAAAAAAAATTAATTTTGAAATGTTAACTATCAAACATTAAATTCAAACATTTTTATTTTAATTAAATTTATCTATTTACATGACGTAGAAAGCATGGATGTTATATTATATCAAAACATATCCATGTTGGCCTAAGGTATTTTGATCTTTACTTCATGTTTTTAAATGGTTAACTTACTTTGATAGCATGGGTACTGAACGGAGGCATCACAAATTAGTATCACAGCTTGAGTTTAGAATAATTCATAAACTAGAACATGTTTTAGCCTTAGAGGAGTGATACTTAGGATGTGTACACCCATAGTTACGGGACTCGAATATGCAAAGACTTAGTAGGGTTATTCACCGGACAAGTAGGTCCAACAGGCTACCACGACAAGTAGATCTACCCCATTTTCTCCCTTTGGTGGTTGGTGGGTCATCCATGTCATCATATATCCAAGAGAACGATAAGTATTAGAATGAGTGTGGCTTTGGATGTTATGGTTATCTTATATGATGCATGGTATTATTTTAAATCTTATATTCGATGTTATATATCCTATAGATGTAGAGAAGTAAATTTTTTCCCTATTGATTGATTACACATGTCAATTTATATCCTAATGCTTGTGTGTGTAGGGGAGTAGTATGAGCATAGTTCAAGAGGCTTGTCTCATGGTCATTCTTACAGTGATAAGTATGGGTTCTTATGCAAGACTGCTATCTGACCCAAAGTTGTTTTGTTGTCCCTTCTCTTATAACTCTCGAGTAGGCTAAGAAATATGTTTGTGTCATTATGCATGGTAGATGATTAGTGGAGACAAGGAGGAATCTTACAGATTAGCTATTCTATTAAAGCTTTATTATATATTCTATTGTGCTATGCTTTGGATAGTTTGCACTTATCTATATTATTAGAGACGACTTGCTTTTTTATAGTGATTTATGTATTTGAGAGCTACTGACTCATCTATTTCCTATATGGTCATTTAAGAGATTAAGATGCTCTGATATTCGGTATTTATTTATGAGTACTTCATTTTAATTATACCATTATCTCACTAGTTTTATATCATGTTATATTATATTTTATACATGTACTCTAAGCCATACGATAGATTATCAAATTATTAGTCAAATTCCAAAATAGATTTCAATGGGTTAGATGCTTTGCTGTGCAGGAATCTTATTTATAGGAACCATACATGGAGGGGCATTTCATTCTTCATCTAACCTCTAATTTTACTTTTCCATCACTGTTTTATATTTTGATTGGGCCATAACCGACCGACTACAGCTCGACCATCACATTTTTTTGGGGTTTTAGCTTAGCTAGTTAGTTTAATAGAGTTTGTGGTTTTAATTAAGACTATTAGCTTAAGTGATAAATAACTTCTAAAAATTTCAACCAAAGTTGTTTGAATACACAATTTAAGGTCTTGGATGAATAGTATAAGGGATCTTCTATAAAGATTAATTAATATGATTGATCAGATAATCCGTGTAGAATGATGTAAACACTACCATGTTTTTAAACAACACAATTCGATTTTGCTAAACTATAATGTTTCGATTTTCATAGCCTTAACCAAGTATTTATGTTTTTGTGTTCTAGATATGATAATATAGGTTTTCTAGTTATTACCATTTAGTACATTATATGGAACGTGATGAAAATGTGGAGGTTAGTGTGTTAGATCACCTTGTTAAAATATCAACCAACATTAACTTCTAATATACCCTTCTAGTTTGGTCATGAAGTTATTACCTAATGTCTAATGAACATCTAAAATGTTTTTGGCTATCTAGTAGTACTAGTTAAAAGTCGCACTTTCACTTGTGCTACTATATACCCCCGGTCAAAAGGTAAAGTTCAGCTGATTTGTGTCATACTAGGTTAATGAACACATCGCTCCACATATCATTTTGACTGATTTTGTGCATTTAATGCAAGAATTATCATGTGTAAATGTTATAATTTCATACCACCGTGTTGTATTTATCAATTTAGAGTTGCCGATCTACATCATATGAAGCGGGTATAACATATCTATGGCCTTGCCCCAACTCCGTTAGTCCGACTAGCTCTCAGCCACCTAGTATCCATGCCCCGTCATCTGCTGCTCTCCTTGGTTTGTCTTTAGGGAACATGCAATGAGCAAAAAATTTAAATATCAACAGACAGTAGAAATATTATTTTTATAACCAAACAAATTTGAAATTCGATAAAACTTTGGGTAATGTGGTAGTTTGACATTTTTGACCTTTAAAATTAAATGTCATAATTTTCGACCCAAAAATCATGTAATGGCTATGATTTTTGATAAAAGCCAAATTTGGATACGAAACATGTTCCAAATGTAAGATATTATGGTTTCTTATTCTGTAGTGTGGTCATAACAAAAATTTGGCCAAGCAGTTTAAGATGCTATAGTTTTAAGTATGACACTTTTGGATAGATTAAAGGTACTTAGGTTTAAGCCCATAATTAGGCCTAATAAGTATTTTGGAAATTGTGCTAATTACAGTAGTTACAATAGTCACAAATCACTATTTTCTTCTTCCAAAAATAGATCCAAGCCTCCATTAATCTAATTCCACTTAAACCATCATTAAATCATTCCAGTTTTAGTTAAAACTAGAGATTAAGATGTCAATATGCAAGAGATCCATTGGAGATTATCAAATTAGCATTTTTGGAAGAAAATTTGAGGGCTTTGCTTAGTAGATTTGGATTTGATCAATTTTAGCTTGATTTCATTGATTTTACATCGAATGGTGAGCAATGTATGATCTCACGCTTACTATACATGCTTATATAAGTTTAAACACGCTTTAAATCCATTTTTCAAATCAAAAACATGATTATTATTTTTATATCTAATTTGATTTTAAAATGAGATTAAAAATGAATATGGATGATTTTAAAGTGTTTAAATCATATTATTACATATTATGGATGGCATATGCTTGTTAGGGCTTATGATAATGTTGCATGCTTGAATTGCCATGATATGATGCTTTCTTATTTGTAGTGTTGCCTTGCGTGTTTGTTTGGATGGATGTTTGCATTACGATCAAAGAGAAATTGGGATGGTTAAGGGCACATTCTATGGATGGAAGGCTTTTGAGTGTGCATGCAGTGGGCTATGAAGGAAAGTTATTTGCATAGGAGAACGGAGCTTGGATCATGGAATGGATTGATGAATTGGCAAGTAGATGGAGTTAACCAATGATAATTGGAGTTTTCAGGACGATTAGGCAGAGGAATCAGAGATGGATAGATAGTCAAATAATGAAA
Source organism: Allium cepa (assembly GCA_030765085.1). Classification (NCBI taxonomy): domain Eukaryota; kingdom Viridiplantae; phylum Streptophyta; class Magnoliopsida; order Asparagales; family Amaryllidaceae; genus Allium; species Allium cepa. The sequence goes on from CM060935.1 coordinate 428,830,040, forward strand.
AGGAAAAATACTTAGCAAATTATGCTAAGGGATGGATTGTCACCAGTTCATATGGATCGATACCGATCCATTCCATAATATGAGTTGAGCATTTTTATATTTTGGGACTTAGATGCATTAAAGGTGTGTCAAATTTGAAGAATTATGGCCAAGAAAATGGGCTGGCATTGATCCATATAGATTAGATCAAGATGTGGAATTTTGGCACTTTGAAGCTTAAGAAGCGTTAAGAAGAAAGAATCAACTAAGCATATAGCCTATTACGATCCATCATCGATAAGTACCGATACACGCAATGATGGAATTTTGGGATGAGCTTTTGTGAGGAGCTGGATGAGGACTTGGAGCTATTCTGTTAAGCAATTTTTGGCTTAGGTGTACTTGTAAGGGAAAATCACATGCATACCCCTATCATTATCAAGGTTAGGAGAGGAGTTGATGTGTAGGTCTTGGAGTTGGATTACTTAGGTAAGACCTTTCACCAGGTAAGGATGCTTACCAACGAGCGGGTGATAGTGACAAGATTGATTGTGCCATTACCAAGGTTGATCCGACCTTTACCAGCTAAGGACGCTTGCCAACGGGTGGTCTTTTTTGCCATGATGGAGTATGTTGATGATTATGGTCATTTAAGAGGTATCTCCATTACACTAGTGAGAGCCATCACATTCCTAAGCCATTTGAGATACGGTAGGAGTTTTGATTGATGATTGCTATTGTTGCCTTTGATTGGTGATATGTATTATTGAGTCTAATATCCTGACACAATAGAATACGTAAAGACATAGTAGCATACCAATGAATTATCATAGATTAGCATATACTGTGTTAGGTTATAACTTATTAGATACAAAGGTAGGTCGGGTATGATTTTTCATACCATTTTGTCTTGTTATGGTATATCGAGTTTATATCCGTTTTTAGGGTAATAGCTTGCTCATACTAGACTGTTGTCTGAACCAAGGGTATCTGCATTGCTTCTAATATTCTTAGTACTCTTAAATGATTAGATCAGTACACATGTATGAGGTAGCACATGGTGATGTGTGGAGGACGAATGGGAGGCTTATGCTTACCATGTTATATAGTTGGAGTTACTACTACTTATTCTATTGCGCAACACTGTGGAGCTATTACCGTTTATTATATTGCACAGTGCTATGTAGCTATTTAGCACTTTACTGTATATTTAGGTGGTTATTATATGTTTAACTTGATGTATGGAGATATATAAAGTCATATATTCTTCTTTGTATAATCTAATGAACTTATGTTGCACTTCGATATGTTTTTGTTCATTTTGATTATGCTACTATCTTGCATGTTTTACTTTTATGTTGTTAATATATTTTATCTATGCACTATGAGATATATGTTAAGTTCTCAATTGATTGGTCATATTATCCCTGAGTGTTTCCCTCTTTTGGTGGGGTACTATGGCAACACACTATTATATTGGTATTTGGGTACCGAAGAAATAGAGAGGCATTCACATTTCATATCAAAGCTTAGATTGAGCGAAAATCTAAGAATTTTTGAGTTGATCCTTTAAAGCTGAGGTAAGACATATGCCTTAGAATGGATCGAAGCGATTAATGAAAGATTTTACTTGTTATATTTTGGTTTTCAAAACTATATATATAGTAAGACACATTACATACTTGATAACTACCTTATTCTGTTATTCTTTATGACACTAATCATTCTTATCACAGACTATAAGAATGAGCCAACAAATAAGGAACAACCATGAACTCATTGTTAGGAGTTGAAGCTAACACGAGAAATATGGCAACAAATATGTAGATGATGTTCACTTGGATGATAATGAGCACTATGCAATCAAAGCACTTAGCAGTTCTATAGTGGTGGAGGTGGAAAAAGTTATAGCGGGGATATAGCAAAAATAGCAGAGGTGCAAAAAGCTTCAATAGTTATAAAACCAAATATTTAACATTAATTTATTCTCATTTTCACATCATTTGCGTAGGAGAAGGAAATATTTTTTTTATCTTATATAACAAAATTGAAGAATATCATGATTTATGCAATTTAGATTACGTGACTACAGTAAATTTCTAACTTGTATTGAACATATATGACTCAAATTAGGTCTTTACCCTAATTTTGTTGATTTAATTTAAAAGAGAACTAGTCAAATCAAACTTTTTATATTAATGCTGCTAAAACGGATGCTAAAAAGCCTTAATTTAACGGGTATAGTGAAAAATAGCCAGGCTTAAAGCAGATCTACCATTTCATGGCGCTATGTTGACAAAGCGTAGCGGTCAAAGAATGATATGTGCAATAGTGGGGATTTTGTGGAGCTTTAATAAGGCTGTAACTGCTTTGAATGAGCATGATGCAGAAATCTCAAGGAGCTCCAGGTGTAGTAGGTGGTGGTGCCCAAATGCTAGCACAATGAATAAAATTTGCTAAGCTCAATAAGGACTATGCTAGTCTTGGTGAAAATTTATTTATTAGAACGAAGTCTATTGTAGAGTTGCAGAACTGGATTAATACTTGTGAGCATATATTCGATGATTCAGATTTGGAGGATACTCGAAAGATGAAGTTAACCTCATGACAACTTCAAGGTAGAGTAATAGGATGGTGGAATGCTATCCAAGTGCCACTCTCAAGGATAAGTTCATTTGGGGTTTGTTTAATGCTTACTTTGAGGTGAACTTTATCCTAGCTGTTGAGAAGTCAACTTGTTTAGGAAGTTAGCTGATTTGATGTAGGGTGATATGTTTATTTTAGAGTATGTTGATGAGTTCAACTCATCATCGAAGTATAGGATGTCTTTCATCGACACTTCACTAAAAAAATAAGAAGGTTATCATTAGCTTGAATGATTATATTAGAGAGAGGCTAGTTAGCCACATTTATGAGTGTTTTGGAAAAAAAAATAGAAAATGCTTCTAGGCATGAGAGCTTATACCTAAAGCTAAAGACAACTATTTTTCCTAAAGAAGAAAGTAAACTATCGCAAGTAGATGAAGGTGGGAAAAGGAAGCAACATGTAACGATCCCGGATTTTAATTGAGTTTAAAATGATAATTAATTTAATTTTTGAATAAAATTTGTGAAATTTATTGGTAATTGATTTGAGCATCTCTAAATTCAAATATAAATATGTGTATTTTGTAAAGAAACTATGGTTTGAAACTTAAAATAAAATCTTTCGAAAATAAAATAAATCTTATAAATATTAACATAGGTATATAAATAAACTAAGAATTTGATAGGTTAAGTTTTAAAGTGAAAAAGAAATAAAATTAAATATCTTAAAATTTTGGTTCTGTAAACTATAAACTATAAAATATACACATTAAACAAATTAGTTAAAATTCAAACAACATATTAACTATAGGATGTCATTTCTATTACAAAGCATAAGACAGCAAAATATATTTAAATGTGAAGGAAGAAGTGCATTCAAGTTTGAACAAATATATGAAGACAAGTTTGTATATTTGTAAAATGAAGAGAAAGCAAAGGATAAGTATGCAAGCTTGCAAAAGAAACAGACAACATACATATATTTCAAATATGATCAGTATGAACACTTGAACAAAAATATATATGTATTTGCTTGTATAAGAAGTCAAGAGGAAAACAATACTATATATTCAAGTATGATTTAAAATTAGGATAAGTATAGATTTGTACAAAGAACAATTAATGCTTGGATATTATTAGCACACAATATATCATCTTAGCCACCACAACATAGATTTTATTAGCCGAAATTTATACTTAATCAAATAAAAGAAAAAAATATCTTGGTCTTGTATTGTACAAACATAAAAAATATCACCCTGTACAAATTGTATACCCTGTAAACCTCTTTTGTCTATATATTACCTTCATTCCAGTTCATCCATAAGCTAAGAAAAAAAGGTATGAAATGATATCATCTGAAACCTAAAACAAAATTCAATTTAAACAACAATACAACTTCATAAAATCAGAGATCAAAAGCAGGGAGAAGTTAGAAGTTACAGGGAATTCAAACTTGCAATTTCAAACCTGTTTCAAACAGAAAGCTCTGTTCTTTTTTTTATCAAGGTGAGTAAACAACTTAGGTCAATTATAATCAGTGTATGACATATGATGAATGCTTGGATATCTTCTTTATTTTAACACTATGTATATAAAAATTTTTGTTGATAGATCTGAGTTATATACTTCTTCTCTGTTTATAATTCATGATGAAACGAACTTTGAAACAATTCGATTTCCCCATTTCTAATCCTTTTCAAGCTTCGATGTCTAAAGCAAAGATGTATATTTAAGTAATAACTATGATCTAAAAATAGTTTTATGAAGTAAAAATGTATACAAGAGGAAAGTTTGAATTTTTACAAAGGATACTTCAAAATTTACGAAACATTGATTCAAGTGTATAACTTGAATCCTTACTGAAAGCTATGATTTTTAAAATGAATTTGGTGATTTTTAGTAAGGTGGTTTGAGAGCAGTTTGAAGATGTTCGAATTGGGTATTTTAATCGATTGCCGGCGGTAGGGGGCGCTGGAGGTGTCGGGGTTGCTGGGGGGGTGGTCGAGCCTATGACGATGGTAGGAAAAATGGTCGGAGGTACTCTCAATCATCGAGGAAACGGTGGCGTGAAGTTTTTATTTCTAAACCTAGTTTTTGTGAGGTCGAGAATTTCGTCTCGTTCGTCGTCTTTAGGCGATCGAGTTCGACGTGGTTTGGGGAGTTGGTGAAGGAAGTATTGAGGAGTGGATGGCCGAAGTTTCAGGAGTTCCGGCGGTTGAGGCTGAGGAGGCGATGTGATTTCAAGTGTTGGTGATGAGGCCAGTTCATGTTCCAGGTTTCTAGTTTGAGCTCGATTTCGATTTGTGTGGGTGGCGTGCGATCTGGGTGTTCGAATGTGGTCGCGTGAGTTCATGTGATGGTCAAACGTCGCTGTGAAAATGACCGGAGGTGGGAGGCGCCGGTGTACGTACACCACATGCATATTGTATCTGGGAACAATGGAGTTTGGGGATGTCAAGTTCGGCTAGGTGTTGTGCTCGTGTTTTTTTGAGGTGCGACTCAAAGTCATCTGGAGGGTGTCTCGGGTATATTAGCTATAGGTTTTAAAACTTGTAAGTTTTATAAAACTTAAATCTGGATTTTTAAAATATAAAATAGGTATTTAAACTAAGTTTAAATCAAAATTTAGTTTGGGTTCGAATAAAGTTTGAATCTCATTTTAAATATAAGATAAAGTTTTTAAATTAAATTATTTATAAAAACTTTAAAAGGGTTAAATAGTTGGAATTTAAAAAGTAAAGCTTTAAATAAAAATAGAGATTTAAACTTAATTTTAAATCTGGATTCAAATATAAATCTGAATCTTAGTATTTGAAATAAATAAAAAATTTAAAAAATTAAATTTTTTTAGATAACTTGAATGATAAAGTGATTTTTAAATTGTTTGAATTTAAAATGAAATTGGGTTTTAAATCCTTTTAACTTCTATTATAAGGTAAATAATTCTTTAACTTGAGAAATTTAAAAGGATTTTGAAATTGTTTTAACTTTATTAAAGATAAATTGGTATTCGTCTTAAATCTTGAAATTTAAAATGAAATTTGAATCTAAATTTGAAGTGTGAGGTTTAAATCCAATTTAATGTTAATGCGGTCATTAATAAAGAAATGGATTACCTTAGAGATAATTAAGGTAATTAAGTGATTTAATTAGTAAGATAACTAAGGAATAATTTATTTAATTTATAAATTAATAATTTAGATTAATTTATAATTAGAAATAATTAATAACGATTTAATCTAAGATAATTTCTTTAAAAAGTAATTAAAGAAATGTTATCAGTTAATGAAGATAATTAATTAAGGATTTTTAAGTATTAATTAATGTGATTAATTTTAATAATTAATTAGATTAATTAATTAAGATAATCAATTGTAAATTTTTAATTACTTAATGAAAGTAATTAAGGGGTTAATCACTAATTGTAATTAATTTTGGATATTTTAATTAATTTAATGATAAAGATTAATTGGTAATTAATGATTATTTGTTATGAGTATAATTACTTTATGGTAAGTAATTAAAGAGTTAAATTTTTGAAATAATTAATTAAGGGATTAATTAATTATGTAATTGGTTTAAAGGTTAATTTAATTAATATGATTAATTAAGAATATTTAATTAATTAAGGTGATGGATTAATTAATTTATATCAAATGATTTATAATTAACAAATCAGGATTGGATAATAAATTCATAAGTAATTAATTTAATTGGAAATAAATTGAATTAATTTGGATTAAATAATTAATTAATCCTGATTAGAAATTAATTATTGAAGGCTTGACCTTACTTATGAATGATTATATTGTATGAGATACCTTGAATTGATTGTCCTATCTGGTCTGTGATATTTTGTTCTGTGAACTGAGCTGTGTAATTTATTCATTATTTGTGATACATTTGTATATTATCTGTGAATCTGTGAATGAACGATAAGCGTTATAATTTATACCGCTTATCAACTATATGTGTGTGTTTTGATCTGTGATAATTGTATGATGTTGCACTATTGTGTTAAACCCTTTGGACCACACCATACACACACAAATATGGATTTCACGAGGAAATCGATTAAGTCACAGATTTTTGGAATGATTTCTAAATAGACAATTTGAATTCAATAGTTTGGAAATGGAATCAGATTAAATGTGAAAAATTTTGAAATGAAATTTCAAAGATAAAATTTATCTTTGAATAACTTGATAAAGTTTTGAAATTTATATAGTTTGAAATAAATTTGAATTCAATATTTGAAACAAGATTCTATGATTTGAAACTAGCGATTAAAGATGTTAACCCAGTTATATATGGGTTGAACCATTTTACATGTATTGATTTGGAAATTTGAATTTAAATTCAAGAGTCTTTAACTCGGGCAAATATAATTGGATTCTTCTGAAACGAAAACTATTTATTTTCAAATAATAAAAGCTTTCATATAAGAAATGAACTTCCAAATTGTATTCAAGTCTAAAATGAAAATGATTTCCCAAGTTATGAATAAATCTTTGGAAACAGTTTGAAAGCTATAAGTTAAATCTTTAATTTAAAGATTTAATGAGTGAATCCAATTGAAATGGAAATTGTTTGGAAACCCGTAAAAGGATCTTTGTGAAACTGTGTGAACTTTGTGAAATAAATCTTTTTGTTTAAAGATTTAAAATGGTAATTTTTTAAGCATTCAAAAGGAAATCTTTGGATTTTATAAGTTGTGACTTAACTGAAATCCCATATCCATATGTTTTAAGCATCGCACTCATTATTCGGCTTAGCCGGGAGAGGACCTTGTGTCGTATAACCCATTCCGAATAGTGATACGATGTTATGGATTGCATTTGAAGACCGGTGGTGAAGACCGTGTATTTGTGTGAACGATAGGATAACCTATCGATTGATTCTGCACTGAGTTACTCCGGTATAGAGTTTTCCCTAAGTGATGGGAAGTCCGATCGAGATTGTGAATACCCGGATTTGCAAGGCCTTCTTCGGAAGTGCCTTTGGTTCTGTTCGAACCTGAAACAGACTTGTATGGTTGTATGTCCGACACTACACTTTGAGATATAAAGCAGATTTCATTCAAATACATATCTGTTGGTGGCGGAGAACTTATTCTCTTAGCTTAACACCCTTCTCTGAGACGTACGAGCTCAGAGGTTATGTAGTTGAAAGTTATCAGTGATATATTCCCAATTTGGTAGTGTGGCATGCTAAGTGTTGTTGTGTGTTAATGATCATTTGTTGATCATTTGTAATCAGAGCATGGCTTCTGTATGAAGCATGGCTTCTGTATGAAGCATAACTTTGTGGACAAGACTGCATCAGGACCTCACAACCCGGAAATGGTCGAAACAGGAAAGATGCGGCAAGGTTATGAGGGTCGCACCCTTTAGGGTGTGTCATTCCCTTCTGGTAAAGGGTGATATCATGGTATGGAGCCCAGATATTTACCTATGTGGTGGGCTTCAATCTCATTTTCTGTGTGGTTGTTACTTTGTGGTTTAGTGACACCTCGAATAAAGGTCCCAAAGGACCGGGGGTGGCATGCTCGAGAAGTAGTTACCTAGTTACAGAGGTAACCCGACCTTGTGTTGGCAGAGATCGGGTTTGGTTCTCGGGACGTCCCGCCAGAGGCGTACCCATGGACAGTGGGAAGTTCCTTAGCCCGATCATTTGTTGGAAAATCCAAACAAAACAATACGCGCCCTGTACGGTTTTAGTCGTATAACCTGCCTCCTCAGGAGGTAGCTATAGAGGGCATAATATAATGGTACCTATGCTGGCTAAGATTAATATTATACTTTAGAAATGTTTTTCACTATGCACTAATAATAATATAAAAGAAGAATTTTGCATAGTAAGCATGTTTGACTATCATAAGGAGAAATCTCCCCCATGTGTGTGATTGCAATGTGTGTGTGTGCCAGGAGGCCTTATGTTAGTTTCATTTTCTAAAAAGCATTGCGAATTTATTTTTAAATTCTTTTGTTTGTTTTTAAAGACAAAATTGTTTTTGTTACTCACACCAGTCCCATGACTGACTCAGAGTTTATTGGTCCTTTCCTAAACTCTGGGTACCCACAATTTTCCACACGGGCAGTCTAGATTTGGGTTTTTGAGATAGTCAGGTTTAGTAGATTATTTGGAGTTAGTCCAGTCTATGGATATGGACGAGACTTGCTTGTCTAGGTGAAACGTGGTGTTGGTTCGAGCTAGCTTTGGATTGGAGCACTGGATTTGGGGATGCATTCTTTTGGAGATGGAGTTAATTTTCCGTTGCTGGTATTATCTATTTCTTTCTGCTGCTAATTCTTAAATCTCTGATAGTAGTAATATCTATTGTATCATTCTATTGTATCATATTGTACCAGATGTTGTATCTGTCAGTGTATCAATGTTATATATTGATATTCTTTTTCTTGCGCTGTGTTATTTACTTAAGGGTGTTATAAGCTCCGGCGCACCAGATTCGACGTTTGGATCTGCGACATTTGAATATGAGTGTCGTATTCGGTGCCGATTTTCGAAGGTCGTCTCAGGATCGTCACATTCGGTATCATAGCTGAGGGTTAAAACTTTAGCTCAGGAGTATAACAAGATCATTTGTGAGGAACCGATTCTTCGACTTCCGTAAATCGACATCAATACGTCCACTGTATCAACTGCCGAGCAATCGGATGCCAGAAAACCGAACCATGAGGGTTAAAAAAGAAGAGGTAGAAGAAAAGGATAGAAGAAGTAAGAAAACAGAACAGAACAAAATCAAAATCTCACAGTCGCAGCGGAACAACATATAATAAATAAATGAATAATCTTTAAAACAAAGATACTATATCAGTTATTACATTACATCACTTTACATTACATTATCAGAGTTTACAAAAACAAACGGCGGAAAAGAAATACTATATACTAGTGAATATGCCATGCCATCCAGCTTGCCTCCAGCAACTCCTGAATTCCAGAATATCCTGATAATCTGATTTTAGACTGCCCGTGTAGAAATTTATGGACACCTAGAGTTTAGGAAGGAAACAATAAACTCCGAGTCAGTCATGGGACTGGTGTGAGAACTTAAAACAATTATTATCTTTTAAAACAACAACAACAAGGATAATTTTAAAGTCAATTCGCAATGCTTTTGGAAAATGAGACTACCATAAGACCTCCCGCCACACACACAATGCAAATGCAGAATTGGAGGAGATTTCTTCTTATGATAGTCAAAGATGCTTGATACGCATTAAAAAGAAGCATTTGATATTATTACAAGTGCATAGTGTAGAAAAAATTTCGAAAGTAAAGATATAAATCTTAGCCATCATAGGTACCATTATATTATGCCTACTATAGCTACCATATTCGATGGCAGGTTCTACAACTAAAACTGTACAAGGTGCGTATTGCTTTATTTGGATTTCCAACAAATGGTCAGGCTAAGGAACTTCCTACTGCCACATGGGATCGCCTCTGGCGGGACGTCGCAAGAACTTAACCAGCTCTCTGCCAACACAAGGCCGGGTTACCTTTGTCACTAGGTAATTACTACACGACTATGCCATCCCCCGGTCCCTTTGGACCTTTATCCGAGCGCTCGATAACCAACATCACACAGTAATAAATATAGTGTGTCAACATGAGTAAGTATCGGGGCTCCATACCATGATACCACCCTTTCCAGAAGGAAATGACATACCCTAAAGGGTGCGACCCTCATAACCTTGCCTCATATTCCTGTTTTGACCATTTCCAGGGAGTGAGGTCTGACGAAGTCTCGTCACAAAGCTACGCTTTTTCACAAAGCCACGCTTTGATCAACAAATGATCAATAAATAATCATCACAAAACAACACTAAGCATGCCATATTACCAAATTGGGAATATGTCGCTGATAACCTTCAACTACATAACCTCTGAGGGTGTTAAGCTAAGAGAATAAATTCTCTGCCACCAACGGAAATATATTTGAAAGAAATCTGCTTTATATCTCAAAAATGTAATGTCGGACACGTAACCATACAAGTCTGTTCCGGGTTCGAACAGAACCGAAGGCACTTCAAAAGAAGCCCTTGCAATCCGGGTATTCACAATCCCAATCGAATTTCCCATCACAAAGGAAATCTCCATACCATAGCTAACGGTGCAGAGACAATCGATAGGTCATCCTATTGTTTTCACAAATACCCGGTCTTCAACACCGGTCTTTAAATGCTATCCATTACGACGTATCATTATTCGGAATGGGTTATACGACTCCAAAGTCCTTTCCCGGCTAACCCGAATAATGAGCGCTTATTTTAAAAATAAGTGTCGCATTCAATTTCAACTAATTCACAACAAATACCTATTTAAAGGTCAATATTGATAGTTGGTTATTTAACTATCAAGCAGTATTCACAACATCACCCGATTTCAAATAATTTCCCAAATTATTTATTTTCAAAAATATCTTCATAAGTTATATATCCTACACTTCAACCTTTTGTAAACCAATTTCAAATAAATTTACACCCTTACAACTTTCATTTCAAAATGGTTCATTTAAACCAAATAAATAAATCCTTACCGATTTATTAAATTTACATTCCAAATCCGTAAACTAATTTCCACACTTCAAAATAAATCAACGTTTATTTTTAACTAATTTCCCTTTCTTTTATAAATTCCATAGTGAATTTACAATTCCAAAAATATCTATGAATATACGATTTTTAAATCGATTTCTAATATTCATTTTCGATTTATCTTTAAAAGATAAAATCTCAAACATTCACTTCATATTGGAAAAACATTTCCATACTTATTTAATAATAAGTAATTCACCAATGTATTTATTTTCAACATTTTGAAAATATTCAATATACTTAAATTCAAATCAAGTATACATGTTATTCTTTAAGGAAAACGTTCACTTAAACACATTTATTTGGGTCAAAATGAATGTTACGTAAAACATCTTTACGACAACCCAAGATCACTAGTATAGGGATTCGAACTTAAAATAGATATATAAATCCCAATACAATATAAAACATTTCCTTTCGGAAATCATTTACTATAACAACAATGTTATAGTCCACCATTTCCTTATATTCCTCGAAAACGTCTATTTCAACAATAAATGTTGAAATCTATGATTTCGATACTTAACACATTTAAAACGTTTTTGAATCATTTAAATTCTATTTAAAATATCACTTTTTCCAAAATATTTCTTTAATATATTATCCACTGTCCAAAATCGTGAATATATTTCTTTATCCAAATTCAACATTTCTACATATTTTATTTAAAGGATTATCCACTGTCCAAAATCGTGGATATATTTCCTTTAATAAGCTATAATAATTAACTTATCAAAATAAGTCGTTTTTGGATTTATAAAACAACATTTATAAATTCCATTTATATTTTATGGCCACTTCAACTAATAAAATCACTTTACTAACAAATTCTATCCATATTCCAATTACACGCAAAAGTCCAATTTATAAGTTAATTACTTATAAATCTTTTATTTTATAAAATCTATTCATTTTATAACTTCACAATTTATAAAACTGTGAATTTCATTCACTTATGAAATCCATTTGTATTCCATTTTAACACTTATAAAAACTTGTTTTACAATTCCAATATTTTTAACTTATAGATATCAATTTTATAAATATTTTATATAAATCATTTATATAATTCAAAAATCCCAATTTAAACCATTTTATAAATTAATTAACTACTTATCTCAAAAACCACATTTCGGTTATATTTCACAAAAATCATAATTTTATAACATAAACATTTCAATGTTTATTTATTTAAAATGAATCAATTTCAAAATTAAATTTTATTATGAATTCTCAACTTAAGTTTTCAAAAATCCAATTTTATTTAATTTCGGCATCTAACGATACCAAAATATATTCGGCTAAAATTTAGCCTTTATCAATCTCAATCACAAAGATAATCACACAGATTATAAATAGATCAACAAATAGATCAACACACAACATTGAAACCAATTCAAATGTTTGAGGAATCCAGTTGGATCCCTCCAACCTGTTTCCTGCATCCAAAGATGTTAGCACAATACCAATTTCGCTTCAAGACGAAATATCGCGGTATATAGGATTTATAAAATATTATCCGCTATTATGCGGCGCAATAGGGTTTCATCCGCTATATAATGCGGGAAATCAACTCCAAATACATATATAATACCAATTCCATATAAGTTGGAATTATCGTGGTATATGTTTTTAATGAATAACCTCTGCTTACTAACGACTCATAATGTCTATTTTAACAATCAATAGATAACAATTTATCATTCAGGCATACAATAAACAATTTTAAATCTAACTATTTAAAATTAAAATCGAAACTAATTCGATTGAGTGAGAAGTTCTCACCTCGATTTCAATTCTGTTTCAGCGATTTATTTCGAATAAAATTAAACGTACGTTTAATTTTAACCGAAATTCAAACTAGCTCCAAATGACTCCAATCCAGTTCCATAGCATAGTGCTCGACGAATCGAACCCGAAGCAAGTCGTTTCGTCAAATTCCGACCTCGTATGACAAAGATATGTATTTTTAAAGTTATACGAATTTATATACAATAAATTTTCAACAATTTATTTTATATTTAAACCAAGATTGCATCACCACCGTTCGTTTTTGCTTTAGGAAATCTGGCCACACCAGTCTTCTTCTCTTCCCCATTCACGTACACGCACGCAACAAATGAACCCAAAGCCATGACCATCTAGGGCTTCGAACGTACCCAACTCCGAGCGTTTCTACATTGATCAAGCAACATCACCACGAAGCACGTCGCGCCACCAACGTTCGGCCGTAAATTGGTGGAGCTCGGACTCCCCCTTGGCACACAAATCGAAGTTGAACGGCATGGCTTCAACGTCGAACTGCCGACAATCCACAACCCCGTTTACGATCTTTATCGTTGAATTCGTAGAACTCGTGATGCTCTTCATTTTTGTAGTTGAAAGAATTTGCTAAAAGCTGATGGATTGAGAGATTTGAAGGGAAGAAGATGATTAAATTTTGGCCATTAATAGAATAGCCGGTGGCTGGCCATAGGAATTAGGGTTTGCAATTTTTTTTGAAGAGTATGGTGCTTTTATAGAAAATTTAACGAACACTATTCATCCCGGAATTTCCAAACTCCAAATCTCGCACGGTGACCGGAGTTTCTAGGGTTTATCCCACGTTCCGGACACAATGGAATAGGTTTCAGAGGCTAATTCGATTATCTGTGCGAGTTGCGCCAATAAACGATCGATTTAAATAAATTTCTAGGCGTTTTGGCTTGCCCGGACAAACGGTTAATCCGATTGACATGAAATTTAAAAACATACAATAATATCACATTACGTATCCAATGAAACTGGTTTCGTCGAAATCTGAGACTGTTTGAAAAATGACTATTTTAACATGTCAAATTAATATTAAAACAATTTCGATGCGTTTCGAGCTGCCACGGTCAAATAAAAACTCCGATTGCTATGAAAATTGAAATCCGATAATAACAAACTATTACGGATCCAATGGAACTAGTTTCGTCCAATTATGAGACTGTTCGAAAAATGGCTAATTTAACTCGTCAATTAAATATTAAAATATTCAATTTTCACAAATTAACTCCAAATTAAATTTTAAAAGTTCTATAACATCATCATGACTTCAATATGATTAAATAAAATTTTACAAATCATTTTCAGTCATATTTAACCCTATTTCCAATTATTTCTGCATTTTCAACTATTAAAATATCGATTTAATTATTCAATTAAATCTAATTATTCGAATAAAATTTATTCGACTTATAAATTTCACTTATTAATATTTAAATTCAATTAAATATACAAATTTTAATTAATATAAATTCTGGGTCATTACAGACTTCCCCCTTAAAAGAATTTCGTCCTCGAAATTACCAAGTAAGAAAAAGTTTCGAAATCCATTAACTTTTCAAAACAAACCGTTCAAGTTTGATTCACAAATCTCTTAAGTGTTTAACTTTTCCAAAATCCATAGTTATACTTCTTACAAAAAATTTACTAAGTTTCCGAATCCATATATAGTTATCTTTTCAAAATCAACTATATCGTTTAACTTTTAACTCCAAAATCAAATTTATAGTTTACAAAATTTTCCAATTTTCTCAAAAAAAAATTAACGCCTTAAATTTTCGAAAAACTTCGACATAGCCTCCTTTGCGCGGTTCGATCGGTACGACTACAAAATGGCACTACGGCCCCTCAGAATCAAAAGAAAAGAGAAAGCCAAGTGGCTGGAGAAGAAAATCATCAAAGCTCATACTGAAATTCAAATACGTACCTTTTGTCGAGCAATTCAATTTTTATCTTCGAAATCAAAATTCCAATTCTATTTCCTTTAATACACTAGTAAATCCTGCTAACCATAATATCCAATTGCAACTTTCAAATTTATTTTGCACATTCGTTTACAAAATTTTCAGTACATGTTTTTTATACCATTTTTACTTTACTTTACTATTGAAGTTATATACCCATTTTCATTCTAGATTGCATTATCAATTTCATTCGAATTTAATAGTTTACATTCACTAATTTACATTTACATTAGTTCACTTTCAATTCAAATCAATTTTATTAATTCAATTTCGTTAACACTTAATGAATTTATATACAATCAACTAACAATCAAATAACAACCAATATATATTCAACATAACCAAATTCATTCAATTTACTTTCAACATTCTATTTGGTTCAACACTTATAATTTCAATTGGTTTAACATTTAATTGATTTTCATTCAATTATTCAACTTCTAATTACATTGGCTTTCAATGAATTAACACTTCATTCACTATTTCATATCAACTTATTTACTTTCGATTGACTAACATTCAATTCATTTATTAATTTAATTGCCAATTCCTTTAACAATATAAGGTTGAATTTCAGTTATATAACTCAAGTTTATATTCATTCAATCAACTTTATTATTTTATTTTGATACCAAAATCAACTTTATTCAATTTTACTTAAGTTACATTTCCTTTAAACCTCATTTGTTTAACTTCACTTAAATTTCCACTTATAAGTTCAATTCAGATTTCAATTTTAATTAACTTTTACCAAAGTCAAATTTTCATATCACTATCAAATTCATATTTCATTTTACTTAACAAAATTGTTTAACCATTTTAACTATTGGTTTCACTTACATTTTCTATGTTATACAACTTATATATTTAAACTTCCAAATCCATTTACTTATCCAAAGCTAAATTTAATATCTTATACTATAAGTTCTAAATTCATTTCACTTATATTCATCAATTTCAACTTGGATTTTTAAATTTATTTTCAAATTTGTTTATCACAACAAAATTCAAAATTTCAATTTACTATGGTAGCAAATCCATCACACAGAAACTCGAAAATGGTACCGATGATGCTGCAGTCATCACCCTTATTATTTCCCAGCAACAATAGTGAAATCAGTGCTTTAAATTCTTTCAAAAATTTCCTTTTATCTTATAAATCACATTTATAAATCTTTCCTTAAAAAATTTCATTATTCTCCTTTATTTATACAAGATTGTTTCACAATTGTAAATCATTTTAATTATAATTCCATACTTATAATTCATTTGCTTATACAATTCATTCTTTTACAGCTGTTGTTTTTATTTAACTTATTCAACAACCAAACAATTAATTCATATACACTTTAATAATTCTGAAAAATTATTCCTTTATATATAAAATATAATCAAGGTAAAATTATTTCATATACCCAATTTAAAACAATATCGTGCAGAATTTGTTCTGTACAAGTGTTTAGAGATCCTTATCGATAGAGTTGTACGGACTATACCGACCAGAATCCATATACCACTCAACAGACCAATCATCACAATATAAAATAATTTTATATTCACTAACAAATACGCGCTCATATCTATTATTACACTCAAACTCATTCTAGAGTACTACTGACTCCATCTCCAATGAGTAACACCCAACAGAGCCATGGTTATCGCTTAACCATTTGCTCTGATACCAAATGTGAGGAACTGATTCTTCGACTTCCGAAAATCGACATCAATACGTCCACTGTATCAACTGCCGAGCAATAGGATGCCGGAAAACCGAACCATGAGGGTTAAAAAAGAAGAGATAGAAGAAAAGGATAGAAGAAGTAAGAAAACAGAACAGAACAAAATCAGAATCTCACAGTCACAGCGGAACAACATATAATAGATAAATGAATAATCTTTAAAACAAAGATGCTATATCAGTTATTATATTACATCACTTTACATTACATTATCAAAGTTTACAACAACAAACAGCGGAAAAGAAATACTATATACTAGTGAATACGCCATGTCATCCAGCTTACCTCCAGCAACTCCTGAATTTCAGAATATCCTGATAACCTGATTCTAGACTGCCCGTGTGGAAATTTATGGGCACCCAGAGTTTAGGAAGGAAACAATAAACTCCGAGTAAGTCATGGGACTGGTGTGAGAACTTAAAACAGTTATTATCTTTTAAAACAACAACAACAAGGATAATTTTAAAGTCAATTCGCAATGCTTTTGGAAAATGAGACTACCATAAGACCTCCCGCCACACACACAATGCAAACGCAGAATTGGAGGAGATTTCTTCTTATGATAGTCAAAGATGCTTGATACGCATTAAAAAGAAGCATTTGATGTTATTACTAGTGCATAGTGTAGAAAAAATTTCGAAAGTAAAGATATAAATCTTAGCCATCATAGGTACCATTATATTATGCCTACTATAGCTACCATATTAGATGGCAGGTTCTACAACTAAAACCGTACAAGGTGCGTATTATTTTATTTGGATTTTCAACAAATGGTCAGGCTAAGGAACTTCCTACTGCCACATGGGATCGCCTCTGGCGGGACGTCCCAAGAACTTAACCAGCTCTCTGCCAACACAAGGCCGGGTTACCTTTGTCACTAGGTAACTACTACACGACTATGCCATCCCCCGGTCCCTTTGGACCTTTATCCGAGCGCTCGATAACCAACATCACACAGTAATAAATATAGTGTGTCAACATGAGTAAGTATCTGGGCTCCATACCATGATACCACCCTTTCCAGAAGGAAATGACATACCCTAAAGGGCGCGACCCTCATAACCTTGCCGCATATTCCTGTTTTGACCATTTCCGGGGAGTGAGGTCTGACGAAGTTTCATCCACAAAGCTACGCTTTTTCACAAAGCCACGCTTTGATCAACAAATGATCAATAAATAATCATCACACAGCAACACTAAGCATGCCACATTACCAAATTGGGAATATATCGCTGATAACCTTCAACTACATTACCTCTAAGGGTGTTAAGCTAAGAGAATAAATTCTCTGCCACCAACGGAAATATATTTGAAAGAAATCTGCTTTATATCTAAAAAATGTAATGTCAGACACGTAACCATACAAGTCTGTTCCGGGTTCGAACAGAACCGAAGGCACTTCAAAAGAAGCCCTTGCAATCCGAGTATTCACAATCCCAATCGAATTTCCCATCAAAAAGGAAATCTCCATACCATAGCTAACAGTGCAGAGACAATCGATAGGTCATCCTATCGTTTTCACAAATACCCGGTCTTCAACACCGATCTTCAAATGCTATCCATTATGACGTATCATTATTCGGAATGGGTTATACGACTCCAAAGTCCTTTCCCGGCTAACCCGAATAATGAGCGCTTATTTTAAAAATAAGTGTAGCATTCAATTTCAACCAATTCACAACAAATACCTATTTAAAGGTCAATATTGATAGTTGGTTATTTAACTATCAACCAGTATTCACAACATCACCTGATTTCAAATAATTTCCCAAATTATTTATTTTCAAAAATATCTTCATAAGATATATATCCTACACTTCAACCATTTGAAAACCAATTTCAAATAAATTTACACCCTTACAACTTTCATTTCAAAATGGTTCATTTAAACCAATTAAATAAAACCTTACCGATTTATTAAATTTACGTTCCAAATCCGTAAACTAATTTCCACACTTCAAAATAAATCAACGTTTATTTTTAACTAATTTCGCTTTCTTTTATAAATTCCATAGTGAATTTACAATTCCAAAAATATCTATGAATATACGATTTTTAAATCGATTTCTAATATTCATTTTCAATTTATCTTTAAAAGATAAAATCTCAAACATTCACTTCATATTGGAAAAACATTTCCATACTTATTTAATAATAAGTAATTCACCAATGTATTTATTTTAAACATTTTGAAAATATTCAATATACTTAAATTCAAATCAAGTATACATGTTATTCTTTAAGGAAAACGTTCACTTAAACACATTTATTTGGGTCAAAACGAATGTTACGTAAAACATCGTTACGACAACCCAAAATCACTAGTATAGGGATTCGAACTTAAAATAGATATATAATTCCCAATACAATATAAAACATTTCCTTTCGGAAATCATTTACTATAACAACAATGTTATAGTCCACCATTTCCTTATATTCCTCGAAAACGTCTATTTCAACAATAAATGTTGAAATCTATGATTTCGATACTAAACACATTTAAAACGTTTTTGAATCGTTTAAATTCTATTTAAAATATCACTTTTTTCAAAATATTTCTTTAGTATATTATCCACTGTCCAAAATCGTGAATATATTTCCTTATCCAAATTCAATATTTCTACATATTTTATTTAAAGGATTATCCATTGTCCAAAATCATGGATATATTTCCTTTAATAAGCTATAATAATTAACTTATCAAAATAAGTCGTTTTTGGATTTATTAAACAACATTATAAATTCCATTTATATTTTATGGCCACTTCAACTTATAAAATCACTTTATTAACAAATTCTATCCATATTCCATTTACATGCAAAAGTCCAATTTATAAGTTAATTACTTATAAATCTTTTATTTTATAAAATCTATTCATTTTATTACTTCACAATTTATAAAACTGTGAATTTCATTCACTTATGAAATCCATTTGTATTCCATTTTAACACTTATAAAAACTTGTTTTATAATTCCAATATTTTTAACTTATAAATATCAATTTTATAAATATTTTATATAAATCATTTATAATAATTCAAAAATCCCAATTTAAACCATTTTATAAATTAATTAACTACTTATCTCAAAAACCAAATTTCGGTTATATTTCACAAAAATCATAGTTTTATAACATAAACATTTCAACGTTTATTTATTTAAAATGAATCAATTTCAAAATTAAATTTTATTATGAATTCTCAACTTAAGTTTTCAAAAATCCAATTTTATTTAATTTTGGCATCTAACGATACCAAAATATATTCGGCTAAAATTTAGCCTTTAACAATCTCAATCACAAAGATAATCACGCAGATTATAAATAGATCAACAAATAGATCAACACACAACATTGAAACCAATTCAAATGTTTAAGGAATCCAGTTGGATCCCTCCAACCTGTTTCCTACATCCAAAGATGTTAGCACAATACCAATTTCGCTTCAAGACGAAATATCGCGGTATATAGGATTTATAAAATATTATCAGCTATTATGCGGCGCAATAGGGTCTCATCCGCTATATAATATAGGAAATCAACTGCAAGTACATATATAATACCAATTCCATATAAGTTGGAATTATCGCGGTATATGTTTTTAATAAATAACCTCCGCTTACTAACGGCGCATAATGTCTATTTTAACAATCAATAGATAACTATTTATCATTCAAGCATACAATAAACAATTTTAAATCTAACTATTTAAAATTGAAATCAAAACTAATTCGATTGAGTGAGAAGTTCTCACCTCGATTTCAATTCCGTTTCAGCGATTTATTTCGAATAAAATTAAACGTACGTTTAATTTTACTCGAAATTCAAACTAGCTCCAAACGACTCCAATCCAGTTCCATAGTGTAGTGCTCGACGAAACGAACGAGCCCGAAGCAAGTCGTTTCGTCAAATTCCGCACTCGTATGACAAAGATATGTATTTTTAAAGTTATACGAATTTATATACAATAAATTTTCAACAATTTATTTTATATTTAAACCAAGATTGCATCACCACCGTTCGTTTTTGCTTTAGGAAATCTGGCCACACCAGTCTTCTTCTCTTCCCCATTCACGTACACGCACGCAACAAAAGAACCCAAAGCCATGACCATCCAGGGCTTCGAACGTACCCAACTCCGAGCGTTTCTACATTGATCAAGCAACATCACCACGAAGCACGTCGCGCCACCAACGTTCGGCCGTAAATTAGTGGAGCTCGGCCTCCCCCTTGGCACACAAATCGAAGTTGAACGGCACGGCTTCAACATCGAACTGCCGACAATCCACAACCCCGTTTACGATCTTGACCGTTGAATTCGTAGAACTCGTGATGCTCTTCGTTTTTGTAGTTGAAAGAATTTGCTAAAAGCTGATGGATAGAGAGATTTGAAGGGAAGAAGATGATTAAATTTCGGCCATTAATAGAATAGCCGGTGGCTGGCCATAGGAATTAGGGTTTGCAATTTTTTTGAAGAGTATGGTGCTTTTATAGAAAATTTAACGAACACTATTCATCCCGGAATTTCCAAACTCCAAATCTCGCGCTGTGACCGGCGTTTCTAGGGTTTATCCCGTGTTCCGGACATAATGGAATAGGTTTCGGAGGCTAATTCGATCATCTATGCGAGTTACGGCAATAAACGATCGATTTAAATTAAACCGATTTAAATTAAACCGATTTAAACAAATTTCTAGGCGTTTTGGCTTGCCCCGGACAAACGGTAAATCCGATTGACATGAAATTTGAAACCATACAATAATATCAATTACTGATCCGATGAAACTAGTTTCGTCGAAATCCGAGACTATTTGAAAAATGACTATTTTAACATGTCAAATTAATATTAAAACAATTTCGATGCGTTTCGAGCTGCCACGATCAAAAGAGAACTCCGATTGCTATGAAAATTGAAATCCGATAATAACAAACTATTACGGATCCAATGGAACTAGTTTCGTCCAATTCTGAGACTGTTTGAAAAATGGCTAATTTAACTCGTCAATTAAATATTAAAATATTCAATTTTCACAAATTAACTCCAAATTAAATTTTAAAAGTTCTATAACATCATCATGACTTCAATATGATTAAATAAAATTTTACAAATCATTTTCAATCATATTTAACCCAATTTCCAATTATTTCTGTATTTTCAATTATTAAATTATCGATTTAATTATTCAATTAAATCCAATTATTCGAAATAAAATTTATTCGACTTTTAAATTTCACTTATTAATATTTAAATTCAATTAAATATACAAATTTTAATTAATATAAATTCTGAGTCATTACATCATTAGAGATAGGGTGAAGTATACCCTAGAATGAGTATATCCCTAAGATATCCGTTCGAATGCCTAAGTAAATTCTCTTACTATCCACTGATAGTAAGTATGAATGCGAGAAGAGAATGAGAAGGGGACAGGGGTGTACCACTATAAATGGTCAATACCCTGTAACAGCGGAAACAATTTTCTTCTCAATTTCCTTTGATTTGTCTTCCTAAATTCTTTGATTGCTTCGTGACAGGTCCAGAAAGAAGCTTCAGCATGAAGATGACCCTACGAATCGTTGTAGAAAATCTTTATCTTTATCGATTTCTTAACAGTTTTTCGATTTAAATTCTAATGAATAAAAACTGGGAATTTGGAATTGAAAATTCTAAATAAATTGGAAATTTTAAATTGAGTTAAATTAATTAATAAAATACGAAGCTAATTTTGAATTGAATCGATAAAACGATTTCGTTTAAAATCAAATTGAAATTCTATTGTATTTTCTTGTGTATATCGAAGTCCGAAAAGGGACATGGTGGATATATGCTTTGGGGTATTCCGACTTGAGTTTGGAATCCATATTTTGTTTTTGAAAGATTATAGAAGATTGAATCCATCTATCAATCTCTTTTTTTTAGCATTTCTTTTCAATTCTATGACGGTTCCTGATAGATCTAGGAAGAAGATTTGATATATTTGCATGGGACATAAACTCCAAATAGGCCAAAAATGTTTGTTTGGATGAATTGGTTGCTTTGGTTGTTATGGTTGATAGGTATGCTTTAGTTTCTAAACTAAAAGTTTTGAAATTGTATCCATATATCTGTCTATTTTTGGGTCCAGATATATTCTATGAATGGTTAGTTATCCATCGAACTAACCAATGCCCTGCATATTCGTAGATTTGATGACTCGAGTATCCTATGTAGTATTGAATGAGTTTGTTCTTATATTGTCAATATTCTGATTTGGTAAGCCAAATGCAAAATAGATATCCAGTTTGACCTGAAAAACTTTTTCTCTGTCTTTGTGTATCTATCTTTGTTGTTTTCGTGCCTGCAAATTTCGAGGACGAAATATCTTAAGGGGAGAAACCTGTAACGATCCCGGATTTTAATTGAGTTTAAAATGATAATTAATTTAATTTTTGAATAAAATTTGTGAAATTTATTGGTAAATTGATTTGAGAATCTCTAAATTCAAATATAAATATGTGTATTTTGGAAAGAAACTATGGTTTGAAACTTAAAATAAAATCTTTCGAAAATAAAATAAATCTTATAAATATTAACATAAGTATATAAATAAACTAAGCATTTGATAGGTTAAGTTTTGAAGTGAAAAAGAAATAAAATAAATATCTTAAAATTTTGGTTATGTAAACTATAAAATATAAAATATACACATTAAACAAATTAGTTAAAATTCAAACAACATATTAACTATAGGATGTCATTTCTATTACAAAGCATAAGACAGCAAAATATATTAAAATGTGAAGGAAGAAGTGCATTCAAGTTTGAACAAATATATGAAGACAAGTTTGTATATTTGTAAAATGAAGAGAAAGAAAAGGATAAGTATGCAAGCTTGCAAAAGAAACAGACAACATACATATATTTCAAATATGATCAGTATGAACACTTGAACAAAAATATGTATGTATTGGCTTGTATAAGAAGACAAGAGGAAGACAATACTATATATTCAAGTATGATTTAAAATTAGGATAAGTATAGATTTGTACAAAGAACAATTAATGCTTGGATATTATTAGCACACAATATATCATCTCAGCCACCACAACATAGATTTTATTAGCCGAAATTTATACTTAATCAAATAAAAGAAAAAAATATCTTGGTCTTGTATTGTACAAACATAAAAAATATCACCCTGTACAAATTGTATACCCTGTAAACCTCTTTTATCTATATATTACCTTCATTCCAGTTCGTCCATAAGCTAAGGAAAAAAGATCTGAAATGATATCATCTGAAACCTAAAATAAAATTCAATTTAAACAACAATACAACTTCATAAATAAGAGATCAAAAGCAGGGAGAAGTTAGAAGTTACAGGGAATTCAAACTTGCAATTTCAAACCTGTTTCAAACAGAAAGCTCTGTTCTTTTTTTATCAAGGTGAGCAAACAACTTAGGTTAATTGTAATCAGTGTATGACTTATGATGAATGCTTGGATATCTTCTTTATTTTAACACTGTGTATGTGAAATTGTTGTTGACAGTGCTGAGTTATACACTTCTTTTCTGTTTATAGTTCAGGATGAAATCAACTTTGAAACAATTCGATTTCCCCATTTCTAATCCTTTTCAAGCTTCGATGTCTAAAGCAAAGATGTATATTTAAGTATGAACTATGATCTAAAAATAGTTTTATGAAGTAAAAATGTATACAAGAGGAAATATTGAATTTTTACAAAGGATACTTCAAAATTTGAAAATTTTGAAATTTTCAAAACATTGATTCAAGTGTATAACTTGAATCCTTACTGAAAGCTTTGGTTTTTAAAATGAATTTGGTGATTTTTAGTAAGGTGGTTTGAGAGCAGTTTGAAGATGTTCGAATTGGGTATTTTAATCGATTGCCGGCGGTAGGAGGCGCTGGAGGTGTCGGGGTTGCTGGTGGGGGTGGTCGAGCCTATGACGATGGTAGGAAAAATGGTCGTAGGTACTCTAAATCATCGTGGCAACGGCGGCATGAGGTTTTTATTTGTAAACCCAGTTTTTGTGAGGTCGAGAATTTCATCTCGTTCGTCGTTTGTAGGCGATCGCGTTCAACGTGGTTTGGGGAGTTGGTGAAGGAAGTATTGAGGAGTGAATGGCCAAAGTTTCAGGAGTTTCGGCGGTTGAGTCTGCGGAGGCGATGTGATTTCAAGTGTTGGTGATGAGGCCAGTTCATGTTCCAGGTTTCTAGTTCGAGCTCGATTTCGATTTGTGTGGGTGGCGTGCGATCTGGGTGTTCGAATGAGGTCGCGTGAGTTCATGTGATGGTCGAACATCGCCGCGACAATGACCGAAGGTGGGAGGCGTCGGTGTACGTACACCACGTGCACGTTGTATCTGGGAACAATGGAGTTTGGCGAAGTCGAGTTCGGCTAGGTGTTGTGCCCGTGTTTTTTTGAGGTGCGACTCGATGTCATCTGGAGGGTGTCTCGGGTATACTAGCTACAGGTTTTAAAACCTGTAAGTTTTATAAAACTTAGATATGGATTTTTAAAATATAAAATAGATATTTAAACTAAGTTTTAATCAAAATTTAGTTTGTGTTCGAATAAAATTTGAATCTCAGTTTTAAATATAAGATAAAGTTTTTAAATTAAATTATTTGTAACAACTTTAAAAGGGTTAAATAGTTGGGATTTAAAAAGTAAAGCTTTAGATAAAAATAGAGATTTAAACTTAATTTTAAATCTAGATTCAAATATAAATCTGAATCTTAGTTTTTGAAATAAAAGAAATTTTAAAAAAATTGAATTGTTTTAGATAACTTGAATGATAAAGTGATTTTTAAATTGATTTGAATTTAAAATGAAATCTGGTTTTAAATCCTTTTAACTTATATTATAAGGTAGATAATTCTTTAACTTGAGAATTTAAAAAGGATTTTGAAATTGTTTTAACTTTATTAAAGATAAATTGGTATTCGTCTTAAAGCTTGAAATTTAAAATGAAATTTGAATCTAAATTTGAAGTGTAAGGTTTAAATCCACTTTAATGTTGATGAAGTCATTAATAAAGAAATGGATTACCTTAGAGATAATTAAGGTAATTAAGTGATTTAATTAATAAGATAATTAAGGAATAATTTATTTAATTTATAAATTAATAATTTAGATTAATTTATAATTAGAAATAATTAATAATGATTTAATCTAAGATAATTTCTTAAGAAAATAATTAAAGAAATGTTATCGGTTAATGAAGATAATTAACTAAGGATTTTTAAGTATTAACTAATATGATTAATTTTAATAATTAATTAGAGTAATTAATTAAGATAATCAATTGTAAATTGTTAATTACTTAATGAAAGTAATTAAGGGGTTAATTACTAATTGTAATTAATTTTGGATATTTTAATTAATTTAATGATAAAGATTAATTAGTAATTAATGATTATTTGTTATGAGTATAATTACTTTATGGTAAGTAATTAAAGAGTTAATTTCTTGAAATAATTAATTAAGGGATTAATTAATTATGTAATTGGTTTAAAGGTTAATTTAACTAATATGATTAATTAAGAATATTTAATTAATTAAGGTGATGGATTAATTAATTTATATTAAATGATTTATAAGGATTGGATAATAAATTCATAAATAATTAATTTAATTGGAAATAAATTGAATTAATTTGGATTAAATAGTTAATTAATCCTGATTACAAAATAATTATTGAAGGCTTGACCTTACTTATGAATGATTTTATTGTATGAGATACCTTGAATTGATTGTCCTATCTGATCTGTGATATTTTGTTCTGTGAATTGAGCTGTGTAATTTATTAATTATTTGTGATACATTTGTATATTATATGTGAATCTGTGAATGAACGATAAGCGATATAATTTATACCGCTTATCAACTATATGTCAGTGTTTTGATCTGTGATAATTGTATGATGTTGCACTATTGTGTTAATCCCTCTGGACCACACCATACACACACAAATATGGATTTCACAAGGAAATCGATTAAGTCATATATTTTTGGAAATATTTCTAAATAGACAATTTGAATTCAATGGTTTGGAAATGGAATCGGATTAAATGTGAAAACTTTTGAAATGAAATTTCAAAGATAAAATTTATCTTTGAATGACTTGATAAAATTTTGAAATTTAAATAATTTAAAATAAATTTGAATTCAATATTTGAAACTGGATTCTATGATTTGAAACTAGGGATTAAAGATGTTAACCTAGTTATATATGGGTTGAACCATTTTACATGTATTGATTTGGAAATTTGAATTTAAATTCAAGAGCTTTAACTCGAGCAAATATAATTGGATTCTTCTGAAACGAAAACTATTTGTTTTCAAATAATAAAAGCTTTCATATAAGAAATGAACTTCCAAATTTTGTTCAAGTCTAAAATGAAAATGATTTCCCAAGTTATGAATAAATCTTTGGAAACAGTTTGAAAGCTATAAGTTAAATCTTTAATTTAAAGATTTAATGAGTGAATCCAATTGAAATGGAAATTGTTTTGAAACCCGTAAATGGATCTTTGTGAAACTGTGTGAACTGTGTGAAATAAATCTTTTTGTTTAAAGATTTCAAATGGTAATTTTTTTAACCATTCAAAAGGAAAGCTTTGGATTTTATAAGTTGTGACTTAACTGAAATCCCATATCCATATGTTTTAAGCATCACACTCGTTATTCGGTTTAGCCGGAAGAGGACCTTGTGTCATATAACTCATTACGAATAGTGATACGACGTTATGGATTGCATTTGAAGACCAGTGGTGAAGACCGGGTATTTGTGTGAACGATAGGATAACCTGTCGATTGACTCTGCACTGAGTTGCTCCGGTATAGAGTTTTCCTTAAGTGATAGGAAGTCCGATCGGGATTGTGAATACCCCGATTTGCAAGGGCTTCTTCGGAGTGCCTTTGGTTCTGTTCGAACCCGGAACAGACTTGTATGGTTGTATGTCCGACACTACGCTTTGAGATATAAAGAAGATTTCTTTCAAATACATATATGTTAGTGGCAGAGAACTTATTCTCTTAGCTTAACACTGTAACGACCCGGAATTTTGGGCAATATTAATTTAATAATCTGTGTTAATAATTTAATTGGTTTGATAAATTTTCTTTATGATTTTAATTTAAATTGATAAATTTATTCTTTTATGGTTAATAAATAT
Organism: Allium cepa; assembly: GCA_030765085.1. NCBI lineage: Eukaryota > Viridiplantae > Streptophyta > Magnoliopsida > Asparagales > Amaryllidaceae > Allium > Allium cepa. Next base: position 428,857,926 of record CM060935.1, read on the forward strand.
TTAATCTGATAATTGTGATTTATGTCTTTCTAACAATTTAAAATTTTGATAAGAATTGTTTTTCAAAGCTAATCAGATTTATTCTGTTTATAATATATACAATTGATATATATTGTAAATAGAACAGCTTTTGTTTTAAATTAAAGATTTAGTTTTGCAAATTGTAATATATATGTTTGTATATGTTATAATTTGAAATTGTTTTGAAATTTAATTAAATCAATTAATAATTTATATATGAATGAATATGGTAAATTAAAGCTTTGTTTAGAAATTTATATTTTTCAAAAGTTAATTTAAAGATTAGTTCATAAGATAATCAGTTTGTTTTTAAATAAGATAATTTAAAAAGATTTTTAAAACAAACTTTTGTTTTGTCTTCTTTAAAAATATGAGATTGTTATTATTTTAAATATGATAGTTTATAAAGGAAATTTATCAATGTTTAAATTTTAAAATGATTATAAAATACATGTATAAGAGATTCATTTGTATTATAATTAGTTTATAATATTTTCTTTAAAATTTAAGTTTATATTTATATTTAAATTAAATAAAAGTTTAAAAACACTTAAAGACAAATGTAAACATATTAACACCTCTTAAAACACTTGTAAGAGAATTAAGCAAGCTAGGTGACATTTGTTCAATTAACAACAAGTGGCAATTCATTTCATTTTAATTTTATTTAATGTTTTTAGAAGAAAACAAGTTTCTTCAAAACATTTTCATTCTTTCAAACATTAATGGCAAGATCAGAAACAAAGTTCCAAAATCTGAAAATAAAATAAAAAAACTAAAAACAATTCTGCAAAGCAAAAGAATTATCAACCTGCAACTGATAGAATCAAGTTCAACCTACAATTCAGAATTAAACTGCAATTTTCAACATGCAAGGGAAATCAACAGCAAACCAAAGCACAATTTTCAGATTTAAGATTCAAGCCTGGAAATTAAGATAACTGCTCTGCATATTTCAGAGGTAAGTAAATACTTTTTTTTAAAACAGTTGATCTTATTTTACTGCCTTGCATGTGTTGTGATTGACTTGTATTAAAATTTTATAGCTTAAATTTATATGGATTAGTACTCGTATGTTGTGAGAGTTTGTTGTTTGCATGCAGGTGTGTTTACTGTAAATGATCTGTTAAAAGAAAATTTTAACTCCTCTGTTATTTCAAAGCAAAATTTCTGAGTAAACTTCAAATTGAAAATACAGTAAGGTGATGCTGAGTTAATATCTTCAAATATGGAAGTTGGATTCAATATGAGTTAAGTGTTAAAGATAAATTTGCATAAGAAACAGTTAAGATAATTGCAGGAAGTAGGATATGCAGTAAAATCAAATAATTATATCAAGTAAATCATGATCGAATTTTGATGAATAAAATTTATATCCTAAATCTATAATGCATAATATGAATTTTAAAACAGAAATCAGAATTTCTTACTTACAGTTGAAAATGAATTTTGGATTTTTCTAAATTTGGGGGTTTTGTCAAATTCATGTGACTAAGTAATTTATAGGCTTTGAAATTTGAATCCAAGCTGTGTTAATCGATACTTAACACTAGAAAAATACTTATCAAATTTATTATGTAACACAGATTTTAGAAACTTGATTAGTAAGGTTTAGCATTGTTCTTTTGTTTGTCTGGGTAGCCGAAGATTTATGATGTGGATATGGTATCGGGATTGACCGCGACTTGGAAATAGAGGCGTGGAGGTTGTGGAGATGCTGTGAGATGATCATTGGGGTGTTCTGGTGGAGGCGACATCGGAAACGTTGGATTTTGGGTTTGAGTCATCTGCAGTATTTCGAGCTCGAGTTTGAAATTTCGACTCGTGTATTGATGGGTGGATCTGGGCTCACCTAAGGGCTCGCGAGAGAGTTTGTGACTGTGGAGAATTGTCACGATGGTCAATAGAGGCAGGCGGCGGAGGTGCATGTGCACCGTGCTTTGTGTGCACAGTTTTGGGTTGCTGGAGATTTCGCGTTGGGGAAGACGAGGTCGACTCGGGTGGAAACTCGCATGTGACTCGGGGTAACTCGAAGTCAGGGTGGTTTGGGTTTGCTTCGGGGCTAACTCGGGTTGATGGGTGGTTTTTTTCGGGTTTTCCTTAGGTGTTGTCTGATAATAGTTTTTTTAAGGAAATAAAATGAAAACTTTAAACTTGTTGTTTAAAAATTTAATGTTAATCAAATTTATAAGTATAAGTTGAAATTATATAATTTATTTCAATTAAATTTATTTAAAGGGATTTCATATTGAAAGTAATTTAATTACATTTTGGATTTCAATTTAAAAATGGTATTTTGAATTTGAATATTAAATAAAAAGTTAAGTTTAAAATGTTAAGTAATGATTCAATCTTAAGATTTCAAATTTTTATTTGAAATAAATAAGATTAATTTGAATGTTTTAAAGTATTGAAAATTTTGAAATTTGTTTCTAAATTTCCTATTTTTAAATAAGATTATCATTATGATTTTGAAAACCAAATAGGATAACTGGTTTAAGATGTTAAAATTTGATTTAATTCATTACGAGATAAATAAGGTTAATTTATCTTTAATTTGAATATTAAATTTGATTGTTAATAAGAAAAATTTAATTAAGATTAATGTTCTCTTAATTAATTAAGGATTTTGAAATTATAAGAAGTTAATCAATTGTTTAAATAAATTTTAGAATAATTAGTTAGTTATTTAGATAATTTAAATAATCACTTAATTATGAATTAGTTAAGTGTAATTACTTAATAAAGTAATTAATGATTAATAATTGAATGTAATTAAGAAAGTCAATTACTTATGGAAGTAATTAATGATAATTACTCATGGAGTAATTAGTTGAAGTAATTATTGGTTAATCACTTAATGATATCAATTAAAGAATTGATTAATATAATTGTTGAAGTTAATTAATTATGAAGTGATTAATTAATTTAAGAATTAAGAATTATTTAATAATAAAGTTAATTGTTTGTTAAGTGATTAATTAAGGAAGTAATTAAGACTTATTAATGAGAGTGATTAGAGATAATTACTTATGTAAGTAATTAAGAGTTAATTACTTAATTATTTAGCTAAATAATCAATGTGATTAATTAATTAATGAAATTAACTTAAGGTTAATTACACAGTAATTAATTCAAATTGAGATTAATTAATAAAGTAATTAATTAAGGATTTATTTGTTAAATGTAATTACTTAATGAAGTAATTAAAGATTAATTAATTAGAATAATTAATCAAAGATTAATATAATTAATTAATTAAGAAGTTAATTAATTAAGATAAGTAATTACAACTTGTTAATTACTGTTTATGAATTAATGAGTTGATTTATTTATAAGTTAATTATTAATTAATTAAAGTAATTATTAATTAATAAGGATCATTAATTAATGCAATTAATTATATTAATCAAGGTTGATTATATTAGTAATTAATTTAAATGTGATTAATTAATTGTAATTAATTAAGGATTAATGTATTTAATTATAGTTAATTAATGAATGATCATTAATTATTGTAATTAATGATAGTAATTAAAAGATTAATTACTGTATATGGATAGGATAATTACTTGAATGTAATTAAAATAATTAATCAAGGAAGATTAATTAAGGAAAAATCATTAGAGACGATAAATACTTTTGGAATAATAATGAATGAAGAAGGATTATGGTAATTCAATTGATTAAGAGATAATTAATTCTGTTTGGATGTTTGATTGATATTGGATGATCAATATTTGGAGATTGATATTGTATGATTGGTTGATATTGGATGTTTGATGTTTGGTTGATACTAGTTGATACTGGATATCTTTGTTATGTGATATGATGCTTTGTGAAGATGAATATGGATATGAATTATCTCTTGTAATAATATGATTCATCTATCTGTTTATATATCATCCTAAATATAAGTTTAAACTGTTTAAACCCTTAAGTACAACTTGGACATTAAAATGGCGTTTGGTTTCGATGAGACCGGGATCGGGTTTCCATATTTGGGATCCGAAAACCACATCGATTCCAATTAAACGTTAGGTCGTTAATCCAAGTGGAGCAAGTGAAGACTCGAGGTGTAAGGGCTATACGTCAGTATAACTCCGTGGGTGATTCCGTAATGAGTTGACGGAATAGTTCTTATAGATTCGAGATGGTGAATCAGAGTGCAAGGGCTATGGTCGTTGACTCTGAGGGTGATTCCAATAATGAGTGCAACGAGATAGTGCCTTCAGTTTCGTTCGAATCTGGAACGAACTTGTATGGATTGAATGCTTTCAAAACATCGTCAGGTGGACGATGAGCATTCTAAGATAGATGTGTTCTATAAAGGTAATCGTAACCTCAAGCCTCATCAACCGGGAATGGCTAAAACAGGGGAGGTGCAGCAAGGCTTCGTGGGTAGCTCCCACTGGAGAGCAAGATTTTCCCCTGTCTAGAAGTCTCTTTTTATTCAGCTGTGTGGGCGGTTGGGTCGCGGCCAACTGCGAGGTTGTCTTGTTCGGGACTGTCCAGTAAGGGATGGTTCCGGCCTTGTGTTGCAGGGGAGTGGGAGTACTCCTCGGTACGTTGATCTAGGCCACGTACTGTGACGAGCGGTATCCCAGTAGCCCTGCCATTGATGGAAACCCATTTTCCCTACAAGACCCTACGGTTTTGATTGTATTACCCACTTTTGTGGCTAGTAGCTGGAATTTAATCATGTAACAATTTCGGCTATTTCTTATTTACTTGAAAACCCTAGACACTATTATAATATCACTGGATTTCCTATCAAATGTTTTGGTTAGCGTAAGGTAAAAACTTTTCCATGTTTATGTGTGGGAAGTCTTACGTGATACCTTTTCTTTTCAAAGGTTTTTTCTAAAAGTTAAGCAATTTTAACCCGTTTACTCACACCAGGCCCCTGTCTGACCCGAGTGTTTATTTTCTGTTTTATTAAACTCTTGGGTACTCATATTATGTATGAGTAGTCAAGTGGATCGGGTTAGCTTGACGAATTCTGGAGGAAATATGGAGCAGGAGGCTTCGACGTGTAGATATATATATTGATTCCGCTGTGTTTGTTTGTACCTGTATCTGTTGTTCTTGAGTTGTATAGTTAGACAGAAGTTTATAACTGTCTATTATCTGTTGTTTTAAGTTGTGTACTCTGATGTAATGAGATACTATGTAATATTTTATGTGGTATATTATATTTTATTCGTTCCGCTATGAGTTCTCTGATGTTGTTCTGTTTCTTCTTCCTCTTTCTTTTCTTCTTCTATCCCTTTCTTTCTTCAAGATAATGCGATTTTCTGGGAGTAGAAAGTCGGGTCGTCTCACTTGGTATCAGAGCATTAGGCTCTGAAGTATTTCTTTCTTTAGGAAGCATTAGGTTGAGTGAATACCTAGGCTCTGTAGTGGTGTCTTTCTTGAGAGAGCGTACTTGTAATTTTTATATATATCTATATATCTATATATCTGTATCTACCTGATTTGTTGGGTTATCTGTTCGGGTTTTCCCACATAAGTTATACAGGTATATGGAGTAGTGGTTTGTGTGTGTAACACGACTACCACTAATGGAAAAGGTCCATATGTTTGAGGTTTGAAGTATTTGTCGAGACTGTAGACCTAATACCGTCTCGAGGAAGATTTGTAGTTTGGAGTGAGGATTTCTCTGATATCCGAAGGAAATCTTTTTAAAGATTCGGAGTGTATCTTTGGAATGTAAGTTTGGATTTCGCTCAGGTAAGCGAATTTTCTAGTGTTTGAATTTGATGGAAGTGCTGAAGTAAGTAATGATATCTCGGTAACTGCGTGATGAGATGCAGTATCCTTGGATATATTTTCCGAAGATGTTTTTTCTTGAAGCAGTTTTTGTAGTGGTTGAGGAGCAGTCTTTACCTGCCGTAGGGAAGATTCGTCTGTATAGAGGTTGTTTGGATCTCTAGCAAGGAGTTTGACTGTTTTGGAATATGGGACTAAGGTTTATAAGTTATTTGCTTTGGCATGGTCTCATTGTTATTCCTTAAGGTAAGCGAGTTATGTATGCTTGGTTTGGAGTCCGAGATTCTTGAGAGGTTGTTTGTCATCTCGGAGGTCCGTTGTGTGGTTTGTTGATGGTTTTGGTTTTGGAGAAGCCTTTGGATTAGAGGTTTTGGTTAGCTGTGGTAGCAGTTCCATCTCGAAGTGTTCGGTGTGCTAACGAGGAGATCTTTTGGCTTCGCAGTATCATCAAGGTAGAGTTTAGAAGCAGCAGTGTTGCTTGTTTCTCTGATGGTTCAGGACTCTTGTGGTTCTCTTTCAGCAGTCCGGGGCAGTTGGTGATGTTTTCTGAAGGGTTAACCTTTGTTTGGAAATTTTTAAAGCTGTTCTAAATGGGTAAAGAGGGGACAGTTTTATTTGGAATCCGAACTAGGTAGGATCGCAAAAGTTACTTGCGATTAGTTGGGAATTTTCTTAGGCTATCTTGGGTGATCTGTGTTGAGACTAAGAATTCTCATGTAGATAGGAGCTACTGAGGTAATCAGAAGTTCGTCTGCATCTGGAATTTGAGTTCCATTTTGTTTTAGTTCCAGGAGTAATTTTAGTAGTTAGCCTGGTAGTAGGATGGTTCTTGGAGTAAGGAGAGTTGGTATAGCAGCTCAGAATTATTTTTGGAATTGGAATTGGACTGATCTAGCTTTTGGAATAGGATTCTGTTATAAAGATGTGTGACCAAGTCTGATGTGTCACTCGGATTTTTATGGATTTGATGAACAAGTTCCCGGGTATATTGGATAAGTTTGTACTCGTGTTCATCAACAATATTCTCATCTATTTTGGAATCAGAGTTGTGCAGTGGAAGCAAGGAAGCAGCTGTGCAAGGAAGGAAGTAAGTTCTGTTTGCTATTGCTTGAGTAGTAGAGCTTGTGTTTTGGATTTCGATGGATTTTGGAAGACTTTTCCGTTGAATAGGATCTAGGAACTGCTTTGTTTTGGTTTAGTTGTTTCTGGAAGTATCAACATAGGTTGAGCTGATCAGGAAGAATATTGGCAGCCCAGGAATATCTATTGAGTTATGCAGATAAGAGATAATGAGTTTTGGAATTCGAAGTTGGAGACTTCATTGTTGTTCAAATTCTCTGGTTAAGAGAACAGATATTGGATAAGTTTGGTTGGTTGGTGCTGAGAGAGATTTGAGATTTTCCCATCTATGTTTTTTATAGGAAAAGATTGAATTGCCAGTTTGGATAGCTGGAATTCATTTTGTAACACGTGTCTCTAAGGGAGTACGTGTATGATTCATTGATTGGTTGTTGAATCTATAGTTCAGTTGGAGTTGGGTGTTGAGTTGGATTTGAGAGTAATCTGATGTTCTGTTCAGATTGAAGGATCTAGAGATGAGTGGAGCTCTGGTTTTTGGTAGTGTAGTTAGTTTGCTGGCTTTTGTTGAGCGAGTCTTCCGGTGATTTATCTTGGGAAACTCGAGATAGTATTAGAAATTTATTCTGATTTGTGTCAGAATAATTAGTTAGAATTGTTTGTTTGATTTGTTGCTATGGTTGATAGTTACTGGTTGACAGGAATGTTTGCTAATCTAAATTAAAATATGTACTGGATTATTAAATTACCTTTGCTTTTAAATTTCGGGGACGAAATTCTTTTAAGGGGGGAGGATTGCAACGAGTCGGAATTTTGGGCAATATTAATTTAATAATCTGTGTTAATAATTTAATTGGTTTGATAATTTTTCTTTATGATTTTAATTTAAATTGATAAATTTATTCTTTTATGGTTAATAAATATTTAATCTGATAATTTTGATTTATGTCTTTCTAACAATTTAAAATTTTGATAAGAATTGTTTTTCAAAGCTAATCAGATTTATTCTGTTTATAATATATACAATTGATATATATTGTAAATAGAAAAGCTTTTGTTTTAAATTGAAGATTTAGTTTTGCAAATTGTAATATATATGTTTGTATATGTTATAATTTGAAATTGTTTTGAAATTTAATTAAATCAATTAATAATTTATATATGAATGAATATGGTAAATTAAAGCTTTGTTTAGAAATTTATATTTTTCAAAAGTTAATTTAAAGATTAGTTCATAAGATAATCAGTTTGTTTTTAAATAAGATAATTTAAAAAGATTTTTAAAACAAAGTTTTGTTTTGTCTTCTTTAAAAATATGAGATTGTTATTATTTTAAATATGATAGTTTATAAAGGAAATTTATCAATGTTTAAATTTTAAAATGATTATAAAATACATATATAAGAGATTCATTTGTATTATAATTAGTTTATAATATTTTCTTTAAAATGTAAGTTTATATTTATATTTAAATTAAATAAAAGTTTAAAAACACTTAAAGACAAATGTAAACATATTAACACCTCTTAAAACACTTGTAAGAGAATTAATCAAGCTAGATGACATTTGTTCAATTAACAACAAGTGGCAATTCATTTCATTTTAATTTTATTTAATGTTTTTAGAAGAAAACAAGTTTCTTCAAAACATTTTCATTCTTTCAAACATTAATGGCAAGATCAGAAACAAAGTTCCAAAATCTGAAAATAAAAAAAAAACTAAAAACAATTCTGCAAACCAAAAGAATTATCAACCTGCAACTGATAGAATCAAGTTCAACCTACAATTCAGAATTAAACTGCAATTTTCAACATGCAAGGGAAATCAACAGCAAACCAAAGCACAATTTTCAGATTTAAGATTCAAGCCTGGAAATTAAGATAATTGCTCTGCATATTTCAGAGATGAGTAAATACTTTTTTTAAAAGCAGTTGATCTTATTTTACTGCCTTGCATGTGTTGTGATTGACTTGTATTAAAATTTTATAGCTTAAATTTATATGGATTAGTACTTGTATGTTGTGAGAGTTTGTTGTTTGCATGCAGGTGTGTTTACTGTAAATGATCTGTTAAAAGAAAATTTTAACTCCTTTGTTATTTTAAAGCAAAATTTCTGAGTAAACTTCAAATTGAAAATACATAAGGTGATGCTGAGTTAATATCTTCAAATATGGAAGTTGGATTCAATATGAGTTAAGTGTTAAAGATAAATTTGCATAAGAAACAGTTAAGATAATTGCAGGAAGTAGGATATGCAGTAAAATCAAATAATTATATCAAGTAAATCATGATCGAATTTTGATGAATAAAATTTATATCCTAAATCTATAATGCATAATATGAATTTTAAAACAGAAATCAGAATTTCTTACTTACAGTTGAAAATGAATTTTGGATTTTTCTAAATTTGGGGGTTTTGTCAAATTCATGTGACTAAGTAATTTATAGGCTTTGAAATTTGAATCCAAGCTGTGTTAATCGATACTTAACACTAGAAAAATACTTATCAAATTTATTATGTAACACAGATTTTAGAAACTTGATTAGTAAGGTTTAGCATTGTTCTTTTGTTTGTCTGGGTAGCCGAAGATTTATGATGTGGATATGGTATCGGGATTGACCGCGACTTGGAAATAGAGGCGTGGAGGTTGTGGAGATGCTGTGAGATGATCATTGGGGTGTTCTGGTGGAGGCGACATCGGAAACGTTGGATTTTGGGTTTGAGTCATCTGCAGTATTTCGAGCTCGAGTTTGAAATTTCGACTCGTGTATTGATGGGTGGATCTGGGCTCACCTAAGGGCTCGCGAGAGGGTTTATGACTGTGGAGAATTGTCACGATGGTCAATAGAGGCAGGCGGCGGAGGTGCATGTGCACCGTGCTTTGTGTGCACAGTTTTGGGTTGCTGGAGATTTCGCGTTGGGGAAGACGAGGTCAACTCGGGTGGAAACTCGCATGTGACTCGGGGTAACTTGAAGTCAGGGTGGTTTGGGTTTGCTTCGGGGCTAACTCGGGTTGATGGGTGGTTTTCTTCGGGTTTTCCTTAGGTGTTGTCTGATAATAGTTTTTTTAAGGAAATAAAATGAAAACTTTAAACTTGTTGTTTAAAAATTTAATGTTAATCAAATTTATAAGTATAAGTTGAAATTATATAATTTATTTCAATTTAAATTTATTTAAAGGGATTTCATATTGAAAGTAATTTAATTACATTTTGGATTTCAATTTAAAAAGGGTATTTTGAATTTAAATATTAAATCAAAAGTTAAGTTTAAAATGTTAAGTAATGATTCAATCTTAAGATTTAAAATTTTTATTTGAAATAAATAAGATTAATTTGAATGTTTTAAAGTATTGAAAATTTTGAAATTTGTTTCTAAATTTCCTATTTTTAAATAAGATTATCATTATGATTTTGAAAACCAAATAGGATAACTGGTTTAAGATGTTAAAATTTGATTTAATTCATTACAAGATAAATAAGGTTAATTTATCTTTAATTTGAATATTAAATTTGATTGTTAATAAGAAAATTTTAATTAACATTAATGTTCTCTTAATTAATTAAGGATTTTGAAATTATAAGAAGTCAATTAATTGTTTAAATAAATTTTAAAATAATTAGTTAATTATTTAGATAATTTAATTAATCACTTAATTATGAATTAGTTAAGTGTAATTACTTAATAAAGTAATTAATGATTAATAATTGAATGTAATTAAGAAAGTCAATTACTTATGGAAGTAATTAATGATAATTACTCATGGAGTAATTAGTTGAAGTAATTATTGGTTAATCACTTAATGATATCAATTAAAGAATTGATTAATATAATTGTTGAAGTTAATTAATTATGAAGTGATTAATTAATTTAAGAATTATTTAATGATAAAGTTAATTGTTTGTTAAGTGATTAATTAAGGAAGTAATTAAGACTTATTAATAAGAGTGATTAGAGATAATTACTTATGTAAGTAATTAAGAGTTAATTACTTAATTATTTAGTTAAATAATCAATGTGATTAATTAATTAATGAAATTAACTTAAGGTTAATTACTAAGTGTAATTAATTCAAATTGAGATTAATTAATAAAGTAATTAATTAAGGATTTATTTGTTAAATGTAATTACTTACTGAAGTAATTAAAGATTAATTAATTAGAATAATTAATCAAAAATTAATATAATTAATTAATTAAGAAGTTAATTAATTAAGATAAGTAATTACAACTTGTTGATTACTGTTTATGAATTAATGAGATGATTTATTTATAAGTTAATTATTAATTAATTAAAGTAATTATTAATTAATAAGGATCATTAATTAATGCAATTAATTATATTAATCAAGGTTGATTAATATAAGTAATTAATTTAAATGTGATTAATTTATTGTAATTAATTAAGGATTAATGTAATTAATTATAGTTAATTAATGAATGATCATTAATTATTGTAATTAATGATAGTAATTAAAAGATTAATTACTGTATATGGATAGGATAATTACTTGAATGTAATTAAAATAATTAATCAAGGAAGATTAATTAAGGAAAAATCATTAGAGACGATAAATACTTTTGGAATAATAATGAATGAAGAAGGATTATGGTAATTCAATTGATTAAGAGATAATTAATTCTGTTTGGATGTTTGATTGATATTGGATGATCAATATTTGGAGATTGATATTGTATGATTGGTTGATATTGGATGTTTGATGTTTGGTTGATACTAGTTGATACTGGATATCTTTGTTATGTGATATGATGCTTTGTGAAGATGAATATTAATATGAATTATCTCTTGTAATAATATGATTCATCTATCTGTTTATATATCATCCTAAATATAAGTTTAAACTGTTTAAACCCTTAAGTACAACTTGGACATTAAAATGGCATTTGGTTTCGATGAGACCGGGATCGGGTTTCCATACTTGGGATCCGAAAACCACATCGATTCCAATTAAACGTTAGGTCGTTAATCCAAGTGGAGCAAGTGAAGACTCGAGGTGTAAGGGCTATACGTCAGTATAACTCTGTGGGTGATTCCGTAATGAGTTGACGGAATAGTGCTTATAGATTCGAGATAGTGAATCAGAGTGCAAGGGCTATGGTCGTTGACTCTGAGGGTGATTCCAATAATGAGTGCAACGAGATAGTGTCTTCGGTTTCGTTCGAACCTGGAACGAACTTGTATGGATTGAATGCTTTCAAAACATCGTCAGGTGGACGATGAGCATTCTAAGATAGATGTGTTCTATAAAGGTAATCGTAACCTCAAGCCTCATCAACCGGGAATGGCTAAAACAGGGGAGGTGCAGCAAGGCTTCGTGGGTAGCTCCCACTGGAGAGCAAGATTTTCCCCTGTCTAGAAGTCCCTTTTTATTCGGCTGTGTGGGCGGTTGGGTCGCTGCCAACTACGGGGTTGTCTTGTTCGGGACTGTCTAGTAAGGGATGGTTCCGGCCTTGTGTTGCCGAGGAGTGGGAGTACTCCTCGGTACGTTGATCTTGGCCACGTACTGTGACGAACGGTACCCCAGTAGCCCTGCCATTGATGGAAACCCATTTTCCCTACGAGACCCTACGGTTTTGATTGTATTACCCACTTTTGTGGCTAGTAGCTGGAATTTAATCATGTAACAATTTCGGCTATTTCTTATTTACTTGAAAACCCTAGACACTATTATAATATCACTGGATTTCCTATCAAATGTTTTGGTTAGCGTAAGGTAAAAACTTTTCCATGTTTATGTGTGGGAAGTCTTACGTGATACCTTTTCTTTTCAAAGGTTTTTTCTAAAAGTTAAGCAATTTTAACCCGTTTACTCACACCAGACCCCTGTCTGACCCGAGTGTTTATTTTCTGTTTTATTAAACTCTTGGGTACTCATATTATGTATGAGTAGTCAAGTGGATCGGGTTAGCTTGACGAATTCTGGAGGAAATATGGAGCAGGAGGCTTCGACGTGTAGATATATATATTGATTCCGCTGTGTTTGTTTGTACCTGTATCTGTTGTTCTTGAGTTGTATAGTTAGACAGAAGTTTATAACTGTCTATTATCTGTTGTTTTAAGTTGTGTACTCTGATGTAATGAGATACTATGTAATATTTTATGTGGTATATTATATTTTATTCGTTCCGCTGTGAGTTCTCTGATGTTGTTATGTTTCTTCTTCCTCTTTCTTTTCTTCTTCTATCCCTTTCTTTCTTCAAGATGATGCGATTTTCTGGGAGTAGAAAGTCGGGTCGTCTCAAACACCCTTCTCTGAGAAGTACGAGCTCAGAGCTTATATAGTTGAAGGTTATCGGTGATATATTCCCAATTTGGTAGTGTGGCATGCTGAGTGCTGCTGTGTGTTAATGATCATTTGCTGATCATTTGTGATCAGGGCATGGCTTCTGTATGAAGCATAGATTTGTGGACGAGACTGCATTAGGACCTCACAACCTGTAAATGGTCGAAACAGGAAAGATGCGGCAAGGTTATGAGGTTCGTGCCCTTTAGGGTGTGTCATTCCCTTTTGGTAAAGGGTGATATCATGGTATGGAGCCCAGATATTTACCTATATGGTGGGCTTCAATCTCATTTTCTGTGTGGTTGTTGCTTTGTGGTTTAGAGGCGCCTCGGATAAAGGTCCCAAAGGATCGGGGGGTGGCATGCTCGAGAAGTAGTTACCTAGTTACAGAGGTAACCCGACCTTGTGTTGGCAGAGATCCGATTAGGTTCTCGGGACGTCCCGCCAGAGGCATACCCATGGACAGTGGGAAGTTCATTAGCCCGATCATTTTTGGAAAATCCAAACAAAACAATACACGCCATGTACGGCTTTAGTTGTATAACCTACCTCCTAAGGAGGTAGCTATAGCGGGCATAATATAATGGTGCATATGCTGGCTAAGATTAATATTATACTTTCGAAATGTTTTTCACTATGCACTAATAATAATATAATAGAAGAATTTTGCGTAGTAAGCATGTTTGACTATCATAAGGAGAAATCTCCCCCATGTGTGCGATTGCATTGTGTGTGCCGGGAGGCCTTATGGTAGTTTCATTTTCTAAAAAGCATTGCGAATTTATTTTTAAATTCTATTGTTTGTTTTTAAAGACAAAATTGTTTTTGTTACTCACACCAGTCCCATGACTGACTCGGAGTTTATTGTTCCTTTCCTAAACTCTGGGTGCCCACAATTTTCCACACGGGCAGTCTAGAGTTGGGTTTTTCAGATAGTCAGGTTTAGTAAATTATTTGGAGTTGGTCCAGTCTTTGGATATGGACGAGACTTGCTTGTCTAGGTGAAACGTGGTGTTGGTTCGAGCTAGCTTTGGATTGGAGAATTGGATTTGGGGATGCATTCTTTTGGAGATGGAGTTATTTTTCCGCTGCTGGTGTTATCTATTCTTTCCGCTGCTAATTCTTGTATCTCTGATAGTAGTAATATCTATTGTATCATTCTGTTGTATCATATTATATCAGATGTTGTATATGTCAGTGTATCAATGTTATATATTGATATTCTTTTTCTTCCGCTGTGTTATTTACTTAAGGGTGTTATAAGCTCCGGCGCACCAGATTCGACGTTTGGATTTGCGGCATTTGAATATGAGTGTCGTATTCGGTGCCGATTTTCGAAGGTCGTCTCAAGATCGTCACACAACACTTGAACAATAAGGGAAATAAGCAAGCAAGGAAGTGCATAAAAAGGGAAAAAGTGCTTCAATTATAATAAGCCTGGGAATATCAAGAAGGGCTATCCAGAGCAATCATAGGATACAAAAGAAGTGAAGGCTTAAGCATTGAATGTTGTTCCCACTTTATCGAGTGCTCTATCTACAAAGGAAAAGGGAATGGGATCATGATCCAAGGTATGCTCTCCTTTAATGACATACCTGTACATGTTTTATTTAATACCAAGGCATTGCATTTGTTCATATCTAGCGACCTGATGAATAGGCTAGGTTTGAAACCTGATCTAACAAACATACCTTTGGTATTGTTAAATCTCGTAGGAGATTCAGATAATTGGAGTATAGTTGGCTTTGATGTAATTTTATCGATTCATGAATGCATGTCTACTCATCATTTGTTTATGCTTCATTTTTTGGGTTTGGTACTATCTCAGGAATGGACTAGCTTTAGAGATACGGAGTAGTAGTCGATTGTAAGATGTTAATGGTGACTATTGGTAGTGGCGATTGGCCATAAGCAAGAATTGAGCTGCACGCTCGAGGATGTAGTAATGACTAGCTTTTTGTATTCGCTCAAGATCCCTCTTGGCAGGTTGTCATCAGTACCTATTAGGAAGTAGTATCTTGATAAGTTAGAGAAGGTTTTAAGATTACTACTACGTAGAGAGATTGGATTTCATATTGATCTAGGAAAGGATGCTAGACTAGTTGATTAGCCTTTGAGGTGGATGGTACCTAAAGAGCAACTAAAGATAAATTTGCAAGTGAGCGATCTATTGAAGAACGGATTATTCAAAAGAGTACTTCTAAGTGAGGAGCAGCTGTAGTATTCGCAAGTATGAAAGATTGCTTTTTGAGACTTTGCATAGATTATTGTGAGCTGGATAAAGTGACGAGAAAGAAAAAATATTTTTTTACGCACAAATGACTTGTTCGATCAGCTCAACGACGCTAAGATATTTTCTCCATTAGATATGGTAACAAGTTTTCACCAACTAAGAGTGTCTAGGGATTCGAAATTACCACATTCTGAACACCATCGAGATATTATGAGTGCTTTGTTATTCCATTCTAGTTAACCAATACACTGACAAATTTTGTTGATTTTATGAATCGTGTTTTCAAAGACTAACTTAACAAGTTTGTATTTATGTTTATGGATGATATTTTGGTATATTCATAGACGAACACAAGATACACTTAGAGAATGGTGCTTAGATACTACGAAGTCGAAAGCTAAGTTTTCGAAGCGTCACTTCTTGAGAAGGGAAGTAAGGTTCTTTGGTCATGCTGTTTCAAAACATAAAATTGTTGTTGTTCCTTCCAAAGTAGCAGCAGTCCAAGGTTGAGGAAGACAAAGGATGCGGCCATTGTGATAAGCTATCTTGGATTAGCGGGTTGTTATTGGATATTCATTAAACATTTCTCTAAGGTATCCCCACCATTGACTCGTTTGATGAAAAAGAATTAGACTTTTGTTTGTGATGTGAGGTGTGAGCATGCGTTCATTTGTCTAAAGGAGAGATTGATGAGGGCACCAGTGTTTGTCATTACATATGGGAATTCAGAGTTGACGGTATACATAGATGCATGTGTTACTATACTTTGGGTGATATTTATGCAAAGAGGTTAATTTGTTGCTTACACGATTGGGAAACTAAAACCGTATGAGTGGAATATCTAACATATGACTTAGAGCTACAACTATAATTTTTCATTGAAGGCATGGAGGAATTACTTGCTACAAGAAAGGTTCGAGTTATCCACCGACTATATTTTTCAAAATACCTTTTCTCACATATGGACCTTAATCGTTAATAGCGAAGATGGTTAAAGTTATTAGCCTCCCACGACTTTGACATTTCGTATGTGTTTGACAAGAGAAATGCAGTTGCATATGCATTATGTAGTAGAATGCCACAATAGGAACCATGATACTAGAGTGGATACAGTTAGAGTACATAGCAAATAAGACTTTAGATCAAAGTATAAATTAGAGCCAGAGACATTGGCAAGCTTGATGATTAGACATACTCCAATAGACTGGGTTGCTACTTGTCGGAGGCATGATGCTAGACTAGTAGAGATTATTGCTAAGCTTGAAGTGGGAGTGGAGTTTGAAGATTTAAAGCAACACATATTCAACCAAAATGGTTGGCTCAATAAATACAGGAGATTGTACGTACCTGATGTAAATGGACTAAAGGTGATGTGATATAAGAATGTATTCTTTCAAAATTGACTATCCAACCTACAAGTAATAAAATGCATAAAGCTATAAAGAAGATATTATATTGGGAAGGAATGATTAAGTACACCGTGACATTCATCACAAAGTGTACTAATTATAAGCTATTATAGCGGAGCAAAGGAAACCAAGTGGACTATTGCAACAACTTGAAGCTCCATAGTGCAAGTGTGAATATATACATACATACATACATACATATATATATATATATATATTTATATACGAAGTTCATCGATAGATTGCCAAATAGAGGAGAGTATGAAAACATATGGGTTATATTTGATAGGTTGATGAAGAGCGCCTAATTTATACCTTTAATATCTAATAGAACGGCTTGAAACTAGTTGAGTTATATATGTGATGAATTTATTATTCCATGGAGTATCGAAGAGCATTGTGAGCGATAAAGATCCATTATTCACGAGTGGATTTTGGAGTGCTTGTAAGAGGCATTGGAGATGGAGCTGCATTAGGGTACAACTTATCACCCACAAACTAATAGTCAAACCAAGAGAATGAATCATATAATAGAGGATCATTTATCTACTTGCATACCTGATTTTGGAGGCTCATGGAATGGCCATCTACATTTAGTAGAGTTCACATACAACCATAGCCATCAATCGAGCGTTGTATGGCACCATTCAAGACTTTATACTGTTGACCATGCAATACCTCTTTATGTTGGTGGGAAACGAGGGAGAAACAGATACTTAAGCCAGATATGATTAGGGAGACTTCATAGAAGATAGAGATCATTCGACGATAAATGAAAGCCACACATGATAAATAAAATAGTTAACCTGATAAGAGAAGCTGTGATCTTGAATTCTCCATTGGTGATGTGGTGTTTATTAAGATTTTTCCATGAGAAAATGCAGTTCAATTTTGTAATAATGAAAACTGGCATCGATATTTGTAGTACTTATTCTAATACTCGAGAGGATTGGGAATCTAGCATATAGAGTAGACCTACCTCAAAAGATGGTAGTGGTGCACAATGTTTTTCATGATTCACAACTTTAGATGTTTTGGCATGACTTAGTTGTGATAGTCGAATAAGATCTACTCGAAGATTTGGAAGTTGAAACTAAAGCATTAAGACCTTGTAGGCATATTCCTAAAATTGAGCAGAGTATGAAGCAGCTTGGGAGGTAGACCGTTAATCTTTTGAGGGTCCAGTAGAGTTAGAGCGAAGGGATACACTTAAGACACCAAGGATGTGATATCCCGGAATTTCAAGCAATTTAAATATGATAATCTCTTTTATTAATTATTAAAATTGGTAAAATTGATATTTTCAAGCAATAAAAATAATGGATTCAAGTATTAATAGTTTAAGTGTTTGATGTAAGTATATATTCACACTTGCACTATGGATTCACACTTGCACTATGGAGCTAATTCCATAGTGCAAGTGTGGATCCATATATACTTACATCAAACACTTAAACTATCAAATAATGGATTCAAGTGTTTCAAACAATATTAATAATATGTTGTTATTATATAGATGTAAGTATATTTTAAAAAGAAAAAGAAAAATAGAATTGTAGTTTTCAAAATCTACTGTGCTATTAAATATGTATATATAAGTTGATTTTAAAATGGATTTTTAAATTTAATTTGAATTTGAATTTGGATTTAGTTTTAAAATTCAAAAGATAGACATTTTAAAAATATTGGGTTTAAAATATATGTATAAGCTTTTATTTATATATAATTGGTTTTATTTTCTTTTAAAAGAAATTCATATGAATGTATTTAGATAAGCATTTATAAAATTGTAAATTAATATAAAAGCTTTCATTTAAACATTTAAAATAAATTTAAAGGACAAGTGTAATTCTATAAGGCTTAACTCTAACAAGTGTTAATTAGTAAGTAAATGTAAACGACAAATGGAAAATTTTAACAAGTGTCATTTTTTTAAGTTTAGTTTTCTTTATTTTAATAAACCTAATTCAGCCTATATAAAACATGCACTCCTTCTTTTCTATTTTCCTTTCCTATTCTTCAATTATAATACAACAAAACTTCAACCTGAAACATTTCTTAAAAAATAAAAAAAAAACCTGTAACAAAATCATTAGCCAGAGAGATTTCAAAACAGAAATTTTAAAACTAGAGTAAATCAAGAAAACCTGAAATCAACAAAGCAAGCAAAGCACTTCAGTTTTCAAATCAAAGTAGGCATCTTAACTACAACAAGATCTCCAGCGATTCAAGTTCAAAGTTTCAAGTATTTTTCCAGTTTCATATTTCCTTTCCAACTTCCAGGCCTCTGTTTTTTTATATAAGGTGAGTAAACTTCTAATTTACAAAGTTTCATGTTTATCTTCAATGCTCGTGAAACTTCTTAAGGCAACATTATGGAATTGTTGCATGGATGAAGTGTGTTGTAGTAGTTGAATCACTGTTTAGATATATGAATGTCTGTTCAGAAACAAATCCTGGTCTCTGATTGATTTTAACTAAAGTTCAAAACCAAATTCCTGTCTTTGTTTTAAATCAGAGAGTAAACAAAATTTTAAAAAAAATTAACTGGTTGAATATTGCAATGCATGTGTTAAACCTGTAAAGTAAAGTTATAGGTATGGTTTGCATGGATGATTTTAACTGATTTTAGTTGAAATACAATATATATACATAGATATACATATATATATATATATATTTATATACACGACTTTGTGTAAGTTTGTTGTCACTGTTATGTTTCCAGGATTTTAAATAACAATAAAAAAATTCATATCAACATATACATATAAATTCAAGATATGAACTTTAAATAGAAAATGATTGTAACATTATAATTTAACTTTGAAAAATAGTTTCAGATAAATATTTGGGTTATGTCTTTCAAAAATGGTGATTTTGCCGGTCTGATTCAAAATAAGTTTCGAATTTCATGGTCTGGAATTCTTGATTTAATCCTATGATCTGATTCCAATATGTAAACAATGATTTTAGGAGGAACAATCGTGATTTTTAGGTAGATAATTTTTGAGATTTTTGGGGTTGACCGGAATTTGTATTTTTAGCCTTATTCTGGCAATCGGCCTGGAGTTAGTCGATTGGGTCGATCTCGAAGGAAGTCTGAAGGTGGATGATCTCCGGAAAAATAGTAAAATGTTCGATCATTCACCGTGGTGGTCAGGGGACAGTAAGGTAGGGTTTGGAGTACTTTTTGCTGGTGTTGGGTAGTAAGGTAGGGTTTGGAGAACAGGCAACCTGAATTGGAGATGGACGGATGTTTTAAAATAATTTGGATTTGTTTAAATGAATGAATGAAGAAATGGATTATGGTAATGTATCCATTATTGAGGGAAATTAATCTTTAATTTGAAATTAAGGATATGGGATTTTTTGAATTTAAGATTTGAATGTTTAGGATAAATTGCAACCAAAATTTTTTAAATTTGATTTCAAAATTTAAATTTGGTGATAAATTGAATTTCAAAGATTGAGTTGTTTAAAAAGGATTTGAACTATGATGTGAACTTAGTAAGTTTATTTGGAAGTAAAGGCAATTTTAAATGGAATTTTGAAATTTGGACACATAATTAAATTAAAGACTTTGAAATTAAAGGTTAATTTGATTTAAGGGAATTAAATCAACATTTGAAATCTCAACTCGAATTTATATAATTCGCGATGGTTTTAAGTTGAAACTTGAATAGAACTAGTTCAATTTGAATTTGATTTGAAATAATTAGAATTGTGATTGAAGACGGATAAGTATAAAATTCAAATAGAATTTTTGAATTGGATTAATTTGAAATGAAATTGAAGTTGAATGAGTTCAAACTCAAATGGGAATTGAGATTAATTCAAACAGAAATTGAGATGATTTGAAATTGAAGTGGGTTCAATTTGAAATTAGTCCAAATTGATTTGAATAATTTAGAGTTGTAATTAAAGTTGAATAGGTTTAAAAGCAAATGGAATTTGATTTGAATTTGGAAAGAAATTGAGTTTAATTCTATTTGAATTAGAATTGAGTCAATTTAAATGAGAATGGAAATTTAAATTGGAAATTGACAATTGATTGGAAATGGAGAATTGGGAATTGAACAGTTTAGCTCTAGACTATTTTCAAACAAATTATTTTAATATAAACTGTTTTAAATCTATTTTCCTAACTATTTACTATCCAGCTTTTCTTTTTAAAAATCCAAAACTATCTTATACTTATTTTACAACTATTTTTGAAACTATTTAACTGTTTTACAACTTTTTTATAAACAAATTGCTATTTTTCAACTACTTTATAGCTAATTTCTATTTACAACTATTTTGCAATTACTTAAAAAATTTATAACTATTTGACTATTTTTCGACTATTTTACAATTACTTGACTATTTTACAAATATTTTACATAGTAATAATTATTTTTCAACTACTTATCTTTTTTTAAACTTTTCAAGCTATTTTCAAAATTTAAGCCGGTCAGAGTGCAAACTGTTTATGATTAATACCCAATTGAGATAAGAATTGAGGTGATAATCCGAATGGGATTGAAGTAACTGTGAATAAGTGAATAGAAATTAAAGTGAATGTGAATAAAAAAGGAAATTGATTTGGCTAATAATCAATTAAGATAAATACGTAGGATATACGTATATTATTCTATTCGCATAGTGATTTGATCCAGATTCGAGCACAGAATTTCGACATAGTTATCGATCCGCATTAGGATTTTTCACTCGATTTTCGACGGCGAACCTGAATATGGATTGTTGATTGGTTATGGATATTCTCTTTCATAGTTATGGCTATGCAAGGAGAATGATGGTTTCTGATCAAGAAACCAGATCTGAGTCCGCACTAGGTAGTCGGGTGGACGATACCAGTTTGAAAGTGGAATTGTGTGATCGAGTGAGCGACCAAATTGATATAGCATACGAATGATATATGTACATCCTACGGGTTTGAAGGAAATTGATATTGAAAATTTGTGGATAAGAAATGTGAAATGGTTTTTGAAATGAAGGGTATATTTTGTTAAATATATGATGAAGTAAAGTGGAAATTGGATATTTCTATGGTAAAAGTTTACTTTATGGAAATAAGTAATTT
Source organism: Allium cepa (assembly GCA_030765085.1). NCBI lineage: Eukaryota > Viridiplantae > Streptophyta > Magnoliopsida > Asparagales > Amaryllidaceae > Allium > Allium cepa. The sequence goes on from CM060935.1 coordinate 428,879,829, forward strand.
GGTAAGTGACTTTATAAAGTAATCAAATTTGAATATTTGATTTGAATAAACAAGGTTATATATCTTTGTTATATAAGATAAATCTCCCCTTGTTGAATCTATAGCCAGAAGGAAAGATTTTTGGAAGTATTTGATGTACTAAAGAAGTTTTATGCAAGTTTGAAATGATCAAAAGTTTTTAAAAAAAGTTATATATCTATATATATATATATATAAGGGATCTTATGAGGATTTTGGGTAAAGATTTTTGGAACCTTGGACTTTGGAAAGGCTTTTGATTTTTGGGAAAAATCAATATTGGAATTTGGAAAGCCTAATTTGAGAATTATCGATTTTGGGATAATCGATTTGGAGAAAAGAGATTTATATGGAATTCATACTAGGTGTATGATTTGGAAGATACTATATGCATATAGTATAAAGTGTTTTGAAAATGGCTCTGGAAAAAAGGCGCTCCCTTGAAATGAACTTCTCAGGAGTATCATAGGTTGGTACTGCCTTGAGCCTCAAAGGAGGAGGTTCTAAAGTTGATCCTGTGGGGAGTCCGGATAAAACTAGTTCCTAAGGATTTTGTGTAGTGTGTAGCCAAAGTTGAGGGCGTTAATGCCTACAGAGGCATTTGGGTTATGCTGTTATGACAGTGTAACTCGATGTCACTGCCATCTACTGCAGACCATAGCGAAAGTCGTGTGTGTCGCTGAGAGCCAGCAGTCTACGTTTGATTTTATATCGGTAGACTGCGACCTATGGTAACATAGCGAAGGTCATGTGTGCCGTTGAGAGCCAACATTCTACTTTTGATTTTATACCGGTAGACTGCGACCTATGGTAACATATCAAAAGTCATGTGTGCCGCTGAGAACCAACAGTCTACATTTGATTTTATACCGGTAGACTGCGACCTATGGTGACATAGCGAAAGTCGTGTGTGCCGCTGAGAGCCAACAGTCTATGTTTGATTTTACATCGGTAGACTGCGACCTATTTGGGAGTGGAGAAGTTTCATTTTTGGCAGCACAAATCGAGGGCGCTGATGCCTACAGTTACATGGAATTTTGTTGTGATGGTAACGTAACCCTCGAATGTAACTGCGATCTGTTGTGGGTTCCATGGCGCAATCAAGGGGCGCGGAGTGCCAACAGTTACATGGACTTTTGCTGTGATGGCAACGTAATCCAGGATGTAACTGCGACCGTGGATGGGAGTGGTGATTTACAGAGCATTCTCACGAAAGATATTTTCTCTATTTTCAAAATTGTTCTCTATATTTTCAATAAAATTATTTTCCAAAGTATTTTCACTGGGTGTTGAAAACGGGTTTACCAAGTACTTAAAGATTTTCAGTCCTATGTCTGATCAACGTATGACCGAATTTCGATGAGAACGAGGAAGGACTTGTTGAAACATCGAGTTATAAAAGTATTTTTATAAAAAAACTATTTTAGTAATACTATATAGATTTTAAAGTGTTTTAAAAATGATCAAAGAAAATTTATTTAGTTTTTAGTATTTAATAAATTCTGGCTTCGTTCCTTTTAGAGGACGAAAAGATTCAACGAGGGGGGGAATGTGATATCCCGGAATTTTAAGCAATTTAAATATGATAATCTCTTTTATTAATTATTAAAATTGGTAAAATTGATATTTTCAAACAATAAAAATAATGGATTGTTTTTAATAATTATATGAAAAGTATGGTTTCACTTCCAAAAATCATGGTTCGAATCATTAAATTTTTAATAGTTTAAGTGTTTCAAACAATATTAATAATATGTTGTTTTTATATAGATGTAAGTAGTTTTTAAAAAAAAAGGAAAATAGAATTGTAGTTTTCAAAATTTAATGTGCTGTTATATATGTATATATAAGTTGATTTCAAATTGAATTTTTAAATTTAACTTTAATTTGAATTTGGATTTAATTTTAAAATTCAAAAGATGGACATTTTAAAAATATTGGGTTTAAAATATATCTATAAGATTTTATAGATAATATATATATATATATATATATATATAATTGGTTTTATTTTTTAGAAAAGAAATTCATATGAATGTATTTAGATAAGCATTTATAAAATTGTAAATTAATATGAAAGCTTTCATTTAAACGTTTAAAATAAATATTTATTACTTAAAGGACAAGTGTAAATCTGTAAGGCCTAACTCTAACAAGTGTTAATTAGTAAGTAAATGTAAATGACAAATGGAAATTTTTAGCAAGTGTCATTTTGTTTAAAGTTTAGTTTTCTTTATTTTAATAAATCTAATTCAGCCTATATAAAACATGCTCTCCTTCTTTTCTAATTTATTTTCCTATTCTTCAATTCTAATATAAGAAAACTTCAACCTGAAACATTTCTCAAAAAAGAAAAAAAACCTATAACAAAATCTTTAGCTAGAGAGATTTCAAAATAGAAATTTTGAAACTAGAGTAAATCAAGAAAATCTGAAATTAACTAAGCAAGCAAAGCACTTCAATTTTCAAATAAAAGTAGGCATCTCAACTACAACAAGATCTTCAGCGATTCTAGTTCAAAGTTTCAAGTTTTTTTTTCCAGTTTCAAAATTCCTTTCCAGCTTATAGGCCTCTGTTTTTTTTATAAGGTGAGTAAATTTCTAATTTACAAAGTTAACATGTTTATCTCTGATGGTCGTGAAACTTCTTAAGGCAACATTATGGAATTGTTGCATGGGATGAAGTGTGTTGCAGTAGTTGAATCACTGTTTAGATATATGAATGTCTGTTCAGAAACAAATCCCGGTCTCTGATTGATTTTAACTAAAGTTTAAAACCAAATTCCTGTCTTTATTTTAAATCAGAGAGTAAACAAAATTTAAAAAAAAAAAATTTAACTAGTTGAATATTGAAAAGAATGTGTTAAACTTGTAAAGTAAAGTTATAGGTATGGTTTGCATGGATGGTTTTAACTGATTTTAGTTGAAATACAATATATATAGGTGTATGTATGTGTGTGTGTGTGTGTGTGTATATATATATATTTGTATACACGACTGTGTGTAAGTTTGTTGTCACTATTGTGTACCCTAGATTTTTGAATAACAATAAAAAAATTCATATCAACCTATACATATAAATTCAAGATGTGATCTTTGGATAGAAAATGATTGTAACATTATAATTTAAATTTGACAAATAGTTTCAGATAAATATTTGGGGTATGTCTTTCAAAAATGGTGATTTTGCAGGTCTGATTCAAAATAAGTTCGAATTCCATGGTCTGGAATTCTTGATTTAACCTATATTCCGATTCCAATTTGTAAATAATGATTTTAGGAGGAACAATCATGATTTTTAGGTAGATAATTGTTGAGATTTTTGGGATTGGCTGGAATTTGTATTTCAGCCTAATTCTGGCGATCGGCATGGAGTTAGTCGACTGGGTCGATCTCGAAGGAAGTCTTAAGGTGGATGATCTATGGAAAAATAGTAGAAGATTCAATCATTCACCATGGTGGTCAGGGTACAGTAAGGTAGGGCTTGGAGTACTTTTTGGTGGTGTTGGGTAGTTGTGACGATTTCGGCGTCATAAGATCGTCGGAGGATATCGCGATGGAGGAAACGAAGTCGGGGTTCGAGACGAAGCTGGGATGAAGTTGACAGGAGTTCTCGAGGTCAGGATCGTCAGTAATAGGGTGTTTACTGATGATGCTATGGTTTTCGTCTTGCTCGAAACTGTTCGATTTCGAGACACGGTGAAATTAACAAAGCTAGGTGGTCGGACCGTGGGTTATGGTCATTGGCGACTGTTAGGGATCGTTAGAGGAGATTAGAATGGCAGCAGTTGCGTGTGCATGTGCACGCGAGCAATGGAGTTTGGGGTGTTGTTTTGAGTTTGGGAATAAGCTGTGTTGCTCGGGAAGTTTTCGTTTTGTTACGCGTATGACTCGAAGCAGGGACGAGAGTGAATGTCTCGGGAATCTTGAGGGTTTAGCTCGGGAATTTGTTTGATATGTCTCGGGTTGATTTTGATAAAGTATCCAAGTTCAAATTTTATAAGGAAAATTCATGCTTTCAGGTAAAAATTAAATGAATGAAGTGATTTTAAAACTTTAATTAAACTTAAGGGGTTAAGTTAATAAATGGTGATAAATTACTCTCAAAGTTTATTTAATATGGATTTGAAAGATTAAAATAAATTAAAATAATGGATTATCCATTTAAATCAATTAAGATCTTAAGTACTTAATAATTTGTTAATTAGTGTAAGCAACTAAGGTATAGTTAATTACTGAATGAGATAGATTAAGGTTAATTAATGAATGTGTTTATTTTAAAGATTACTTGCTAAATGTAATTAATTAAAAGAATAATTAATTACTGGAGTGAGTAAAGGAGCATTGATAAATGTAATTAATGAATTAAGGAGATTAATTAAAAGATAATTAATGGGAATGGATAGACTAATTAATCTGTGAAATAATTGAAGGTTAATTACTTAAGGGAAGTAATTAAAGATTAATTACTTAGTGTAATTAATTAAAGGATTGCTTAATTTAGGAAATTAATTAAGGGTTAAATGATTAATGAGTGTGATTAATTAAAGGTTGATTAATCAACGTAAGTGATTATAGAATAATTAATTAAGGGTTAAAATAACTAATTATAGTTAATTAATTAAGATGGTAATTAAAGGTAATTAGTGTGATTGGTTTAAGGATAACTAATTTGTGTAATTAATTAAGGACCAATTACTTAATGTAATTAAAGGATAGTTAATTAGGGATGATTTACTAAGATGATAATTAAAGATCGTTAATTAATTGATTGTAATTAATTAATTAATGTTATGTAAGCAGGATTTAAAAAGATGCTTGAAGTAATTAATTTAATCTATTTAAATTAAATAGAAATGGTGTGACTAATTAACCTTGCTTATGGACGATTTAATGATATTGGATTATTTGTTATCCCTGGTATGTAATTTGTGGTGCTATAGGATATGATATGTTGGGTTTATACTGTGATAATGTGCTTATCTATTGATGGCAAATTACTGTGTAAAGGTGACGCCCTGTATTTAAAATTTTGAATTGTATTCATTTGAATAACTTGGTTTAAGATGACATTGGATTCAAAGAGACCAGAGTCGGGTATTAGTTAATACCCGAAACCACTTCAATTCTTTGTAAATTGATTTGGGGAATCAATAGGCTAGAATGGAATGATTTAAGTGAATTGGACCGTTTAATCTAAATTTTGGTACTTAGAATTGATGTGCGAAATAAGTGATATCTATAACAAATTGTGAATTTGTTAATTAGTGCGAGTTTCCTCAGGTTTAGTATAATTTTTATGCTCTTGTATTCCATGTTTGATGGGTTTACTCACGCTGGTTTCCAGCCTGACCCGGGTGTCACTTTGATGTAATGCTCGGGTCAGACCGAGTATTACAGATTTTCAGGTAAGGACGTTCTGGAGCTCAGGAGTCAAGCTGGATGGCAGGAACGTATGGAGTGTTTTCGCTATGATATTGTTGTATATCTATGACATGTTGATTGTAATTGTCCAGAGTTGTGCCGGTTGTAACTCTGATGTATAAAAATGTAAGTGTACTGATACAATTCTTCTTTATATAACTGTTATTTTATGTGATATTATATTTTGATCCGCTGCGAATGTGAGGTTTTTGTGACTTGTTTCTATTTTTTCTTCTTTCTCCTTTCTTCTTTACCTAACTATCTGTAATTTTCGGGATCGAAAATTTTGAGTCGTTACAAAGGAGAGCGTGAGCACTGCATACCCATTGCTCTTTACTTTGTAACATTCCATTTATTGTGTTTGTTATCACATCTGGTAATAGTTCTTGTATAGTATATGCATGATAGGTTATTATTGTAATTGAGTGCTACGCTTTTGTGTTATGTATGTTTGTTTGGTCGTTTACTTGTTGTTTTGGTTATGTTAATTGGAATGGAATTTTAAGGATGAAATTCTTAAATGTCGGAGGATGTACTGACCAACGTATTACATATCGATGGATAGTAAAACTATTTTTTTAACCAAATGAATTTGAAATAGGTTAAAACTATAGGACATAGGGTAATTTGACATTTCTGATGTTTAGAATTAATTATAGATAATTTTTGGCCTAGAAATCTTATAATGGCTGTAACTTTTGATAGAAATCGAATTTGACTTTGAAACTAATTCACAATGGAAGATATGATGGCTCCTCATTCGGTAAAGTGGTCATGTAAGAAATTTGGCTAGGCGGTTTAGGAGATACGCAGTTTTAAGTTTGACGAATTTTTGGTAAATTTTAGTATAACTGAGCTTATTCCCATAATTAGGCCAAATTAAGGATTTTGGGAATTGTGCTAATTACAGAAGTTAAAGAAGTCCCAAATCACTTTCTCTTCTTCTTAAAATAGATCTAAACATCCAATAATCCAATCTCCACCTAAACTATCATTAAATCATTCCACTTTTAGTTAAAACTTGATATTAAGATGTTATTAAGCAAGAGATCCTTAGGAGATGATTATATTAGCATTTTTGAGAAGGGAATTTGTAATAATCCAGTATTGAGAATCAATAAATTTAAATTTTTAACTGGAAATTTCCCGTTAAATGAAATTAAAAGATGAATAGAAATTGAGAAATTAAGATGATTTTGGAAAAATCAATACGATCAAACATTCATGTAAGATTGAGAATTTAAATAATATATTGTTTTATTTGGGTTTGAAATAAATTGAAAGAGAATAAAATATTGTTTATGAATTAAAAATGTTATTAGAAGGAAGAATTATTTTATATCTATGAAAATGGTGCTGTAAAATATTGCTGAAGTTTTAAATATGATTTGGAAGGTACTAAAAATCTTTATTTTTACATTATGTCATTTTAAAGTAATAAAGCAAAAAATAGTGATGATATCTTTGAGTTAATATAGCAATTATAATTTTGCGTTAATAGGAATTAATGGTGCTTCTGGTGTTAATAAAAAAAATTATGTTAGAAACAAGCCATGGACGATTGTTGATGGGAATCTTTGTATTTTTGAAAGCAATATTAGAATTTCAATTTTTGAAATGAGTTTGAAGAATGAATTAAAAGGAAGTAATTGTTTTACAATGATAAATAATGAGTGAAAAATTCATTTTTGAAAAATGAGAAGTTTAGTTGAGTTTAAAAACATGGTTTTGATAATTAAAGTGTAAAATATATATTTATGAATATACTTGCTCATATTTATTTTTTTGATATAAATAAGTGATCCTCCAATAGAGAAGAGCACTCATGTAATTTTACTCAAAAAAGAAGCTGTCAACAAGCTTGGTAGGTAGCAACACCACCCGTACAAAGAAAATAAAAGAAAACATCTTCCCGTTCCTAGTACTAGACTCCTTATTAAAGCTATAAGACCTAGACTAAGAACCAAAACCATGTAATATACCAAAGAAAAAATGGTAAGACCATTCCATTAGCATCAGTAGAGATGTCAGTCAAATAAGTCATGACTATAAAGGAGGATAAGAAGCATAGCTAAAATTCCAAAAAATCAAGGACAAGTCAACTGTGGTAGCGCAACCAAAAGCTCCCAATTCTACAGCGACTCCGAAGAATATAGCAATTCTACAAGTGCATGGTGTAAAATAGTCCATTACACACTAAGCACTAAGAATGCAGAGCTTGAAAAAATGTTAGTCTGGTGTGTGTGTGTGTATGCATGCATGCATGCATGTATGTATGTAATTAATGGTTATATGCATATATTTGTGAAATAGGAGAAAAGTAAAGCTAAATGAACCATAGAATTAGTTATCTATCAAAAGTCAATCGTCTGGTGAGTTGTCTTTATTAAAAGCAATGACTAGGTCATGGTTTATGGCCTCATTGTGTCTGTCATTATTAAAATCAATTTTAAACTTTAAGACATCAATGCGACTTTGTACCTTTTTAGTAAATTGTCTAAAGGAAACATTTTTACCCAATTTATACCTAGGATTTGCAATCCAAGTGTAATGAAAAGTGCAATAGCTTGAATCAATTTTAAAGGGAATATTAGCATGGTTAAATATTATTTAGTTTATTTCGATTCACAAATACCAAAAATTTAAGGTGAATATGGTACGTAATAAAATTTTGTAGTCCTTAGCATATTGAAGTCTAAATTTGTTCCAGTAATATTCATAACTGAAGTCGGCATTGGTTATGCTATAGTCAAAAATATTTAGAGTGTTTACAAGTATATAATGTGTTAAGAGACACTTGTAATGTAGGTGCGTTATGTTTTCAAAGTCTATGTTATAGAAAGTATATTTTTGTATGTAAGCAAATTCTTTTTCTTTAGAAATTCGATAGCGTTCAATTTGTACATATGCAGCTTTGTCCTGGGGAGAGTTTGTTCTCCAAAGAAATTTGAGTATGTAAGGTTTAGCCTTGGAAAAATTTATGGACATGTAGGCCAAGTAGGAGGAATAAGTTTTGCTTTCATCCAACACCAAGTTTTTTAATTGCTCTCATTTTCTAAATTATAATATTCTAGTTTGGTACACAGTGAATAAAATTAGGATAAAGTAGTACTATTGAGAGGTCGATTAAAGGTAAAGTTACAAGGAAATTCATTTTGCGATATAAATATCTCTGAAGCTAAGACATTTTTGAAATTGCAAATGTCAAATAGCTTTGATTATTCAACTCCAAGAGGTATAGTATAAATCCATCTATTATGCCAAAGGAAATGTTGTTGCCTGAATGAACGTATTACTATTGCCTAGGTTAAAAAAATTGGATGTTTTTAAGATGGCTTTCCAAAAGTGGGACATGCTGTTGGAATTGGAGATGTTATGATGAAGGTAATGGGTTCTAACATAAAACTGAATTAAAATCATTTCTTTCCAAATAAGGTTTTCATTATAGTTTTAAAATTTCCAAAGTCATTTACCTCGTAAAGACACATTAAACTTAGATAGATTTATAATTCCTAACCCTGGTCCTCTTTTGATTTGCATATGTTTCATAGTTAACAAGGCAGTCAATACTATTATAGGAATTTTCCCCACCCCAAAGAATTTTTTTATGAACATATCTATTTTATCGATAACCTATTTGGGAAAAGGTAAAATGATATCTAATAAATCAATAGTGCCAATAAGATAGGGCTAATCAAGAAGATTCTACCTGTCCTAGAAAGAAATCTACAGTTCCATTAGATAATTTTATGCTGATTTTATCTATTATTTGCCAATCTTTGTTTTTTAGCTTAGCTAGTTTAATTAAAAAATCTTAAGTAATGAATTGGAAATTTCATAGATCTACAATTAAGTATATTGGTAACAAGATTTTCCATGTTGTACATATTTTTTTTATTGGATATTATATGCAAAAGTAAGTAATAAAATGACAAAACTTGTGTAATGGTAAAAAAGAGTTAAATGGAAATTTGACCTAGAATTTTTTAGGTTGAAATGACATATTTATGTAAGACTTAAATATTTGAATTATTTATAAAGTGGAAAAGGAAAACAAATTTTAATAAACATGGGTACTGATTATCCTATTAACCTATTAAGCCTACGAATTATCGATAGAAAGAGAATTTCTCTTTTTAAAATGAACAAACACATTTGTTTCTGCCAGAGAAAAATAATAATATACTACAACTCTTTCTCTTCTTGTTCATCAAACTCTAGAGTTTGAAAAGTCAAAATTAGTTTAAATAAAATGACAAAAAAATTCCAAACTCAAAACTAGGCTTTTCAATCCCTCATAACTCTTACTACTCAGAATAGTTGAATTTTTTTTCTATTTTGGGTGGTGATTAGCTTTGAAAGCAAAGGAAGATGAAAGAATAGGTTTAGTTGGAAGGAGAAAGGTAATATAGAGATGTAATTTAAGGGTTGCAAGCTTGGTTATTAAGGTGGGGTAAACAATCACAAAAATACGGTCTAATTCAATGAGTGTTTATAAATTGGTGTTGATTTTTGAAATAAAGTTGACTATGAGCTTACTATAAATTATATATTGTCTTACATTTGAAATGCTTTGAACTACTAAGGAAATACAATCTAATATTATTTGTATATTTTTCTTAAATTGCTATGTAATTGCATGTTAGTTGTATAACTGAAAATTGATAGCAGACGTGCTGGAAAATTGTGTTGTGGTGATCATTGTTTGATGTAGATGCTGATTCGAGTGAAACTGCTCCATGATTAGCATAACCGATTGAGCGATTAGACTAAGCCTGGAGCAATTCGCTCCAAGTAGTGAGTTGTTAAAAATATATATAATAAAATTTTAATTGAAAAAAAAGGTTTATGTTAGATTTCTTTTATTTACTAATCAATAATTTTTAATAATTCTAAATAAATTGTGTAAATTGTTTTGGAAAGTGAAAGTGATTTCCATTTTGATTTAAATTGAATTAAATATCTATCTTGAACTGTATTATAAATTTGAAATATGTTTTGTGAACTTGGAAAAGATTTCAAATTGAGGAAAATCTATTTTAAATTATTTTACTTATTAATGTAGTTAAAACGTATATTGGTTGAGAATTTCGGTGAATTTACTTATAAATGACAATTTAATATGGGAAATATTTAGTGTTTTGGAGTGAATTAAATATGATTTTCTAAGGAAAAACAAATTACATTTTTGAAAATTTAGTGTTCCCAATAGTGTATCTTTGTAAAGAATTTTATAAAAATACAAAATAAGATCTTGAAATATATATATATATATATATTATTCAAAAGAGGCTTTAAGGTAAATTAAAACTAACTTCATTTCAAAAAGTAAAAATAGCTTTAATCAATATATGTAAACAATGGGTACTTCAGGTAAATTATTCGGTAATAATGAGCTTTATGGGCGTTTGATAGTTCTTTTTCGATCACTCCTTTGACTTATTATATTGAATATTCGATTATATTAAGGCTTTGGAGTATGTATAACAAGAATCCATTAAACAATTAGGCAAGTATCCATCCTAGCGAGCTAGTGGCAGGGTTGTGCCCTTAGTTAGTAACTCAATGATTTTTCATATAGCTGAGAGCTAATCCCTAGCGTTACAAAAGACTATTAGTTTATTAATATCGGGAAAATTGCTAGGTCTTGGCAAAGCATTTTAGAGTATTGCAGCACGCTATGATGTGCAAGATGGATATTGAGATCAAGATGACCGTCGGGCAAGTAAAGACCGTAGTAGTAGCACTGAGAGCATATAAGAAAGGCGTTGACATGAAAACTTGTCAACACCCCAAAGTAGAATTCAAAGTGTAGATAACTCTTTCGAGACCTTCTTTCAAAAAGATGAAAGTACTCGGCACTTCTTAATCAGGTTAAGATGGTTATTATCCATTCTATTCTCTTCAGGTTTCCTTTTGTGTAGGTTATAATGGTTGAAAATCCTTCTTATTAGACCTTTCGATTTAGATGAAACACTAAAAACCCTACTTATATTGCCTTTCGAACCAATTAATCTGTTTTAGTACTCTGTCGAAACCCCCTGTCGAATCAATTGAAGAGACCCTAAGGTTGGCTTTAGTGAGTTAAGGATATGGATTGGATAGGCTGATTTCGACTTCTTTGAAAGCTAACCTTTCGACAACTTGAGAGTAGAGTTAAAGCTCTAGGATATTAATTGAACAAAGGGTTTCGACTCACTCTAATGGTAACCCTTCAATCAAGTTGAAACAAGAAAATTATAAACTGAATATAACAGCGATATCAAATAAGCCAAATATCTCAAAAATTGGACAACTGTAACAAATGGGTCAGCGAAGCTTACGTTTTCTATGATTATTTCACAAGTAAAATCAATCGACTTATAAGGCTAAGCGACATTAGATCTGCGAATTTCGGCTGAGAAAATGTTCAACCAGGGCCATGGCAATATTGATGAAACACCTGATAGATGAAGACTAAAAATGGCTTCCATAATGTTGCGTTCATTAGACTCAAGTAGTATGAACTAATCAAATTCCTAATCTAATTTGAAAATTAGGGTTTACAACTTTTAGAAAATACAGGAGTAGAGTGAAAGAATTCTGATTCCAAAACCAGACCCCTAGGGTCTTATTTATAGGTGCAGATTAGCACCTTTCGACTCGGTGCTTTCGACCTTGTCGAAAGGAGGCTTTGCTAACCTTTCATCGCCTTTAACATTTGTGCATCCTTCTGCATTGCATTTTGAATAGATTTGAATGCTTCTTTCTTCATCGAAAGGGGTAGGTGTGCATTTTCACCTTGTGTTACTTTGTTGTTGCAAGTAAAAATATGCATGAGCTTTCGACTTTGCCAACGGATGATTCTTTGGGGTTTTGAAGGTGTTAAAATGTTGAGAGATTCAACGCAGAAGGTTACTTTTGAATACATGCTTGCAAATTGATGCGGTTTCCCCTCCTGGTTGTGAAAGGTTCCTTCAGGTTCGGAAGGCTTAGTCATGCTTTCAAAATGGTTGCTCCATCAAAATATCTTTTTGAGTAATTTGAGTGAAGGTGAAACCTTTGGTTTTGAAAGGTTTGGTGCACATGTGAGTGGCTGTTATTTGCTGCCTTTGAAAGGTATTCTGCCACTTATTCAAAAATCTGTCATGTCGGTGAAAGCATGTGTTTCGAAAGGAAGCAATTGAAGCGAAAGGGTGCTTTCGACTCCTTCGACCTCTTCGAAAGCTTATAACACATTCGACTTTTGGCTATAGCATCCCTTTAACTCCTTTGAAAGGCTTTTTTGGTGATATAATCTCTTTTATTTCCTTCTCTTCTTGGTTTCGACATGGTTGAAGTGATAATTAGCGGTAACACTTGATGCCCCTCCTCCTCCTCGGCAAAGGGATGCCTTTGACTTTTCAAGTCAGCTGCCTCGATACCCTTCTTAACTTTGGCATTAAAATTTCCCGCCTTTTCATATTCTTGCATAAATGCTGACCGTTTATCAAAATTCGGTCGTACACTTTGCCCTTCATGCTGAATTTTCTTATAAATCACGTTCCTATCTTCCCCTCTTTCATTTATCTACGGTTAAAGGAAACTTCCAACAAGAATCAAAGTTTTTATTTCTTAAATAATTCCTATTTCCAACAAAAAGAAACTCGAATTTAAAGTAAGCTTTTATTATTTCTGCTTTTCAAACTAACTTTCCACAGTCAAATTTTGATTTTTAAAATTATTAGGTTTTAATTTGAATCGCTGTTTTAATTTCATAATTTGAGTTTTTCGTTCTTATGAAAGTATCCATGGATTTCTTTCTATAGATTATTTTGTTCCATTTCCCACGTCAATCTATATCTAAAATTCATCTAATTTGTTTTGGTCTTTTTTTTTTAGGTTTGAATTTACATTTTGGGGATTTTTATTATTATTGATTGTAAATCTGCGTTCAAATCTATTTTTCTTTTGATTTTTTTCTTAAAGTGTCAGGATAAAATTGAATTTAGGGAAGAAAGAGTTTTCTAGCTGCTTCATGCAGAAGTCCAAGCCGTATGAATCGCAATTTGACGTTGTAATTTTACTTTTCTACCTATTCGAAAGGGGTTGAGGCAGCTAACTTTGTTTTACTTCTTCAACCACTTTCGATGGGGTCGAAAGGATGTCCAACGCCTATCTCTTAATTGATCTCGTCGAAAGGTTGATGTAGTTAATATGAAGTGGACTTCTTCGAAAGCATAACTATGCTTTAGTATATTCTAATACCTTTCAAAGAAGTTTGTTGATGTGCTATACTAAATGATTACCTAATACATACTTTCAAAAGCGTAATTTTTATTTTACAGCTTTCGAAACCTGTAGTACATTCCTACTTATAATTTTATTTAGGAGATGTGCAAAGTTAGTGATTCAATTTTTTATAAATTGGATTGAGGAAAACATACTTTGTTTAAGTTGTAAATTGAATCAAACCTTTCGACTTGATCGGAACCTACTGTGAATCAAGTTTGGTTGTTGGTATGCTTTCAAAACCATATACTCCTTTCGACTTTCTCGACACCCTTTGTGATTAATTGGAATTCGACCATCATTTTATACAAATATTGTCGAAACGTCCCAAAACCTTTTCATTTATATTAATATTACTTAACCGAAACCTTTCAACTCAATCGACATATAGGGTTTCGACGGCATTCGTATTCCATTGGTAAAATAAAGTTCATGGGTTTTAATAGTGTTAAAAGGTTTATTTGTCTTGTTTATCGAATGGTGTCGGTGCATATTTGTATTTGAATTATTTGTGTAGGCCTTAACTATTCCTTTCGACAATAAAGTTTTCCTTGAGCTTTCGACATTGTTGAAGGGCATTTGTTGGAGGTCCACTTTCATTTTCCCTTTTGACATTGTTGAAAGTTCAACAAATTTTATTTTCCTAAGCTAACTCTAACATTCTTTCAAGGATATGAAATTTCATGTTTTGGTTGATATTTTAATTGTTGAATAGATTTTCAATATCCTTGATAAATGTTGGTTACAAAAAAGTTATAACTTCTTACTGAAATGGTTTCACTCGGCAGGATCATGGGCATGAAAAAGACTTCTCAAAAACCATAAAAAGATACAGTACCAATGATGGAATCTTGTCCAAAGATGATTGAAGCAATTTCTAAACATTCTTTAGTTTCTTCCCATGATGAGGTGGACACAATTTTAAATGACTTCGACATCGCTGGGATGGATGCTCTTCCCCCAAGTGATAGTGACACCATCAAAGGCCTCCTGAAGGATATTTCTCCATACCTCTATCCATATTTGGCATGGTGGCTTCTTGCCTTTCTCGGATTTCTTACCCAAATTCTTGACCTAGCTAGGCATTACTCCCATCCAACTATCTCCAAATGTATATACATATCTTCTATCCCTGGAACTTATGGCTCTGGTGTCAGGATTCCATCATTGAATGCTGAAATTCTAAACTCTCTAGTTTGATTAGTTAAACTCAACAACTTAAATGATCAAATTTTTAGAGCCAATCCCCTAAAAAGCTAACTTTCGAGAGGGTAAACAAATTCAAAGACTAGGAAACGTAATTCTTCATTGTCAAATTCTTTTCCAATATCGGTGGGGTCTTTCTTCCCCTCATAAGTTGATCATAATTTTTAATTTTATTCAGTTACTTTCTTTTGCTAATATATGCTTCTTTGTTAGTCCTTTCGCTAAAAATCTAAATGATGAGGATAAGCGCACTTTCAAGCTATTGAGTGTTGCTTCAAGTAGCATGGAAATAGGCATACTTTGTTGAATCCCTCAAACCTTCAAAAGCATTCCCTTCTACCAGCAGGTCAAAGGGTACTTGGTCAACTTCCCCTAGTTTGAAACACTTCTCGAAGTAAATGCTTCCTATCTTCGGGTGATCCGAAGAACTTCTCCCCAATGTCTCCAATTTTCCCGATCACTTCGGTAGGTTTAAACATAGCACTTGCAGTTTGTTGTTGTGTTATTTTTACATTACTCCACTAACTTACAATTTTTAAATCTTCAACACTGCTCCTCAGGTAGAACCAATCATAACTGATTCGGATCTCCCAATTCTACATCCCATGCATTATCTTTGACTCAGGCCATTGCTAGGTCAAAGATTGCCGCTAAAAGAAAACTAGCTAAAGTGGCCATGATGGAACCATCTCTCAAGAAAGCCAAAATTGTTGAAGTTCCGGATTCTTTGCCATTAGAAGAGGCTGAGACTGTTGATATGAGTAAAACTTCAAAGAGTCCAATTGTTAAAGTATTGATCGGCTTAAGATGACTCCCTTAAAGGATGATCCTTTATCTCGCATCTTCATTTCCAACTCTCCTCATGTCATTGAGCAGATGCAAAAAGACTTGGGAACTTCAAATCCCCCTAGACCCATGTCACCCATATCTATAAGTGATTTTGAAAAGATAGTTCAATCTATCTTGAATTCTTCATCTTTTTCTTCTATTCACCTGCCTTTTTCTATTCCTGATTCGATGTGTCACTATCGGTCTCCTATAGAACAAAAAATCCTAGTCTGTTTCATATTATTTATCCTTATTATCATTATTTCTCTCTGAATGCCGACTTGCATCATACTTTTCCTTTTAGATTTTAAAAAGCTGGCTCTTTCTACAAGAAAATGTATTGAAATCCTCCGCTGAAACATCTAAGCTTCGAGAGGATATTTCAAACTTGAATAGCGAAGGCATCTCCTTGTATGCAGGAAAAAAATGAAGCTATAATGGAATTGAAGAGATTGAGAGCCTCTCTTGCTCAATCAGAGTCTATTATTTCTGAGGAAAGAAAAGCACGTCAACTTTTAGCTGATGAAAATCTGGCTTTGATAATGGGTCTAAAAGAGGCTGAAGATGAAAAGGCTCAAATGGCGATTAAACAATCCTCTCTCACGAAAAAGTTGGGGAAAAGGGAAAAATCTCTAAAGTTGGCTGCCAATGTCATCTCTGATGCCAAGCAACGGGTGTCATAATTCCTAAATACTTCCCTCGATGACATCATTATTAACTCCTACGAGGACGCCCTGATGCTTGCTCATGCCAACAACATAGAAAAATGCCCAGATTTGAGCTTTCCTTCTTCAACCCTGCTCTTGCTAATAGACTTATGGCTAAAGTTAATGAAATGGAGAAGGGAGTTGAAGTTCCTGAAAGAGAGGAGATTGATGCCTCTAAAATCTTATCCTTCAAAGTAGATTCCAATTTTGAGGATGAAGGTTATAAAGATGAAGCCGTCGAGGAAAAAGGCGGTAATGATGATGATGATGATGACCATAATGATGATAATGAAGATGGAGGCCAAGGTTCAAGTGGTAATGGGGCGGTCACTTCGATGTTCATGAAAAAGATGACGATGATAATATTAGGGCTACAAAAAAGGTCAACCCTGAACCAATCATCCATGAAGCAAGCCAACTTGAACCCTCAAAGCCTTTTGACCTTCTAGAAGAGACTGTGAACATCGACGTCGATGAACAAAGAGAGAATATATGACGACCCGATATTTCAACCATTCGCATCCACATATGCCAGATTTGAATTGCTCAAAATACCAGATTGTTAATTTATATTTAGCAAAACTCAACATATACAGTAAATAAAGTAATCACAGAGTCACAGACACTGAGTAACATAACAATAATGCAGTGGAAACAAGAGAATAGTAGTTCATGAAGCTACTATATATATAACATAGTCAAATAAGATACAACAAAAGTCTTGAATACAATAGTCAAATACAAGGTCAGAATGCATCACTAGAATCAACTGAATATCTGAAAGCAAGATAGATAACTAGATTTATAAGCGAAGCTCCAACTCCAAAGGTGAGCCTCAAAAGTTGTGTCACTCGGTTTGACCCGGGCGTAAATAAAACACTCGAGTCAGGATTAACACACTATAAGAAAAACCATTTATGTGACGACCCATAATTTTTAAGCTTTTGAAATCGGAATATTTAATTGATTTTAAATATTTAAAAGTTAATTTTTAACTTGAATTTCAAATATCACTATTTGTTAGGTAATTTAATTATTAAATTAAATAAGTTGAAATTGAGTAAAATGCTGAATATGGAGTTTTAAACCTGCTAAAAATAATTTGAAGGGTTGTAAAATTTATATTGATAGTACTAAAGATAGTAAAAAGTGTTGAAATTGAATTTGGAAGGGTTTGTTAAGCTTTGAAAATTTTACCGTTTAAATTGAATTTAAAAATAGTCTTCCGAGGCACAGTCTCGGAATTCGACGAACCATTCCATTGGATCCGTAATATTGTATTATTATCGGATTTCAATTTTCGTAGAGTTTGGAGTTGCCATGTGAGCGTATGGTATGTAAACGCGCTGAAATCTATATCGAAAATTTAATATAATAACTGGTTTAAAATGCTATCTTCTCCAAATGATTGAATTGGGGATCGAAACCTTTTCTGTTGCCTCCGGAATAGGGATATAACTCTAGAAACGTCTAGCGGCACACCTCGGTAGCAGTTCGTGATTTTAGGTTACGTAAAGTGGAACGATTTAAATTTAAATTCAAATTCAAATATAAAATATTCTTTCTTGTCAAACTTTTCTTCAGCCGAAATCCTTCCTAAGCAAGCCGACTTCCATTTCATCGTGTTCCCTCTTTTATAAACATCATGCAATCTTTCTCTGCAAAATTTTAAATCGAAATCAGTAATGGCCGACCTAGTATTATCGCCCACAACTCCCTTCTCTCCCTTTTCTTCTTTATTATTAGTAGCCGAGCTTCTCTTTTGCTTTCAGATCAAAATCGAATCCCCAAATAAAAAAAATTCGATTTTTGACTTCGAATTAGAGTATCGCGAACGGCTCGTGATCAATTGAAGGGGGGGTTGAACCAAATCGTGAAGAGCAAGTTCCCTAGCGAGTCGCGAGGGCGTTCAAACGTGGTCGGAGATGGAGGGGATCGTCGCGCGCCTCGAGTTCAGCTGGGCCAGAGTCGTTCGTTTTGGATGCTTCATCAAGTGAAGTGAGATTTGGGCTGAAATTCAAACTCGAAGGAGGGGTCGGCGTCTGGTGGTGTTGCTGCGATCGTTGAGGGAGGAAGTTCGAGCGGTGACGCACGTGGTCACAGGATAGCCTGAGAGTCAGTGCGAAGGATGTCGACGTCGGTGAGCTCGGGATCGGACTTTCATATCGATGGCTAGGTATTAGCTGTTGTTTTTTTTATATATACATAGATGCAGTGAATATCCATATACCGAAGAAGGATAATTTTTCGGTAAAGGGAATTACTGTTTAGTGTTAACAGCAATGAAATGAAAATACAAATATATCTGGAAATTTTGGATATTGAACTTCATATATAAAAAAAATTGAATTTTTAAATCTATGTAAATAATTTTAGTGAGTAGATAAATAGTCTCAGAAGAAATAAATATACATCTACTCACTTTGAATTCACTGGTTTAATTTTAAAGTAATATATTTGTTTAGTTAAATTATCTGAAATTTATTTTAGTTACTAAAGGATTTTTCACAAAGGAAACTAGTTTGAAATTTAAATTATTCATTAAAATTCAAACCATTAGTTAACTTAAATTATTTAATGATAATGATTGTTCGGATGTTAATAAAATCATCTAATATTTATTCAAGGTCATAACCGTGGAGAAAGAGGTCGAGATGGAAATGGATTACGAATAAAAAGGGCAAGGGTGAGTTAATCTCACTCAGTTAATTCCAATTTAAATTTAAATGATAAAATTTAAATAATTGTTTGAATGGGTGAAATTGATTGGTGTGCCATAGTATGGTATATTCTGGAATTGGCATATTATTTTGTGCTAACATCTGTGGATGCAGGGAAAACAGGTTGGAGGGATCCAACTGGACCCCTCAACGTTTATAATTTAATATTCTCTGTTGTGATTACTTGATATTCTATGATGAATATATTGGAATATGGAATGTTATGATTTGATTGGATATATTTGGGTATAATGAATTACCAAAAAAAATATAAATTGGATTTTTGAAAGAAAATAAAGGAAGTAAATTGTAAACGAGATAATTAGAAAAAATTTAATAAATCAAGTGAATTGAAAAAGAAATGGACGTATGTTAAATACTAATAAATAACTTCGAGTATGAAAAGAAAAGGGTTGAATAAACAGTAACTAATGAATTATAGAATTATGTGATATTAATTTAAATGGATAAAGAATTATTTTAAAACTTGAAGTTTAAATTTATTTAAAGGGATTAAGAAGTAAATTAAGAAATCTAAATTGGTATTTCAATTAAAAGTATTTTAAATCATAATTAAGAAATAAACATGAAACTAAAGGATTTTTGGATAAATGAAGTAAATTGGAAATCAATTTGGGATTGATTTAAGTGTTGAAATTGGATGTTTGGAAAAATAAATTCAGGTGGGAATTTATTAAAGGAATGAGAAAAATTATTTAAAAATAAATAGTGATTTATTTTTTTAAAGGTTGTGAAGAGAAGTATATTTCTATGGATAGCCAATTACATTTTAAGTAAATTTTTATATATAAGATAAAAGTTTAAGGTTGTTTTAAAAAGCATGTTTTAGAAAATTTATTATTTCTGAATGTCTAAAATTCTTAAGTAAATATTTTTTCAAATATATTTTTGTAATAATTATTTAAAAGTGACTTAGTATTTTGTTTTAACAAGTGAAAACTAGTTTTGTTTTACAAAGTAAATATTATTTTCAAATACTCATATAGTATGTATTTTTAACAAATTTTTGAAATAGTTTTTAACTTAAAGGTTTTAAAGTATATTTCAATAAAGTGTTTTTAAATTATTTTAAAATTTTAAAGTTTTATGCTTGGTGATTCCAGTGGAAATGAAAATACTCGGAATTTATTCTGAGGAAAGGAAGATAGTTTGAAACTGTTTTCAAAAGGATTTGAAAGTGAGAATATATCTTGTAAAGATATTTTTAAGATTAATAAATAATTTGGAAAATTATTTATTGTTTGATGGATGTTAGTGCATATTAATTGATAGTTAAATAACCGACTATCAATATTGGACAAAAATGCGTTGATCGTTTCGAAGAGACCGGGATCGAGATTTATTTCTCGAAGACCACTTCGATTCGGTTTGTACGTTTCGTGGAAATGAGTTGGATTCGAAGATGGAGCAGTGAAGTGCAAGGGCTAGTCGCTACTAATCCTGAGGATATTTCCAAAATGGATGTAGTAGGAATAGCGCCTTCGGTTCCGTTCGAACCTGGGACGAACTTGTATGGATGAATGCTTGCGAAACATCGTCAGGGGACGATGGGCATTCTAAGGGATATGTTCTAAAAAGGTAAAGCTTAGCCTCAAGCCTCATCAAATGGGAATGAATGAAAATCAGGGGTTATGCAACAAGGCTAGGTGGGTAGCACCCAAACAGGTGAGGTCATTTCTGTCTAGATGTCCCTTTTTATTTCAGCTTAGTGGGTGGTTGCTGATCCCAACCGCGGGGTGATCCCACTCGGGATTATCCAGTAAGGGGTAGTCCCGGTCTTGTGTTGTAGGGGAGCGGGCGTACTCCTCGGTACGGTGATCTAGGCCCCGTACTGTGACAGGTGGTACCCCAGTGCCTAGTCATTAGTTGGAAATCCATTCTCCCTACGAGCCTTGTACGAGTTTTGTTTGTATTACCTACTCTGTGGCTAGTAGCTGGAATTTAATAATGTAACAATTTCAGCTATTTTATAAGTATTTGTATATAGACCCTATTATAATATCAGAGGATTTCTATAAAAATTGTTTTAGCTATCGTAAGGTAGAAACCCGACATGTTTATTTATGGCGTGGTCTTACAAGATGATTTTGTTTTCAAAGGATTTTTGAAACCTTAATAATCAATTGAGTGTGATTTTCTCACGCTGGTATTCCAGACAGACTCGGGCATTATTTAACTGTAATGCTCGGGTCAGACCGAGTATTATAGGATACAGGAAATGCTGTGGAGCTCAGGAGACGAGCAGGATGACGATACGTACTCCCGTATTTGTTTATGTATATATTCCGTTGTGTTGAGTAGTTGTGTATCCAGTGTATGATATTGTTGAGCTGTGATTGATGTACTCTGATGATGTAATATGTAAACAGATGTATTTGCCTTTAAGTAAAGTTTATGTATTATCTATTATATTTTGTTCCGCTGCGATGGTTAGATTCTGATGTTGATTTCTATTTTCTTCTTCTACCTCTTCTTCTTTAACCCAAATGGTTCGTATTTCCGTACAACTTGGGTTGATTTAGTTAGAATAGTGTTGACTCAAGGGGTACGGATTTGCGGGTCGTTACACTTGGTATCAGAGCCTAGGTTGGTATAACCTTGGCTCTGGTGGGAAATTACTCATTTAAAATAGAGTCTATGGCACTCTAGAATGAGTTTGAGCGTATTAATAGATATGAGCGCGTATTTGTTAGTGGATATAAAATTGTTTTATATTGTGTTGATTGATTTATTGAGTAGTTTATGGATTCTGGTCAATACGAGCAATTAACATTATCGATAGGGATCTCTAAACACTTGAATAGAATAATTCGACACGGTATTGTTTTAAAGTAGGGTAAATGAAATAATTTTACCCAAATTATTTTTTTGTATATAAAAGAAATAATTTTTTTAAATCATTATAGTATTTGGATGCTTGGTTGTTAGAGAATGATAATAATTAATTATTCACACTATTGTGTAGAAATTGAATAAGAAATTGAAAACTTATAACCAAAGTTGAAGAATAAATTTATATAACAAAATGGAGTTTGAAATATAGATTATAAATGCAATTTATAAATTGAAATAAACCTCTAGAGAAATTTGTAAATATAAACTATGAATTTGATTTAACATTGGGAAATAAAATCCCAGAGTAATGTTGGAATATAAATTGGATGGATTTCAAATTTGGAATTTTGGAAAAGGGTTTAAATTCGTTGGATTTGAAAGTGGTTTTCAAAGGTTTGGGAAAATAATAGTGGTGTTATTTCGGGAACGTTTTTGAATTGGAATTGAATATGGAGAGAATTGGAATTTAAAAATATTTGAAAGGGATTTTAAGGAAATAAAAGCATTTAATTCTCTTTCGATCGCTGGAAAATAATTTCGGTGATGACTGCAGCATCATCGAAGTTCATTTTCGAGTTCTAGAAGAGAAATTGCTACCAAGTTGTTTTATGTTGAAATTGTTTGTGAACCCGGTTTGGTTTTGAAATTCAAAGGAATAATTGAATTTGCCAAAAGATTTTGGATGTAGTTGATTTCAAAAGTGATTTTGAAAATTTGGGAAAGTGTTTAAACTCTAGAATCTTATGTAAAATGTTTATGGAATAATAAAAATATATTGGCTAAATAAAATGTATAATTCCGAGTTAAAGGTAAAATGTGTATGGAATTGATTATAAATGGATATAAAAATATGTATATAAATAAGTTTGTGACTTATAAAATTTAGAAGTGAAATAAATAAGCCAAAATAAAATTGATTTGAAATTTAGGAAGTGAATGAAAAATTCAAAACATAAATCATAAAATAAATTGACCTCCAGTAAAATAGTTAAAGTGGTTTTGAGATAAAAATAAAATATTGGGAATAAACCTTGAATAACTAAATTAATAATTAATTGGTAATGAAATATGGAGATGGAACTTGAATTGGTTAAATGAAAAGTCGAATACCAATTTAATATGGCAAATGTTTGGTTTGCAAATTAATTATGAAATGAGTATTTGATGTAACCAATATGAAATGTTCCAAGATAATAAATGGAATCAAATAAAATGAATGAGAATATAACATGCAAAATAAATTGAACGGAATCAATTAAAATGAAATCAAATTAAGTATAGATTGAATTGGTATTAATTTAAACTAGTTATAAGCAGGAATGGATATTCTTTTAAATAAATATCATTGAATTTGCATAAAAATAATTGTCGATTAACGTAAACGAGACTATATAAATTCTATGGATTGATAGAAGCCAATAAAATAGGTTTTTGAATCAATTGTAATAAATATGGGCTTGTTTGGATGAAAAATAAATTGAATGTAAGCAATGAAGTGTAAATGAATTCATCTTGGATTGTTGGTGAATTAAGTGTAATTGGAAGTGTAGTCGAGTAAAATAGAATTGGGTTATAACAATGATGGATTGAATTGTGGATAAAAATCCAAGTAGACATAAATTTAAAACCTTCCTTGTTATTAATAGAAATAAATTCAGAATGAATTAAGTATGGATGTTTGAAGTTTAAAGAAATGACTGAATAAACTAATTTAACTAAATTAGTAAATGAGATTGGTTTGATAATTGGAAATCAAATTAAGAATTTAAATTAGAGAGTGCTTATAAGTTTTGAAGTTGAAACTTCTTGAAGGAAACAAATAACTGAAGTAATATTTGGATAAAAGGCTTGACTTAAGTAAATTTGAGATATGGTGGTGTCGAATTTTATGAAATAATTTGAAATAAAACATGTTTGGTAAATGAAATTAGTGATTGAGTTAGTTAACTTAAGTTATATTAATGAGAATTTGACGTGGAATAAAATGTAAGTTAGATTGCTTTAGAAATTAATTCAATTTAAATGAGTTTGCTTGGACTTAAAATGAATTTAAGTTAAGTAAGAGAGTTGTGAAATCATTTAAATTGAACATGATGGTTTGAATATTGTTTGGAAGCATTCAAAATAAGTGTCGAAATATTTCATATGTGCTTATGGAAGTATATAATATGCACTGTTTATAGAATCCATGTTTTAGTTATTTATAATAAAGTGAAATGTTAATAAACTTTGTATATTTGACACTGACATGTTTAAATTGAGTAAGTATAGGTTTTTGGAAGCCGTTGACTGGTTTTGCCGCGCTAAATGCTAAAATAAATAGCCCCTTGCTTAAAAATGCTAAATAAGGTACGCCTACGCAATACGAATAGGAAATATGAACTATTTTTCTGTTTTCCGACCGTGTGGGTCGATGTATATATATTTATATCCTTGTCAAATTGCAAAAGCTCATCCGTACAAAGGAGACTCTGCCAAAAAATTTCGAAAATTTTGGGAGTTAGAAATTTTTTAAATCTGTTGAAAATTTTCACTATCGACAAATGATTAAAATTGGTTACAAATAGAATTAAAACTGAATATTGAAATCTGGATTTAAATTGTGTATGTAAAGTAAAATGAATCGAAGATATTGTTCAAAGAAATTGAAGATACAAAAAAAAGTTTACAAATAAACTTTTATTTGAGAAATAAATTAGTAAGTGAACTAATAAAGGAAATGGTTAATTAAATTTGGATTGAGATAGGGTGAATCAAAACCCAATATTCAAAGTTTGGAAATGAATTGAACTCAAGTAAAATTGGGAACAAATATTTATATTTGAAATTAATTAACAAAGTGAAGCAAATTGAAATTTTTTATGGAATTGTAAAGGCAAATTGAATAAAATAGATATAAACTCCAATAGTGAAGTGAAAACAAATTCAAGAGGTATATAAAATATCTATATTGAACTTAAGAAATGAAGGTGGACGATGCTAGTTCGGAAGTGAAATTATGTGATCGAGTAGGCGATCGGATTCGGTATTGCGTACGAATGATATAGGTACACCGTACGGGTTTAAATGGAATGAACATTGAAATTTTGGGAAGAAGTCAATGATTTTGAATGTTGTGATTGGATATTGTTGTTAAACAGGGTATGCAGGTATGAAAAAGGGAAAGGAAAATTGGTTTTGATTTCAGATAATAAATTAGAATTGCTCGACAATAAGGTATGTGTTTAAATTTTCGTATGGAATTTGATTGGGTTTTTGGATCTAGCCACTTGGCTTTTTGTTTTCTTTTTGGATTTGGGAGGCCGTAGAGCCATTTTGTAGTTGTACCGAGCTAGCCGCGCAAAGGAGACGCTGGCAAAAATTTTCGAAAATTTAGAGAGTTAGAAAAATTTTGAGAAAATTATGATAATTTTAAATTTGATTTAAAAATTGAAATTAATGATTGAATAAGCAATATTGTTTGAAACTATGGGAAAGATGGGAAAGTTAGGAAGAATTGTAATGTGTCTTTATAAAAGATAATTGGTAGATGTTGAATTATTTGGTTTTGAGAATAAATAAATGGGTATTGGACCATTCTTCCTAACTAGTAATTTCGGGGACGAAATTCTTTTAAGAGGGGAGGAATGTGACGACCCAGAATTTTTAATCTTTTGAAATCGGAATATTTAATTGATTTTAAATATTTAATAGTTAATTTTTAACTTGAATTTTAAATATCACTATTTGTTAGGTAATTTAATTATTAAATTAAATAAGTTGAAATTGAGTAAAATGTTGAATATGGAGTTTTAAGCCTGCTAAAAATAATTTGAAGGATTGTAAAATTTATATTGATAGTACTAAAGATAGTAAAAAATGTTGAAATTGAATTTGTAAGGGTTTGTTAAGTTTTGAAAATTTTATCATTTAAATTGAATTTAAAAATAGCCTTCCGAGGCACAGTCTCGGAATTCGACGAAACCATTCCATTGGATCCGTAAAATTGTATTATCATCTGATTTCAATTTTCGTAGAGTTTGGAGTTGCTATGTGAGCGTATGGTATGTAAACGCGCTGAAATCTATATCGAAAATTTAATAAAATAACTGGTTTAAAATGCTATCTTCTCCAAACAATCGAATTGGGGCTCGAAACCATTTCTGTTGCGTCCGGGATAGGGATATAACTCTAGGAACGTCTAGCGGCACACCTCGGTAGGAGTTCGTGATTTTAGGTTACGTAAAGTGGAACGATTTAAATTTAAATTCAAATTCAAATATAAAATATTCTTTCTTGTCAAACTTTTCTTCGGCCGAAATCCTTCCTGAGCAAGCCAACTTCCATTCCATCGTGTTCCCTCTTTTATAAACATCACGCAATCTTCCTCTGCAAAATTTTAAATCGAAATCAGTAATGGCCGACCTAGTATTATCGCCTACAACTCCCTTCTCTCCCTTTTCTTCTTTATTATTAGTAGTCGAGCTTCTCTTTTGCTTTCAGATCAAAATCGAATCCCCAAATAAAGAAAATTCGACTTTTGACTTCGAATTAGAGTATCGTGAACGGCTCGTGATCAATTGAAGGGAGGGTTGAATCAAATCGCGAAGAGAAAGTTCCCTAGCGAGTCGCGAGGGCATTCAAACGTGGTCGGTGATGGAGGGGATCGTCGCGCGCCTCGAGTTCAGCTGGGCCAGAGCCGTTCGTTCTAGATGCTTCATCAAGTGAAGTGAGATTTGGGCTGAAATTCAAACTCGAAGGAGGGGTCGGCGTCTGGTGGTGTTGCTGCGATCGTTGAGGGAGGAAGTTCGAGCGGTGACGCACGTGGTCACAGGATAGCCTGAGGTCGGTGCGAAGGATGTCGACGTCGGTGAGCTCGGGATCGGACTTTCAGATCGATGGCTAGGTATTAGCTGTTGTTTTTTTATATATATACATAGATGAAGTGAATATCCATATACTGAAGAAGGATAATTTTTCAGTAAAGGGAATTACTATTTAGTGTTTACAGCAAATGAAATGAAAATACAAATATATCTGGAAATTTTGGATATTGAACTTCATATATATAAAAAATTGAATTTTTAAATCTATGTAAATAATTTTAGTGAGTAGATAAATAGTCTCAGAAGAAATAAATATACATCTACACACTTTGAATTCACTGGTTTAACTTTAAAGTAATATATTTGTTTAGTTAAATTATTTGAAATTTATTTTAGTTATTAAAGGATTTTTCAAAAAGGAAACTAGTTTGAAATTTAAATTATTCATTAAAATTCAAATCATTAGTTGACTTAAATTATTTAATGATAATGATTGTTCGGATGTTAATAAAATCATCTAATATTTATTCAAGGTCTATAACCGTAAAGAAAGAGGTCGAGATGGAAATGGATTACGAATAAAAAGGGCAAAGGTGAGTTAATCTCACTCAGTTAATTTCAATTTAAATTTAAATGATAAAATTTAAATAATTTTTTGAATGGGTGAAATTGATTGGTGTGCCATAGTATGGTATATTCTAGAATTAACATATTATTTTGTGCTAACATCTGTGGATGTAGGGAAAACAGGTTGGAGGGATCCAACTGGATCCATCAACATTTATTATTTAATATTCTCTGTTTGGCATGCTTCCACCGGACCAATGCTACCGAACCAACATTGAAGGCGCCACCGATCCAGGATGAAGACCCACTACCGGACCACTCACCATCGAGCCAACCTACGCCCCTCTCACTACCGAACCAACCTACGCCCCTCTCACCACCGAACCAACCCATACTCCACATACTACCAGACCAAACACTACTCCAACCACCACCGAACCAAAGCATACCGAACCAACGTTGCCAGGCCAGATTACATCAGTCCAGGCCCACCAGCAGCCACATACTTCCAAGACCCCTCCCTCCAGCCTCACTCAAATAGAGGGGCAGGGGTACAACAATGGCAGACAAGTTTGAGAGCTCAAGAACGGACAGAACTTTAAAATAACTTTCATACACTTGTAATCAAAGCTTTGTACTTGTAATCTGGACAGTAAAAGGGAATAACATATAAAGTGGACGTAGGCACGTTCTGGCCGAACCACTATAAATTTGTGTGTCTTTTACAGTTTAGTCCCTGCTTTTTACATATTTACATAAATCACCCAAATCATTAAGAACAACATAAAATCGACTAAATCATACGACTTGGAGATGTTTGCCTATTTTTTATGCAAACATTTTTGGTGCTTTCACTGAGAGCTCGAGCTAGAAGCTTCAGCTTCTCCCACTTAAACTTCTTCCCGATAGCATCGCTCATTGCTTGGAAGACATGCCTCCCAGACAGAAGAAAGATGTTAGCAAAGGAAAGAACGTCACAACTAGCAGCGTTCCAGATCCAGTGATCACAAATCAAGAGGACCGTCCCGTTCCAACAGTAGTACCAAAATGGAAATCAGGCAAATCCGGCAGCCCCTGCCACGGTACAACCGGCAGCAATTACTAGGGCTGATCTAGACAGGGTTGTGGCTGAAGTGACTAACCGCTTCACATTCCAACAAGAAGCCTTGGTGGACCAACTCATGTCACGCTTAAGGGACGCTGAAGAATCCAACCGCAACACTCATGGGATGAGTCCCAGTCTGGAGGATCTGCGAGGTGACAAAGATCTTTCTTCTTCGAAGAAGCTAGCAACAGAAACAACAATGGTAGGAGCCGAGCCCGGACTCAGCCCGAATTCGGACCTGAGGAAACACTTGGAACCAAGCCCAAAAGGGGAGGTACCAGGCGTGGGTCGGATGTAGCTGAGCCTATCATGCTACCTAGCCATGGAGACACCAATGAAAGGGGTCGAGCTAGAGTTCAGCCCAAAGTTGGACCCGAGGAAGTGCCCGGAACAGAACCCAGCAGGGGAAGATCAAGGCAAGGGCCAACTGTAGCTGACCCTACCATGCTCCCAGAAGACCAGAGACAGCCACTGGAAAATATTAGGAGTGATAGACGATACCATCCCCACAGATCATCTGGACGGAATCAATCCCGTAGAGAAGAACCAAACTCATTTCTATCTGCTCCAAATTCTGATGAAAGGATGGCGCGATTATTCAGAGAGTGTGTCCAACGGGATCAAAGGGATCGAGAGATAGGCGCTGGGGTAACCAGCCCTTTCACCCACAATATCGAAATTGCCATCACCCCTCGAGAATGGAAAATGCCAACAATGGAACCTTACAAGGGAATCTCTGACCCCGTTGTACACTTGCAGAGATACACACAGCATATGCTCATGAGCGGAGCCACAGAGGGAGTATTGTGCAAATACTTTCCACTATTCTTGGAAGATCTAGCTACCTCCTGGTTCTGCCATCTACCCAAGGATCCATCAGCTCATGAGAAATGTTGAAAGAAAAATTCATCATCCAGTTCCGCATTCATGTGGAACAACCCAAGGACTCTTATTCCCTATCTAATATCAAACAGAAGCCTGGAGAGACAGTGCAACAATATCTAACCCGATTCAACGCAGCAGCGGCCGCGGTCCAAGATGGCGATGAGAAACTTATCTTAATGGCCATCTGTAGTGGTGTGCGTCTGGACACTAAATTTTCTAGAAGGATAACGAAAGAAAAACCAGCTACCCTACCCGATTTCTTCCATGAAGCCGGAAGATATATGAGACTTGAAGATGCTGCCACTGAAAGACAGACAGAACAACAGACTAAAGCAGCTCATGACAGCACATCCGCTGTAGCGAAGGACGTTCGAAGAAATGACTCTGGAAACCATGCTGGAGGCAAGAAGGGAGAAAAGCGCCTATATCGGGCAGGACCGAGATTTGACGCTTACACTCCCTTGAATGAGACAATAGAAAACATCTTCCTGGCCACCCAAGAAAAAGTTAAATACAAACGCCCCCCGTACAAGAAAGAATCAGATAACGCAATTAAGTCTGCAAAGTTCTGCCGCTTCCACGAATCGTATGGGCATGATACCAATGAATGCCATCATCTCTGGGACTTAATTGAAGAACACATCAGAAGGAAGAGACTGGAACGCTATATAAAAGGTCAGAACAGAACTCCAGCTCCTGCCAATGAGGATCCAAGGCAACCCCCCCTGAAGTGGGCGGAGGAAATCGCAACACCAGTAGTTCCAGTCAAGAGAGAATAGTAATCCATACCATATCAGGAGGACCACACATCGCCGATAGAAGCTGGCCAGAGATGGAAAGATATGGAAAGTCACTTAGCAACAATGAAGACTGCGTTAACTCTGTTATAGAATAACGCCACCCGAAACGGAAAGAGAATGATGACATCACATTCAGTAGGCGTGATCTAGAGGGAAGGCAGTATCCTCACATGGATCCTATGATCATCTCTACCTGGTTCGGCCCAGCCGAAGTTTTTCGAATTCTAGTAGACACTGGAAGCTCAGTAAATATCCTATTCAAGTACGTTTTTGACAGAATGAAGCTGCCAATGAAGGATGTGTCTCCCTGCAACAAACCACTACACGGTTTCACTGGAGATGCGAAGATGCCCCTCGGGCAACTGGACCTCTTTGTTGAAATAGGAAGTCACCCCCGCTCCGTTGTACGGAAACAAACATTTGTGCTGATAGATAAGCACTCGGCCTACAATGCCTTTTTAGGAAGACCAGCCTTATCTGACTTCCAAATTGTCCTGGCCCCATGGTGCCTGAAGATGAAATTTCCAACAGACAATGGGATAGGGGAAATAGAGGGAGATCAAGACGCCGCTCGAGATTGCTATGTAACTGAACTTCGCAATAATCGTAGGAAGGATAAAGGGAAGAATGCAGAGACTACTCTTTGCATGAAAAACTTGGAAGCATAGCAACTAAAGAAATCCCCTCCTCTTCGATATACCAATGATCCTTTCAATGAATTAGACCCCAGGGACAAAGAGGAGGAGGCCACCGCCGAGCCTGCAGAGGTTATGGAGTTTGTACCTGTAGACAAACACGACTCAAGTAGACTGTTGAAAATCGGATCTCAGCTAAGAGCAGAATTGAGGGATCAACTCATTGATTTTTTACGCCACAATTTGGATGTATTTACATGGACGCACGCTGACATGACTGGAATCTCCCCAGACGTGGCATGCCATGTACTAAACATCGATCCTACCAAGGCACCAGTAAAGAAAAAGAGAAGTATGGGGCAGAACGATCAGCAACCGTCGATGAAGAAGTAAAGAACCTACTTGCCAATAACTTCATACGAGAGGCCATCTACCCAGAGTGGATCGCTAACCCGGTACTAGTAAAGAAGGCTAATGGGAAGTGGCGAACATGCATTGACTTCTCCAACTTAAATGACGCTTTCCCGAAGGATTGCTTCCCACTCCCCCGAATCGATCAGCTTGTGGACAGCACAGTCGGGCACGAACTCTTATCTTTTATGGACGCATACTCAGGATATAACCAAATTCCTATGCACGCCCCCGATCAAGACCACACTAGTTTCATCACCGACCGGGGGTTGTACTGCTATAGAGTAATGCCTTTTGGACTTAAGAACGCCGGAGCTACCTATCAATGCCTCGTCAACAAGATGTTTGCGGAACAGATAGGACGAACTATGGAAGTTTATGTGGATGACATGCTAGTAAAGTCGAGGAAAGCCGACGATCACGTAAGCCACCTGGACGGGATGTTTCAAGTACTTCTCCAATATGGGATGAAGATGAATCGTCTAAAGTGCTCCTTCAGGGTATCATCAGGAAAGTTCTTGGGATTCATC
This sequence comes from Allium cepa, assembly GCA_030765085.1. Classification (NCBI taxonomy): domain Eukaryota; kingdom Viridiplantae; phylum Streptophyta; class Magnoliopsida; order Asparagales; family Amaryllidaceae; genus Allium; species Allium cepa. The sequence goes on from CM060935.1 coordinate 428,911,575, forward strand.
GTCCATGCCAGAGGGATCGAAGTAAGCCCCGAACAAGTCCGAGCTCTAAAAGATATCAAGATACCATCCACTCGAAGAGAAATGCAAAGCCTAAATGGGAAGGTGGCCGCCCTGAGCAGATTCGTCTCTAAAGCAACTGACAAATGCATCCCTTTCTTCGAAGCTCTAAAGAAAGACAAAGGAAAGTTCGAATGGACTAAAGAATGCTTAACAACCTTCCTTAACCTAATCGAACACCTCCAGAGGCCACCAGTACTCTCAACTCCGAACGAAGGCGAAGAGCTATACATATACCTTGCTGTGTCACCTCATGCTTTAAGCGCTGCTTTGGTAAAAGAATACAACCGCGCGCAACGACCAGTATACTTTGTAAGCAAGAGGTTTACGGGGGCGGAAGCCCGGTATCCTAAACTCGAGAAGCTAGCATATTGTTTACTAATCACATCACGGAAACTGCGACACTATTTTAAATCTCATCCCATCAGGGTTCTAACCAATCAACCGCTAAGGCAGGTGCTCCATCGTCCGGACACTTCTGGGCGACTACTCAAATGGTGCATTGAACTGAGTCAATATGATATCACCTACCATCCTCGCACCGCTATCAAGGGACAAGCCATGGTCGATTTCATTGCCGAATTCACTACCAACAAAGGTAAGGAACAATCCGAAATAGCAGGAGACATCAAGTGGAATCTCTTTGTGGATGGAGCATCAAACGAACAAGGCTCGGGGGCAGGTATTATAATAATCACTCCTAGGGGAAGGAAGCTGCATTATGCTCTAAGGCTGGAATTCGCCGCCACCAACAACGATGCAGAATATGAAACAGTAATAGCTGGATTAGAACTTGCCTTAGAGATTGGAGTCAGTTCTTTATGTCTTCATAGTGATTCGCAACTTATTGTAAATCAAATACTAGGAGAATTCCAGACTCGAGGAGAACGACTCACAGCATATCTAAAGAAGACCAAGCTGCTGCTCGATCAATTGGATCACTATTTAATCAAACACATTCCTCGAGAAGGGAACCAGGAGGCCGACGAACTGGCGAAGCAAGCTAGCATGAGAGACTGCACCATTTTCGGAACAGTAGCCATCTCAAAGCAACTAACCCCGATTCGAGCAAGTGAATCTGATAGCTACAATCAAAGAGGAAACTTGGATGACTTCCATCCGAAAATTCTTACAAGATGGCACACTACCCGACGGACGTAACCAAGTCAAGAAAATCCTGAGGAAAGCTTCCCACTACACAATGCAAGAAGGCATCCTCTATCGGCGCGGCTTCTCTAACCCTTATTGAGGTGCGTTGCTGGAAAGGAAGCCAAGGAAATCTTATCAAACATCCATCAAGGAAGCTGCGGAGATCACAATGGAGGGCAGACTCTGGCAAAGAAGATACTCCGATATGGATATTTCTGGCCCACCTTAAACAGAGACGCCTTAGACTTCGTCAAAAAATGTGACAAACGTCAGAAATTTGCTAAGATTCCTCGGCTACCAACAAATGAGATTACTCAAATGACCAGCCCTTGGCCCTTTGCAGTATGGAGAATTGACTTGATTGGCGAACTGCCAATGGGCCGGGGCGGAGCCAAATATGCTATAGTGGCAGTTGGCTATTTCACCAAATGGGTGGAAGAGGAACCTCTAAATAAAATATCTTTGGCAAAAGTTATCAACTTCTTGATCAAAAATGTTCTATGTAGGTACGGAGTCCCACTCAAAATCATATCGGACAATGGAATTCAGTTTGACAGCGAGGAATTCGCCGACTGGTGCCAAGAGCACGGAATTCACAAAAGCTTCTCATCTGTAGCTTATCCCCAGGCAAACGAACAAGTCGAAGCTGTCAACAAAATTCTCAAAACTCTAATCAAGAAGAAACTTGAAAAATCAAAAGGCGCTTGGGTGGATGAACTTCCTACGGCACTTTGGGCCTACCGCACCTCTTTCAAAACATCAACGGGGCATACTCCTTTCTCTTTGGCATACGGATAGGAGGCCATGCTCCCAGTCGAAACTATAGTGCCTTCCCACCGCAGGATCCACTATAACCCAGAAGAAAATGAAGAACTCCTTCACATGTCTTTGGATCTAATTGAAGAGATAAGAAACGATGCAGCGCTCAAAGCAGCAGCTCACAAGCAAAAAGTGGCAACGCAATAAAACTCCAAAGTCAAGCATCGCAGCTTACAAGAAGGAGATCTTGTCCTCAGACGAATCTTCCCGCGCCCCGGCGCGCTGGATCCAATCTGGGATGGACCATATGTAATTCATAAAGACCTCCACAATGGAGCTTATATTTTGTCAACAGTGGACGGGGAGGTGTTCCAGAGGGCATGGAACATCCAACACCTTCGTTGATACTTTTCTTAACTTGTACTGCCCATATGAAGTGAATTAACAAAGAGAATCAGTGGACGTAGGCATTTTCATGCCGAACCACTTTAAAAACCTTGTCTCTTTTTTAACTTGTTCCTTTATATCTTAGCTGCTTGTTGAGCTTTATCCTTTTCTGTTGAACAAAATCCTGTGTAAACGACATTTCCATTCAAGGCACATCACATCACAACTCCACCTGGACAAGACCTAACAGGTATTATACGAATCTATACCCTCTCCAATGAGACATTTTTGCTCCATCATCCCTCTGCTGTGGGTTAACTCATTGCTCGTGATCGGCCCTTAAAGCCAACTATAATGAGCCGATTATAAGCCACCGAGAAGGCCGACTATAGCCAAGGCAGCTCATTACGGCGTTCGGCTTGCCGGCAACTGTGAACCTACTTTAAGCCCCAACAAAAGGTGTGGCCAGCCAGGGGTAGTTCACGGTTGATGATCGGCACCCACGCTAGCCGGCCACGGTAAATCAAATAATACCCACAATTACGGGCCATAATGGTCCGTGTAGTTACCTTGCACGATCTCGGCTCCGATATGTCTTAAGTACGGCTGTGGTAAAAAAGAAAACTCCCTGTGGAGGCGTAAGATGGGTGACAAATGTCTCCAAGACCCACAGCTAGGGAAAGTGACTACAAAACCCGTTCGTCACGAACTTAAGCACATCGAAGGCCTTCCGTGATTGGAAGTTTTACTATTTCTTATATTCCTATTTTATTTAAAAACTTTCCTCCTATCCTATATAACGATCCCTGAAGTACAAGACACAAAACAGGAGACTCCCGCAAATGGAGACAGGAACTCACAACTGGATGACAGGACACTCAGCTGCATTCCATACTCAGTCACACAAGACATTCAAAACCACCATCTACAACTAAAACACGAAGGGAGGTACTCTTCCTTTGTCCATGAATGCGCTATAATTTATTCACACATCACAATAACATTGCAAGATATGAAATTATGTTTTAAGCAAGAACTTGACATCAAACATAATTGAATCACAGGCATATGCATAGCCGCATTTCTTATGCAACACAACAAGATAACGAAAGCATTTAAATATAACAGAACCGGCTTAAGTTAAAAAATTACATGCCAAAAATGAAGTTGTTCGTTATAAGTAAAATAATTACAGCCTAAAAGTTACATTAATGTTTTGGGACTAGCATAGACAACAATGTCAGGTAAACCAAACGATGTCCAGGTCAAGTCAGGGAGTCGGCTACATCAGAGCTTCACCTCTATGCTACTGTCCCCCCGAAATCTACTTAACTGCGGGATTGGAACTCTCGGCATGCTGACCAGAGGTAGTTGGTGCGCCAGGGGTCCCGCCTGTCCAATTCAGGAGAGAATCCATTAATAGTCACGAACAATAAGCAATAAAGTTACGAAAAGACTGAAAGAGAAGACTTACCGGCATCTGCTCCTTGATCATCATCCTCCAACTGCACCCCTACCTCCTCAGCGGTAAGCAGCCACATACCCTCCTTCACCACCGCTTTCTCCTCCTTGGTGAACTGGGTCGTGACCATGTCCATTCTAAAGGCCACGCCACCCTCCTTATCCGCATCAGCCTTAGCCTCCTCCAGCGCCCTAAGGTAAATCATGGCCATGACTCGGGGATAATCATCCATCCAGGATAAGTTGCCCTGTTTCCAAGTGCGAAAGTACATATCCTGAAGCATCTTATCCATTATCCCCTCGTTCTCCTCGTACTCCCTTATTCGGTCTCCAGAAGCCAACAGCTTTGCAACGGCAGCATCCCTCTCCGATTGGTATCGCGAGCAGTCAGCCTGAAAGGATTTCCTCATCGCCTCCATCTCCTCCTTCAGCTTAGTTTGAGCAAGTTCTGCGGCTTCAAGCTTCCCAGATAACTCCTGTACCCGTTCAAGATCCGCTTTCCGAACCTCATCCACCATTGCAATGGCCACATCGATCCGTTCCTTACAAGCGGCCTCCATTTTCCGCAACTATGCCCTGCTGGCCTCTTCTATGGTTCTCTTTAATTGCCTAGAGGTGGCCTCGTGTTGAGAGATCTGGATGGCCTGATCAGCGAGTTGTTTTTCCTAGTCGGAAACCATTAACCGCAGTCGAATGTTGGCGCTCCCTATTTCTTCCCTAGCCTTGAACAGTCGGGCATGATGCCCCATCAGCTTCCTGGTCTCCTCAGCAACCCGGTCGATGTTTGCCTTAGCTTCGTCACCCAAAGTTACAACCCGAGTGGTAAGCAAATCAAGGTCCAGGGACTTAGCTTCATCGAGTAACCTTACCATAGGATTATGAGGGAGAAGGTGCTCACCGGTAGCCTCATCGAAGGTAACATCACGAAAACCTGGATCCAGATTCGGATGACCCACAAACGGATTACGGACTAAACCGAGATGATCTATCTGGGTAGATGTAGGATTTTCAAACAACGGATGCGGAGAAGATATAATCCCAGTACTCTCCTCCGTGGTATCCTGGGGAGGCTGAGTTGGAAGTTGAGGACCAGGTGAAGATTCAAGCAAGGAGCGACTCCTCTTCTTCCTTTGGATATCCTTTTCGATAACTCCAAGAAGAGGACGATAGCTGACCACGTCTCCAAGGCGGATAGTCGGAGGCTTTGGTTTGGTAGAAGCCTTAAGAAGTTTGTATTGTTCGAGATGGTGCCGAACGTCCGATGTCTTGGCCACCTTACCTGCTTCTATGATATGAAACCAAATGTTACAAGCATACGCTGAACTATAATTCAGGAAATATATCAAGTTAAGAAGAGTAAAGAAGTGCTTTGTTATACAGACCCTGGGGAGGAGTAGGATACTGCAATAAGTCCTGGATCTCACTCCAGGACGGAAGCCGATCATAAAATATTCCTAAATCCTTACCATAAATGGAGTCTGCAGGAGTCAAAAATTCACCTTGATTCGCATTAGTTGCCTTAGCTAAAATGCTCTTAGAAGATAAATCGGCACCAGTCCCGGCCTTGTCAGCTTTCTTTGGCCTCTCCACCAAGGCCGATCCTTCCTCCAACCCCTCAAAATCTAGGCAGAAAGCATCATCAGTCCACTTCTGGATCTCACTTACCTGTCCAGAAGACAAAGCCCCAGTTCCATCACCGCTCTGTCCTTCGCCACCCTCATCACCGCGGCCATCACCAACGCCTTCTCCACCACTTCCACTCTCCGCCTCACCTCCTTCATCCTCTCCTCTTTCCTCCTCCACATCTTCCTCCTTTGGAACATCTGGACATGTGCTGGGGGAGGGTCCATCAGACTTCTTAAGTTTCTTCCCCCCGGCGACTGGATGTTTCGAGAAGGGTTTCCTTTTGCTGCTCTTCGCCGTAGCCCCTCCTTTAGCTTTGGCAGCCTTCTCCTTGGCTGTCTCTTTGCTTAACCACAGACTGGCGTGGCAAAATCAAGTTGAGCTCCAGAAGAGTAGCATTCCTGATCAAATAAGAGGTTGCTCTCTTCCTTTCTGGAATGGCTTCTATCTCCGCAGCCATCTGAACCAGGCGATCGTCCCTACAACCGCAAAGCCACCTGTCGCTAGCAGGAAATAAAGCACATAAGGAGGAGCATTGTAGTTAGAATAGAAATTATAAATAAGATTCAACTTACAGCCAGAGGTGAAGCGGTGGAAAGAAACAGAGTCATCCTTGACAAAAAACCATTCCTTCTTGAACATGCTGAACTTTGAATATAAGTCCAGGACTGGCTTGAAAGACATGGCCGATTCTAAGCTAATATATGGAGAACCCTTCTTGTAGCCTCTCAAGTTGTACAGATACCGGATCTCCCGGTTGGAGGGGGAGCCCGTATTTTCGCTGGAAAATGATGAACAGGCTCACCAAGATGGCATAAGAGTTGGGCTGAAGCTGGAAAGGGGCCACCTTCAAGTATGTGATGAAGCTGACTATTCAAGCGTTGATGAGAGGAATAGCCCCACACATGCAATGATACCTACTATAAGCAAAATATCCTTCATGGGGGTTATACGGCATCGCTCCTTCCCCCGGCAACATCATGTGCGCTCTGTCAATCCCGAAGGATCTAGATATAATGTCAAGCTGCTCGTCTTTGAGGGAGCTGGGAAAGCAGTCGGGCGGTGAGTTCAAAAGCTCTTGAGGGCCGTACCCATCTACTAATGTTCTCGGGGATGGTCCCCGTCGTTCTGGCTCTGACCGGACTAGGGGCACTATGGAGGACTCCTCCTTGTCCTTGGATTTCTTCTTATCAGAACGAGTTTCTACTTTATGAGACATTATCTGCAACACGAGAAAAAACATACTGTTAGAACGAGGAGTATAGAGATATAAGCAAACAAGTACATGTAGCCTTCACATTCATAATTCAAAACATGAAAGTTTCACTCGGTAGTTCACGCCTTGGAGTCCATTCGGCACTCATACTCCATAAGTGTCATCTGGTAATTCAAACCTTAGAGTTCATCCGGCACTCATTCTCCTGAGTGTCATTCGGTAACTCCGAGCCTTAGAGTTCATCCGGCACTCATTCCCTCTAAGTGTCATTCGGTAACTCCGAGCCTTAGAGCTCATTCGGCACTCATACTCCACAAAGTTCATTCGGTAGTTCAGGCATAAAGTGTATTCGACAGAAGAGAAACTCACCTGGTTCGGCAATCAAAGATGGTTCGGTGATATGACTGATTCGGCAGGCAAGAATTTGGTTCGGTTATTTCAGGTAGTACGGAATAACGAAAGCGTATGGCCCATACTTATAGGAAAATATAGACGACCAAACCAACTGGTTCGGCACTTGGGACTGAATAGATGAATGACCCAAAACAAAGCGCGACATATGCAGGCATATTCCCCGCTTTGGGGGGCAAGTGTTTGGCATGCTTCCACCGGACCAATGCTACCGAACTAACATTGAAGGCGCCACCAATCCAGGATGAAGACCCACTACCGGACCACTCACCACCGAACCAACCTACGCCCCTCTCACTACCGAACCAACCTACGCCCCTCTCACTACCGAACCAACTTACGCCCCTCTCACTACCGAACCAACCTACGCCCTTCTCACCACCGAACCAACCCATACTCCACATACTACCGGACCAAACACTACTCCAACCACCACCGAACCAAGGCATACCGAACCAACGTTGTTAGGCCAGATTACATCAGCCCAGGCCCACCAGCAGCCACATACTTCCAAGACCCCTACCCCAGCCTCGCTCTATAAATAGAGGGACGGGGGTACAACAATGGCCGACAACTTTGAGAGCTCAAGCACGGACAGAACTTTAAAACAACTTTCATACACTTGTAATCAAAGCTTTGTACTTGTAATCTGGACAGTAAAAGGGAATAACATATGAAGTGGACGTAGGCACGTTCTGGCCGAACCACTATAAATCTGTGTGTCTTTTACAGTTTAGTCCATGCTTTTTACATATTTACATAAATCACCCAAATCATTAAGAACAACATAAAATCGACTAAATCATACGACTTGGAGGTGTTTGCCCATTTTTTGTGCAAACATTCTCTGTTGTGATTACTTGATATTCTATGATGAATATATTGGAATATGGAATGTTATGATTTGATTGGATATATTTGGGTATAATGAATTACCAAAAAAAATATAAATTGGATTTTTGAAAGAAAATAAAGGAAGTAAATTGTAAACGAGATAATTAGAGAAACCTTAATAAATTAAGAATGAATTGAAAAAGAAATGGAAGTATGTTAAATACTAATAAATAACTTCGAGTATGAAGAGAAAAGGGTTGAATAAACAGTAATTAATGAATTGTAGAATTATGTGATATTAATTTAAGTAGATAAAGAATTATTTTAAAACTTAAAGTTTAAATTTATTTAAAGGAATTAAGAAGTAAATTAAGAAATCTAAATTGGTATTTCAATTAAAAGTATTTTAAATCATAATTAAGAAATAAACATGAAATTAAAGGATTTTTGGATAAATGAAGTAAATTGGAAATCAATTTAGGATTGATTTAAGTGTTGAAATTGGATATTTGGAAGAATAAATTCAGGTGGGAATTTATTAAAGGAATGAGAAAAATTGTTTAAAAATAAATAGTGATTTATCTTTTTAAAGGTTATGAAGAGAAGTATATTTCTCTGGATAGCCAAGTACGTTTTAAGTAAATTTTTAAATATAAGATAAAAGTTTAAGGTTGTTTTAAAAAGCATGTTTTAGAAAATTTATTATTTCTGAATGTTTAAAATTCTTAAGTAAATATTTTTTCAAATCTATTATTGTAATAATTATTTAAAAGTGACTTAGTATTTTGTTTTAACAAGTGAAAACTAGTTTTGTATTTATAAAGTAAACATTATTTTCAAATACTCATATACTATGTATTTTTAACAAATTTTTGAAATAGTTTTTAACTTAAAGGTTTTAAAGTATATTTCAATAAAGTGTTTTTAAATTACTTTAAAAATCTAAAGTTTTATGCTTGGTGATTCCAGTGGAAATAGAAATACTCGGAATTTATTCTAAGGAAAGGAAGATAATTTGAAACTGTTTTCAAAAGGATATGAAAGTGAGAATATATCTTGTAATGATATTTTTTAGATTAATAAATAATTTGGAAAATTATTTATTGGTTGATGGATGTTAGTGCATATTAATTGATAGTTAAATAACCGACTATCAATATTGGACAAAAATGCGTTGATCGTTTCGAAGAGATCGAGATTTATTTCTCGAAGACCACTTCGATCCGGTTTGTACGTTTCGTGGAAACGAGTTGGATTCGAAGATGGAGCAGTGAAGTGCAAGGGCTAGTTGCTACTAATCCTGAGGATATTTCCAAAATGGATGTAGTAGGAATAGTGCCTTCGGTTCCGTTCGAACCCGAGACGAACTTGTATGGATGAATGCTTGCGAAACATCGTCAGGGGACGATGGCCATTCTAAGTGATATGTTCTAAAACGGTAATGCTTAGCCTCAAGCCTCATCAAATGGGAATGACTGAAAATCAAGGGTTATGCAGCAAGGCTAGGTGGGTAGCACCTGTGACGACCCGGGTTTCTGACCCCAGAAATCCGGTTCATCATGAAGAAAGAAAGGGATGAGAAAATAGAAAAGATAGAGAAGAAAGAACAACAACATCAGAATCTCACAGCGGAATGGAACAAAATATAATAGATCACATAACTATTACATAATATACATATATCAGAGTTATACAGATAACACATCACATACTAGACAGTTATAAACACCTGTCTAGTTATACAAGTCAATATACAATACAGATAAACAGCTCAAAGATATCAACACAGCGGAATACTATATATATATATATATATATATATATATATATATATCTACAACATAGAAGCCTCCTGCTCCATTGCTCCTCCAGAATTCGTCAAAGCTAACCTGAATCCCTTGGCTACCCGTAAAGTTTTTGGTACCCGAGAGTTTATGAAAAACAAAAATAAACTCTGGGTCAGACATGGGTCTGGTATGAGTAAAAGGTTAAAGTTGCTTAACTTGAAAAAAACATTTGAAAATAAAAGGTATCACGTAAGACTCCCCACAAATAAACACGGGTAAGTTTTTACCTTACGCTAACCAAAACATTTGATAGGAAATTCTGTGATATTATAATAGGTCTAGGGTTTTCAAGTAAATAGAAAATAGCCGAAATTGTTACATTCATTAAATTCCAGCTACTAGCCACAAAAGTGGGTAATACAATCAAAACCGTTGGCACTTATTGGGTTTTGGATTCCATACAATGGCAGGGCTACTGGGGTACCGCCCGTCACAGTACGTGGCCTAGATCAACGTACCGAGGATCACTCCCGACCCCCTGCAACACAAGGCCGGAACCATTCCTTATTGAACAGTCACGAACAAGACAACCCCGACAGTTGGAGCTCACAACTGTCCACACAGCCGAATAAAAAGGGACATCTAGACAGGGGAAAATCTTGTCCTGCTTGGGCATGACCCACCTAACCTTGCTGCACCTCCCCTGTTTTAGCCATTCCCGGTTGATGAGGCTTGAGGCTACGATTACCTTTAGAGAACACATTTCTTAGAATGCTTATCGCCCACCTGACGATGTGTTGAAAGCATTCAATCCATACAAGTTCGTTCCAGGTTCGAACGAAACCGAAGGCATTATCTCGTTACACTCATTTTGGAATCACCCTCAGAGTTAACGACAATAACCCTTGCATTCTAAATCTTCATCTTCACTTCAGATTCACGACCTATCGTTACTTTGGAATCGATGTGGTTTTCGGATGTTCCAAATATGGAAAACCCGATCCCGGTCTCATCGAAAATCAAAACGTGTCTTTTAGGGCCAAGTTGTCTATTTAGTCTTAACAGTTTAATTCAAAATAATTCAATACACACACAGATAGATAATTCACAATATCATAATAGATAGTCAACATCAACATAAACAGATAATCAATATTTTCACTACAAACAGATAATGCATATTATCATCATAACAGATAATCCATACTTTCATCATACTTAAATCAAGAATCCATATTACATAGCATAAATATCACATATCCGAGATGTCAAATCATTCAAGGTAAATGATATCATCCGTCCATACATAACAATCATATCTGCTATAATTAATTTAAAATGAATTAAATTAATTACTTGCATCTCTAGTTAATTTAAAGTAAATTAAATTAATTACTTCACCATTTAAAACTTGCTTACACAATTATTAATCAATTTCCAATCAATTAATAAATCATTCACTAATTATTCGTTTCAATTAATCATACTTGATTAATTAACATTTAATTATATACAAATAATCATTCTTAAATTATTTTCACAAATTAATTATCTTATCTAAATATAGAAATTAACCTTAAATTACGAACATTACATTACTTCTGAATTACACTAATTAATTACTCTTTAATTTCTTATTATTGATTAATTAATCTAAATTTATCATCCCATCATTAATTGTATCAATTAATGATTTCAAATTACATTTTAATTAATTCCTTGTTTTAAATTAATTACTTTAAGTAATTAATCTTCAATTAAACCACATTTATTAATCACCTCTGATTAATACCGTTCAGTAATTAACTATCTTTAATTACTCATTCAAATAAATTAATTACCCCTTAAATAATTTTCTCTAATTAATCCCCTGATTAATTATACAAGTAATATTCCAATTACTTTCATTATTAAATCACCCTCAGTTCATTACATCCAGTAATTTTCTTCAGTTACTTCCCTAAGTAATTATACTTATCACATCATCAAAATGGTTGTCTAAATTAATTAAACTTAATTAATTAACTTAAACAATTCATAGAATTAATTACAATGAGTAATTAATTCCTTAATTACTTCCGTTAAGTAATAATACTTAACAATTCACGATTGCTTATCTTAAATAAATAATTTAATTAATTATTAAAAATAATCCCATTAATTGATTATTTCATAATTTTAGTTAATGACCCTGATTAACTAATTAAAATTCTTTAATTACTTTCCTAAAGTAATTAACTACGATTTATTATCAATTACATTTTAAGTTAGTCATAATAACTTAGTTCATTAATTGATTGCTAATCATTAAAAATTAAACCATATTAAATCAATGATTTCTTAATTACAAATTGATTTACCTTAAATTAATTAATTCATATCTCTTTTAACTAAATTTAAACTCTTAATTTCTAAGTTAATTAATTCTAGTCATTAATTATCCATTTAGTTAACTTGATAATTACAAAGCCTTAAGTTTTTAAATTCTTTTCCTATTTAATGTTAAATTTATTATTCATAAGGTATTTAATCAATTTAATTTAAATTTACTTTTAAATTCATTTTAAATTTAAGATTTAAAATGAAATCAAATTAATCTTACCAATTCCAAACTCCCTTTTTATTTTACAACTTAAAGAATATTTATCTCAAAATAGAAGATTAAAACAATTTAAACATGGTTTCATTTTGAATTCAAATCAAATTTAAAAATTCTCTTTATCATTCAAATTTAAAAATCTTATTTATTTAAAAACTGAGAATCAAACTACGTTTTGAATCCAAACTTATCTTGATTTAAACTTTGTTTTAAATACGTATATTTTTTTCATTTAAAAGCCCGGTTTTAAAAATGAAATAAACTTACACGTTTAAAACCTGTAGTTAAAAAAATACCCGAGATAAGAAAATATTTCTACGAGCAAAACCCCACATTTCTTCGAGTCCGACACTCGAATCACTCGAGTGAAACTCGAGCAACAATTCCCCTTATTAAAGTGGTTATAAATAATTTAAAATTTTAAAACTTTCTTTTATTTTAAACTGAGATTCAAACCTCATTTGAATTCTAACTCATCTTTTACTTAAATACCTATGTTAAACATTCATTTCTCATTTTAAAACCCCAGTTTAAAGAATATTAAACTTTACAGGTTTTTAATAACCTGTTACAACTTACCCAGTTTCCCCTCCCCTACACTACTCCGAGCCAACAACGAACGTGCTTCGAGTTCGCGTGCTACTTTTCCCGAGTTGATTTCTTAGAAACTCGAGAACCCCTTCCTCCTGAAAACACAGCACCCATTCATGAACACCGTGCATATGCACGGTGGTTCCCACCACCATTGATCGCCTACGGTGATCGCACCCTGTCAGAGAACAACTCAGCAACCACCTCAACCCTCAATCGAACTTTCATTCTAAAAAATCAAAAAAAGAAGACCTCGACCAAACCTGAAAACTCAAAAAAAAACAACACCCACTGGAACCTGGAACACGAAACCAACTTCCAACCCAAACCTGTCATCGCCAACTGCTCGACGCTCCGACCACCATTCGCCACCAAACTATGGCCGCAGCTCCACCAATGACCCATCCACGATCCCTCCAAACCGCGTCGAACTTGATGCATCCAATAGGGTGAACGAATCAAAAATACTCGACTCTCCAAAACTAGGTTTACGAACTAAATCCTCACGCCGCCGACGCCACGGTCATTTGTGCCACCTCCAACTATTTTTCCTCCATTCACCCATCATCCATCTAACTCCCGGATGATTCTTGACCTCCCAAATTCCAGAGATCATTAGGAATCTCAGAAATTCTAATTTCTGGTTAAACCAGAAATACCCACCAACCCCTTTACTAAAAACTTCCAATTTAGTTTTAAAAATCCCATTTTGGCATTAGTTCTTGATTCATAATCCTGAATTTACAATCCATAACAATTTATTTTTGACATAATTTAGGTTTACACTAAGTTTAATATCTCCAGGAACAAATACAAAGAGATTTTAACTTAAATAAGTTTTTAACTAAAATCTATGATCTAACAAACATACTTGTTTAAGGTTTATGCCTCAACAAAGTTTGGATCAAGAGAATTCGAATTTTGATAAAGATGCTGGTCAGAAATCAAACAGAGCACACACATATACACAGCATACACACAAATTTAATATTCACACCTGATATTCACATATATACCTCTGTAAATACTTATTCACTTAAACATACCAGCAAGCAAACAAATTTTACCTTAAGTTTTTTTTTTAAAAGTGAAGTTACTCACCTTGATTTGAGAAGATGGACAGAATACTTCTTGTTTGAGAATAGCTTTGAACATTAAAAACTGGAAATGTTTTGCTCTAGTCTTCCTTTAATCTTCTTACCTTTGTTTTTGTAATGCTACTTAAGTTTTGTATGA